>OX276373.1:20057266-21307266 GCA_946251855.1 Alsophila aescularia | reverse complement strand
TTTGTAGTAAACAATGGACTGCAGTTGACAGCTATCAGCTGTTCTGTGGTAGGTACCTACTTTAGTTTTAGTTAATGAAAACGTGCCATTTTGTATGACAGGTTACGAATTGCCGCATGAATGTGACGATGAAAAGCTTTACTGCATAGTCTTGTATATTTTTTACTAATATTTAAATGATATAGCTCCATATTGATATAGTAAAATACAATAGAACAATCATATTGTATTATAAAATCACGTTGTGGCATTTAGAATGAAATCTTTTCCATGCTAATTGAAATAAAATGCAGAACCATACAAGGAACACGGAACAGGTTTAGTTATTGTTATACGTCACTTGCGTTTAACTCTAATGCTAGAACTCTACTCGCACCCAAAGCTGCTAACTAGCTTCCTAAATTACATAACAGCATAATAATAATATGATGACCAATCAAAACCTACGTGAAATGAATTCTGCAACGTGTAGGTAATCAAATAATTAAACAGTAGCGAGCGATGTTAGTCTAACGGTTCAATAATGCAACTTAGAATCAAACGATGCTGGGTTCGGTCCTAGGCTCCGCATCAATGACTTTTCTAAGTTATGTGCGGTTTTCTAACGCTCTGTGCTTCGGAGGGCACGTTAAACTGTCGGTCCCGGCTTTTATTGAATAGCAGTCATTAAGACATGTCAGGGGCCCTCGGGCGACCTGATTAACTCTGACACCAGAGGCCAGCACTACCTCATACGACAAAGAAAGAACCATAATGTTTACAATGGCAAAGCATTATCGTATGATTACACTTTTGCTGTCTTATTTTTTTAGCTGTAGCTATTTATTGGCAATGGTGGCAATCGACATCTAATTACATACATCGATGTCTATGTTGCCCCGCTGCCGCTGTCTACGCAAGCTGCTTTCATTATTCTCTTGGGGCGATGCTTTGTCGCTGTTGTCATCCACACTTGTATATGATCGGTAAGAACGGATTAACCTGAAAAAAAAACCTATTTCAAATCAATACTTTATTGATCATAGAATAAATTTTACACTTTGATGTAGTTTGCTTGATTAGTAGAAAGATTACTTAATTATCCGTTCATTTGATGCTTTTAATAAGTACCTACCTAATTAGTCCCTTCATTTACTGCTACCAGTTGCTACGTTAATTATAAAGTACTAAGTTTTTCATAGAATATTAATAAGCATAAACATTAACGTAGGCTTTAACATTAATTTATGCATGACTTACGGCGTTTACTTTAGAATGTTTTCTGTGTTATTATTATAAAGTTTACTTAATAATTTATGCTTCTAGGGATTTTAGTTGTTACAGGCTTGAAAATATGTTAATTTGAAAACAAGAATATAATTAGAAAATAACAGGATTTGAGATCTAAAGAAAATACATTTAAGGGACAAACAGAACCGTGGCGAGCACAGTGGAGATCCATACAAATAGATGAAAATTAAAAAGCAGCTGATGAGTTTCTATTTGTATCACCAGATAAATTTGGCATGCAGTCTAGAGTAGAGACAGCGTTTAGGCAAACGTAGTATATGACAAGGAGGGCGCCCGCCGCCCAGCCAGATGGAGTGTCGACTTTTGGAAAAAGGCTGGCAGGGACTGGATGTGAAGAGTCGAAGATCAGGCTCAGTGGCGTTCACTAGGAGAGGCATACGTTCAGCAGTGGACGAATATAGGCTGATGATGAGTCTACGAAGTATTTTATATAGTCTAGCATTCCAAGTGTCGAAGATGGTAAACAAGCTGACCCTAGAATGGGGCGGTCTCTATGATTGCCTGCTAGAACCTGCTAGACTACAGATTTTCTGCTGAGGATTGTAGCGCCAGACTCAAGTACCTTAACACCAAGATTTTAACAGTGTTTTCCTTCATCAAATCGAATTAAAGTATTTTATTGTAAAATACCTGTGCCCACGGGTTTACCCGCGTGATATTTTCCCTTGGTTAAACGTATCCTGAGTGTTATTCCAGTATCAAAAGTAGCTATAAACTCTAATTTACTAAATTTCGTTCCACCGTCAAATTGTTTTTTAATCGTTTGCTCGGCTTCTTCTAATTGGATCGAGATATCAAGTACCTAAAAACGAAGTTAAGTTGAAACCTAAGCTATCCTACAGTGCAAATCACAATCGATCCAGTAGGTTTTACGTGATTTACAAATAGACAGACAGACTCTACTTTAAAAAATTACATATTCTTGTTCAGTTTAAGGTATCCCAGACTTTTTTAGTATCTTCATTGTACAGACTATTATTGATACTTATATATGTATAGATAGATTAGGATTGTAAATATCACTTTTACAAGACAAAATAATTTTTTAATTATTAAAATATTACAAACTAGCTGCACCCCGCGGCTTTGCCCGCGTGCAATCTTCTTCCGCATCCTATTTAAAAATTCTACAGTTACCGTTACAACCATGTCACATAATTTAAAAGAGTTTTTGGGTGTATATATTCTTTACATTGAAGTTATTTTTGAATAAAAAAAAACCTTCTTGTGAGTAGGTACACGAATAGGTCTGACGGTTTCCCAACACGTGAGCACGGCACATAACAATTGTCCATGTGAGGAGCATTTATTTTCCAAATTTAGTCCATATACTTGTAGTGTTTATACCTGCGCCTTGCTTAGTAATTGCTATAAAACCTTCCTTTGTGCACCTCTTCGATACTCAATAAATCATTAATTTTCAATAAAATCACTTTTTTAAGAGAAATAATAATAGAATCTCATTTATCTATTTTGTTTATTTAAACAAACAAAAGCTCTGCTAAATACTAATGTATTGCCAATTGCAAGACGTTATCAATTTAAGAAAAAGTTTTGATAAACTAATAGTGTTTATTTATATTTGTATTTCTATTAAAAACATATATTTGTATTTGTATTTCTATTAAAAACATATATTTATATTTGTATTTCGATTAAAAACATTATATTATACACGCAGCGTTATAGTGCATACATTTTTTAAATATAATCACACCATTTAATATTCATGAGGAGGTATAATCTAATAACTTTATTTGTCAATTTTGTATCTCTAACCTTGTACTATTATTTGTTCTGTGCTCTAACTTAGGCTATCCTGGTACCAAATTTCATCCAAATCCGTTCAACTGATCGAGCGTGAAGAAGCAACAAACACACACACAACCGCGGTCAATCTTTGCCACTCCCACCACATTAGAAAAGACATTTTTTAATCCCTCCTTTTTGCATCCCTAGGATGTCACTTTGACACCTGCTACTTTGACACCTGTCACTTTGACACCTGTGACTTTGACACTTATCATTTTGAAAATTCCTTCAGAACTTCCATTTTCTTCCTTATTTTGGTCCCATCCTCCTCCCCCTGGCCCCGTTTCCTTTAAAACCTCTACCAACAACTCTCAACTCCCACCCTCGCCATGTCACAATGACAAATAATTTGCAAAAAAAATTATTATAAAACTTCTTAGGTGTTTCTGCTCTCCTGGTACTTTGAAATACTTTTTTTTTAAATATAATCACACTATTTAATGTTCATGGGGAGGTATCATCATCATCGTCATCATCAGCTCGTGTCAGTCACGCGTATGTCTGCTGGACATACGCCTTTTTGAAAGCACGCCACTGAACCCGATGAACTTTATTTTTCAGTGCCATACCTTTAACTTCTAAAGTGTTTCTGCTCTCCTGGTACTTTAAAATGCTTTTTTTTAAATATAATCACACTATTTAATGTTCATGGGGAGGTATACTCACTTTTAATAACTTTATTTATCAATGTAATATCTCCAACTTCTTAAGTCTTTCTGCTCTCCTGGTACTTTTTTTTTAAATATAATCATTTCATTTAATTTTCATGGGGAGGTATAGTCAGTCACTTTTAATATTTATATTTTTCAATGTCATATCTCCAACTTCTTAAGTTTTTCTGCTCTCCTGGTACTTTGTTTTTTTTTTAAATATAATCACACTATTTAATGTTCATGGGGAGGTTATTAATACTCACTTCTAATAACTTTTTTGTCAATTTAGTATCTCCAACTTCTTAAGTGTTTCTGCTCTCCTGGTACTCTTGATATACTTTTTTTTAATATAATCACTCGATTTAATGTTCATGGGGAGGTATACTCACTTGTAATAACTTTATTTGTCAATTTTGTATCTCCAACTTCTTAAGTGTTTCTGCTCTCCTGGTACTTGGCAATACTTTTTTTAATACATTTTTATTTTTCCAAGTCCCTAAAAAAACGATAATATTTTTTTCTCCTATTTCTTGATCAAAAGTAGCCTGTGTTAATCTAGGATATAAGCTATCCTGGTACCAAATTTCATCCAAATCCATCCAGACGTTCGAGCGTGAAGGAGCAACAAACACACACACACACACACACACACACACAAACATACAAACTTTCGCATTTATAATATTAGTGTGATTAGTGTGATAGACCAAATCAATTAATTACATTAACTAACTATACATTGCCTTTGAAAACAAAATGTCCTTTTTATGTACCGATTCAAAGTTGAAACACACACAGGAACTGCACATTACACATATTTTATATGTACCAAACCGAATTCTCATATCCCACAATCATCAAAACTTGGCTATAAAATAATAACGATACAATGACTACCTACTTTATATTATTATAAACTAGGCTGGACCAGTCTCCACAAGCATCACCCGTTCACAAGTCGTATAATATGTAATGAAAAAAAAAGTGACCGAACGGGGAAGTGACCCGGTAAACTGAAAGTTCATCGAACATTACATCGAAAGCGCTCATTTTTTAACAGTTGGTTAGTTTTGATCCTATTGGCGCGGCATTCGATCAAACGACCAACAGAACAAGCATCGCTACAAAATCGCCTTTTACTAGTATGCTTGCTATGTATCTTCGGTTCACCTTTTCTTAGTAAACGATCGTTGCCCCTTTCCGTCGTTGCCTACTGAGATTTCAGACATGCTCTGAAGATTCTTCAGCACAAATCCACAAATGTATGCTTCACATGCCTAGTGTACGTGCTTACCATTTACTCGTAGTCTGTGAGTGACGTTAGTCGCAAGGGAGCTGTCGAAATTTAGCTAATTCTAACTTTGCTTATTGCTTTGGCAACATCAAAGGAATTGTCAAGTTTAGTAAAGGAAATGCTTCAGATTTTGACATTTGAATCAAAATTTAAGAAATGAAAGATTAGGCTTTGTAGAGGAAGATATTGTTTTTGAGCCCACGCTCGGGATCGGGGCAAGTTAAAAATAGAAAAAAACAATAGATAAACGTATACAAAATGCGTGAAGTGTTGTGGTGTTACATGCGTCATGCTTCCTAGCGTGTAGATTAATTTTCATCGACTCCAAACTAGTCTCAAAGGGACCTCCAGATTTTCTACTTTATAACTTCCAAGAGGT
Organism: Alsophila aescularia; assembly: GCA_946251855.1. Taxonomy (NCBI): domain Eukaryota; kingdom Metazoa; phylum Arthropoda; class Insecta; order Lepidoptera; family Geometridae; genus Alsophila; species Alsophila aescularia. The sequence continues at coordinate 21,301,838 of OX276373.1, read as the reverse complement.
AGTATTGTATCCCTATAGAATACGTATAATTAGCTATTTTCATAGTCCCCGTCGTAGACTGTCGATAATAACGAAATAATTAATGGAAATGACGATGTTCCTGAACGTTATTAGAGGTGGAAAACTGGTCAGATTTTGTTAATATTGCTAACTCGGTTTATAGTTTTTAAAATTAATAACTATCAATGTTCTGATTTGTAATTCTCAGAAAAGCTTAAATGACTTAAATAACTCTCCTTAAAAGATCGCTCCCTTTTTTTTTCTTAAGAGTTTACTAATCTTAATAAATCAAGAAAAAATATAAGAAAAAAGCAAAAATGAAAATATGAAAAAATATAATATAAATATGATAGTAGTAGTAAATATGAAATATGAAAAAATATAATATATACAGGCTGTCCCAGGAAGTAGTGATAAGTGGAGATCCCGAGGTAGAGCACTCCCAGGCGCACCCGAATAATCCCCCGTGTATGTTCCGTGATTATTGATATTTTCGAAGTAATTCCATTTTTGATTTACATCGTTTTCCAGATTTCGACTCAAACTTAGTAATTTTGTCCAAACTAACAATAGTATTCAGTTGATTTTTGGAATGTTGGTAGTCCATTAGTGAAACTTTTATGAAACATCAAAACCATATTTAAATGATTAAAAATACAATAAAAACATAAAAGAATAAATTCAAATTTAGTTCAGAGAAAAATATCTCTTCAAAGATTGGAGTTCCCTAAAATAAAAAATATAGTTTTATTTTTATCTAAAAAACTTCTTCAATTCCTAAACTTATGGCAACACAGCATAAAGTGACCTCAAAGTGGGAAAGAGGCCGACATTTTCATAGTATTGATAAAGTGGGGTGAGGTTGGGTCTGAATGTATCGGGATGGGTGGCGATGTTTAGAGATTGGTATGGATGTGTAGGGACCGGCAGAGTCAAGTTGGGATGAGTGGGGACGGGCCGGGAAATATGGGTGGGGATGGATGGGGATCGGTGGGGATGGATGACATTTGAATTTTATCCCTATATATCCTCACACTTCTCCGCCCATCCCCACCCTTCCTCACCAATTTCTACCTATCTTTACCTATCTCCACTCATCCCCACCTATCCTCATCCATCCCAGCTATCACCACCCATTTCAACTTATTTAAACATCCATTCCCACCCCTACCCATTCCTGCACATCCTTTTTTTTTTTTTTGAGGGCAAATGCCTACGCACTTCCCTTCCACCACGGGGTTGATGAAAGGGGTATGTGGGGCTCGCACCCACTAAAACCCCCCCATGAGCAGTCCTCCACTAAGGTGGGGCAAGATGGGGTCGCGGTAGCATTCTACCATCTTGCCCCAGTGGCAGACCCTTATCGGGTCTCTCCGCCTTTGGAGGGGTGACCTTGCTCACAAAGGTCACCCCTCAGACATGTGGGGCCGTGCAAGCTGGTGAAGAGTCCCCCGACTCTCCACCAGTGACCCCACTACGGAGAAGGGAGGAGGTGGGCGAAACGCCTCCTCCTCCTCTCACCTGTTCGTCTGCGCCGGAGCGCGACCGCTCCAGCGTCCGTCTCCCGGGCCCGCTCCGCGGTCTCCTTCTGCACCATTACGGCTTCGCAGAAGGAGACCATCGCCTGCCACGATCTCTCGCTGCCAAGCATAGCGTTTACTACGCTTGGCAGAGAGAGATCCCGTCCTATCATCATTGAAAGCGTGTGCCGCTGCGGGCCCCATGCGGCACACGCTTCCAGCGTGTGAAGCGCCGTATCCTCCGGTGCCCCACACTCGTGACACACCGGAGTCACCTCCCGTCTTGCGATGTGGTGCAGGTACTTCCCGAAACATCCGTGTCCGGAAAGCACCTGCACCAATCGGAAGGTCAGCGGCCCATGCTGCCGCCTCACCCACCTCCGAAGGACCGGGCGGATAGCCTCCACCGTCCACTGACCAGGGACATTCCTACACATCCTCATGCAAACCCATCCCCACCCAACTCCATCTATCCCTACACATCCCTACCAATCCCCAACGATCCCTACCCATCTCCATACATCCAAATCCAACCTCACTCCACTCTATCAGTACTATGAAAATGTCGACCTTTCCACTTTTGAAGTCACTTTATGGTGTGTTGCCATAAGTTTAGGCCAGTTTACTGCCAGTGAATTCAAGAAGTTTTAAAGATAAGAACAAAATAACCCAATTTTTTTATTTTAGGGACCTCCAGACTTTGAAGACATATTTTGCTCTGAAAAAAGTTTGAAGTTATTCTTTTATGTTTTTATTGGGTTTTTTTTTGATAATTTACATATGGTATTAATGTTCCATAAAAGGTTCACTACTGAACTACCAACATTCAAAAAATCAACTGAATACTATTGTTAGTTTGGTCAAAATTACTAAGTTTGTGTCAAAATCTGGAATTTTGGGAAATAAAATATGGAATATCTCCGAAAATATTAAAAAAAACGTGAAAAATACAGCGAGGGGTGGGGGGGAGGGGTATTCAGATGCGCCTGAGAGTGCTAGATAACGGATAAACATACATAGATAAGAATATCAACATCCATGACTCGGAAACAAACATTTCTGCTCATCACACAAATGATTTCACCTTGCAAGATTCGAATCCGCGACCGCTCGATTTCGTACCTAGGATCATAGTGTGAACACGCTCTGGCTAAATGATTTACCCTCGGCAGGTCACCGTAGAAGATAAACTTGTAAACGGTGTAAATGCTTGTCAGCAAGGCTTTAAGGCAATTTCCTCTGAACATCCAACAATTTCCTGACAAATCCTCGTCTGAAATCAAAGCTCGGGAAAAAACGGGAATATAAAGGAAAACAGGTTTCTGGAACGGAAGCCGTGTAAATCCAGAACAACTTCGCGTTTAGTTTACAAATATTTGCAGAGATGTTTATTAAGGCTGAAGAAATATTAGAAAACATTTACATTGAAGCTTTATGGCAATAATTTTCTTATTATTTACAAAGAACAATCTGCCAGAATTTAAATAATTAGGTACATATAGCATTCTATGTTCACTTTTATTCAAGATTATTCAAGTTCACGAGTGAACAGGTACCTAACATGATAGCATATCATATATATATATCTACTAGTTTTCCCGCCCGCGACTTCGTCCGCGTGGACTACTGTTTATCGCGAAAAAAAGCATCCTATGTTCTTCTAGGATATTAAAAACCAATGCAAATGTAGGTATAGCACCAATGCTCTTGAAGTTTTTTGAAAGATTTGTTTTTTCTTTTGCATGGCAAGCGTTCCTTACAGCGATTAATCAACATTTTCTAGTTTTCCCGTTAAAACTGACAATTATCCGGGTAAAAAGTATCCTATGTTTTATTCGAGGCTTTCTTCATTCCAAATTTCATCAAAATCCGTCCAGCCGTTATCGCGGGAAAGTTCCCCAAACAAACAAACAGACAATGTTTCACTTTTATATATTGGTATGGATATCAAGTACTAGCCTACGACTTCGTCCGGGCGGACTTCAGTTTATGTTATTGTACAATTACACAAACAGGGGCCCCAATAACATCCTGTACTCTTATGGCATCAATCGACATGGTTAAACATTAAAATCAAATCTCTAACAAACATTATAAATAAAATAAAAGGAAATCCATAAAGTCTTAACTTATTCTAAATGAAATAAAAAAAAGGGTAAACTAACTAATTAGTTGCCCGAAATGACCTCCATTTTGTTGGATACACAAGTTTGTTATTTTAATAAAGAGAAGATAAAATATCTAAAAAAGAGTTTATTTACAGACACGTGCAAATTGAAATCTAAATAGTTCTTCTTCATTTTAATAAATAAATTACGTCAAAGATAATTGTTAATAAGGTACTAACATAAGTAATCTGATCGACCTTTGAGTAATAGTGCTTTATTTATCTTGTCCTATTGAATTTATAAGTTAAGATTTCGTGGTTTTCTTTTTATTTAAGTTACCATATTTGTTAAAGAGATTTGATCCTTATGATTGACCCTATCGATTGATGCCATAAAAGTACAGGCTGTAATTTTTTCGGATTTTAGCAGGATCGATTACCGAGTCTGGCAAGCGAGTTTTCATAAATATTTGAATGCAGATTGGTTTCTTTTTAAAAATAAAGGAATGTTTCCCTATAGTAAAATTAATGCTAATGAGAATACCATAAGTTGGTGCTATACTGTTGCATTGGTTTTTAATATCTTAGAAGAACATATTATGCTTTTTTCGCGATAAACTGTAGTCCACGCGGACGAAGTTGCGGGTGAAAGTTGGTATATAATATGTTCGGGACAATTCACACCAATTAAACAGTACATTAATGGATTATACAGGGAGTAACTGAATAGCCTTATAAGTACGCAGCAGGTTTCATTCGAGCAATAATGTGAATTCATTTAAGTGTACAACTGTTAAATATCGTTGATAAAATTCTCATACAAAAGTAAAATCTTAGAAATTTGAGACAACCCTAGATGTTTGTTTAGTTTCACCAAAATTACCTTCCCTAATTTTGGTATACCTATATATACCAAAATAAGGTATATATATATATATATATTATATATATACTGCTCCATGTTCGGGTTCAGGTTGCAAGGTCTCCTCTCGCCCTCATCTCGCCTACTCTCACCAGTCGCTGGTGGAAAGACCCGGTTGAGTGGAGATCATTCACCAGCGAGAAAGACTGTGCAGCCAGCCTATTATTGCACGCACATAATAACACCAACCACCAAACAAAAAATAACACCGATGGCTTAGAATAGGACAATGTTATCTTACACTTGAAACATAATATTTTACCTTTTACAAGATAATAAGTACACATTTTTTCTCATTTTGATATTGACCTTCAATTGATCACTACGAAGTAGGCTGCGATGCGCGTGCTATGTCAATCAGACTTGACAAATAGACCAAGAACAAGGTTTTTATTGTTTTTTTGTTACTAGGGTTTTAAGTGTAATGTTCTTTAAGGAATCTTTTTAAGTAAATTGATGAATGAATAACTTCAAAATCTCAAAAGTCGTAAAGCTAAAGTTGCTCGCCTTCCATGTGGAATACTCCACCCCTGTACTTAATAGGTAATTATTTTCTGGTTGTATATTTACTGTGCCAATTACCTAGCCCCAAACTAGGATACTCTTCAGAATGGCACTGGATAACGGATAAACATACAGATACAAATATACATCCATGACTCGGAAACAAGCATTTCTGCTCATCACACAAAGGATTGCACTTTGTCGGATTCGAACCCGCAACCGATTTCGTATTTAGGGATTCTAGCCACTAGACCAACCGGTCGTCAAATAACTAAAACCATTATCTCAGTTTTACATCGTCGCTCTGCGCCCGTACGTACCTACCTACCGCGCGCTCAAGAAACTTCAGTAGCGCCACTGGAGTGTTCCAGAAGGTGGAACTGGTGTATTGCGTGTATTGCGTCATCCTGCTGCAGTTTCTCAAACATGCAGGTACCTATAGTTTTCTAGGAATGGACTGGCGTAACATTATTAAACCAATTATTAACAATATGTTTACCTTGGGAAAATATTGCAATTAGGTAAGAACAACTTTGAGAAGGAAGCCAGCAGAAGAATTAAGCTGGGTTGGGTAGCATTCGGCAAGCTTTTTCAAGTCTTGTCGTCGTCCATACCACAGTGCCTGAAGACAAAAGTCTTCAATCAGTGCGGTCCTACCAGTTTCGACCTACATGAAATCTGGAAACTCACGATCAAACTAGTCCACAAATTTAAGATCGCTCAGCGTGCTATAGAGAGAACTATGCTTGGACTTTATCTGAAGGACAAGATTGGTAATGAAGCTATCCGAAAGAGAAGCAAGCTAAAATGGCAGTATATCATATTTTCCAAAGAACCGATAACCGTTGGGGTAGACGAGTACTCGAGTGGAGACCACTTTTAGGCAAACGTAGTGTAGGACGCCATGTAGCCTGGTGGAGTGACGACCTGCGAAAAGCCGCCGGCAGAAAATGGATGAAAAGAGATGAAGACCAAGTTCAGGGGCATGCATCAGGAGAGGCCTACGGTAATTAAGTCTTGGAATAGCACATAGATTACTTCTAACCTAGAGTAATGACCACGCATGTGAAGCCGCGGGGCACATCTAATCTATCTATCGTTATAATAAAGCAGTAAGTACCAAAAAATCTGTAAGTTGTAAGTTTTCGTTTTTTTTCTGTATCAAGAAAATTTAAAAACGAAAATGGAAATTTTAAGTAGCGTAGACAATTTAAAAATACTAAATTGTATATGCAATAATACCACCCCATGTACTACGATTAAGACAAGATTTAGTTTTTTGTTGTTATCTCCAGTTATTTTTTATAAGTAAAGTTGTAAATAATTATGTAGCTTACTTCCGCCAAAAAGTTAGACTAATAATATATTAATAAAATTAAATTAAACCAATTCTATTCTATAGGATATCTCTTCGTTTATCAATCAAGGCCAGAATATATCATCGTTGGCGAGCGAGATGTCACTAAGTTTCATTTGTAGGCAAAATGATTTAATGATGTCAAAGTGTTTTTAAACCCATTATCTATCCTAAGGAATGATAATAAGAGCAGTTTTTATAGTATTTCCAATAATACTAAAATGTGAGAAGTAGATAACTAATTGTCAAGCAAAAAATCAGTCCATCAAAATTAACTAACGGTAATTTATGACAATCGTTTTACTAATGTTTAATCAAATACTGCGGCAGCACTGCGCTATTAATGGCTCTTAGTTATTTCTGGTAGAGGAAAAACTTTGAATAAAATGCAATGCTGTGGTTCGGTTAAAGTCACCAACAGATCTTAAATAATTTATATCAAGGTAATCCCACATTTTTCAGTCTTTACGTTCTCCAAAATCTAACTAAAGTTTATATATTAAAGCAAAACCAAAACAAGTTAATGTTTTTTGAAAATGCTAGGTTTAACTATCTTACTTTTTATTATATATCTCAGTAACGTTACAAATATCAAAATAAGTTATTTATAATTAGGCTGCAGGGTAAAAATACCAATATTTTGTTCATATAAACCATTTTTGTAACCATAAGCGTTGATCAGTTATGCCGATTAAAAGAAAATAAAAACTTTAAAACGCGATTATCTACAAACTAGATTTTTGCACTTCATGACTTCTCTCTCGCCAACGGTGAGATCTATCTATCTATACTTATAATAAAAATGTACGAAAAAAACAGTACAAAATAATTCAAAAAAATGGCTAAGGTACTTAAAATAAGCTACTGAACAAGTCTTGTTTTTTTTTAAATCGTGCCTTTCGGTTTGACTGTATGTTTGTTCGCGCATCACGTAAAACTACTGGACCGATTGCTATGGATAGCTTAGGGTTTGACTTAAAAACTGGAGTACTTGTTATCTAAATCCGATAAAAAAACTATTTGAAGGCTGAACGAATTTTGAAGATTGATATAATTTTACGTTATAGTTACTTTTGGTCCTGGAGTAATAAGTGTGGGCTACTTTTAAATCAAAAGACTACGCGGGCAAAACTAGTTGTTATATTATATTTCATACCTAATGCACTTTTCATACCTATGTTCTTATTCTCTGTACTATACCATCCAGGATGCTTCTCTTAAGCCTGTGAACGTTGTCTCCTAAACTATATTAGCTCTTCGGTGCTCGCTACGGGTCGTTTAGTCTCCTTTGATGAAGTATTTGCTCCTTGAAAGCTTTTGTTAAATTTTTCTTCGAGAATTCTCTTTAAAATAAACAGAGCGCAAGCTCGTAAGCGCTGGATTGCAGCAAAAATTCTAAAAACTTGCGTTCCAGTCCCTCGACGATAACACTAGGTGGCTGCACTTTCGTTTTTTTTTCCTTTTATGAAGTCTGTTCGTCGCATGTTGCCGTTGCTTAAAAGGCATGATGCCATAGAAGTAGATACGAGCAGATAGAATAGAAAAGGTCATTTGCGCTAGTCGATAACTTGAGCGATCGATACGCTGACTGCGAGAAGACCGTGAACTATAAAATTGTTGTCTCCTAAACTATATTAGCTCTTCGGTGCTCGCTACGGGTCGTTTAGTCTCCTTTGATGAAGTATTTGCTCCTTGAAAGCTTTTGTTAGATTTTTCTTCGAGAATTCTCTTTAAAATAAACAGAGCGCAAGCTCGTAAGCGCTGGATTGCAGCAAAAATTCTAAAAACTTGCGTTCCAGTCCCTCGACGATAACACTAGGTGGCTGCACTTTCGATTTTCTTCCTTTTATGAAGTCTGTTCGTCGCATGTTGCCGTTGCTTAAAAGGCATGTTGCCATAGAAGTAGATACGAGCAGATACAATAGAAAAGGTCATTTGCGCTAGTCGATAACTTGAGCGATCGATACGCTGACTGCGAGAAGACCGTGAACTATAAAATTGCGCCGAGTTGACAGCGATTGATTGTAGTTGACCAGCTATTAATCGCTAAACACACCATCGACGTCACTAGGTGGCCGAAAAGTCAACAAATCGGTAAGATTTCAATAGATCTTTGATCGACATATATTGATATTTAATTATCTCAATACGTATTGGTTGCTCTAAGCTGTCACATTTTCGTCTCCATACATTTGGAAAAAGATTGCATCGAATCGATATGCCTCCACACTGGTTAGATCTACACCATTTTATGCTAGTAATTTTTTTACTCATTGCCATGTTTTTGGAAAAATCTGTTTTCGCCGTCGGGCAAGTGCAAATTCTGTACTTACGTCACAATAAATTATATCAATAATTAAACGGAGCCCAGTTAGGATTCAAAACAAGTGCCCTAAATGTCAAAAAAATATCCTACTTCTATTGTTTATTGAATGGTAAATTAACTCTCCTCAAACCTATAATTTACGTCTGAAAGTCCCTAGGGCACAGTTTAGCATCGTATGATTCAATAACAAAAACCTGATAACCGTTGTTTGTACATTATGGTGCTAATATTCCGAACAAGAAATGACAATAGTGTACATTAATATAATAACAATCCCTAAGTAATCCTCCAGTGTGACATCTGCCTATTATCCCTATTGATTTACTAAATAGAGTAATTAGTATGAAGGCCACTTTGGAACATTGCACTTCTACCTATATTCAACTGTATTGCTTTATAATACTGTTGAATTTAGAATCTCCGCTTTTTGAAAATCTCTCTTTGAAAATTGTACAAGAGGTATGACGCATGAGGTAGCGTCAATCTCTTGTATTAGAGATTGTCAGGCCCCCCGAGGGCTTCTGACTTGGCTTAACGACTGCTATTAAATCAATAACAACCTAGAATGACAGCTTAATTTGCCCTCTGAAGCAGAAATAGAAACGGAGAAAAAAACCCGCACAAAACATAGAAAAATCATTGGTGCTGAGCCGAGAATCGAACCCGGTATTATTGGATTCTAGCTAGTATACAGCTCAGCCACCATCAATCTTATAAAACGGTGAATATGGAACTAATCGTATTATGTGCACATGCACGTAGCATAACTTAAAATAGGTAATAAATTTGTTATTGTTTTGCCAGTTCAGTTTAGAATTGAGCTGTAATTTTAGTGCCGAGTAATAGTGGCTATAAAAAGATTTTAACAACAGGAATTTCGCGTGTTAAGTTACAACTCAGAAAGCTTGCACTAAAACTGCACCGTCATGCTTTGACACTTATTATAGGGGTAAAAGTCCGTCAATTTGCATAACTTGTCTAAACGCACTTTAATACTTGTCGGACATAAATGAGAGAGTGTTTACTTTGTTGCAGGTGCCGGTTCCGAGCTCACTTCGCCGCTAAAAGAGTACTGAATAATTCATTTGGATATTTAACCGCGCCCCGAGGCCACCCGTGCGTGACATCGCACCGCACTTTTTTAAGGCTTTGCGCAGACAAACCACTGTAGTCCTTTACACCACATTTCAACCATAAACCGTCCAATTCAGCGCATTTGTTCTTCAATAGATTAATAACTTTTCTGCTAACGTAAACGATGTATTGGGGGTCTGACCACCTTCTAATTGTGTGTGATTTAATGCTCTCATATTAAATAGGGCATTGTCTTAAAATACACATAACAATTATCATAATTTTCGTGCTAATTTTGTGGTTCAAAAGTGGCTTTATTTAGTAAGTGGTATCTAACATTGAATGTTTGAGCGGAGCCTTAATTTAGAACAAATGTTTTACGACAAAAAGTATATATATTACAGTTTTTAGTAATAAGTAACTAATGTTGGAATCGAAATTGTGACGAACACGTGTGATTGAACGAATCCATTAGTTTCATTAATTATGAATCAATGATTGACGATGAGGACAGTACAACTGTTTAATTGAATTTGGATAACTTTGAATACCTAGTGACCGTATACGATTTTGTTCAAAAGATAAATAAAATAGTAAAAAATAGAAGTGTTAAACAATATGATGCCAAAGTTACCAAGTTTGGAGTTTAGCTTAGATTATAGTGTTTAACTAATTAGATAATGTGGCACAGTAATGATGGGATGATGAAGTCTCTGTTACGACACTTGGTGCTGGTCACGATGTCAGCAGTCATTGTGCTGGGCACTGGAGAGTGGAGTGAAGATGCAGAGGATCTGGGTAAGTTATTTTTTTGGTTATTAGTTTTGTTCTTTAACTGGGAAGCTCCCGATAATTATATATTGTTTACCTTTACTACTGAACAACTGTTTACTGTACAGTGCAGTGTACTGTGTGTGTTTGTTTTACTGTTTGTTTTTACAAAACCAAATGCGGGTAGTTAGAGACATCGTTCGCCGTTCTCGACGCCCACTACTTCAGACTTCTCGTGACCACGATCAATGCAACTTGATTGAAACGTCGAGGTTAATAAAGATAAAGTTTTCGGCACGATTAAGTCCCGGTTATATATTTAACTATGTGTTTGAATCGCGAAAGTTTAAAATTTACGATTTATTATTGAATACTTATTATGGAGTATTATAAACTAGCTCCATAGGTGGGTTTGATCAACGGAAGTAAGATATTAAGGCACACTTGATAAAAAATTACTATTCGTTATAAATACAAGGTAACGGCGTTTTTATTTTCGGATTTAAATTGAGATCTGATAGAAAAATAACCTCATTTATAGTTTTTAAAGTTCATATTGATATTTTCAATAGGCCTCGTTTCCGTGCACAACCCACTTTATTATTTGTCTGAGCAGTATTAAATTCAGACGTGAAAAAATATACTATAACCATAATGAACATGTGTATAATTTTAGGAATAACTGGGTCTGTTGTTTTCTTACATTCTAATTCACTCAAATTTACATTTCTTTACTTTATTTTATTTTATTTCCCAACTCGGCAGAGCCTACCTAAGTAAAAGGAATCAGATAAAAGACTTAAAATACCTAGGTACGCTCCATTCGAAAACAGCATTTTTACAAATTACTAAAGAAACTCAACTAACCGAATGCCACTTCGATCCTGGCTTATTGTCCGGCTACATGTCTAGTATTCTAAAAGCACGGAAGCCAGCATCGCACTGAACAAATTTTCGTTTTTATTTCTGAAGCTGCTATCGTTGGGAACAACAAAAGTTTGCAGTGTCTCCGCTTGAAACTGAGCAATCTTTGATCGGCTGGATTCTCTCCATCTCCATACCTGTTCGTGTTTCGGACTAGTGTCACAGTAAACACCAAAAATGTTAAGAAAACCACTCGCCGAACACTTACCGATATGCCATCTAATTATTCGTTTGTAAACGAAGATGAAGGAACAGTTTTACGCCAATACATTGCTGGGATTTATAATATAGATAGGAACTTTTTCTACATGTGTCACATTTTCAGAGCAATTACGAAAACTCATATCTATACATATAAAAGAGTCTCGATTCTAATAATCATCGCACAGGCCAAACCGCTAAAACTATGAACTTGAAATTTGCACAGGAGATTTCTTACATATTGAACCTATAGGATAAGAAGCAATATTTTTTCATTTCAAAAAAAAACAACTCATAAGCGGGTTAAAAAGGATGTTAAACATTTGTATGAATCTTTTTTTATAATATACATAGAAACATGAAACTTTGCTAAAATTATCTTCACACAACATTCTGTTTGTTTCATACATAACACGCATAATAGAAAGTGATAAAAAAGCGAACAAAACAAAAAAAAAGGAAAAAAAAAGTGAGAATGGTTGCTAACCACCTTTAAATCGTGAAAAATCTTATAAGGTAATTGGAAACGAAAAATTGTAAGTCAAACCTAAAGATGATTTTCTATACCCTACTGAAAAAGTTCGTCAACTTTTTCACAATATTATGGCGTCTAGTTGTTGCTATATTGAATTTTGATTAATATCATGTCTTATGAAGCACTCGCAAGATTATGACAAATCGGTTGACGTAAGAATCATCAAAATCGTCCCACGTGTTTGGTCAATAAAGTGCCACAAAGGAACATATATACCTACTGACTAGACTTGATGGAGTCTGCGGCGTTTGATTACATTAAGTTATATAAATTAAAAAAACGATTTTTTTTTAAATAGCTATGCGTGTAAATATATATCGTTTATTTATGGTTATGCTACAACTGTTTACATAGCTGTAAATAAATATTTGCTAACCAATGAACATAACAATGTGCATTATATTAATGTTCTTTTTGTGATATTGATGGCTAAATTGCTGTTGAATGAAAAGTAGCAACTAAATAAACCAACAAAAAATTAACTAACAATAAATGATTCGTAAAATACAAACCCTAGACGTTTTTAAGTCCAGGCTTTTTTAAAATTCATATGGACTAATTTGTATCTTTTTGTATCCCAAGTTGGTCCAGAACAACTCATTCACTTCATCTGTTCCTATTTGCCTTATTTGTTGGTGTTATAATGATTTAGTAAAATTTAGTGTACGTAGATAAACTTCTTTGCTGATGTGTACTGTGCCAAAGCTTTCTGGTGGAACGGCTGGCGTGACGCCAGACAATTTCTTTGTCTTTTTCGAGACCCTTCGTGTACAATTGATGCAGATATTTCTGTTATTGCGATACTAACGTCTTTTGATCTTATATTGCGCGAATCTGCCGAAATGACATCTAATCAGACATTGTTATGTTTTCGCGTTTCCTTGAAACGTTAATTATATTTAGATAGGTTTGTTATTTCATTTATTTTTAATAAAATACAGTAAAGTTTAGAGCTGCAAAAAAAGTATCGCATGTATTGGATCGTAAAAGTTTTTAGCCACTATTATACTAGAATAGTTTAAGGTATTTAATGTAAATTTCACATGTTCAATTATTATTGCTGAAATAAAATTAAACACAATTTCTAATAAACTTTAATAACATTATGCAAAGTTAAAGCGGTAAGGAATCACAAAAATAATTTATTTATATAACAGAAAAAATAGAAACAACAAAACCATTTTTCAAGAGAGCTTTTTGGCATTAACTATTGCACTTTAGCGAGCTACCAGTTACTAGCGCAACGACTTCTAACCAGCTAAAAAGAACAGCAATTTAAGCTGCTGAAGCTCAATAAGAAAGAACAATTGCTGACGTAAGAAAGAGCTCCAATGGCTGCGCAGATTTCCATAGCACATCGTATGTCTGGAACTGGCGCGGTGCCAAACAATTACTCTGTCTCGTCACTGTTCTACAAGTGATGGGGCTGAAGTGTCTCACCTAGTACTTTAATATAAGAAAGTAATATAAGGGAAGTAATGTAATATCATTTAATTTAAGACTTTTTTGTTGTGTCTAGATTTTAAATATTGTGTACATATTGAAACCACCTCTCGTATTTGAACTCATATAAAAAATATTTGCATTAAAAGATCTAGATTAAACAATTAAGTCGATACCTACTATTGAACTTAAATAACAAGTTTTGAACTTGGATATATTTGCATCTCGTAAAAAAACTAGGCAAGCGTAGCGTAAGACGTCCGGTGGCCAGGTGGAGTGACCACCTGCAAAAAGCGGCTGGAAGAAAATGGAAGGAGAGCTGAAGACCGAGCTCAGTCACGTGCATTAGAAGAGACCTACGTCCAGCAGTAGACAAACAGGCTGTTGGTGATGACGATGATGAAAAAATCTAGAATCAACAAAAAAGGCAAAATAAATGACTTCCTTGTTACTTTCCTTTAATAAAGTTACTAGGTGAGTCACTTCAGCCTACACACTGCAGCACCATGACGAGACAGAGTAGGTTATTGTGTTTTTTAATGTTATTTACGCACGCGCTGATTTGCATAATTTTGAGTGTTGCTCACTGAAAGGAAAACGGATTACTAATAATTCCAAATGAAAGAAAATTGCTGAAGGTAGTCATGTAAAAAATTCAGGAAAACTTGTCGAGTTGTTTTTCATATGATGTCCATTTTTTGTCAGGAGTAAGTGCCCAAGTCTGGTACCAGAATTTGTAATTCTGCCCAAGCGCCTCTGACATGGCTTAACAAGCTGCTATGCTCATTGTGTGTATGTGTGTGAGGCTATATATGTACACGGACACGTACATCATTTTGCTTTTAATTTATTGGTTGGGCTGAGGATCGAACCTGGTGTAGTTGGATAAGCATACTTCCCCTTTATTTTGCCTGTTCCTGCTACATTTTTCTACATGCCTGTAAATACACCCATTTCTGCGAAAACATATCAGAGCTATTTAATTACGTTTTCAGTGATATCGTTGTAAGCTGCTTTAATTAGCGCTGGAAATAAATACTGACCGCATACAGATAATTAAATTCAAGTACTGGCGCCAGATCACGGTTTGAAGCGAAGTTCGACTATGAATGTTTGCAGGGTTTTATTAATTTTAACTGACTTAATAAATGTAGTAGCTTGTCAATTTGAGGAGTGTGTTTTTGTTATGGATGTACATTGTACACTGTGATTAGTCTTACATTCCCAAGCCGATTTGCGTTGTGTTTTGTTTATACTCAAGAATATAATATATTTTTTCCAAGTGGGTATAACTTAAACTTATATTATGTTAGGCTTCATTATTGAATATAAAGAAATCACCAAAAAAAAAACTTTTATGTATAGAATTTGGACCTAAATCCCGCAAGAACCCTTTATTTTTTCGGGACAAAAAGTATCCATAATTTTCACCATATATATATAAACTATGTCTGTGCCAAGTTGCTCAACATCCGTACAATATTTTCAGCGTGCTACGTGTTCTTTTAAATAATTTTCTAGTTTATATAATGGGTAAAAAATTAGGATAATTTTTATCCCGAAAAATTAAAGAGTTCCTGCAAGATAGGGGATCTTGCAGGAACTCTTTAATTTTTCGGGATGAAAAGTATCCAATGTCCTACCTCGAAGTATGAACTCAAATCATACCAAATTTCATTTGAATTCAGAGAGTATTTTCGGCGTGATGCGATGCCAAGGTACAGACAGGCAGACGGACAAACAGACGGACCGACAAAAATTACAAAAATACAGTTTTGGTTTTAATATTGAATATTAAACAGGCTCCAAAAAAAAATATAAAATCTTCAATTTTCAGAATTTGAGACATTATCCCGCAGGAACTGTTTATTTTTTTGGGATAAAAATTATCCTAATTTTTACCCATTATATAAACTATGACTGTGCCAAGTTGCAACAAAATCCGTCCAGTAGTTTCAGCATGACACGTGTTCTTTTAAATAACTTTCAACACTTATCCTGCGGGAACCCTTTAATTTTTCGGGATTAAAAGTATCCTATGTCCTACCTCGTAGTATGAACTCAAATCGTACCAAGTTTCATTTAAATTCATTCAATAGTTTCGGCGTGATGCCTAGCCAAGATACAGATAGACAGATAGACAGACAGACAGGCAAATATGAAAAAAAAAACAGTTTTGGCATCAGTATCGAATATAGAGTAACCTCCAAAAGGAAATTTCAAAATATCTTCAATGTACAGTATTGGACCCGTTACAGTTTTATTATAAGTATAGATAGATGAGATTGTAAGGAATATCTGCAATATACTCAGAGTACTATAATATAAAGGTTGTCTTGAGATCAAAGATGTTTGCTCCACGATAAACAAATACAAATACGATATAAGTAGAAACCGTAGCCGTAGTACCGTAGCACCGTAGATACCGGCGTAGCGTGTTCGTGGCATGTAGCACTAACTTAGCTTGCTACATTTCAGCTAGCAATTTTAAATGCTACAAAAGAAATAGCTTCCTGCTATATAATTGGTTTGAAACTTGGTGCGAAAGTTAGTCAATTGAGATAAAAGTTTTAGTGTAGCAAGAATAATACATTTTTTATAAATTGTTTGTTTGTTTGTCGTATGAGGTAGTGCTGGCCTCTGGTGTCAGAGTTTGCCCGGCCACCAGAGGGCCTCTGACATGGCTTAACGATAGCAATTAATCAATAGCAGTCAGGATTGATAGCTTAACGTGCCTTCCGAAGCACGCAGCGGCGGAAAACCGTACATACCTTAGAAAAGTCATTGGTGCGGTGCCTAGGACCGAGCCACCGGGCTGTTTGGGCACCATTGGATTCTAAGTTGCACTAGTGAACCGTTAGGCTACTAAAGCTTAAAATTTATAAATTACAAAATATATACAATTTAAAATGTGATTTATATCAAACTAGTGAGCCCTGATTCGCACGGGTGTAATTTAGAAAAAAAAAAGAACTGAAAAATGTGAAGATCTCACACATTTTACCTTTACTCCGCTTGAGGTGAAGGTAGTTGTATTTTGCTACTTGCTGAAACAACGTTTTTATTCTATTGTATTTGTTTAAAAACCCAGCTCATAACTATATAATGGATTAAAACATCCAAACATGAAACCTTAGTTACTTATAATGTTACTACAAAACACAAAATTGAAAGAAAACTACTAAAACTTGGAAACTCCCGAGATATAAAGTTGATCTACAATTTATTAAAGTTATCTGAGACACTTCTCCGAAGCAAACTGCTAAAATAATATTGATATCGAGGTTAGAACAAACGAAAAACCAGCGAGACCAAAGCAAGCTCTGTCATAAACCGAGATAAAGTGCTGACATAAAAGAAGAAAAACTTGATAAAT
The DNA here is from genome assembly GCA_946251855.1 of Alsophila aescularia. Taxonomy (NCBI): domain Eukaryota; kingdom Metazoa; phylum Arthropoda; class Insecta; order Lepidoptera; family Geometridae; genus Alsophila; species Alsophila aescularia. The sequence continues at coordinate 21,284,778 of OX276373.1, read as the reverse complement.
GAGATTACGCGGTACGTAATATAACCAGCAGCAGTATACCTATGGATAAGTAGATAGTATAAAAATAACTAGGTGACAATATGGATAAGACAGTAGCTATACTACAGACAAGTGACTACCTCAAACGATGCACTTAATAAGTAAAAAAAAACACTCATAAACTGTCATGGTAACAAACACAAGTCAACATTAGACTATTTAAATTATTAAATAATTAATAAATTATTTAATAAAAAAAAAACAGTTTATTAATGTGCAAACTTAACCTACACAAAATCAAAAACATACCGCAGGCACGCAAATGCAATAAATTTTGAAACATTTAGTGTTAATTCTCAAAGGATTTTCGCAAACAAATATTTACATCAGGGATGCTAGCCCAATATATTCAACCTTGCAAATGATTTCGTTATTATATACCCTTTTTTTTTTTAAATGTGGTTGTTGTGAACTAACACGTGCAGCTTCTGGGCACGATAATCAGGAAAATTGCCCATACTGTTTATAATTTGTATTTGGACAGAGTCACAGACTGAAAGTCAAACTCATCTGTCAATCTCATAGTACATACAGTAGGACTATATATGTACTGTGGTAATAATATTGCTTGTCACATTTTTTTTGTCTCTTGCTATCAAAATTCCATAGTTAACCTTTTGAAGTACACCATTTGTATTTAGAATAAGTTTGTACATTTTAACTTTTCCAGTCGTTTATTTATGTGGCCGTTAGTTCGGACAAGGCACTTGGGATTTGAATAACAAACATTATGCTAAATAAAATTCACTTACTCTAAAGTTTATTTCTTTTAAGTGCCGTATCTGAAAACGAAATCTAGAAAAAATATTAACTTTGAAATTCAATCTATTTCCATTTAAATGAATACAAATGAAATACCGTCATTGGAGACACGAAACTATGCAAGTGAGATGCAAAAACACAGCTGACTTTAGACGATACAGTACAACACACTGTATAGTACTTACGTATACTACTTATACATACCTATACCTACGAATATATTACAAAATATTAAAATATTTGAATGAAAGTTGTACAAAATGTGATTATTTCGGTTTTTGTTTCTATGTTTATTTTACGAATAAATATTCGTTACGCACTTGATTTTTAAACTTTTGCCATTAGTCCGAATCACTCCAAAGAGGAAAACACTGTGGGTGATTCACTGTGGTCCAAATTGCCCCAGTCCAGTATACAAAAAACCGTGAGAAAATCAAACACTTGAGCGATTCAAACCTTGGTCCGAACCGCATGTGGTGTAAAACCCCTCTTATTTGTTTCCACGTGGACAATGATGATATTGATGATGATGAAAAGTATCCTATGTGTTATTCCAGGACCTAACAACGAATCTATATATTATTCATGTTTCGAATAATTATAATAAAAACAACAGAAAATATTTCTGTAGTAGTGTGCACTTACTATGACAGTAAATGTCTACATATTTACAATTTCACCAATCATTCACAGACCGGCTTCGGCAATACAATGCAGCGCCTGATTGCTTCACATTTGGCCGTCCTTTATCCTCCAGTTGATCATTTCAAAGTGAAACGGCAAACAACGATCTTTGGCGAAAGCTATTTAGGTTCCATTTCAAAAGCTTAGAAGTTCAGGCAATCAATCGCGCTACTGTTAACTAAAGGCATTTATTCACTTTATTGAGATATTTAGTTTGCATTCAAATTTTAGCTGTATTTACCCGGATTCTGAGAATATTATCTGGCTCTGTCGCAAAATGGTTCTAGATCTCATAAAAGTTCCACTACAACCCAGTGACTAGCGTTCAGATAAAGCGCTAAGTGCTAAGCGCTAGTTCTACAAAGTACTGGTACCAGAATGCCAACATCAGTATCGGTATTTTTTCGAACTAGAGTCCATCTTGAAACCAGTGCATTAATGGCTCATACACGCTGGTATCGCGCGTGAGCATAACTTAGTACTTACAAAACCCGAATTATTACGCGCGCCTATGTACAGAGCCTGCTGAGAGTTTTTCATTTTTAAATAGAGAGTGAGGTACTATTATTTATTCTGTGGCAGGAGTGAGCATTTTGTAATGTGGTTAGTATGTAAGTGCGCCTACGAAATGCGTTAGCAGCTTCTCTTTGATACAAAAAGATACACACACGATCTCATACTAACATTTTGTCGTGTATGAACAAATGAACGCCATCGCTTAATGTGACTTTACCCTAAATCAGCATTATGCCACCTGTTTCAAATAAACTAATGGATCTCATGACAGTTCGTTAACTACGCTGCAACTACTAATTGTTTTACGAATCTCAGTAGTTAAAACATCGACTTGACAGAGAGTTTTTGAATTATTATTAGAAAAAAAGCCCCTGACAAGCAGGCGGAAAGAAAGGTTTGGTAAAGTGAAAGGGTTCTAATAGAACCACTTCGGTAGAAAATTCTAAAAATAGAAAGGAAGTTCTACTTTTAAGAGTTCAATTAGGACGTTTCGGTCTCTATCTAAGTTATCGCCTTTCTGACCCTTTAAGACACACCCTTATTTATTCTGAACCACACCTCAAAGGTTCACTGATTTTTTAATGAGTGTTCTATAAATCTGACGACAGTTTTTCTTGTGAAAGTAGCATTGTAACAGGCAACGAGCACAGTGCAGTGCCTCGCAAAAATGTTGCTTTTCTAATTTAAAACTCACACTTGTTATATAGATAGTTGTTTTATCTATTGAAATCTAAACTTAGAATATTTTATTGCTCAAAATCGAACTATATCGAGCTGTTACTGCATGGCTAACAGAAACGCGTTTGAGACGCTTGTTTTATGTCATGTCTAAACCATTGTTCACCATCATCGTCATCAGCCAATATTCGTCCATTGCTAGACACAGGCCTGTCCTTGTGAAAGCCACTGAGCCAGATCTTTGGTTTTCCTCATCCAGTCGCTACCAGCCGCCTTTCGCAAGTTATCAGCCCACCTGGCCGGTGGGTGCCCTACACTACGTTTGCCTAATCGCAGTCTCCACTCAAGAGAACGTTTACCGGTTGTTAGTCGAGTTATGTGACCAGCTCGTTGCCACTTCAGCTTGCTAATTCTTTTAGCTATGTTGGTTACCTTTGTTCTCCGGCGGATCTTCTCATTTCGGATTCTGTCCTTTAGAGAAACTCCGAGCAAAGTTCTCTCCAAAGCTCGCTGAGCGACTTTACATTTGTAGACCAGCCTCACTGTGAGTGTCCACGATTTGGCTCCGTAGGTTGTAACAGGTAAAACGCACGTGTTGAAGACATTCGTCTTTAGGCACTGTGGTATGGATGATGAGAAAACCTGACGTAATTTACCATATCCTGCCCATCCCAACCGGATCTTTCTATCAGCTTCCCTGTCGAAATTGTTTCTACCCAATGTAAAATATTCCTAAACAACTTCAAGGAGGACACCATCAACGACGAGCAGTTGCGGGGTAATAAGGTCGTTAAACATAACCTTGGTTTTAATATTGTCATAATGTTCATTACGAGACCGATACGACTAGAGGCGTGAGCAAGGTTGGTCAGCATTTGCTTGAGATCCTGCAGCGACATCGCCAAGGACAATATCATTGGCAAAATGGAGGAGCAAGATGTACTCGCCATTTATATTAATGCCCGTTCCTCTCCAGTTCAGATCCTTAAACATATCTTCCAGGGCGTTAGTGAACAGTTTCGGGGATATGACATCGCCCTGTCTCACTCCCCTGCGCAGCTGGATAGGTTTAGTCTGCCTGTTCTGGACGAGAATGGACATTGTCGCGGCATCATACAAGCATCTCATTACCTCGGTATATAGCCAGTCCACTTGGCATCGCTGCAGGTTTTCAAGAACAGCCCCGGTTTAGACAGAGTCAAATGCATTCTGATAGTCCACAAAAGCAAGACTCAGGGGCTGGTTTATACTATTCAGTCTTCCGTGTAACCTGCCTGTCCCACTGTGTGAATGTGGTGCATGGTCCTGTAAACCCCTCGAAACCCAGATTGCTTTGGAGGCTGAAACTCATCAGGTCTTCTCACTAGACGATTCGATACTATCCTCGAAAGCAGGTTATAGAAATGGTTCAGAAGCGAGATGGGCTCATGGTTTTAAAGGAGCATTTTATCTGTTTTTTGAATAACTAAACTACAATGCTTCTGTTCCACGCATTTGGAGTTCTCTCATCGTTCAGAGCAGAATTAAACAGATTTTGGAACTCTCGAAGAAAATCTTTGGAAATCTTCTTTTTTTTCTTTGGATCTCTGGTCTTCCTGCCGCTTTTAAAAGTAACTCTGTCTTCCCTTCGGGCTTTTCCATTTCTAAGCTGCTTGAGGACTATCTCAATCTCGTCTAGGCTGACTTCTGGCAGGTCGCCGGTGTAGAGGCGGGTCAATGAGGTTCCAGAATCCTCATTGCTGGCTTCGGGTCGCAGAGCATGCGAGTCGTATACTTGGCCATAAAAATCTTCTATCTCGAAGGGTATCTCAAGCTGTGAGGTGACGGTATTGCCAGATGATGTTTTTAGCTTACTCATATGGGGCCTTCCCAATTGCTGGGCGAAAACTTTGGTCCTCTGATTTTGCTCGATAGCCTTCTCTATACCGCATGTATTGGAGCATCGAACTTCCCGTTGCACCTGCTTGATGATTTTTTGATTGAGGGCTCGCTTCTTTGACGAAGTGGCCTGTACATCATCCCGTCTCACATCCATTAGCTGAAGAGTCTCTGCCGAAAGTTTGGACTTCGAACCTATACGTTGTTTCTGACAGAACTTCGACCCTTCTTCCCTTAGGATACCCACCACATGTTGTAGGGCCTTGTCAACGTCATTTGCGGTTTCCAGAGCAGCAAATTGGTTTTCCAGATGGAGTTGGAACTGATCCGACCCCACAACGGTTGGAAACTGGTTAAATCGGAGCGTAGACTTCATCAGATGGGATTTCTCCAGCTTAAAGTTGATACTCAGAGAGCCTTGTAGTAGTCGGTGGTCACTATATGTATTAAACCTGTTGACCACAGAGACATCCCTGAATATGTGTCTTTAATCCGTCGTGATAAAGTCAATCTCGTTTAAAAAGTCAATCCTATATGGCTATCCTCTCGGTCAGATTAATTAAGAGGTTAATTATACGCTACCCTGGTCGACACACTGGAGATGTCAATAATGTTGTTAGTAAGGACTTTATAGACGAGGAAACCTACGCCACCCTGGGATTATTAAAACCCTCCAGGTAGTACATAAGGTGGCCCGATTCTAGAGTTATGGTGTCCTCGCCTTCTCTTCGGACTTCGCATAAAAGGAAGAATCTTCCCCAGAATGTGCCACCTTATCTTTGCCAGTTCAGTTTCGAGCTGTGCCATATGGACGTCAAGCCTGAGCGTTCATCCGTTATAAGTTGCCAAAGTGCCAAGTTGTTGTTGCTGGTGGCCTACAGTAGCCCGAAAATTCTTCGCATCCCTCAACCTGCCGTCACCATGACCGCCGCCTTGGCCATGAATAGCAGGGCTGCCGGGAACTAGGAGCCGTTTTTTCTTTGTTTACATATCATTTGAAGGTATTTGCCCATAGTCGCCATGCTGGGCATGCGGGTTGGCGACCGCAGGGCATAGTTTGTTGCACTGGTGATGCTGCTGTCCATCACTGGCATGTGGGATTTAACTACGCTATTGTCATGATGGTTATACCGCCATCTGTCGGTCGTCATAGTCTCGTTCATTGTTCGTTAGCACGCAACAAGGGCAGGTGAGGTGATGTTGACTTGGAGCATTAATATGGTAGGAGCTCCCTTACATCCCCATTAAAACATTGTTAACACTAACAATTAACTGTTTAAATAAACCACTGTTTTAATTATAACATTTCAAAACTTTTAGAATAGTTGTGAATACCATTTACAGAGGAATTATTTCACTGTTACTACACGGACCCTAATTAATCTGTAACTTTAATTTGTGTATCAGTATATCCAAAATAATTATTTTAGACGGTTGCACTGAAACTTTCCAGTCGTTGAATAAAGTTGCCAGTTTCGCATCGGCGAGGCTGCCAGCCACAATATTTGTTTGTAACACGGTTGTAACCCCCGTAAATTAATTACGTATTTGCAACGCTAGTAATTATGTTCAGGTGCTCGTAGCGACTCAATTTGACCCACTTTTTGCAGTCACTGGTTAAACAACCGAATGTATGTTAAACTGAATAATTAATTACCGGAAAATTGCAATACATTTTCGGTGCAGTTCAGTGTTATGATTGAAGATAATTAGTTATTTTATTTTATTTTATAATTAAAAAAACAAAGAAGAAATAGGCATGGCAACCCTTGTCGTAGACAGGTTAATCTCCACTACGAATGTCAAAGTATAAATGATACAAGTCAATAAGGCCACCAAGGCTAATACGAGTAGTATCCACTACAGAAAACATTGACGCGTGAAAATGTCTCTGAGCGATCATATTCATTTGGTTTGATCCAAATGAATATGAACCCTCTGTTTTATTGACATACTAAAACAAAGATTCACTAAAAAAACACGAACCTGAAAATTCTCAAGTATATCTGATGCTAGGAAAAAATGACATTGTGTTAAATATACATGGATAAATACCATACATTAAAGACTACAGGCTAGAAGCAACATTTGGCAACAGATGAGGCTGATGCAGGGGTCATCGCGCTTTGTTACACGTCACCTGTTTGCCCCTATTCTGATACGAATTTTACTTGAGGTGTTTCTAACATGAAAACCAGATGAAAGTTCGGGCAAAGATTAAATACATAATGACTACTGAACTTTGGTATTTGGACTCCCATCACTGAATTGATGAATCTCTAGTAGTATCACTTTAAAAATATTTTTCAGGATGCGCAGGACTTTGTTCTGTGACAAAGTTCTGTCTCATACTGCAACATTTATGTTTATCAATTAAATTTGTATCATTCATTGTCGATTATCGGTGCGGCAGTATATGTAAAAACAAGATAAAGATACCTAACTGAAAAACATAAATGGTCTCATTTCAGATTAGATGACGCACTAAATTCCAGATCAGGAACTGAAATATCTGTCGCTATATTTGAAGCAACTAATCAAATGAAGCTAAATGAAACGGTAAAAAAAAAACAAACAGGAGCTGTTGATGTTCAATACGGAATAGGGGCCTCGGTCAGCCAGACTTGAACACGAAATCGTTACAGGTCGCCGATTCTGAGGTCAGTAACGGGCTATAGCGATACTTTCATTTCACTTGCACGTGTATTTTGTAGCAAATGGGGATTTGTTAGTGATTCTGTGGTGATCAATAAAATAAAGGGATCAAGACATCAAAGATACACGAGTTGTGTCAGTGGTAGTAATAAAAGGCTTCATTTATATCTGTTTTCTTCTTTATGTATTAATTTAACAGCTGTGCATGCGGGTTGTGTGTTTTTTTTGGGATAAAAGTGTCCTATGTGTTATTCTAGGACCTTTTGTTTTGTGATTCTTGTGGCGATGAAAATGTTCTAAGAAATATGTCTAGGAGAAAAAACTAAAGTTTCCGTTTTGCAATTTATACTCTAACTAAAGTTGAATGGCAATACATTTGATTTGGATTTCTGTATCTTGTCGGGAAGTTAGTTTAAAATCAAAAGCGAGTTAGTAAAAAGGTGATAAAAACAATTGAATACCCCCACTTGGAAAAAATATATTATATTCTTGAATATAAACAAAACACTACTACGCAAATCGGCTTGGGAATGTAAGACTAATCAAAGTGTACAATGTACATCCATAAGAAAAACACACTCCTCAAATTGACAAGCTACTACATTTATTAAGTCAGTTAAAATTAATAAAACCCTGTAAACATTCATAGTCGAACTTCGCTTCAAATCGTGAGCTGGCGCCAGTACTTGAATTTAATTATCTGTATGCGGTCAGTATTTATTTCCAGCGCTAATTAATGCAGCTTACAACGATATTACTGAAAACGTAATTAAATAGCTCTGGTATGTTTTGGCAGAAATGGGTGTATTTACAGGCATGTAGAAAAATGTAGCAGGAACAGGCAAAATAAAGGGGAAGTATGCTTTGCAATCCAAATACACCAGGTTCGATCCTCAGCCCAACCAATAAATTCAAAGCAAAATGATGTACGTGTCCGTGTACATATGTAGCCTCACACACATAGACACATACACACAATGAGCATAGCAGCTTGATAGCAGTCGTTAAGCCATGTCAGAGGCCCTTGGGCAGAATTACAAATTCTGGTACCAGACTTGGGCACTTACTCATTCGAAATACACATAATGTTCATAATGCTCGGCAGTGAGCAATAATGGCATAAACAAGCCGATGCAGTGGTGGGTACCATCCGAGTTGAAAAAAAACACAGATTCCTTGAATTTGTGTGGACAATAGCCTCTCTGTTTGTATCGTGTCCACGCTTGATTGAAGTTAATGTTGTAATACTTTGTAATTTAATTGTTGATTTGTGTTGTACTGACTCAAAATCACACCCGCATTTTACTATTTCTCTAGTTAATTAATAAAAAACTAAACAACGTATTGTTAAATTAAATACGGCATCGTGTAGATAGGTTCTTCGTTTTACTTGTGTTTTAGATTATGTTTTATATCACATTAGTTTTAGAGAAATCTTCAAACCGGTAAGCCATTAATTTGTCCTTGTACAAGAAAGGCGCTACCAGTTCTGCGCGCCTGACATTTGAGGGGATTTTTAAATCCACGGAGCGGCTTTTCAGTACTTAGTTCCCATTCATTAAAAAAAAACTACCGTTTTTATTAATTCACTATTAAAACAGGAATCTACAAAAAGTTTAGCTATATTATCTCAGATTTTTATTATAAACCTGAACTTTATTCTCACTCTCTAGAACTGGGTTGGACGCTCATCAAAATTTTTACTACTCCATAAATCTCATTTTATGATGTCAAATTAAATTCAGTTGTTGCTTGCGTTTCACCAACTAAAATAAGTACGGAATATTAAATTAAGCTGATATCACAAACAGAATTCTTTTTATTATCTAATTTAGCATACTGGCAGAGTCATTATAAGAGCTTAAAGTATTAAAATATTTTGTGTGAGACATGCTTATACGTATTAAAAATAAAATAATATACTTATGAACAAAATATATTGTTTTTGAACTTTGTTTTAAGAAATAGGTACTCATTATTTAAATTTTAATATCAAAGTCAGCACAAATAACAAGTCCCCAAAAGGATTCATGAGAGAGCTATTCAAGACTCTGCAGACCTGAATTCGAATCAAAATTCAACTTATAATTGTCTAAATTCACCAAAGGACATTCGGTACATCACAAACTAGGCCTATATAATGCATACAGCATTAAATAGGACTCGAAAGAAAAAATAACGCCAAAACTTTAATCATAACACTTTAATTCAAATTCATGCAGCTTAAAGCTGAATATCAGATCGAAATCAAACTTAGAAGATACATAAAGCTAATATGCTATATCAATACCCCATTTTTTATTTGAAATAATCTTTTAGTAGAAGTATATAAAACCTATTTTTGATTTGAAATAATCTCTTATTAAGAAGTAACAGGTGCTTTAGGTTTATGAATACTAAAACTTGATACAATTTTGTAATTAGGTATATAATTTCCTTGTTTTTGACTCTTGATCAATAATTGTTATCATTAAATGGTATATAGTCCATTCTGTGTAAAACATTTGATTTTGATTATGTAACGTAACAACTTTTGTATCGAAATTCATCGTTAACAACTCCCATACACATAGCTTTGTAAAGGTGAAAACTGGTTTGCGCACGACATACTTGCTACAATAGCAGCGGCGGACGGCTGAACCAATAATAACTAGCTTAAAAGCTAAAAAAAAACACGCCTGCCTTGCCAAAAAGGAACTTTTGCCTATAAATTATATACTGTTGGAATGTGCTTACCAAGGCCTTCAATTTGATACCCATATTGTAATTTTCGAAGTTTTTATTCGAATTTGGAAGTTTGGCCATACTGCACATAATGTTTAAAAAATATATAGAATAAGAATAAGAATAAAAATAATTTATTTCCAACAAACATAAACAACTTAAATAATACAAAAAACACATGAACCGCGACAACAAATCAATTAGTGCTCAATATGACCGTGTGTGTGTGTGATGCATGTTATGCCACGTGTCATGTAATCTAAGTATATTGTGGTATATTACTTATTGTGGTTTATAGCCTATGTTACTCGGGGATGTAAGGATTCTAACGATACCTCATACGTCTAAATCTGTTTAGGCATTTAAAAGTTATGGTGGGATAAATAAACTCACATACATACATACATACATACATACATACATGAATGCTAAAAACATAACACTCATTTTTTTGGGCAGTCGTGTAAAAATTAATTCGAATCGTAGTTGTCTACTCAAAACATTATGTGAGTAGCTTTACTCTAAGGCTTGTCTTTACACATTTTTCCGAGAAACAAGACATAAGTTATTTTCGCATTTGAAAATTGTACCATACTGCAGCCTTAACGGATTTAAAAAAAAATGCCTTTGAAACTGGGAGGGATGTAGGGATTCTACAGATACACCATACGTCTAAATCTGTTGAGGCAATTCAAAGTTATGGTGGAATAAAAACTCACATACATACATACAAACATACATGATTCCTAAAAACATTACACTCCTTTTTTGGGCAGTCGTGTAAAAGGCCAACATAACATAAATAAGTAAATATATCGAAATTGGATACTAACAAGTTTGAACGGTTAACATCATCAACCAGTAATCAACGGTAATAATGAGATTAACTTTCGATCTAGTTTCGATGATGGATCGCTTTTGCTTCCAGAGGCCGACACTTGGCTAAAGCTTCACAAAACGAGGACAGTAGTGACGACGTGATTACAACACAGATCCAGTTTCATTGACATCGGAGAACATCATTTTTCGATCAATTACAATCTCTATCTGTCTTTTGCTTTTTCACGACTAAACGGAGGAAACGATCTTGATGAAATTTGACAAGGAATTAGTGTGAATCATGTAGAAAGACCATAGGCTTTTATAACTTTTTACCCAACTTTTTTTACAGTAAAGCACGGGAAGGATAATGTTTCTATGTATGTGTATGTGTTATGATGTTCCACCATAGCGCCGAACCTATTGGTTCGATTTTGATAAACAAGGTGTCAATCAATCGATCGTCGATCGAATCGTCTTCAGGTATACAGTATCATAGGCTATTTTTACCCGACTACGACAAGGCAAAGGAAGGGTTATGTGTTCAAGCTAAAAACTTGGTCGGATTTTGACCAGCGAGGTTTCAATTGATTCGTCGCCATCGCAAGAGTGATCAAGAGTGATTCATTGGCTATTTTTACCCGACGGGTTTTAGTTTTTTAACTTGTGTCTGGTTTCTCGGAAAAATGTGTAGACCAAGCCTCAGAGTAAAGCTACTCACATAATGTTTTGAGTAGACAACTACGATTCGATTTAAATTTTACACGAATGCCCAGAACAAGGAGTGTTATGTTTTAAGCTTTCATGTATGTATGTATGTGAGTTTATTTATTCCACCATAACTTTTAAATGCCTGAGGAGATTTAGACATATGTGGTATCATTAGAATCCTTATATCCCCCGAGTAACATAGGCAATTTTTTTTAAACTTTCTTTATTGCGGCAGTACGGCTAAACTTTCAAAATCGAAAATAAACTTCGAATTTTACAATATGGGTATCAAATTGAAGGCCTTGATAAGCACATTCCAACAGTGTATAATTTATTTGCATGAGTTTTTTTGGCAGGGCAAGCGTGCATTTTTAGCCATTAAACTATTTATCTATATATCTATTACTTATAATAAAACTGTAACGGGTCCAATTCTGTACATTGAAGATATTTTGAAACCTTACTCTAGATTCGATACTGAAGCCAAAACTGTATGTTTTTTCATTTTTGTCTGTCTGTCTGTCTGTCTGTCTGTCTGTCTGTATCTTGGCTAGGCATCACGCCGAAACTACTGAATGAATTTAAATGAAACTTGGTATGATTTGAGTTCATACTACGAGGTAGGACATAGGCTACTTTTCATCCCGAAAAATGAAAGGGTTCCCGCAGGATTGGGGTTGAAAGTTATATCAAAAAACACTTACCACTCTGAAACTACAGGACGGATTTTGATGCAAATTGGCATAGTCATAGTTTATATGATGAATTAAATTGAGGATACTTTTTATCCCGAAAAAATAAAGAGTTCCTGCGGGATAATGTCCCAAATTCTGTAAATTAAACATATTTTATAAAAAAAATTGGGGGCTGTTTTATATTCAATACTAAAGCGAAAACTGTATTTTTTATTTTTTGGCTTTCTGTCTGTCTGTCCGTCTGTCTATCTGCACCTTGGAAGTGCATCACGCCGAAAATACTCAATGAATTCAAATGAAATTTGGTATGATTTGAGTTCATACTTTGAGGTAGGACATAGCATACTTTTCATCCCGAATAGTTAAAGGGTTCCTGCAGGATAGGCGTTGAAAGTTATTTAAAACACGTATCACCCTGAAACTACTTGACGGATTTTGTTGAAACTTGGCAAAATCATAGTTTATATAATGGGTAAAAATTGAGGATACTTTTTATCCCGAAAAATAAAGTGTTCCTTCGGGATAATGTCCCAAATTCTGTAAATTAAACATATTTTATAAAAAAATTTGGGGGCCGTTTTATATTCAATACTAAAGCGAAAACGGTATTTTTTATTTTTTGGCTTTCTGTCTGTCTGTCCGTCTGTCTATCTGCACCTTGGAAGTGCATCACGCCGAAAATACTCAATGAATTCAAATGAAATTTGGTATGATTTGAGTTCATACTTTGAGGTAGGACATAGCATACTTTTCATCCCGAATAGTTAAAGGGTTCCTGCAGGATAGGCGTTGAAAGTTATTTAAAACACGTATCACCCTGAAACTACTTGACGGATTTTGTTGAAACTTGGCAAAATCATAGTTTATATAATGGGTAAAAATTGAGGATACTTTTTATCCCGAAAAATAAAGTGTTCCTTCGGGATAATGTCCCAAATTCTGTAAATTAAACATATTTTATAAAAAAATTTGGGGGCCGTTTTATATTCAATACTAAAGCGAAAACTGTATTTTTTATTTTTTGGCTTTCTGTCTGTCTGTCCGTCTGTCTATCTGCACCTTGGAAGTGCATCACGCCGAAAATACTCAATGAATTCAAATGAAATTTGGTATGATTTGAGTTCATACTTTGAGGTAGGACATAGCATACTTTTCATCCCGAATAGTTAAAGGGTTCCTGCAGGATAGGCGTTGAAAGTTATTTAAAACACGTATCACCCTGAAACTACTTGATGGATTTTGTTGAAACTTGGCAAAATCATAGTTTATATAATGGGTAAAAATTGAGGATACTTTTTATCCCGAAAAATAAAGTGTTCCTTCGGGATAATGTCCAAAATTCGGTAAATTGAAGTTTTTTTTTTTTTTTTGGAGGACGTTCTATGTTCAATACTAAAACCAACACTGTATTTTTTTTTCAGTCTGTCTGTCTGTCCGTCTGTCTGTACCTTGGCAGCGCACCAAGCCGAAAATACTTAATGAATTCAAATTAAATTTGGTATGATTTGAGTTCACACTTCGAGGTAGGACATTGGATACTATTCATCCCGAAAAAATTAAGTGTTCCTGCAGGATAGGGGTGGAAAATTATTTAAAAGAACACTTAGCACGCTGAAACTATTGGACGGATGTTGATGCAACTTGGCACATACATAGTTTATAAGATAGGTGAAAATTATGGATACATTTTGTCCCGTAAAAATAAAGGGTTCCTGTGGGATATGGGTCCAAATTGTGTACATTAAAGATATAGTGTTTTTTTTTGGAAGTTACTCTATATTCAATTATAGTTTATATAATGGGTAAAAATTGAGGATACTTTTTATCCCGAAAAATAAAGTGTTCCTTCTGGATAATGTCCAAAATTCTATACATTAAAGATATAGTGTTTTTTTTGGAAGTTACTCTATATTCGATTATGAAGCCTAAACTATATGTTTTTTCATAGTTATCTGTATGTCTGTCAGTCTGTATCTTAGCCGCGCGTCACACCGCCGGACCTACTGGATGAATCTATACTTATAATAAAACTGTAACGGGTCCAATTCTTTACATTGAAGATATTTAGATATTTTTTTTGGCCTTCCTCTAGATTCGATACTGAATCCAAAACTGTATTTTTTTTTTCATTTTTGTCTGTCTGTCTGTCTGTCTGTCTGTCTGTCTGTCTGTGTGTATCTTGGCTAGGCATCACGCCGCCACTACTGAATGAATTTAAATGAAATTTTGTAGGATTTGAGTTCATACTACGAGGTAGGACATAGGCTACTTTTCATCCCGAAAAATGAAAGGGTTCCCGCAGGATGGGGGTTGAAAGTTATTTCAAAAAACACTTACCACTCTGAAACTACTGAATGGATTTTGATGCAACTTGGCACAGTCGTAAATTATAGGATGGGTTAAAATTGAGGATACTTTCATCCCAAAAAAATAAAGAGTTCCTGCGGGATAATGTCCCAAATTCTGTAAATGAATGATATTTTGTTTTTTTTTTGGGGCCGTTCTATATTCAATACTAAAGCCAAAACTGTATTTTTTTAATTTTTGTCTTTCTGTCTGTCTGTCCGTCTGTCTGTCTGTCTGCACCTTGGAAGTGCATCACGCCGAAAATACTCAATGAATTCAAATGAAATTTGGTATGATTCGAGTTCATACTTTGAGGTAGGACATAGGATACTTACCATCCCGAAAAATTAAAGGGTTCCTGCAGGATAGGCGTTGAAATTTATTTAAAAGAACACGTATCACGCTGAAACTACTTGACGGATTTTGTTGAAACTTGGCACAATCATAGTTTATATAAGGAGTAAAAATTGAGGATACTTTTCATCCCGAAAAATAAAGTGTTCCTTCGGGATAATGTCTATAATTCTTTAAATTGAAGATATTATGTATATTTTTTTGGAGGCTGTTCAATATTCAATACTAAATTGTTAGATAGCTTAGGGTTTGATTTAAATCTGGTGTAATTGGTATCTCAATCCGGTGAGTTAGAAGCCGAGCAAATAAAGTATTTTTGACGGCTGAAGAAATTTTGTTCAAATGTTGGTCCTGGAATAACATTATGGTACTTTGAACCTAAAGAAAAGAACACGCGTGCGAAGCCGCGGGTACAGCTAGTTAGTGAAATATAAAAGGATATTGCTATAGAAATGAGTGTGGGCGTGATTCATTATTTAATTTTACACTAACGGCTAGAAATTATGCGTTCTTTTGTCTAATTTAAACCGTTAATGCTAGCCAAGAATCTATACATATAATAAAGCAATAAGAACCAAAAATCTGTACAAACAAGATAATAAAAAAAAAAGTTCTTGTGTACCTAAAATAAGCTACTCAATAAGCATATAACATTCGTGTCTGTCTGTTTGTTTGTCTGTATGTATGTTTGTTTGCGCATCGCGTAAGAACTACTGGACTGATAGCGATGTGGTTTTTACTGTTGGATAGCTTAGAGTTTGACTTAAATCTTGTATCTGATATGGTGTACTTGATATCTCAATCCGATGAGCAGAAGCCCTTTTGACGGCAATTGAAGGAATTTTGTCTAATTTTGGTATATTGGTATTTTAGGTCTTGGAATAGTGTAAAGAGTACTTTTAACCTAGAGATATGACCACGTTTGCGAAGCCGCGGGTGCACCTGGTTTACAATAACTGAGCAAAATATTTTACATTATTCAAGTAAATAAAATATATATGCAAAAAAAGTCTTCATAATAAAAATGTTAATTTGTAAACAACCACTAAAAATAATAAAATAATTACAATTGAGCCAGAACAGTATCACTTTTTTTAAATTACCAACGTAATAATAATGCAAAAATACAACATACGATAAGAGATAATTTTTTGGAGGCGGTGCCAAACCGAGCCATAATTATTAATATGATTGTGCTTATTCAAAAAGATAATGTGATAATGATAATTATACATAATGTGGCTTGATGTTTGTCTCTTCTACATTTCGTGTTTTGTATGAGGATGCGTCATTGAAAACTGCATATTACTTCGTACGTAGATAGGTATGCATTAATTTTGTAAAGATATTACATTTAAAGGATGCCTGGGTTTGGCACCGCCTTCAAAAAACTCTCTCTTATCTTATGTTGTATTTTTGCATTATTATTACGTTGGTAATTTCGATACTACAATTATACACTCACTCAATTTAGACTCAAAGCGTTGGTAAATTAAAACCCAGGATGAATCAACCTACTTATATTAACAACTAAATTAGTTTTGACGAAAATTATCTATGATTTCACTAGAATGAAATGGAACTCTTTAAAAATATGGTTACACATCTCGTAGATATGAGGAAACATAAACCCAAAACAAATGGATTTATAAGTTGTAAATGCTGTAATGATGTATGTGTCCTTTTTTTAAAGTAATCTTTTACAGACACCACCAGTAACACTTAAGACCTGAGAACTAATCGAGACCAATCAAATAAAACTCGAAGGGGTTTCATCATTTGATGGTTGGGTAATGGGTTCCTATGACTCCATCTTCATCATCAGACCCTCGATGCCTCAGTAGACCAGAGAAGCCCAATAAAAACAAACTCTAAGGGGTTTCATTATTTGATTGTTGAGTTCCTATGACTACCTTCCGGCTGCATCATCAGACCCTGGATTCATAAAACTAGAGAACTCATCATGACAAACCAAATGAGCCAGAATTCGAAAGGGTTCTATAATTTTGTTATTGAGTTCCTGTGACTATCTTCCGGCTCCATCAGCAGACCCTGGATACCACATAGCACCAGAGAATTCATCAAGACAAACCAAATGAGCCGAAACTTGAAGGGGGTTCCATCATCTTGTAGTTGATTTTCTGTGACTACATTCCGGCTCCATCATCAGACCCTGAAAACTACATAGCACTAGATAACTTATCAAGACAAACCAAATGAGCCCAAACTCGAAGGGGTTCCATCGTTTTGTTGTTGAGTTCCTGTGACTACCTTCCGGCTCGATCATCAGACCCTGGATACCACATAACACCAGAGAACTCATCAAGACAAACCAAATGAGCCCAAAATCGAAAGGGATCCATCATTTTGTTGTTGAGTTCCTGTGACTACCATCCGGCTCCATCATCAGACCCTGGATACCACATAACATCAGAGAATTCATCAAGACAAACCAAATAAACCCAAACTCGAAGGGATTTCATCATTCGATTGTGTAGTTCCTTTTACTACTATTACTACTGTAGTTTTTTAATTGTCATCAAAACTACACCCATGTGCAAAACTTCTGCATCTTTGGACGTCCTTAAATTGTTAAAAATTGACTTACGATCCAGTCCTAAACATATTAACACATTGAATTAAATTAAAGCTTGTTAAAAGCTACTAAACTAATTTTGATGAAATTTATACAGTACCACACTAGACGTCTTCTTACTCAAGTAAAACAATCATCTAATTCGGTTCAGAAATCCCAAGTTATTAGAGAACATAAACGATAAAACAAATATAGATTTTCACATAAAACTACTGAACCAATTTTGATGAAGTTTATACAGAAAGTTTACCCTTTTGAATAAAAAAACAACCATTGAAATCGGTTTTAGAGATATACACACAATCAAGGCAATATAAACACAAAATGGAATGGATTTACTCAAAAAACTATTTATTCTCGAAAAACCATACAATTTCAAACAAAAAAAGAATTTTCTAAATCGGTCCGCAACAGACGGTGATATCGGCTGACATACACAAAAAAAAGAAAAAAAAAGTTACAATCGAACATATAACCGAGACGGTTATATGTAAAGTCTTTTGTGTCTTTTGTGAAGTCGCTTAAATACATTCTATTGATCTCGATTTACACTAAACAGTTTTTATTAATATTTTCCTAAGAATTTTATGTGATTGAAATTGTCAAAATGTTCTTCTATACAAGCGAATCATGTTATTTATATCTAAAATATGTATCTGTTTAAAATTTCTCAAATAAAACATAGCCAAACAATTATCTACACCTAATCACCTGCACAAGCTGATTCCTCCATCACCTTTCCATCACCGTACGATTAGACGATCGGTTTTATGGTAGAAATGCCTCGCACAAGAACGAAGAGTTACGCTTCTTTATTTATTATAAGAACTGCAGAGGAGTGGAATGCGCTGCCCTCGTCAGTGTTTCCGGTAAAATGTAACCCAGGTGTGTTCAAACCTAGAGTGAATAGGTATCTCCTAGGCAACCATGCTACGCCTTCCACCACATCTTCGCTTTCTATCGGGTGAGATCGTGGTCAAACGATTGCCTAGAACTTAATTTTAAAAAGAACCTACATCGTTAATAATAACTTTCTTTAACACTGCAAAAACAACCTAATACTGGCCCTCCTTGTAACAAAATACGGTACAATAATAAATAATTAGCGGTTAGCCATTGTTATGACGCATCGATTTTGCTTTTATGATGGATCGACATGGCTTCTTCGTCGGAGCTAACTCTCATTAACTTCGCGGAAGTGATTAATGCCGATTATTGATAGATTGAGAAGCCCAATTTACTAACTTTGGAGTTCTTGTTTAAAGGCGATGATGGAACTCAACATTTTGCCCATATGACTTCTGAGGCTTTAACATCTTTAACTCTGCAAACTGTGCCACATTTGCTTAACCTTAATTGTAGTAAGTGTCCCAATTCCTAATACTATTGATAATCTATATTAAGCCACTGATGACGCTATAGAGGTTGCTGAATTCCAGTCAAGTAAGCAAGCAATTTAGTTTAAAATAAATCGTCTAAACGAAACCACTAATCGAAAGAAAAACATCGTTTAACAAGCTATTACATTAAAATAAACAGCTACTCTGATTACTAATACTAATAAAACTAATAAACAGCTACTGTGATTACTAATACTAATTAAAGTAATAAACAGCTACTGTGATTACTAATACTAATAAAACTAATAAACAGCAACAAAATAACATCTACTTATTTTGACAAAAATTTGTTATAGGTATCTACACCAATAAATAAAAGTGAAACGTTGTCTGTTTGTTAGTTTGTTTGGGGGAGCATTCATGCGATAACGGCTGCATGTATTTTGATGAAATTTGAAATGGAGCTTAACCCTGAAATAATACATAGAATACTTTTATCCCGGAAAATGGTAAGTTTCACAGGAAAACTGGAAAATGTTGATTACTCCTGTAAGGAATGGTTGCCATGGAAATGAAATAATAACAAGTCTGTCCAAAAACATCAAGAACTTTGGTGCTATACTTTTGCATTGGTTTTTGATATCCTAGAAGAACATAGGTTGCTTTTTTTCGCAATAAACTGTAGTCCGCGCGAACAAAGTCGCGGGCAAAAGCTAGTATTGTGATAGATATAACCCGTGAATGCTACCCCTCTATAACTTTAACAATATTAAAAAGTACATTATTTAAACGGACATAGTTATTATTAAACCGAACTGTCACACAATCTCAAAATCAACATAAAATCTCTCAACATAGAGTTCCCTCTAACGCTCAAATTAAAATATAATTGAATATCTTAATTCAGAATAGAGATGCGCCCGGTCTGTTCATCGCGTCGACTCAGCTCATTAACTTCTTCTTGAAACGCTAATTAAGCACTCTTTGAAGTATTCACCAGGCGATTTCGTCGCCTCTCGCCTCGCTACCGTACCCTCTGCATCTCAATTATGCAATACAATTTTAATTTTATTATCAAACTTGCAAACCAATTAAAACCGGTCGCGCTCACTCCTAACTACATTCATAGCATTCCCAATATTATTAAAGTCACCGTTATTAACCCAGATATTGAGATGGATTTTAACAGAAGATATACCTTTGATGTCTAAATACCAAGTTTCAAAGGAGTTTCGGAGGCAATAATCAAGGTACACGACATAGACAAATCCATAAATTCAAGGACTGCGGGCGGGCGGTGAGATGAGAATCAATCGGCAATTTCATTGAGTGGAAAGGTATGGAGGTAATTTAATTTGTAGTATTGCAAGAATGTGCGGCCCCGCGAGCAAAGGTAATAGTCGTTTTATTATAAATCAGAACGCGAAGTCATGAAGAATTGTTTCCGACCTTTATCTAATTTGCTTCATGCCAGCTATGGGGGTTCAAGGACGGCGTGAACCTTACGAGGGGCATAAAAAGAGTTAATTTAAACATGATTATATGGGGCTTTTACGAATATATTGAACGAGTGGTATTACTCTGATAGCGAACAGAAAAGTAATTGGGACTTTTTGGCGAATAAAAATGAAGTGCTCTAACAAATTGGTACAATGAAAAAAGATAAGACAAAGTTAGCGCTATTATCATTAGAGTTGAGAGTTCTTCAGGAGTTTTGTAAAATATAGTTCTGATACCGTGATGATACGGGCCGGCAATAGGGCAAGTTTGGGAAGCTCTCCCAGCGAACTTGTGACGTAGATCAGTCAGAGGTGCTTTGATAAACTGTCTTTTGTGTCCCTTTGTGCCTCGATAATCCCTGTTGACAATGCCGGCAACTGCTCGGTGATATACGGGCTGCGTTTCCTTATAATAAACTTTCAATATAAGTTAGGAAGTGTTCGGGAGTTAGGGAAATTATCGTGCGAGTAGGTTAGGTTAGCTTGATAGATTGAACAAATTTAGGTGATATTGTTGCCGAGATCTATGTATAACTTGTTGTTTTTAATATAAGTTAGTAGCTTATTGCAATTATACATATTTGTGGCATTTTGAACCACCAAAATGTACCAGTACAATGCAGTAAATGTCGAAAAATGTATAAAGAGACAAAGATCAGGACTGTAAGACAAGAATCAAATACCATTGTGCGTATTTTTACAAAATATGAAATACAATGAAAGCTATAGTTCAGTATTTTGAAAATTTGTAAAACTCATAAAGAAAGTACTAAATCAATTCTAAGTTGACATTTAAGAGGCTCTCAAAGTTTCAAAATTTTATGAGACTCATAAATTATGTTATACTACTTGGATTCATTCAAATTTTAAACACTAGTAAAATGTTGTCAGACATCCTTTAGCTGTTTCTTAACAGCATAAGTATGGTTTATGTAGTTTATTGAATACTAGCTTTTCCGCCCGCGACTTCTTACGCGCGGGCTACTGTTTACCGTGAAAAAAGCATCCCATTTTCTTCTAGGATATTAAAAACCAATGCAAAAGTAGGTATAGCAACAATGCTGTTGATGTTTTTTGACTGACTTGTTATTTCGTTTCCATGGCATCCACATACCATTCTGTGATGGCAACCGTTCCTTACAGTGAGTTATCAACATTTTCCAGTTTTCCCGGGATAAAAAGTAACCGATGTTTTATTCCAGGGTATAAGCTATCTCCATTCTAAATTTCAGCCGTTATCGCGTGAAAGCTCCCCAAATAAACAAACAAACAAAAAGACAACCTTTCACTTTTATATATTGGTATGGATGTAGGTATAGTCATATTTTTTTTGCATAATTTATTTTATTGTTTTGCACCACCGTCCTTTTTTAATTATTAATTTCTGTCCATCCAATCATGTATATTTTTCCCTTAATTCTGGTGCAATAAAGTGTTTATTATTATTATTATTATTCATTATTATCTACTTCATGTCAATCAAAGCTAAGCTGACCCATAGTCTTTCGTAATAATAACAATACTTACACATCAAACTTTACCCGATTCACGCTAATCCTAATCTCGCGTTAATTACCGCCCACCGGAAAATTTGGCGACAATAAAGCACTGTATTGTCTAAACAGATAGCAAAAACCATTCAAGCACCGCGCAAAATTCCTCCCAGAAAGAAGTCATTAGCGAAGTTAGAAGGTACTTTCTTGCCCTAAGGGAATAAATATTTTCGCAGTCAGCGGATAACCATTGCGCCGTTTTGACGAAATTGTTTTACTTATAGACGTTGATGGTTTATTTATGGATCGGGCGTGAATCTGCTAAAATCTATCAGCGGATCAGCTAAGTTAGGAAACGTAGCAATGCCAGTATTTTGAGTGCGCTATAAAGGTATACCTAAGCAGGCCAATGCTGTGTAGCGATATGAATGTGTCCTAAAAAGACATTCGCATACAAAATCGGTTGCGCGTTTGTGGTCCCAATATGGCCACGACTCATAATATATAAAATTGGTTGTCAACTGTTATTTTGCTAGGCACACACACGGTTTTGCGTTTTCGCTTGATTGGTGTTAAGAGACGCATGGTGTCCCTTACCTACTTCGCAAATATTGGCCAAATCACACCATGTATGCCAATGGATCGGTGTTCATCGCCTCTATCGCCGCTGTACCCTATGTTAAGACAAAACAGACCCGAAGTGATATCCAGCATGAACCACCACTTTCATTTTAAAAGCTTTTTATCTGACTACGGTGAAGGGTACAAGGGTAATGATTTTAACAGTCTATGTGTGTATGTATGTATGTATGTATATATGTAGTGGGTATGTGTATGTTCCACCATAGCATCGCCACTATTGGTCCGATTTTGACAAGCGAGGTGTCAATAGATTCGTCTTTAGGTATAGAGTGTTACAAGACTACCTGAAGGTAGTCGGGTTTTAGTTTTTGAACTTATGTCTTGTATTATGTATGTTTGTTTAGATCAAATCTTTCAAGCTGAATTAGAACCACTTCCTCTTATCCTACATTTTTTTCAACCTTATTCTTTCAGGTTCTTAAGAAAAGTGGTTGTCATCGATTTTCATCCCATTCCTTACGCTAAGAATAAATAAAATTGAACTTCCTGCCATAAAAGTACAGAGCACTTACCTAAAACGTGGCGTTTTTACAAGCATCGTATCTATAATATATATACATATATATATATATATCGAGCAAAAAGGGTGTCATTGTGCATATAAAATTGCTCTCACAAATAAGCTCTCGATTCGCATCGCCGTGAAATTTACGCACCGTAATTCCAGTGTACTAAATGCTCAATAAAAAAGGCAAGCCATTTCTTGCGGGAACTGTTACTGTGAGGAAGGAAGACATTGGAGTGACGTTAGTTTGATATACGAGCGGGCGTCTTTTGTGCGTTAGTCGTTAATACAGGAGCACAATGCGCAGCCGACAGCCCTCGGAGTTACGCCCGACTTAAGAAAGCGGCCTATTGCACCGTTCTGTAACTGCGGGTTCAATTGGGATTTGTGGAGCCGCAAGTGACGAATTGGTTGACCCTCCTCGACCGCCTACTTCGTTATGTTGGAACGTACTTGCACGTATGTATTTGTTAGGCCCTTTTGACCTTTCTGACACCATTTTGTATTTGCAAATTTAGAATAGAGTAAAATTAAAAAAAATATAAAATGAAATTAGCTAATAGATATTAGAGTGGACTATTAATAAAATAAGTAGAAAAACTACGTTTATTATTGTATTTACAATAATCTGTTTTTTTTTTCGATAATTTCGTCCGCTTGAGATATAAAAAACAAACGTAACTGTCACGCAGCTTATTATAATTTCTATCGCTGGGACTCCAGCCTTACCACACAAACAGAGTATGAGAAAGATACTCCTTATGGAATATTC
This sequence comes from Alsophila aescularia, assembly GCA_946251855.1. Classification (NCBI taxonomy): domain Eukaryota; kingdom Metazoa; phylum Arthropoda; class Insecta; order Lepidoptera; family Geometridae; genus Alsophila; species Alsophila aescularia. The sequence goes on along the minus strand of OX276373.1, from coordinate 21,261,070 downwards.
GCACAATTGTGCTAAATTTCTAATGAATCCGTTTAGTAATTACTGTTGCGCGATGCCAATATCGCGATAATTTGCAAAAATAGGATAAGTTCCATACAGTATTTTTTTATAAATACTAGTTGGACGTATAGCGTCTGTCATAGTAGCATTTTGATCATCTAAGTCCACCTAAAACCCAAAATCACTTGTTGTTAAGGTACACTTTGGTGTAACCACTTAAGATCTCGAGAAGGCAAAGTGTGAGGGCATAGTTAATTATGGCTTGTGTCACGTAGAGAAGTATATCCAGACGTAGGTGGAAAAAGAAATAGCACTGTTTCATTTACGTCGCGAAAATTTTATGAGCCTTCTGAATAATAAAATATTATAATAAAGTTCTTTGTTGATGATAAAAAGTGACGGAATCTTTAAAATACGGGTATGAGTTATGAAAAGGTGCTCTTGTCTTATTTCTGTATTTGATAGCACCAAATGTTTCAGTAGAAGACAGTGAAATAAAATATTTAATATCTCAAAAAATAAAATAATTGACAGCAGAGCTCAATTGTTTTTTCCAGTTCCTAGCGTATAAAATTGGTTACATTACGTGGGGCAAACGAGGTTGATCTCACATTTATGTTTAAGCCTTTTATGTATACCATAAATAACTTTAGTTTTGTAAATCTGTTTGTTGGTTGAACCATACATATTTTCTGCGAGTGTTCTTAATTTTTAAAGTTTCTGTGTTTTCTTCAGTCATCACAATTTAAAGTTATCTACGTCTCTCTGTAAACAAGTCTTATTCTTAATGAGCAAGGCGGGAATTTAGGGGACCTCTTGGACAACCTATTCTATGCCGTACTAGTCAAAATTATACGTAAGATTTAAATTTATTATGTGCTCACACTCCTTTTGAAACACGATGCAGAATCGATAAAGCACATATACGCTGTCAAGTTGTTTTTGCGGCTTGTTGCAGCGACGAGCGACGCTTTAGAAATAATTGTATGCACATAATTATTTGTGCAACGCCTCCTTTGTGCGGACACCCGGGAACAAAGCGCGAGGCGAGACGCGAGGGAACCTCGACGTGGATTTTGCGCAGCTGGAAAAGGTCGGGGTATTTTTTTTTTGGGAACCTTTTTTATTTTGTCAACTCATAGAACCAGTATAATCGTTATCATCAGTATATTACTATTTTTCACTGCCGCTGGGGCATAGAGTTTCAATGAAACCAGCTGGTTGGCTCAAATTATTTTAATTGTATCACTGCAGTTTATACAAAGGTTAGCTGGATGAAGATGTTTATTATCCAAAGTTAAAGTGAAACTGGATGCGGAGAAACTGAAACTGAGAAACTGAATGTGGAGAGAGTTGGAATGCAGGACTTAATGGAAGAAAACCCGTTCGACTTGCAGTAAAGAGTTTATTTTCATTTTAACTTTATTTCCTTAGTTTTCGTTTGACACGCACAATCAAGAGAGAGAAAACCACCACGGAGAAAAACAGCGCATCGTGGCAGATATGACTTTTTAAATTACAGCGATGCGTTCACAAATATTAATTAAGAAAATATTCTACTTTTATTGTTTCATTTAACGTTGAATGCCGAGCTCAGTGGCGTGCATTAGGAGAGGCCTACGTTCAGCAGTGGACAAGTATTATAGGCTGATTATAGGAACTGATTTCAAAATGGAGGAAGTTTTCATTTTGCATTTTTTTAAATTTATTTTACCTGATACCTCACGATACTACAGACGGTCAGGATATATGTATATGAGTTTGGGATATTGGATATATTATGATACTACATACGCACTGGATATTTTGTAATGGAACGATTTTAAAATTTTTAACTCACGATCTCCAAAGAGTTTAGGGTGTGTATCATTACATGTTTGTATCACTATATATATCACTGTTTGTATCACTGTATCCGTGTGTCTGAAGGGGGATCGTAGCTCCCAAACGAATGAACCGATTTTGATGCGTTTTTTATGTTTGAAAGGCGATGTGATCGATATACGTCTTAGCTTTAATGAGGGATCGGGTTTCATATAAATTTTTCATTTAAATCGATGTTAATCGTTTTTTTTCGATCGATGTTAACCGGTTTATACATCTACGTTAATTTCTGTCTTTTTTAGTACTATAACCTCAGTTGGTCCGGTACAAAACTGTGGGTACGGTTTAAACTGTTGATTCTTATACAGAATAAGATCGATTGGCATCAAAAACGCTGTGTAAACTGACCATTTCCTAGCTTACTGTTTTTTTTTACAAATTCTGTGAATGAAAGTAAAAATAAAACAAAATTTAAAAATGGTCAGGAAAACGTTCCTATGAACGTTCATAGGAACGTTTTCCTGTAGATACAACGGTTAAGGTACCAGCCCTTACTGTTCCTTCTCAAAAAAATCCACCTGTATAGAAGTGAATTTATACAGGAGGATTATTATTATAGCAGACGGTTATATGTTCAACTGTATGTATGTATTTTTTTGTATGCCCACCGATTTCTGTGTCAATTGGAAACAAATTTATAAATATATTTTTTTGTTGATAGGTGTCTCTTCAGGTGGTCCCATATAAATTGTATCAAAATTGGTTCAGTAGTATTTCGAGAATAAATAGTTTTTTTAAGTATTTTATGTTTATACTGGTAGCGATTTGGACAGCCCCTAAACTAAACTTAATTTCTTCAAATGTAATTTAAACCTTGGTACCTTCGTAACAAGGTATTTTATCCCCTGGCATCTAATCCGCACTCACTAAACTATCACTAAAGCCTGTCAGCGTAAAATCAACTTTATTTCCACGCGGCGAGATTCCCGATTTGTCCAAACGCTGTTAGACAGAGAGTTAAAAACCTGTTTTAATTACGTTATTTTAAGCGGTGCAGCTTAAATTGACGTAAGTTTAGAATAGATGCCAGGGGCAAAAAGACCTTGTTACAAAGTCTACAAGGTTTAAATTACATTTAAAGAAATTTAACCTAGATAGATAGATAGATAGATTAACTCTTTATTGGACACCACAAGTACAACAAGAAATACTACTACTACTAGTTTAGTTTAATGAGTAAAATTACCAAATTGCTGGCATTGCCTCAAATCTCTAAGATTTCAAAACAAATTTTGATGGTTATTGTTTTATTTAAAATGGTAGACTTTTAGTGTAGCCCCATATAAACTTCATCAAAATTGGTTCAGTAGTTTTTTTTTGTTATTAGCTTTTAATCCATTTGAAATCGTTTTTATTTACCATGGTATTTTATTTGTGTTTATTTTATTATTATACTAATAATTCAAGTATCAATTCGCTTAGAAAATTGCAAAACGATTGACACCGACTCTCACCTTGTATTATTTCAATGCAAATGCTTACTACTCTTACAGTAATTAAGGCCAAAGCACACAGTAAGCCAACAAACATATTGTCAATTATACGTTAAGGTTAAAAACCTGATTAATATTAATTTTAAAAATACTAAGTTTCAAACTATGTGCTTAAAAAAATTATATATATCGGTATCGGTAATCAGATTGGTTTCCAGAAATACTGCAGACAGACATACTGCAGACAATTAGAAAAATGACTGAGCAAAATGAATGATTGAGGTTTAGATGAGAACCCTATGGCAGATAATTTTTACAGCACGACGTCATGTAGACATACTTTTTTAAAGTCGAAATAAGCCACGTCAGCTTTCTTTTTCGGATCCATCTCAGTGACAGCATAATCTACAAAGTTAATGTGATTATCAGGTGTGGACTTACCGACTCTGAAGCCTCACTGGCTCTTGCTTAGTTGAGGCTGGACCTGATTGGTGATGTAGCGATTGAGTATGGACTCATTGAGGAAAGCCCATAGAACTCAAATCTGTTAAACATATATATATTGGGGAAATTTCACACCAATTACCTAGCTCTAAACTAGGATATCCTGTACTATGGGTACTAGACAACAGATAAACATACATAAATACGAATATCTGCCTAAACATTCATAAATCTTATTATAAAATAAGGCTTCATCAATGTCAGAAGTCATACAAATCTAGTCATCCCGTTCAAGAGAATATTATTCTTAATATAGAGACAAAACATCTGCCTTGCGGAAATACCGTTGGCTTTTTGTTGTCACGGTACGGAAGTGGAAGCGCGGAAAGCGCGCGTGTACGTCTACGTGGCTGAGTCAGCGCCTGCTCCGCACGATAACCGCAAGCTGCAGATGCAATGCGTCCGAGGGGACAACGGGATCAGTATCGCCTATCACTAGATTGTTCAGGACCAAATCTAGCATTAACAGCACTGTTTTGGTAAGTTCACAGATAGCAGCGGATTCTACTGATTTACCCATTATAACTAATATTTTAAAATAAAAATACACGGAGCTTGGTAAACGATCTCAGCCTAGGTGGTGATGGGAGAGGGATTGGTAATCGTAAGGTACGTACAGTTATGGAATATAAAAATCAAAGGTGGCCATCATTGACTAGGTATAGACAGGTATCTATATATTGCCGCCATTCATTTTAAACAACAAAATTTATTTATATGAGATGTATAAATTAAACATACAACATCTGTCTTATCCAGTTTTTTACCATCTCGGTCGAGATACGACGAAAACCGCAGGTGTTTCATTATTCCGTTTAATGGCGTCAGCAACATCGGGTTACGCGTCAGACCGTTCCGACTACAGAACGACCCGTCGAGAATACAATACAATTCATATAAGCGTGTGAAGGAAGGTGGTTATAGTAGACATCGATATACAGGGTGTTTGGTGGAAAGATGTAGATTGGAGGAGCTGATGAAGGGTACCAGTATGATCATTTTAAACTGCATATGCCATACAAAAAGTGTCATGGTTTTTAAGTTAATATCAAAAGTTTGTTTTTACTTTACGGGGTTTTTTTCGTTTAGAGGACAATAAAATACCAGAAGGTACAGTAATCACTTTTATTTTGGTTTATTATTATTTATTAGCCATAACAATTCAATCTTTCGTCACAATAAGCTAAAACAATCATTGAGCAGGCAATCATAAGCAAAACTTTTGACATTTGACACAGCTAGTTTTAAATAAATGTAGCAGACAATAATGTAAAATAGCTAGTGTATACTCTCTTCGTAGACTCTCTACGAAGAACCTACGGTGCTAGGCGTAGGATAGCTACGAAGTTTCTCAATAGTACGCACTATGACGGTTACGCGATCAAAAGTCTATTTTTTTTTGTTTTAAGATTAAAGTATGTAATTAATTTATTGAAAAAAATTGCAAACTGTTTTTTTAATTTTTGATCTAGCTGTGCCCGCGGTTTGCCGCGCAGTCATTTATGTTTGTTAAAATTACCCTATGTTATATTCCAGGACCTAAAATATCAATACTTTAAATCAGTATGCAATAAAAAGAGAAGTCAAAAAGTTTTTTCGGTGATTGCTCGACTTCTACTTATAGTATTGAGATTCCAACTACACTATTTTTTAAGTCTTAACCTAAGCTAAACATTATTGAAAACCGCATTTCAATCGGTCCAGTAGTTTTAGTATGATACGCGAACACATCCAGACAGACATACAGACACGATTTTTAAATTATGTTATATTTTTGTTCAGTTGCTTATCTTGAGTACCCTCGTTTGTTTATTATCTTCTTTGTACAGACTTTTTGTTACTTATTGCTTGATTAAGTATATATATAAATAAATAAATGTAACTATAAATATAGAAAAATATATAAATAGAAGAAGAAAGATATATATAGATAGATAGATGAATATTTCGTATAAACATATACTTATTTTTTTAAAAGATTAAGTAACCTTTTATTTGACCACTCGTAAGTTAATAATGAGTTTGGAGATGTAAGTTCATTTTCATACCACCTGCTCAACATTGCCCAATTACATATCACGCAATCTCAACGTAAAGCCAGGTATTATATCCCAAGGGATATAATGTGATATGAATTTGTAAAGTTATAATTCGTATAAAAACTCCTAGCATATATATGGGCATTGTAAAGAGATTTTATTCGAAAATCGACCGGGCCACCATAGGCAGAACACAAAAAAAAGTTACCCCCCAACTCGAATAAATAAAAACGATCTGAATTAGGCGTTTTTTCTCTGTTTGGTACGATATGAAGGAGACAGTAGGTATGTAAAATGTTGCTATTTTGATATGGTATCTTTACCGGCGTGGAAAATACGAGTGTTGGTTCGAACGAGTGTGGGGGGAAATATTAAGACTGCAAAATGATGATGGCATATTATGTAAATGGCGACCGCAGGAGGTGCATTCGATGAGATGACGCAAGACTGCTACGGTCTAAGGATGATATGAACTTTGACGAGCGCAAGTTAAGTGATTCGGCGTTTTTTCTCTGTTTGGTACGATATGAAGGAGACAGTAGGTATGTAAAATGTTGCTATTTTGATATGGTATCTTTACCGGCGTGGAAAATACGAGTGTTGGTTCGAACGAGTGTGGGGGGAAATATTAAGACTGCAAAATGATGATGGCATATTATGTAAATGGCGACCGCAGGAGGTGCATTCGATGAGATGACGCAAGACTGCTACGGTCTAAGGATGATATGAACTTTGACGAGCGCAAGTTAAGTGATTCGGGTTTAAGTCTAAGTATTAGACAATTAAGTCAATTAACAATTTTTGTACCTACATACAAAATATACCTAAGCCAACCATATGATAGAACGAAAGTATTTATTATTACTTAACATTTTCTTTATTCCTTCAAATGTAGGTGTTTTCGGTAATAACGTCGTGTATACACGTGCCAAAATAACAACAAAAATTCGTGTAAGTATAATTTCCAAGAAGCTCTTTCCTGACAACATAAACATGTGTAAACATATTTCAATATTTAAAAAAACGAAAAAGCTACAATTGATTGTTGAAATTGGTTATTCGCCACATGTTTCTGCCAAGGCATACCCCGTCGTGACAGAGTCATCGTCAATGCGAATCAATAAATTCAACCCTTTTTACGATTCAGTCATTCGCAATATTTAAAAAAGCGAAAAAGCTACAAATAGAACACATTGATTGTTGAAATTGGTTATTCGCCACATGTTTCTGCCAAGGCATACCCCGTCGTGACAGAGTCATCGTCAATGCGAATCAATAAATTCAACCCTTTTTACGATTCAGTCATTCGCTTTTATTGGCCCAGTACGTGCTTCTGAACGTGCATCATTCGGTGACAATAAAAAATTCGGAACGACCCTTCATATCGCGTACGAAAAAATAAAAAAAATATGATGTTACATGTTTTTTGCGATGCGTTAAACTCGCTGCGTTCGCACTTTTTACTATACCATTTCAGAACATTATTTTGAATTAGATGATTTACGTTTTGCTGTACTCGTAAACATGGTTTATTGCTCTAGTATTCGTTTTGATGTCGAGAATTAATAGCGGGCACTTTACGTCGTAAACCGTATTGCTTATTGCAGTTTTACATTTTAAATTTACGTAATTATTGGCCGTTTCAGCCATAAATTATAAAATTCAGCTGAGAGTTCCAGCATTTTTACTTTGTATGTTAATTAAGCGGAGTGAAGGAATTGTTTTGGTTAAATTATAGCTGCTTCCATTACGCACTGACATAGCATAATTTTTACGAAGCGTAGACAATTAAAATAAGGCGGGGCAAAAACTGACAGGAAAAAAGTGAAGGGATCCAAAAAAAGTTCCATTATAGCTGGGTTACAAATGAGAGTAGGGCGTCTGCGAGTTATCCCTGTTATCTCCCTGGGAAATGCCTGGTGTCTCTGCCACGGAAATTCCGGTACATCACTACGAATTGTGTACGATTCGCTTTGTCGGGCTGATGATTGATTTCTTTTGGAAGGGTGTAAACAATGGGGGATTTTGTCTGTTTGCTGTCTGGCTTAGAGTTCGCATGTACGCAAGTGGGATGAGGTATTAAGTAAGGTGTATGTGTTGATATCGTAATGTGATTACTAAAATTAAAATAATACAATACAACAACTCTTTATTGCACACCAAGAAGAAAGTAATATAAAAGATAAAGTCGTGAAATGTAAAAACAAGAACAAGAAAGGAGCCTCCCAGAAATGTTTTAATAAATCTATCCCTAGGATTCTAGAAATTTCTGGGATAACTTGAGCAGTCAGGTTTCTTTATCTCAGTTTAGCTGGCTGATCTTGTCACCACAACTTAACTTCCAATCTCAAGGCAAAATGGTTTAAATATTAACATGAAAGAGAAAGCTGAAAACAAGTATGTTACAAAGTACAATAAATTAAAGCTGAGTAATTACTTAACTGGCCATGAAATTAATTAAATTATAATTGCTATAATTTTATAGAAAAAATGTGGAATGGTGATAAGCTGCCCAACAGAAATTATTATTGTTCTCGCTTGTTGCATTTTTTCCATTAATCATTTGAACAAACAAGATTCAACGTTTTAATGTACGAGCTATGGTACAAATACTTGCTTATTGAGTAGTGTATATTTTAATGTGTTGTTAAGGCAAAATTGAAAGCAATATAGAGTTCCCCAACAATTCCGAGGTTTAGAAAAAATATTTGCTAAAGCAAAACAAATCAAATGAATTCTGTATTTGCACGAATATAATACATCCCAATAATAATAGTAAATCAAAAACACAATGTTCCATTGCATTTTTTTTAATTTTGTTTGTTTCCACACGTGTAGCGCATTTAGCTAGTGTCAAGTAATATATTACAAGTTGTATGTTTTTTTCAACAAATAGTCAAAATGTCTAGTCTCAGTTAGGTAGTCAAAAATCTATTCAAGTCACAGTCAAAGCATAATACACAAATTTCCCGTAAGGATGTACTCGTACGTGTACTGTGGTCAAATTCGTTATTCGCTAAAGTGGTGGAGCTTTGCTGGAACTTCCTAGGGAGTTTCGGAGACAACACGAAATGTCACTTTTTTTTTGTTTGGATGGCAATTTGCATGGACCTTGCAGCGAATCCATGGAAAATATATATTGGAAAGATTCAAAATTTTGCGATTTAATTTAGTAAGTTACTAGGTAGCAGTTTTCTGGGTGGGAAAAAGGGTTGATGGAAACCTACTTGCTTTTTGAGATATGAATTATTTAGGCTGAATAAAGGACAAAAATGCCCAATTATATTGCCACATCCAGTTATACATTTAAAAATTCTTTCACATCTTAAAAACATCTTACCCAGTCGATCATCGTGTGGCGATATAACTAACATTGCGAACTACCACGCACATACTGCGCGTGCGCGTCGCGGCAATGAATTACAAACTTTTTAGACTAATAGTAAGCAGAGTTTTAGTCTACCTTACTTATATATTTAAAACAAGATGGCGCTTGAAAACAATACGAAAAACCCTTAACCGTGGTCCAAGATTGTCACAAAAATGTAAAGGTTAAATAAATTAATTTATGAAGTAATTTTTTAATACTGACCGTAATCTGATCTATGCCACTTCAGTTTAGAATAGTTTCAACAACTTTTTTTTGCTATTTTTGCTACTCTCAAAAACTACTGAATAGGTTTAGCTAAATGTCTCAGAAGATGGTTATAGGCTGACAAACAACGAACAAACACGCACGCACTTACACACAAAAACACCCACGCACACACACTAACACAAGCATACACAAGCTCCCTGTTGAAGGCATAGCACCCCTCTTTTTTAATTCGGGGCTTCAAAATAATTATGTGTTTGACGTAACTGTAGTTTTAGTTATCTAATTAACTTAAACCCAACTTGACAACCTACGTTATCAGGTTATCACATAATAACACGTCTAGGCACAGATTTGGGCTAGACTTAAGTAATTTCAAGTCCGTGTGAAAGGTCACAGAAGTCTGTGAAGCATGTAATTATGAAGTTTCGGTAATTTAACATAAATGAACCCATTTCGTCGGTTCTCAGAATGACTTAATGCTTTGTACCTGAAATTACCTAAATTATGTATGAAAGTCAAATATAAGTGCAGTTTGTAGGTAGAGTAATAATATGAATACTTAAAAATAACAATTTTAGAGGTAAATTTCTTGTCACATGCAAACTGGTCGTCTTTTTACCCGACGGCGCGAAGGGTAATATGTTTATCAGCCTATGTTTGAATGTCTGTATACAGGGTTACAAGAAAAGTCGACCTAGATATTTAAGGTCGTTATTATTTGGGTCGTTTCCGATAGATTTGACCCTATAACACACTATCCAAAAGTTAACCGTTTTCCAGATATTTGATATAATTTTATTTTTTAAAAACATCATTTTTGCTCTTATGTCTTCTTTTTTCTTTATTTTCAGACTCTAGGGTCCATTTTTTTCTGATTTACGTAGGAGGTATGCCAGTTCATAACAATAATAATAAAACTTGAAACAACTGCTATCAGTTTAAAGACGCTGCTTGATAACTATTTGAATGAAGATTTTTCCACTTAGTGTTCCCAACTTTGAAACATGTTTATTAAGCGGGGAACTGCTCTTTAGAGCGAAACTATCGGTAAAGGCAAAAATACACTTTTTTCTCTAAGCAACTTTTACTCCATTCAATCTTCATGACAAACTAAAAACAAAACACCACTCAAAAAGTATAAAAAACATAAATCAATAAAAAAGGACAAATATGTACAAAAAAGGCCGCAACATCGTTAATTAAATAGTTCTATAGAAGTTATCCTGCACAATATTTAAATAACTTTTACATATTCTTACCTATCCAGAAATGTATAATTACTACTACTGTACTACTGTACTTAACATCATAAATTATTAAAAAAAACTAGTTTAAAATAACAAAGCTTCGATACCAATCATTAGCTGTTTACTAATCATTGGCAGGTAGCCACCTCGAAACAATGAAATAAGTTCAAAAAATACTATCGGAATAGAATCTCAATATGGTGGAATTATGCTTAAATTAGAAATGATTTTGGAATTACGTTTATATAGGCAATGCATAGTTTGCCAGCCACTTAATCTGGCCCTGCAGTCTCGACATAGATAGTGTTTGCGTTACAACCGAAATCAGTCCATATACCGATGACAATCGTCAGCTTTGACAGTTATTGTCAAAAGCTATCGACTGTCATCGGTATCTGTACTGATATTGATCATGATTGACATATATATTTGGTAGAGAATACCAAATATCGTATCTCTATCGTTGTTGAGACTGCATGCTCAGTCCGCATTACAACAAAACGATATGATAACTTCAACCCTCGATCCTTAAATCCTGATGCTGCAGGGTTACTGTCTTCCTAAACTGTGAGACTTAAGGAATATCGTTTAGTAAATCATTTAATGTGAAATTAAACCGTTTTTAGGCTCCATTTAATACCTATTTCGGTTAGTGTTTTTTTATAAACAAGCCAAGTAAGTATTTTCCCAAAGTTAGTGAAATTTCAGTCCAGTATCAAGCATTCGTACAGTAAGTACAAATGCTTGATACTGGACTGAAAATTTCATAACATGACATAAAGGTGACGCATTCACCTTCTAGTGATGAAGGTTTGAAGAAACCATTACATCTAAGTAGTAACAATATTCTAGAAGTATTAAGTGAGAACGCACTACGCTAGAAGATTAGCTATAAGTCGGCTCAAGCAAGGATTGACCCGTATGTGACTCGTTCAATGTCAAAAGGTACCTTCTAGTAAATTAAGCGTGTTTCATGCAAAATGAAACTGTGACAAGCGTTCATGAAAATATTTATGGGACCCACCTTTTTCGTGACATAATTTAATATGTTTTTTTTTAAGTATATGTATTGATAGTTTATCGTTTCTGAATTCAGCCAGACTAATTGTTTCGGAAGGTCCCACTAAACTTCCAGATAGATTTATAATAACTTATATATCTGCTAAATACAATCTTGCTTGCATTTCAAAATTACTATACCTACTCCAAAAGCCATATAAAGTACAGTACAGTCCATTAGTTACAAATAAACACACAAATTATTACCACCTAAGCATTAACTTTTTCATCGCGTCGAGGTTATCCACTCTCGAGTCACATGTAGCACACACTTTCATTCATACAACAAAAGATAACATTGTTTACGACTTGTGAGGGAATATAGAATATGGTATTAAATATACCTACTAGGGTTTGGGTCCCGGGACGTCTCGTGTTTCGAAGTCCCGGGACTTTCCGTATTTTTTGTTTCTCGAGTCCCGGGACTTTCGGGTCGAGACTCGAGACGAGACAAGATTGTCGAAATTATTATGTAATCTTTTTTATTTTCAAATAATTGAAGGATCCTAGCGCCATCTGTTAGTTTAATGAATAATTACTTGGTCTACCACGTAACTACTGAGTACAGAAGCCTAGCGCCATCTGTTATCCAAGAAAATGTACCGGAGAAACAAGAAAAAAAAACAAGAGCAACATTAAAAAAAGAGTTTCAGTTGTTTGAAGCAACCGGAAAACGTACAGAAAGTTTGGAACTACTGTATAAAGCCCTAAACACAATTAAACCGACATCTGTTGAAAACGAGAGAATGGTCTGCTTGTCCGGTGGCATAATTACAAAAATCAGAAACAGATTGTCGGACAAAGTTGTTGACGCTCTGATTTTTTTAAAGCCTATTTTATTAAATCAGCAAAGAAATCTAATTAATGTGTTAGTTGTTTATTTAAAAGACTGATTTATAAGTCTGTTTTATTATTTATATTTACATTATTTAATTATGAAACAAATTTGTCATTATGAGAATTAGCAATGTTGTGATATGACCAATGATTAGATACTAGAATTACTAAATATTAGTAAAGTTATTAAGAATTAGTATGATTTTTATCTAAGTTCGTTTTATATCTATAAGATTTAACTGCTTAAAAGTGAATCAGTGTGTGATGAAAAGAAATAAAGCAATTATTAAGACTGAAATTAATGTTAAAGTTATTAAGAATTAATTTTCTGTTTAATAATTTTTTTAATTAGTTTCACCAGAAATTAACTCAATTAAAATTCTTCAAAAAAGGCTTACCCTCTTAAAAAAAAACAAAAGGAAGCAATAAAGTTTTTTTTCTTAAAAGTCTCGAGGTCCCGGGAATACCTGGGACTTTGATTGTAAGCTCTCTCATGTCCCGGGACTTTGAAATTGTCGGGAATTCCCAAACCCTAATACCTACAACATAGTATATCCTATTTCCACAAGCCAGAAAGTACAATCAAAACCAGCAAGCCGCAAGAACACGGCTGTTTGCGCCGCACAAAAATAAATATTTTTTTAGGGAAGTGTATTTAACCGACGAAGGAAATAACGCAGTGGAACACCGCCGATTATGCTCCCAGATAATACTAACGTTCGGTTATTTATGAGCTTGATAAAGCGGCCGATGATTTAAGTAACTGAGATAATTCGCGATTTACAACGGTGAATAACATGTTTACAATAAATTCTTATTAATTTACTGAGGTTTGGGGTTCTTCTTTTGGTTAAATTTCGTTAGAATTGTTGGTTTTATTTTGTCTACATCTGCTGTTCTATTATATTAAAACGTTTTGCTACTGCGAAATTATGTTAGGTACTCAATAACGTAGGTATATTCGTTGGCTAAAAATAAAGCGTCAAAGAGGCTTTTACAGCCTAAAATAGTTTTGACAGAACAGCTAGCTTTACTCTAGCTAAATTAAAAAAAACTATATAAGGTTTAGTTTGCCCGGCCTGTGTCGCGTCGAGTGCAGGTCGATGGGGACATGGGGCACATCAGCAGGTGAGACATTGTCTTATTGGATGAAGCACCGTTACATTGAATCTTCGTTTCGTCAATTATACCCTACCTGCTCATAACGGCCAACTTGGGTCAGCGAAACCAAGCCAAGTTTTTTCATATCATCCAGAGATTTTTGTGGCCAGAAAGGAGTTCTTCTGCAGAAGGATGTCTCAACCCACTGTAGATTGGCTTAGAATATTCTTCTTGATTAAATCGACTATCGAAAATGTATTTTTTGTAACTTTCTTGCTGTAAACTAGACAGTATTATGTGACTCTGTGATAAGCTAGTGTTTTTTCTAATAGCTAAAAGTCGTTTTAGCTCTACTTGTCGAAGTAGAACTGTGGAATAGTACGTCTGTAAGTCAAAGTATTGAATCTAGAACAGACACCGATTTAATAATATTTTTATGGAGACCCCAATGTGTCGCAGAGCCGAAAAAACTCCCACTCAGTTGTAGTCATCAGGAAAACGACTTGAACAAAAGATAGGCGGACCTCCGCTCGTTTATCAGACCCATATGAGGGCTCATTGCGTACGTTCCGCCCCAACCACCCTTGATTTTTTACACGCCTTGTCGTCACGCAAGATAAATGTCAAGTTCAAGGTTCTCTCGAATTATTTGCTATTCACGTAAAAATATGTAGAGTTATTTAATTTAAGTAGCTACTCGTATTTCATAGAGCCGCGATAATTTTTCCTTAAAGATATTATTTCCCTCATTAATCGTTTTTTAGATCATTAGATCGCGCGATTTTCATCAAAACCAGTTTAAATCAGTTTTAAATCAGTTTCCGAGAAAAAAACATTTTTATATCGTTGGGTAGCATAAGTAGGTACCTAATATTTTTTACAGTTAAATGTGTAAATAAGTTACCTCAAAATATATTTAAAAAAAAACTTTTATACAGTAGAAATGTCATGGTGAAACTTAGAACAGGCTATCACAATTAAATGCGTATACAAGATTTCGTGTCTGTGCTGTTAACTTCTGAGGAGTTTTCTAGTCAAGACTCAATCCTGAGTGCAGCAACCATGTCATGGTAAAACTTAAAACCGGCTATCAAAATAATATACGTACACAACATTTCATGTCCGTGCTGTTGAACGTTGAAGAGTTCCTGGATCTGGGGCTAATTCTGGATGTCGATTCAGGTCATGCTTATCATAAAAATGCATTGTCATTGGAACTAAAAACACTATGTAAACATTAAATTACGTAGGATTAGAGGAAGTGTTTCTAATTTAGCTCGCAAGATTCCACCTAAACAAACATATACAGGTATATTTCAAGTTTAATAAAAACTTTTAAAAAGCAAAAATTTAAAATGTATATAACCCCTGACCCCAGCTTCCCCTCGCCCATCCCCCTCCATTATAACTAAGCACCATCTCGATCACATCCGCTTTCAAACTAAAAAAAAACGCACCAAAATCGATCCATTCGTTTGGGAGCACCATCTCGATCACATCAACTTTCAAACAGAAAAAAAAGGCATCAAAGTTGGTCAATTAGTTTGGGAGCTACGGTGCCACAGAAAAACAACACACACTCTAAACATATAACACCATATTTTTTCGAGTTCGGGGGTTAAAAACAATTCAATATAGTTTATAGCTTTACTGCTTTTCAATGTAAAGCGAAATATCTACCATCAATATTTTTGTTCCACGAATTCTTTTGTACCGCAAAATGCATTTTGCAGCACCAGCCATGAAAATGCGGTCTTGGCGGAAGGAATTTTAAATGGGGTGATTTACTGAATTTCCTTTAGAACGGTTAATAAAATGTCTCTGCCAACATGACACAGACTAAAGCAACAAAGTAGTTATATGTACTTGAAGTTAAGTTTTTTTTTTCTTAGAAAAAACTACAGCCACGGATAGTACTTAAGATAAAACTGTGGTTATACAACAACATATTATATCGTACCATTTACTTTATTTTTCTTAGTGAATTTGTTACACATCCGTAGTACATTATTATATCATGGTTACATTGAGGCGATAATTGGTTGGATTGGTTTGATTGGTTGAGGCGATGGCAGTCTAGCGGTTTACTAGTGTGACTTAGAATCCAACGATACCGGGTTCGGTTCTAGACTCCGCACTAATGACTTTTCTAAGTTATGTGCGGTTTTCCATCGCTCCGTGCTCCGGAGGGCACGTTAAGCTGTCGCTCCCGGCTGTTATTGATTAATAGCAGTCGTTAAGGCAGTCGTTAAGCCATGTCAGAGGCCCCTTCGGGCGGCTTGATAAACTCTGACACCAGAGAGGCCAGCACTACCTCATACGACAGACAAGACAAGACGGGTTACATTTAAAATCGTTCTATGACTATACTTCAGGTAAGATCATTTGACCTAAAATCATTTTATATGATATAATGACATAGACATAATATAAAGAATTGATAATTTATGATGGGTTATGAATGAAATTAATTTTCACAAACATGCTTGGAATAGTTTGTTTTCCGGTTAATGTATTAGAATATTTGTCAACAAATAGCACTTTATATGGGACTGTCTTTGAAGTTATGGGTGATATTAAAAAGTCACCAGCAATGATAAATATTCGTCTGCATTGTAAAATAGTCTACTGCAATAGCTCTTTTAATTTATTAAAATACCATGTCAGATCGAAGCGGAAAAAATAAAGAATCTGCTATATACGTTTTTTTGATCCCAACCGCGGCCGCCACCGTCTTGGTGTATATGTCCGTGATGTCCATGCGAGTGTGGCAGAGCGTGAAATTATCATTTTGAGACATAATCTCCCCAGATTGTTCGAAGCTTTCCAAGACTTCATTTTGTTTCTCTTCTGCTTCGTAGAAACGGCTCACGCGGCTTTTATTTCTTTGTTCAGTCAGGGGTGAAAAGGGCAAGATGGTAGAAATAGAATTACTAGGGGGATGCTTAAAACCGATTAGTAAGAACGCGGAAACCGCCTTACAAGCTGCCCTACCCTGCCTTTGCCCCGAGTTGAAGATGGAAATTAGGGGAAATACTTTTAGATAAAAGGTATCCAGAGAGAACCTACAAAATTTCAACCGGGAGGATGGTTTCAAGTTGGCTGCGTTTTGGAATCCCGTGATAAGCAAGTGTTCGCATCGCAGTTTATGTCAAAAGAAATCTGGAGATATCGTTAGTGGTGTGTCGTGTCAATTCTGAATATGTACAAATCCAAATGCGGGTAGTTGGAGACAACGCTCGCCATTCTCGACGCTGATACCCGCTATTTCAGTCTTTTCGTGATCACGATCAATGCAACTTCATCGAAACGTCGAGGGAAATAAAAATTAAGTTTTTCAGCGCAATTAAGTCCCATTTATATTTATAACTAACCTACTCAGCTTCCCTGGTAACACTGATGACTTAGCTTCATTTTGTTAGCACAGGATATAACGAAATTAGCATAGACTCCCGCAAGGAGTTCCACTTCTTTGCAGTACGCATGTGTTAGGGTTTGTAAATTTAAACGATTATTTTTTATTAATTCAGCTATATAATTCATCTAAATATTTTTGATGCTGGCACCTTTGGAGGGTCTATGATGGGAAGCGGGGAAATGTTGGTCTGTGGCACATTCGGTTACGGAATCCGAAAGAAGGAAGACTGATATTTTGCTGTAAAAAGATAATAAAAGTTTAAATGGCTTAATTCTTGTATTCATTCAACTCGACGAAATCCTACAACGTTTAGTTTTACATACCAGAAGTGAGCATCGTAACCATTAAAAAAAAACGTAAGTGCACGCCAAATTATTTGTTCAAAGTAGACAAATGTTTTTCGTTTTGGTTAGGTAGTTATTTTACGGTATGACCTTGGCCAAACCCAAAATCATCTGCTATACGTGTTTTTTGAGATTTTGTGAGATCCTTATTGCATAATAACAGTAGAATTAGTTTCATTATATTCGTGCAAGCGTGTGTATCGGTCTATCCGCGACCACCTAGATTTATCCACGACCATCTAGATTCTAGATATTAAATTATATTCGTACAAACTGGTTGTATCGATCTAGGCACGACCATCTAGATATATCCGCGACCATCTAGATCTATCCACGACCATCTAGATCGATGCACTTCTAAACTTTAACAGTAAAATAACGAAATATTTTTCCGTTTGCTACCAAACGGACACATTTCAGACAATGGATGAGCCGGATCGGGGGACGGGACCGGGTCAGTCCTAAGCGAGTCACCTGGTCCCAGGATTTTTCGTACGGCTTTCCGGAGTCTCAGCCGAGTTTGGAGTCACAGCCGAGTACGATCTTGCAGCCCTAGTAATCCTGAGCGCGCCTGTGATCGAGATCTGCAGCGAGAAATACGCTGAGAGCGAGTCAAACTACTAGATTATGAGCTTCAGCGGGAATGTGAAAAACTACTATTGGCAGAAAATCATCGCCGTTCACCATCGCAGCGCGCCTGAAAGCTTCGTGAAGAGAGCCGCGACCAGTGCGACCCGTCCGTCAACACTCATTCGGTCGGGGGACGACCTTCGCACACAGCGGCATGCAGAGCGTCACCAAGAACTGCGTGTCGTCGAGGGACCATCATTTAAAAGGTCACGCAGCCCAACATTTTCAAAAAAATAATTTAGTATACATTCTTAAATGTTTGAGAGATGGTTTTTACGTCACAATAGCAAAATCTTTTCAAAAAAATTGATCATAAAAATATTCTACCAAATTTTGATCCTTCTACAAAGACTCCACGTATTTCTGTTTCATTAAAAACAAGGTGAACGATTGCGCCTCAGTATACCTTGGGTGGGACGATAGGGCTACTACTCATTTTGCCCTGCAGAAGCCCCAAGGTCTGTCTTAAACCTGGTACCAAGGCCTTAATTCAATGCTTTTCACTTGGAAAGAATGGCAGAAAAAAAGGGAGTAAACCCCTTCAAATAAAATTACAGCCAGGCATTGGAAGAAATATTAAGGAGGTAGAGTAAATTTAACGAGCCAATTGAGGTTTACTATCCAGTCGCTTACCGCGACGCGCACGCGCAATATGCGCGCTGCAGTGCGCAATGTTAGATATATCGCCACCCGATGATCTACTATTAAAAAGCTGACACCAATGTTGTAAGAAAACGCGTGGTAGCTTGCATTATTTACGGTCTTAGCGATCGGGCGATCTTATGATCTGGTGCTCTTGTGTTTCGCTGTTCATATCCTGATCAGTTTTTGCAATATTTGTGCAGCAATAGAGACTCAGATCAATCTATATTAGACCGCACTCTGTTGAAAGCGAAAAATACAACAATTAAAGACAGAAGTTATTATTATTATTAATTATTCTTATTATTAACTATTAGGGACAACGTAACGCTACAATGTTTGGCTGCTATAACTGTAAAGAAATAGGATACAGCTTCTTATATTACCTGAAACCTATTACAAGATGCTCAAAGTATGACAATATCGAATACAGCTGAAAACTACAATACAATAATCTTAGAGCGCACGCGTGGGCTACATGTGTAGTGTAGCTCTCTTACATTTCAATATTTTTTGCTTAAATACAAGAAAAAATAATGACATCCGTGTGCCGTATCGACTACGCTACTAGAAGGAGCGGGGATGAGTACTCGAAGAAAACATGAGACGACAAGCACTCAGGTGCGCAAAATTTTTATAATATATTACAGTAAAATGAAATTATTGTAACTGTAAAGCCTAGATGAATTGAAAGCATGGTTATGTGCAAGGTTGTGAGCGACTAACTGTTGTGAAAATTCATTCAAGGTTCAGACAGATAGTGTACTGGAACTGTATGGTGAAGCTATTGCTAGCGTCCAGATTGAACCTTAAATCTATAATCTCTAACTGCAATCTATATCTATATCTTCAATCTTCAATCTATGGAGGTCTATAGTATGCAATATGCGGAGGCATCAACATAGCAGTATCTCCTTGTTAAGGCTAATAAAAAAAAACTGTATGTTATCGTTCGGATCGTGAAGATTTTGTCAACGGGGTAGTCGTAGAGCAGCCGTCAAATTTATCAGACACGAGAGAGGAATTTGATATAAGTCAGGTTCGTGTAGGTGATTAAGTGTCTGCAAGCTATAAGCAATGCCTTTTAAATCTTTGGAAAAGGTTTAAGCATTGTTTTGCTACATGTTTTAAGAAAAGGGTCTAATACGATTGAAATGCACATAGAGTTAAATTGCAATCGTCTATTTGTCTATTGGCCATACAGGTTTCCTCATCACGAACGAGATAAGGTGCGGTCAATAGTAGGCAAGATGTTAGATGCTGGAATAGTGAAGAAATCTGCATGCGAGTATGATAGTCCAATTTTACTAGTTCGAAAGAGGGATGGTTCGTTAAAAATGTGCATTGATTACCGAATTCTGAATTCAGTAAATCATCCTGAATGTCTAGATACTAAAACGTCTAATTTCAAAAGCAAACCTGGCAAAATGTGACTTCCTCTGTGATAAAATCAGGTAGTAGTTGTAGTAGGCCATGCGAAGGAAGATTCTAAGCATCCAGAACTTTACAAGGCTTTGATTTCTTGTTCACTTAGTAAGCTACTAAAGAAGGGTATGGGAGTGGAGAGACAGTCACGAGAAAGTTTTTGAAAGTCTTAAATCTAGGGTGATAGACAGGCAAACTTCACCAGAAGAAAAGAATTTCCACTCATATGAGGAAGAAACGCTGTAGGTAGTGTTTTCTCTGCGTACATTTAGGGCTTACTTGCTATGTAAAGAATTGAAGATTGTCACTGATTGCAGTGCGCTTTGCTCTACATTTTTGAAGCGGGACTTATTTCCCAAGGATCGCTCTTTGGTGGCTAACATTGCAGGAGTTTGGTTGATTGATTGATTAACTCTTTATTGACATCAAGAAAATAAAAAGATACAGACACAGGAAAACATTTAGATTAAAGGTACAATGGGCGGTCTTATCGCTAATAGCGATCTCTTCCAGACAACCTTTGGATGGACAAAAATTATTGAATAAGAAGGACGGTGGTGTAGCAATTAGAAATAGTTTGATTGTTCCATTGAGTACAAAAATGGTTCAAAAATGGGTTACGTTGACGAACTGTCCCAGAATCCCATCTCTGACGATATAGAAACTATTTGATCAAGTTCATACTGTTATGACAATCACTTTTGATGATTGGTTGCACATGCTTCAACCTGGAGACTCTGTCATATGTAGGATCTGAAATGTTTTAAGCAGCAGTCTTGACGAAAGGGGGCTCAGTTACATAAATGAGAATTATATTATGAAGGACAATAAACTACTTCGATCTTAAGGAAGTGAAAAAAAAAACGGTCGGTAGTACGAAATGGTGCAAGGTGGCAAGTGTGTTGAATGAATCACGACAAAATTGGATATTTAGGTGTTGAAAATACATTACAATCAATTAAAAAACACTATTGGTTCGCTAAGATGTCCAAATTCGTCAAGAAATATGTAAACACTTGTATCGAATAATTCTGACGTGCACGCGAGGATCTACTTCACCCTATCTCAAAGATAAACGTGCCGTTTCATACACTACACGTTGACTACCTTGGACCTGTTGTAATAATCTAATAGGTCATAATCATTTACTGATAGTTGTGGACGCGTTCACAAATTTTGTTTCATCAAACCGGTCAGGAACACAAAATACCCAAAATATTGTTAGAACTTTGAAAGACATATTCTACACGTATAAGATCCCTGATCATCTTATCAGTGATTGAGATTATTTATTTATTTATTATTAAATTACTGCGCTAACAGTATTCACCAAAGCGCGCAGCAAGTCAAACACAGAATTATTATGCATAACACAAAAACTAGTAAGTACATATATTAATTAGATAAGAAAGTGATACAATGGTTCAAAAAGTGGTTAAATTTTGTACAAAAGATATCAATTTCTGGTTCCTGCGTAATCAGGCCATTGAGCAAATGTATGGCCTGGGCCGTGCACCACCGGTGCCTGAAGCAAGCGCCGCGCGCGCCTCCACTGCAGCCGGTCAGGCGCGAACAATGAGCAGCGAGCCAGAGCAGCAGGGTTATCAACTTTGTTGTTGAGTAGCAGGTAATAGTGCATCAACAATGCACACTTACGTCTCAACTCCAACGTGTTGACACCTACCATTCCGGCGACGAACAGGGACGGATATAGAAAAGGGTAGTATCCATATAATTTTTTGTATAAAAATCGGGCGAATTTCCGCTGGACGCGTTCCAACATAATTTTATATTTCTGCTCATGCGGATCCCACACTAAGCAATTATATTCCAATCTACTGCGTACAAATGCGTAGTATAATGTGATTATGGCATTTCTGTCGCGGAATCTGTACGCCTGTCTCATGACGAAACCAAGAGACTTGAAAGATTTTTTACAAATTTCTAAAATATGCTGATTAAAGGTTAGTTCTCCATCTAATGTCACTCCCAAGTCGCGGATTTGTGTGACACGCTCCAGATTGACATCGGAAATGTGATAATTATACTGAAGAGGCGCACGTGACCGGGTAAATGTAATGGTTTTGCATTTCGAACTGTTGAATTCCAAATGGTTCAGTTCACTCCATTTTACCACACTATCGATATCCCTCTGAAGCGCCACACAGTCTTCCATCCAGATGATACAGCTTCATCGACGTCTGTAATTTTAAAAATGTCGTCCCATTCATGAGAATAGAACTCTGCATATAAGTATAGATAATTTGCCTTACGAAAATTCCATTCGCGCGGCTCGTCATCTGGGACCGGTAGCGACGGCGCGCGCGCACTATCTCGCGGCCGCGCTATCCGGTCGCTCCTCACGCTCACCGCAAGCGGCGGGTGGTATGCGTCCGCGGGAACTAGCGGCTCCGTGTCGCCACTCACCTCAATCCACTCGCTGTCCAGATTGCTCAGTACCAGGTCTAACATTTTACCGAATTTATTGCAGATTAAATTGTGTTGTTTTAAATTACAAAAGGATAACAAATAATTGTATTGCAAAGTAACATTCTGACTGCAAGAATTTAAATTGAAATCGCCTAGCACTAACACATCAAATTTGTCGTATTTGGCAATAACATTTTCTAAAACACAAAAAGTATTTAGATATTTATCGTCGCTAGAATTGGGGGGAATGTATACCACACAACACATAAGTTTTTTGTACTTTAACGTAACGATACCTATCACTATCTCAATATCGTTCGTGTATCCATCTATGTCAACTACTTTTTGGACTTTGTATTGGTCTCGGACGGCAAGCAGTACCCCTTCCCCATCCTACATCGCTGGCGCGGTCTCGGCGCAGCACCGTGTACCCCTGGGGGAACACTTCTGCATCACATACGCTGCTTATCAGGAAAGTCTCCGTGAATGCGAATAAGTCTGCTGATTCTACTAATATAGCCTTCTTGCAAATGTCAAGTTTAGTTCGAAGTCCTCTGACATTCTGATAGAAAAGTGTATAGTATTTGTACTGATGACTATTAATTACTTGTATCTGGCTGTGGCTTTCGAAATCCACTACGCCAAGGTTTTATGTGGACATCTTCTGCCCAGTTTTCAGTTCATATACTTCTCAACACTTTTAGTTGATACAGCCAATTTAAATGACGCATAGTCACCTCGCGATTTTAGCGACTCGGCTGAGCAAATATCATCGGGACATATGTTACGTAAGTGTGCTAGAACCTGTTCCGCAGTAGTGCCAATCTGGAGGAAGTACAAATGCAGATAAGATTTTCGCTCCACAGCTGTTAATGCACACACAGTCGAGCCCGGGGCGGCTGCACCTCGAGTTACGTTTTTGGGGGCACGATTAGATTGACGACGTTGTGACGAGGTCCAAACCTCTTTCATAATAATACTCTTTTCATAATCCATTTCTTTTCATTTTGATTTTCATTATCCATTCCAAATACAAATATCCTGTCATTCATATTGATTTTTGGTAAAAAATAGAATGATATTCCACTTTAGTGCTTTCATTGATTTAATTTGCAAAATATATCTTTCGTCCTTCCTTCGCTAACATTAATATAAAAAAATCTGAAAGTCTGCTGCTCTGGTTTGAGGAACATCATTGAGTTGCAGCGCCCGATCGCGTTGCACTCGATGAACGGCTTCGCGCGGCTTGCTTGATATCAGACTCTGGCCTGCCGAGTCTGCTCCCGCCGTGTGCTAGAATCAAGCGGAAGGAAGTTCCTGTAATTCTGTGTCAAAGAGGTTTGTGTCCTGGAATAGTGGGAGCAACCCAAACCCGGGGACCTGCCCCTTTTATTATTTGGATGATATAATAATAGCCACAAAAACGTACGAGGAACACGTACGTTTGCTTAATAAATTACACGCAAAACTTTCAAAAGCAGGTATTACAGTAAATTTTCCAAAATGTGCATTTTTCCGAAATGAACTTAAATACCTAGGCTACGTAATTGATGATCAAGGTCTCTACACAGACCCTGATAAAGTCAAAGCAATCTTAGAAATACCAGCACCCAGGTCTGCTCGCGAGGTGAAAAAGTTTCTCGGTACAGCTAGTTGGTATAGACGCTTTGTACCCAATCTTAGCACATTAGCTGCTCCCCTCACTAAACTTACGTCTACCAGTAAGAAAGCTCCCGCTTTCAAGTGGACTTCTGAAGCTGATAAAGCTTTTAATAAAATCAAACAAGCTTTAATATCAACTCCTATTCTAACTTGCCCTGACTTTTCTAAACCCTTTGCTGTTCATTGCGACGCATCCGCTTTTGGACTTGGAGCAATGCTTACCCAAGACTTCGATGGAGTTGAAAAACCCATAGCTTACATGAGCAAATTACTTACAGGTCCCCAAAGAAACTATTCTATCACTGAACGTGAACTCTTAAGCGTTATAACAGCATTAGAGTATTGGCGTTGCTATCTAGACAATGGTCAAAAGTTTACTATCTATACCGATCATTCTGCACTTCAATGGTTCTTACACTTAGATAATCCTACAGGTAGACTTGCCCGTTGGAGTATACGCTTATCAATGTTTAATTTTGACATTAAATATAAACGTGGCAAGGATCATTTGGTCCCAGATACATTGTCTCGTATTAAACCAATTAATGTGATTAATTATGATCCAATACAGACTTCTGATTCGTGGTACACTTCTGTATACTCCAAGTGTAGCACAAATCCCACATCAACTCCTGATTATATGATACGACACAATAAACTCTACAGGTACACCCGTTCTAATACCCTCATAAACTCAGAATTAAGTTGGAAAGAAGTAATCCCATCTGAATTTCGTACAGCTATTATCGACGAAAACCATTCGTTACCAACAGCAGCTCATTTTGGCACTTTCAAAACATACCATCGTATTAAAGAAAAATACTTCTGGCCAGGAATGTACAAAGACATTGCCAGCCATATTTCTAAATGTGAAACATGCCTCGCTTATAAGCATCAGAATCAAAATACCATTGGTCTGATGGGTAAACCCAAGAACTGTTCTCGTCCTTTCCAATGCATATCTATTGATATTGTTGGTCCACTTCCAATGACACGTAAACTTAATAGATTTATTTTTGTAGTCACATGTTGTTTTTCCAAATATTGTCTTATATTCCCCATGAAGCGAGCTACCTCTTCTGTAATCAAACATATACTTGAGAACTTAGTTTTTATGGTTTATGGTATTCCAGAGACCATAATCCTAGATAATGGCCCTCAACTAATTAGTCATGAACTCCAGGATTTATTTCAATATTACAACATACCAAAAATTAATTACACCCCCCGTTACTGTCCGCAAGTCAATACTGTTGAACGTTACAACAAAACAATTATAACAGCAGTTGCTTCGTTTGTTGATAATGACCATCGTACTTGGGATTTATATTTAAATCAAATCCAATTTGCCATAAATTCAGCTGTTAATGAAACTACTAAATTCACACCAGCTTTCTTAGTATTTGGTCGCGAACTTGTAACATGTGGTTCTGTATATAATGCTTTGGATCTAAGTGAAGAATTGATTTTTGCTCCACGCGATGAGTACGCTGACAACATAGGTCAGTTAAGCCCTTTATTTGCTGAAGTTCAAGCACGTTTATTTCGCGCTCATGAAACTAACGCAAAATATTATAATAAACATCATCAACACCTTGAATTTAACCAAGGTGACATTATATGGAAACGTAATTATCCCATAAGTTCAGCAGGCAAGTATTTTTCAGCTAAATTAGCTCCTAAATTTGTAAAATGCATCATAGCAGCTAAAATTTCACCACTAATTTACGACCTCAGTGATTTATCTGGTAATCCCTTAGGCCGTTGGCATATCAAAGACATTAAACCTATACCACGTACGTCTTAACTTTAACCATCACTTCTCTACTTACATACTTTATTATAATTATGTACAATGAAAGTTACGTTGCTTTCATATTCCTGTACCTTACCATATATTTAAATATCTACTTATGACCATTGTAGGTTCCCTACTTACAAAAAAAAAAAAATTGTATTTAAGTTGTAAATAATGTAATTTTAATATAATTTCCCTTTACGGAGTAATGTCCACATTTTTAGCCTATTTTTTTTATTCACTTCATTAACTTGTCGAATTCATTAGGAATATTGACTTCAAGTCCCTACGTATTGCTATTCAGTGCTATTGTACTTACTACTTACTTTAATTCTTTGGTACTAACAGTAGTTAATACCCTACTTGTTAGCTATGCCTACTTGTTATACTATTTTTTTTTATTTACAATCATAATGTTCAGTATAAAGCGAAACCAGTACCATATATTATTATTTACTACACCCACACACAAAACTTCCAACACTGAAAAGAGCGGCAAATGTGATTACTCTATAAACCAAGCCTAGGTCACAAAACCAGTATTATTTTATAGTTAATATGCTATTACCTACTTACCTTACTCATATTATTTAAACGTTCTAACACAACGTTTATTATGTACATACACGTGCTACAGGCACGTAATACCTTAAGGTACGTTTAGCCATTTTAGCAAACTAATTGTATATAAATATACACATACATACATTTACATATCACACACCACACATTCACAACACATACAAATACACACATACACTCACATAATCATTCTGATCAGCGGCTAGTGACTGTATAAATAAGCCTACACTATACTGTATTGGTTCCACGAGTGACCTTCTTGATATATAAGGTTCCTCTTTCTTATGAGTTTTATTTCCAAGGAATGGGAATAAGACTATGAATGATGATGAATGAATGTGTGATTTATGAATATGAATGCATCTAGGAATCCAATCAATTGTATATTGACATTGTTAATAAACATATTCACATAAAAATTGAAAAGATAGCATTTTTTAGCATTTCCATTATTTTAATTAATTATTTTACTATTTTAACTTTATTACCCATATTATATATATTTTTATTATTAACTTCTACTATTATTTTTTTCTTTTGTTCTTAGCATATAATTTTTTTTTAAATAAACCTTACAAAAAAAAATTTTTTTTTTACTATCAAAAAAATTTTTTTTTCTCCGTGGAGGCGGGGTATTGTGACGAGGTCCAAACCTCTTTCATAATAATACTCTTTTCATAATCCATTTCTTTTCATTTTGATTTTCATTATCCATTCCAAATACAAATATCCTGTCATTCATATTGATTTTTGGTAAAAAATAGAATGATATTCCACTTTAGTGCTTTCATTGATTTAATTTGCAAAATATATCTTTCGTCCTTCCTTCGCTAACATTAATATAAAAAAATCTGAAAGTCTGCTGCTCTGGTTTGAGGAACATCATTGAGTTGCAGCGCCCGATCGCGTTGCACTCGATGAACGGCTTCGCGCGGCTTGCTTGATATCAGACTCTGGCCTGCCGAGTCTGCTCCCGCCGTGTGCTAGAATCAAGCGGAAGGAAGTTCCTGTAATTCTGTGTCAAAGAGGTTTGTGTCCTGGAATAGTGGGAGCAACCCAAACCCGGGGACCTGCCTCGCGACAACGTTTAACTTCAACTCATTCCGAAGACTTGTTGCTGATTTCATTAACTTGCGCATGTTTCACTGCGACGATGATGCAAATAATTACAAATTCAAGCTGAGGTATCGCCGGGGGCGTATTCGGGGTGGGGGGCGCACTAACACTCGGTGATGCGACCGGTTCGGAAACTTCCATACCGTCAGACGAGGGAGCAGGCGATATTTTGCTCGCTCCTTTGGTTTTCCGAGGTACAGCGGAAACCGCCGACACTGCACGAACACGAGCATCGCGCATTGGCCGCTGAGTTTGTTGTGCGGCACTCCTACCCTCTTCTTCCGCGATTTGTGTAGATTTCACTGATGCACTCAAATCTTCCTTATCACCGACCAGTTTCTTAATCAACTTGTTTTGATCCAACACAACCTTTTCCAGCGCAACCAATCTATTCTCCATAGAGAGCACTGTTTTGGTAAGCTAATTTGCCCGACATTTCTAATATTTTTTAATTATAACACACAGACCTTAGCAAACTACCTCCGGCCTCGGTGGTGGCGGGACGTTGAGATAGTTGATTGACCTCTCATGCGTTCAAAATATTTGCTCTTGCCAAAGGCTTCAAGCATATACTGAATGCCATCACTAGCCCTAGGGCAAATGGCCAGGTAAAACAGTACAATCGACTACATTTGACATACACAACTACACACTTACACATTATATACTTGACTCTCTGAAGATTTTAACGTAAAACATGGCGAGAAAGATTGGGATAGTCACTTGGGCAAGATCCAATGGGGTCTTAACAATACTGTACAGAAGAGCACGGATAGGACTCCCTCGGAGGTGTTATTTGGTATGAGTACCTAACGAAAGTGTAGAAATTAATTCATTCTAAACAAAATAAGTGAAGAGACGTGAGAATAGTGATGTTTCTGCCGTACGTGAAGAAGTGAATGATAGGATAGGCAGAGAGTAGGATAGGCAAGGAAGATAGAATGTCTGACTCGCGAACTTGGTATTTTAATCCGATGATTAGGTGCCGAACAATCGATAAAAACTATTTGACGGCTAAACCAATTTTTAATATATGTATTATATTGACTTTATAGGTAAGTTTGATCCTGGATTAACACGAATGGAATACTTTTTGATGAAATGACCATGCGAGTAAAGCCACGGGCTCAGCTAGTACTTATAATAAAGCAACAAGTATGAAAAAGTCTGTACAATGCACATAATTTAAAAAAATAAGTCTAGTGTACTTAAAACTGCCTACTGAACAAGAATATTACATATTTTAAAATCATGTCTGTTGTTTAGTGTTTGTTTGTTTATTTGTCTGTATGCATCTACTTTTTTTTTTAATCGCTTTCTTGGAAATCGTTTGACCACGTTTGTTTGTTTTGTTTTTAACTGAACAATAATTTTTATATCGTGTATGTTTGTTTGTTTGTGTATTTGTCTGTATGCATCACGTAAAAACTACTGAACCGATTGCGATGTGGTTTTCACTGTTGGATAGTTTAGCGCTTAACTTAAAAACTAGGGTACTTGGTATCTCAATCTGATAAGCAGGAACCGAGCAATCGATAGAAATCTTTTGACGGCAGTAGGAATTTTGATCAAATGTTGGTGCATTGGTATTTTATGTCCTGGAATAGCACGTAGAGTATTTTTAACCCAAGGAAATGACCACCCACACACAAATAGTCTACCATAAAACGGCAAAGCTTCGCCGTACGTCCGTTCACTCGATGATGGAATGGGCTCGGGGGCATTAAACTCTGTAATTCCAACGCCCACTCACCGAAACTCTTCCGAAAAACACTGATAGGCTGGCTACTGTGCAATCAAAGCTCAAGGCTGTGAAATCTATAGCCCCAACTCAACTATATTACAGTAAGTTCATAGTTGTTCAGGAGCCTCTTGGCTTAGACTCCAGACTCCAGTGCTTCCAGTTTTGATTGCACCAGCACCTACTGATAATTGGAATTAATCTATCTATACTTATAATAAAGCAATAGGAACAAAAAAACTGTACAAAGGAGATAATTGTAAAAAAAATATAGTCGATGGTACTTAAAATAAGCTACTGAACAAGAATATAACAATTTTTTTAAATAGTGTCTGCGTGTGTGTCTGTATGTTTGTTCGCGCATCACGTAAAAACTACTGTAGCGATTGTGATGCAGTTTTCACTGTTGGATGTCTTAGGGCTTGACTAAAAAACTGGTATACTTGGTATCTCAATTGAATCAGTAGAGGCCAACCAATCGACAAAAAAAAATTATAGCTGAAGGAACTTTGATCAAATGTTGGTATATTGGTATTTTAGGTCTTGGAATAGTACATATAGTACATATAGTACTTTTAACATAAAGAAATGACCACGCGTGCGAAGCCGCGGGCATCAGCTAGTAAATAAATAAATACTCAAATTTTGATTTGTCTATTACTATTGAATTTTAAAAAACGAAAGTTACTGATATAGCAAAATAAGGCAAGGGGCCGGTCACATAAGCCAAAGAACCGATAAACAGTGGGGTAGACGAATTCTTGAGTGGAGTGGAGACCAAGTATAGGCAAACGTAGTGTACGATGCCCTCCGGCCAGATGGAGGGACAATTTACGCAAAGTATCTGACTAGCAGTAGGCATGATGATGATGAATGAATTTTAATGTCAGTCGCTTACACAAATCAAAACGTATGCAGGCAGCAGTTGTTTAAACAGTATCTGCTGTAACGCTGTGAGTGCTATTTGTATGGACTACACAAATTGAGATTCGTTTGAGCGAACTAAATATATTACGCTCAAAATGCTTTGTTGAGCTTCAGAATAAACAGCAATATGAATTCAGATGTTATGATTTAAGAACTGGGCATAATAATGTACCAGTACAGATAGTAAAGAGAAACTAAAAATATTTTACCAAAAATGACCGTTAGGGCGAAAATTCAAAATGTTCACACTGTCCATACGACGCATTTCATGCTACATGCTAACGCTGCGATTTAAAAAATTTGGCATTGTGACTTTCCAAAACAGGACTAGCAGAATATCGGCACGATACCAACAATATATCAATAACATTCCACCAAATTGTACTAAACGTTTATAGTGCGTACTGCTAAGGAATTTGTACATCTTTCCATCTTCCTTGTTTCCTGAGAATTAAACACAAATTTGTGTATGTGTATCCTAAAATCTAGAATATACTTTTCGACATTGTGTGCTGCTTCTTCAGACTACATATTATACGGTTTGCTTGCTGGGAAAACATCACGAGGAAACTAACATGCAATATATATATTTTATAATTAAAACGGCCAAGTGCGAGTTGGACGCACGCACTGAGGGTTCCGTACAAGCTTGTAGTTTTTTTTTTTAATTTTTTTTTTATTACAAATTTACGGTTTTCGGATTTTCCCCTTTACTTGTGCTATAAGAATTGCTTCATGCCAAATTTCATTATTCTAGGTCAACGGGTACCCTATAGGTTTTGATTCCCTTGCGAGTGTCAAAATATACGGCATAATCGACCGTATCTTTTGATTGCGTTGACTTGGAAGTTTGTTTTTTTCACAGCTCAAAGGGCTTGCAGACCTCGAGTATTTGATATTAATTTTAACTTTCCTGAAAAAAAGTGTCTTTACAGATAGACGGACAACAAAGTGATCCTATAAAAGTTCCTTTTTTCCTTTTGAGGTACATAACCCTAAAAATAGGATAAACGATAACTGTTGGGGTAGACGACTTCTCGAATGGAGACCACGTTCAAGCAAACTGAGTGTAGGACGCCCTGTGGCCAGGTGGAGTGACGATCAGCGAAAAGCGGCTGGAAGAAAGTTGATGAGGAGAGCTGAAGACCGAGCTCAGTGGCGTGCATTAGGTGAGGCCTACGTCCAACAGTGGACAGATATAGGCTGATGATGTTGGACTCTAAAAATAAGATCATACTGATATCATAATATCCAGTAGCTGCTGGGCGAAGGTCTACTTCCAAATCTTGAGAAATTAATAGGCTGATAATGGTCATACAGAATAGCAATTATATAAAGCTAAAAATTTAGAAAAAAAATATGTACAATGATTATAAAACCTCGGTATTTTTAGTGTAAAGTAAAAAGAACTGTTCCGAAACAAAAGCTGGTAAATCATCTCATGCGCTGTCCACACGATGCGCGACGCATAAAACATGCTGCATACCGTTCCGGTCCAGCTGTGACGGATATGACGCCAGATATTAGAAGCGTAGTTTGATCGTTTGTCACAGTTTTTGATGTTACTATCCAGTTTTACGTCTTTAAACTAGGATTTCTACCTCTCCGGGGCATTTTGTTGTTTGTGTCCAACATCTATATCTATCTATCTATCTATACTTATAATACTGAGAAAGTCTGTACATGAAGAATTAAGATTATTAAGAAAAATGTGGTCTAGGGTACTTAAAATAAGCTACTGAACAAGAATAGAGCATTGTTTAAATTCGTGTCTCTCTGTTTGTTTGTTTGTTAGTTTGTAGTTTGTCTGTATGTTTGTTCGCACATCACGTAAAACCTACTGGACTGATTAAGATGCAGTTTTCACTGTTGGATTGCCTAGGGTTTGACTTAAAAACTAGGTTACTTGGTATCAAAATCTGATGAGTAGAAGCAGAGCAATCGATAAAAATAATTTTGACGGTTGAATTATTTTTGTATATTGGTATTTTAGGTCCTGGAATAGCACATAGAGTACTTTAAACATAGATAAATGACCACGCGTGCGAAGCCGCGGGCATCAGCTAATTCTCTATAATAACTTATTTACACATAGTTAAATATTTAAACGGGACTTAATCGCGCTGAAAACTTAATATTTATTTACCTCGACGTTATACGTCGTTAACTTATTTACACGTCTGCCCGGACGAAGAAGGTGGAATGCTGTTCAACGGAACAGTAATACCGAAAGAAATGCCTCACCGGGATATTAAGGAACCAACTAACGTTCTAATACAAAAGTTCTTCTTCATCTTTTCGATTGGAAGTAAGCTAGCATGTACGTAAGTATTTATTAATGGATTAACGAAAATTTAGAACGCGAAATTTGTGAAACTTTTCTGTCATTAAATAATTATACCATAGAAGCAGAGCTTACTTTAACTTTTGCTTCAATGTAATAAATTATCAGAAAACGTTGTCTGCCAACATTTTTAATGCTGAAAATGTAATACCTATTCATTAGATAAAATTTTCTTTATGGCTTCCGAAGGCGATATTTTAACCCGAATAATTTTATCGTACAGGCTACGTTTACGCGGATTTCATTATAAGATTATTTTCGTCGTAACAGCTTGTAAATGGGCTTTATTTTAATTTTGTTATTAGAGTTATCAAAAGGGCTTTATTAAATCTAGGAAGAAATAAAGGTAAAGAAGAAATTAAAATAATACGTAGTTGAGTGCGTACCAAAATTGTTTGGTATTTTATTAATGATTAAATTTAGCTTAACAACGATATAATATTCCCTCTACCTTGGAAGGTATATAAGGATTCAGAAGCCTCGATGACCATAGTACCAAACTCCATACCACACACTCAACATAGCTCTAAGGATAAGCAAGCTGAAGTGGCAATGGGCTGATCTCATTTCCTGAAGAACCAACAACTGTTTGGGTAGACGAGTTCTCGTGTGGAGACCGCGCTTAGGCAAACGTGGTGCAGGACGCCCTGTGGCCAGGTAGAGTGACGACCTGCGAATAGAGGCTGGCAAAAACTGGACGCAGAAAGCTTGTATTAGGAGAGGCTTACGTCCAGCCGTGGACAAGTATAATAGGCTGATGACAATGATGATGAGTACTAAACTATGAGACCTAGATTTAGCTTTTATTATAATCATAATCAGTACCACAGGCTAAGCCGTGAAAGCGAGTTGAATGAAAAAAATACATTCAATTACTTATAGACTGACACTTTTTCAACTCCCAATTGTATTTACATTAATGTAACGAGGCTTCAAGACGAAAGGGGAAAAGCTAGAAAAACACGCCTGTCCTGCGAAAAAAGAATTAATTATATACTGTTGGAATGTGCTTTTCAAGGCCTTCAAATAAATACTCATATAGTAAAAGAGGAAGTTTTTTTTTCGCACTTGCTCTTGGAGCCATACTGCCGCCATATTGACTCTAAAAAAACTATGTTACTCGGGGGATGTAAGGATTCTAACAATACCCCATACGTCTAAATCTGTTTAGGCATTTAAAACTTATGGTGGAGTAAAGAAACTCACATACATACATACATACATACAAACATAAATAAATCCTAATAAAAACATTACACTCCTTTTTTCGTGTAAAATAATAAGAATGTGTTCTATTTACCAACAGAACTGAGTACGCACTCAAACTTCGGCGTTGTCGGGGTTAGCGTATATGTTTTTATTTTTTATTTATAGTTGATAGATTCAGGCTTTACTTAGCGGAAATCCATATTTAAAATGAACAAAATAATAAGAATGTGTTCTATTTACCAACAGAACTGAGTACGCACTCAAACTTCGGCGTTGTCGGGGTTAGCGTATATGTTTTTATTTTTTATTTATAGTTGATAGATTCAGGCTTTACTTAGCGGAAATCCATATTTAAAATGAACAAAATAATAAGAATGTGTTCTATTTACCAACAGAACTGAGTACGCACTCAAACTTCGGCGTTGTCGGGGTTAGCGCATATGTTTTTATTTTTTATTTATAGTTGATAGATTCAGGCGTTACTTAGCGGAAATCCATATTTAAAATGAACAAAATAAAAATATGTAACTTACTTCCGCCGAAACTGTAAGTCAGACAAATGATAAATGGTAAAATTAACAAAAGTAAAACCCCACGCTAAACAAACCCTACCCAAATTGAACTATTGTAAAATATAAATAAAATGAAAGCTAACGCCTGGAGGTCAGAAAAAACACTTATATATTTATATACATATAATATATATATATAAATATATATACACAATAAAAAAACCCACGCTAAATAAATATAAAATAATTAATATTAACTAATACAAACTAATTTATTTCTTTAAATTAATAATATTGATAGATTCTGTGATGCAAGAGGATTTTTAATTTTTCACATATTGATATCGACAACCAAAACTTGAAAGTCCTGCCATATCCTCAGTTCTTTTTCATCATTCCTAGTCCATTATAACTACCATCTTTGGGGTTCGCAAGCGGTACTTGCAGCTTGCAGCCCTTTACTCATAAAGCGAGAATAGTCTGGTGGGACACTCGTGAAGCACTTGCGCCACTCACGTCTCATTGAATGAGGGCTCGGAAGGAACCCTAGACGGCGTAATGAGCCTCTCGCTGTATTAACTTGTATATTGCGTTGGTGATACGTCAAATTATGTGTAGCGTTGAAAGGGATGTGAGTGCAACAACCCTCAAAGGCGACCCTCAAGGCCATAAGCTTTATTTTACCCTTTGATTTTACCTTCGAAGAGCAAGAATAAATTCAAATTGTAACCTCAGATTTACCAGGATCTGATATCCCTTGATTTTTTGTAGAGTCTAGCATGACCACCAATAAAATTAACTTTCTGAGACATAGGCTTACAGGCTTTCCTTAGAGAGTAAAAGAGAGAGAGAGAGAGAGAGAGAGAGAGAGAGAGAGAGAGAGAGAGAGAAAGGAGATAGGCCATAATGAACACTACCGCGGCCGCCCCGTGTAAGACTCAAAACTTCAGAAGGTTACAGTTTAGCGGTAACCTAAAGCTATTGATTTTTCAGGACATTTCAGGAGCTGAATTCTTACGATTAGAATGTTTTGAGTTACTGTTCTATAAAGCCATTGAAAGTAACAATAAGGATAAGTGAAAATAATGTGTATACATAATTATTTTACTAACTAAATCTGTTTGATTCGAAAAAAACCCTTGAAAACTTTGTGGTTTTTGGAAATAAATGAATTTGAGTATAAAAATACTTTTGTTTTACTTTATTTTATATCCTCGGTTTTTGTTATATTTCATTTATAAAAATATATTTATTATAATAATTCTAATATCAGCATCCAAAGAAATTGGCGGGAACTCGCCGACTGAGAGTTCCTTAGCGTACTTATTTTATGTGAATAGTTTATAGAATACATGAAGTACTTAATGTTTTTACTATATTATATACAAGCACAAATTTAAAAAAATATAACCACCGAACTTCCCCCCCCCCCCATTATAGCTACGAAGCTTCTCGATCATATCAGCTATAAAACATAAAAAATCGCATCAAAATCGGTCCATTCGTTTGAGAGCTACGATGCCACATACAGACATATACACTATACTCGCCCTAAACTTATAACACCTGTCTCTTTGTTCGGGGGTTCATAAAGCAATAAAGAACCGCGACAAAATAATAAGGAGTAATAAACTATCAAAAATATACTCACGAAACTATTTTCCTGCCAAAAAACGGCTCCGCTCGGCCCACTTTGTTGCAACAAACATTTTTTTACTCACAAAAAACAGTATTTGTCACATAAAAGTTAAAAACTATTATAATTTGAACAATTTTTAATAAAAAAAATATATCGCAACAATGTATAGCAAATATTATATATTGATACGAGTACCTCGTGTTATATTAGGGCAATTTTAGAAGGAAACCCAATTTTTCCAAAACAAAAAACTACTTCATATGTTATGTTATTTATGTTATTTAATGTTATTTTGTATAAAAAAAACACTAAAAATAATAAAATAATTACAATTGGGCCAGATCAGTCTCATTTTTTTTCAAAATTACCAAAGTTTTTTGAAGGTGGTGCCAAAAAGAGCCTTAATTTTTACACGACTGCCTAAAATAAGAAGTGTTATGTTTTTAGCATGCATGCATGTTTGTATGTTTGTATCTGAGTTTCTTTATTCCACCATAACTTTTAAATGCCTGAACAGATTTAGATATATGGGGTATCTTTAGAATCCTTACATCCCCCCGAGCAACATAGGCTATATTTTTTTATATTTTTTGAAAACATTCAATATAGCGGCAGTTTGGCACCATTTTCAAACTCGAAAAATATTTTTTTCTTCGAAGTTTACAATATGTCAAATTGAAGTTCTTGATAAGCCCATTCCAGCGATATATTTTTTTTGGCAAAAACTCTTTTTTGGCTAGACAGGCGTGTTTATTTAGCTTTTAAGCTAGTTATTAAAATTATGGTTGAGCTTATTAAAAAAGATAATGTCTTAAACGGCTTGACGTGATATATAAAATATTAAGCTTTTAACATAATTATCTACAAAAACTTTATCATTTACTAGATTGCTATATTCGTGTCAATCGGTTTGTGAACGTGTGAATGTCAAAATCTGCTCGTGTGAGTTTCTTGTTTTGTCTGAGGGTGCGTCATAGACAACTGCATATTACTTCGTACGTAGACAGGTATGCATTAATTATGTAAAGATTAGATTTAAATGATGCTTGAATTTGGCACCACCTTCAAAAAAACTCTTTCTTATCTTATGTTTTATTTTTGCATTATTATTACGTTGGTAATTTCGAAAAAGTGATACTGTTCTGGCTCAATTGTAATTATTTTATTCTTTTTAGTGGTTGTTTACAAAATAACATTTTTATTAAGAAGGCTATTATATTTTTTTTGGTAATATATTTATTTTTTGATTTTAATTGGCCTAAGCAAACATCGGAAAGAATATAATATGGCAAAAAAATTAGTAGACACTCACTCACTTAAGACTCAAAGCGGTGGTAAATTAAAACCAAGGACGAATAAACCTACATATATGTAACAACTGAATCAGTTGTGACGAAAATGATTTATGATTTCAATGGAATGTAACTCGTTAAAAAAATGGTACCACATCTCGTAGATTATGAGGAACCATAAACCCAAAACAAATGGATTTATAAGTTGTGAATGCTGTAATGATGTATGTGTCCTTTTTTAAAGAAATATTTTACGAGACACCACCAGTTACCACTTAAGACCTGAAAACTCATCGATACCAATCAAATAAGCCTAAACTCGAAGGGATTTCAACATTTAATGGTTGGGTAATGGGTTCCTATTACTCCGTCTCCATCATCAGACCCTCGATACCTCATTAGACCAGAGAACTTATAAAGTCAAACCCAATGATACCAAACTCGAAGGGGTTCCATTATTTGTTTGTTGAGTTCCTATGACTACCTTCCGTCTGCATCATCAGACCCTGGATACCACATAACACAAGATAACTCATCAAAACAAACCAAATGAGCCCAAACTCGAAAGGTTTCCATCATTTTGTTGTTGAGTTCCTGTGACTACGTTCCGGCTCCATCATCAGACCCTGGATACCACATGAATATCATCCAATTATGTAGTTCCTTTGACTACTACTACTACTACTGTAGTTTTTTAACCAGAACTACACCCATGTGCAAAACTTTAGCATCTTTGGACGTCCTTAAATTGTTCAAAATTGACTTGCAATCCAGTACCAAACATAATAGCACAGTGAATTAAATTAAAGCTTGTTTAAGGCTACTAAACCAATTTTGATGAAATTTATACAGTACACACTAGAGGTCTTCTTACTCAAGTAAAAACAATCATTTAATTCGGTTCAGAAATCCCAAGATATTAGAGAACATAAACTATAACACAAATAGCTTTTCTAATAAAACTACAAAACCAATTTTGATGAAGTTTACATGGGACTACACAGAAAGTTTACCCTTTTGAATAAAAGAACAACCATCTGAATCGGTTTAGAAAACTTAGAGATAAACACAAAATCAAGGATGTATAAATGCAAAATCGAATGGATTTATTGAAAAAAAAATTTATTCTCAAAAAACTGCTGAACGAATTTTGATACAATTTATATGGGACCACCTTTAAGAGTATACCCATTTGAACAAAAATAATTTTCAAAATAAGTCCGCAATTGACGGAGAAATAGACCGAAATACATAAAAAAACATACATATAATCGAACATATAACCGTCTTCTTTTGTGAAGTCGCTGAAAAATACTGCCCATGTTACTCACTGGTAATGTAGCTTTCTCATCATCATCATGTCAGCCGGTAGAAGTCCACTGTTGAACATAGACCTCCCCCCAAAGAGCGCCATGACGAGCGATCTTGTGCCACCTCCATCCGTCGGCTTCCTGCGTTTCCCCAGCATTTGTCGGTTCTGCGAACTATAAGGCCGGCCCATTGCCACTTCAACTTACAAACTCTGAGAGCTATATCGATAACCTTGGTTCTTCTACGGATTCCCTCGTTACGGATCTTATCACGTAGTGAAACTCCGAGCATAGCTCTCTCCATTGCACGCTGCGCGACTTTGAGTTTATGTACGAGACCAATAGTTAGCGACGACGTCTCAGTGCCGTATGTCATCACTGGTAACTGATTATAAACTTTTGTCTTGAGGCTCTGCGGTATCTGTGACGAGAACATATGGCGCAATTTCCCGAATGCTGTCTATCAGAGTTGGATTCGTCGGTTGACCTCTTTGTCGAAGTTGGATCTTCCCAGTTGGATCTTCTGACCCAAATAGACATAATTATCAAAAGCTTCGATAATGTCGTTCCCAACATAAACCAGCATGGGTGCGACATAGGCATTTGACATGATATTCATCTTACCCATGTTCATTTTAAGACCCTCCTGTTGGTAAACAATATTGAGGTCACTGAACGTTGTGCTTAAGTCTTCCAGGGTGTCTGCCATGCTCAAATCTTTCCTCTTTATAATATTAGTGTAGATGTAGAAAATGCAAAAGTTTATATGTGTGTGTATGTTTGGTACTTCCTAAAGCTCAAACGGATTTTGATGAAATTTGGAATAGATATAGCTTATATTGTCGAATAACAAATAGAAAACTTTTCATCATAAAAATCGCTCACACTCAAACGACAGAACGGATTTTGATGAAACTTGGAGTGGATATAGCTTACACTCTGGAATAACACTGGGATACTTTTTATCATTATTATCATCATCATCCTAATTCACTCTCAAAAGGCTGAACGGATTTTGATGAAATTTGGAATGGAGATAGCTCATACCCTGGAATAACACATTGAAAAATTTTCATCATCATCATTATCTTACTTCACTCTTAAACGGCTGAACGAATTTTGATGAAATTTAGAATGGAGATATATACATACCTAGATAAAACATAGATACATTTCATCATCATCATTATCATCATCATCATCACCCCTCACGCGGGTAAAACCGCGGAATGCGCTAGTCTATTTTTTTACACAACTGCGGCAAGGAAAATTAAGGGTTATGTGTTAAACTAAAAACTTGGTCCAATTTTGACAAACGAGGTATCAATCAATTCGTCTTCATCACTAGAGTGTCAAAGGCTATTTTTTACCCAAATTTAGTCGGATTTTAGTTTTTGAACTGTCTTGTTAGACGTAATAACACGATATACAAACAATGGCAGCACTAAAAACAAGTAGTTTTTACTTGTTTGTTGTAATCTCTCCACGGACAATAAACTCGCACGGGTGAACTTAGACTTCGAACTGCATGTACATACATAAATGTACTTAGATCGAAGCATTTTATTTGCAAATTAGTTATTTTATTGAAAAACATTTCATAAATAAAGAATATATGGTATACTGTCCTGGTAAAACTAAGAACGGGCGCGGTTTGCAACTGGTTAACATTAATAGAAAACTCGATTCTAACCCAATACAAATACTGTCGGACTCCGCTAGAATCTGCGACTGACGATCGTCAGCAACGGCTTTTGAAGGGTGAATCTGGCTGGGCGGCAAAGAAAATAAACCTACATTTGCTAATGGTTAGTGTTTGTTTTTGTGGGTTCCTTCACCATGTTTCCCGAATAAACTAAGCGGCCCAAAGAAAGTTGTAGTGGTAGTTCCCAACAAACCAAATGCAAATCGAAACTTTACTCTTCACTTGGTTCTTTGGTCTTTAAAGTGATTTTATGTGCTGAGATTATATGAGCAAGTCCTTATTATACGAAGACTATGCGAAAAACCTCAAAGATCCACCAAACAACCTTTATTTATAGCTAGGACCATCTCGTTTGCCTCAGCTTTCAAACATAAAAAAACCGCACCTAAATCGGTCCATTCGTTTGGAAGCTACGATTCGCACCCCCCCCCCCCCCCCCCCCCTTTTTTCAACCCCCCTCACATAGCTAAAAACCATTTAGTTCACATCAGCCTCGATTACCTCAGCATTGAAACATAAAAAACAGCATCTAAATCGGTCCATTCGTTTGGAAGCTACGATTTTACCCCCCCCCCCCCTTCCCCTCCCGCCCCCTCCCCCTTTCCCCATTATAGCTAAAAACCATCTTGTTTACCCCAGCTTTCAAACATAAAAAAACCGCAGCTAATCGGTCCATTCGTTTGGAAGCTACGATTCTCACCCCCTTTTCTCACCTCCCCACTCATCCACCCCCTGTCTCCCATATAGCTAAGAACCATTTCGATTACATCAGCTTACAAACAGAAAAAACCGCATTTAAATCGGTCCATTCGTTTGGGAGCTACGATGCCACAGTCACACACACACACACACACACACACACACACACACACACACCCAGTGACACAGTGAGTATATTGATGTTCTCTCTACGACTATTAGGCATCACGCAAGTTTCTCCTTAGAGTAGGCAAAGGCACTCTAATTGATCAAATTTGTATACTGTATTCATTTCATTAGATTTTTTTATGCACTTTCGGTATATGCTCGAAGTTCAGTACATTAACTACACAGTTTAACAGCTAAAATATCAAAACTTAATCATAATGATTTAATAGTTTCTAAGGTAAGATAGTTTCCAGTTACAAATGCTTCATTCGCGAGCAATAACTAAACGTTTTTAGTTAGCATAATTATTTGTTACAATGTAATCCCAAAAGAATTCGAACATTATCGACGAATTAAATCGGCCAGCGATCAATTCAACTCGCAAGGACACTATTTCTTGCTCAACAACTTTAATATTTAATATTGAATCGGAGCTATCGTTGTTTGATTGTATTCCAGGGCAATAAAGGGCCGATATATAACCGCGAATGCCTTCTATCGGTTATAAAAAGGTCAACTAAGTGTCATAGATCGTGGACGGGCAACGGGCGTGCAACTGCGGCGCCGCCCACTAATACGTTTTTACAATCGCCCAATGGTAATAAAACAAGGATGGGTCTCGGATTAAGCTCGTTTATCATTCGTTTTGATGCCCTTTTGCTGTAATCATTCATTTTTCTTCCGTCGTTTTCTGCTCCTTTGCGTTTAAATGCCTTTTGTTGGT
Organism: Alsophila aescularia; assembly: GCA_946251855.1. Classification (NCBI taxonomy): domain Eukaryota; kingdom Metazoa; phylum Arthropoda; class Insecta; order Lepidoptera; family Geometridae; genus Alsophila; species Alsophila aescularia. The sequence continues at coordinate 21,219,051 of OX276373.1, read as the reverse complement.
GCGGTAAACTCTTTTATCAAATTAACTCACCTTAAGTTCTTTTCAGACTTTATTTATAAGAGTCGTAACAAAAGTCAAAGTGAAATTGCTTCGGTAATTTTTGTGAGTTAATGTGCAGAGTCGCGTGCTTGACGGGTCTTAAATTCTCGGTGTCGCGTTGTTAAATCAATTAGTCGGCGAGTCTGGGGCGTCTTAAAAGCTTTAAGAACTAGTGTACAAGGAAGTTACTTGTATGAACCTAGCTAGTGACGGGAACGTAATGCAATATTCCCGCTAAGTAGGGAGAACAGGGTAGTGTAACTTTGCTCTAACAAGGAAGGTACCTATATAATATAACTTTGTTAATAACTTTGTTTACCGTAACTGTCAGTCGGCAGTTACGGTAAACAAAGTTATATATTAAGACTAGCTATGACTGCGGCGTTGCACTCGTGTTAATTTTTTAGGATATAGGGATCATATGAGTCATTCCACAAACAAAAGTACCAATGTACAAAATTTTATCAAACTTTGTCAGAAGTCAAATCGGTTTTTATCGATTGCTCGGCTTCTACTGATCGTATTGAACAAAAGATTACTTCAGTTTTAAAGTCAAGCCCTAAGTATCCAAAACCGAATCGTAATCAGTTCAGTAGTTTTTATGTGAAGCGCGAACAAACAAACAGACATACTGACAGATACAGAAACTATTATTTTTTATATTTTGCTCGGTAGCTTATTTTAAGTCCTAGACTAGACTATATGTTTCCTAGACTATATGTTTCCTAGACTATATGTTTCCTAGACTATATGTTTTTCATTTTCTCGTTAGTATGACTTTTTGTTACTAACTGCTTATTTATAAGTAATCGCTGCGGCCGCGGATTTACCCATCATCATCACCTTCATCATAATCATCATCAGCCTATGTTTGTCCACTGCTAGACATAGGCCTCTCCTAATGCACGTAATTGAATTCGGTTTTCAGCTCTCCTCATCCATTTTTTCAACCACTTTTCACAGGTTGTCTACCTGGCCACAAGGCGTCCTACGTTTGTCTAAACGTGTTCTCCACTCGAGAACTTGACTTCCCTAACAGTTATCGGTTCTTCGGAAAATATAACCCCACTGCCACTTTAGCTTACTTATCCTTAGAGCTATGTCGGTTTACCTTGGTGCTCCGTCGGATCTTCATTATGAATCTTGTCGTTCAGAGAAACTCCAAGCATAGCTCTGTCTATAGGTCGCTGAGCGAAATTACTTTTGTAAACTAGTATGACCGTGATTGTCCTCGTTTCAGCTCCGTAGGTTATAACTTGTAGGACGTACTGATTGAAGACCTTTGTCTACAGGTACTGTGGTTTGTACGAAGATAAGACTTGGTAAAAATTGCCGAATGCTGCCCAACCCAGTTGTTCTGTTGGCTTCCTTCTCAAAGTTGCTCTTACATAATTGCAAAATTTGCCCAAGTTAAATATATACGAAAGATAATGATCTCCAAGAGGTACGCTATTGACTGCAATTGGTTTTGGATCAATGAGATCGTTAAACTTGATCTAGATCTTATCTATGTTCATTCCGAGACCGATGCGTCAAGAAGCATCATCTAGGTTGGTCAGCATACTTTGCAAGTCTTGCAGCGACTCCACCATTAGGACGATATCATCGGCAAATCCTTAGTGTAAGATGTTCTCGCCATTAATATGAATGCCCATTCCTTTCCAATTTAGCGTCTTAAACATATCTTCCAAGGCATTAGTGAATAGTTTTGGGGATATAACATCCCCTTGTCTCACTTTTTTAATCAGTTGGATATGTTTAGACTGCTGTTTTTTACTTTATACACTCATAGTCGCGGCGTCTTACAGAAACCGCAGCACTTCGATGTATTGCCAGTCTACTTGACAGGAGACTCCAGAACCGCCCATGTTTACGTTGCAGCTGTACGGAGCGTATACTCCACCAGATGGCATCTTTCAAGCTTGTTGTCGATATTCAGTCAGCTTTAGACAAGTTGGTGATCACTACCTTTATTAAACCTGCTGATCACTGAAACATCCCTGAATATGTGCTTATTGTCCTTCATGATGAAGTCAATCCTATTTTTAGTCACAGTGTTGGTGCTTTGCCAAGTCCACTTCCGCTGGGGTTACTTTTTGAAGAATGAATTCATCAAAACTAACCCCTCTTTTTCCAAAACGTATACTAAGATTTGCCCCCTGTGATTCCTGTTGCCATAGCCGTGTGCACTTATTTTCGTTTCGCTACTAGTGTGTCCTCCCACTTTGTCGTTAAAGTCTCCCATGATAACGTTAAAGTGGGCCTTTGTGGTGTTATGTAGGGCAGAATATATGTCATCAAACATATCTTCTACTAAATTTACACAAAACACTTTTGTATCATACATTACCATTCAGACATCAAACCGAAATCCATTTGTACGGCAAAGTAAATAAAAAACTCAGTAGCGAGGTATTTAAATCAATTAGAGGCAAGGAGACGGTCTCGGTTTAATAAGGAGTTATGGCTCCCGAAAGAAGATATAAAACGCTGACCAATAGCGCAGTGTAAGTATAAAGCAGTGAATAAGCTTTATAATTATTTATTCAACAAATTAGATGCTGATTTTAATTTTAAAAAATTTTCATTTTAATTTATCTTTAAATTTTTATAATTCAGGATGTACCTAGATACAACATCAAGTATGAGCGACAAGAATTAAAAAAACAGTCAGAAGTTATAAATAGAGTTTCAAACGAAGGGGTTTAAAGTACAAGTAACAGTATTGTTCGTTCATTCAATGAATTACAGGAATTATATAATGAATAAGAATATAATACGAATATTACTAATAATAACTAATAACTTAACAAATAATAAAGCAGTAAGTAATAAAAAGTCTTAACAATCTATCTATCTATACTTATAATAAAGCAATATGAACGAAAAGTTCTGTACACAGCTAGTATTTAATCTATCTATTACTTATAATAAAGTAGTAAAAACGAAAAAGTATGTAAAAGAAATGGTCTAACGTACTTAAAATAAGCTACTGAATATCTCTATCTGTCTGTCTGTCTGTATTTTGGACGCGCATCACGCCGAAACTACTGGATGAATTCAAATGAAACTTGGCATGATTTGAGTTCATACTACGAGGTAGAACATAGGATACTTTTAATCCCGAAAAATTACTGGAAAGTTATTTAAAAGAAACAATCACGCTGAGACTCCTGCACGGATTTTGATATAACTTGGCACAGTCATAGTTTATATGATGAGTGAAAATTGAGGATATTTCTATCTAAAAAATAATGGGTTCCTGCGGGATATGGGTCCAAGTTCTGTACATTAAATATATTTAGTAAAAAAAAATTGGAGGCTTTTCTATTATTTACTGTTGTTACAAAACTGTTTCTTTTTCTTTTTGTCTATTGTCTATCAGTCTATCTGACTGTCTGTATCTTGGACGCGCCTCACGCCAAAACTACTGAATGAATTCAAATGAAACTTGCTATGATTTGAATTCATACTACGAGGTAGGACATTGGATACTTTTCATACCGGTAATTTAAAGGGTCCCCGCAGGATAGCGGTATTTTATTTGAAGTTGGTATTCATGTTTTACGGTTAATAGTTACTTTTGTAGTTCACCTCTAGGATACTCAAGGAATAATCCTCAAAATTTCAAATACCTAGGTCCACCGGTTTAGGCTGGGCGTTGTATGTCAGTCAGTCAGTCAGTCTGTAGTATGTTTTATAGGCATGATTAAAATAATGTAATAAAACACATATTTTTATAATGCTGCCCAAAAGTGAAGGGAATCTATACTTATAATAAAGAAATATGTACCAAAAAATCTATAAAAGAAAGTTATTTAAAAAAACATGATGTAGGAAATAGTTGGATCTAGGGTTCTTAAAATTAGCTACTGAAAATGAATACAAGTTAGTGTTAGTCTGTTCACGCATCACGTAAAAACTACTGGACCGACTGCGATGCAGTTTTCATTGTTGGATAGTTTAGGGTTTGACTTAAAAACTAATGTACTTATTATCTCAACTCAATAAGAAGAAGCCGAGCAATCGATAAAAACTTTTTCATAGCTGAAGGATTTTTGTTTAAATGTTGGTTAGTACGAGTATATTATATGGTATATATGGTGGTGGTTATATGGTGGTATTTGAGGTCATGGAATAGTAATAGAGTTCTTTTAACCTAGAAAAATGGCCGCGCGAGCGTAGCCGCGGGTACAGCTAGAGAGGTAATAAAAAATACTTGGGAACTTAACATATGCTACTAAACAAGAATAAATATATAATAATGTCTTTCTTTCTGTATTCTGTCTTTCTGTCTGTTTGTTTGTTTGTTCATGAATCACGTAAAAACTACTGCACCGACTTCAATGCGGTTTTCACTGTTGGATAGCTTAAAGTTAAACTTAACAATTGGTTATCTCAATCTGATGAGTACATGTCGAGCAATCGATAAAAATCCATTTGACGTCTGAATGACTTTTGATGATTTTGGTACTTTTGGTTCTGGAATATCACACGATCCTTATATCTCAAAATAAACAACGCGGGCAAAGCCGCAAGTACAGCTAGTTAAAAATATGTGTTGCTATCAAAACAATTACTCAAACACAATAAGCACTGCAATTCAGCGAGGCAATGCCGCCAACATATTGATACGCAGCCAAATGGTAGTTGGTTAGAACATTTGGGCTACCTATAAACCAGTAATGGCTTGTAGGTTCTCAGAATGCTTTGCCTAGTAGTAAATTAGTTATATTTGGTTAATAAAGGCATGGCCTTTAAAAATCCGAATTAACATACTAAAATAAGAATTTTCTACAATAACATGGCTAATGACAACCAGGGCCCAAATCTAATAAAACAATTGTTCATAGATTGTTAATGTATTGTGGAAAATATTCGCTAAATGTTCGCTTTAGTAAGACTTGTGGCCCTGTAATCTATATCGTGACATACCTACCTACTGGCTGACTGACAGACAACGCACAACCTAAACCAGTGGGAGATTTGAAATTTGAAGAAAATATTCCTTGAGTAACCTAGAGGCACATTAAGGCAGGTTCGGAAGGAGATTTTGAAATTCAGTCTATAGAGATATTGGGATCTATAGGAGTGAATGGGGGAGGCAAAGTTTGCACGCGGGCAAAGCTGCGAGGCGTAACTAGTCTAAGTATAAATTAAGTAACTAACCCATGAAGCTATACTTCCCTCAATAATATGTTAAAAAAGTCCATCTCATGCGTTCCTACGCGTTCCAACACATGAAACAGGAAATAGACTAGTACAATTCAGTCTAATCAACTAATAAGTTGTAATCTTAGTCACTGTTAAAAAGTTACACTGTATCCCTGGATCTCAACAACGGTCACACAACATAATGGAAAATTGTCTAAAGGTTTTTTTTTTATTATAACCACACTGTATCCACTTTAGTGGGATGAGAATTTGTGTGGTCTCCTTTGTGACCTGGATTGTTAGCGCTATGTGAAAGAACCTTGTTTGGGTCAGAATTGTTTATAAAGCAATGAATTCGGCTTAATAAGCTTTTGGATATATATTTTTTCAGGCTAAGTAATACAGGAGATAGGGATTTTGCTTGCTTAAAAAAATAGAGAGAGTCTATGTGAACATGACCGTGCTCTACGTTATGCACTAGCTCCTACCCGCTTCGCCGTTTGGTTTACAGAAAGCCCTACTACCGACATGCAAATAACATGAAACCGAACTTACTTTTACAAATATTTATACATCTTGACCAAGAACAGAAACAGCACATAAATTTAAAAACTAAAAACCGACTACGGTCGGGTGAAAAATAGCATAAGACACTCTTGCGATGAATAAGAATTGATTGATACCTTGCTTGTCAAATAGTTTTTAGTTAAAACACATAACCCTTACTTCGCCTTGCTGTAGTCGAGTAAAAAATAAATACCTTATGATACTATACCTGGGGAGCAATTCTCACGAAGTTTTATAAATATTACAATAGATATTATATCGGAAAATTTATGGATTTTTCGACATTAATCTACTGTGATATTCATATCACTTCGTGAGATTCGCCCTCCAGAATATAAATCGATTGACACCTCGCTTGTCAAAATCGAACCAATTGGGACTACGCTATGGTGGAACACCCACATACATAGATACATAGACTGTTAAACTCATTACCCTTCTTTTGCTTTGCTGCAGTCGGGTAAAAACATACAGAATTTCACCGTTACTAATTGAGTAGATGAGCAAATTAAGCAAAGCGTATTTTATAACTCGTTTGATTAATGTACTCACCACGTATAAGGACACACTGGTAGCGATTTGGACATCCCCTTAACTAAACTTAATTTCTTCAAATGTAATTTAAACCTTGTTAGCTTCGTAACAAGGTATTTTTTCCCCTGGCATCTAATTCTCACTCACTAAAGCCTGTCAGCGTAAAATCAACTTTGTTTCCACGCGTTGAGAGTCCCGATTTGTCCAAACGCTGTCTCAGAACGTGTCCAAATTTATCCAAACGCTGTTAGACAGCGTGTTAAAAACCTGTTTTAATTACGTTATTTTAAGCGGTGCAGCTTAAATTGACGTAAGTTTAGAATAGATGCCAGAAGCAAATAGACCTTGTTACAAAGTCAACAAGGTTTAAATTACATTTGAAGAAATTTAGTCTAGTTTAGTTTAAAGAGTAAAATTACCAAATTGCTGCCACCAGTTTTGTAACGGTAAAAACCGGCTACTATAGGAGCAGAGGGCGGCTGAAAGCTGAACCAGCTTTCAGCCGCCCTCTGCTAAAAAAATACATGAATAAATAGTGGCACTCAAATAAGTAATGAAGGATATAAAAAAATGATTTATAATGAATTATCTATTTTATTTTTTAGCAGGCCTCCTTTGGGCAGCCTTTTCTTTGAGTGAAAGCCTGTGTCCCAGCTGTAGGATAACAAGCAGATGGTAATTTACCTAATTACCTAAAGAAAACTCAATATGATGAAACTGATAATTGAATTTGAAGACTGCGAGAATCCCTGTGACTCACATCAATACGGCTCCATAAAACCTTCGCTTCACACCCCTGGGGGCGCTGAATCACTGAAGCTATAAAAACCTGTATAATTTTTATTTTGCCTGCAGGACACGTGATATACAGTAGCCATTAGCTATTAGGTAATTTGACACGAACGTTTTGTATGGAGGGCAAATGGCAGAGTTGTTACCAGACACATTAAGTGCATTAATTTTAAGTAATATGCGTTTAAGGTGGTTGTTCTTTTATTTAGACGTACATATAAGTGGTATGGTTTTAATTATTCAAATTGTAAAGTGTTTTACATTAAAAGTTACATGATGTTAATTTTAAATATTTTTTTGTCATCTTTGTGGGTCAATAACGATTTACAAACATTTGTATTCTTTGACATTTCAATTATAGGATCTACCGGCGCCCAGTACAGTATGAAAAACCAGTTAGGTACTCAGTATTAAGCTGAACAAATTTTCAGTTTTTTCATATTTGGTTTTTCAGCTTAGACCAATTTCCTTGGAAAGACGAAATATTTTATTAAATACCTTATTAAAAAACGAACATACGTTTTTCAGCTAACGTGGTCGCTAAGTGATTATGGCTCTTTCGACTGTGCCGAAAAGTTGGAAACTTAAAACATTTGTATTACATGGTCAGTTTATGGGATACTAGCTGATGCCCGCGGCTTCGCACGTGTGGTAATTTTTGTAGATTAAAAGTACTCTTTGTGTTATTCCAGGACCTAAAATACCAATATACCAACATTTGATAAAAAACCTTCAGCCGTCAAAAATATTTATCTCGATTGCTCGGCTTCTACTCATCGGATTGAGATATAAAGTACCCCAGTTTTAAAGTCAAAACTTAAGCTATCCAACAGTGAAAAACCGCATCGCTATCTGTCCAATAGTTTTTACGTGATGCGCGTTCCTCTTCCTATTGCTTTATTATAAGTATATATGGATTACCATACAATTTATTTGTTTTGAATTTCTGAAATTTTCTAATATCTGTTGACAGAGTTAAGTTAAGCGTGGACTCATGCTTCGTTTTGTGACTCGTAATATTATTCACCGATAATGGAAGATATTCGATGCATATTGTTTATGTTTTATGTTAAAACTAGCTGTACCCGCGACTTCGCACGCGTGGTCATTTCTCTAGGTTAAAAGTAGTCATATGTACTATTCCAAGACCCAAAATAACAATATCAAAACATTTGATCAAAATTCCTTCCGTCAAAAAGTTTTTATCGATTGCTCGGATCCTACTCATTGGATTCAGATACCAAGTACACCAGTTTTTAAGTCAAACCCTGAACTATCCAACAGTGAAAACGCATCGCATTCGGTCCAATAGTTTTTAAGTGATGCGCGAACAAACACACAGACAAACAGATAAACAGACAAACAGACAGAAACGAATTTAACAAATGTTATATTCTTGTTCAGTTGCTTATTTCAAGTACACTAGACCTTCTTATTGCTTTATTATAAGAATATATCAAATAAGTTATTTTATTTTGAATAAACTTTTTTCTTTTTTTTTATTACGGACTAGGCAATTGTTTGACCACGATCTCACCTGATGGAAAGCGATGATGTGGTCGAAGGTGTAGCACACTTTCCTAGTAGATACCTATTCACTCTTGACTTGAACACATCGGGGTTATAATTTACCGGAAACACTGACGAGGGCAGGGCATTCAACTCCTTTGCAGTTCTTATAATAAATGAAGAAGCGTTTCGTGAAATGATGCTTCGTTCTTGTGCAAGGTATTTCAACCATGAACATGGCGCCATATAACCATGGCGCTTTGCTGATCGTCTAGTCATACGGTGATGGAAAGGTGATGGGGGAATCAGGTTGTGCAGTTCTTGTGCACACTCTCCATAGTGCAATCTGTAGAATACCGCCAGGCTTGCAACCTCAAGTCGATGCGCCAGACTTTGAAGCTTACTCTTTACCAGAGTGTCATCCCCAATGAGCCTGTTAGCACGTCTCTCAATTGAATCCAAAGACTCGAGCTGATACTTGGCAGAACCGTCCAAGAGGTGGCAGCAGTACTCCATACAAGATCGGATCTGTGCTTGATAAAGATTCAAAAGCTGTCCCGGTGTGAAATACCGCCTAACCTTAGACAAAACACCAAGTTTTTTTGCAGCTACCTTGGCTTTGGATTCAATATAAGACCCAAAATTCAGGTTTGATGTGAGTTCGACACCCAAAAGCTCCAAATGGTCGCCTATTGGTATTGTTACACTTTGGAAAGACGGAGATCGGTTTAGAGGAGCAGAAAACAAACACGCCTGCGTTTTAGTAGCATTAACATTATTACCAGGTTAGCATCGCCCCAATCGGACACGGCTTCTAAGGCTAAATTTAAACGGTCTACCATAGCCTCTCACTGAAACTAGACAGCGTCACAGCTGGCTTGAGCATTGGAAGTATATCTCTCAACTACAGTACTGTCATCAGCATACCCAAAGGTACCGGGCTTCAGAAGGTCAAATGCCTTTGATATGTCAAGGGAAACGGCAAGCGCCTCACCATGCATATCTATGGCTTCGCTCAGTACGTGAGTGGCATACGCGAGAAGATCCCCAGTAGACTGGTTTCGGCGAAATCCGTATTGCCGGTCACTGAGAAGATCATTGTTTTCAAGGTATGCCAAGAGTCTAATGTTTATGATACGCTCCATACACTTACAAAGTAAGGAGGTTATCGAGATGGGACGATAATTGGCCGGATCAGCACGACTACCCTTTTTTGGTACTGTTTGTACATTGGCAAGCTTCCAGCTCTTCGGAACTTTACCTGAGTGAAGAGAGAGGCGGTACAAACGCGTTAAGATGGGAGACAATTCGGGCGTACAGTTTTTCAACACAACGCTGGAATACCATCAAGACCACTGGCCTTATTCACATCTAGAGCTCGAAGCGTTCTGAGAACCTCCTTCTGGCAAATGCGAATTTCGGGCATAAAAACCCCGCAATGAGGAAGGCAGGAAGGTGTCTTGCCAGAAGCATCTAGATGCGAGGCTTCTGCAAAAAAAGAAGCAAATAAATTCGCTTTGTCTCCAGCAGTGTGAGCTAGTGATCCATCAGGTTTCAGTAATGGTGGCAGTGAGAGGCGGCAGAAGTTTTCTTCGACCGACTTGGCCAGGGACCAAAAAGCTTTGCTACCCGCGGGGTATGAAGCCAGTTTGGCCCCAATTCGACTTACTTGATCAAAATGAGCCTTCCTAAGTATCTTCTTAAAGGTCTTAGCGGCAACGTTAAATTTTCTTTTCTTAGCCCGAAAATCAGAAGACTTGCGCTTTCAAGCATCAGCCCAGTATAGATATGCCGCACGCTTTAGAGCCACAGCACGACCACAGCTGGATCCAAACCAAGGCTGAGCTTTGCTGGAAAGAGTCTTGTCACTGAATGGTATGGTGTACCTACGCCCCTCCTTTTCCCAACTGTTGCCTGACCCGGTTACATTATTGAGGTAACTACGAGCTGAGCTGGTAAACACAATAACCACTAGTTTGTATCGTTGCAATAATTGCCATTCATAACAACAATGGCTTCCAATGATAAGCATTTTAAGGGTCAATTTTAGAAAAGTTTTTCAATATTATCTTGTTGCTCTGACCTTCAAGGACGAAAATCATTTGGACAGTAGTTGTTTTTTTCATGATATTACATAACCGCGATGCTACGATGAAAAGCGGTGATGCGGTCGATACCGATTAAATAATTAAAATTTTATTTTGTTTTGAACACGTGATTGTTGATCAGGGAACACAGACAAGGGAAATGTGTACAATAAAATTATTTGGGGCAATTTATGTTACGAAAAAATATGGTCGTGCAGATAATATCAGTTGCATAACTGTCGCTTGTTGCTAACTGTACGTACCTACAGCCATTTCAATGACATTGAGTTCCAGCATTCTCTTTAAACATACGAGTACACAATACACGACCGTTCCACGTGGAAGAGTTTAATTAACGACAATATTCAGATACTCTTGTACTCTATCATACATACAAGCACATACAAGCACAAATAAAAAAAAATGTAACCCCCGACCGCATCAAAATCGATCCGTTCGGTTGGAGGCTAAGATGCCACAGACAGACACACAGTGACACAGTGATACACACCCTAAACTTACAACACCCGTCTCTTTTCTCGGGGGTTAAAAAGTTGGAACACGAGTAGCTCATACATCTCTACTTATTACTTATTATTTGTTGTGTTTGTACTTATGATTGTAATTTTTGAAGTAAATCCTTGATGAAACTTCATGTTTAATTTGAAGCTGTTTTTAAGATGAGTTTTTAAAAATACCTTTCGTAAAAATTTGATGAGTCGCATTGAAACTCACGACTGACTGTGGGCGACTCATCAAATTTTTTCAAATTTTTTTTCATGGCGGTACGGTCCCAGTGGGTTCCCCTCGTTAACGTTTCCCTCTTTAACATTTGACGTGGACGTGGAAGTGGACGTGGACGTGGACGTGGACGTGAGCGTGGGCGTGGGCGTGGGCGTGGGCGTGCGAGTGGACGTGGACGTCATACCCGCCATATTTAATTTCCTTTTGTGGTTTTTGAATAAAGGTGACGTGTTGTGTTTTCATGGCGGTACGGTCCCAGTGGGTTCCCCTCGTTAACGTTTCCCTCTTTAACATTTGAATTATTATTATTATTATTTATTTTTTGGTGTAATTGGCGTAGATTAATTTCGTAACAATATTTTACTTTACTTTAATAGTTGCAATTGCAACATTAGATTGTAATATTTACATTAACATGAATAACTGAAAATTGAAAATTGTGTAAGAAGTAATTGATAGATTCAGGCGTTACTTTGCGGAAATCCATATTTAAAATGAACAAAATAAAAATATGTAGCTTACTTCCGCCAAAACTGTAAGTCAGACAAATGATAAATGGTAAAATTAACACAAGTAAAACCCCACGCTAAACAAAACCCTACCCCAGATTGAACTAATGAAAAATATAAATGAAAGAAAAACTAAGGCCTGGAGGCCAGAAAAAACACTTATATTCAAATAATATATATAAATATATATACACAATAAAAAACCCCCAATCTAAACAAACCCTACCCAAATACAAGTATCGAAACACTTATATATTCATATACATATAATATAAAAAAACACAATAAAAAACATATACCTCGATCCAAATACCAAACGTCTGACATCAATACAATAAGATTTAGGCTCTACAAGCAACCTTTTTCCAATACGTGGTCACTCTTCGCCACGTCTTGTTTAAACCAAGGACTTACCAATGGATTTTGTTGGTTAGCGCCCTTCTCGTTCCTGGGTTTCCCTCGATATAGAAAGATCGCCAAAGCGATCTGGTCTCGGCGTTTCCCGCCTTTACACGTGCTGAAAGGAACCCCAATACGGGTAAGTCGCATCGCACGTCACCATAGTTGAGATAGGAAGCTAGGCCTTCTGTACCTATTTGATTTTAATGGAATTCATTCTGTCCTCGGCAGGGTTCCTTTGGTAACGTAAGAACTAACGTTCCACACGAGGTCAGTGGACTCCCGACGCTGCTCAAGGGCTGCGTTCCTGCCATCTGGCACTATAGCTCACATCAGTGGACGGCAGCCCTGATGAGTATCAGCCTCCGTCATCCCGGCGGCCATCACCGTGCCAAGGTTATCTCTCGTACGGCTTCCTACTTGCCGCACTCCGGGGTCTACTAGCTACACACATCACAAACACCAGCGGTACTGTAGTCTGGGAAAACCAGAACTACCTTTCCTTATTATGTGCCGTACTCACTAACCTACGTTAGGGATAATATTATGACTTGGTTGCAAGGCAGGACAGTGTAGGCCGAACACATATCTCCCCTGAGATCTATATCCTTGTGGACGAGGCTTAACCTCAGTCCGCAACATTTTGTAATTTAAAGGCACCCAATTTGTTGTACATTAAATGTTTTATTTACATAAGTTTTAACCAATACTGAAAAAATTGTAAAGAATGAACAAATATGGAAAAAATTACATCCACGTAAAGTTTCTTGGTGCTCTCTTCTCTAACGGGCGTATTTCCATAGCCCTAGTAGAGTAATATAGTAGATTGTATTAGTAGGGAGCGAAATAATATTTTGCTGGCGAGGGCGCTATTTTGAATCCTGAGCGGAGTGAAGGATCGCTCGGGATTCCTAAGTAGAATCCTGAACGTAGCGAGGGATTCAATATACGTCACCCGAGGGAAAATATTTTTGCACCGATACACTCTACTTTTCAAAAAGAGTACAAATCCCAGCTGGAGTGTTTACATTTCGCACATTAAAAATAAAATGTGATGGCTTAAAACTTGAATATGGCCGAGCTAAGGCGGAAAAAGCCGACGAGCCACGGAAATTCATTACTGCCCTCTCTTAAAGTCTTGAACAGAAAATAACCTACTTTGCTCCCACTTTTCCAGGTACCAATCAGTGTTTTTCGTATAGATGGGATGAAAAGGGTATTTCTTTTTCCAGTGTGAGATTTAACTCTGTTGGCACTTGAAAGGGAAATTTCCTTTTCAAACTCAAAGAATACTTAATTTACCTAAATTTAATTAATTTGATCTTTTTATAATATTTTATGTATATTTTCTTGTTCATGAGATGTTAATTTTGACTTATAAAAGTGCTATTAATTCGCGTATTAACAATGAAATTCTTTAACTTTGTTATTAAAGACCTATTCTAAAACTACTTTAATTTCTGCTAAAATAGGTCCCCTAATTTCATAAACCTTAATAAATTTAATAAAATTGCTCGGTTATTCTATCAACAAATATTTGCTTTAGAGTGCGCCAAACGCTATAACAAAATACCGTTCAATAAGAACTACACCATTGACATAGTAGGTACTTTCCTGGCATCTCAAGCGAATGTTGAACTGTTTGCGTACAAACTTCTATCGTAATGAAAAGTAAATTTCTGCCGTCTACGAGATGACATCAATAAAACTATTTCACTCAACTTCGCCGCACCGAGTTCAGTTTTCAAAATATTTACCTATTTATTCTGCCAACAGTTGTGGGTTGTGGCATTACAATGTCGCTGAATTGAAGCGGCGCGGCCGTGTTGTGAACTAAAGTTAGTTCTCTTAGAATAGTTGCCTGACTTTCACTGCTTCTTTAATAATGGTTCAGCTGTCCGCCGCTGCTATAGTAGCACGCATGCGAGCGCTAAACCGGTTTTTAACGTTACAAAACTAGTGTGTACATTAGAAAATCATTAAATTTATTTATTTTTGTGATTGCAATCTTGAGACGTGAAAAAATGTCAAATCGTCCAAGTTATAATTGGCCTCTTGGCATGAAATCTTGCGACAAATTAAAAGACATCAATGTAAAATTGAATGTGTAGAGGGATGAAAAATAGGCGAGCCCTATCTTGGCTAAGCTGATTTAACATAGGATAATTTATTCATACGAGTACATTAACACTTTGTACTAGCAGCTAGGTATTAGTTGGTTCATGGTTGTCTGTTTTGCGGGCATGAAAAATGTACCCGAAAAAAGCTATAATTTTTAGATGTTATTGGGCTTGATGCTACTGTTGTAGCATATTATTTAGTATTATCTGTGTCTATACAGCACTTTTCACGTTATTTGAATTATTCGACACGTTATAGAGACAAACAAAGCTATCAATCGTGTCCTACTTACCAGTCTATCTAGTTTTTGTGTAATGTTTGTGGCTGAATAAAGTTAAGAAACATTCAATCACAAAATTGAATCACTGCCTGGAGTTCAATGTGAACCATTGTGAATTATAGTTATCTTGGAAAAGTAAGTTGCGTTTAAGTTAACTTTGACTTAACTGAAACTATTGTCATAATAGTTTTTGTTACAATCTTGGTGAACTTCAGCCTCCAGCTTAGCAACATCATTTCCGTTCTTTGCTATATATTTTTCAAGTCATTTATTAGCTAGTTCATAGATGCTTCTAAACTAATATGCATAATCTCCGATCGCTCTTCTAAAACATTAATACGTTCTATGGTAATCGATAGTAGATCACAATCGAAATATGAAGCAATCTTTAAATTGTAGCAGTACCTACATAGATTAAATTTGAATGTCGTTAAAATCTATTCATATTCGTGTATAAATCATTTTTAAATATCTGAAAATGTAATTAACAACATTTTGAACAGACTTTTTCGAGTTGAAAATCAGATTTTACACCTCCGCATTTATAGCCATAATGCCTTCTTATGTAAATAAAATTTTGGATTTTTTGAGCTAAATATAACTTTACTAGCTTTCGCCCGCGACTTCGTACGCGCGGTCTACAGTAAAATAGGCATCCTATGTTCTTCCTCAGGGTTGAAACTATCTGTCACTTTGACTTCGAAGTGGTAATTCCCATACAACATTATCAATTTAGTTCTTTTTCGTGTTTTCCCTTAATTTGGATGAAAGGTACCTTCTGGTCTTATTCTGTACCCCTGACAGCGTGTGTTCAAATTTTTATGAGCGTATCTAACAAACAAACATGCAAACTCACTTTCGCATTTATAATATTAGTAGGATACACTGATCTTGCACCATTTACAAGTATACCTATTATGAAAATACAATATTACAATCCGAAAAAAAAATAAAAATGAAAAGTAATCTGTACAGTATACTTACTGTTTTTTTAGCTTGAAGGGACAAGAAGGGCTCATTTCTTAAAAAAATAGTAAAGAAAACGTTAGGAGTGTTGCATTTTACATAAATAAAGGCTGTCTCCATTACAAAAATGGAGAAAGTGACGCTGAGACCACTCGCAAATTCGTTGCAGGACTATGATAACGGAGTTCTTGTGGCTTCAATTGCATGGCATGGATTTGGATTACATGTGGTTTCAGCAGGACGGCACTACCTACCACTACGCACATGAAACAATCGATTTATTGCATCAACGATTATCAGACCAAATCATCCCACGAAATTCTGATGTCAACTGGAAATGGTCAAGATCATGTGATTTAACTCTGTGCGATTTTATTATTCGGGGTTTTGTGAAATCTCGCGTTTATATGGGAATAAGCCTGAAAAAGCCTGAGCTCAAGCCCGAAATCCAACGCGTCATTAGCTAGTGACCCCAGGAACATCAAACGGTCGCGAGTTCAATTCCTGCAAGGTGCAATCATTTGTGTGATGAGCAGAAATGTTTGTTTCCGAGTCATGGATGTGATATTTGTATTTATGTAAGTTTATCTGTTATCTAGTTCCCATATTACAGGGTATCCTAGTTTTATCATCATCATCAGCCAGCATATGTCAGCCTTTAGAAATCTACTGCTGAACATAGGCCTCCCCCAAAGAGCGCCATGACGAGCGATCTTGTGCCACCTCCATTCACCGACTTCCTGCGATGGCTACAAAGTCCAAAGTCCATCGTGTGGGGGGTCTCCTCACACTTCGCTTGCTTGTTCGTGGTCGCCATTCGAGAACCTTTATTCCCCAGCGGTTGTCGGTTCTGCAAACTATATGGCCTGCCCATTGCCACTTAAACTTGCAAACTCTGAGAGCTATGTCGATAACCTTCGTTCTTCTACGGATTTCCTCATTTCTGATTCTATCACGTAGTGAAACACCGAGCATAGCTCTCTCCATTGCACACTGCCAGGATCAGGATCTTAGTTTGGGGCTAGGTAATTGGTGTGGAATTGACCCGAATATAATAAATATTAATTTAATAATTTCATGAAGAGAACAATGGCCTGTAATCAGAACAGAGTTAATCGGAACATGTCTTACTGTACAATACAATAAAAATATCACAACCCGCTCAAAAATTACATGTTTTTATTTTGAAACTATCTGTGCCCGCGGCTTTGCACGCGTGGTCATTTCTCTAGGTTAAAAGTACTCTATGTTCTATTTCAGGATCTAAAATACCAATATACCAAGAATGAATCAAAATTCCTTTAGCCGTTAAAAATATTTTTATCGATTGCTCGGCTTCTTTTCATCTGATTGAGATACCAAGTATCCCAGTTTTTAAGTAAAATCCTAAGCTATCTAACAGTGAAAACCGCATCGTGATGGGTCCAGTAGTTTTTACGTGATGCGCGAACAAACATACAGACAAACAACAAACTAACAAACAAACAGCTTATTATAAGTACCCTAGACCATTATTTTTTACATTATCTTCTTTGTACAGACTTTTACGTTCTTATTGCTTTATTATAAGTACAAATTAGACAAATAACAACGCACTTGTCTATTAAGGAAGCCCTTAGACTTCTAGGAAGCCTGACAAGTAACATTTGTCTTCAAAGAATGCAAGTCTTTGTTCCTTTAACAGACACACAATTCTTATGTAGTTTATTGAACATTGACGACACTGCCGGGTTCATTGTTTATGTAGGTAATGTTATGTAAAGTATGGAATTAAAAAATAAAAGATAATGCTAAGGAAGCAATCCCTATCCCCACTATTGATTATAAAAGTGAAACGTTGTATGATTGTCTGTTTGTTTGGGGAAATTTCACGCGATAACGGCTGCACTGATTTTGATGAAAATTGGAATGGAGATAGCTTATACCTTCGAATAACACATAGGATACTTTTCGTCATCATCATCCTTCACGCTCTTACGGATGAAACGGATTTTGATGATATTTGGAATGGAGATAGATTATACCCCTAAATAACATATAGAATACTTTTCATCATCATCATCATCCCTCACGTGGGTGAAACCGCGGGGCGTAGCTAGTTGTTATTATAAAGGTAAGTCTGTAGGCATGTAAAAATAAGTAAAGTGGCGTACTTAACATTCACTGTAATATTACTTTACATCATCAAAACACATATTTACTAAACTTGCTTGATGAGACTAGTTGGTTGTTCAAAACTCAAGTGATGAGTGACTCTAGTGACTGTATAGTGACTATAGTGACGATCATATTGGGAATATCTAGAAACCCATTACCAAAAGTGACGTATGCCTACTTGCATTGAAGTATTCTATTTGAATTCCCAATTCATTATCATAAATCACACACTGAGTAAATAATGTCATTAAGTGAAAACACGTCTGCCGTGGACAGACAAATAACATTTTTGTAACAATTTATCAATGTTCCCAAAAAATACAATGGGAGTTATTGTGGTTTTAAATTCAGCTGCGGTCTCGACATCAACAGCAATTGCTTTACAACCGAAATCGGTCGTAAAGTCCAATTATAACAATATTTGGTAGTTTCTGCCAAATATCGATCTCAAACATGATCAATATCATTACCATAGAGTAACTAGAGGCGCTATAAGGTTTATAAGACATATATACGAGTATTGTTACCGCCGGTTAGTACCTTCGCTAATTCAAAAATACGCCCTTATAATCTACGCAGAATGATTGGTAATTTGGTGTACAGTTTTGACGTTATTTTTATTCCACTTCCTTCGCCTCGCCTTTTCCCATTTGCACTCATGCCTACGATGTATATGTGTTTCACGCGTGTGATATGTCGCATGAAGGTGCATAAGAAAACGCAAGAGAGTGACGCTCCAACCATTGCTGGAGTAACGCGAGTTTCGCGCTGCACTCCTGCCGCTTATATATCAAAGATGTCTGACGGTCTAATGACCAAATAATATCTCCGCTTCACTAAATATATTTGTAAATCGGTTATTACGGTGAGAAAAAGGACTATAAAACGAACGCACAAATGGTAATGATTGGAATAGTGAATAAACAGCGTTTTTAGTGACATTATTAGAACACGTGTGTCGCTCCCTACCGGAGCGCCAGCTGCACTCTTCAAGGATAGGATTTCACAGCGCTGCAGTCCTGGATTAGGCCTTCTCAACAACATCGGAGACTTGGGCAGAGGACGAGGTTCATCGAAAGGTACGCGTGCTTTTTCTTTCCTTTCACGTTCTTATCCACCATTTACCCTTGGCTGCTAACCTGTCACCAATCTGTCACCACAACGCATTTCGCCCTATGAATAACAAAACACAGTCCACAAAACGCGAAGCTCACATAATTTTATAATTCGATCCTTCCGCACCAGGCTTATATTCCTGGAACATTGGGATTTTCTCTGATATCAATTTCCGCAAAACCGCATCCCGTGGAGACGTTCCTCGTCGCCTCTAAGTATGTTATCTGTTGCTGCTATGATGCAGCTAGCTGCAAAACAAAAAAATGAATCATTAATGAATGAGTAATTAACCATTTACTGATTCATTATTGATTCTTTTCAGATTGCTTACAAAATAATTTAACGCATATTTCGAAAAAGATGTATGCTTCGATAACTTCTAAATAAAATATAATTAATTAATTATAGTAAAGTGCGATATAAGAGGCTGTGACTCAAAATATAGGAAAGAACGCCCTCAATTATCAATTCACAGGTGAGTGACTATGTTTTCATGTTTTTCTGAAACATAAGCGTTTATTGATTATTTGTCTGGGATTAAAGGTTGAAAATTGTAATGTTTGAACATATTTGTCTAGTATTCATAATAAATTCAACTCTTTTCTCAATTAGAAAACCTTGAACGAAAATAGTGTTGTGAAGATACTCTGGAAATAAATCGATTTTGTTTGAAGATTAAATTGTTATCGATTTAAACAGAATTATTGAGTGTAAGTCTTGTGTAAGTGTCATAAGTAGATCAGTACATGTCTCTGAACCATTTAAGTATGTAAATTATGTAATGACAAGGACATATAATTAAACTTGTGTTTTACGACAAGGTATGACGTTGATTATAATCAGTAACTCTTATTGACTGCCTACTTTAGAACTTTGCAGTGAATTGCATAAGATTCTGTTCCTATAATTAAGTACATGTTTTTCAAAACGTACGTACTGACATATACGTTTATGTGCTTTTTTATAGATACGTTCGATGATCAGAACCACGGGCCAACTGTATTGGCCTTATTTATTTAGTTACCTATACATGTTATCCCAGGAAGTAGTGGTAAGTGGAGGTGACTCTAATGAATTCTTGGATCCGTTAACTATCAAGTGGTGTAATTAAATTTTGGATATTGATGATAGTTACAGAGCTGCAAAACCAAACTGTATCCCCTGATTTTGTTATCATCAGTTTTTGGATTGCCTCCCTATGGAAGCAAATTCATAAACGTATCCAGGTCAAAAATAATCAAACTTCACTTCATTATTTGTGCGATATTATTTTGCCTATTTTATAATAATAATAATATAATACTACTTATTGCATAATAATGTACACATAACAAGAAAGGAACTACTGGTGGTCCTCACACTAGGACCTTTTACAATTTATTGTCTATTTTAATATAGCAAGAGCAACATAACAGGTTATGCAATAGAATAGCAGAAAAAACTAACTCCTAGTAAATATAAATGAGTGTAAAATAATATTTTCTAATGATTTAGTAAGCCATAGAGTTTTGAAAAATATAAGTGACTATATTACCATAAATTTCTGTTATTATACTTCCAAGTTTTAGTAGGTACCTACTGGTAAGATATAAGTACCTATCCATGTTTACATGAAATTTGGTAGGCAGATAGTTTTGATTTAGATCCAGGAAAATGAATATACTAATTTTTATCATGAATTTCACCACAACCTCTTCTCATCGTGAGAGTGCTGCGAGAACCAGCTAATGGGAAATGGGCAGAAGCACTTTTTTGTGTATTAACTTATCACCAACTACTGCGAGCACCAAGATGCATGCCAACCCGCTAATGAATGGTAGTCATAGAAGTTCTTGAGAGCAACCACTTGTTGTGGCGTTAATGGGGGCTTATGGTTTATGGGGATTGACGAGTATATGATGATGATGATACGTGTGAAGCCATGGGCTGCAGCAAATAGACAAAGTAGTTAGCTAACTGACCGAGCGAGCGCGAAGCGCAAGCGAAGCGTCTCCGTTTCAGTTTGGGCAAAAGTTCAGTCTTATGTCCGCATGTCCGGCTGTTCTCATCCACAGGTCGCATTTATCACCCGATCTAGACCAAACTTCGTAAGCATATAGGTTTAACGAATTTTTTGAATATTTAAGTCGTCGGGGAATTTTTGATTGGAGGGTATTTCCCCCAAAAAAGGGCAAAAGGGGGGCTACTGAATATCTCCGCCTTATTATAACCGATTTCAAGGGTTTTTTTTTGAAAGATTATAACTTTAAGTTGGTCTCGTAAAAATTTAGTGAAGATCTGATGAGGATCTTGCGCGATGAGCACATCGCGCATCAAATGTGAAAATTATTGAATCGATACAAAGATAAAATCTTTCGATCAGATCAATTGTTGTTTATACGTCACGTCACTATGAGGCAGGCATTTTAAATTTCATGCTGTGCGTCATAGGATGGTTAACATCTGATGTACTGTCGTAAAGACATTTCTTACTGTCGTACCGATGACAATTTTGCCTTTTTTTTGTTCGGTATCTGTACTGATCAACGACAGTAAGAAATATCTATGCCAATGGTCGTGGGTTCGAATCGTAAGGTGCAAACATCTGTGGGATGAGCAGATATTTTTGTTTCCGAGTCATGGATTTATTACATTTATATTTATGTATGTTTATCCGTTGTCCAATATCCATAGAACAGAGCATCCTAGTATGAGGCTAGGTAATTGGAGTGAATCGTCCAGAATATATATTATTTAAAACGCCAATATAGTTTGCGAAAGTTTAACAAGTTCTTGTCACTTATTTTAAATGCTTCAGAATGCTTCTAGGATGACCATGTCATGATTGGAAGATAATTGTATGATGCATTTTGACTTTAAGCGGCATTCAATTAGCACATGCACTGTTTTATTTTACCTTTTGAAAGATAGAAGTAGATTCTACGAGCAAAATGTCTCTCTATAATAGAAAATCCATTTCCATACTTAACTGTCAGCGTCATCTACTAGAAATATTATAGTTGAGGCGACCTGTCAACGTGTCGTTCTTTATAAGGGCTCTCGCGACCCGCCCTGAGTCCCTTCCGACGTTCAGGTGACGACCACTTAGGGGCTGGTTCTAAGTACAGTTTAAGCATGTTAATACCTTGGATCTATGGTAATTAGGTAACAATGTGTTATGTAGTTAAGCTGGCTTGACGATGTTAGAATATACAAAGGAAATAGGAAATTGGATTACATAGTAGTTTTAAAAAGTTGAATGATTAAATAATAGCACATCTTAAAACTTTCTGAATTTTGTTTTGAACGGCGCCTGGATATTATACTTTGACTAATTTAGCAAATTATTATTTTAATTGTATGTTATGTCTGGACGGCCTCTACTTGCAAAGATATTAGTTATTGAAAACATACCAAATAAATTTTACACTTGAACAAGTAAAAGGGCTGCTATTAATAAGTTGGGAAATTTTCATCGTCAAAATGCACAAAACGAATTTATTTCTTTCAACATCATCAAAATTGTTGATAGCGTACGTGATTTAATGGGCACGAATATTGTCAAATTACAGGTAATTTTATTTCAGAGTATTTTCACAGCTTTTTGATATGGCACTCACGTAAAAATTAAAATTTATTTTCCATTTTGTATAAATAAATAACTGCTCTCAAACAACGCATTAAGCAATATATTTCACAAGCTTTTGTATCAACCAAAAAGGGAACCGTTGGCAATAAAAGCTGTATGACTTCCCGAAACGAGCTGATATTTCAAAAATATTACCGGTTTTAACCTCGCAACATACGCGGGTGAAACATTGTAAATCGTAGAATCTTAGATGTTAATTTTTGGTGCTGTCGCTACAATTTTCCAGCGGCAACTCGGAAGCGATTGTGAAAGCTCGGCACACAATGGCTGACAGTATATTAAGTTTCAGTTGTTTATAAGGGGCTTTTATTGTGGCCGTGGATACACATGGCGGAGACTCGTGAGCTATCTGCTCGAGAACGCTTTTTCGTAAAGTACCTACGTCTTTTGTGGCTTGAGAAGTGTTTGCTAATGGGCCCCCTTTGATGTGTCGAGTTCCTTGACGATTGGTGATTAGCTCCGTCTCTGAAGATAATCTTATTTTTAGCAGTGAGGGTAACAATTTACTTGTTTGGTTTGGGTGTCGGATGAATTGAAAATTTTATATGTATAACCATTTTCAAGAAGCTTAATGTTGACTAGGCGGTGAGTCATATTACTTCTGAAATCAAGAAAGATAATTAGAACAATTAAGGTAAAGAATATTTTTCAAAACCTCTAAACTTTATTTATAAAGTTCGCAATTTAAAATAATTGTGTAATCATCATCATAATCATCAGCCCGTGTCAGTCCACTGCTGGACATATTATACTTCGTGCGCCACTGAGTCCGATCCAGCTCTTCTCTTCCATTTTTCTCTTCCAACTGAAGCCAGCCACGGTGCGTATATCGTCGCTCTACCTAGCTGTAAGACGCTCTACATTATGTTTGCCTAGTCGCGGTCTCCATTCAAGAACACGTCAATGGTTATCAGTTCTTTGACAACTATGACCAGCCCACTAACACTTTAACTGACTAATACTAGGACCTATGTCGATAACTTTGGTTCTCTGCCGAATCATTTCATTCCGGATCCGATATTTCAGAGAAACTCCGAGTATAGCCAAAAGGCTATACTCGGAGTACCTCGGATATGGCTATAGAAATCCATAGCCCGCAGAGCGGCTGTAATAATGTGTATGCGAAATTAAAATGCAGTACACAAGCAGTAAGTACCAAAAAGACTGTATTATGAAGATAATTAAAAAAAAGGTCCAGGTTACTTAAAATAACCTATTGAAAAAGAATGTATTTTTGTATTTTTGTTTTCGCATCACGTAAAAACTGCTCGACTGACTGCAATGTAAAGAAGGATGACCAGATCTGACCTGACAAAAAAATGGCAACTACCATTGATGAAAACTATGTTATTATAAAGTTTAGTTGTGGAGTACTTAATAACTTTTTTTTATTAAAGCCGGAACAAATAGTAAATTAATTAATTGCAACATGCCATATATCACAAACCAAGAAGAAAATTGCCATAGATAGTCATGTTGTGGTTTTGGACTGTCACGTAACGCTATAGAGAGAAGATAAGAAAGAGTCTTGATCACAAACTACAAAGAAGATATGGGTTTAGCTTTTTCCCGAAATCCCCACTGGTGGGGACGTTCTGGTGGGGATTTCGCTAATAATCCGTATGAATAGGAGAAGGTAGCGTAAATATTCTAAGAATAGGAGTATACAGTGAAGACCTCTTCCTCTTTGGGAGGATCTCTAGTCAAGGAGGTTTAGAATCGCAGAGGAACTTTGAGTTATGACATAACTCTCAAAGGACCAGAGATAAGGTAATAACTCACAAAATGTGAGATGTTGAATTATGCTTTAGCAAGTAATTCACCTCTAAGGTCCTTGGTCTACGGCTAGCAGAGTCCTTAGAGGGTTTCTACGTCTACGGCCCTAGAACTCAGAGTTAGGTCATAAAATAATGTTCAATTTCGCTTAGGGCCCAAGATATACTATGTCTATGGGAGGATGCATAAAAACTCTAATACGGTTTAATAAAAAAGAGATTTTTAATAACGCTACTGCTTAAAATCAGATTAATTTCTTTAGTGACAGGAATCGAATAAAAAAAAGAAAAGCAAAATAAATATAACTAGTCTATGGCTATCAAGGTTTTAGGTAGTCTGTGGGTCTGTTCTTTGCATGAATCTGTAATACTCAACGACAGTAAGAAATGTCTATACGACGTAATACTTCGTTAGGTGCGTAGAGAGAGCTCTCTCTACGGTTAGGTGGTTCTTTGTCAATAGGTGGGCTTTGATAAATGTCACGTCAAGTAACAATCTATGAAAATCATAGAGTAACAGACATTTCTTACTCTCGTTAATGAAAATACAGAAGTAGGTGTGTCTATGCCCAGTATAAACTGCAGTGCTATTACGCAATATTGATCATATCGGTTTCAATCCGTCAAATTCATTAGTGCGTTGAGATAGAGTCGAAATTTCTATGAAAAATGTGTCAATCTGATTGAAACCAAGTTCTGTGGTCGGGGCACTGTTATGAGTTTTTTTTTAATAATAGTGCCGGTGTTGTTTTAAACTTAAAGCTCCAAACAAAAAAAAAACAAAAAACTCCGGCTTCAAAAAAAAAAGAAGATCTATTTAATATGTTATGTTTTAATATGAACAATCAAATAAACCATAGATAATTTATGGAGGCAACACTTTACGGTCAGGACACAGCTTGTATGAAACTGGCCGACCTTCTTTCATTGTTCGATAGCATTGGGGTTAACTTAAAAACTGCTGTACTTGTTATCTCAATCCGATGAGTAGAAGCCCAGCAATCGATAAAAGCTAGTTCACGGCAGACCGA
Organism: Alsophila aescularia; assembly: GCA_946251855.1. NCBI lineage: Eukaryota > Metazoa > Arthropoda > Insecta > Lepidoptera > Geometridae > Alsophila > Alsophila aescularia. The sequence goes on along the minus strand of OX276373.1, from coordinate 21,193,643 downwards.
AATTTGGTAATGTGTACTCTATAGGTATTTTGATAATTTTGGTTTTCGCTATCACTACTATGCCCAGATAAAAGTCGTGACTTTTAATTACAGATGAATTTTTATTATCAGTATATTAGCCAACCTTTATCTTTCTAAAACTTGATTGAAGGCTCATGGAGAATTCAGCGAGAGTACTGTAAACAATTCTTAAACAACATGCGAGTTCAAGGTCAATCGTTTTTAAGTACAAGCTGAAGATAACTCGTTTTATGTCTTGCTTTTGTTTCTGATTTAACATCCGAGTAAATTATTGAAGTTATGATAACTGAATTATACTACACACGTGCGTACAAACATAATCAAACACGCGAAATCAGCATGAGCATTTGTTGAAGGAAACAACGTTGTAAAATGATGGGAGTAGGTACTTTATTGTCACTAAGTTTTTTCCAGGGTGTTCTGGCAGCAGTCCTTGAGCACCAGTCCCAGGCTTTGGGCGTTTCCCACCTACGAACATATCATCAAAAAATAGCGGGTGAGATGATGTTTAAACAATAGCTTATAAACGATTAAAGAACTGTTGAAAAACGGGTCATAAACTTGAAGGAAGTGCTAGATAACAATATATTTATGTAGATGGATAGATGTTAGATAGGTACTTTTACAGATAGACTGCCCCACAAACCCCACATCACTTCCACTACTACAATAACGTGAAATACCGCACTTTTACTTTTGCATCTTTACGTGCCATAAAACCTTCTTTTCTCCGACCACTTTACATGGGTTTTCCGGATGAACGCCTTTGTCCGTATCTCGACTACACGGCCCGGGCTCACAATATATCGTGCGTCTTTGTTAAAATGACCGGCCCGGGTAACCGGGTACCCTCAGGCGGATCTAATTGATTCATGAGCCATATGAGCAAGATAAGACCTTAATAACGGCTGAGTCGGTGCTTAATTAGTGACGATTTTAGCTGGAACGAGCGATTGTGATAAGACGAATATAAAGGACATTATTCATCCTTTTGTTTCTGCCTAATAAGTGGCCGTGATGTGGTAGTAGGGTTATTTATATAGGCACTGTTTTAGGCCTAAACAGGTTTAGGAGTATTAAAGGAATGGAGATGAGCGTAGATAATTTTGCGACGGTTTGTAATGTGGGGAAAGATGAAGTGCAATATTTCTAGGCTAATAGTGGTGGTTTGCTCATTTTGAACGTTTTCTACAATGACATTCAATGTAATTGACTATCTATTATACCGCAATGTTGTTTGTTTGTTTGTGATATGATTAGTACTGGCCTCTGGTGTCAGAGTTTGTCAGGCCACCCAAAGTCCTCTGACATGCCTTAAGGCCGGCTCCAAGGTTACATTTTCCCACTCCCCACACCCCTACCACCTCCCCGACACTGCCGCCCGCTACCCGCAATAAGCACTGAAGTGCCTGCGTAACAAGGTTGTATACCGCGAGCGCTGTTTGAACACACAATTTAGTTCGGAACTAAATGACGTATATCTTGAAAAATATCAGGCTAATAATTCAGTTAGGTAAATTTTGTCTAAGCATTAGATAATAAACTATATTTTCTTGCTGTGAGATTTATGTTAGAGATAAAACTTAAGCCGTTGAGTAGAAAAATGTAATTATTACCGAAAATAACGCAATTTTTGATAAGAAAATGTGTGGAATGATATTCTGTTAATCATACTTTTGTCTTAGTCTTAGTCTATAGATCTCAAAAAAAAAAAATGTAAAGTTTCACATTTATCCGGTTTGTGGTTGACCCAGCATATTTATGAAAAAAAAACCCTTAAAAGCAGAGCCTGGTCTTAACGACTGCTATTAATCAATAAAAACCAAAATTGACAACTTAACGTGCCCTCCGAAGCACGCAGAGATGATAAACCGCACATAGGTAAGTAAAAAAAGTCATCGGATGGAGCCTAGGACCGAACCGGTATAGTTGGATTCTAAGTTGCACATTGAACCTTTAGATTACAACTACTTGTTTTTGAAAATTCACACTAAATTCATAAAAATATACCTATATTTTTTTCTTAGTTTTCACTATTCCCGCATATCCTTTTCGAATGAAACGGTAATTATTATTGTCACTGTTACTGTGTGTTTCTTAATGTAGGTGTATTTGTTGTTAAGGCAATAAATATTTTAAAGCTTTATTATAACGAATATTTTATAGCAGGGAAGTTTTGAGTAATAAAATTGATGTTAATAATAAGATTAGTTGATGGGGAGAAAAATTCTTTTACATATTGTGATCTGAATAACTGCAGTCTGGTCTGGAATTAAATAAATAATTGTTGAGGTCTGCCACGATCATGAGATCATAAAACGCACAAATATTTAATTATAATTATGGGATAACAAAACAACTTTAAAAAAATTATTTGATTTTGCCAAACATGTTGCCACCAATCTTCAACATGTCTCTCCTAAAAGTCAAAGAACACCAACAATTCAACGAACTTACTCCCATGTAACAATGATTTGCTGTTCATGTTTTTGAGTTTAAGCATGATAAATCTCAACATTACCGCATTACGAGGGCGATAAGTGCCTCACAACGTATCATTTATCGTGCATGAAGTTGGCAACGCTGACATTGTGTTGTTACTGTGCCATGCAGTATGATAGTTTCCATCATATCTTCATATTCGATTGACGCACACCAACGCGAAGCTGGTGTCGAGAGCTCGTACGTCTTTGGCGAACATAGCATATGAAAAACAATTTATAAAGATTTTTTACTTTATCACCTCTTTGTTCGTTGAGTGCACATACATATACACATAAATTGATGTACAAAATTATATCAACGTGTAAATTCATTGTAGGTTTTCTCTCTCTTAATTAAATAATAAATAATTACATAATAAACAGAGTTTCGTATTTTATAATGTTACTAAAAATATAATGTTTGGCCAGATACATTACTTACATATTGTGTGCACGCTGCCGGCGAAAGTAAAGTTAATTTGAACCATATAAACAAGAAAATTTACGCACATGCGTCCCAGCGTTTTTTTTTTCAGGACGTTGCCGCAGTTATCGCAATTACACATTTTTAAGCGAGTTAAATGTCACAATAATAATACAGTCACAAAAGTGGAAAGTAAGCGCGCATATTTTAATACGTTCTATAACGAACCAAATCCCGCACGGCAGTGCGGGAGTTATTAGTCATAGCAATATAAGAACGCAGATACCGTAGGTTTTAAGTTTTATGAATTTATAATTTGATATACATTTGTGTAATTAAATCAAGTGCCAATTAGTTGTCTATGAACGGCGCATTTTATAAACAAGATCTATTGGCATCTGGTAAAAAATATATGGAGATATGAACTAAGATACTGCATGTAGTATCACTCCATGACATTGCGGCGGCACTGCGCGTGATTTTGCAAAATTCCTCCCTCTAAGATTTGTTTTTTAGAAGAAAATATTTTTATCTATCCCTCGAGAGATAAGTTTGCACGGAGTTTTATTAACGACAGTTCAGAGTACGGCCCAGTGAAGATTAGGCTTTTCTATCATGTACGGTTTGTTCACTTATGTCAGTTAAGAGTTTTTGTGGGTAAACTACGATGACTTGCTGGTAAAGCGCTTAAACAGAAATGCTCTTATTGGACCCATAATAGGATGACATGCAAGTTCTACTTTGTGGAAACGAGAAATAACATTTCATCAAATCTAGTGATATCTATACCTATATAACAGTGGCACATGAACATTTGTCATGGCGCTCATTGGGGGATGCCTATGTTCAGCAGTGGACTTTTAAAGGCTGACATGATGATATAACAGTACCATGACTTACCTAATGACTGATTGACAGACTACGCACAGCGTAAACTGGTTGGCTTAATGATTTGAAATTCGGAGGATATATTTCTGTGTAAGCCGAAACCGTAACCGTAAGGGTGCACATTAAGAAGGTATTTTTTGATATTTATTCTCTAAGTGGGTGAACGGATATGGTAAAATTTGCAAACAGACAAAGCCGCGGGGTGCAGCTAGTAAAGGATAAGAGGTTTCAGAAAAGACTACATTGTAATATTTTTTTTATATAATTTTTCTCTAACTAGCGACACAACCCGGCTTCGCAAGGGTAGCGGGAGGTTTCTCTAAATATTTCTTTGTATAACATTTCCATTCTACCAGTGTTTTGAGTGACTAATTTGAATAAAAATGACTTAACTATAATAGACTTAACTTAATATATTACATATTTAGCCGCTGGGGCTTTTTTTGTATGAGTACTATAAACATGTACCTAGTACATTATTTTATAGTATCATTAATAGTTTTCACAGCGCACGCCAAATAATTACTTTTATAGATAACAAGCTTTGCCTGCGGCTTTGCCCGCGTGGTCATTTCATTTAAAAGTAGCCCATACGTGTTATTCCAGGACCAAAAGTACAATATACTACATTTCTTCAAAATTCGTTAAGCCGTCAAATAGTTTTATATCGATTGCTCGGCATTTAATCATCGAATTAAGAAACCAAGTATCCTAGTTTTAAGTCAAAAGCTATCCAACAGCAAAACCGCATCGCAATCTGTCTAGTAGTTTTTACGCGATGCTCGAACAAACATACAGACAAACAATCACACAGACACAATTTAAAAAAAATATTGTATGTTCTTGTTTAGTAGCTTATTTTTTAAGTACCCTAGGCATTTTTTTTTATCTTCTTTGTACAGACTTTTCGTTCATATTGCTTTATTATAAGTACTAGCTGTACCCGCGGTTTCGCACGCGTGGTCATTTCTCTAGTACTTTTCTAGTCTCTAGTCTAGTCTCTAGTACTCTAGTACTCTATGTACTATTCCAAGACCTAAAATGCCAATATACTCGTACCAACATTTGATCAGAATTCCTTCAGCCGCCTAGAAGTTTTTATCGATAGCTCAGCTTTTACTGATCGGATTGAGATTCAACTGACCATGACGAAACTTGGTATACAGATTAAGCGAATTTTTAGAAATTTTCTTTCTCCTCCCAAAAAGGGTAAAATGGGGGCTACTGAATAGCTACTTATTAAATTCGATTGCGATAGTTCTTTTTTAATTTGAAAGGTAGTAACTTTAAGTTAGTCTCATAAAAATTGGTGAAGATCTGATGAGGATCATCAGCGTGATGAGCAGAATAGCTCCTCAAAATGCAGTAAATTTCTCACTTTTAGGTTTCTACCAGTGGAATCAGCCCTTTACCTACTAGGTAGGGATTGATGGAACACCTCGGTTATTAATGTTAGTTGTACAATAAGGTAACTAGAGTGCGCTAATGTGCACCGCTAGATTGTTTAAAAAAAGTTTGTAAGCGCGAGTTCTACAGCTCACAGAGCTTCTAGTAAATAGTTTTTTTTTAAATCCATTTGATTTTGTGTTCTTCTTGCCTCATAGCTCGATTTCTAAACCAATTCGGATGATTGTTGTTTTATTGAAAGTGTAGTCCCATATAAACTTCATGAAAATGAATTCAGTAGTTTTTATTAAAAACAAAAATGTTTTAATGTTAATTCGCTCATATCTTCGGGATTTCTGAACCGAATTAGATGGTAGTTTTTATTCCATAAATATGCTTTCAGTGTGGTACTGTATAAATTTCGTCAAAACTGGTTAAGTAGATTTTTACAAACTTTTATGTAATTCTCTGAGTAATTCTTTTATATTAAGCTTAGAATAAGTTTGGAAGTCCATTTTGAACCATTGAACGACGTCCAATGATGCTGAAGTTTTGCACACGCGTGTAGTTCTGATGACAACAGAATATTATGGTACTATTGAGCTGGCCTGATTATGAAGCTGGAAGGTACTCACAGGAACTCGTCAACAAAATGATGGGACCCTTTTGTGGTTGGGTTCATTTGGTTTGTCTTGATGAGTTCTCTGGTTTTATGTGGTATCCAGGGTCTAATGATGGAGCCGAGAGTTAGTCAAAGGAACTCTCCAATCAAATTATGGAGCCCTTTCAAGTTTGGGCACATTTGAATTGTCTTGATGAGTTTTCTTGTCATGTAATGGTATACAACGTCTGACGATGGAGCCGGAAGTTAGTAAGAGGAACTCAACAATAAAATGATCGAATCTCTTCGAAATTAGGCTCATTTGGTTTGTCATGATGAGTTATTTGGTGTTATGTGGTATCGAGGGACTGATGATCGAGCCGGCAGGTAGTCACAGGAACTTAACAATCAATTGATGGACCTACTTCGAGTTTGGGTTTATTTGGTTTGACTTGATTAGTTTTCTAGTCATATGTGGTATCCATGGTCTGATAATGGAGCCAAATGTTAGTAAACAAGAACAATATCACTTTTTCAAAATTAAAAATGTGATACCAATACGAAAATACAACATAAATTGAGTTTTTTTTAAAGTTGGTGCCAAGTCAGCCATTGTAGTAAAATCTATTCAGCGCAACGCAATTTGTACCCTACGCTTATAAGAGAACAGCGATATTATTATTTCCACGTTACCTCGATACAGGCTTGCCTAGTGAGGCAACGAAAAGATATATAATACTACATTAAGAATTGCCTGCAAAATAACCATAACCATAATAATTATTTAGTTTTATGTTTAACGTATGTTCTTGTATAATTTTTGCAGCAATTTTTTTTTTTCTATATACTGCAAAAGCCCGCGTGCGGCTGCGCCCCTCTCTGAAGTTGGGCGGTCGCGTGGTCTGTGACTACAAATAATAGTATACTACAAAGCCGCGGCCAGGCACAGAATAAATAAAAGTATTCAGTAGCTACGGCCACTAGGTGATGCCAGTTGTTTTAGTGAATAACAGACTTATTATATTTATATAGTTTAACAAGGAACTCTTTACAGTTTCGTCATGTTTGTTAGGGAACGTCCGAACATCGGTCGAATAGTTCGCCGAAATCATAGCTCCCAAACGAATAACCGATTTTGATGCGTTTTTTCGTGTATGAAAGCTGCTGTAAAGGTTCTTGGGGGGGACTATTTTTATGTTTGAAAACTGATGTGATCGAGATGCTTCTTAGCTATAATGGGGGGTGGGAATTCGGGGGTTATATTTTTTCTTTGTTTGTGCTTGTTGTTATTACTTAGTTATATCTTGTCTATAGTAGGTACATATTTAATACTTCAACGCCAATTTTAGTTTTAGTAAGGGTTTTGGATATTCAATGCTTGATTAGAGTTAATTAATTGTACTTTGACTGAGTGTGTGCATTAAATATATGGAGACCACATACTGATGCTGATGTATTAACTAGTAATTCTGCGAACAGTAGACCTCACGAGCACAAACTTTTTTTCAACAATCTAGTGGTGCATAGTAGCGCCATCTTGTGACCTTATGAGAAAACTAACACTCATAACCAAGGTGCTCTATCAATCCCTACCTAAGTAAAAGGCTGATTCCACTGGTAGAAATCTAGAAATGCGCAGTTTACTGAGTTTTACTGTTTGAGGAGCTATCCTATCATAACGGCGAAGATCCTCATCAAATCTTCACTAAATTTTTACGAGATTAGCTTTTAATTATTACCTTTGAAATAAAAAAATAACCATTGAAATCGGATCTAATAAGGCGGAGATATTCAATAGCCCCCCTTTGTCCCCTTTTTGGGGGAAGTACCCCCCCCCCCCAAACAAAAGTCCCCGACAAAGAAAAAAATATACAAAAAAATCGTTTAAGCTGTTCACCAAGTTTCGTCTAGATCGGTTAAGAAATGCGACCTGTAGAGGACAACAGCCGGAGATCCAGAATTACGAAAGCATTTTTGCCCAAGTGAAACGAGGACACTTTGAAGAAGAACAAGAAGAAGAAAAGACATTTATTCAACACACACATTACAAAAAAAACAAACATAGATAAAAACATACATAAAATGTGGTTTGCGCTCGTTCGGTCAATTATATTACTAGTAGATCCGAGCACAAACTTTTTTGCAACAATCTAACGATTTACAGTAGCGCTATCTAGTGGCCTTATTGTAAAAATAACATTAATAACCCAGGAGTGCTATTACCGATCTTGGTTTCAATCAGATGTCACTATTTTCATAGCAATTTTGACTCTAACGCGTTGCATTATGTGCGTGTGATAGTGACAATCTGATTGAAACTGGAATCGGTAATAGCACTACAGATGCTCCACAATCCATGCCTAGTAGTTAAAGGTCCTATACCACTCGTAGAAATCTAAAATTGAGCAATTTACTGCATTTTGAGGAGCTATTCTGCTCATCACGCTGAAGATCCTCATTAGATCTTCACCAATTTTTTATGAGATCAATTTAAAGTTACTACGTCTCAAATAAAAATATAACCATTGAATTATATCTATGTATCTTATAAGGCGGAGATATTCAGTACCCCCCTTTTTGCCCTTTTTTGGAGGAATTACCCCGACGACAAAAATAAAACTATAAAGTCGTAACGACTTTATATTTTTATTTTTGTAATCTGTATACCAAGTTTCATGCAGAACAGTTGTAAAATACGACCGGTAGAGGAATACCAACAAACTAACAGTTGAAACCAAATTGATTGAATTTGAAGCAGAGTCGCTTCGCTCGCTCGGTCAATAATCATCCCAGCTGTAGGTTCATTAGCACAGAATAAATAATTGTGGTATAGTTTGTTATTATACAACTTATTTCAATGTGAGTTATTGTTAAACTGAAATAAATATTTTTGTCAATAGTATACATTTAATATAAGTAGCATTGACAGTGAACCCACCAAATAACTAGTGACTCTGTGAGCTGTAGACCTCGCGTGTACAAACTTTTTTGCAGACAATTTTGCGGTGCACAGTAGCGTCATCTAGTTACCTGATTATACAACTAACATTAGCCTAGTTGGTAAAGGGCCGATTCCACTGGTAGAAACCTAAAAGTGAGAAATTTACTGCATTTTGAGGAGCTATTCTCCTCATCAGGCTGAAGATCTTCATCAGACTTTACCAAATGTTTATGAGACTAATATAAAGTTACTACCATTCAATTAAAAAAAAGAACCATTGAAATCGGATTTGATAAGGCGGAGATATACAGTAGTCCCCTTTTTAGCCTTTTTTGGGGGAAGTACTCCCTAATCAAAAATTCCCGACGGCAAAAAAATCTATAAAGTCTTTAAACCTGTTTACCAAGTTTCATGCAGATCGGTTGTAAAATACGACCGGTAGAGGAATACCAATAAACTGACAGATGAAATTAAATTGATTGAATTTAAAGCACTTCGCTCGCTCGGTCAATAAGTATCCCAGCGATAGGCCCATCAGCACAGAATAAATAATTGTATTATAGCATGTTATTTTACAGCTTATTTCAATGTGAGTTATTGTTAAACTGAAATAGTTATTATTGACAATAGTACTCGAGTACATATAATATAAGTAACATTGACAGTGAACACCACATAATAAATATCACATATCTTTTTAGTTGAATTTATGAAACTAAATGTGATATAATATAGCGATATAATTTGAGACAACTTCTATTATGTACGTCGCGTGGCAGTGTTCCCTACCTGTGTACACGAGCCACGTAAGTCACTGATAGCGCGTGGCAAACGACTGTTTTTTTTCCGGTGACTGGAAACTTCGACTTCATACCTAAACGTTACAAGGCTCACTATAACTATAACTCACTACTCGTGAAGTTGATCGAAGGTAAGCAAATACTAGAGTGTAGAAGGGCACTTCAGTTTGCTTCTTGCAACCTCGGCTCGTCTCTGGCGATTTCCGATCGTTGTCGGTTTTTGCGCCCGAATCAAAAGACTCAAAGCGTAGTTCCACAACGAAGAGTCTCACTACACTACTCGGTTCACTTCATGTAATAGTGGTTAAAAATTATTAAAGGTAATGTTAAAATTTATTGTGCCTTGTTTATTCAAATAGCATAGTTCTGTTCCAGTGCATCTCAATCATCCACCATTTTATTTTTATATTTTTTTAATTTTCGTCCTTTGTTAGGTTGCATGAATGTATAGTCACGTATTTCATAATTGCAATATTTGCCCAAGGTAAACATATTTTTGGAAAACTACAAGAGGTGCACCATTGACTGCAATCGGTTCCGGGTCAATAAGCTCGTTAAACATGATCTTGGTCTTATCTATGTTCATTCCAAGACCGATGCGTCGAGAATCATCAACTAGGTTGGTCATACTTTGCAAATCTTGCAGCGACTCCGCCATCAGGACTATGTAAGTGTGAAATGTTCTCGCCATTAATATTTATGTCCATTTCTTTCCAATCCAGCATCTTAAACTTATCTTCCAAGGCATTAGTGAACAGTTTCGGGGGTATAACATCCCCTGTTTCACTCCCTTGCTCAGTTAGATATGTTTAGACTGTTGGTTTTGTACTTGGACACTCATAGTTACGACTTCATACAAAAACTTCAGCACTTCCATGTATCGCCAGTCCACTTGACAGCGATGCAAAGACTCCAGAACCGCTCAGGTTTCAACGGAGTGAAAGGCCTTCTCATAGTCTCAGACATCTGTTTAATCTGCCTAACTGTGTTTATGTGGTATGGTGCTTAATTCTCCGCGAATGCTGGCCTGATTAGGAGGCTGGAATTCGTCAAGTCTTCTTGCGAGATGATTTGAGATGACCCTCGAAAACAACTTATAGACGTGACTCAAGAGTGAAATAGGTCGGTAGTTCTTTAATAGGGCTTTATCCCCTTTTTTAAAGAAAAATACTACCAAATTCTTGCTCCACGCCTCTGGAGTTCTCCGACTGTTAAAGACGGTGCTAAATAACCCCTAAAGCTTCCAAATTACGGGTTTCCCCCTGCCTTCAAGAGCTCCAAAGTTATACCATCCTCACCGGAGGACTTCCCATTCTTAAGTTGCTTGAGCGCCATCTCAATCTCGTCTAGGCTGACGTCGGGCAGTTCATCAGTATAGTGGCAGGTCAGTATTGTGCGGGAATCCTCTGTGCTGGGTTTGGGTCTAGATGCATGTGAGTTGTACAATCGGCCATAGAAGTTTTCGACCTCAGAAAGGATTTCCAGCTTGGAGACGACTGTTGTGCAATTATTAGTCTTGAGCTTCGTCAGATGGGATCTACTCAATTGCTGGGCGAAGACTTTAGACCCCCTAATTTTGTTCATTTGCCTTTTCTATCCGGCGTGTATTTGAGCATCGGAGGTCATGTCGCACTAGCTTGCTGATTTTTTTAATGAGCTCTCTTTTCTCTGACGGTGTGGCTTGCTGTTGCTCCCATCGCTCTTCCATAAGCCGAAGAGCGTTATCCGAGATTTTAGACTTCCTGCCCATATACTGCAGCTGACAAAATTTAGTGCCTAAGGATTCCTGCAACTTTTTGGAGTTCCTCGTCTACGTTATTTGTGGTTGTCAAGGCAGCGAATAAATTTTTCAACTTAAATTGGTACTGTTCTGATCCAACAGCGGCCTGGAGCAGGTTGGGTCTGAGCGTAGACTTCACCAGACGGCATCTTTCAAGCTTGTAATCGATTTCCAAGGAGCCTCGGACAAATCTGTGATCAATACCGGTTTTGAACCTTGCGATCACTGATACATACCTTAATATGTGCTTATTGTCCGTCATGATGAAGTTAATCCCATTTTTAGTCACACCGTCAGGGTTTTGCCAAGTCCATTTCCTCTGGGGTAACTTTTATAAGAAAGAATTCATCAAAAAGAACACCTTTCCAAAAAGTTAACTTGCATCTCATCTCGATTCACTGCAAGTCTGTTTTCCCACTTAGGCGTTAAAGTCTCCCATGATAATGTTGTTGTGGGCCCTTGCGGTGTTAGATAGGGCCGAAGATATGTCAAACATATCTTCTACCTCATGATCCGAGTGTACCGAGGTCGGTGCGTAAACTTGTACGATCTTAAAGCAATACCTTTCGGTCAGCTTAAGAATCAGGTACACTACCCAGGTCGACATACTGGATACTTCAGCAACATTATGAATTAAGACTTTATTGACGAGGAACCCCATGCCACCCCGAGACTGCTGATCGCCCTCTCGGAAGTAGAATAGGTGGCCTGATTCCAGGGTTGTTGTGTCCTCCCCCTCTCTTCGGACTTCACTTAACCCTAGAATATGCGACCTGATCTTAGTTAGCTCCGTTCGAGTTGTGCCATAATATGTGATCAGCAAGCCTAATCGTTCGTCCGTTGTACGCAGCCACGTCAGTTCTTTTTATTTCGGGTGGCCTACGGTAGCCCGAGGATTCTTCGCATCCTCTGCCCTCCCATTTCCTTGATCGCCACCATGGTCAGGACTAGCAGGGCGACCGGAAACTGGGGCCATTTTTTATTTGTGCCGTTCTAAAAGAGGTTTTGCCCATAATCGCCACGCTGGGAATGCGGGTTGTCGATCGCAGAGCGCAGCTTTTTGTACCGGTGACGCTGCTGCCCGTCACCGGCCTGCGTCATTTGGCTACGCTTGTTTTGAGATGGTTATACCGCCATCTGTCGGTTTCGCTCCCATAAAGTACCTACTTATCTATACTTATATAAAGCAGTAAGTAACAAAAAGTCTGTCCATATGTTTATCTGTCAAGACCCTTTTTCTGAGGAACGCATGGAGTTATCAAGTTTATCTATTAGATGACTTTTATCAACTAATACCAAATACTCTGGTCTGCAGTTCATTAAGGCTGTGAAAACAAAACCTGTTCCTCTAAGAGAACGCAATCAAAAGATACGGCCGATTATGCCGCATATTTGACACTCGCAAAGGCATCAAAACCTATTATAGGTTACTTCCCGTTGACCTAGAATCACGTCATTTGGCAAGAAACAATATCTTATAGCACAAGTAAAGGATTCTTTTTTAGATAAATCATTAAAAAAAATATTTTCAATCGCTTCGATTAAGGGGTTACGGATGAATTATTTACATACCTACAAGTTTGTCCCTCGGTGCGCGATTTTCCAACGGCAAAGTTAAGTTTGTACGCACTTGGCTGTTCTAGCAGTTTTTTTTGTGTGTAGTGTTTCTGCTGTTGTCTATAACTGAACTCTACAGCGTCACTGGGTGGTGGGGCGGGCGCAAAAGCGCTCCACCGCAATGCAAAGTTAAAGTTTTGGCAACTTGCTCAAGGGCATCCAGGGGGTACGAACCTCGGCTTGGCCAGTTGCTATTGATTACGGGGGTCTCACTAAGCACCCCTGGATTGCTAGTTTTAGTAGTGATTGAGGGGCCCCTGATGAAATGGCTGGAGCCCTTTGAATTATTTGAATAACGACTACCGATTTGGAATACACCTTCGAGAAGAATCGGCAAGAAACTATAAGGCGAATAAAATCGAACTAATGGATAATAAACTTATTTTTAGTTGGTAAACTAGCCATGATCTATGTTGATGTATAAGTAGAATAGTTTTCCAAATTTCATTTTGTGCGGAGCGCTCAGTCGGCGAGTCCGACTCGCAATTGACCGTGTTTTTTCAAATGGTGTGTGTCTGTTTGATCACGCATCACTTCTAAACTACTGGACTGATTGTAATGTGGTTTGATAGCTTAGGATGTGACTTAAAAACTGGTATACTTCTTATCTCAATCCGATAGACGTACTAAATGCCGCGCAAACCATAAAAAACTATTTGACGGTTAAACGAATTTTAATGCTAGTAATTTAATATAATAATTACTAGCCGATATATTGGCGCTCATTTAATATGGTAATTTATAAAAAGATTGTTATTATTGTTTGTCTGCTGTCAGTCGCAGTTGTTATTGATGAATAGCAGTCGTTAAGCCATGTCAGAAGCCTTGGGCAGCCTGACAATCTCTGACACTAGAGGTCAGCACTACCTCTACGACAAAAAACCAAAGATTTAAGAATAGGTGCAACTTACCATTATCTATGTCTTGAATAGAGTCGAGGAAAGTATGTTGGGAGTGACAATTTCCTGAACTTGTTCGCCATTATGAAAAAATTGCAGTTGGGGACTGTGCCTTCCAGTATCTGTTGACAAAAATCACAAAATAAGCTATTACTCAATATCATCCTAGTGCTAATAATTATTATTAATGCGAAAGTGTGAGTGTACTAGTATGAAAGTTTGAATTATGTTTGTTGCCACTCAGCTCCGTAACGGTTAAACCGATTTTGATGAAACATGGTATAATAGATACTTGTCATTATTGTCCACGTGGGTGAATCCGCAAACCACAGCTAGTAATCTACAAACTTCACTTCACTTCCAACTTCATGACGAACGGTTGGTCTCGTGGCTAGTGATCCTAGGTACGTAATCAAACAGTCGCGGGTTCGAACCCTGCAAGGTGCAATCATTTGTGTGATGAGGAGAAATGGATGTTATAATATTCGTATCTATGTATGTTTATCCGTTATCTAGTACCCATAGTACAGGGTATCCTAGTTTGAGGCTAAGTAATTGGTGTGGAATTGTCCCAAATATTAAAAAAAAAAAGAAAAAAAAAGAAGTTATTACGTAGGTGTATGTACTAACATATAAAATATCGATATCCCGAGTAGTAGTCTTCTTTCTGTTTCTCCAGCAGTCTGATAACCACGGCTGCTTCCGTTTGTATAGCGAGGTGTAGTTCTAAATATTTGCTGTTTCCGGTGGAGTTTCTATATAGCGTGCCGTAGTGGTTGTGAGCCAAGTCATCCAACGAGTACCAGTGTAACCTTCAACTGAATGATCCTTACAAGGTAGCACTGAAAAAAATATATATTTATTTCATTACGATCATTAATATGAGCCAAATTGTCAACATATAATGAAATTCTCTTTTTTGCTGACTTTAAAATAAAGAGGTTCTCAAGTAGACCTGTATGTAGGCAATAATGTTTAAAAATTAAGAATTCCACACTGCCAAAACAAAAGTGAAGCACCCAAGATGTGTCAATCCGCTCGTACACACAAGCTTCACGCACACACTTACACCATGTTATGCCGATTGGCCGCCACATTGCAGTAGTATCTCGACCTTGTTAGTCATATTTTTTTTTTCCTCTTTATAATTAGGCCTTAAATATAAAATTAGTAAGTATCAAATCATAATCGTAAGTATCAATCGTGTTAATTTTAAAAAGTTCTCAAAAAGAATGCAGTCTTTTTGTTGAAATTGTGTATCAACCACAAAATAACAGTTTATAATAATGAGTGCACATATTCACAGTTGCAATTTTCTATGCTTCACTTGTTTGTTTGGCGGTGTAGAAACCGTATTTTTTTTACCTTTTTGTATGTTGGTATGTAATATTGATAGATAATTAAAGATAGACTAGCTGTGCGGCTTAGTTCGCGTGGCCATTTTTCTCCATAACTCTAGGTTAAAAGAACTCTATTACTATTCCAAGATCTAAAATACCAATATACCAACATTTAAACAAAATTCCTTCAGCCGTCATAAAGTTTTTATCGATTGCTCGGCTTCTACTCATTAAATTGAGATAATAAGTACACTAGTTTTTAAATCAAACTCTGAGCAGTCAACAGTGAAAACCACATCGCAATCGGTTCAGCAGTTTTTACGTGATGCGTGAACAGACTAACAGACAAACAGATAGACACGAATTTTAAGTGTTTTTATTTTCTTATTCAGGGTCTTATTTTTAGTACCCTAGGCCGTCGATCTATTTTTTGAAACATATTCCTTTTACAATTTTTTTGGTACTTCCTGCTTTCTTATAAGTAGGTATAGATGCCCTTCACTTTTGGGCAGAATAATAAAAATATGTGTTTTATTACATTATTTTAATCCTTACTATAAAACAGTACCGTGACATACCTACTGACTGACTGACTGTTGCTAAAGCCTAAACCGGTGGACCTAGGTATTTGAAATTTGGAGGATAATTCCTTGATTATCTTAGAGGTGAACTACGGAAGTAACTAAAAACATTAAAACATGAAACCAACACCAAATAAAATACGCCTATCCTGCGGGGATACCTTTAATTTATCGGTATGAAATGTATCCAATATAGTATCCTCGTAGTATGAACTCAAATCATGCCAAGTTTCGTTTGAATTCATTCAATAGTTTCGGCGTGATGCGTGTCCAAGATACAGACAGACAGACAGACAGACAAAAGACAAATATGAAAAATAAATTCGTTCTGATAACAGTTTTGGCATCAGAACGAATAATAGAATAGCCTCCAAAAAATATATTATGTACTAAATATCGTCAATATACAGAATTTGGACCCCTATCCCGCAGAAAACCTTTATCCAATCAATTATATCTTAGAAACTCGACACTTTAGTATAATATTTTTGTTTGCATTGAAGTCCTCTAGCGATTTATTAAAGTTTGATCAGTGGCCTTTTCAGTTTTTTTCACTTTTAGCGGTGACAGGCTTATAATAAAATGTAAGATCCCCTTTACGCAGTTTATTACGAAATTTAAAGTTGCTCACGTAAAAGGCCAGCGCAAAATAAAGGTAAGTATAAAAAGGAAGTCGTTTGAATGCCACAGCTTCTGCAACTTTGTAGATGGAGGAAATCGCTGCCCCTCTTCCTCATAAAGCAATCCCTTTAGCTCCTAATTTGATTGGAGGTTTTTATTGCCCCAATCACACATCAACAGCTAGACGCTGTTGATGTGTGATTGGGGCAATAAATATTTATAAATTTATTTAAATAAGGGATATTTCTAATTTTCTCAGTATACTCAAAATTTGTAAATAGCATACAACATATATATTTTTATGAAACCCATTTATCAGACTAGACTTCAGAATAAATCATATTTTTTTGCGTTGATAAAATTTTATTTCAATGAAGACGATAAGTGAAATAATGGTAAAACTAACTACGAATGTGTTTTTCAAGAAAAGTAAAAATAAAGCGAAATAAGTCCGTTTTTTGCAATTATGCGAATATTCAGTAGTCAGTAAAACCACACATGACGTTTATAATGGTCCTGCAACGGTATTTCATGCTTTGAATCAAGTTATCAAAGTCTTGCTGTGGGAAATTGTCCCAGGTTCTGCTAAGATGTCAAAAAAGTGACTCTTCAGTCGCAATGTTTGCAGGTTTGTTTGTTGTTTGTCTGTGTTTTTTATTTACTATGTACATATGTTTTTGCAATAAATAAATTTAAATTGAAATTGAAAATTCTTCAAAGCCCTTCTTTGGAGCATGTCCCACGCGTGCTCTATGGGGTTTAGGTTTGGTTATTGCGCGGTTTATTCTAAGACCGATACGTCGTGCTCCTGCGCCAGCTGGTCACCACTTGCGCTGTGTGCGGACGGGCGTTCGTGCATCAGCGTGAATTCTTGGCCCATTTCAGGCCTGTCTCACTCGATGTACTTGCGCGTGCTAATTTCTGTAACGTCCGCGTTACTCTATCCCTGACTTGCCGCGAGATAGAAAGAGAGACACATATAAAATGATACTCATCAAGGTCGTGCAAGCTGATTTGCACTTTATTGAGTGGCGGCAGAGTTATTTTTTATTTAATTGTCTTAGCGGAGTGAGCCTTCTGTACGTTAGTACTATTATTTCTTCTGTGCCATTTATAGTTGATGGCGGTAGACTATTGGTACTAGCACCTCGTTACAGTATTTTCCAGCGGTCATGGTATTTCTGATCCAAACGAGGTATGTGCTTCCACTAACACAATTCCCTCCCAAACTATAATTGCCCCGCCGCCGTGGTATAGATGAACTTTCTGACAGTGTTGTTGACGGCTCTCACAACCAGAAATTCACCATACGCGTACTCTCTGTGAATCGAGACTCATCGGTAAACAGCACTACAGACCACAAGTTATCTTCCCAGAGCAAAAATTCACGAGCCTACTATAATCTTCATCCACGATTTCCTCGGCGTAGTGCTGGAGTACTAAGCGATCTAAGAGGATGAAGGTTAGCTCCATGCAGTCTCTTTTTCACAGTTTGGTCACTTACAAGTAACTGGTGCTCTGACTGGAGCCTTTGAACCAACTGCATGACATTTGGTTGTCTTCTCGTGGCAACTTGCATAAATCGGTATTGTCGTAGGGTGGTTATGCGCTTTCCTCCTGGTTGTCTTTCAACCACTTCGCCAGCAGCACGATATCATGACTATAACCTTGATTTCACGTTCTGTTTTTTCCATCTCCTCAGCAATACTTCGTTGAGTAGCCCCAGCTTGGAGCATGCTTACTTCCCTTAAAATTTCCTATCTCGATAAATGACACTGCTGGATGATGCATACGAGTACAGTGGCATAAATTCAAAATTAACTGATAACTTATTTTAAAACCATAATTTGACACCAAAAATTAACAAAAACTATGGAAGGTAAATTGAAACCTTTGAACTTCACTTAAGTTATATAGCGCAACTCTTTTGTATTTAATTTATTTTTTCAAATTCATATTTGAAATCATCCAAAAAGGCACAATATGGAAGCTTTCTTCAAAAAATTTAAAACCAGACAGTTTTTTTGAGTTTAATAACTTTATAAAATATATCTCATGTGTTGATGTATGTATTTCATCTCTGCGAATAATTTTGTAAATTGCGGGTAATTGGAATAGAAAATAAGCAAACCAGAATCCGGGCTATGTATGCAACCAAACTGCAAGAAGACGAGCACGATCTGCAACGCTAGGAACCGTATCTAAGAGATTATTCCGTGCTTGTTCGCTGAGCGGCCGATATAAGTGGGGCAAATGTCCTACAAATTTAATATTCGTAACCTCCTTTATTTTAAATCCATACCCATTGCTAAAAGGTATTCACATGAGTTTTTTAAACAAAAACGTGTTCTTGTGTCTGCTTTTTAAATATTATTTAGCTTCAAAAGCACCACATCTCAAATGTCACGGAATAAGTTTATGAGCGAATAAATAGGTTTCTTAAGTGTAAATGAGCGCACGAAACAGTACGTACCGCTCTACGGTTAGATCATTTATCACGGCACATATAGAGGTCTTTACCTAACGCTCTCATTCTTTCAGCCTTTTTGTCGTGTCTAACTTTTACCTAGCGCGACGAATAAGTAAGGTTGGGCGGCAAAAGCTTCGGCTAATAGAACATCGACCTAAATTAAGTCTATACGTCACACATATTTTACCTAGTTGTAGAGCTTTAAATGTAAGCTTGACTAAGTTTCGTGCCAATGTTTTGAAAGCAGGTGGGCTACATTTTGTGGACGTTTGCCCCATTTATAAAATATCATGTATGGTTAATTCTCATCGCCACGATTCTCATCGTCACCTTCGTGGCAAACTTTGTTTTTTGCTTATTTGAACTATTTGTGTAAAAGAACTTATAGCGCCTGATAAAACGAGTAAATTCATATGTAAATTAATCGAATCGTGAGTCTTGTTTGGAAGAATAATGGTTTGGAGTTTTAGATGCCACAAAAGTGATTCGATGATCCACAAAAGTGAATCTGTAACTTTACAGACATTATTTTCTCACAATTTACTACTGTTTATGAGATGATATTCATGGAATAACTACTTAATCCTTTTTTCATAATTAAACAGACAAATATATGAAAGGTGTCAGTAATAAAATAGATAATTTATTCATAGGTGTACCGTTGCGTGGACAACATTTTTGTGCATTGTAATTTAGCAATTGAAATCAAAGTTAGCTCATTGAAACCCCAAAATGTGCGAGATATTTACGTAGTATTTGATTTAAAACGTTACACCAAAGCTTTGCAGCAATTTATAAAAGTGATATTTTCGTCACCTTCGTGGCATCACCTTCGTGGCGTTGTATCCATGAAGATGATTTTATGCCACGAAAGTGATTTTTTGCACATTTTTTATTCAGAAGTTTAGCGACTGGTGGTGTATTTACAAAATTACCTATATTATTTTCAAGTTTTTAGTTTTTTATTTAGTTATTTCTAGTAGTAAGTGTACTGTACTGACTTTAGAAATAACTAAATAAAAAACTAAAAACTTGAAAATAATATAAGTATTTTTTTCTTAATTTAAACGGTTCTACTGTTCTACTTGTGTTCTTTCATTTGATACCAATATTGAGGGGATTGAAAAAAGTAAACGGCCATTTTGTGGTGGCGGCCTTTTTGTTTTTGAAATGTTCATGGTGTACTGTATTTTAATAGTTAAGCCATTTCATTTGATACCCTATATTGAGGGGGTTGAAAAAATATATGTAATCCGCCATTTTGTGGTGGCGGCCATTTTGTTTATGAAATGTTCATGGTGTACTGTATTTTACTAGTTAAGCCATTTCATTTGATACTCCATATTGAGGAGGTTGAACAAATATATGTAATACACCATTTTGTGGCGGCGGCCATCTTGGATTTGCAATGATACTGAATATATTTAATTGTATTGTCATCAAAACTAAAAGTGTGTACCAAATTTCAGATCAATCGATCAAGAGAAAGAGGGTAAAATTTCAATTCCTAAATTTGACCCAAAAAAACATCAACAACAACAAACACTGCAAGCGAAATAAAACCGGAAAAAAATTAGTTGATTTGAAGAATTCCTTCTTTTAAAATCGGTAAGTCTATGCCAGTAAGTGTAGTTCAACTTCTATGTGGTTTTTGCACAGAATGTTTTGGCAAATATTGTAATAAAAATGAAAGCAATACGACAAATAATTGTGTGTACCCTATTTTGGCTCTTCCCAAAGCACCGCTGCCCCTGTATATTATTTATTCCGTGGCCCAGGATCTCCCGCTCATGGAGGCTTCCTCTCTCAAAGAAGAAGAGGTTATATAAGCTTTGTAAGAACACGTGAACGGTACTAACAGGAAGAGCTTGCAAACAACGTGCTGAGGATACGACAATAGACACGTGTTTCGCCGTTTCACTGAGTATCGTAAGCCTTTACGACAGCCAAGGATTTATGTGATTATTTTTGAGAATATGCTCAAACAATGCAACCCATATGCAGCAATTTTTCTTCGATTGCAGTGAATTATGCCGTAAAAGAGGGGGCATAACAGAGTCATATTGTGCGATATTAGGTACCTATCTGTAGTATGCAAAGGACGTGGATAGCGGGACAGTATAACAAACTGACGTTTCCATAATTTATTTCATACTTTCTATCTACTTTGCGTGTTTTCTAAAGCATAACAGTAGTTACTTGAGGGGAGATCCAAAATTCCACCGAACGTATGTGCAAATTCCTTACAAAGCAAGGAAAACCTGAAACTATAATGAGTGAGATGGAAGCCATTTATGGGGATCAGTGCCCTGGTAAAACATGATTCAGGAGCGTAGTGGTGTTGTTCTTTAAGAAAGGTGATAACACCCTCTTGAAAAATGATAGGCCCATTTCGTTGCCAAGCGTCTGCACGTCTATAAGCTGCTGTCTCGCTTGTAGGTTTGACGACTTTCAGCCTCCCGAACAAGCTGGATTCCGGAAAGGCTTTAGCACGTAGACCACATCCATACGCTGCGGCAGATTATACAGAAGACCGAAGAGTATAATCGGCCACTATGTCTAGCATTTGTGGACTACGAGAAAGCCTTTGATTCAGTCGAGACCTGGGTAGTGCTACAGTCATTACAGCGGTGCCAGATTGATTACCGGTACATCGAAGTGTTGAAGTGTTTGTACAGCAAGGCCGCCATGACAGTTCGTCTTCAGGATCAGAGCACGAATTCTATCCAGCTGCAAAAAGAGGTGAGACAGGGAGACGTTATTTCTCCAAAACTGTTCACCTCTGCACTGGAGGATATATTCAAGCTTCTGAACTGGAACGGATTTGGTGTTAAAATCAATGGCGAATACATCACTCACCTTCGATTTGCTGATGATATAGTCATCATGGCTGAAACCCTGGAAGACCTAAGCACAATGCTCAGTGACCTCAATATTGTTTCCCAACAGGTGGGTCTTAAAATGAACATGGGCAAGACGAACATCATGTCAAATGCCCATGTCGTACCCGTGCCAGTTTATGTTGGGAACGATATTATCGAAGCTATTGATCACTATGTGTACTTGGGTCAGACGATTCAACTGGGTAGATCCAACTTCAACAAAGAGGTCAACCAACGAATCCAACTCGGATGGGCAGCGTTCGGAAAATTACGCCATATCTTCTCGTCGCAGATACCGCAGAGCCTCAAGACAAAAGTTTATAATCAGTGCGTGTTGCCAGTGATGACATACGGCACTGAGACGTGGTCGCTAACTTTTGGTCTCATACAAAAGCTCAGATTTGCGCAGCGTGCAATGGAGAAAGGCATGCTCGGTGTTTCACTGCGTGATAGAATCCGAAAAGAGGAAATCCGTATAAGAACCAAGGTTACCGACATAGCTCTCAGAGTTTGCAAGTTAAAGTAGCAATGGGCAAGCCATATAGTTTACAGAACCAACAACCGCTGGGCAATAAAGGTTCTCGAATGGCGACCACGAACAATCAAGCGAAGCCCCACACTTCCCCACCCCCCACACGATGGACCGACGACATTGTAGCCATCGCAGGAAGTCGTTGCATGAAAGTTGCACAAGATCGCTCGTCATATGTCACCATCCTATTTTCTTCTAGGATATTAAAAACCAATACAAAAGTAGGTATAGCACCACTCTTGATGTTTTTTGACAGACTTGTGATTTCGTTTCTATGGCAACCACAGACCATTATGCAAACCGTTTCTTACAGTGAGTAATCAACCTTTTCCAGTTTTCCCGTGGAAACTTACAATTTTCCAATATAAAAAGTATCCTATGTTTTATTCTATCTCCATTCTAAATTTCATCATAATCCGTCCAGCCATCATCGCGTTAAAGCTCTCCAAACAAACAAACAGTTAACGTTTCACTTTTATATATTGGTATGGATTTTCAAATTTGAAAAAGTTTTAAAACGATGAAAAAAGTTACAGCGGCGATATTTGTTCATTTTGAGGGCAAGGAGAAACAATATTTTTTAATGGTAGGTTAATTTTTTTATGGTTTGTTTTGGTCGTTTCTAGATCTGTAAAATGTATAAGGTTCAAAGATAATTATATCGAAAAATAGTTTCGTAGATTGAATTTCAATACCTACTACTCTATTCCGCGGACTTTTGGACATCCCCTCGTATCGGTTATAGTAAAATATTAAGGTTAAAATAAACATGTACGAAAATTACCCTTCTCTTAGTTTTCCATGTCCATGAACACTATTATAAGTACCTACGTTGCGTCGTAGTGCGTCACTTAGAAAATGTACAAAAACACGTGTTCATAAAATAGCCTTGCATGTAGTTTTATGACTAACAACTTAATTTTTGAGCTTGAGCTATAAACTACGTCGGGACATGTATATGGCTACTTTACTACGAAAATAATTTTCAGTTTCGACTTCAATATCTATCAGAATACTAACCGGCCACATTCAATCAATTTTAATTGACAGTTCTTATAGTCCAAGAGACCGCGACGATCAGACTTTCGTTATTTTATAAAACCTGAAAGTTTCTCTGTGTATGTCCCTAATACAAGTAAAAACGTTCCCCGAGTATGAAATCTGGATCATGGTGGCTTTGAAAGATAACAGGTAGCAAAGGTGTATAAAATTACACCTCAATATAATAAATTATAATCAGCCTATGTAAAAATAAGCTTTTATACTATAACGTTAGTATACTAACGTTATAGTATAAAAGCTGATTTTTATATACTCGTATGTTACTTCAGGAACTATCAAAAGATGTTTTCTCAGTAATCACACAGTTTCGATGGTTCTAACTCCTTTTCAGACACATTAAGTCTACCGGAGGTGCGAGTTGTTTGCCTAAACGTGGTCTCCATTATTAAACTCGCTCGCTTTTCTCGAAAAATCGAAAACAGATGTGTATTGTCGATTTTTCGAGTTATGTGACCGGCCCATTGCCACTTCAGCTTGCTAAGACTTTAAAGTATGCCGGTCACCTTGGTTCTCTGGCGGATCATCTTATTTTGGATTCAAAGAAACTCAGAGCATAGCTCTCTTCATAGCTCGCTCAGTGACTTTAAAATTAAAGAGCAGCCTCACTGTTAGTGTCCACGTTTCGGCTCCTTAGGTCGTAACTATAGACGGACGTCTATAGCTACTGATGAACATAGACCTCTCCCATAAAAGGAAAAAAAATGACATAATCACCTCACTTGGCAGACGTCTGTAGTTGGTAGGTACACAGGCATATCATCATCATCAGTCTATAAGAGTCTACTGCTGGAAGTAGGCCTCTCCTAGTGAACGCCTCTGAGCCTGATAGCCTGATCTTCGGCTCTCCTCATCCAGTTCTTGCCTGCAATTTTTTGTATGTCGTCACTCTACCTGGCTGGCGGGCGTCCTACACTACGTTTGCCTGAGTGCGGTCTTCACTCTTAAACTCGTTTACCCCAACAGTTGTCGGTTCTTTGAGAGGTGGGACCAGCCTATCGCCACTTCAGCGTGCTAATTATTTGAGCTATGTCTGTAACTTTGGTTCTCTGTCGGATTACTTCGTTACGAATCTTGACCTTAAGTGAAACATAGCGTAGCTCTCTCCACAGTACATACGTTCACAGGAATATGCTGCTGTTCATCATAGGCTGATAATGACGATGACAAGAAGATCTATTACAGAAGGGTGATTTTGTATGTAAAACAGTGGGACGTAAGCAGCCAACCTGGTCTGAAGTGGTCATAATCTCTGAAAATCTGCAACGATTGGGTCATTTTTGATGCACTGTCAGTCCTATACGCAAAGCTATTTGAACCCAAACCCTCCTAGTTTGTAACCCAGGTAAAAAAGCTAAGGTGGAAGCTTATTTCACAGTTTGAAAATCTGTGAAAGAAGCTGAGTATAGAAGCAGTGATGATGATGATGATAAGTTGTATTGTGTGCCCTGCAACAGGACCTTTAAAACAAAATTTGGCTTTGCAAGCCATTTACGCTCTCATCTCCGGAGCTAACAAGGTTCGCCGTTGACGGATACGTCAAGGAGGACAGTATCATCATTTTGTACCCCAGCTAAAAAGCTAAGGTGAAAGCTTATTTCACAATTTGAAAATCTGTGAAAGAAGCTAAGTATGATGATGACGTGATAATGATGACGATCAGTTGTATTGTGCGCCCTGCAACAGGACCTTTAAAACATAATTAGGCTTTGCAAGCCATTTACGCTCTCATCTCCGGAGCTAACAAGGTTCGCCGTTGACGGATACGTCAAGGAGGACATCATCAACATTTTGTACCCCAGCTAAAAAGCTAAGGTGGAAGCTTATTTCACAATTTGAAAATCTGTGAAAGAAGCTAAGTATAGAAGCAGTAATTACATTACAAATCCCTTAATATATTTCACGATTCACGTATTTAATAAAAGTCTCTATTTTCAAGATTACTTTTAAAAGGTTATGTATTATTAGTTTAAGGCTAGACCTGTTTAATATTCAGCCAGTACAGACTTATTCATGGATAGGCATTTTATTAAATTTGGACTAACTCGATTTACCGAAGGAATAATTCCAATAAGCGAATTGAACGTGACCGCAAAACGGAGGAGTCTTAAACTATGGCCCAAAAAAATAATTGATCTTCTGACATGGCTTGCTATTCTCATTTTGCTGAGTGACATTTACACACACACACACACTATGAAATGATTTTTTACACACACACACACACACTATGAAATGATGTCGGTTTCATTTAACAGCAGAAGAAATAATATAAGTTTTTTTTTTAAGGTTTTTTTTTATATATACTATTTAAAAGCTAAAAAATAATTTAAAATTGTGTGGCAAGTCAAATTTATATTACTCAAGTTACACTACGTCCCACGATTTTATTTATTAGCTTCTTTAGAACACCTGTCACGAGGCGGTCCTAGGGTTCCACTAGCCCAGGGACCAAACCTCAGTGGACAACATAAAAATACAGGAACAATTAGGAGCACTCGGAGATGTTCATAAACAACGACTTCACCTTTATGAACTTGTAGCAGAAGATGACCATGTACAGAGATAGCTGGCCTATCGGCAACGCTTGCAGGACTCTGCTAGTCGAACTGGTCCTTCCTTACTGAACACGAACACGCCCCAAGCTAAATATCAGCATTTTGGTGGGCATTCTATCGGCCACTATTTTAGGTAGGTATTTACAGTATTTACGCAGTAACTAAAACTGATGATCTGAATGAACTGATGACTGAACTGATTTATGTAGATAATTTATTTACCACTTTTTATCAGATATTTTGTAAAAACATCGACATGAGCCAAATGCATATATGAAAATCTAGGAATGACAGGTTATTTGTATTTAGAATTAATATAGATAAACTATCAAATGAATATCATTATGATGAAAAAGGTTTGAGATCGTCACACACCTAAAAGTAAAAAAAAAGAAGATTTTTATTTAGATATTCCTAACGTATTCGTGCTTATCAAGCCCTCTCATTTGATACCTATATTGAGGAGATTGAAAAAAAATAGTTATCCGCCATTTTGTGGCAGTGCGGCGGCCATCTTGGATTTACAATGATAAGTAGAGGTACTGAATATACATCATTGTATTGTCATCAGATTCTAATGTGTGCACCAAATTTCAGATCAATCAGTCAACAGGAAGGGGTAAAATTTCAATTACTAGATTTGACCCAAACAAACCAAAAACCACAACAACAAACGGGATAAGTAAAATAAAACCGTTTAAAAAAAATATTTTCCCTACCGCAACTATGTGTTTATCTAATTCTATCTCTCCATGCATCATGGATTACGGTTATTGTTATTGTTGGTTATTGGTTTTGGTTTTCAACTGCTCGACCCAGATTCAAATAGTCCTTCATCTTTGATAACAAACTCTTGTTGTAGACTACTGCGGTGGGGATAGTAAATTACTGTACAATACATAATATGACGATCAATATTTCTCAACGAGCTATGCTTGGGATCTCTTTGTGAGGTAGAATCCCGAAAGTGGATATGTGGTGAAGATATCGTAAAATTGATAATTTCATGAAATGGTTGTCCACATCGTGAAACATTTTTATTTCATGAAATTCTCGGTGATATCATAAAATGGTTTGGCCAGATGAATGAATAATTAATGTTTGACGATATGAACAGCTAAACGCACGGCTGCTTCATGATATGGTCAAACATTAGTGATCATATCATAAATAGTCACATTATTCACCGCTAGAGGCACAAGTTGGAGGCCGTCGGCCGTGATAGGCAAGAAGGTTTTCTTCGTGTTGTTTTTTTTAGCCTTGAAAATCTGCCTGCTTGAACAACTTTGGTATCATAAAAATGAATATCGTAAATGATATTTAATAATATGGCCAAACGTGGAGTGAAATATCATTAAACGTTGATGTTTCAACGATATGGTCAGTTTTACCTGGACATGAATAATTTCATGAAATAGAACCATTTCTTGAAATTATCGACCATTTCATGAAATGATCTATTTCACGATATCACCACCTTAGATCCATACCAATGTATAAAAGTGAAACGTTGTCTGTTTGTTTGATTGTTTGTTTGTTTGGGGAGCTTTCACGCGATAACGGCTAGACGGATTTAGATGAAACTTGGAATGGAGATGGCTTATACCCTGGAATAAAACATAGGATACTTTTTATTCCGGAAAATTGTAAGTTTTCACGGGAAAACTGGAAAAACTGTTTTTTTTCATTACTCGCAGTAAGGAATGGTTGTCATGGAAACGAAATAACAAATATATCAAAAAACATCAAGAGCGGTGCTATACCTACTTTTGCATTAGTTTTTAATATCCTAGAAGAACATAGAATGGTTTTTCGCCATAAACAGTAGTCCGCGCGGACGAAGTCGCAGGCGGGAAAACTAGTATATATATATATAATGTTGAGAAACATTACCCTCTGAGATTATGTTAATGACTATTTCGGAGGGTAGGGCAAATCATAATCCAGTACTTACAACCCAATAATATTTTTTTAATCGACTTCACAAAAGGAGACTTAAACGAAACATACATACAGAGATGTTCGGCTGTATGTATGTTTTTTTATGTATGTCGCTCCGTCAACTGCGGACCGATTTTAAAAATTCTTTTTTTGTTTGAAAGGGTATACTCTCCAGGTGGTAAATTGTATAAAAATTGGATAAGCAGTTTTTCTAGAATAAATAGTTTTGTTGAGTAAATCAAATAAAATAGTAAAATAGTTACAAAATAGTTTATATTGCCTTTTTTTTGTATTTAACTCTAAGATTTCTAAACCGATTTAGATGGTTGTATTTTATTCAAAGGGTAATCTTTGTGTATAGTCCCATATAAACTTCATCGAAATTGATTCAGTAATTTTATTAGAAAAACAATTTGTTTTATAGTTTATGTTCTCTAATATCTTGGTACTTCTGAAACGAATTAGATGATTCTTTTTACTTGAGTAAGAAGACCTCTAGTGTGGTACTGTATAAATTTCATCAAAATTGTATTAGTAGCTTTAAACAAACTTTAATTTTATTCACTGTGTTATAATGTTTAAGACTGGATTGCAAGTCAATTTTGAACAATTTAAGGACGTCCAAAGATGCTGTAGTTTTGCACCTGGGTGTAGTTCTGATGACAATTAAAAACTACAGCTTGGCACCGCCTTCAAAAAACTCTTTCTTATCTTATGTTGTATTTATGCATTATTATTACGTTGGTAATTTCGAAAAAGTGATACTGTTCTGGCTCAATTGTAATTATTTTATTCATTTTAGTTGTTGTTTACAAAATAACATTTTTAATTGTTCGTTGGTAGTTTATTTCCGTCGCGTACATATTGTATAAAACTTACTTTACGTTATCTAATGTTTCATTATAACATCAGATTGATGCGTAAAGATTTAGTACCTACCAAAGAGCCTACCTCAATATTACCTAAATATTAATCAAATGTAAACAGGCTAAGATTTTTCAAATAAATAATTTGTATTTGTACAGTTAGTCTAAGAATAAAGTGATCAATGAATCTGCTAAAGAATTACAGTTACCGACATAGCTCTCAGAATTAGCAAATTGATCGTGGGATTGTAGCTCCCAAACGAATAGCCAAATGATGGATATTTTGATACGTTTTTTAACCCCCCAACAAAGAGACGGGTGTTATAAGTTTAGGATGTGTATCACTGTGTGTGTTTCTGTCTGTGGCATCGTAGCTCCTAAACGAGTGGATCGATTTTGATGCGTTTTTTAATGTTTGAAAGCTGATGTCATCGAAAAACTTGTAAGCTATTTAATTTTTGCTTGATTTCTCTGTTTGAAAGCTGATGTGATCGAGATGGATCTTAGATAAAATGGAGGGTGGGGGGAGGGGGTCAAATCATGTATACATTTTTTAATTTGTGCATTCCCTATGCCGCGAAAACCTCATTCAGTCACGAGTATGTCACATAATCCCACGTCATACCGCTAGCCAATGAACATATTGTGTAAGCAAAACCATACAAGTGTGTGTATTTCAGTATTTTCTTACACACAACTGGTCCAGAATATAACGTACACCTACATAATTAGCTATTTGCACCCGAAAGGAAAAGTAGCCGCAAAAATGATAAAACTAACGAGTGGCCGGCCTAGAAACGGAGCAACACCGAAATTACTACCGCCACCTAATGCCTACTCCGGAGGCCCAGGTGGCACAACACAGGAATGGAGGCTTAAACGATTTTCCTTCTCCGAAAACACAGGGTATTGAGATAAACAGTAACTGGGGTCTTGACAAAGTTGAATTAGTTCTTTATGTACGACGTAGGTCAAGATTCGTAATTAAGTGTTCTGACAGAGAACCAAGGGAACTGACATAGCTCTAAGCAAGCTCACAGTGGGAGGGCCACATTTCCCGAAGAACAGATAACCGTTCGAGTAGAAGAATTCTCGAGTGGTGACCGCGTTTAGGTTAAAGTAGTGTAGGACGGCCTGTGGGCAGGTGGTGAGACGACCTTCAAAAAGCGCTTGGCAGAAACCAGATGCAGATAGCTGAAGACCAAGCTTAGTGGCGTGCAATAAGAGAGGCTTGCATCCAGTAGTGGACAAACAAAGGATGATGATGATGATGATGAAACACAGGTGGTGTGTGTTTGTTATCAGAAGACGTTGCCGAAGACAAAATGGAGAGAGAGAGAGAGAGAGAAAAATAAGTAACAACTTTCGTCTTTAATATGATAATAGCACAGCCTGCATTATTATGTACTAACTGCGCACCGTGGCTTTACCCACGTGAATATACCTGACATTTCCTAATGGAATTTGGTAAATCTTGAATTTGGACCCTATTGCCGACACCGTCGTAGTAGACGCACAACTCTTGATAGATCCTTTATGTGGACATGGATACGGATAAATTTCTACACTCAAATCAACTCATCTGTACCAAGCTTAGCTACTGTCTGACACTGTCCACAAAGCTTACCATGTTGTAATAAAGCCTAGTTTTACCGTAAAACACAGCACTTACCATGAATATTTCAGTGCTGTGCATTTTGTATGTGGAGTCATCATGGCTTCAATGGAGAATTCATGTGGTGTGCTCGAGCGCGTTCATTGTGTAGGGAATACAAACATCTTGAAGTAAATG
Source organism: Alsophila aescularia (assembly GCA_946251855.1). Taxonomy (NCBI): domain Eukaryota; kingdom Metazoa; phylum Arthropoda; class Insecta; order Lepidoptera; family Geometridae; genus Alsophila; species Alsophila aescularia. The sequence goes on along the minus strand of OX276373.1, from coordinate 21,163,161 downwards.
TTGTTGAAGATATCAAGTATTTTTTGTGTAGGTATGCGTGCTGGCGCATTGCTTTGTCCTTCGGTATCGAAACACTATGGCCTTTCTATTAAGTACAATTGTGTTTGTCCTTATGCCTTATCCTTAGAGCGATGGTAGCCTAACGGTTCAATAGTGCAACTTAGAATCCAACGATACCAGGTTCGATGCTATAGGCTCCGCACTAATGACTTTATAACTTATGTCATTATTAATTGTAAATTCAAATAACCTGTGATTCTTAAATTGACATTAATTCGCTCGAGTCTGTGTTTTTTCACCTAACTTTAAAAAAAAACAGAATACACACGTAATATATACCTACCTAAATATATTTCATTTCCGCTGCCCGTTGAAAAACGAAGGCTCGCACCACGAAGTTTCTTCTATACCTGTTATAAATTATTGTGAGCAAGGAGTCCCTTTGTGAGCTGGTAGACACCCTTTGGGTGGCTCCGGCCACAATTGGCGGTCCAGGGCTTGAGTACAATAGTCAAGATCACTGTCTATCAACATCTCCATGTACTCCTATTGTTCCTGTAATGTTGTGTCCACTGAGGTTTGGTCCCTCAAAGTATCCTAACGTAAAGCCATGTCAAAAGCCCTCGGGCGGCCTGACAATCTCTGACACCAGAGGCCAGCACTACCTCATACGACAAACAAACTCCAAACAAAATTTCCATTTTAATACTTTTTAGTTAACCGAGTGGCTAGTGACCCTGACTGCGAAATGGTCGCGGGTTCAAATCCCGCAAGGTGCAAACAATTTGTGTTGTGTGATAAGCAGAAAATAATAATAATATATAATATTGTGTGTAATATTCGTATAATGTAGGTTTATCCGTTGTCTAGTACCTATAGAGCACATGGGGTACAGGGTATACTCACACTCAGTGCCCCCTAGTCTGGGGGTAATTACTGTGAATTTTCCTATATTGTTTCTTTTTGTTATTAGCTGTGCTCATAGCTTTGCCCGCGTGGTTATTTCTCTGGGTTAAAAGTAACCTATGTTTTATTCCAGGACCAAAAATATCTATAAGGTACAATATATCCAATTTCGCTCAGCCGTTGGATATTTTTTTATCGAATGCTCGGCTTCTAGTCGTTGGATTAAGATATAAAATACACCAGTTTTTAAATCAAACCCTATCTAACAGTGAAAAACAAAAATCGTTCAATAGTTTTCAAGTGATGTGCAAACAGACAAACAGACAGACACAATCATATGTATAGAAATTTATATTAATAGCTTATTTTAAGTACTCTACACCATTTTTCTTATTAGCTTCATTGTAGAGACTCTTTGGTACTGACTGCTTTATTATAATTTTTATTATCTATTTATATAAAGCCTCAATTAAAAGACACGTTATATGGCATGTCACGGCAGGTTAGTAGTGACCGCTCATCGCAGCTTCCTGTCTTTGCCCACTACAATTGCCCACTGTTTACGGAGTCCTTTATTCTACAAATATGTTATTCCAAACCCTAAAACAACACACTCGGTCGTCGACCCAAATGTCATTGCCCTTTGATGACGTACCTATTAACAAAACCGTAGGTACCGTATCGAGCTCTTTCTACGAAATGTTTCATGCCTTTGATCATGTTGCCAATATCACTTCAAGTTTTAGACAACCACCAAATTTGCTTTAACTAAAGGTCTAGCTGTGGGTACATATTAAATTAATATAAGTCATAACTCAAAGCTTCAAGGCTTAAACTAAGTTGATGAAAGCAAGGGAAGGCCAGTATCCGCAAGTACCATAGGAAGCCTTTGTCACTACACAAACCATAACACTAATCGGTTCCAAACTTATTGTTGGATAGTTTTGAAGTTTCTATTGCTGGTTCAGAATTAGAGGAAACCTTTGTCCGAGCACATAATATTACAGATTTAACAACAAATGATGATCATAATGCCACGAATTTTACGAAAAAGGGTACCTGGCGGTCTTTCTAAGTACAGAACAGAACAGAACAGAACAGAACAGAACAGAACAGAACAGAACAGAACAGAAAAGAAGATGTTTAGATAGCACTGCTATTTATTCTTTGGTTTAATCCAAACCTCATTTAGAAGTTGCAAGTCCGTTACAGACGGATAAATAAACAGACGGATATCGTCGCCGGCCTTTATTGGACCATATGGGTACGGAACTCTATAAAAAGGTACTTCTAAACCATATTTTTTCACTCTAACTTTCATTTACTTTTGAGACACTATCATGAAAAATCACTGTCCACTAGTCGTAATGTAAGTAGATTTCTCGTTGGGCTGGGACATACTAGGCAAAACACATTTCTATCGTCGTCACAGTTAACACGTTGCATGTGTAACAACGAGGGTCCGCGCGGATTTGACTCGAGTTCATTGCATTACGTATCTCTATGCGTCACCATTTAACTGCTCTAGGAAGATGTTCTTTGTAACCTTTCAACTGCTGAGACACAGGCTTTGTCTCAGAGAGTCAAAGCATGGTCCTACTTCAGATAAAAAGATTTTACGTCTTTACTTGAGGTTTGGTTCTTGGGCAATGTCGGTTTTCCTTCACTAATCCGCACATATATTATTACGTAATTCATTGGCGAAGATCGGTTTAAATCAGGCTATTGGATTGTCAAGTGACCAATTAATTATCGACATGAGATCGCAAGCCTGTCGGTATTCTACAGATTGCACTATGGAGAGTGTGCACAAGAACTGCACAAATTGATTCACCTTTCCATTACCGTATGACTAGACGATGGCCAAAGCGCCATCCTTTTATGGTTGAAATACCTCGCACAAGAACGTTAACGCGTTAAAGCGTTACGCTTCTTCATTTATTATAAGAACTTCTAAGGAGTGGAATGCCCTGCCCTCGACAGTGTTTCCGGTAAAATATAACCCTGGTGTGTCCAAGCCAAGAGTGAATACTAGGCAAACGTGCTACACCTTCGACCACATCATCACTTTCCATCAGGTGAGATTATGCTCAAACAATTGCCTAGACAGTGTTAAAAAAAAAACAAAAAAAACCACAACCGCTCAAAAGCAGACTGTGGAATTGATGTCGTTGCAAAACTCTACCTTTTCTGACCTCAGGTGGCATGTTTTAGCTGCTCGATATAGTAAACCTCTACTGCATGTATGTATCATCATCGGCCTATATCTGTCCACTGCTGGACATAGGCTTAATGCACGCTATGAGCTCGGCCTTCAGCTCCCTTCATCCATTTTCTTACAGACGTTTTTTGCAGGTCGTCACTCCACCTGACCATGGAGCGTCTTACACTATGTTTGCATAAACGTCTACCCCACCGGTTATAGGTTCTTTTAGAAATGTGATCAGTCCACTGCCACTTTAGCTTGCTTATCCTAAGAGCTATGTCGATCACCTTGGTTCTACGGCCGATATCTTCATTACAAATCTATTCCTTCAGAGAAAATCCTAGCATAGATCTCTCCATAGCTCGCTGAGCGACCTTAAATTTGTGAACTAGTTTAACCGTGAGGGTCAACGTTTTGGCTCCGTAGGTCATGACTGGTAGGACGCACTGATTAAAGACTTGTGTCTTCAGGCACTGTGGTATGGATGACGAGAAGACTTGACAAAGCTTGCCGAATCATGTATGAATGCGTCTAAGTAATCTGCGTTAACTTACTTCGCACGCTATATTATACAAACCGCAATCCTGGCTAGGAACAATAAAGATGTGCAGGAGCCACGATATATTAAATTACAATATTCAAAGGAGTTATAGTTTATTGTATAACCGTTATACATCTCGACAAAGTGTCACGTTATTTTTATACGCTTTATATTAGCTTCACTTGTATGTTTGTATGTTTGTAACCGACTCCTTTGGACGCTATTTTGACCCACTCTTTAAACGGTCAGATTTCATTCAAATTTTGCACACCTGTCAAAGACCGAATGATAATGCAAAAATTAAAAAAAAAACGCTCTTATAAATAGACCAAACTAAAAAGTAGAAAATAAATAATAGTTTAAAAAAGCTAAAAAAACACGCTTTATATAGAAAACCAAACTAAACAATAGAAAATAAATTTTAATAGTGTAAATAAGAAAAAAAAGTTTTATTTAAAAAAAGCGTAATTATATTGATTACGGCTTAAGTGACTACAAGTTTACTTGAGTACACGAAACACGTGTAAATCACGAAACACGTGCAAAGTCACGTAACGTGTGACACGTGGAAATGCCTAGGAAGACCACCAAAATAAATACTTCGAATTAAGTAAGGATGTTTTAAATGTTACACAAATCTGAATATAGTTAATGTTTTCAATATAATAATCGGAATGATGTTTGCGGCGCGATCTCTCGGTGTCTTGGCGGAACTCACAGCGTTCCGCTGAACATGTTCCGTTGGATTTCCCGGGTGTAAAGCCACAGCGGAATTGACTTGCAGTGGGATTTGTCGGGTGAACGTTGAAAATCAAATGAGTATATAATCAATACGAAAAGTTGTTGTATGATATTTTGATTCTAACAATGTTTTGACTTTAAAGCAAAGAATTGAAAGGATTCATAAAAAAACGACTATAAAAAAATTATGGCTAATCCTATGAATTTAAACCGAAATTTTTGTCTATGTATGATCATCATAATAAATAAATATCCATAAAAATTTGCAATAGTAATAATTGTTACAAGTTATTATATAATTTATAGATAGATTATCCCTTAATCAACAAAAGTAATCTCATACTCGTGAATGAATGTTAGTTCAACTCTGTACGGTTCTTAGTTATCAAAAATCACTGGCTAAGTTATACTGCGGAATGCTTTTTCTGTGTCAACTTCAAACTTACAAAGGTCCCCTTGTACCGTCTAATACGGAACATGGCTTCGCACTGCGTCGAGTCGGCCAATTCTCATCGTTACCACTACACGGAGCAGCTGCGGTCAATTAAGCCGACATCAGAACTATGAATCTTGTTGTGGCCATTTTCTGATTTTAGCTAAACTACACAGCAAAACTTTAGATTAGGCCAAATTAAACCTGTCATTATTTTTACCCGACTGAGGAGGGTTATGTATTTGGATTGTATAATGGTTGTTTGTTTGTTTGTACGTTTCTTAGGCGCATCCTACAGCCTAAACGGCTTGATGGATTTTGATAAATGAGGTATCATTGGATTCGTCTTAATTACGAGTGTGCTATATATCTATATGAAGTGTCAAGAAAATTTCTAACGGAACAAAAAATGATCAAAGCCTATTGAGTGAGGTATTAAAATGAAGGTTTTCAGAAGACCATTCTTTTGAAAGACAATTTTTACTTTTGAGTTCAGTGTCTTTCAAGCTTCTTACAAAAATTAAAATTTTAGGTTATTCAAGTTATGTAAGTACTATAGTATTTAATATGAAACGATAAATTTATATTACTACTAGCTGTGCCCGCGACTATGCACGCGTAGTCATTTTATAAGTAGCCCATTCATGTTATTCCAGGACCATAAGTACCTATAAAGTACAATAAACTTAATTTCTTAAAAATTCGTTCAGCCGTCAAATTGTTTTTTATTAATTGCTCGGTATATAATCATCGGAATAAGATACCAAGTACCCCAGTTTTAAAGTCAAATCCTAAGCTATCCAAAACTGAAAACAGCATCGCAAATGGTCCAGTAGTTCTTACGTGATGCGCGAACAAACATATAGACACAATAAAAAAAAAAAAACCCCTTTCAGTAGCTTATAAGTAAGCATATATTTTTCATTATCTTCTTTGTACAGACTTTTTCGTTCATTTTGCTTTATTTTAAGAACTAGATTAAAATACCAAGTACCTCAGTTTTTAAGTCAAACCCTAAGCTATCCAACACTGAAAACCACATTACAATTGGTCCAGTAGTTTTTAAGCGATGCGTGAACAAACATACAGACAAACAAACAGACAGACAGTGTTTTTTTTTTATTATCTTGTTCAGTAGCTTATTTTAAGTACGCTAGACCAAACCTTTTTTAATAATCTTCTTTGTACAAACCTTTTCGTTCTTATTGCTTTATTATGAGTATAGATAGAAGATAGATTATTTTTGCGGGCGGGAGTCCGTCCGCTATCGCGACTGAAAAGCAAAAACCCGTACACACGTTTTTTCAGCGTCCCACACCTGCACCGCTCTGCGAATCTACATAACACGTCAGTTGTTTAAAATTTTATTCAATACTAGCTGTGCCCGCGGCTTTGCCCGCGTAGTCATTTCATTTAAAAGTAGCCCACACGTTTTATTCCAGGACCAAAAGCCAAACCACCACCAGACCAGTTGTAGGTTTGGTCCAGAGGACCAGGAGGACCAGGACCAAACCTACAAAGTACAATATTATACTACATTTCTTCAAAATTCGTTCAGCCGTCAAATAGTTTTTTATCGATTGCTCGTCATCTAATCATCGGAATAAGGCACTGCCTTGCGTTTTTAGAACGCATATTCTGTGAAGTACGGCACTCCGTACTTCACAGAATATGCGTTATAACACACTTGCACTTCTATGACACTTCATAGAAGTGCACGTATTGCAATGAAATGAACGCATATAATAAAATATGAAATAAACGCATGTAATACAATGTGAAATAAACGCTAAAATAAACGCACCGCGTTCCACTGCAAGGCAGTGCGTGCAAGGCCTAAGATACCAAGTACCCCAGTTTTAAAATCAGTCGCAAGGGCTTGAGAGCAAGGCCTGGATTCTGTATGACCACTCACGCCAATTCCAGGCCATCTGCGTGGAATTAGGGAAGGTGGGTATTTAAGCAACCAGGTTTTTAAACCAGGTTTTGGCTTGTAAGTACGCCGCCCTGGTCCCGCGGACCCGCAATACTTGCAAGACTTTCAAAGTATTTTACTCACCAACTCGCTCTTTCGCCACGTCCGCACCTACATACTCGGTGGCGGGTTCGGCTGAGTTCGGCCGCACTCGGCCAGCCGGGTCACAACAACCTAGATGGCTGATAGGTCGCTCAAAAAACTTGCAAAGCTTCGAAGTTTTTTTAAGCAAACGCAATTGTGCTCTTTATTTACATAAGCGCACGGGTCAATTTCCTATGCAAGTATTTTTTACTTTCAATTCCACGCTTCCAAGTACTTTTTTCGCAAACACGATTGTGCTTTTATTTATATGGACACGGAGATCAATTTCCTATGCAAGTATTTTCTACTCTCAAGGCTTCGGTTTACAAAGCACTTGAAAATATTTTGAACCCTGGTTTTTATAATGAAAGATTCATGACATGAATGAGTTAAATTTATTTTTTTAATTAATAAATTACTATTTATTATAAATAATTCGCTTAATTTCGCTGCGCGTTTTACAACTGAAGTCGACTTATTCTATCAAAAAAACACAAAAAACATCTAAATACGTTTTAAGAGCCTTTAGGGACCATAAAGTAAAAAAAAGAAGAAAACGTGTTGTCCGAGTTCATTCAACGTTCAAACCACTTCGTAACAAACCGCTTGCGTGTTTTAAGGGTAGACAACGCCATCTAGTTTAAATGAAGTATTGAGTAGAGAAAATTATCTCCGAAGGTAAGGTGGCACAGATTAGAGAGTAATTAAGGTGGTGAGGTAAATTGGGGCATCAAGGGATTCAAGGGTCCGGTCATTATTATGAGGTCCATACGAACAAATTTTAATGCAACGAAACATTGTGTTCTTAGTAGAAATTATTTTTTATTATGTTTCACAGAACGACGTACTTACTGGCACTTTAACTGGCTCTTAATAATTACCTATCCTACCTACCTACTTTTTGAGCTTTTTCAACACGATATGAGGATTGATTTGAAAAAATAAAAGTTTTCTATACTTTCTCTGTGAAGAGCAACACATGTACCTACCTCTGTATGTACACATTTCAATACCGACAACTAACCATTTTGCCAGTAAGACATTATGAAGAAACCTCCGATATAACTATATAATTATGTAGGTACGCAGGTAGTACATTTTAATATCTCAATGGAAGAAACAATCGATTTTGAAGTTCATCTCAATTAAAATTTTCAAAAAATATTTAATTTAGGTACAGATTTAGCCCAGTTACAGTTTTATTATAGTATAGATAGATATCAAGGAAAATGTAAAAAATAACGCATAAATAATGTAAAAATCTTTTAATTATGGAGCAAAACATTTCTACAGCACGTGATTTCGATCCACGTACGTCTGGATTACGCACCCATACATCTGTTCAACTGGGGCAGTGAGCCTCGTAGCAGAATAACGAAATTCTGTACCAGTATAGTCGTAAACGGATTTATGATCACTTTAAATTTAACACAACTTAGGACCTATAGGCTGCAGGGACCTTTTAATTTTTCGGGATAAAAAGTATTCAACATTTTAACACATTATATAAACTTTGACTGTGCCAAGTTACATTAAAATCCGTCCAGTAGTTTTAGCTTGATACGTGTTATTTTAAATAACTTTCTTTCTATCCTGCGGGAACCGTTGATTTTTCCGGGATAAAAGTATTCTAAATGTTAATCCAGTACATCAGCTATGATTCTGCCAAGTTGCATCAAAATCAGTCTGGTAGTTTCAGCGTGATGCGTGTTCAAAGAGACAGACAGACAGACAGACAGACAAAAAAAAAATAACCTTTTTGCACTCCATATCGATTTTGAAGTTTATCTCAATCAAAATTTTCATAAAATATTTAATGTACAGATTTAGCCCAGTTACAGTTTTATTATAGCATAGATAGATTTCTATTCGCACTCGGGTTTTTTGTATTTTTATAATAATTTTTACTTATTACAGAGGATGTTTTGCGTGATTTAGTTCTGTGGCGTTTAGTGTTTCGTAATCTGGGAGAGTGCAGTGCTGCTTTATGTTGTTAAATTAATGTTGTTTGTTTGTAAAAGGACCTTTTAGATTTATCTTTCTGAAAATTCCCGATTCTCATTCAATAAATTCAGGCTGGAGTTGACCAACTTTTGAGCCACAGTAAATTAAACCACAGTTAATTTTATTTTTGTGTTCTTTTAAACAAGTCTACCTATATTAATGATGCCAGTTTTTAACAAAAGACGGAATCTTATGGGTTTTTCAGGACGTGTTTTAAGTAGTATAATATTTCAGCCTAGCACGGCAATAATTAAATAGTAGTTTATGAAACGGTTGCATAATTATGGAAATTAAAACATGAGAGTGAGTTTAAAAAACGAGCCGTAGGAGAGTTTTTTATTAGTATCACTCGAGTGTTTTAGTACCTAGTTATGTGCCGTTTCATACACTACTTTATCTACACGCATGCAATAGGAACTTACCTTTAATGAAAAAAATAAAGTCGTAATCTTTTCTTGATTTTGCTAGTAAAAGCTCGTTCGTCATGTTCGTTGCTGTTCCGTGATGTAGGGTGGAGTCAAATTCTCCTCACAAACACAATTTTCACACGTTTAACTGATCTTTGTCACATTGTTAATCAGGATAAAACATTTGATCAACATAATAAATAAAATGGCATAAAATTGGTTAGGTACTAATTGTTTAGGTGAATACGCGCGCATAAAGTCTAACACGCGTCGCCATAGATAATAAATGACGAAAACCTTCGTAGCGTATGGTATTTTAAAGGTAAAAAAAACAACCTTTCGTTAAAAAACAGTGTTATAATTTATTTATTTTTCTTATTAAAGACGTGCCGTACGTAATGTATATCATTATGCCACCATTTCTGAGTTCATAATCTGGATTTTACGATATGAGTGTAGATAAAATCACTTATTAAATTAAATGGTAACAACATTTTGATGATATTTCCAGCTAGATATCCCAGCCAGCAAAGTAGTGATATAAATATATGTTTGTATTAGAACACTGATATAAAAGTAACGCAGTGACTGCTTGTCACAGCTTTGCTGTATATTGATGATACGTATCATTTAGCTGTATATCTTATGCAGTCAAATGGTGATAATAAATGATGACATAAACTTTTACTCGACCGCTTTGTACAGCATTAATAACACAGCTGTAAAGCGGTTCTCACAACAGCGATTTAGAGCAAAAATGTTGTACAACATGTTTTGACGGTATTAGCACTATATAGGGCGCGCATTGATCTAATTCGTGATATAAAAGTACACACCGTAGCTGATATGCATCAAATTTATCGTATATCAGTGTTTTCTTAACGCCTGTAACATAAACATCACAAAAAAACTACAATTACACTAAGAAGTTGCAAATATACTTTTGCAAGATCCCATATATCACCAGTTAACATTTAAGCATTTTTTGCTTATATGTAACTTTAAAAAGGCGCGTAATAGCTGCAAAATATGCTTTTAAGGAAAGATAATGTTCTTTATGAGAACTTTGAATACCTATTTATCACACTACCTCATATTTTAATAAAAAACAGTTAACGTGTAAATATTCCACCAGTTTCATTTCACTAAAATAAATTGAAATGACAATAAGAATTTATTTTTAAAAAAGGTAGCGTGATACGCCACTACGGCATTTATTACCTCTGATTTCTTGAGGAACCCTAAATTTTGTCATGGTGGCAAGAAGCTGTAAATCAGCGATATATCAGTTACTCAAACACGTATTGGCCATAATTTGGTGATTTCAAAAAAAAAAAGATAATTTAAATAATGATTATTTGGTCAAATAATAAATATTTGAGGGCGGCGTGAAAAAAACATTTATAATGCAGTATTAATTCAACAATACAATTTAAATCGCAACAAAAATATACGTCATAATTACACACATCTCAGTTTGATACAGGGATATAAAAATATGAATAGTTTATTTATTTACTAATGTTTTGTTATTCCTTAAAAATGTATGAAATAAGTAAAAACCTATTGTAAAACCTTCAAAATCATAATATGCATGAAGTACAGCTTAGCACTGAGAAAATGGTAAAACGGAATCCTAATCACCAAAATAAAAGCAAATAGCTTTATATCAGCGTCGTGGTAGCTATTATATCATCATTAAGTGATATATGTGATCAGGATGTCATTGATATAACACCAAACAGATTCAAAGAACATTGAAATATCACGGATATGTATCAATAAAGTGATAGGTGGGATATACACACAATATATAATCAAAAAGCTGTAAAACTAGGACCACTTTCCATTGATAGACACGTATCTATTGTGGGAAATGGTTTCGTCACCACTTGTATCTATTATCAGAAGGTTTTTTTTTGTAAATTGTGAAAGTACACAAAATTATATCAACAAACGGATCTCTAATTATTCGGTTACATATTACTCTGTGGCATTTACTGTACTGCCTGTGGCGCTTGTGATGGTTAACCGGCTTTGTCTGCCTGGTTTAATGTTACTGCAGAAACCACAATCTATAGAACCTATCTTTCGGTTCTTCCGTGTTTACCGTTTGTATACCACACAGTAAATTATCTAATGCAACGTTATATTTCTCATGAATATAGCCTAACATTTATTAATCATTTAATTTGATAATTTACTTATTCTATTTGACATAATTTTATTCTATTACTAGCTGTACCCGCGGCTTCGCACGCGTGGTCGTTTCTTTAGGTTCAAAGTACCATAATGTGCTTTTACAGGACCAATATACAAACATTTGATCAAAATTTATTTTGCCGCCCAAAATACTTTAATCAATTGCTAGGCTTCTAACTCAGCAGAGTGAGATACCAATTACACCAGTTTTTAAATCAAACCCTAAGCTATCTTACAATGAAAACCACATTGCAATCGGTCCGATAGTTTTTACGTGATGCGTGAACAAACAAACATTCAGACAAACAGACAGAGCGACACGATTAAAAAAATAATAATATTCGTGTTCAATACCCTTTTTAAGCACCCAAGAGCATTTTTTTATTTATCTTCTTTTTACAGCCTTTTTCGAATCTATTGCTTCATTATAAGTATGAATATATGACTGTGTCAATTTGCATCAAATAAAGCCGTCTAGTAGTTTCAGCGAGATACGTGTTCTTTTTAATAACTTCAACCCCTATATTGCAGAAACCCTTTAATTTTTCGGGATGAAAATTATCTCGTAGTATGAACTCAAATCATGCCAAGTTTCATTTGAATTCATTCAGTAGTTTATGTGCGATGCGCGGTCAAGATACGGATAAACAGACAGACAGACAGATATAAATAAAAAGTAAAACAGTTTTGGCTTCACTATCGAATATAGAGAACCATCCAAAAAATATTATTTATTATTTAAATATTAACATAACTTTGGACCCATATCCCGCAGAAGCCCTTTAATTTTTCGGGAAAAAACGTGTCCTCAATTTTAATCAATCATATAAATTAAGACAGTACCAAGTTGCATCAAAACCCGTCCATTAGTTTCAGCGTGGTACGTGTTCATTTAAATAAGTGTCAACCCCTATACTGCGAGAACCCATTAATTATTCGGGATGTAAAGTATCCTATGTCCTACTCGTAGTATGAACTCAAATAATACCAAGTTTCATTTTAATTCACCCAGTAGTTCCGGTGGCGTGATGCGCTTCCAAGATACAGACAGACAGACATACAGACAAACATGAAAAAAAAAACTGTTTTGGCTTCAGTATCGAATATAGATTACCCTCCAAAAGAACATTTCAAAATATCTTATTGAAGACATTGTACATTGGTACAGAATTGGACCCGTTACAGTTTTATTATAAGTATATAGATTATTACCGTTTCTACCTACGTAAGCTTTTAGATAACTTCTGGTTGTGTTCTGACTTCTGTGTTTCTTCTGACTATCCAACGCGATCTTCATAATCTGGTGTACGTCCGTCCGACTATGTAGGGAGTCTTTATCACGCCTGTTCTGCATTTATCTTCAGTCCCGCAAACCGTTCCCAGCGTTCAGTTATTTTCTCTGAACGCCAGTCCTCGGCATCAAAATAGCAAGATTGAACATTCTCCAAGTCTTTAACTAATTAACCTCCAGCGCCAGAGTAACTCAGATGACCCGGGATATATACCCGGCTCCTTCCAAATCTAACTGCTGCTGGCTAATGGCGCATGATCGACATCAATAAAAACACGTAGGTACTCATTACCGTGGTATTTTACCAATTGCTATGCATTTCTCAACCGCCCGGTAGACGTACTTAATTTGTAGGTTTCTCTTGTCTTGAACCTCGATGACGAACTCTGCAACTCTGCAACTCGTACTGTCGTATCACTGGTGGGCGTTGAAGGCTCTACGGGTGGTGTAGACATTCCAGGCTCGTGCACGTGCTCCTCTAACATCTTTAACCCGCCATGTTACAACGGGGAATCGCCTCCCATGGCACTTTCTGTAGTTCACTTTTTATAAAATTGATGATTTGAGCACATTAAAACCGAGTGCTATTCGCGGAGCGGGAAATGACTCGTATTACGACGAACGCCTTACGTGGTGGTTGGGAGATGATTGTCGGTGCTAGGGGCATCGGCGTTGCCATACGCGAAATCTGCTTAATTAGCATTCCCAACAATTGCTTACATCTATCATGTATACGTCTGCTCGTATCACTGATATACAGCTATATCTGAGTATTTTTTGCTGGCTAGGTAGACACGCTATTTGCTTTTACTAAAGCTGTAACTGTCACGTTAACTTGTTGAGCTACGACGTAGCAGCGTAACTTCATTCGCGGGGGGACGCGAACTTGCGAAATTTATATTTAAGGCGTTACTAAGTTAAACCCGCCTCACAAACTCCGCAGCTTACGGACAACGGGGAAGGAAGGACACTTTAGAATTTGAGAAATTTTGTCTCGGAAAAGTTGTCTGTTTCGGACGTACGGCGTTATAAATCATTGCTCACCTTCTTTGTATACCGTAAACTTTATCAGCTATGGCCAGTAGGTGCGTAATAATTGCGTTTTGTGCCAAGTTGGATGGTTTTTAGGGCGTTTTTTACGAGGGTGCTATTATGTCCTTGTTTTTAAGCCCCTAATTCTGAAAAGTGGAGTGTCCTATCTCACTTCTGCTTGTTTGTGAAGGAGTGTGAATTTGGCGCTACAGAACAAAGATGAAGTGTTACAAAATAATCAAACTGGGCGCATTACATAACACAATAATACTTTAGTAAAAATAATAGTTTACCAAAATTAGGTACTTCCTTGTTTTAAAATTTGTGGCAATCTTTCTCATAAACCAGGATTGGTAGCTATTTATATAGCTCACCTCGTTCTAATTTAAAACTTAAACTATGCATTACCTGCCATTTATAAAGTATTACGCTAGGATATTGTAATAGAAACATAATTTATGTGTCACAGGTGGCAACACTATGTGGTATTTTACAGTCGAAGCTAGCAACACATTTGTAGAGTGCTTACAAAATTCGAGGCGCTTCGAAACTTTACCTCGCCTAAAATAAGTTACCAATATATTAAAAACAAGTTTTGTGTAAGTAAGTATAGATATTGCGAGCTAAGCGAGCTCGCCTGCTTCAAGTACAATCAACTTGTTTTCATGTATCAGTTTGTTGATACTCTTCTACAGGTCGTATTTTACAAACGATCCGGATGAAACTTGGTTTACGAGTTTAACTTTTTTGTTTTTTTTTCGTTGTGGATTTTTGATTGGTTGGGTACTTCCCCCAAAAAGGGGCCTACTGAATATCTCCGCCATATTAGATCCAACATGAATGGTTCTTTTTTAATTTGAAAGGTACTAACTTGAAGATGGTCACTTAAAAATTTGTGAAGATCTGATGAGTATAATACACCTCATAAAACAGTATATTGCTCACTTTTATGTTTACCATTGAAATCAGCCATTTACCTGTTATGTAGAGGTTGATGGAGCACCTTGGTTACTAATGTTAGTTTTACAATAACGTAACTAGATGGCGCTACTGTTCGCAACACTACTAGTTATCTATAATTATAATAACTGCTTTTTTTACATAAAAAGACTGCACAATGAAAAAATAAAAAAATGGCCTAGTGTAGCTACTTATAATAAGCTACTGAACGAAAGAATATAACATTTTTAAATGGTGTCTGTCTGTCTGTGCATCATGTAAAAAACTACTGAACCGACTGAGATGCGGATAGCTTAGGTTTTTACTTAAAGACTGGGGTAATTAGTCCAATCCAATGATACGAATTGACAAAAAACTGTGTGACCGCTGAACGAAATTTGGTACTCCTTCCATGTTTTGAGGGGTAGCATATTTGCAAGTCATTGCTTATTTCGTACACATTGAATGGCACCCTTGACCCTGGCAGTGAACAAACAGTCCCATAATCATTGATTAATTTGATGACTGATTTGACTCATACGACAGACAACATTGAACAGAACTCACATAACTATACTTTCATAGTAGTATGGCAAGACATTATAACTATACTGCACCTAGACTTTATAAAAAATTGATTAAAAATTAAATTGTTACCTAGTAGTTTTTGAATTGAAAACAGTAGTATCAGACTGGTTAAAATCTATTGATTATTTAGACACCGAAAAATTGCACGACGCTTTGTGTCGCAAAATATGTATTAATATTAGACAGATTGATCCTCACCTCCTCAGATAATATACTCATGTACTGTGTTAGTTTAAATACCTTTGTAATTTTTTACTTTATATATCTACATGTTAATTTTATCTATGTACTGATCTTGTACCTTTAAATGGGATGTACTGTCTTCTGGTACACAGCTCACGCTTCTCCTGGAGACAGGGCTCATGTTTTTGTGAAAAATAATTAGTATTCAAATAAACTATTATTATTATATTATTATTATTACTATTAATCTGTTAAATATTTGGACTGACACAATAATAGCAAGTAAATAGCGTTAGACAAGTGCTTGACTAATAAACTACGAGTATGAATATGGGCATGTTTACAGAGCCGTTTTATGGTGCATAAATACTATCGTCAAATCCTCCAAATCTGAACGTTCGGCCAAACCTGCGCAAACTTTACTGACCCACAAACCAGCTCTCCACATATCGAGGGCGAACTCCGAACCATCATATCTAAGTGTTGATCTTCTTCAAACTCTTTTAGTTCGTTGTCGATCGATCTCCACCGCTTCGATCTCGGGCTAGCTCATACTATTATTTATTCTGTGCTAACTCGACTGAACTTTGTCAATGCACGAACACCCTTCAACACATCGAAGGTTGGTCGATAGTCTGGAGACACCATAATGCTTTATAACATCCGAACTCGAAAAGAGAAGGGTACAGAAGGGTGTTATAAGTTAAGGGTGTGGGTGTGTGTGACATACGTCTGTCTGTGGCATCGTGGTGGCATCGTATCTCCCAAAGGAATGTACCGATTGTGATGCGTTTTTTTTCTGTGTGAGAGCTGATGTGTTTTTCGGCGGGAAACGAAATTGAGGCGGTTGTTTTGCTTTGTTTTTTTCTCAATCTTGTTTCTTCGAGTGTTATAGTATTAACCTTAAGGTGTTTGCTAGCGTGCACGAGTGTGGGAAAATTATACGAACACGGAAAAACGGCATGGTAGAACTTCAGAGTCCATAACTATCTTCTTGGCAGGCAACGGAAGCTGCGATTTGAATATTTCTTTATGAGCCCAGTACTATTTCCAGGTGATCGCTACTCTTCTATTTACTTCTTCAGCACCTCTTGCTTTGCTAAAAGAGATCTGTTTACCTAGGTAGACGTATTTTTCTACGAACTCAATAAGCATATTATTTACCGAGATGGGAGTCGTGCGGTGGTGTCATGGCTTTCGTTTTATCAAAGTTCATTTCGAATCCAATTCTTGTACTAGCTTGGCATAGGTCGTTTATCATATTTTCCAGTTTTTGTGCAGATTCCGAGAACAAAATGAACAGAAGGGTACAGAAGGGTGTTATAAGTTAAGGGTGTGGGTGTGTGAGATATACGTCTGTGTGTGGCATCGTGGTGGCATCGTATCTCCCAAACGAATTAACCGATCGTGATGCGTTTTTTTCTGTGTGAAAGCCGATGTGATCGAGATAGTTTTTAGCTATAATGAGGAGAGGTGTAGAGGGGGGTTATATATTTTTTATTTGTGCTTGTTTCTTTTACATCTGGCACTTAAGGTCAATTTGTTTATCTGCTATAGGTTTCGAACCACACATTTCAGATCGGAACAGTCAGTGTCATCTTACCTAACAAATGAGTTGTTTTCGGCGGGAAACGGAATTGAGGCGGTTGTTTTGCTTTGTTTTTTTCTCAATCTTGTTTCTTCGAGTGTTATAATATTAACCTTAAGGTGTTTGTTAGCGTGCACGAGTGTGGGCAATTATACAAACACGGAAAAACGAGCCATTTCGTGTTCTCTCTTGAACTCCTTGGGAAGTTTCAGTCGTAACCACTTAACTGAATCGTGACTTGACTAGACTTTTGACTACCTGACAAAATGGGACTTTTTTTACTATTTAACCTATGGACGAATGCGTTTTTGGAGTAACTGGGCTATTTTTTTAATATAGAATTATTAAAAGGGTTGCCATAAACAAAATCTGTATTTGAGGAAGGTAAATGAACCAAAAAATATTTAAAAAAAACTTTATTTTTACATTTTTATTTTTTTGCAAAATTTGAAAAGTAACTTCAAATATCCCATAAAGGCTACCGATAGCCGACAGGTTAATGAAAAAACAAACAACTATTAACTTTCTTGACACTGGCTAAATCAAACACAACTGCACATTACTCCGTACTCCTGAATGCACTTTTCGTGCGGAGCGAACCAATAAAAAATACAAATGGGTTCAATGCTACGGTTCAACGCAATTTTGTCATTTTAGTTCACTCAAATCGAATTAGATGGCGTTGTATAGGTCTGAATCGCGCAAGCAAATAATTCGCAAGGCAGTTCTATGTACTATTCTAGTTGTGCAAGTTTCATGCGCTCAACTACCTTGGTTATTGTTAACAATTTCAGACAAAGATTAAGACAATAGTTACTGATCCATATCTGCTGACAATAGTAAAATCCGCCATCACCTTATACACCCTCTAAACCAGTAAGCGTAATTCAACCTTACCTTAAGCAAGGGTCTCTGTTTGTTTAAGGTATGGATAGCTTTCATTGATTTTGTTATAACTGTATACAATGTTTATATCAAAAATATCTTATTTGTCAGATTTTGTGATATACCATTTTAGACACAGTGGTTAAAACATTATTAGTAAGCCTGGAGTCAGTTACGCACCGTGGACAAGCGTTTTCTTGTCTTGTGTTGTGCCAAACTTTGAAAAAGCAGAGCAGAGAAAAGGATAAATTTACGTAACTTTTTCAACGAAAGTAATGTTTTTAAGTAACTAGGCAAAAATAATAATGCCTGACATACTTTCGCAGCCATAATTAAATGCGGTGCGGTAACGAGACAGGTAGCTATGTGATATTCCTGTAACAGAACACGCTGTCTCATATTTTAATCCCATTAAAACGAGCAGATTACAGAAACGCTGATTTTTTAAAACTCACGGGAAAATGCGTAGGGTCAGCCTTCCCTAAAGTGAGAAAGGGATGGCGTATATCTCTACCTCGTTCGCACTAACATCAATCTACGTCGCATGCAACGTGAGATTGTGTTTTTACAACTTTTTGTTGGTTGACTTTATTATACGCAATGGAATTCGGTTTAACCACGAATGTGCTGGAAGATATAAAGTGTCTGATTTTTTCTTTTATTTATTGTGTGTTAAATGAGTCTACAAACGTGATACATGATGATAATATAAAATATTTAAATGTTGTGTATTTAAATTATTTAAATTTCGATTAAGATTTTAATGTCGTTGTCCAATCTGTCATACCAAGTCGCCCTCTATAAAAATCAATAAATCATAGGATTAGATTATAGACAACTGCACATTACTCCGTACTTATGTACAGAAGAGAAATTAATTGATATTTCTGTAGATACTTTGGTAAAGATAATTTTACGGTTTTCAAGTCATTAAAATAAACATATTTTTTTTATTATTCATTTATTAAATTTTCCTTCATTTCATTTGGTTTCATGTTCCTTTTCATTTGATATACTATGTTTCTTAGCAAGAATCTTTTTTATTGAATCCTTTTGATTGACTCTTTCGATAGGTAACATAAATATGTTAATTTTAAAAATAACATTTAAAATAGCTTTTGTTCAGTAGCCATGTTATGGTGAAACTAAGAACGGGCTATCACAATTAAATGTGTATTCAACATCTCATATCAGTACTGTTAATCTTGAGTAGAGTGCAGCAACCATGTCATGGTAAGACTTCGTTCCATGCCATGCCGCTGCTAGTCGCTGGTTAGCAATAGGTAGGTATGAGACGTGTTTATTTACTTGGTTTATCTTTGCCATCGAACTCCATTTTTTTTCTTGTCTTTTATTAGGTACAAGCTTTCCCGCCCGCCACTTCATCCCATAGAAAAAAGCATCCCATGTTCTTCTAGGATATTAAAAACCAATGCAAAAGTAATTATAACACCAATGCCATAGACATATAATATATTTATGACCAATGCTCTTGATGTTTTTTGACATACTTGTTATTTCGTTTCCATGGTAACCGTTTCTTACAGCGAGTAATCAACATTTTTCCAGTTTTCCTGTAGAAACTTCCAATTGTCCGGGATAAAAAGTCCATTTCAAATTTCATCAAAATCCGTCCAGCCTTTATCGCGTGACATCTCCCCAAACAAACAAACAAACGAACAAACAGACAACGTTTCACTTTTGGTATGGATACTTATATGTATAACTATATTAACTATTTTAATTTATCTACCACATTAATTAATCTTACTTAGTAATTGCTTGTTTTTAAAATTTCGTAACATAATTACCTAATCAATATTACTATAAGGTTTGCCGGCTATGATGAAATTAATAATGTTTAATGAACCTACTTTGTGCCTTGCATATACAAGGGCTTTTCTTCGTATAATAGATTATCGCCATGCTACAAGCAGGTATCAATAAGTGAACCCAGCTAAAATTGTTATAAAACTGGGAATGATAGCCCTTACTAAAATGGGATAAATTATAGGAATATATATATATACCTATAATTTAGAGGTATGATTATAGATATTTTGTTAATCTGTTTAATTGTACAAGCTCCTTGGCCAAGTTTCTGTTGAGTTTATCTACTTATATTCCAGTCTTTTTTATTTATTTCTACCAACAGTCATGAATTATATTGGTGCTACTCGTGTGTTTACTTACTAATGTCATAGCTCCACAACACTTGTGGTTTTTGTGACAAATTAATCAAGTATTATTACTGTAGGTACGTTGATGTGAGGTGTTTTTTTTTTAGACAGTAAGGAATCGTAGTAGCCGTAACACAGGAAATCCTATAGTATGGCTACTACCAAAACAACTAAGTTGCTCCAGTATATCAAAATTAGTTTGTTTTCATGTAATTATATTGTACCTATTGTTTCTTAGGTTAAATAAGAAGCTGTTGTTTTTGAAAATAAATATTATTATTATTACTTAAAACGGCTCATAATAAAATGCGTACACATAATTTCGTCTCTGTGCTGTTGACTGTTGAAGAGTTCCTTTATCTGTAGCTAATCCTGAAGGTTGATTCAGGTCAAGCTTACTATAAAAATGAATTGTCATCGGAACTGAACCAACATCTAAAAATTCAACTCCGTAAGATAAGAAGAAGTGGTTTTAATTCAGCTTGCAAGATTTGACCTAAACACACATACATACACACATACAAATATTGCAAGTTAAATAAAAGCATTTAATAAAAGTAGATTCTTCACTCACTGCTTTGCTTAATTCTGTTAGAACTCTACAACTTAATAACTGAAATCCGGCTAAATATTTAGCAGTTTCAACAACTTGTCTATAACTAAACAGCACTTTTGAAGCTTGGTTAATTAACAAGTTGATCCAAAGCTAATTTTTTGAACCAAAAAAATCTAATTCAAATGGATTTACTAAATTAACATTCCTAACCAATTTTAAGGAAATGTTGTATGACACCAAGTTTTAATTAAAATAAAAGAAAAATGATTTTGTTTATGTTTTATTTTTTGTAGACTGATGTCTAAAAATATCGGAGTTATGAAAAAAAAACATACTCATTAAAAAAATACACTTAAATTTATAAGAATCTCGTCCATGTATACGTATAATAAAAATAATATTGATTTTGACGAATAAAGTCAAAAGTCCATTTAAACTCCAACTTTAACTCTTTTATTTATGGCATCTGCAGGGTTGCCACAATTTTGCCAATGTCGCGTGGATAGAGTAGAAAATAAGATACACAAAGAAGGTTGATCGGATCGGTAGGTAATTAAGATTATTTGTATTTTTCATTGACGTAGTCGTTTGTAAATGTCGTTACACTACGGTATTTTTACAGTCAAATCCATGATCTGTCCATGGCGGCGATTCTCATGATAGATATATATCGAAATATGTATGGACTTTTCGACATTTATCTATTGTGATATTTATATCACTTCGTGAGAATCGCCCTCCATGTCCGATATCAGACAATGACAGATGATGAAATGTCCAGCATTTTTTAAAAGCTTTTAATTAACTTCACTTGTATGTATATATTTATGTATCGATCCAAAGAGTATATAAATACTACGTAAGATATCGATGTATCAATGTATTTTGTTCTTCGATTTTGTCTGTCCTGGAATCTTGCAATCCAAATTTCGAGCAATTCCCAATTAGCTATCCAGCTGAAACTTTTAGGTTAAACCGATGACAAAGCAATAAAAAAAGGAAAAAAATAAATAAAAATTGTTAAACCTGAAAAGGAAAAAAAACTTAAAAACGTAAAAAACATGACAAAGCAACAAAAAAAATGAAATAGTGACGTTCATTAAAAAAGCCAGTAAAAGTTTTTTTTTAAATTATTCTTATTTTTTATTCATTTTTGCTTGCCTCAATTTAAAATGATTAGGTGCCCGTGCTTGATCAAACGAATCGATTCGTACTCTCCTAGTCTGAAAAGGTAGTCTGTGGTTAGGAGAGTGTGGTTTCATAGTCATTGGTAAGTCAAACTACTTTGAGAGGACGAGGAGAACGGGCGCGAAGATTTCGGCATCGCTACTAACCTAACTGCATTCCATTCAGTTTGATTAATCCTAAAATATCTGAAATATGTGTTTGGGTTGTTTGTATGTATGTTTGTTTGTTTGTATGTTTTTTAAGCACGTCCTACAACCTAAACCGCTTCATGGATTTTGACAAATGAGGTATCATTGGAATCGTCTTGATCACGAGAGTGCTATATATGAAGTGTCAAGAAAAATAATATGGTGGTTTACAGCTACCATATTGTATTTCCGACTTAACAAAAATGATCAAAACCAATCGAGTGAGGTATCAAAATGTAGGTCTTTAAGAGACTATTTCAAATATAGATAATTCTTATCACTAAACAGTAGCAATTTTAGATTATTCAAAATAATGTAAATACTAGAGTCCAACGTTGCAATTGCAACTAATAAAGTGCATGAACCGAACTTAGTTGCGAATAAATTCAACGAGTTCTTCGCGTCAGTGGGTAGAATTAGGGGGTAGAATGGTGGGGCGGTGGCTAGCGGCCGGCCGGTTCTCCAGCCTACCCATAATACAATGTTTTTAAGTCCAGTAGAACCTTACGAAGTTTATAAAACAATTTGAAATTTAAAAAGTAAGTATAGTTACGGTGTCGATGAACTCCCTCTCATATTAATAAAAAAATGCGCTGAAGAATTGACCTTACCTTATTATTTATTAATTAATTAGTCATTTAACGAAGGTGTATTTCCGGATTTATTAAAATTATCGATCATTAAGCCCATCCATAAAAAAGCCTCTAAAAATGACGTTAACAATTATAGGCCCATAGCGCTTCTGCCCACATCTTCTAAATTATTTGAAAAGGTGATGTACAAACGCCTCGAATTCTTTTGTGAGAAATATAACGTCTTTGACGATTCACAAAACGTCTTTAGAAAAACCGCTCAACAACACTGGCTGTGTATAAATATGTCTATGACATATTAAATTATACTGATGATAAACATTATGCGATTAGTATTCTTTTAGATATAACGAAAGCCTACGATAAAATTCAATATAATATACTACTGAATAAATTATATGGTATAGGAATACGGGGCTTAGCATACCAATGGCTTACTTCGTACCTAAATAATCAGGAGAAATTCGTGGAAATAGAAAACTTTAACAATAGAACTGGCATCATAAGTAAAGTAAAATCAAAATTAGTACAGATTAATAATTCAATACCTCAAGAAAGTGTCCTTGGATGTATCCTATTTTTAATTTATAATAATTACCTTCCAAAAACAATTGACGAATCCTGTGTACTGTTCGCGGATGATATTTCCCTTTTGACTCCTTGTAGAAATAATTTAAAATTAAACTTTAAACTCAATAAAATACTCAAAAATATTATGAGCTGGATGACGGACCATAATCTTGACATAAATATTTCTAAATCAAAAATATTACAATTTAGATCTTATAAAAAAAAACCCCTTGACATTATTTTTTCTTATAATAATACTAAATTGGAATGTGTTGACGTGTGTACTTTGCTAGGCTTAGAAATAGATTCAAATATTAACTGGAAAAGTCACGTCCAAAAGATTAAAGCTAAACTGTCGAGCTTCACATATGCACTAAGGGAACTGAATAGGGCGACAAACGATGCCTTATCTGCGTATTATGCGTATGCATACTCGTGGCTAAGGTACGGCATCATCCTGTAGGACAACAGTGTAGACGCACAGGACCTCTTTATTTAAAAAAAAAGTGTCCGTATTCTTGTAAATATAAAAGTAACCGACAATTGTAAAACACATTTTAAATATTATAAGCTTTTGACATTAATATCAATTTATATAATGGAAATTTGCAATTTCGTACGGAAATTAATTTCTAAAAAGTAGACCAGCCTAGAAGATTTGCAACTAGGTATGGATATGGTCTAGTTCTACCTCCTTCCAAATAAAAAATTTACAGTTCTGGAATGAATAAAATGGCCGTAAAAATTTATAATAAACTACCCGATATAATAAAAAAAGAAGAAAAACAAACAACATTCCATAGTAACCTAAAGAACTTTTTAATTAATAAATGCTATTACACCCTTGACGAGTATTTAAATGATAAATCTACATATATAATTAATTGATATAAAAGATAATGGACCGAGCCATATGCTTGCTACTTTTTGCTATACCCTGTGAGGGTCATATGTTGACAATTACACCTTAATGCCTGTGTTTTTTATTAAGTACATATGTTTTTGCAATAAATAAATTGAAATTGAATTTAAATTGAAATTGAAATTGAAATTAATGTAAAATAATGTTAGTAAATAAGAAATATTAGAGTTACATAAATACTTGCTACGCCCCGCGGTTTCAACTGAATTATTCAGGATAAAAAGCAGCGGTGATACTACAGGGCTTAAGCTTCCTTCGTTCATCCAAATCCGTTCAGCTGTTTAAGCACGAAGAAGTAAAAAACATACACACACACACCCTTACATACATACAAACTTTCGCCTTTATAATATTAGTGTCTTTATTTTTGCGGGCGGGTTTTTTGTATTTTTATAATAATTTTAATTGTTTTGGCATCATAGTTTGTGACAAATTAATAACCAGTGTACTGAACAATAACCAAATGTTATTTGAATTCTTCCTAAACTTATGATTATCATGGCAGCCGATGATCCTGACGATCCTGAAAATGAATACCTGGCCCAAACACAAATATATCAAACAGTACCTATTTATTGCGACCGGTAAAGTTTTACCAATATAGTTACTTTCTCTAGTAGGCAATCAATATATCGTCGATACATGAACCATTTTTGTCGTAGGTCAAGGATCTTGAGTGTTCAAGGGGCCGAAGGAGAGTGTACCGACGAAATACTCAGGCTCGTGAGGGTCGTAAGGGAAAAAAACTTGCAATTTGATATTGAGAGAGTTGATTTGTACCTATTTCACATATAAATGAAAAAATAGTTTTGTATAATGATAGAGAGAAAATAAAGACAGCCAGTGTATCCACACCAATACATAAAAGTGAAACGTCTGTTTGTTTGGGGAGTTTTAACACGATAACGGCTGGACGGATTATGATGAAGCTTTGTAAATAGGTACTGTACAATATGAAGACCAACATAGGAGACTGTTGATCCCGGAAAATTGTAAGTTTCCACGGGAAAACTGGAAAATGCCGATTACTCGCTGTAAGGAACGGTTGCCGTAGAAACGAAATAATAATAAACAAGTCAAAAGGCATCAAGAGCGTTGGTGCTATACCTTTGCATTAGTTTTTAATATCCTAGAAGAACATAGGATGCTTTTTTCGCGATAAACTGTAGTCTGCGCGCACGAAGTCACGGGCGAAAGCTAGTAGATTTATAAAGTAAACAATAGTTTTAATATTTTTTCGCTTTGTAATCATTGTCTACTCTACAGAATTTAATGTTCCTGAAATAAAAGTGAAATCCTACCAAAACGTCCTTAACTTCATGATGGATAATGTATTATATTCATACGTAATTTCATCGTCTAGATAAAAAGCTAATTTCATTAAGATTACCCAGCTTATCTGGCGTAGGTAAAGCAATATAAGATTCTATTACATTTTTCGCCGCCTACTTTTACGGTGTTAACGTAGGGCTGAATATTTAAGGTCCTGCTTACTCGCGACTAAACTGTTTCTAAAATTATTGTTAGGCTAGGCTTTGCAGTTTGCCTACATGGTATAGATTTCAGATGAGTTACAAAAAATACAAATGTGACTTAGGCAAGCATCGCTAATGCAAATGTGCTCATTAACTATATACATACATGTATCTACGGACGCAGCAAAGCACATTGCAGTGGGTCGAATCTGAGAAATTAGGGACATAAGCTTTTTATTCTTAAATTGGGCCTTAATTTTATGCCATATTTTATGATAGAGATCAATAACCATGCTTGAAACTGTGTTATAACATTTTTTATGGAAACGAATATTTAGCGAGAAAATATCCAATGTTTAAAAATCTTATACGGAGCGATACCTATTATGCTCCGTATCTGAGAATCTTTCACCATCACCGACTTTTCATTACTTATGTATCATTATACTGCTGTCCATCCTTCATAATATGACACAAAAAACACATGCCGCCCGCTACCCTGCCTGATAAATGCCATAGAATATGGTTACTTTTTGTATTAACACGCAACGAAATTTAAGTCATATTTTTTTAAACAGGCCATTATTTTTATGCTATTAGGTGATAGAGTGCAATAACCTCACTTGAAACTGTCCCTTAACATTTTTTATTGAAACGAATATTCAGCGAGTAAATATCCAATGTTTAAAAATGATGTATGGATCGATACCTATTATGCTCCGTATCTGAGAATCTTTCACCGTCACCGACTTGTCACTACTTATGTATCATTATATAGCTATTCATCCTTCAAAATATGACACTAAATAAACACATGCCGCCTGCGGCCCTGCCTGATAAATGCTACAGAATACCTATGTATACTTTTTGTATTAACACGCAACGAAATTTATGTCATATTTTCTTAAATAGGCTATTATTTTTATGCTATTAAGCAACAGAGAGCAATAACCTCCCTTTTAACTGTCCCATAACATTTTTTATTTAAACGAATACTTAGCGAGAAAATATCCAATGTTTAAAAATGTTTTATGGAGCGATACCTATTATGCTCCGTATCTGAGGATCTTTCACCGTCAGTAACTTGTCACTAGTTATGTATCATTATACAGTTGTTCATGCTTCATAATATGACACTAAAAAAACACATGACGCCTGCGATCATGCCTGATAAATGCCACAGAATATGGGTACTTTTTGTATTAACACGCAACGAAATTTAAGTCATATTTTCTTAAATAGGCCATTATTTTTCTGAACGACAAGACGCTCTATGGAGCGATTGTTCCACCTCAAAAAGTGGCAAAGAATGTGATATTACCAAGGTTCAATTAGAGTTCACTCTGTTAGGTAATTATTTTATTCCGCCACTTGTAACTTTTTTTAAAGCCTTTCAGAACAAATAAGTTAGCACAATACGATAAAAATGTTGTCTTCTTGATACTTCATACGGACACTTTTATCATAAAGCCAACTGTTGAGACATTATTAAAAGAAAAACAATTCAAGATGGCGGATAACGCACCCAACCCTCGAGATTAAAAATTTGGATTTTTCACAAAGACCTCGAAGCTAAGCAAAACAAATGCTAAGTTTTTCTAGACCACCTTTTGTAGGGAAAATATACCTACTGACTATAACATGGACAAAAAAATCTAAACTGCAAACTATTAAGGATCGTTAAGACTCACTAGAAGAGAAGAGTTAGATAATTGATCGGTGTCACAAAAGTCGACCAACCTAGGTGTATAATAATAAGATGGATAACGTTAGTTATACAAAAAAATAAAGGTCTGAAATTACCGTTACACAAATCTTTTGTAGCAAAATTATGGCTGGTTCTAACGTCTTCATCGCTGAATGGTCGAAGAATGCCCCACGTTAGGCGGCGCCCTACATATGCGCAAGGCCTCAAAGTAATATATGATTGGGGCCACGACTCCGGCAAAAGGGGGTTATAGAGCAAAATCATAGATTTCCGGGTCATTGATAACGATCAGGGAATAGACGGCTGGCTGTGGCTGCGCCTATTACACATGGAAGGCATTTTTCAGTGTTTCCGGTAAAATATAACCCAGGTGAGTTCAAGTCAAGAGTGAATTGGTATCTACTAGGCAAGCGTGCTACACCTTCTACCACATCATCGCTTTCCATCAGGTTAGATCGTGGTCAAACCACTGCCCAGACTGTAATAAAAAAAACCTAATAAGTAATGGTCATCGCATCAGTATACTCATATACAAAACAAATCGTACCTATGAAGTCTGAGACCATATTGAGACTTGTACAAGACTTGAGCAAGTGCATATTTTTTTTCTCCAAAATCATACGACCTTACGTACTGACTAGATAAATGTGCCACCATAACGAATGGTCATAGGCACCTTCCTTACAGGCTCATGGCTCGCTGGGCTCCTTTAACCCGACCCCGCGTGTTTTATACTGACTTACAGCTGTAGTTATTCAAATCAAGTGGATTACCGGAAGAACTGACAGGTTGGACAAAATTATGTAAGGACTAGCTGCACCCCGCGGTTTTACCCGCATGGATTGTGATGATAGATGTTGCTGATGAATAAACGTAGCCTATGTGTTAATCCAGGATATAAGTTATCCTGGTACCAAATTTCATTCAAATGCGTTTAGCTGTTTGAGCGTGAAGGAGTAACAAAAATACACATACATACACACACTTTTCTAAAGATATAAGGCGCTAATCGGTTTTTATGCATTGTATGACGTTATGTATGGAATGTCAGTTCTATATACTCGTAATATATAGAGTTATGTATCGTATCTAAGATTTCCGCTCGATAAGAGAGCATCCATTTTTATAACTCTAAGTTCGGATTGTCCTGTCTACTACAGTGGCTAAACTTTTCTGATTTATAATATTAGTGTGATAAACACACTTTGAACGGCGATTGAGATTTAAATTTGAGTGTTTCTTGGAATAATGATAGAATATCATTGAAAATACATACTGATAATTAAACAAACTGCTGCCAGCGGCGTCATCTAAACTATTTTATCAAACAAACACAGAAACAACAAAAAAAAAATATTTATTTATTTATTTATTTACAAAACTTAGAACTACCATTACAGGATTTCACCTAATGCGATAGTGTAGCAACAAATTAAAAATAACCCTCCTCAGTCGGCTAAAAAATAACCTATGATTTAGGCATAACATAAAACTTCTAAAGTTACCTTAGTAAATTCACTCAGAGTACAACCAAATAGGTCTAGTTTAACCGCAATTACATTGAGTATGCGAAGTGCACGCGTAAAAGGCGCCTCCCGTAGGAGGTTGGTCCGCGCGCGCGGCACTGCCACCAACTGCCACAAAATGCACCTTTATTGCATCATTACATTATTCACGAAAAGAACTTCCGCTGGTGCATTGATTGACAGTCAGACGGGTTTTGTTTTGCCTTATTATGTTTGATTTCATACATCTTCACCAACCACTCAAGTTGCAGCTGACGACGCACCTTCTGTGCGAAGTTTAGGTGCAAGTTTTTACGACCCGTCGCCGCTTCCAGTGTGAAGCTCAATCTCTGATTTACTCTTTATTAAGCTACACTAGAACGGTTCTAGCCGAAAGCCTCTACCGACTGTAAAATTATATTGGAGTCAATTTTGTTTAATACCCCCGGGGAGCCTCTCTAGGGGCTAATTGGTACATGACCGGGAACTTTGCAAGCCATATGCGGTTTTCTAGATTTGCCTTTACCCGAACGAATTTGATAAGCAGGTGGAAATACGGTGGGGCGGCCCAATTACTGAACCCGGCTACCTCACCACTGCAATATGATATTATGTAGGTGCCCAACTTCCGTGAAGCAGAATCGATTTTAGTGTGAATTAGTTGTGTGGGACGAGCCTCTACCTAATTGGATTTGTAGGCTGCTGAGCAATTATCTGGGCTATAACATCGTCATAAATATCGTTACTGGACCCTGTTTTCAAATTTGTGTAAGTACACATTAAAGGTTACCTGCAAAATAGCCCGAGTTGACGAAAGATTTTAGATAAACTGATTACCTAGCTAGATCACATGAAATTATACTTTTTATCTCAAGAAACAAGTATCACCTAGTAACATTGAGTAATACTTGTCTCGATTACTACTGTTCAATTCAATTTAATTTCTTTAGTGTGAGTACATCTTCCATCTTCTATAAATACATAATAGAGCATTATGAACGAAAAAGTCTGTACAAAGAAGAAAATTTTACAAAATATGGTCAAGGGTACTTAAAATAAGCTACTGAACAAGGATATAACATTGTAACATTTAAACTTTCTCGATTCGAACACATAGGTATATATTTAAACGGGACTTAATCGCGCTGAAAAGTAAATTTTTTAGTACCTCGTCGTCTCGATCAAGTTGCATTAATGTCGAGGTAAATAAAAATTTGGTTTTCAGCGCGAATAAGTCCCGTTTAAATATATAACTTAAAATATAACATTTTTTAAAATCGTGCCTGTATGTTTGTTCACGGATTCATCATCGGATTAAGATACCAAGTACCCCAGTTTTTTAAGTCAAACCCTAAGATAGCCAACAGTGAAAAACGCATCGCAATCAATCCAGTAGTTTTTACGTGATGTGTTCACGCATTAGGTAAAAATAAAAAATTAAAAAAAAGTTCTTGTGTTACGTAAAAACTACTGGACCGATTGCGATACGTTTTTCACTGTTGGATAGCTTAAGGTTTGACTTAATGAAAACTGGTATCTTTCGATGATTAGATGCCGAGAAATCGATAAAAACTATTTGAAGGCTGAACGAATTTTGAAGATATGTAGTATATTATAGATATTGTAGGGCAAAGCCGCGAGCACAGCACGCTAGTCCATACAATAAAAACGAGTTGTACTATTACCGTATAACTTCGTTTTACATTCACGACACCTACATTTTTATGAATACAACCTTTATTTATTGCATACATACAGCTCCCATTAAATTTAAAACAATTAAATATTATGTAAGTAATTGATTAGGAGCGTGACTGTATGTATGCAAATAAGGTTGGTTTGCTCTATTAACTTTTTTAAATGGCAGTAACATGACGGGTAATGCGTGTGCTAATTATTATAGTCCATCTAATAACATTTATTAATAGTACTAGCTGTACCCGCAGCTTAGCACGCGTGGTCATTTCTCTAGGTTAAAAGTACTTATGTGCTATTACAAGACCTAAAATACCAATATACCAACATTTAATCAAAATTCCGTCAGCCGTCAAAAAGTTTTTTATAGATTGCTCGGCATCTACTCATCGGAGTGAGATACCAAGTACACCAGTTTTAAGTCAAACCCTAAACTATCCAATAGTGAAAATTGCATCGCAATCCGTTCAGTGGTTTTCACGTGATGTGTGAACAAACATACAGACAAACAAGAAAACAAACAGACAAACACGGTTTAAAAAAATCTTGTTCTGTAGACCATATTTTTATCTTTTTTTTAATTATCTTATTTGTATAAACTAGGTATATCTTTATTATAAGTATAGATAGATAGACTGATTAAGAGACAATGGTGGCGTAAATATCATAAGTAAAGGGTACCGTACATAATAATATACTATGAAGCCTGGTTTATTATAAGCGGCAAAATCGAAAAGTTGCGCCCTCTGATCAAACCACTGATAGAGGACTTCAATGTCCACAAAAAGTGTTGTGACACTAACTGTCCTCAAGTGTCACGTTCCTGCGATATTAGACCTCGAAGTTAGCATAACGACTAATACGGTATCTTTGAGCTCTTTAGGGTATCAGTGTTCTACATTTTTTGTTTGCTTTTTTTCCTCTACGTATCGCTTTAGGCGGGTTTGATATGTGCTTGCGTGAAGCTTTCGGATATACCTAATGAAAGAAAATATATATAGTTTAAAAAAAAAGATTTTACGGGTTCTTTTTTTTATTGCTTTGTAACTTTTACGTTTCTACGTAAAAAACTACGTTTTACGTTTCGTTTTTTTTTATTGCGTTGTCATCGGTTTTAGAGCTACCCTGAAAGTTTCAGCCAGATAGCTTATCAGGAAGTGCTCGAAATTTGAGTTGCAAGATTCCAGGACAGATAAAATACATACTTAGATAGATACATAGATAGATACAAGTGCAGTTAAATAACAGCTTTTAAAAACATTGCCACGCATGCTGGGCATGAGCTAGTCTATAGTAAAATATATTTACTGTAAATATGCTCTATCTGGTGGTGATCTTTAAGTACTTATAAATCTTGATAGAGTATTTAAATCAAAAAGTCTGTAAAATTAAGATAATTAAACAAAATGGTCTAGGGACTTAAAATAAGGATAAATTATCCTGTCTATTTGCGAATCAACGTAAAACTACTGGATCGATTGATTTTATTTCACTGTTAGAGCTGAGAAATCAATAAAAAATATCTGACGACTAAACAAAATTTGATATATTGTACTTTATAGTTACCCACAGCTTTAGGTCTTGGAATAACACTTAGTATAATAATTTCATAATAACGACCATCACTATCGTAGTACTATACAAATGAATTGAATCCTGCTAATCATCCTTGATAAATTTTTAGTGTATACAATGCCGCAATAAGGTCAAACAATATGTTAACATCTTTAATTGGGTGCATAACGAACATCTAGACCAAATAAAGCGCAAAATTTGGTAGAACAAAAGGAGATTATCATGGGCTCTATTTTACGTCACTAAACGTAATATACGACCCTACCGGTGCATTATTTAAACTAATCGAGTCGCAGGTAACGGGTAGGTGACGGCAAAATATAAACTTACAAATTATTAATTAATACCTACTTATGTCAATATAATAAGTAATTATTGAACTGCATGAAATAAATAAACATACGAGAAAACCGGTAAATATCTCATGTTATCCTTTTTATAGATTTTCTAATTCGTTTTTGAAGTTGTTTAAATAACAAAGAAGCGTTTGTATGAAAACAAGAAAATTCTGAAACAAAACTCAAACAGACTCTGTCAACTAAACTATACAAAATCAAAATCGGCAGTTCCAGCGTTTAAGCCTAAACAAGTACACTCTTTCATTTCCACACTCCCGGGTCGAGCTCCCACTTTGCCGGAACGAGTTCGCGTCAACTTTCACAAAGCAAAGAAATAAAGGCCACCGACGTTTGTGCTCTTTTAGGTGAAACTTTTAACGCCCTTTAGGACACTCCATTGTTATAAATTATCTGAAAACGCTCAGTGGTTGCTAATTCTTTTAATAGTTAAGAGAATTTTGTTTGATAATTTGGTCTATGGATCGTAACTAGCAAGTATTTTGATGGTACGCGCAACGCATTGCCCGTAGCAATTGCATCCAGTACTGCAAGTAGGTACACAGTCATAGAGTTAAAAAAATCAAAGACTCAGTCGAGTTATGTAGATATACTATATTAATGTTACCTACAAATACATGCAAAACATTTTACATTATATATCGCATTTTAAATGGTATAGTTTCAAATATTAGGGAGATAGTAAAAAAACGGGTGGGGCTGTGTCGGGGCAAATGGCCGTTGGTTTTCACGCTTTTTGTGTTAAAGATTCAAATTGGCAGCGTTGAGACGCTCCCGAAACCGCCTCACTCGCTTAGCGCTGGACATTGGGGTATCCTTGCATGGTCTTAAACTCCTCTTTCCGACGATAACCGTGATTTAAATTACCTGCTGATTCTCTCCACGGGCAGAGACCGACATATTGAATTTTTTTTTTTTTTTTTTTTTCCTAATCAACCACCGAGCTGTCACACGTGAGTCGTGAGTTACGCTGAATTGAAAGGAGTGAGAGCGCCGCCGATTCCGGTCATCACTTCAAACGAAGTTTCCTTTAACTTTGTTTTTCTTCAAAACAACTACGAAGCTACGTTGTAATTTACAAAAAGCTCAGTACGTTTTGCGTTTATTGCGATATTAATGTTCATTGAGCTTGCTAACATTTCGATTCAACAGCGTAGTACAAAGCTAATATCCACGAAAATATAGAAAGCGATAAACTTTGTCATAAAACGAAACGGGAATTAAACGCTCGCCTTTTTCTACAAAAAAGAGAATGAAAATATTGTCAGCTTATTATTTTCCCATTGACAAAACTCGTTTTTTCCGAACGACGAACAACATAAAAAGTTTTAAGGCCGGCCCGCGACAGCCGACGGGCTTTTGCGGTCAATTAAAAGAGTGCTGAATTTTGAGTTTCCAATGTTGTTAGGAATTTCGGAGGGTTGTTAATCGAGTAATCCAACTGTTAAACACGCATGAAGGGATTAGGAGGCAATTTGTTTACGTTCGTATAGGGCGGGCAGGCGACGGGCGGGCACGATGTTGACTAAATAATACTTTGGTAATACTGTGGTCACGCAGGCGAGTTTGACTGCTGGGGCTTGGGGCTTGGGACTTTTGGATGAACTTGTCGGGTTTGAAGGGTCTGGTGTAGTTTAATTTTGACTTTAAGCGGGAAATTTAAAGGAGATTGAATGTTGAAACACAAGTACCCTAAATAGTTTGAAGGATTAGCCGCAAATTTTAATGCTCATTTGTTATTTTTAGCCCCCGAACTCAAAAGGGTATCATTGTCCATTGTATCATTGTTTCTGTTTGAGGCATCATAGCTCCCATACGCATGAACCGATTTTGATTAGTTTTTTTTTGTTTGAAAGCATATGTGATCGAGATGGTAATTAGTTATAATAGGACGGGAGGGGGAGGAGTGGATTGTAGCTCCCAAACGAATGAACCGATTTTAATTCGTTTTTATTATGTTTGATAGCTGATGTGATGAGATGGTTCTTAGCTATAATTGGGGGAGAGGTTTTCTTTTTTTAATTTGTGCTTGTTGTTCCGTAGTCAAACAAGGAAACCTTACAGTTTCTTCATGTCCGTCTGTATGCCACAAAGTTTATTCAGGCACAATTAACACTGCAAGACTACAAATTTGGAACGTGTTTGTATATTAAAATTTATAACCGCAAAGGTAGGTATAATTGTACAATAGCAGATTATATTACTAGGGAGTGAAATAATATTTTTTCCGGCGAGGGCGCTATTTTGAATCCAGAGCGGAGTGAAGGTAGAATCCAGAACGTAGCGAGGGATTCGTTACACGTCGCCCGAGGGAAAATAATTTTGCGCCCGAGTGATAAGAGTACACTCTAAAAGAGTGGGATGTAAAGACATCCCACTCTGAAATGAGAAAAATAAATAAAAGGCGCTTGTAGATACTTTATTTATAAGAACAAATTAAAAATGTATATAACCGCATCTAAATCGGTCCATTCGTTTGGAAGCTACGATTCTCACCTCCCCCCTTCTTTTCTTTCCCCATTAAAGCTAAGAACCATCTCGTTTACGCCAGCTTTCAAACAAAAAACCGCATCTAAATTGGTCCATTCGTTTGAAAGCTACGATTCTCACCGCACCCGCACTACGTGACCCAATTTGCACCGCACGCTCTCATTGGTCAAGCCTTCATTTATTTCGTATAGGTATATACTTACATTTCGGCCTAGTAATGTATGTCTGGATAGCTTTACACTTAGCTGTCTTTGGATCTTTAGTACCTGAGTTCAAATCCCAACTGGTTACATTTTGCACATTAAAAATAAAATGTGATGGCTTATAACTTGAACATGGTCGATCTAAGGCGGAAAGAGCAGAAGAGCCACGGAAATTCATTACTCTCGAAAGTCTTGAACAGAAAATACCTACTTTGCTCCCACTTTTCCAGGAACCGTTCAGTGTTTTTCGAATAAATGGGATGAAAAAATAATTTTGGTAGCTCATCGAGTTAGATCTAGTTGAATAAGTATTTTAAAATTATTAATGTATTGAAAAAACACCTGAAATAATCTAGGGTACTAGTTTAATGCGAATTTTCTAGCAATAAGTAAATTTCAAAATATTTAATTAAATTAAAAAAAAACATGAGAACCAAATGTGTCATACATTTGGTTCTCGTGTTTTTTATGTGTGTGCCAAATTTCAGCTTCAGTGAAAGTGGGTGAAATATTGATAGCAAAATTCCAGGACATACCTACAAGTGAAGTTAATTGAAAGCTTTTAGAATGATCATTACTATTTTATTTTATTATGAAAACAAACAGTGATTCGTAACTCTATATTTAACTAATACTATACACCATTTACGTCGCAAATTAAAACTAATATACATACAGCAGCTACAAATTCAAAATAAAATATATTAGGGTACATAAAATAATCTACTGAACAAGAATATAACATGTTAAAAATTCGTGTCTGTCTGTTTTTCTGTTTGTCTGTTTGTCTATTTTACTGTTTGTCTGTTTGTCTCTCTGTATGTTTGTTCGCGCATCACGTAAAAACTACTGGACCGATTGCGATGCGGTTTTCACTGTTGGATATGTTATGTGTTGACTTAAATACTGGGGTACTTTACGATTATGTCTCAATCCGATGAGTAGAAGCCGAGCAATCGACAACAATATTTTTGACGGCTGACGGAATTTTGATCAAATGTTGGTATATTGGTATTTTACGTCCTAGAATAGCACAAGGAGTACTTTTAACCTACAGAAATTACCCCGCGTGTGAAGCCGCGGGCATCAGCTAGTATCCATAAAGCAATAAAAACTAAAAATTCTGTAATTCTGTAAGATAATAAAAAAAAAGTCTAGGGTACTTAAAATAAGCCATTGAACAAGCAGAACATTTTTTTAAATCGTGTCTGTTTGTTTGTCTGTATGTTTGTTCGCGTATCACCTAAAAAACTGCTGTACCGACTGTGATGAAGTTTGTGTCACTATTGGATAGCTCAGGGTTTGACTTAAAAACTGGGGTACTTGGTATCTTAATCCGATGATTAGATGCCGAGCAATCGATAAAAAACTATTTGACTGGTGAATAAATTTTGAAGAAATGCAGTATATTGTACTTTATGATACTTTTGGTCCTAGAATAACATGTATGAATTAAATGACCACGCGAAAAAAGCCGCGGGCACTGCTATGCCATACCAATATATAAAAGTGAAACGTTGTCTGTTTGTTTGGTTGGGGAGCTTTGGTTTCACGCGATAACGGCTGGACGGATTTTGATGAAATTTGGAATCGAGATAGCTTATACCCTGGAATAAAACATGGGATACTTTTAATCCCGGAAAATTGAAAGTTTTCACGGGAAAACGGGAAAAATGTTCATTACTCGCTGTAAGGAACGGTTGCCATGGTAACTTAATAACAAGTCTGTCAAAAAACATCAAGAGCATTGGTGCTCTACCTAATTTTGCATTGGTTTTTAATATCCTAGAAGAACATAAATTCATGCTTTTTTCACGTTAAACAGTAGTCTGCGCGGACAAAGTTGCGGGCGGGAAAGCTACTACTTTATAAAATATGGCAATAAGGAAGTACCCTGGGCTTTATTAAAAAAAGCTACTGAACAAAAATATAACATAAAAAAATGTTTTCCTATCTGTCTGTTTGTCTATCTGTCTGATCGCGCATTAAATAAAAAATACTGGACGGATTGCGATGCGGTTTACACAGTAGCCGGATAGCTTTGGTTTTGACTTAAAAACTGGGGCACTACTTGTTTGGTATGTTACTCCAAAAATTAGAAACAAACGAAATTAAAATATTTGACGTCTGAACGAAGTTTTTTGAAATTTAATATATTGGTCCTTTTGTTTTTGGAATAGACAGTATCCATTATCTATATCTATATATACTTATAATAAAACTGCAACGGGTCCAATTCTGTACATCGAATATATTTAAAAATGTGTTTTTGGAGTGTTGTTACTCTATATTCGATACTGAAGCCAAAACTGTTATTTTTTTCTTTTATGTCTGTATGTCTGTCTGTCTGTCTGTCTGTATGTCTGTCTGTCTGTCTGTATGTCTGTATCTTGGCTAAGCATCACGCCAAAATTACTGAATGGATTTAAATGAAACTTGGTATGATTTAAGTTTATACTACGAGCTAGGACATAGGATACTTTTCATCCCGAAAATTTAAAGGGTTCCCGCAGGATAGGGGTTGAAAGTTATTTAAAAGAACACCACTCTGAAACTAATGGACTGATTTTGATGCAACTTAGCACAGTCATAGTTTATATGATAGGTTAAAATTGAGTTTACTTTTTATCCCGAAAAAATAAAGAGTTCCTGCGGGATAATGTCCCAAATTCTGTACATTGAAGATATTTTGTAATATTTTTTTGGAGGCTTTTCTGTTTTCAGTACTGAAGTCAAAACTGTTATTTTTTTCATTTTTGTCTGTCTGTGAAAAACAAACTGTCCGTCTGTATGTCTGTACCATGGTAGCGCATCACCGAAAATACTCAATTAATTCAAATGAAAATTGGTATGATTTGAGTTCATACTTTGAAGTAGGACATTGGATACATTTCATCCCAAAAAATTAAAGGGATCCCGGAGGATAGAGGTGGAAAATTATTAAAAAAAACACGTAGCATGCTGAAACTATTGGACGTATGTTGATGCGACTTAGCACTGTCTTAGTTTATAATATGGGTGAAAATTAATGATACTTTTTATCCCGAAAAAATAAAGGCTTCCTGGGGGATATGGGTCCAAATTCTGTACATTAAAGATATTGTGAAATATTTTTTTGAGGTTACTCTATAATTGATAATAAAGCCAAAACTGTAATTTTTAAATTTTTTCTTTATGTCTGTCTGTATCTTGGCCGCGCATCACGCCACCGTAGCTACTGGATGAATTCAATTGAAACTTGGTATGATTTGAGTTCAGACTACGAGGTGGGACGTAAGATACTTTACATCCGGAAAAGTGAATGGGTTCTCGCAGGATAGGAGTAAAAACTTCTTTTTTTTTTTTGGACAAGGCAATCATTTGACCACGATCTCACCTGATGGAAAGCGATGATGTCGTTGAAGGCGTAGCATGCTTGCCTAGTAGATACCTATTCAATCTTGACTTGAACACACCGGGGTTATACCAATTTACCGGAAACACTGACATTATTACAACATTATACATTATTATTTTTCATGCAACTTGGCACTCTCATAGCTTATGCAATTATGCAGTTCTCATAGTTAATATGATGATTATTTTGTTTTTTTTTAATCGTGTCTTTCTGTCTGTTTGTTTGTTCACGCACCACGTAAAAACTACTGGGCCGATTGCGATGTAGTTTTCATTGATAGATAGCTTAGGGTTTGATTTAAAAACTGGTGTAGTTGGTATCTCAATGTTAGTAGCCAAGCAATTGATAAAAATATTTTTGACGGATGAAGAAATTTTGATCAAATGTTGGTATATTGGTCCTGGAATAGCACATTATAGTACTTTTAGCCTAAAGTCTATAATAAAAATATAAGTTCAAAATCTAAAACCCCACTAAGGTCCAATTGGACTAAAAAGTCACAAACAAGAATAATAATAATAATAAAATCTTTATTACACCATATAGGGAACAAATATAAGAATTTATTTTAATAATAGGCACAATGGGCGGTCTTATCGCTAAAAGCGATTTCTTCCAGACAACCTTTGGATTGACAGAAATTACGAATTAAGAATATTCAAACGTTTTAGAAATTTTTAATAATAGGCACAATGGGCGGTCTTATCGCTAAAAGCGATTTCTTCCAGACAACCTTTGGATTGACAGAAATTACGAATTAAGAATATTCAAACGTTTTAGAAATTTGTAACGATTAAAAACGTTTTAAAACTTTAGAGCCGGGGGAGTGCGTTTTACCTACTTGGTTTAAATACTGGTAAATGATCCTTGGATGGGCGAATTGGGAAACTGTTATGCACACCCACAGAAATGTAAGAATAAATAAATAAATTATTAAATGTATATCGCACAAAAAGGCCCTAAAGTTTTAAATTTCTAAAACGTTTGCATGTTCTTGTTTGTGACGTTTTAGTCCAACAAGACGGTGGTCAGGTTTTTGATTTGAACTGATATTATTATTTAAATTATTATTATTCCATTATTATTTTATA
Source organism: Alsophila aescularia (assembly GCA_946251855.1). NCBI lineage: Eukaryota > Metazoa > Arthropoda > Insecta > Lepidoptera > Geometridae > Alsophila > Alsophila aescularia. Next base: position 21,123,464 of record OX276373.1, on the reverse strand, counting down.
GGATTAACTAGCAAATTTTGAAAATATAAATTTATTTTTAAAATGTGCAAGTTAACCTCTTGCATTTGATACCAAACACGGCACCATAGTTATTTTTTTTTTTATTTCACGTCTCTATGTGCTCTACAGAGCGCCATATTTAGTTTAATGTGACGTCAACTTATGATGAGTAGTTTAGAAGTTATGAGGTAACAGCTGAATATACATACATACCCACCTACATACATACATACATACATACCGGTTAAAATCATAACCCTCCTTTTGGCATCACCGTAGTCGTGTAAAAATGACTTTGCGGACACAGCGTGTCATTAATAAATAGTATAAAAAATAGGGATTCACACCAAACCAGCATTTGTAAATCACGGTTATATATTTACAACAATGTCTAGTTCAAGAATGTCATTCAGTTAATGAATAAAATTTGCTGACCAAATATAAAAGACATAAGTTCAAAAACTAAAACCCGACTACGATCGGGTAAAAACACAACCTAGGACACTCTTGCGATGAAGACAAATCGATTGATACCTCCGGTGTCAAAATCTGACCAAGTTTTTAGTTTGAACCTTCCTTTGCCTTACCGTAGTCGGGTAAAAGTCTATGATACTCTATACATAAAGACGAATCGATTGACACCTCGCTTGTCAAAATCGAACCAATAGGGGCGACGCTATTGTGGAACATTCATGGTTTGTCTTTTTTCATTTCAAGCCCGAAGCCACTCTCATTTTGTTTAGTAAAAAATTACATTATCAAACAAGACGTTAAGCGCCTGTTTACTATTTAAATATTATTTATGAACTTAAATTGTCACACCATTGTGCATTGTGGCAATGGTCACGAAGTGAAAACCGAAGAAGCTAGTTGCAATTTTCTGTTGTTGCTTTATTGTCTGTAAAATTTAAAAAAGAAAAGTTTTTATTTCTGTTTCGTAGTAAATTAATTATAAAATAAATTAAAAATTTAAAAATTGCAGTGTTTGCCGTTATGTAAATTTATTATAATTGTTTTTTGTATTATAAGTGACAAAACAAGACACGACAACAAAATGAGCATTATTTTGTTGTCGTCTCTCGTTTTGACGAGAGCGAATAGTAAACATATATATTTAACTATGAACTGAAATGAAATCAGGTGCGTGGGGTAGTGGGGTATCATTGAATAGGTATTTAAAAATCATCTTTGGGTTTCTCTTATCTTTATTCATTTCGAATGACTATTTAATATCTAAAGTTGGTTAGTAACCATTCTCAGCCGGGATTTTTGTATGTGCGTATGTTTTCTTGTTATAATCATCGAATTGAGGATTCCAAAGCGAACAGTAGGTGCTCGAGGATGCTACGCGCGTATGAACAATAAAAAAAACAGTTCTAATACAATGTAGGATTTATTAGATTAAGACGACCAAACTAAGCTAGCGGGTCGTTCTACCCACGTAAACTCTAAACAAATTCCGTAGTGAAGGACAGAATCCAATCGTCAAAACAACTTTGTTTGCACATCACTTAAAAAACTATTGGACCGATTGTAATGCGGTTTTCATTGTTGGCATTTATTGCCATATGCCTACGGAACCCTAAGTCTATGCGTGTCCGATACGCATTTGCCCGTTTTTTTATTCATGTTTGTGCATTACATCTTGCCAGGTGTACTATTTAGTAAAATTCAAGGAAAAAAAATGACTATGTAAGGCTAATATTATTATGAAAACTAACGTGGTTATTGTACATTTTAAATATGGCAAATGGATTATTGCAACTATAGTTGTCTATTAAGTTGTAAGGCTGTTATTCCCAAAATGAAATGTCTTTTGGCAGTCTTCCGTTGGCCTAAAAATTATCTAAATCGTTTAAGACCAGGCTCTGATTTTTAATGGTTTTTCCATAAATATGCTGGGTCAACAACAAACCTGATAAATGTGAAACTTAACATATATGTTTTGGAGATCTTTATCTCTCTAAGACTAAACATGATTAACAGAATTTCATTCGATACGTTTTCTTATCAAAATTAACGTTATTTTCGGTAATATTTACATTTTTCTACTCAACGGCTTAAGTTTTATCTCTAAAATAAATCTCACAGCAAGAAAATATAGTTTATTATGTAATGCTTAGACAAAATTTACCTAAATAAATTATTAGCCTGCCAAAAAAAAAACTTTTCAGACATACGTCATTTAGTTTTCCGAGCTAAATTGTGTGTTCTAACAGCGCTCGTGATATTCAACCTTGTTACGCAGTTGTGTAGGCATTTCAGTGCCTATGTGCGGGTAGCGGGTGGCAGAGTGTAGGGGAGGTGGCAGGGGAGTGGGGAGTGGGATAATGTAACCTTGGAGCCTGGCCTTAAACAGGCAAAAACGGGAGTTATTCGTTTAATTAATCCAACTAATATGCCTTTTAAAATGTATAAAAACGACGTTAGTTTTCATAATAATATTTAAATCGTGTACTTCAAAAATATAAACCTCTAAGTATAAGAAACTTGATATGTTTTAAAGATCAGAACAATTTCTAAGTCAACCCAACTAAATAAACCCACTAAAAATACGTACACATAACTAACTCTGTTTCCTATAACTTCACTACTTAAAGCAAAACATACGAGTGATCTCAAAGTTTGCCTGAGAATGTCATCTTGATCGATGAGGTGTGGAGCGAAGAGTCGGATCGGCTCACTAACGAACCATAACTTTACCTGCGCTTGTCAGCTCTTAACGAGGCTCTCTATGCGTCGCCGTCAAACTTACAAGCTGTTAGGTTAATAATTTATGCGCTGCAATTGATCGCAGTTTAATAATAAGATGGTCACAGATATATCTACGTTTTAGGGTTTCAATCAAACAGAATAGTAATGGAATCTTTATTAAATAACTAGCTTTCGCCCGCGACTTCATCCGCGCGGTCTACAGTTGATATTAAAAACCAATGCAAAGGTATAGCACCAACGCTCTTGATGTCTTTTGACAGGCTTTTTATTATGTCGTTTCCATGGCAACGTGTTATTCCGTTCCTTACAGCGAGTAAATGACATTTTCCAGTTTTCACGTGGAAACTTGCCATTTTCTGGGATAAAAAGTATCCTATGTTGGTCTCTATATTGTACAGTATCTATTTACAAAGTTTCAGTAAAATCCGTCCAGACGTTATTGCGTTAAAACTCCATAAATAAACAAACAACCAGACAACGTGTCACTTTTATATATTGGTGTGGATTACCTATTACACTTAAAAACTAACTTATCTATACAATTAACCGTTGGAGGCGTAAATACTCGACCTACCAGCTGTTGGCAGTGTACTCAGCGTGCTGGCAATATTGCCCAATTGATAGCAATTATGATTTGATAAGCCTTTCTTTTAATCAAACCTTATTTATATTTAAAAGGTTTATTGGAATTTGTTAACGTTTGTTATACAGTAATAAAAATAAATTTATTTTATTGCAACAAAAAATTATGTCTAGATACATAGTTATGCTTTGCAAATTCAATTAAATATTTCATAATTATACATTTAAATTGATTCGATAGCTACCGCGATAGGATTCCCTGAGTTTGCGGTAACTAGTACTCTTCTAAGCTTCTATGATCTAATCTAGGCAAATACATATATTTTTAACCGAATGACGATTTCATGCATTGCCTAGGCGGGAAACAAGTAAATACGAGTATCTATAATTATAATAAAACTATAACGGGTCCAATTCTGTACATTGAAGATATTAAGAATATTTTTTTAGACTTTACTCTAGATTCGATATTGAAGCCATAACTGTTTTTTTTTTGTCTGTCCGTCTGTCTGTCTGTCTGTCTGTATCTTGGCTAGGCATAACGCCGAAACTACCGAATGAATTTAAATGAAACTTGGTATGATTTGAGTTCACACTACGAGGTAGGACATAGGCTACTTTTCATCCCGAAAAATGAAAGGGTTCCGCAGGATTGGGGTTGAAAGTTATTTCAAAAAATACTTACCTGTATCTACCGGACTCCGAACCGAACTAATAACTGTAACTACCGGACGGATTTTGATGCAACTTGGCACAGTCAAAGTTTATATGATGGGTTAAAAATGAGGATACTTTTTATCCCGAATAATAAAGAGTTCCTGCAGGATAATGTCCCAAATTCTGTAAATTAAAGATATTTTGTTATTTTTTTTGGGGCCGTTCTTCATTCAATACTAAAGCCAAAACTGTTTTTTTTTTGTCTTTCTGTCTGTATGGCTGTCTGTCTGTCTGTAGCTTGGTAGCGCACCACGCCGAAAATACTTAATGAATTCAAATTATATTTGGTATGATTTGATTTCACACTTCGAGTACATTGGATACTTTTCATTCCGAAAAATGTAAGTGTTCCTGCAGAATAGAAGTGGAAAATAATTTAAAAGAACACTTAGCACGCTGAAACTATTGGACGGATGTTGATGCAACTTGGCACAGACATAGTTTATAAGATAGGTGAAAATTATGAATACATTTTGTCCCGAAAAAATAAAGGGTTCCTGAAAATAGAGGGTTTGGATATGGGTCCAAATTCTGTATATTAAAGATATAGTGTTTTTTTTTTGGAAGTTACTCTTTGTCCTTTTATGATGCCAGAACTGTATGTTTTTTCATTTTTGTCTGTATGTCTGTCAGTCTGTATCTTAGTCGCGCATCACGCCACCGGAACTACTGGATGTATTCAAAAGAAACTTGGTACGATTTAAGTTCGTACTACGAGGTAGGACATAGGATACTTTACATATCGAAAAATTTATGGGTTATTATTTAGGGGTTGAAACTTATTTAAAAGAACACGTACCACGCTGAAAATAATGGACTGATTTTGATGCAACTTGGCACTGTCTTAAGTTATATATGGGTTAAAATTGAGGACACGTTTATCCCGAAAAAGTAATGGGTTTCTGCGGGATATGGGTCCAAAGTTATGTTAATATTTAAATAATAAAAAATATTTTTTGGATGGTTCTCTATATTCGATACTGAAGTCAAACTGTTTTACTTTTTAATTTTGTCTGTCTGTTTGTCCGTATCTTGACCGCGCATCACACCCAAACTACTACATGAATTCAAATGAAAAAAATGCTCTTGGGTGCTTAAAAAAGGTATTGAACATATTTTTTTGTTAGTCGTTTCTTTCTTTCTGTTTGTCTGTATGTTTGTTTGATCACGCATCACATAAAAACTAGTAAACCGATTGCAATGCGGTTTTTATTGTTAGATAGCTTAGGGTTTGATTTAAATCTGGTGTAATTGGTATCTCAATCAGGTGAGTCGAAGCCGAGCAATTGATAAAGTATTTTTGACGGCTGAAGAAATTTTGTCCAAATATTGGTGATGTAAGGGATCTAATACGAGCCCCCTAGGAAACGAAAGCTATTTTTTTGTTGAACAAGACATTGCAATCTAATCTTAAAAACGATAAATACGAAAATAATGTGACGTGCTAAAATATTTACACAAACGCAAAATAGAGGTTAAAAATGTCAAAAACGAATGGGAACCTATAAATATTCAAATTGATTACCTGTCAAAGGAACATGTAACCTAGACCATAATTTAAAATAATATCAAACAGGACAAAGAAACACAAACACTCAAACGATAATAAATAAATAATTTAATGTAAAACTTCAAATGATTTAGTATAGTTTTAAAAACACTTGAAACCATTCGAAAAGTTAAGTAAGTTTTTGCGTATCTTTCAAAGCCGTGGGAAAGGAACAACAGATTTAAGACAGGAACGCATACGTGTTTCGATACTTGTATTTGGGTAGGGTTTGTTTAGCTTGGGGGTTTTTTATTGTGTATATATATTTATATATATTATTTGTATATAAGTTTTTTTTTATTTTTTTGGCCTCCAGGCCTTAGCTTTTCTTTCATTTATATTTTTCATTAGTTCAATCTGGGGTTGGGTTTTGTTTAGCGTGGGGTTTTACTTGTGTTAATTTTACCATTTATCATTTGTCTGACTTACAGTTTTGGCGGAAGTAAGCTACATATTTTTATTTTGTTCATTTTAAATATGGATTTCCGTAAAGTAACGTCTGAATCTATCAATTATTTTAAAGTATAGTTTTTTCAACATACGTGTCCAATATGTAAAGCGAATTTAGATGCAGTGGTTCACAATGCAGTGAATGGAGCCGTGCCTACATGCAGAAATTACAAGCTAAGCAGAAAACTTGGTATTTGTCAATTTTCAGGATAAGCTCTTATATTCTAGAATACATAACTAAGTATATACTTGGTGCTGTCGTGATTCTGAATAAAACTTTCATGTATTAAATTACAATAAGTAAGTATTAAGCTGATACTTATTTACTTAGTGCAAAGGTTTAAGATGATTTACCCTTTAAATTCAACATATAATTAACTAGAAGATAAATTCAGAGTTTGCAATTCCTTAACAGTTTCCCTTATTTAAATAATAAATAACAACTGAGTACATAAACGATGACTGTTTATATACTCAGCATAATTAAAAAGTTCTAAACTTAACTGATTTAACCTAAGTATCTAAGCTTAAGGCTATGTTACTTTGTGTATGATGATTTTAAATGAATCGCTAATTAAAATTCAATAACAACTAAGTCTATAATCGATGACTGTTTTATACTCAGGATATATAGTTTTCAACTGAACTAATTTAACTAAGAGTATAAATCTTACTGTTGATGGATCTGGACATTATACCATATTTTAAACTTCAATCGCTATTAAGTATATAAGCCATAACATTGCTTATATACTAATAGAACTAAAAACTTATGAACTGATTTTATGTAACTATAACTTAGTAAATAATTTTCAAGTTGCTTATTTATAAGAAGAACAGATCTAAGGAGAGTTGATTATTTATTGAACGAGTGGATTCCATATTTTACGGATAACCTGAACTGATTTCGTATATTATTGAAATATAACAGTTGTGAATACTGGGAGGGGAAAGCTAGTGGAAATTGTTGATGATGTTTATATCTATTTATTGATGTGGATCTTATTATAATGTAAATTACGAGTTATTTGAAGTGAAACTCTTATGTATTATAAATTAACAAAACCTTACATACTACAAGTTTTGACGAAGTGATTATTTGCGAATTTACGGACGATGACACATATTATACAAAAGTATACAGAGAAATTCTTATGTATTATAAATTGTCAAAACCTTATATACTATAATATTTGTCAATGTGGTTATTTCTGATTACTGACAATGACATATATTAAATTATGCTAAAGTATTACTTTGTTCGTCTTTGTTTGTTCAGATATATTAAAGAGGAAAGTTATATACTTACCTTTAATGATAAATAATTTGATTGAAATACTATGTTCCTATGAGAGACATTACGAATGCATAACCTCTTTTGTTTTGGTACAAAGATGTATAAATATACATATTTTATAATCAATTACTATGAAGGTAATTGTTATTATTTCATAATTTAATGAAATAGGTGAGAGAAGTGAGATTGTTTCATCCTGAGACACACTAAATAGCCCATGCAAGCATTACATCATATATATATTATCGTGGAAAACACGCAACGTGGGATTTACATTAAAGCAACATTTAAAATGCTTGAGAATTCTGAAAGATTTGGTTCTTATTTATGTTAGGAAGAAATTATCTTCCTTTTGGACTCTTGGCAGCCTTGTAAATATAAATAATGATTTAACTAAGAAAAAATTATCTTCCTTTGTTACTCTTGGCATCCCGGTAAATATAAATAATGATTTAACTTCACTCTGAGGAATTACATCAAAGTATGTCCAGCCGGCAGGCTTTGGGCTAGACAGTCGTACCGAATATTCAGTTTACTAGATATTAAAGTAGCCTAGTATAGCTGTGAAATGGCTGCACCGTTGGACTCAAGTCTAGTTCTTACTTGTTGAGTTGAGAATGGTTCATGAATCTAACCGGAACTGGACATACAGTTCCAAGACATACATTACCGACAAAATCTTGTGAATTTACCGAAACAGACAATATATGTCATTACACCAAAACAAATCATAAATAACGCTTTATTTAACCTTCAAGTTTGTCTTTCATATGAATGTTAAATACATAAAATAAATTTACTCATTTACAAAAGATTAACATTGACCAAGGAAGTGAATTATAAACACTAATAAATATTATGACAACATGTTTTATACTCAAATACTACAAACCATATATTCATATTTCCTAAACCATCTGAAGAAGCTATATACAAAACTATTACGTTTTATATAAACAACAATCTATTTTATTAGGATAGGGAATTTATTTAGAAACCGCTCAGCAATTTTTCATATTCCAACAGAAGTCGGAGGTCTAATCCTTCACCCTGCAAGAGAGAGTTATAACGCGTCTTCAAACATCGTGTGAAGACAACATCCAAGTTAGTCGCTTTTCACATTTTCTTACACAATTTCTATATTTTCCTAAATGATTATTTTACATGTTTTCTCCTTTAAAACAGCTCAACCAAAAATATAACAGAACTACCTTTAACCAAATACGTTAATTTTCAGCAAACTGTTCATTTAACTTAGACGATCACATAAGCCATTTAAATATTAAACTTCTATAAGCAATTATGATTATAACATTTCAATAAACTTCAATTTTATGAGTAATCTAGACGATCACGTAAAAACTTTACATCTATTCTTTAAATCAGCAATTTTAATAGCAGCGTTTCACGGAACTTTACTTCCGTAGTAAAATAGGAATTATTCAATAGCATTTTTACTTCGGCTAGGCGACAAGAACCTTACAGTATAATGGTCCTGGAATAGCACATTATGGTACTTTGAACCTAAAGAAACGAACACGCGTGCGACGCCGCGGATACAGCTAGTATACAATATTATTGTTTAATTTCCTCACAATCGAAGTGAAAAGCAGTGTACCCATAACTCGTTTATAAAACAAGGAAATTTATTTTCGACTTCAATTTCTATTATCGCCTTCGGCTGGGGCGGATAAATGATTCGGATAACATGGTTTTTCAAATGCACTTGTGGCACAAAGTCAAACAGAAACACGATTAAAAAAAAAACTTGTTCAGTAGCTTATTTTAATTCAGTACACTAGACCTGTTTTTTTCAATATCTTCACTGCACAGTTTTTTTGGTACATACTGCTTTATTATAATTATATAGATATATAGATAGATAGATGGACATAAAACTTTTTAGTTCGTTTTTAGCAGTGCAGGGTTTTTTTTTCTCTTACTTTGATATGTACTTGTTTTGTCAATCTTTATAGCAGAATTTAATTAAAATGATGCAAATGTAGGTACACCCATACTGAGCGTCTGAACTCTTGGAGAATTTCTTTTGAGGGACTTTTTATTAAAATACTTGGTTCAAGCGACGAAGTTTGAATGTGACAAACATTGGCTATAATATCTTCCTACACTGTCCTAAGTTAAACAAGGATTTCAAAAACCTTCCTGTCTCTTTAACAAATGACATTGCTTATATTTATGTATATTTCACTTAGCTTTGTAGTCAAATAATTGGAAATGGTTGAAATTTAATTTAACTGCTTGTTTTTTTTTAGGTTCTTACTTAATACATTCCTATTATAATGTTTTATAACAAAAATATTAGTTCAAAAACTAAAACCCGACTAATATTGGACTAAAAGGTCTCAAACAAGAATATTCAAACGTTTTAGAAATGGGTCATTTTCATTTTTTTTTACATTGGCACAAATTCTACTGTCCTACTAAAATTAAAATATTAAAAAAATATATGCGAGTAAATTCAAATGTTTTTTACATCTCCTAATGACTTCAATGTAACACGCATATTATTTTGACGTAAAACAATGAATTTATGTGAGTAAATTCAAATGATTTTTTACATCTCCTAATGACTTCAATGTAACACGCATATTATTTTGACGTAAAACAATGAATTTATGTGAGTAAATTCAAATGTTTTTTTTACATCTTCAATGTAACACGCATATTATTTTGACGTAAAACAATTTATGTAAGTAAATTCAAATGTTTTTTTATATCTCCTAATGACTTCAATGGAACACGCATATTATTTTGACGTAAAACAATGAATTTATGTGAGTAAATTCAAATGTTTTTTTACATCTCCTAATGACTTCAATGTAACACGCATATTATTTTGACGTAAAACAATGAATTTATGTGAGTAAATTCAAATGTTTTTTTACATCTCCTAATGACTTCAATGTAACACGCATATTATTTTGACGTAAAACAATGAATTTATGTGAGTAAATTCAAATGTTTTTTACATCTCCTAATGACTTCAATGTAACACGCATATTATTTTGACGTAAAACAATGAATTTTAATTAAAATAGTTTTATATTAATGATTTTTAAAATATAAATCTCAAATCGTTTCATACATTTTTGTGTTGTCCTCCTGCCACCAGGTCATATAAAAACATATTTAAAAAAAAAAACAAACAAGTACGCTTCCTTGTTTTTGTAACTCATATCATTAAAGTAAAGTGTAGGTAATATTTCATTCAGACAATTGCCCTTTTAGATACTTTATTAATTTATAAACACATTTTAAAAAAATGTCTCAAATATTTTTACAATTTACTAACACTGATTTACTGACAGCGTTCAGTGACGTTTTTGTGGCTATAACAGTAGAAATTTAACTTTTCCAATTGGCAACATTGAAGTCTCATGAAATAGACCGACCATTGCGATGACAACGCCATTTTGAAGTATTGTGGTGTAGCACAGGAGTAGCAAGTGGGGAGTGAAATAATTATAATACCGTTTCCTGACGATATATTTTCACGTGAAAGTAAGTATTTTATGTATAATTAAGTGATACATTTCTGGTAGTACATAAACAGTGATAAGATTGATTAAATCGCTCTCAATTTATTAGCCTACGAGATTTGTTTTGGAGAAAAAGGCATTTTTAGGTTAAGTTTTACCCTTTAATGACGAACAATTTCTTGACATTTCCTGACATCAGTAAATTGTAGCTGGTAAAGGTGTGTTCTCAGTGTATACTCATACAAGTAAAGCAGGTAGGTACCTACCTAGTTGACTCATTATCATCACCAGCCGGAGGACGTTCACTGCCGGACATACTACGCTTAGTTGATTAATAGGCATGTATAAATAAGTACCCATAGGATGACGAAGAATCATGGTTTCAATAGAAGTTTGAAGCTTTTGTATTGACTAGTATAATACTAACTAATAAACAACAATTCATGTTCCTTCTTATTTTTGTTTCAGATAACCTGAATAGGTATTAGAAATATATAAAAATGGACTAGCTGTGCCCGCAGCTTTGCCCGCGTGGTAATTTTTCTGGGGTATAAGGATCCTGTGATTTTCCAGAACCACAAGTACCAAAATCATCAAACGTCGTTCAGGGCCCTTATTCTCTATTGCCACTTGCCACTCGGCCACGTAACGCGCCGCGTTAAGATATCTTCGTGGAATTGTTGGTGCATGTTCGAGAATTGCCGTACTTTTCTGAACGATTCCACAGCACGACGCGTTACGCGTGTGACTGTTCATAGAGAATAATGGCCCAGAGGTCAAATGTTTTTTATCGATTGCTCGAATGCTACTCATCAGATTGAGATACCAAGTACACCAGTTTTTAAGTCAAACCCTAAGCTATCCAACAGTGAAAACTGAATCGCAATCGGTCTAGTAGTTTTTACGTGATGCATGAACAAACAAACAGACAGACAAATAGAAAGACAATAAAAATAAATAATAGTTTAAAAAAACTAAAAAATTGCGGGGTGCATGGGTCAATAGTTATAAATATTTAATTGACAGATATGAGAAGCACCCCGCGATTTTTTTGAAATAAAACTTTTATTTCTTATTTACACTATTAAAATATATTTTATATTTTTTAGTTTGGTTTTCTATATAAAGCGTGTTTTTTAGTTTAGCAAAAAAATCGCGGGGTGCTTCTCATATCTGTCAATGAAATATTTATAACTATTGACCCATGCACCCCGCGATTTTTTTGAAATAAAACATTTTTTTCTTAATTACACTATTAAAATATATTTTCTATTTTTTAGTTTGGTTTTCTATATAAAGCGTGTTTTTTAGTTTTTTTTAAACTATTATTTATTTTTATTGTCTTGCTATTTGTCTGTCTGTTTGTTTGTTCATGCATCACGTAAAAACTACTAGACCGATTGCGATTCAGTTTTCACTGTTGGATAGTTTTTTTTTTAAACTATTATTTATTTTCTACTCTATAGTTTTTTTTTTCGATTTTTCATTCAGTTCAGTTTTCACTGTTGGATAGCTTCTTTTTGTTAATTTTTTTTTTCTACGCTTTAGTTTTTTTTTTCGATTTTTTCATTGTCTTAGGTCTTTGACAGGTGAGCAAAATTTGAATGAAATCTGACCGTTTAAAGTGGGTCAAAATAGCGTCCAAAGGAGTCGGTTACAAACATACAAACATACAATTGAAGCTAATATAAAGCGTATAAAAATGTTATAGTCGTGTTTAGTAGCTTATTTTAAGTACCCTAGACCATTTTTTTATTATCTTCTTTGTACAGACTTTTTCGTACTTATTGCTTTATTATAAGTATAGATTATTTATTTAAAAGATTCTTGAAAAAATAATAATTTTGTATTGTAAACCGTGCCTTATTTTTAACATTTCTTGACATTTCCTGACGAAACAATTTACTAACAATTTCGTGACGTACATATTTTTTGAAAATTACCCAAATTTAAAACTTTAGAGCCGGGGAGTGCGCTTTATCTACTTGGTTAAATACTGATAAATTTATATCGCACTCCTGACACGGTGACAAGGAATGGTGATTGTGAGCTACCCTGAAAGTTTCAGCCGGATAGCTAATCGGGAAGTGTTAAAGATTCCACACGGAATTACAGAAATAAATAAAGAAGTGAAAGTCAAGAAAGTGACTTAATAAAAACGTGGTATCTACAGAAATACCTTATATATGACACTTCTTTTCACATTAATGTTTATTTTTAACATTAATTGTAAACATTTATAACAGAAAGTTATTTTTATTTTATTTACTTTAACTTATAAATAATCTATTATTCAGTTTGGAAGGCCTCTACTTCCGTAGATACTAATAATTCTGCTGGAAGACACTTGACAATCAAATAATTTTACACCTGAAAAAGTAAAATAGGTGGCATTAATAGGGGCGGGGTGGCACTCCCCATCTTTTATTTTGTTCATCGATAAAATTAAGTGTTTATCATACCGTTAGAGTCTCGGAGTCTAGTAACTAGACTTATTGTATAGTGTAGGTCTCTTACGCAAGAGTCAGCTTGGAGAAGATATAAAAGTGAAACGTTGTCTGTTTGTTTGTTTCGGGAGCTTTCACGCCAAAACGGGTGATCCAATTTTGATGAAACTTTGTAAATAGATACTGTACAATATAGAGACCAACAAAGGATACTTTTTATCCCGGAAATGTAAAGTTGCCAGGGAAAATTAAAAAATGTATTGTTTAAATCGCGAACGTCATAACGTTGCAGTGGAAACGAAATAATAAAAAGTGTGTCAAAAAGCATCAAGAGCTTTGGTGCTATACTTTTGGATTAGTTTTTAATTCCTAGTTGTACATAGGATACTTTTTTCGCGAAGAACTGTAGTCCGCGCGGGCGAAAGCTATAGTAATGTAAACAGGAATATTGGTTATTGGTCACGATCCCGTGGCAGGGTGTGAGGACATGCTGTCCACTATCAAATAACCCGGTAATGCTACACGCAAAAATCATCCATTTTCGAGATATTATTTATTTCATTATTTTTTGTAATTTGACGGATAGGCATCCATAAAAATTAGTAATGAAAAAAACATTGCTAGAAATGAATATTTTTAAAACAAATATTTTGCAACAACTCCTCACATTAAATACTTTCATTACAATCTTCTTACTTTTTTTTTTTTTTATACGTCGTAATTTCTAAAAAAATGCCATTTAGCGTAATTCTAAATCATTCGCAGTAGTAGGTACGTTTTACCATAGACAACTGCTTTATTAATCACGTAGTACTTGACAGACTTGTTATTATTTCGTGTATTATTAGCCTATAGCATTTCCTACGTCTATGATTATTAGATGTTTTGTGATTTCGTTTCCATGGCAACGTTCCATATACAATAAAGCCCGGATCTCCTTCTTAGTTAGTGATACACAGTAATCAAGATTTTTGCGAAATTTGATACCTCGGGTTACATTATTGCAATTTTCAAAGAGAATTCAAATTTTTGAAAAATAAAATACTGCTAGTGATCGCTGATAATTTAGCTTTCTTTAAGTGAAAGGATTTTTAAATCGGTTCAGTATTTTTCGAGTTTACAAACAAACAAATCAAATCTTTCCTCTTTATAATATTAGTGTAGATTAATCACACCAACCACTATGACACATTTTTAAAATTCTCCGACATTTTGTTTAATGTCGCTTAGTTTGTTAATTTGTTACTAACTACCAAATAATTATACCGTGTTGTATATATGTAGTTGTTTTTTAAATAATCTGCAGGTCAAGTTACAATGTGTTTTTTTAAATAAAATCAGCTTTTTTGTTGAAGAAATTTACACAAATCATCAAACTTGGTTAGTTTTACACCCCCCACCCCCTCATGATTTAAAAACGTTTGCAAATTATTCTTATTTTATTATACACAATTCTTTGTTACTGTTTTATCAACATAAAAACAGTAAAAAAGTTTGATTTAAATGATTAATAATTAATAATCATGATTTTTTATTTAAATATAATATTATGAAAAAAATTGAGAAAAATATTAATTGTTTATAATAATTTTATAAAATAAATAATGAAAGAAATAATATCTCGCAAACGGTTGACTTTTGCATATAGCATTACTGGGTTATTTGATAGTGGACAGCACGTCCTAGCACCCTGCCACGGGATCGTGACCAATGACCATTAATCCTGTATATGTACATTAAAGTAGTCTAATATTTCGAATATTTAGGTGCGTCATCGGTCAGAGATTTTACATTATTCATGTAAACATGTTGCTTGTCATACCTTATTATCATATCGCTTCATTAATTTGGATCATATGTTCAATTATGACAAAAGCGTCAGTTACAACTTTAATAACATGAAACGGCGTCACGCGAAAAGTTTCATAGGGATTGGCTTCGCATTCATTTGCATCAAGAACAATGTTATGATACTCATAACTCTAAGGTCACTAGGTTAATAGTTATGTCATTATGATAAGTGTGGTTATTTAGCTGTGTTGTTATATATTTATTCTGTTTTATCTTCCCTGCTGGTGTCTCGTCAAGTTTTATTACTCTAGGTCGAGCTTCGCTTGTTTATTGTTTATCCCTCAAAAAAACTTCAAACTGCGCAGACTAAAGGCCGGTGCGAGCTGAAAGCGTGCGCGTGACATGAGCGTGCACGCAGCGGTTGTAATGTATGAAATTCTAAGAAAGATGTGAGACCACCTGCGTGTCAATGTCAGACCGCCTATAACGTGTCACATACACGCGTGTGACACGTTATAGGCGGTCTGACATTGAAGAATTTCACAACAATTTCACAAGAATTTTACAATCGCTGCGTGCACGCTCACGTCACGCGCACGCATCAGGTGTACTCCGGTCTTTATCATCATTAACCTATACTTGTCCACTGCTGGACGTAGACCTCTCCTAATGGCATGTATTAGGAGCGGCTTACGTCCAGCAGTCTGAGCTCAGTCTTCAGGACTCAGCATTCAGTTGCTTCCAGACGCTTTCCGCAGGTCGTCCGGCTTTTATGGAAGTTAACACGGTTAGCAGAAGCTGTTTGTCTATTTTATCATTTCATGTTGTGTGTGCATTTACAAATAAGTTCATACCTGTACCAAAAGTTGCTGCTTGGTACAATTTGATGCGATTTATTTTGCGCTAAAATATATTATGTTCCATACATTGCAGTTCATAGAACATAAGTATTCCCATTACATTTGCATTGCATAAAAGATAATCCAACGCTAATAATAAGGAAACGTAAAGCTGCTAGAATTTCTACACATTGAACTATTGACCTAACTAAAGCAAAACAAAGGTGCTTATTACGTAGGTACATTCACGATATACGTATACCTTATAGGTTATAAGCAACCCAGGCGCGGGTAACTTGCCGCATCGAATGAGCCGATTCTAAAACGACTTCAAACACGCGATCGTTTCGGTTCACGTCCGAAAATTCTCATAGAAATACTCGCTAGCCATCGAATACTACATTATTTGGCGCTAAAATCGATACGTCTTGAATCGATAGTGCGCTCAGCAAAGATAATGATTGGAACTGTTGACACAGCTCAGAAAAATTTGAAGACAGCTATAGATACTGCTATAAATTTCAGCTCTGATATGAATTCGAAAAATTTCAGAATGACGTGTTCTTACCTGATTGGTTTGAAAACTGAAGTTGACTGAAACTGAAATACACTGGCCTTTAAAGCTTAGTACCTATCACAGTTTTTATGTCTGTCTTGTTCGCGCATCACGTTAAAACTACTGGACCGACTGTGATAAGATTTACTGTTGGATAGCTTAGGTTTTGACTTAAATACTGGTGTACTTAATATATCAATCCGATGAGTTAGAGCCAAGCAATTTAAAAAAAAGACGTAAACTCAAAAACTATAACCCGGGTATAAAATAGCCTATGACTTGCAATGAAGAAAATCGATTGATACCTCGCTTGTCTAAATCGGACCAAGTTTTTAGTTTGAATACATAACCCTTACTTTGCCTTGCCGTAGTCGGGTCAAAGCCCATTACACTATACATGAAGACGAATCGATTTACATCTCGCTTGTCAAAATCGACCAATAAGGGCGATGCTGTGGTGGAACATCCACGTAACCACATACATATAAATATACATACATATTGTACATAGACGAACGGACGTTTGTGTTGGAAATAGAACAGAAACTCTCTGAGCATACACTCAAACTTATAGCAGAACGGGGCGAGATGAGGCTGCAGTCTTCAGTGGATATGTCGAGTTACAGCTTGCTTAATAAACAGATCTCCAAGTCGATGCAACACGATTTGCGTTCCTATAATACTAATTGTATTAAGAACGCAATAGAACGGAACAAGGGCTCCAAAGTGTTCGCAAGAGATCTGTCTATTGGGCAAAGCCTGTTGTCGTAGCTGAAACCGACAGTGGCAGCATCGTTTCGTCGAAGCCAGAGATTTTGAGTGAGCTCGAGAAGTTCTATGGACAATTATACACCTCATCGCGTAATCCTCCTAGCAGGACTAGCGATGCAAGAGCCCGTTTGACCCGACATTATACCGAAGATATCCCGGACGTCAGCCTATACGAGATCAGAATGGCTCTCAAACAGCTTAAGAGTACCAGGCACCAGGGGAGGACAGAATAACGACAGAGCTACTGAAAGCGGTTGGTACACCGGTACTTAAAGTCCTTCAGAAGCTGTTTAACTCCGTCATCCTCGAGGGTACTACGCCAGAGGCGTGGCACAGAAGCGTAGTGGTTTTGTTCTTTAAGAAAGGTGATAAAAACCTTTTGAAAAATTATAGGCCCATTTCGCTGCTAAGCCACGTCTATAAGCTGTTTTCGAGAGTAGTTACAAACCGCCTCGCTCGTAGGTTTGACGACTTTCAGCCTCCCGAACAAGCTGGATTCCGGAAAGGCTTTAGCACCATAGACCACATCCATACGCTCTGGCAGTTTATACAGAAGACCGAAGAGTATAATCGGCCACTATGTGGACTACGAGAAAGCCTTTGATTAAGTCGAGACCTGGGCAGTGCTACAGTCATTACAGCGGTGCCAGATTGATTACCGGTACATCGAAGTGTTGAAATGTTTGTACAGCAAGGCCGCCATGACAGTTCGTCTTCAGGATCAGAGCACGAATTCTATCCAGCTGCAAAAAGAGGTGAGACAGGGAGACGTTATTTCTCCGAAACTGTTCACCTCTGCATTGGAAGATATATTCAGGCTTCTGAACTGGAAGGATTTGGTGTTAACATCAATGGCGAATACATTACTCACCTTCGATTTGCTGATGATATAGTCATCATGACTGAAACCCTGGAAGACCTAAGCACAATGCTCAATGACCTCAATATTGTTTCCCAACAGGTGGGTCTTAAAATGAACATGGGCAAGACGAACATCATGTCAAATGCCCATGTCGTACCCATGCCGGTTTATGTTGGGAACGATATCATCGAAGCTATTGATCACTATGTCTACTTGGGTCAGACGATTCAACTGGGTAGATCCAACTTCGACAAAGAGGTCAACCAACGAATCCAACTCGGATGGGCAGCGTTCGGAAAATTACGCCATATCTTCTCGTCGCAGATACCGCAGAGCCTCAAGACAAAAGTTTATAATCCGTGCGTGTTGCCAGTGATGACATACGGCACTGAGACGTGGTCGCTTACTTTTGGTCTCATACAAAAGCTCAGATTTGCGTAGCGTGCAATGGAGAGAGCTATGCTCGGTGTTTCACTACGTGATAGAATCAGAAATGTGGAAATCCGTAGAAGAACGAAGGTTACCGACATAGCTCTCAGAGTTTGCAAGTTGAAGTGGCAATGGGCAGGCCATATAGTTCGCAGAACCGACAACCGCTGGGGAATAAAGGTTCTCGAATGGCGCTCACGAACAAGTAAGCGAAGTGTGGGGAGACCCCCACACGATGGACCGACGACATTGTAGCCATCGCAGGAAGTCGGTGGATGGAGGTGGCACAGAATCGCTCGTCATGGCGCTCTTTGGGGGAGGCCTATGTTCAACAGTGGACTTCTAAAGGCTGACTTGATGATGATGATGATGGTGATGATGATTGTACATAGACTGTTAAACTCATTACCCTTCCCTTACTTTTCTGTAGTTGGGTGAAACTCTATTCATGTTAAAAGTATGGTACTAAGCTTTGAAGTCCAGTGTGGATGTCTGGAGTGCCGTATTGGGATTGATTATTCAATTTGCATCCATCTCACGTGTAGTTGGGAACAGGTCAGCGGGTCCGCAAGGAGCTATGCTGAGTCCCACTGGTGAGACAGCACGTGACAGGACTTTATTTGAACTGGACACCATTGTTCTGTGTCTCACAATGCCATTTATTGCTTGAACTCTTACATAGTTGCAGAAAAACAATTTTCTCAGTTCGATGCTTGTGTAAATGTTTGATTTAGCTGTTTGTGTTTCGGAATTCTCTGTGCTCTTCAAATAAAGTGGAAGTAAAATTAGAGTATTTTAGAAAGGATAACACACAATGTTTACCTTGAAACAAATAATTAGTATTTTCATTAGAAATGGGATAATTTACTATACTTCAAATAAAGAAATAGGAACGAAATAGGCTGTACAAAGAAGATAATCTATACTTATATCGATCTATCTATACTTATAATAAAGCAATACGAACAAAAAAGTCTGTACAACTGGACCGATTGCTATGCGGTTTTCACTTCGGTTAGATAGCTTAGAGTTTGACTAAAAAACTGGGGTACTTGCTATCTCAATCCGATGATTAGAGGCTGAGCAAACTATTTACGGCTGAAAAAAAATCGATCAAATGTAGTTTAGGTCCTGGAATAGCACATGAGTACATTTAATCTAGAGAAATGACCATGCGTGCTAAACCGCGGGCAAAGCTAGTTTAAAAATAAGTTAAATTGAAAAAGTAAAAAATAATAATTGATGCAGAGCCATATCATGATGAAATTTTGTACGGGCTATCACAATTAAATGCGTATACAACATTTCATGTCTATGATGTTAACCGTTGATGAATTCCCTAATCAGGAGCCAACCCGGAGTGCAGCAGCCATGTTATGGTAAAACTTCAAACCGGCTATCATAATATAATAGGTTTATAATTTCATGTCTGTGCTGTTAACCGTTGAGGAGACCCCAAGTCAGGAGCCAACCCAGAGATCTGCAGCCATATCATGGTAAAACTTCAAACCAGCTATCATAAAAGAATTTATACACAAAATTTCGTGTCTGTGCTGTTAATAGTTGAACAGTATCTTTATCTGAAGCTGTTTCTGGATGTCGATTCAGGTCATGCTTACCATAAAAATGCATTGTCATTGGTGTTATGGATTAAGGGCTGTTTCATGAATAATAACACCACAACTGAATTTCACTTATGTATATTGTCTTTTTGAACACTAATTTAATGTTTACACTGAGGTTTTACTATATATAAGGAATTAAGTTAACGGAGCGCGTGCCATCTGGCTGACTGTTAGTATTGAAGAGAGTGAGCGAGAGAGAAGACATATTTTGTATACAAATACTAAACATACTCGCCCCTTTTTGTAAACAAGAAGTTTAAGTACTCAGTTAAGCTGTACATAGATAATAACATAATATTTTTAATAAATATTAATTACAAGTTGTTACATTTTGTTTCATTTAAGTAGTTAGTCATTTAAGTCTTTTAGTTAATATAGATTTTATAAAGCAAAATTTAAACAATATCAACCATTTATGCATGTGTTGGTGGATGGTAAGTATAAAAGGTAATATAAGTAGGTAAGGTATTTATATTTAACAAGGTAAGAATAATTCATACATAAGGTAGTCTATCTAGTGCTAATAATATTGATTATACAATAGGTAGCTATATATCTAGGTTTTAAGTTTAATATTAGTTTAGTAACATTTTAACACTAAGAGCATTTATATAATTAGTAGGTAATTAAGATTAGGTAGAAGAATTAAACTAAACTTTTATTTTTAATCATAAGCTTCATAATCATAAAGTAGTGGATATTATCAACAGATAGGACCTAAGTTTATTAATAGGTAATCTTATACAAGTAGGTTTTTATTGTTAGGTACTAAAACTTAAACAAGTAGGTTATTAAGATAAGGTACTTAATTTTATTATAGTTGTTAAGGTATGTTAGGTAGTCACCTAATTATCATAATCTTTGCTTGGTAGCAAAACAAGCTTATGAATTGGCCTGATATATTCTCCTTTAGATGTTCGAATCACTACTGATCTGATTAGGCCATCTGTTAATATTAGTAGATATAACTCTGCCTAGGGGCCAAAAAGTGGGAGGAGTAGCTTCATCTTTAATTATTACTAAATCCCCAGTTTTTAAGTTATTATGTATTTGATACCATTTGTTTCTGGTTTGCAATTCTGACAGGTAACTAAAATAAAATTGTTCCCAAAATCTTTGTTTGATTTTAACAACAAAAAAAAAAAATTAAGTCTAGATTCTTTGAGGTCTAGGAGATTAGGTTCAGGCAATTCTGTTATTGCTTTACCTACAATGCAATGAGAAGGTGAAAAACAATTTATGTTGTCACTATTTAGATCAGTAATTGGGTATAATGGACGACTGTCTAGGATTCCTTCAATTTGTACTAATACAGTATACAAAAATTCATATGTTAGCTTAGTATTAAACAAGTGTTTCTTAAGTAATGATTTTACAGATTTGATTCCTGCTTCGTACAATCCGCCCATATGGATTGCCAACGGTATAGTATATTTATGTTCCATGCAATTAATGTTATAAAAATCTACAATCTGACTATAGCATTTTTGATTTTTGAACATTTTGTAGACCTCGTGTAAGTCTGACTCTTTGAATATGTAAAATTCCCAGCGTTGTCGCTGTACAGACAAGTTGGAATAGATCTTCTAGAGATAAATCTTTCAGGGCACAAATAAAGGACTCTGAAGTCATATTTGTTACTAATGCTAGATGCAAAGCACGAGTAGCAAGACATACAAATAGACATATGTAACCTTTTGAATATTTGCAGTTTTTAGTACTTCTTATAGTTATAGCTCCACTATAGTCAACTCCTACATGAGTAAATGCTTTAGTAAGTGTTACTCTGGGTGTTGGAAGATCTGATATTTGCTGTCCACAGACCTTGCCTCGGTATCTAGTGCATCTAACACTGCGGTAAATGCATTTCTTCACCTCACCTCTTCCATTGATAGGCCAGTACTGAAGTCTTATGTTATATAGTGTATTCTGAATACCTGAATGTAGCAATTTTAGGTGATAGTGTTGTACTATAAGCGTGGTTATGTGATCCTTGGCAGGTAGAACAATAGGATGTGCCTGTGAAAATGGAATGTCTGAGTGCTGAATGCGTCCTCCTATTCTTATGATGTCATCGCATAGAAATGGGTTTAGTTTCCGAAGAGGACTAGTTGTAAATGTATAAGACTTATGCGATTTCTTATTGTGTGCTGATGTGTCAGTGTATTCTGATGGCTGTGTATGAGATATGTGTACTGGTTTGTCATCAGAATTATGAATATGCTCAGTGTTCTGAGTTTAAGTGTGCTCAGCGGTGTGAGTTTGAGCTAGATTTTGTGTGGACTGTAATTCTTGTTTTTTTTTTTGCAAAGTGATGCTGCTGTGCAGTTCTAATTATAAAGTTGTGTGCGTTTTTTAGTTCTGCACCAGTTAAGTAAGACTTGCATTTTTGATTTTTGTTTTTTAGATTATGTGCAAATCTAAATAAGTAGGAAACTATTTTTACTAATTTTGGAAAACTTGAATATTTGCAAAAATGTTTATAGAAAAATGAGTAATTTACTAGGTTGTCTGTGCAAATGTTAACTACTTTAGGCTGTGTAGGTATTGACGGTGATAGTTCCTGTCCTAGGTGATGTTGAATGTTCACCATAGTCTGTGTATTTGAAATGGGCCTACTTGGTTGTGGTTGTGTCAACCATGATGGGCCATGCCACCAAAGTGTACATGAAGGTAAAACATTAGGCATGATTCCATGAGTAATGAGGTCTACCGGGTTGTCTTTAGTACTTATGTAATGCCAGTCATCGGCTCTTGTGGTGTGGATGATTTGCATGAGACGATGTGTGACGTAAGTGTCATGTTTGTGCTTGTATGGAGATAGATAGAACGACGACTAACGAATAGATATTTAGATATCATCTAAATATCTATTCGTTAGTTGAACTAATAGAAGCACTCCACATAACTCCAATATAGACTGTTGTCTTTTCAGAGGAGCAACTTTAGATTTAGCTGTAACCAATACACAACTAGGGGGTGCATTGTTATATGTTGCTCTTATGTGCATGCAAGCTCTGTATGCTTTGATGGAGGCATCACTGGCTCCGATCAGGATTATTTGCAAAGGTATGTTAGAGAAATAATATCTAGGAATTGCAATTGCTTTAAGGCAATGTAGCTGTTCACTAAACTTTTGCCAGATAATTTGTAGGTCTTCCGGAATAAGAGAATCCCACTGAATTTGTTGTTTTCATATATCTTGCATTAATACTTTAGCTAAGATAGTAGTGGGGCTAAAATACCAACCGGATCATAGAGGAGAGATGCTATATGTGATAGTATGTTCCTTTTTGTGGTAGGAGTAGAGTTGTTAGTGTTAGGTATAGATATGCTACGTGAATCTTGTTCAGGTAGCCATTTTAAACCAAGGGTTTTCACTGAGTCGGGTGGTGTAAAGTTGTATACATTGTTGTGTGTCTGAGCATCATATTGAAACGCATTATTAGAATTTATTACATGTGCATATATATCAGAGTTGTTAGCTGACCACTTGTGCAGTTTGAAACCTGCCCTGCCGAGTAGATCAATGAGCTCTAAGCATAGTTGAATGCATTGTGGTAATGATTGAGAGCCACACAGATAATCGTCAACATAGCTACTAGACTTTATACAGTCAGCTGCTAGCGGGTGTGTATCTGTATGTCTGTCAGCTAAGTCTATCATTGTGCGACATGCAAGATAGGGAGCACATTTAGTGCCATAGGTTACAGTATTCAGTTCTATATACTTGAGGGGTTCGATCTTTGAGCTTCTCCATAGAATTCTCTGTAGAGGAGTTTGCTGTGGATTAATGAAAATACCTCTGAACATTTTGACAATTTCACAAGAGAAGGCATATTTATAGAGCCTGAATCTAAGTATGATATCGAAGAGATCATTATATATGTAAGGTCCTTCATATAATATATCATTCAAGGAAGTCCTGATGATCAGTGAGCACTTGCATGGAAAACTGTGCGTACTTTTGTAGAAATATTCTCAGGTTTAACTATAGCTAAATGTGGCATATAGTATGAATTACTGTCATTAGGAGAAAAGTCTTCAACGTAATGAGCATGCCCTAATTTTATTAATTCCTCAATGAAGCTTTTGTATTGTGTGTATAGGTTAGTGCCTTTTATCAGTTTAGATTCTAGCTGTAATAAGCAGCGATAAGCCATGTTGAAAGAATTACCAAGATCCTTTACTTTATCTTGTTGTAGTGGTAGATTGACTGTGTATCTGCCAGTGTAGTCTAATGTAGTTGTAGACTTGTAGAGTTCCTCGCAGCATTTGTCTGCAGGTGAGAGTAGTTTCTTTGGAGGCAATTCTTCTGGCTCCCAAAATGATTGTAGTAGATTGTCTGTGGATGTGGATGTCACAAACATGCTAACATTCTGATTGCTATCAGAGTCAAGAAACTTAGTTTCTGGTTTGAAGGAACCAGACACAATCCATCCAAACTTAGTCTCTATTAGGTATGGTAGTGCAGGGCCAAGCTTGATGCGGCCTGTTTGTAGCACAGTGTAAAATAGTTCAGCGCTTTCATGTCAATCGTGCTGGGCACAAAGAATGTGGGGTCTGCTAGCTTATGTAATTATTTTGTTGGTATGTTCCAAGTGTGAGTAGGTACAAATGTGTGCGGTAGCAATGCCAACTTAACCAACATGCAAAAATTCAACTCCGTAGGATAAGAGGAAGTGGTTCTATTTCAGCTTGCAAGATTTTCCCTAAACAAACATACATGAAGACATGCAAAAATACAAACATACAAACATTTGCAATGTTTGTATGTTTGTAAAATTTTATTTAAGTTATATAAATAAAAGCTTTTAAACTGTGTCTGTGTGTCTGTGTGTTTATTTGCGCATCAAGTAACTAAAAATTAGTAAGAAAACGAAAACCACGAGTACCAGACCCGTTTGTACTCAAATTAGTCAAACTTTAGATCAATATCTCATATAATTTATTTTTCCTTTCACTATATTTAGCATTTATTCACAATAACTCATACTTTCCACTTCAGAAACTATCTATAAAAACCTACGACTCACTTTAACATAAAGATCCATCGTCTCACCTCTATATTTACGATACGGCATAATCCCTAAATTCCAATATCTGAAACCGATACGCGGCATCCCTACAAGCTCAATACGGGTTTATTATAAAAGTATTTGGCCTCATAGCCTCACGTGCCGAACAGCATTATGCGGTTGTACTTCTTCCTCCGGATACGGTATATGCATGGACGTAGCGAGTACTAAATTTCAGGGGCGAACCACCGTACATTATAATATTACATTATACTACTCCCAATTTTCGCAAAACATGCTCGTCGTTAGCTTTATTGGGCTCAACACTGCGAGTGACATCAACTAAACCTATCACTCCTGCTCAAAGTTTACTCACTAACTAAAATAAATGATTCTTATCTTAATATTGATTTCATATGAGAGAAATATATAAATTTAGAAAAAAATAATGCCATATCATAGTTTCGTTATTGCGTTTTATCCCCCCCAACTCTTCCTTGATTACACTCCTAGTATACGGTACAAATTATCATAATGCATTCCGCGTCCCGGCTCCGGCGTTTTGCGCAATAAGGACGCTTGAGTAACGCGATTTAGAAGACATATTGACTGATGCTGTGGCATTTGAGAAGAATGCGAGTGAGGAAATCGGAGGATTGATTTTCAGACTGACTTTCTCTACAAGATTGTAACAAATTGATGGAGAATAGAAAGGATTTAGCAATCGGTTCAAATCTTTTTGATTTTAGCCCATGTTTTTTATAAAAAAAATATTTTGCTCGTTATCAATACCTATTATTGTGAAAATTTCTCCCTAAATTGCATTCAATCTATAAAGATTTGAGCGGTAATTATTTGATAGAAGTGAGCTGAACTAAATCGGTTAATCAAATTTTGGCTGTGTTTTTGTTTTGGCGTAAAAGATGAAAAAAATGGCAAAATGCATTTCGAATCACTAATAGAAGGGTTTCGTCGTTTTGATTACATAACTAACATGATAAGTTTTCATCACAGGATGCCCATTTACGTTGCTAGTTTTTGACATGATACATACTCGTCTAGCATGGGTGATTACAAGTTTCTAGGACAAATAATTAAGAAATTACAAAGTATTATATCATATCAGAAACTTTATGAATGGAAAATATGTATTTTGAATAAATACATAAAACACATCATCATCATTTCATTATAAAACACTTGATGTAACACATCTAACTGCGTGGTACGGGAGTAAGGCCCTGCCGCACCGCGATATTTCACCGCGCGATTTTAATTCGCGCGTATTTTATTCCGTGATCGGAATTACATCTAGTACGCACTGCGAATAAAATTCCGCACGATTATGGTCAGTTTGATGCAGTTCCCGGCTGAGACGGACGTCTACTGAAACTTTCAGGGTAGCTCACAAACCGATGGCAAAGAAATGAAAAAAAGGAAAAATAATAATAAAAGTAAAATAAGAAAATAATATATAAAAGTTACATTCATTAAATAAAAAAGTCTTAGAAGCCTTATTTATAATTTGATTTTACTTGTTACACGACTGCCCAAAAAGTGGTGTTTGTATGTATATTTGTATGTATGTTTTTATATATTTTTTATATTTTTGTATATATGTTTATATGTATTTTTGTATGTATGTTTGTATGTCATCATCATCATCATCATGTCAGCCTTTAGAAGTCCACTGCTGAATTTAGGCTTCCCCCAAAGAGCGCCATGACGAGCGATCTTGTGCTACCTCCATCCACCGACTTCCGGCGATGGCTACAATGTCGTCGGTCCATCGTGTGGCGACCACGAACAAGCAAGCGAAGTGTGGGGTCTCCCCACACTTCGCTTGCTTGTTCGTGGTCGCCATTCGAGAACCTTTATTCCCCAGCGGTTGTCGGTTCTGCGAACTATATGGCCTGTCTATTGCCACTTCAATTTGCAAACTCTGAGAGCTATGTCGGAACCTTCGTTCTTCTACGGATTTCCTCATTTTTTTGTTTGTATGTATATTTGTATAAATGTGAGTTTCTTTATTCCACCATAACTTTCAAATGCTTGAACAGATTGAGACGTATGGGTTATCGTTAGAATCCTTACATCCTCCCGAGTACCAAAAGCTTTATAATTTTTGAAAAAATTCAATGTTGCGGCAGTATGGTTCCATTTTTAAATGCAAAAAAAATAAATTTTTTCGGCTTGTTTTTTGATACCTATATTGGGTATCAAATTAAAGGCCTTCATAAGCATATTCCAACAGTATATACTTTATTGGCATAAGTTCATTGTTGGCAGGGCAGGCGTATTTGTTTAGTTTTATTTACCTGATACTACGGCGGCGGCGGCGTGACAGACCTATCAAAAGATGTCATGAGCATTGGGTTCCATTTACGGCCTTAAGACCTATGAATAGATTTTTCTACATAAAACATCAAGCAGCTTTTGACTATATCAATGTCGTAATTTTCTGGTAACTCATGTGCGGCCCCCGATCGGGCGGGAGACGAAGCGCGTGACATCCTGCCACTAGCGCCAGTGCACGAATGAGCGAAACGCGCGAATGAGCGAATCGCGCGAATTTTATTTCGCAGTGCGGCCATAGCCATACTACTTTATACTGTACAAAAAATTCGCGCGGAAATAAATCCGCACCGCGTCGCGTTCAATTTGCATCAAATCACAGCATTTTTTCCGCGTGGTTTTTTTAACCGCCAGTGCAGCTACCCCCGTATGATTCAATGTGTTACAGAATTGCGGAAAAAAAAAACGCGCGGTGAAATATCGCTGTGCGGACAGGGCTTAAAGCCGACTCTTATCGGGTCTTTCCGCCACAGCTCTGCGATATTCGTTGTTTTACATCTGCCATGCGTCCCGCGACGACTCATTTTTTTTTAATGATACCAATCAAGAGCGTTCAAAAACAAATTAGTCTTCCTTCAACAAGTATTTTAACCTCTAAAAAGTAAATGCATGATCTTTTTTTGATGGGAGTGATTTCGTGAAAAGTGTTAGACAAAGTCTAACCGGAAGTTTGTAACCGGAAGTGTAATAGGAAGCCGAGGAAGCGATCGCTTTTTGATTTTTCGCGTGCGGTGCTATCAAGCTAGAAGCCATCACATATTTTTTCATAGTGCAAAATAAACACTTCAGTTGGTAGGTAATAGAACTCAGGTACTTCAGACTATAAACCGAACGGTTCCTGGCTGAGCTATCAAGACATTCGATTTTCTGACGAAAAGTAACATCAGATAGGTCAGATGAAGTAGTTGCTGATTCACAGTTGACCAATGAGCGCGCGCGGTGCTAGAGTATGTTAATGTTGTCTAAGGTGAGATGTTAAACATCTTATGTGACTATAGTAAGGCTCATTTATAATCGACTTCTAAAAAGAGGAGGTTCTTAAGTTATCTGTTTTTTTTTGCTCTTGAGGTCTCTTAGTTAAATATCAGACTGGGGTGTCTGGATAGAAATATGGATAGATGGACGCACAGGGCGATCTTATAAAGGGTTCCTTTTTGTACTACGGAACTCTGCAGTGCAGCGTCAGACAATTTTTATAGGCATGCGTGGCGCAAACATCTCAAAACTCTTTTATTTCTGTAATGTACTTCGTTTTAAAAAGTTGCTTGGTTAGCTTTCTGTAACCTAATGACACGGGCTAATGATATTGCCATTTCCGCAGATATTCACTCAAATCACCAGAAGAAATCGCAAATTTCCCAGACATGTATAAATGTAGGGAGGAAAAACACAGTGCCCCAATTAACTTAGCCGAGATAAATGTTGGCCCTAAACTGTAGTCGAGTCAGAATACTCGCTTCATCCGACGTCATGGTAACGGTTCTGGAGATCCCTTTGGGCTGGGAAAAAACGTTAATATAATCATGTTTGTGTGGATAATAACTGGCTGTGTTTTATTTCTGGCGAAAAGTCAAACAAACGTGTCCTCGATGTTAAAAAAATATATAGACATGTTTAGTTATTTAAGTATAAAAGTGAAATAGCCTGCGTTTTTTTATTGGGTATACATTAGCGTTCCAAATGCAAAGAGATGAATAGAAAATCCTACTAATATTACATATTCAAAAGTATGTGTATGTATGTCCGGTATTAAGGCTGAAACGGATCTATGGATTTTGATAGAATTTGGTATGTAGATACTTTAGGTCCTGGAATAACACCTATCATACTTTTCATCATCATCATCATCTTCATCATCACCACTAGTGAAACCGCGGGCACTGCTAGTTATATAAAAAACATGTTTAAACATACATCACGATAACTTTAGTTCTTTTGCGTATATTTGCATTCCAGATTTTATCTTTCAAAGAGATCTCAACCAAACATGCTTGCCATAGCTCGTTGAGTGACATTGAGCTTGTAAATCAGTTTAATAATCGCTTGCTCGACGTTGGTCACTAGTGCCAAACCAAGTACTGCTAAACCAGAGACCACGTGAAGCCACGTGACGTGTGAAGCTGCACTAGAAATAGATTCCAAAAAAGTTTACACGTAACTCCACGGCTGCATGCTCTGTTCATTGTCTTTTACAAATAATTACAATAGACACAGTCATAAATTGAGTTTCCGTCCTGACATTTGCCTTTACAAATTGAGATTACGCAGAACCCTGTTTCACTTCGATTTCCCCGAACTTGGCCGACTTTTTCATTAAATTACTTTCGTAATGAATAAATGTATTACACCAGAGATTCCTTTCTTCACTTTTTGCTTCCTTATTTTATTATGAACCGAGGGAAGTGTCTTATGCTCCGAGTTATTTTTTTATCCAGGGTGTAATAAATTTTATTTTAATGCCCCTTTTTGGATTAATTCAAAATGTAAATGGGGCGACCTCGCGACTGTCACCCGTCTGTATAATACTTTTAATGAACTGAATAAAAATAACAATGACGAAATGCTCTTTCTCCAAGAAATTATGAAAAGCCTTTTGGTGAAGTAAAATTTGAATTTCTCTTTCGTTTAGAACATGGATGCTTTGCAACAGGGGAATACCTAATTAAGTCTGTTGTTGTTTAATAAAACAAAAGGGTTACAGTATTAAATGTATTAACCAAAGAACAAGCTTTTTCCTTTCCTCAATTCCCTAAAAACTATGGATTATGGACTAAAATAAATAATAAGTTATAAGAAAAACGAATAAAGCTGTCCCCTTAATCGCATATAATTTTACGCTATTATGAACAAGCATAATTTCACCCTTACGTGCTCCTTTTCAAATAACAGGTCCCGATTTATGCTGGAGAATCGCACTAGCACAAGCAGACGCTCTTTTTATACAAATACCTACACATGCACGCACTATTACAACGACTCCAACGGTATGATAACTAAATACGAGGTTGAGAGCTAAATGTATAAAAAATTAACATCAACACAGTTTAATAAAAAGGGACCAGCATATTTTTGTGAAAACATCCGTGTTTTTTTAGAAGAGATACACACAGATTCGATAATAAATGCGGGATTACATTTAAATCGATTTGGGATTTGGTCGCTACAGTGACCTAGGGGGATTTAATTGGCAAAATAAGCTACTGAAGTCATGTTCAGTAGCTTTTTTTTTGTTGTATTCATATAATAATAACATTTTTTAAATCCGTGTCTGTTTGTTTGGCTGTTTATTTGTTAGTTTTTTTGTCTGTATGTTTGTTCGCGCATAACGTAAAAACTACCGGACCGATTGCTATGCGGTTTTCATTGTTTCATAGCTTAGGGTTTGACTTAAAAACTGGGGTACATGGTATCTTAATCTAATAATAACAAACCGAGCATCGATTAAAAACTATTTGACGGCTGAACGAATTTTGAAGAAATGTAGTATATTGTACTTTATAGGTACTTTTGTTCCTGGAATAACACGTATGGGCTACTTTAAAATGAAATGACCACGTGGGCAAAGCAGCGGGCACAGCTAGTTATAAATAATTGCATTTATTTCAATTTATTTACATATGAAATGTAACAATAACTACAACTATTAATAAAATACCTGCATAAGTTTAAAGAAATTTATTCTCAAAAATGACATAATAGACACTTACTTGATAACAATAATATCATAATATTACCTTCCAATTTTGACGATACGGTGGCGCAGTCAGTATAATTTGATGACAAACATGCTGTTAGAAGGCATAGCTGTCATTTAAGTTCAGGCTCAAATTTTTAGTTAAGCTTTATACTGCACTGCACAGAACCTACAAAATACTGAATATACTCACTTTGCTTGTATTTATTCCTGGAGACTAACATATTTATAACACCCACTTTATCCACTAATCCACTAAACCCACTGTTCAAGCCTCCGACATCGATGGAGGTCGAACAAGTCATGCGTAGCAAGCGCCCCCGCGAGGACGTACCCTCCAGCTCACAGCCAAATCCCGCTAAAGCTGCGTGTTTATCTCCCCAGCCCGCTCCTCCAACCAGAGCTGCCCCCAGGCAGCTCCAGGTTGGATGTCAAAAAAACCACCACCCCCGTTCTTTATTAAGGCCAAGGCAAAGTGGGACCAAGTTTCGCGTATCCTTTCCGACAAAAGGCTAAACTTCACTTCCGCGCAAAACACCTACAAGGTATAAAAGTCCAGGTACCGACCTCGGACGACCACCGTCGTTTCACTAAGATTCTCGACGACGAGCACATATATTTTTTCACGTATGTGCTCGACGAGGAGAAACTTCTCCGCGTCGTCATACGGGGAATCCCTAGTGAGGTCGAGACTAGTCTCGTCCTCGAGGACCTTAAGTCCCAGGGGTACCCCGTTCATGCAGTCCATCGTATGCATAACCGAAACAGGGTCCCACTGAACCTCGTTATTGTCATCTCGGATAAGAGCCCTGAGGGTAAGGCCATCTTCAACTTGAAGACGGTCATCAACCTCTCTGGACTCTCAGTCGAGACCCCCGACAAAAAAGGCACTCTTTCGCAGTGCCACAAGTGCCAGCTCTATGGCCACGCTGCGCAGTCTTGCCACTGCAAACCGCGCTGTGTGAAATGCCTGAGCGATCAAGGCACGATCGACTGCAAACGTCCCCGCGATACCCCCGAACCGCCCGCTTGCGTCCTCTGTCAGTCAGTAGGACACACCGCAAACTACAAAGGGTGCCCGAAAGCTCCAAGGAGCGTGAAAGGGCCCGGCCGCCGTCACTTCACGCGCCCTCCCCTACCCACAACTCACGCTGGTAACGTTACACCCCTAAGGTGAACCTAGTCCCCCCGATGCCCGACAATGACTTTACCGCCATTGTCGGGCGCCGGACCTTATCGGCCTCCTCAGGCACGTGCTCAAATACCGACCCCAGGGCCCGCGCCCCGTCTCCAACAACAAGAAGGGCAATAAGACAATCTGTCCCTAGTCCTCGGCTATATTAACATAGACATGAGCGAAGTTGACGAGCTCGCGTCGAAACTTCGTTCCTGTAGGAACGGCGTCCAGATTATCAGAGCCTTATCTGAGCACAAAGTGCTCATGGATACTCTCCGTAACGTCAAATAACAACTTTATGATGGATAACGAAACATATGTAAAACCCCGTAACATCACGTTAGCATGGTTTAATGCTAACAGCCTCCCAGAACAACGCGATCAAGTCAATGAATTTTGTAAGACATACCAGACTGACTTTATGCTAGTGCAAGAGACATTCCTAAAGCCGAGTAAGCGCAACCCCGGGATTGCGAACTACCGGGTCATTTGAAACGACAGAGTCACCGCCGAAAGAGGCGGTACTCTAATTTACTATAAGAAGTCTCTTCACTGCGCCCCGTTAATAACCCCTACGCTACGTAACTTAGAAGCCTCAGTTTGCCGAATAGCAATGACCGATCATCAATCGGTAGTTATAGGTTCGTGCTACCTCTCTCCCAAGAAAGAATTACTCAGGAGTGACCTCGATGCGCTCTTCTCCCTAGGTATCTCGGTCATACTGGCGGGCGACTTCAACTCCAAGCACGTTATGTGGGGGTGCGGAACCACCAACCCTAAAGGTACGGCACTTTACAACCTTGTCGCCCCGCTTGGATTTGACGTCGTCCCTCTACTGGAACCGACCTATTATCCATTTAATACCAACAACAAACCCGACATACTGGACAAACCACTACTAAAGAACGTCTCCCTTAAGTTCCGCTCGATTCAAGTATATCAGGATTTAGACTCGGACCATCGTCCCGTAATCATGCGCCTCGACCCAGACCTAGCACTCCGACTCTCCCCTCCCCCAACAAAGACGATAGTGGACTAGAAGCGTTTAGGGGAAGCCCTCAAACCTATCAGTTCACCCGATCTCGACCTCATCCCCGACGACGTATCACGCTCGATCGATGCCCTCACCAGCCACCTCACCACCGTCGTTGGTGAGTGCTCCAGGCAGGTCCCAGTGGTGGATCACCTCCTCTGGAACCTGCCCGCGAGCGTGAGGCGGCTGATAACGGCAAGGAACGCAGCCATAAGGCACTACCCAAATCCATTATGCAAGGCTTTCATCGTGCGGTAAAGAAACTCATAAAGGATTTGCGTAATATTGCGTGGAACAATAAGATGACTGACATGTCGCCGTCTCACCTAGCGTATTGGAAGATGGCGAAAAAGTTCAAGTCTGATACCCAATCAGTTATGCCCCCCCTCGAAAGGTTCGACCTCCCTCCGGCATTCGAAGACGACGAGAAGGCCGAGTGCTTGGCCGAGAGCCCAAGCACCTCTCTGTCCCATTAGTCTATCTCTTAGTCAGCATCTTCAATGCCGCTATGAGCAATCAATCATTCCCCGAAGCCTGGAAGAGTGCCGATGTCATCGGCATTCACAAACCAGGCAAAAAATCTACCATACCCTCTAGCTACCGTCCAATCAGTCTCATCAGCTCTCTGGGGAAGATCTACGAGCAAATCATTCTGAGTCGACTCCGTTTCATTGCAAACTCAAAAAACCTCATTCCAGACGAGCAGTTTGGCTTTAGAGACAAACACTCTTGCTTCCAACAAGTGCACCGCATCACGGAGCACATCCTCGCTAGCTTCAACAGATATCCAAAATCCCAAACCACGATAGCCGTCTTCCTAGACGTGGCTAAGGCTTTTGACAAAGTCTGGCACGCCGGGCACAAGTTGTATCAGTTCGGATTGCCAGATTGTCTTATGCTCATAGTACAAGACTACCTCAAAAGCCGCAGCTTTCGTTATCGTGTCGAGGGAGTCAAATCCAACCCGCACCCTATCAGAGCCGGTGTCCCTCAGGGCTCCGCGCTTTCCCCGCTTCTGTTCTCACTGTACACTAGCAATTTTCCGCGCCCTCCCAACGTAGAGATCTCCCTCTTCGTCGACGACACTGCCATCTATACGAACGGATGGAAGCCAACCCACCTTCGGAGACACATCCAACGGGCGCTCGTCGCCCTCGGAGAGTGGTTCCGAAGAAGCTTTTTACTGAGGACACCAAGTGTGGCCTTCCACCCGGTCGCCTTATGATGTTCGATCAACCATCCCGTGGGCGAAACAAACCAAGTACGAAACAAACCAAGTACCCTTGATTATCGACTGAGATTCGACAAACACGTAAAAGTAGTCCGCGACAGGGCGTCCTTCTTCCAAGGCCGCCTTTACCATCTCTTAGGCAAGCGGAGTAAAATGTCCCTTAGGAATAAGGTGACACTTTACAAAGCCTGCATCCGCCCCGTCATGACTTACGCGTCTATAGCATTCGCGCATGCCGGCCCGTTAATCCTGGAAACGCTCCAGAGAGTTCAAAATAAATTCCTTAGAAATGCAGTAGGCGCTCCCTGGTATCAGAGGAACGCCGACCTGCACCGCGATATTGAGCTTCCCTTGATCAGTCAATTCATGAAAGATGCCTCTTGCCGCTACTTTGATGCGCCGCCCCATCATCCCAACCCTCTCGTAGTAAACGCCTCCGACTATGCGACATACAGTATTGCCCTCCGTAGACGTCCCCGCGATGTCCTGGACGATCCGGACGACGCTATCGCAGTCAAAGTACTAGCAGCAATGGCCTCGCCCAATCTGATATATCAACACACTTAGACACAGACACCGACCTCGCCGGCGAGGTCGAAGGTCCCATAACACATAGTCAGATATTATTCGCCTTCGAGTTTCTTGCCGATTCTTCTCGAAAGAGTATTACGAATCGGCGGTCAGTTATAAAAATCAATCAAAGGGCACCTAGCCATTGTTCAGGGCCCCCTCGATCACTAGCGATCCAGGGGGTGTTTAGTTCGATACCCCCGCAATCAAACGGCCGTCCAAGCCGAGGGCCGTACCCCCTGGGTACCCTCGTGCGGGTCGTCCAAATTTAACTTTGGCGTGCGTTTCTGCGTCACGCATTGCGGTGGAGTGGTTGTGAGTGCCCGCCCCCAAGCCCGGTTCAAGCTGTAGAGGCCGATAAGGCCAACAACATTAGTCATTCCTAAAAAAAAACTAATCCACAACAAGACACAAGTTCAAAAAACTAAAACCCGACTACGGTCAGGTAAAGAGATAGCCTTTGACACTCTTGCAATGAATACGAATTGATTGATTGATACCTCGCATGTCAAAATCGGACCAAGTTTCTAGTTAGAAAACATAACCCTACCCTTTCTTTGCTTCGCTCTAGTCTGGTAAAAATTATAGCCTCTGACATTCTTTAAATGAAGACAAATCGATTGATACCTCGCGTGTCAAAATTGGAACAAGTTAGTCGAGTAAACAAATATTGCCTATGACACTACACCTGAACATGAATCGACTAATACCTCACTTGTCAAAATCAGACCAATAGTGGAACATCCATATTATATACACACATACATCGACTGTTAAGTACATCACCATTCCTTTGCTTTGCCGTACTCGGGTAAAAACAATATGAATACCATGGATTTGGTCGACTTTGCCAATTTTCACACTACAATTATCAAATTGCTGCCATCTCATTCGTTAAATGAAGGCAACACCATATTGTCTTTAATAGTCAATCAACACAAGAAGTAATTAAGATAATAATTAAATATAGTGTCTATGATAAAAACAAACCTTCCCACTTTATTTAACTGGTTTTTGTAATCACTTATAATAATATTATTTTCCTTATTGCTATGTACTACTTTGTAAGTCTTGAGGTCATAAATTTTATGATCCTGAGATGAAATAAAATACCCTATCGAATTTAATCCAGAGAGGGGTTAATTTTTGAGTTATAAAACTCTTTTTATTAAATAATATTGACATAATTTTAGTGACTCATTTATTTAAGAATATTTGTATACAATAAATTAAGGGTTGATTTTGCTACATTTAAAAAAGCGTAGGTATATTCAGCCTTATGGTACGTTATCGTCTCAAAATTCAAATTTGTTTTTACAGGCTCAAAGCGAGCGCTCGTGCAGAATTGTTAAAACCCTCTTTGGGGATGAATTTCGCATAATCGCTTCTTATCCTACAGATTCAATATGATAGGAATCTCCTGTCCAAATTTCAAGTTCATAGCTTTGGCGGTTTGGCTGTGCGATAAATCTTTATTATAATCATCACTGATGATTATCATACATCATCTACTCTTTTATAAGTATTTACTTTGACATTTAATTCGAAAGGAATCAGTCCATGCAACAGAATATATCTGTGTCACTAAATATGAATAGTAAATAACTAATAAAACATAAAACTAGGTATAATTAAATTAGTCAAAATTCCAACTTGTTATCCCTGCGACATGAGAAAGATAACTCGCGCACCGCTTTCACTTGGACCTTGCAAGCGGGAGCGGGGCGGCAGCACTCGCGCCGCAGCCGCAGCCGTGTAGCGTGTTTAGTGAAATATATATTTCAGCTTAAGGCTAATTACTTTTAGGACAGTTTTTTTAAATTCTTTATTGCTGTAGAACGATTCTAAATAATGGACAGAATACCTTCATTTAAGAAAAGTATCGAATGCAATGTCAGGGTGTATAGATAAGAGTGTCTTATGTGTTATTTTAAGACCAAAAGAACAATAATACCTTTCATCAAGATTCGTCCAGCTGTCAAATAGTTTTTATTTCGATATCTTATTTTTTATTAAATTATCTTCTTTGTACAGACTTTTTGTTGCTGATAAACAAAATAGAAAATATTTAGAAATGATTTCGTTCCAACACAATTATTTCCGGTAAAAGTATTTTCCTGTTGTTTCAGTGTCGACAGTGGACGTGGATGCGGTGCTGGGGAAGAAAGCCTCTCTGCCGTGTGACGTCACTCCTGACGTCACCGAGGACCGCGTTTACATGGTGCTGTGGTTTAGGAAAAGCGGCGGGAAACCTATATACAGGTAGGATTCATGTAACATTGTAGGTGTCATACATACTGGTAGAATTATTGATAATTTAGAAGATTAATATGAACAATATACATAAGTTCAAAACCCGTTTACGGTCGGGTAAAAATAGCCTAAAACACTTTTGCGATGAAAAAGAATCGATATCTCACGTGTCAAAACCGGATCAAGTTTTTTGTGTGAACACATAACCCTCCCTTTGTCTGGCCCTAGTCGGGTAAAAAATAGCCTATGACAATACATGAAGAAGAAACGATTGATAAAATCACCTCGTTTGTCAAAATCAGACCAAGTTTTTAGTTTGAACACATAACCCTACTTTTTACTTGCTGTAGTATGGTAAAACAATAGCCTATGACACTCTGTACTTGAAGACGAATCGATTGACAACTCGCTTGTCAAAATCGGACCAATAGGGGCGATGCTATGTTCAAACATTCATGTTTATACATACATACATACATACATACATACATACATATATATAATTGTTTTTTGTGTTGGAGCATAATAATATTTAAAATTAATAAATAAGTAAGTACATATTAACTAACCTATACTTTTAATCTTCTAATTGTGAATAAATTAGTATCAAGGTTAGTCTTTAGCTTTGTTTTGTAAATGTTTATAGAAATAATGATCGCAACTTTTGTCTAATCCTACCTACTCGTACAATAAAAGCATCACGTATTAATTCTAGCAGCAAAACAGCAATCCCTTGCTTCGTCGTAGTCGGTTAAATTACTCTTCTTTTTTTTAATTCGGTTTACGAGTAACGAGACGAGCATCGAGACGAGATGATGGTAAGCGTCACAGCCTGTGCTACCCAGAACTGTAAATCACTACACTGCGCGCGCTCGTCAACCTGCGACATTGTTTTTATACGCTTTATATTAACTTCACTTGTATGTTTGTATGTTTGTAACAGACTCCTTTGGACGCTATTTTGACCCACTTTAAAAGGTCAGATTTCATTCAAATTTTGCACACCTGTCAAAGACCGATGACAATGCAATAACTCGAAAAAAAAACGCTCTTTTAAATAAACCAAACTAAAAAGTAGAAAATAAATAATAGTTTAAAAAAACTAAAAATACGCTTTATATAGAAAACCAAACTAAAAAATAGAAAATAAATTTTAATAATTTTGAATTATAGTGTAAATAAGAAAAAAATGTTTTATATAAAAAAAAGCGTAGGGTGCTTTTTAAGATATTATCGAAATGATAATCCTTCTCATATCTGTCAATGAAATATTTATAACTATTGACCCATGCACCCACGCTTTTTGTTAAATAAAACTTTTCTATTTTTTAGTTTGGTTTTCTTTATAAAGCTTGTTAATGTTTTTTAGTTTTTTTAAACTATTATTTTTTAAGTCTCATTTCCCAGCAATTTTGCTAGAAAAAAAAACGCGTTTTATGTTTGTGTAAATTATGTAACTTATGTATGTAAATGTAATCGTAATGTATGTTAGAGAAAGACGAGTCTTAAACGTCGATGGTGGCACAGCCTTTATTAGATAAAATATGTGGATAGTGGTATTCGTCCAAAGATCTTAAACTAGAAACAAGCATGGTAAAACACCTCCCCAAAGAACCCGACTGCGAGCAAAACTAAACGATGATTTCCAAATATCAATGATATTGATAATGAAGATTCGGAGGGCACGTTAAGCTGTTGGTCCCGGCTGATATTAATAGCAGTCGTTAAGCGATGTCAGATGCTCTCGGGCGGCTTGACAAACTCTGACACCTGAGGCCAGCACTACCTCATACGAAAAACAAACAAACAATTATATTTGGACTCCCCCACTTCACATAGTTCGTAGACATTTTTTTCTTTTTCACAATATGGCGTCTGGTTTGTCGCCATATTGAAATTTGTTTACTTTCATGTCTTTAGTATAGCACTCGCAAGACTAAGGCAAATCGATTGACGTAAGAATAATCAAAATCGGTCAACGCGTTTGGTCTATATGCCACAAAGGAACATACATACATACATAGGCTGATAAACAAATACATTACCCGGTCTTTGAGTTGCGCAGTCTGGTAAAAAGTGAGTATTGCATATAATTCCTTTCAGCACATGGTAGTTATTGTTTTTACAACGTTTCATTTAATTCACTGTGTTAATACGAATGAATGTAGGTTTGGGACAAATCTTGGAAGTCAATTGTGAAACGCTTAACGATAACGTCCCATTGAACAAGCAGAAGTTTAACTCTATCAGTTCACGAATAATTTAATTCAAAATTAAACAATGCGTACCTAATCTTCTATGAAATATTAAGAAAAGCTACACTCAAAATATGTATAATTAAACAAAAAAAAAACGCTTTCATGAGTTTTTTTTAATGCTTTGTCACTTATTAAGTTTTTAAGTATATAGATATGTTACGACTGTCACTCACGATTTATTTCGTTGAACAATTCAACCGGTGTTCGGACGTTAAAAGACGTTCATCCTCAGGGTTCGCGTCGTGCCCTCGCTGTGAAAACTCCTTACATACATAATGAATCATGCTCACGTTAGTTTATATACCAATATAAGTTTTTAAGTGTTTTCTTTTTATGTCATTATCATCGATTTGTGAGCGATCCTGAAAGTTTCAGCAAGGTAGCTAATGGGAAGTGCTCGAAATTTGAATTGCAAGATTTCAGGACAGACAGAAATACATTGTTACATAGATAGATACATACATACATACATACCTAAGTTAAATAAAAGCTTTTAAACATGTAATGAGCCGAACAATTTGTAAAACGAAAAATTGTTTTACTGAGCCATACATATTCGACTCACGACTTTATAAGTACCCTGAAAATGGTAATAATATTTTTGCTCCCAACAATATCGCAAGTAAAAAAGCTTGATAGGTACACCGTTGTTATTGGCGAATTCCCTGTTAGTTTTCCTTTGTGTTTGAAGACCAATATGTTACGATAATGTTTATGTTACCCGATAGTACGCTACAAAATTGTAATGTAGATAGCGTAAAATAACTACATTCTTAATCTATCTACGAGTATGTATACTTATGCTACAAAATTTGTACAAATAAAATCTTTTTAAAAAGTATTGGTCTGGGTAATCTATCGATCTATATTTATAACTAGCTGTACCCGCATTACTATTCCAAGACCTAAAATACCAATATACTAACATTTAAACATAATTCCTTCAGCCCTCAAGCCCTCAATTAGTTTTTATCGATTGCTCGGCTTCTACTCGTTGGATTGAGATACTAAGTACTTCTGATTTTATGTCTAACCCTAAACTATCCAACAGTGAAAACAGCATCGCTATCAGTCCAGTAGTTCTTACGTGATGCGTGAACAGACTAACAGACAAACAGACGGAAACGAATTTAAAAATGTTTTATCTTTATCAGTAGCTTGTTTTTAGTACCTTCGTTTTTTTATATCTTTTTTTACAGTTTTTTTGGTACTTACTGATTTATTATATATATAGATGCCCTTCACTTTTGGGCAGAATAATAAAAATATGTGATTTAAAACATCCAAATTAATCCCCCAGGGGTCCATGTCAGGGGAGCCAAGTGGACGGAGGTGATTTATTACATTATTTTAATCATGCCTATACAACAGTACCGTGACATACCTACTGACTGACTGACAGACAACGCCCAGCCTAAAACGGTGGAGCTAGTTATTTGAAATTTGGAAGGATATTCATTGAGTATCCTAGAGATGAACTACTACGAAAGTAGCTTTAAACCGTCAAACATGAAAAAAAAACAACTCCAAATAAAATACCGCTATCCTGCGGTGACTCTTTAATTTATCGGTGTGAAAAGTATCCAATGTCCTACCTCGTAGTATGAACTCAAATCATGCCAAGTTTCATTTGAATTCATTCAGTAGTTTCGGCGTGCTGCGCGTCCAAGATACAGACAGAAAACAGTTTAAAAAAAACAGTTTTGGCTTCAGTACGAATATAGAAAAGCCTCCAAAAAATATCTAAATATCTTCAATGTACATAATTTGGACCCCTATCCCGCAGGACCCTTTATTATTTCAGGATAAAAGGTATTCTTAATTTTCACCCATCATATAGCATCAAAATCCGTCCAGTAGTTTCAGAGTGGTCAGTGTTTTTTAAATAATTTTTAAACCCTATCTTGCGGGAACCGTTTAATTTTTCGGGATGAAAAGTATCCTATGTCCTACCTAGTAGTATGAACTCAAATCATACAAGGTTTCATTTAAATTCATTCAGTAGTTTCATCGTAATGCCTAGCCAAGATACAGACAGACAGATAGACAGACAGACAGACAGACAAGAATGAAAAAAAATAACAGTTTTGACATCAGTAGGGAATACAGAAAAGCCTCCAATTTCTTTTTACAAAATATCTCCAATGTACAGAATTGGACCTGTTACAGTTTTATTACAAGTACCTATAGATACAGCATTAAGAACGATAAAGTCTGTACATTGAAGGTAATTAAGAAAAAAATGTAAGGTACTTAAAATAAGCTACTGAACAAAAATAGAACCTTTTTAAAATTCGTGTCTGTCTGTTTGTTTGTTTGTTAGTTTGTCTGTATGTTTGTTTGCGCATCACGTTAAAACTACTAGATTGATTGTGATGCGGTTCATTGTTGGATAGCTTAGAGTTTGACTTTAAAACTGGAGTACTTGGTATCTCAAACCAAAGAGTAGAAGCCGAGCAATCGATAAAAATATTTTTGACAGCAGAAGGAATTTTGGTCTTGGAATAGTACATAAGGTACTTTCAACCTAGAGAAATGACTACGCGTGCTAAGCTGCGGGTACAGCTTGTTTAAAATATAACATTTAACTGAACTAGAATATAACATATTAAAAAATCGTGTCTGTTTGTTCGCGCATCATGTAAAAGTCTCTGGACGGATTGCGTTACAGCTTACACTTTTGGATAGCTTAAGGTTTGACTTAAAAACTGGGGTACTTGGTATCTTAATCTGATAATTAGATGCCGAGCAATCGATAAAAAACTATCTCACAACTGAATGAATTTTGAGGAAATTGAGTTATTGTACATTATAGGTACTTTTGGTCCTGGAATAACACGTATAGGTTACTTTCAAATGAAATGATCACGTGGGTAAAGCCACGGGCGCTG
This sequence comes from Alsophila aescularia, assembly GCA_946251855.1. Lineage (NCBI taxonomy): Eukaryota > Metazoa > Arthropoda > Insecta > Lepidoptera > Geometridae > Alsophila > Alsophila aescularia. The sequence goes on along the minus strand of OX276373.1, from coordinate 21,080,854 downwards.
CTAGTCCATACCAATATATAAAAGTGAAACGTTGTCTGTTTGTTTGTTTGTTTGTTTGTTTGGGGAGCTTTCTCGCGATAACCGCTGGACGGATATTGATGAAATTTGGAATGCTTATACCCTAGAATAAAACATAGGATACTTTTTATCCTGGAAACTTCCACGGGAAAACTGGAACATGTTGAATACTCGCTGTAAGAAACGGTTGCCATGGAACGAAATAACAAGTCTGTCAAAAATCATCAAGAGCTTTGGTGTCACAGAGTAAGTAGTTGATGCTATACCAACAACAAGCCACAGAGGCCATAACCAAGAAGTCTAAGTCTACTTTTGCATTGGTTTTTAATATCCTAGAAAAACGTAGGATGCTTTTTTAGCGATAAACTGTAGTCCGCGTGGACGAAGTCGCGGGCGGGTAAGCTAGTATTTCATATATGTAATAAATTATTAATTGTCTATGAAAGTAGAACGAGCGAAAGTTGTTTTCTTGAATAACTATTTCACAGTACGCAGAGATTCTTATATTCAGGCTCTCTTGCAATGCAGTGTGTATAGGTATGAAAACGATACTCTTCGATTTTTTCACAATTCACTACAAATTAAAAATAACCTTGTCTTTTGATAACTTCCACATGGTTTTATGATGGACTAGCTGCGCCCCACGGTTTTACCCGCTCATAAATGATGAAAATTGACGGTGATCATGGAATATGTGTTAATCCAAGGTATAAGGTATCCAAATTCCAAATTTCACTCAAATCCGTTAGGCCGTTTGAGCGTGAAGGTGTACATACAAGTACGTGAGGACACATATACAAACTTTCGCCTTTATTAAAAGTTTAAAGCTTTTTAACTTGCAATGTATGTATGTATGTTTGTTTATGACAAATCTTGAAAGCTGAATGAATATTATATCTTTCCATAATAAACATTACAGCAGTACCCACACTTTTGCACGCAAATAATATTTACAAGATAAAAATAACCCACACGCAATACTAAGCTATGGATTGTAACACTATAAATATATATATATATATATATATATATATATATATGTATGTAAGTACTCCATCTTGGTACTATTATTTTTAACATGCTTTTATTGTATCGACATTGTTACTAATGTATGTCCCTTCAGATGCAAAAAATACTTTACAAAAGTTACATGCGATAATTAAAAGTGGGCAAATCTAAACTCCACCGTAAGCCAACTCGCAAACAGCCTTCAGACACTTTGCGAATGCGTATTTAATTAACAGAGAAAAGTCGCGTCTAATGAACTGTGCCGTACCTTAAACGGATGAGCACAGCCGATCCAATTAGCTATAGGACACACCTACAGAAGGAACACACAAGACGTCGCGTGTTCGTTAAGGAAATCACACGAGATTTGGGACGTCGAAGCCAGTACCCAGCGATCAATGGTCCCAGGCGATTAGAGGTTTCTGCCGTATTTCCGTTCGATGACAGACGGGCAAAAGTTACATTCATCAAATGGTCAGGCTATGGTTTAAAAAAGTATTTTTATACCATAGCCTAGGTTTATATATAATGCCATAGCCTATAAAGTCATTGGTGCGGAATGACTTTTCTGAGTAATGTGCGGTTATCCATCGCTCCGTGCTTCGGAGGGCACGTTAAGCTGTCGGTCCCGGCTGTTATTAATTAATAGCATTCGCTAAGCCATGTCAGAGGCCCTCGGGCGGCTTGACAAACTCTGACATCACAAAAGATCATGTGTGTGTATAACAAACACAAAACAAAATCAATTGTTATCAAGATCTATCTAGATAAATAAATAAAATTGAAGTGTCTGAATATAATATCAAAATCAGCTTGTTACTAAATGCATACGAAAGTGTATACGGTACTTATAACTTTAACTCATTTTTTAGAGTTTTTGTCTGTCTGTCTGTGTGTCTGTTTGTTCCGGTTAATCTCCGAAACGGCTGGACCAATTTCGACGGGACTTTCACTGGGCTAATGGTACAAGGAGTAAGCCATCTATTATATTTCCTATTATATGTATTATAATATAATTTATATATTATGATGTAAACTATCATATGCTTATTATAAGGATATGGAGGAGACCTTTGCCCAGCAGTGGAACAGCATAGGCTAGAAAATAAATGAAAAATAATAATATGCCATATCGACCAAGACAATAAATAGCACTTATCCAAGGGAAGAACCTTGTAAGAACCTTGAGGAATGCCTATATTATTGATTATTATTGATTACGGATCTTTACAATACCTCACAATGTTTTTTTTTTAATGTTTTTATCATTAACGCTTGCTTAGCGAGGTTTGCTTACGTTATGGTAGCCGAATTGAGTAAAGGCATGTGCTGCGCAGAGGCACGGATGATGCTGTTTCGAGTCCTGCCCATTATCCAAATTTTTCCATTAGTTGTTTTAGATAAATTTAATACTTCACAGTTTATTTGAACTGCTTCTGTCTATTCGTCAAACTTTTTCGTCTGATTCCGTATCTATGAGCCCTTGTAATAAATTATCTTCAATTACGTAATCAAATGCTTTATAAAAGTCTAAAAACATAGTCTCAATTTTCTTATTACTTTATAAATCACCCTAAGTCCCTTTATAAATTCAAGTCGCGCTGGTCAAGTGACTACATATATTATTGAGGATCAATAATAAATATGATTTTATGTATATTTATCTGCTGCTTCGATTTTCGAAAATTATGGGCACAATGCTTATAGTTGTTCACAGAGGTGGTTATTTTTTTTCCTCTTGTAGTCAGTCCTGTTTTTTCGTAAATTAAGGTAAATATGAGATAGCGTTTTCAATCTCAAGTTAAAACATCCAAAAAAAATACATAGATCCGTCTTCGAAATAATAAAATAATTCAAGATAAAATAAAACAATTCAATAAATAAAAAAATAATTAAATAAATAATAAAATAATTCAATAAATAATAAAATAATCCAGTATTTTTCTTCAGGAAACTACGAATATTAGTCCATCACATCTTAACATTTTCCCAATTTTCATTCTACTGCGAAACCCTCACCTTGACTCTCACAGGTATCTGTTTACTAAGGCTACGATTACGCGAAATTGCAATTATAAGTATCTCGAACGCAATAAAGGGGCGGAACGAACGCTTTGCGGAGATAATACCGTCATAAAAAGCGTGCTTAAATTGTTAAATTTACCTGAGAACAGCAGGGTGTACAATCAAATCATCTCTGCTAAAGCTTCTTGCTTTATAATTTAGAATGGGGGTCGCTAGATTGAGAAATGTAGCCCTCTCCGGAAATTGAAAAACTTCACCAGGTTCGCTCGTTCTTTATTCTAGAATTTGACAACCTTTTTTAAAAATAAATTCTGGAGTTGCCGTCAATTTACTCAGATTTTATTAAAGTTCAGAAAAAAACTTCAATCTATTAGCTTTGTATCAAGATTGTGAATTTACTCGTTGAAAGAAATGGAAGATGTGATCGTTTGAACAGTTAAAGTTTTACGCCTCGTTTGTATTTATTTCGTTCACAGGTGTCTTTTATGGGGCTATAAGAAAATTGTAGATAGGTATTAATAATCAAGTTGTCTACTAAAAATTACTGTATTATAAAGTACTGTGATATAAGTAGCTATTATATACATATTAACATATTATATACGTTGTAAAGTGCTGTAAGTTTGTAACTAATCTGTGTTCTTGTAGTTTCGACGTCCGCGGCCGCTCGTTCAACAGCGCCTTGCAGTGGTCAGACCCTGGTGCCTTCGGTCCTCGAGCCTACTTCGCCACCATCACTCGACCAGCAGCCCTGACCCTCAGCTCAGTGCAGCTTGACGACGAAGGCGTCTACAGATGCAGGGTGGACTTCAAGAATTCACCCACGAGGAATTTTCAGATTCGATTGACGGTTATCGGTGAGCTTTTAAAATATTTCTTATAGAAGAGTAAACTATCGAATAACGCGAGTACGCGTCTATTTTGACGTCACAAAGATTTAAAAATTACCTCTTTGGAGGTCACAACATTGTACAGCGTCTTAGCATCATTATCAGACGAAAGACATCGACTGCTGAACATGAAACCACTCGAGCGAGAAACCACTCGCTGTTTGCATCCATTGGCTTCGACTCGCAACAGGTCTACCTCGTGGAGGGCCATCATACACTTCGTCTCCCGGTCCGTGGTTGGCATTCGAGAAACGTTCTTTCCCAACGGTTATCGATTCTACGAGCTGTGCGGCCTGCCTGTCGCTACTTCAATTTGCTAATTCTGAACTTTAATTCTTTTGCGGATATCCAAATTCCGGATTTTATCGTGTAAAGAGATCCCAAGTAAAGCTCTTTCCATAGCTTATTAAGTGGCTTTGAGCTTATGAATCAGCTAGCCTCATTGCAGTGGTAAAAAATAATAATTGGAATACGTACTTTATCTTATACTTCACAATTTCCAGTAACTCATTTGTCAATCCAACATCAATTAAACTCTAAATATACACCTAAGATTTCATTATTATATAGTCATGTTATATGAGATACGTTTATTAACAAAAGATTTGTTATGCTATAATTGCAATCTTTATTTGATTAAAAGTAACTGTACAATCGAGACAGAGAAATTGATAAGTATTTCAGATTTAGCAAGAAAATGTATGTGATATAAAATATGAAGCAAAATGTATACTATTGGAATAATCATATAAAGGCTGACATGATGATGATGATGATGATGATGAATCACATAAAGGCAGGGAAAGAGTATATTTCACTATAACCATAAGCCTAATTCTCTAACAAAATGTATTCAAATTCCAGTTCAGATCTACCATCAATCTCATGAAAACCACGGCAAACGTTGCTCGAAATGCGAATGTTATTGTATTGTCACCGAGAGTTGGGCTTATATATTAAAGTGGCGTCTGACTATCTACCAACCCTCCAACTGATCGTCCTACCTTCGATGTGTGGAAGGGTGTTTTGTGCACGTTTGACATTGTTCAGTCAAGTTGTCCCAAGATCGTAGTGCTAGCGATAAATCTACAACGAATCAAAGGAGTTGAAAAATTTCTCGAATTCGCTCGAACCATCTTCCACACTTCGACACTTGGACGGTCATGCGAAACATTTGCGCGCCTCATTAAAAATGTATGCCATATTTATGTACGATGTATTGTTAGCATCCACCATCTTGGTTAGCGTGTGATTTTTAATCATCTATCACTTCGATATTTGGCTGAACGTTTGGAGTTGGAGAGTTGAACGATAGTCTGGATTCACCATACATTTACTCAGAATGCCAATTTTCATTCAATTCATAATTCCATCACGATTCAGACAACTTAAATTTAATAATTTAAAATAATTGGGCCGCAGGTTTAAGAACTTCCTTCTTCTAGGTGCTTTTATAGTATAGGTAAACTATATTCCTATTTTCTGACCAAAAGATTCGTGATTTACTGACAAATAAATCCATCTGTTCCTTTATTTACCATTATAGCTCCTCGTAGTATATTCATATTATTTTCATGAGAAGAATCCAATAAGACGAGATCTGAAATTATAAGGGTATGATTACGTAGTTAAGTTAAAATCATAATAATTCTAAAGATCAAGTCATCTTTAGCCGCAGTGGTAATATATTTTATCTATGTAGCTAGAATACCTACAATGTTGCACATCGCGAATTTCTATAAAAGCAAAAGTAGTTAGTTTTAATGGAAATTTTATGAGGAGACGAAGGACAGGAAATCAATTAAGTCATTACAGTGGAGTCGCGGGAGCATCGCACCGCCCGCCCAGTGATGACATCGCGCAGACATTTTAATTATGAACTGTCGACCCTGGATTGCCGCGATGCTCAGCTGCCTGCAGATAAAAAACCGCCACCGCCCGCCGCCGGCACGATGACACAGATAAAATCTGCAGGAGACAGGCTAAATTTTAAAGGAAATTAGATTTGAATAGATCAAATTGTCTGAACGTTGTCAGCGCGCGCTGCAGATAAGTTTTTCCATCATTAATAAAGGAATAAAACGTTCATTTCAATCGTTAAGAGAAATATTCGCTTTCACGCTCCATTTAATACCTTGATGACGTAATTATGTCGTGCGTCGGCACTCACATTAATATTAATTTGCAGTAACAGTACAAAATATGGCAGCAAATTGATTTTATATGCCGTTAGTACACTGTGCTGGCGTTACTGGTCAAATTGCATAGGCTTATTTCGTAAGCAAGTAAATTTACGTCAGGGTTTCGAAAATATAAATAGAGATTGTAAAACGGCGAGCAAACTGAAGTCGAGCTTTTCAAAGAAATTACCCTATTCACGGCGACGAAAGACGCTGGCAAAAGAGATGAGGAAAGTAAATTTCTTTTGCGCAGAACAAAGCAGTTAAAAGTAAGCTTACATCGCATATATGCATTGAAATCCATTAGTCTGTTCTCGCCGAGAAGTAATTTGCAAGGAGTCTTTTGTTGGTAAAGAGACTGTTCGCACAAAGAACCCTCTTACTAACGCAATCAGCCGTATTCATAACACCATAAAATATCCAATTACCATTGAGTTCGGGGGCGCGTATTAATGGCGTCAAATAATAATCAAATGATACCCTTAATGTAATATCTCACGATTGGGGCTGCTAGCGTTCATATACATAATCTTTATTCGCCTTCAGTTAATTGGACGAGGTTCAAACGGTTTTATTTATGATCACTTTCGGAGTTTAAATCTTTTGCTCCTTAATATGGAGCATATTATGTGTATTAGTTTTAAGGTTTTCTATAAATAACCACGCTATTGTACGATTATCTTATTTAGACACTCTCATTTCGAGCTCAACCAGCTATCTTAATAAAATTTAAAGCAGTCTTAAGGTGGAAAATAATAGGCATATAAATTGGGTGGTTTGCCAAGTCGTTTATAAAAGGCGCGTAAAATGTGAGATATTTGCTGAATAATTTTGTTTCAGTGCCTCCCCATCAGATGCTTATTTACGACTACTCTGGCGCTGACGTGCTGGGAGTGGTGGGGCCTTTAGAAGAAAACGCTGCTCTGGTCATGGTCTGCGAAGTACGAGGAGGTAAGTCTACTATATTTTAGATATAATAAAATATACTACTGCTCCTGGGTTGCGACAATACTCTGGATTTGTAAGGGTGGAGCTATATTAAAATAGGATTTCGCTAGAACCTTCGCTTCGTCGTCCCTTCACTCCCCTTGCACGATTAAATCATCTCCACTCAAGAGGTCACTCTGCAATTTTGAATTACCATCAGAGGTAATTATTTAAAACTCAAACCTCGACTGCGACCAAAACTAAAAAGAGGCAAACAAGCTTTAGGTTCTTGATTTTGAAACATAAGCTGCAGTACGCGAAAAGAAGCGTAAAAGCGTAAGATAAGTAAGATGGACGGCGCGGTAGTTGCGCGGGGCGCGCGGTATGGGGAATAGGCGTCTTCGACGCTCTTCAGATTCGAGGAGTTCACTAGTAGCTCGGATAGTTTTCGCCGACAAATTGTGAATAAAAACATCTACTATCATCTATCATCTTGATTCCTTTGTCGTTGCTATATCTTAAATATACTTTTTTATTTATCTATGTTTATTTAAATTACTTATATGTAAATATTATTGATATGTATATATATATATTAAATATGTATTTGTAAATGTATTCATATTTAATTTCATTTTTTATACCTATTCTTGTATGTTTTTTTTTCCGCACCCTCTGGGCTTTAGCTGAAAACCAGCGCTGCGTGCCTTCGGCAAACAGCCTAATGCTGAGTTAAGGCCCATTCATTACCACTTTAACTATCTACTGTACCTACTTAATTATTCAAATTATTTGTATCTTTTATTTTTGTGTGTGTTGAATAAATGTATTTTCTTTCTTTCTTTCTTTCTACTTGTACTGTTTATACAGGCTGCAATTTAGAGGAAAAATACCATAAATATTGGTGATTGCAAAGTTTACTCAAAGGAAACCCCTTTATTTTTTTACACGACTGCGGGTGGTTATGTGTTTGGGTTGTATGAATGTTTGTTTTTGTACATTTTTTAAATGCATCCTACAGCCTTAAAGGCTTCATGGATTTAGATAATAATATATCATTGGATTAGTCATAATCAGGAGAGTGTATATGAAATATCAAGAAAACTAAACATGGCGGCTTACAGCTGCCATATTGTATTTTTGCCGAACCAAAAATGCCCATAACCTATCGAGTGCTAGTGTATTATTTTAAAAGTCCGAAGGTATTGTAATAATCTGAAATGTATGTATGTGTCGCGGTGATATCATGGAATTGATCATTTTGTGAAATGGTCCACATCATAAAAAAAACCTATTTCTTGAAATTATCGGTGACATCATGAAATGGTTTGCCAGATGAATGAATGATTATGAACAGCTAAACCCACTAAACGGACGGCTACTTCATGATATGGTCAAACATTCGTGATCTTATCGTAAAGTAGAAGACGAAGGCTGGAAGCCAGACTTGGCCGTGATAAATTAGATCACCTTTGGAAACCCTACATTAATGATATTGCCAAAATGTGGATTGAAATATCACTAGTGGCTCGGTGAGTTATAGACCTCACGTGTACAAACTTTTTTGCAAACAATCTAGCGTTGCATAGTAGTACCTTATTGTAAAACTAACAATCAATCCCTACCTAGTGGGTAAGAGATTATTCCACTGGTAGAAACCTAAAAGTGAGAAATTTATTGCATTTTGAGGAGTTATTTTGCTCATCACGCCGTGGATCCTCATCAGATCTTCACCAAAATTTTATGAGACCAATTTAATATTACTAACTTTTAAATAAAAAAAGAATCATTGAAATCGAATGAAATAAGGCGTAAATGTTCAGTAACTCATTTTTTGCCCCTTTTTTTGGGAAGTACCCCTCCAATCAAAAATCCCCGACGACAAAAAAAAAACTAAAAATTCGTTTAACCTGAATACCAAGTTTCGTCTAGATCGGTTGAGAAATGCGACCTGTAGGAGAACAGAGATCCAACCGGACAGACGGACATCCGGACATACGAAAGCATTTTTGCCCAAGCTGAAACGGAGACGCTTTGCTCACACTTCGCGCTCGCTCGGTCAATTAAACGTTGATGTTTCAACAGTATGGCCAGTTTTCGCTGGCCATTTCATGAAACAGACTGATTTCGTAAAATTATTGACCACATAATGAATTTATCAATGTGAACTATATATCGCAACGACATAATATGTAATTCGGAACATACAATCTTTACACAAAAACTTAATATTTAACCAAATGTTATTTGAAAGGGTTTAAAATTGATACTTATTGATGTGCGACACTTACCGCCAGACATGAAAAAAATGTAAGTGTTCCGTTTTAGCCATTTGGTTACAGAACCTTAAAATAAACTATGAAACACCTAAATAAACATTCAATATTCAGATAGCGTATTCCACCCCCACGCACATAATTAAGTCCATACGTGGTTGATAACAGGGTCACAGCTTAAACCCTGTCCACCCCACCGCGTCATCACAATTGGCGGCTCGGAGATAATCCCCGCTGGCCTCGCGCCAGCCGCCATACTGCGGACTTTTCAATGAAGCCATTCAGATGGAATATCTCTTCCAATGTTTCCACAAAAGAAATCAAGCGATAGAAAAATTTAACTCAACTGTTCGAATTTTATTTTTGGTGTTTTTATTTCTTTTTACCCGAGTGCGGCGAAGCATGGGAAGGGTAATGAGTTTAGCAATCTATGTAAGTATATGGATATTCCACTATAGCGCTGCCCCTATTGGTCTGATTTTAACAAGAAATGTTTCAATCAATTCGTCTTCAGGTGTACGAGTGTCATAGGCTGTTTTTTTACCCGACTACGGCGAAGCACAAGAAAGGGTTATATGTTCAAACTTAAAACTTGGTCCAGTTTTAGCGAGGTATCAATTGAAATTGATTAAAAATCACTACTCTTCATCGCAAGAGTGACATAGGCTATTTTTTATCCGAACATAGTCGGGTTTTAGGTTTTCAACTTATGTCTTGTAGTAAGGAGGGTTAAGTTTGATATTTTTTTATTAGAAGCACTGATTTCAACACCCACCTAGGCCTTGCACCTATATGCTATTAAATAAATTGAATTTAACACAAAACATTTAACTTTCCACATAAGTAGAATTTCGTGTCGAAGTGGTCTGGCTACGTAAAAAAAACAACAACTAACTCTGGTTACGAAATGGGCTGCGCGCACGTTGTACTGCAGACTTATCAAAAGTAATACTTCTGACTGCGCGACCATCGCACTACGGACTTATCAAAAATAATCCTTCTGGCTGCGCGCCCGTCGTACTGCAGACTTATCAAAAATAATCCTTCTAGTTGCGCGTTCGTCGTACTGCCACTTATCAAAAATAATCCTTCTGGCGGCGTGCCTGTCGTACTACGGACTTATCAGAAATAATCCTTCTGTCTGCGCGCCCGTCGTACTGCGGACTTATCAAAAATAATCCTTCTGGCTGCGCGCCCGTAAAACTGTGCACTTATCAAAAATAATCCTTCTCTCTGCGCGCCCGTCGTACTGCAGACGTATCAAAAATAATCCTTCTGATTGCACGCCCGTCATACTGCGGACTTATCAAAAATAATCCTTCTGGCACTCATCGTACTGCGGACTAATCAAAATACCTGTTTGGATCTGTCCACTCTGTATCTACCTCGACATTCTCAGAAAAACAAGTAGGTAATAACTGAAACCTGAACCTGAAAACTTGACGCATGACGTTTTGTTTTAGACATTTTGACAACTAGGTGTTGAGAGACGCATTTTGATATGAATTACTTATGAGAGTTAATGCAAGAAGTGGCTATGAGGGACCGGAAAACTAGGTATCAGATCTGATGATACAATAAACAATGTTCTATTCTGATGATAACACATTTCATTCAGGTTGATGTTGGTACACATATATAATCAATTCCTGCCCGCGACTTTTTCCGCGCGAACTACTGTTTATCACGAAAAAAGCGTCCTATTTTCTTCTAGGATATTAAAAACGAATGCAAAAGTATGTATAACACCAAAGTTCTTGATGTTTTTTGACATTTACTTTTTATTTCGTTTCCATGGCAACCGTTTCTTACAGCGAGTAATCATAATTTTTTTAGTTTTTCCAGTTTTCCCGTGGAAAATTTCAATTTGCCGGGATGAAAACTATCCTATGTTTTATTCCAGGGTTTAAGCTATCTTCATACCTCATTTAACAACAAAATCCGTCCAGCCGATATCGCGTGAAAGCTCCCCAAACAAACAAACAAATAAACAAACAAAAAGACAACGTAGTTATGCATCCCGGCACCATCCTTATCAGCGCAAAGCGCCCGGTCGCCCACACAATTCCGCTTAATTTAATGACTATGTTTTATTCCGTGCGATTGTTAGTTGTCAACTTGGCACTTTTGTTAGTATGTAAGGTGTTTATTATTAAGTTTAGAGGAGCTCAGTCTGTACTTAGCATTCAATCAATTAATACATCAATTTAACTTCAAATTTGTATTTTTTTAAAACGTCCCTTGGGTCCGTCGCAATTTGAGTGGCGCAGCCGGTAGGATATCCGTTATCCTGCTGCCGGGTTGACGCTTAAGGACCCTAAAATCGGTTGTTCGCGTCGAGTATCCTGCGGTGAATTCGGGTATCCTCGAACCAAAATAATAACTCTCCCGCGACGCGTGTGCAGCGAAAACAGTTCAATCAGTGATCGGTTTGTGCACCAGACCCGAGACGAGGCGGATTGGCCCTGGACAGACTCACGCAAGGAGGATATGGGATTGAGCAGTTTGTGAGTAAACCTCTTCACACCTGTTTTCATAATACCCTATCTTTTCCGTATTTTCCGACCCCAAATCGTTGGCCTAACTAATTACGTCTATCTGATTTTGTTTGATTCAAGTATCGTTATATTCGTAATTGTTAGTGTTTATTAATAAGTTGTGTTTATTGATTATCGAAATCAATTTAGTGATATTAATAGTTGTTTAGTGATTATTGAAATCAGTAGTAGCTAAAATGGTTAACGAACAAAATGAAATGATTAAGATGATCCCTAGGGAAATATTGTGTATAATTCCTATGTATGATGGAGACGAAAAACTACTGACTTATTCATTACGAAATGTGAATATGTTATTAGAGCTTTTTAACTGGAAGGAAATACGTCACAAAATTTGTACGTATTTCATTCTGTAACGAGTAGACTTACGGGTAGAGCTGCGACTCTACTTAGTGAACATCAAAATTTAACATCATGGACTGAACTTAAACAAATTCTTACCCAACATTTTGGCGATCCCCGCTCAGAAGAGTGTATAGCGATTGAATTGTAAAGTTTGAAAATAAAACAAGGTGAATCACATATCCAGTTTTGCCATAGAATACAGAATGTTAGGAGTTCTTTAATTGCGAAAGTAAACATAATTACCGATGAAGGAGTTAAAGCAGCGAAAATGATTATCTATAACAATACAGCTTTAAACGTATTTCTATATAACCTCCCCGAAGATATGATTCGTATAGTGCGATTGAAGGGTTGCTCTACCCTTGAAAATGCACTAAGCGTAGTTATCGAGGAAGTAAATTTTCTGCAACAATATAACGCAAAAAATAACGAAGCGAAACCGGCCACATTGCTACAACCAAACCCACAAAATTCACTGAGACCTCTGAACGATATTAGGCCTTTGTTAAGCCAAATGCCTAATCAACCTAACTTTAAATTTGGCATTCCACAAAACCAAAACTTGCCCGGATTCAGGCCAAATTTCATCCAGCCAAACAGGTTTGCATCCCCTCAAGGTTATGGGTTCGGTGTGCAACCAAATATGCCCCAACGAAATTTTAATCAGGGGCCTACTCAACAGCTACGCCCTCCATTCCAACAAGGTGGTTTTCGATTTGGAATTCCTCAAAAACATTTTAAATATGGTGTCCCTAACCAACAGCAGCAAAACACAAATCAGTTTAAATTTGGTATTCAACACCAACATCAACAAGCACCCAAACCTATTAATGACCCCGATGTTTCAATGCGCACGGCACCTGTCAGACAAAATATGTTCACCAATGACTTGTTTTATATCGCTTCCGGGTACCACCAAATCGAGGTCAACCCCGCGGATAAACCTAAAACTGCATTTACAACCCAGTCAGGACACTTTGAATTCCAACGCATGCCCTTTGGTTTGAAGACCGCACCGGCTACATTTCAAAGGGCCATGGATAATGTGCTACGAGGCCTTCAGGGTTTACACTGCCTAGTATATCTAGACGATATTATAGTATATTCATCCAGTCTACAGGATCACATTTCAAAATTACGTAAAATTTTTGATCGTCTCAGAGAAACCAATCTTAAAGTAACACTGGACAAATGCGAATTTCTCAGGAAAGAAGTGTTGTATTTAGGCCATACCATCACCAAAAACGGCCTTATGCCAAACAACGATAAAGTGCAAGCGGTGCTTAATTTTCCGATACCACGAACGACCACAGAAATTAAAAGTTTCCTTGGCTTGGTTGGCTACTACAGAAAATTTATCAAAGATTTCGCCAAGGTCACACAACCGTTAACCTCCTGCCTAAAAAAGCGAAATAAAATTGAGTTAACTCCGGAGTACAAAGATGCGTTTGAGAGGTGTAAGGAGCTATTAACTAACGCCCCCCTTTTACAATTCCCGGATTTTACCCGACCATTCGTTCTCACGACCGATGCATCAAACTTTGCTCTTGGTGCTGTTCTTTCACAAGGCCCAATCGGAAGTGACAAACCCGTGGCATTTGCAAGTAGGACCTTGAACGAAGCCGAGTCACGATATAGCACAATAGAGAAGGAAATGCTAGCGATCATTTGGGCCACAAAACATTTCCGTCCCTATTTATACGGAAAGAAATTTACTATATATACGGATCATAGGCCGTTGGCTTGGTTGAAAACGATGGATGAACCTAATAGCAAAATTACGAGGTGGAAGTTACGTTTGTCAGAATTTGATTTTGACGTTGTATATAAAAACGGAAAGCAAAACAGTAATGCGGATGCATTATCTCGTATAAGGATTAATGCGTTAGGCGGAAAGGATAATGAGTCAATGGAAGTAAATTTGGATGAAAATGAACAAAAGCTCCAGCGACAATTGGATGAAGTTATTGAGGAATTAGTACAAATAGGTAAAAAACAACACCAAAGTGATGCGTGTGAACGACCAGCGTCCCCAGTTGTAACTTTATCTGATTCAGAGAAAACCATAAGCGTTATAGAATCCAACGATCGACGATCCCCATATCCAATTCCGTCTGTAAACAGTAGCACCGACACGGCGCCTGAATGGCCAAGTAATAGTAGTACGAATACAGTTCATTCTGCACGCGACTTAGATTCAGAAGGTATACTCATCTTACAAGAGGCCATAGACACTAAGCCGAACCAAATACTCGTATATACCTGGAACAAAAACGAAATTGGAGTTAAAAACTTATCAAGACCGAAACAAAGAATACTAGAAGTCCACTTATCTGTAGATAACCCGAATCTCGTCAAACAATTCCTCCTGGAATACATAAAACCCAAAGTAAAGCATTTTTTTTACTTTGAGAGTGAAATTCATCGCAAACAATTTTCCACGGTTACTGCATCACTTTTCAAAAAGGACTCTGTTAAAATTTATGAGTGCACCCAATGAATCATTTACGTAGAGGAAGAAGATGAACAACGCCAGATTGTCGATAAGTACCACACAGGTAAAAATAGCCATAGAGGTATTAAGGAAACGCTAGTACACCTTAAGCGTACGTTTTTCTGGAATAACATGGATCAGACAGTAGCTAGTATTATAAATGCATGTGACGTATGTAAAAAGATGAAGTATGACCGGAAACCATTAAAACCAGAATTACAGCTATCCCAAACGCAAACAAAACCATTTCAGGAAATATTTATCGACACCTTTACAATAGAAGGAAAAATATACCTTACCATAATTGACGCTTTTAGCAAACTGGGTCAGGCCATTGAAATTAATAACAGATCCACCCCTGAGGTTGTAAGAGCGCTAATAAAATACTTCTCCATGTACGGCATCCCAAGCAGAATAAGTTCGGACCCCGGCATGGAATTTAATAATACATTAATGAAGGAAATGTTGGCTTTTTATAAAGTTGACCTTCATATCGGCACACCCCATAACCCGAATTCGATGGGTTTAATCAAAAGATTCCACTCAACTATAATAGAAATATACCGAATAGCAAAATATGAACAAAAGATCACCGATGCTGCATCCGTTATGATATACGCAGTTATGTCATATAACCACACAATACATGCTACTACAGATTTGACACCATTCGAAGTTGTATTCGGGCACACCGAGTCCAATAGCACATTTGCGGTTGACTTTAACAAACAGTTTACACAACAGCTCGTTAAAGAACACGTTAGAAGGACTAAACATTTATACGACTATTTGACAGATAAAATTATACAAAAAAAAAACAATTAATGATAGAAAAACGTGGAGGTGAAACAAAATTCGCAATAAAGGACGGAGATTCAGTTTTCATTAAAGGAGCAAACACTAGGCGTAGCAAAGACAAACCGCGCTATCAAAAAGCTCAAGTCATTGGAGAGATTTGTAGAAATGTTGTACCAGTAATTACACGTGACCGAACAACTAAAGTACCTATTAAAGACATTAAGCGTCCTTCGCAGGTTAATACTTCTGGCGATCCATGCGATCCGAAGCCAGGCCCTTCAACTGCACCCGATTGACAAGAACCCCGGGCTGTTACCCATCCGGGAAGGCCAAGCTTTTGTCAGCTACGATAAATGGACCGTTATCAAGATTTTAGATTTAAAATTAGTTTATGAGGAATTAGAATTAAATATAAACAGGTACATAACGCTTAGAAACCAAGTTCACAGCTGTATTGATAGTAACGTTTTAGATTCAGATTTAATTAACGCGGAAGTTCAAACAGATTACATAATGAATATAACCATAGAAAAGTACAAGCAGTTAATTCCTTCAGCAAGAGTAAAACGTGGTTTAATAAACCCTCTTGGTTCTTTGGTAAAAATGATTACAGGAAATCTGGATAATGATGACGCCTTAATGTACGAAAAGTTAATTAATAATTTAAATTCAAAACAGGACGCTGTATCTAAGAAAATGACAATTATCACTGAAATGGTGGGTACCTTTACTAAAATAGCGAATTTTACTAGAAGCAACTTTATTCAGATTGAAAAAGCATTCAAGAAATAGATTTGTATTTAAATGAAACAAGGACTTACCAGAAATTCAATAAAATTATTAATAATTACGGTACATTTCTTCATAATTTTCAAATTATCTACTTTAGATTAGATGAAATTGAAACTGCCATTGCTTTTAGTAAGATTAAAGTATTGCATCAATCAATTGTTGATACGAATGAATTGTTACTACTGTTAACTGAAATAGAAAAAAATGGTAAATTACTGTTTCCTGTTAATTTAGAAAATATTGTTAAAATAGAACAAAGTGTAGAACTGAAAGCTTACATCAAACAAAATCAGATTAAATTTATTATGAACATTCCACTAATTAGAGACGAAATTTATAACTATTATAAACTAATACCACTACAAATTTTAGACGATGCTAAAGGTCAAACTACCCTTTATCCTACCTAAATATCCATATGTCCTTATGAAGGGGTTGAAAACAGTACCGCTCTCTCAACCATGTTCCGAAGCAGATGAAGACCATTTCCTGTGCTACGAGAATGACGTTTTGCCTCTGGTTAGAGATGACTGCGTCACTGAACTTCTACAGTTTACCACTAACATCTCGAGTTGCCATCCGATTCCTATCATTATTAATGATGTCAAGGTCAATCCTGTACAGCCAAACCGCTGGATAATTTATACGAACACTGAGACACTACTTACAAAGTACTGCGAAAATGAAATAACCCAAGAAACAGTTCGCGGGATTTATCTGTTAATTATGAATGATGATTGTGTTGTCAAAATTAAAGAAGTGACCCTGAAAAGACATCAAATTAGTGGGAAAGACATAATTTACGAAAAGCTGCCAATAATACAATTACCAAAAATATCCAACGTACCGAATTCGCAAAGAAAACCAGTTAATCTCAACGGAATTAATCTCGCCGACGTCCAGTTCCTGAATTACTTATTGCAGAAAAGTGGAAGTGAGATTATTAGTGATAGTGAAAAATTTGAAAGTTTTTTTAAAAGTGTTAGCATAGGAAACATTGTAATTTGGTTAATTATAGCATTAGTAATTGTAATCTTAGCCCTTAAGTATATGATTCGTAAAGCATATTGTGTGAGGAAAACTCGAGATGGTCCTTCAGACAATCTCGAACTTAGGGAGGAAGGAGTTATGCATCCCGGCACCATCCTTATCAGCGCATAGCGCCCGGTCGCCCACACAATTCCGCTTAATTTAATGACTATGTTTTATTCTGTGCGATTGTTAGTTGTCAACTTGGCACTTTTGTTAGTATGTAAGGTGTTTATTATTAAGTTTAGCGGCGCTCAGTCTGTACTTAGCATTCAATCAATGAATACATCAATTTAACTTCAAATTTGTATTTTTTTAAAACGTCCCTTGGGTCCGTCGCAATTTGAGTACGTTTCAATTTGATATATTGGTATGGATTATCTTAATCATATTCCCAATCCAATAGCTATAGCAAGTAATTTTTTAATAGGTACAGATATTAATTGTAACGTTTAAACTTTCGCGATTCGAACACATAGCTGGTACTCGCTACTTCAGCCTTCTCGTGACCACGATCAATGCAACTTGATCGAAACGTCGAGGTTAATAAACATAATGCTCTTAGCTATTGCTTAGCAAATACAACTGTTTATATTTAAAGTTTATTTATTATCTTCTATTGAATATCACCCCTTTGTCTTTAATTTGCAGTTCTTCTTAACCACACGTCGTTTAATTTAACTTCTCGCGCCCGATTACTCTCCATCAGACATGAATACCATCATCGTGTCAGTCGATGTTTGTCAGCAAATTAGAACGAAGCTCCTAATATTCCCTTTCAAATCAAATTAAGTGAGAAACTGTGAAACTTGGCGAAACCGCAACCCTTGATAACTTTATACATCCTAGATGTTATCTTACATTATAAATATAACCTACACGCTTTCAAACAATATATTATTTACTCGTAAAGTCGACACATTGAGCCCATAAGTCCATAGAGTTCATTAGCAATACACCATAGAATAACTGATTATATGTGAGTCATGACTCTCGCATTCATGATTCCTTAGTTTAGCAACATTTTACGAACCTCAGACACAAGATGTTGGGTAATAATATGTACAAGTTTTTAGTATTTGTAAAGTTTTGTTTAGTAAATATAATATACTAGCTGTGCCCGCGGCTTCATGTGTGGTAATTACTCTAGGTTAAAAGTACTCGCTAAATGGTTTTATACGTACTAAAAACTAAAAAAAAAATAAAAAAAATGTCATTAAAATAATGTGTCGAGTCGAATTTCTATTACTCAAGTTATGCTACTACTAAAAAACTAATAAATAGGTTATATATTTTTTAGTTTTTTTACATAGAAAACCGATGAACTCTTTTTTTATACTTAGTTTGTTATCAAGGTTTTAGTTTTTTATTTAGTTATTTCTAAAGTGCACTGTGTTCTACTTGTCAAGCCCTTTCGTTTGATACTGATATTGAGGGGATTAAAAAAATAAGTAATCCGCCATGTTGTGGTGGCGGCAATCTTGAATTTGGAATTTTCATGGTGTACTGAACTAAAGGTGTGTACCAAATTTTAGATTAATTGATCAACAGGAAGGGGTTACAATTTTAATTACTAGATTTCAACAAAACAAACAAATAAACAAAAAATCAATAACAACAAACAGGGTAGGTAAGCTAAATAAAACCGTTTAAAAACTGTTCGACGGCTAAACGACTTTTAGAGAAATGTAGTATATTGTACTTTGTAGTATAAACGCACTTTTGTCCTGGAATAACACATAGATTACTTTTCTCAGATAAATGACCACGCGAGCATATAAGTAATATTCTGTTTTCTGCATTATATTGTTAGTAAACCAAAGTTCATACAAATTCTATATACGCATTTATGTGTGTATATGTTTTTCCCTCAGGCAAACCAGATCCAGAAGTTAATTGGTGGGTTGATGACACGATACTACTTCCATACGTCCGTGTGAAGACTGATGACCACATCACGGAGAACCGGATGATGGTGCCGCATGTAAAGAGAGAAGACCTGAACTCTACCTTCAATTGTAAAGCTTCTAATACAAACTTGGTACCACCTTTGCAGAAGACTATCAGATTGGAATTGAACCGTAAGTTACCGAACTTTTTTAATAAAAAAGATAAACTAGTGGCTCTGTGAGCTGTAGACTTCGCGAGTCTGTCTTTGCATATTTAAAACTTGACGACCGGTTTGGTCTAGTGGCTAGAGATCCTAGATACGAAATCGAACGGTCGCGGGTTCGAATCCTGCAAGGTGCAATCATTTGTGTGATGAGCAGAAATGTTTGTTTCCGAGTCATGGATGTAATATTCTTATCTATTTATGTTTATCCATTATCTAGTGCCCATAGTACAGGGTATCCTAGTTTGGGGCTAGGTAATTGGTGTGGAAATGTCCAGTTTTTTTTTTTTTTTTTTTTTTTTTTTTTTTTAACCTTTATAAATGTTCACCGCACACTTTTTTTTTATTTTCTACCCTCTCACGACCCCAGCCTCTTGAAGTTTATACTTCTTAATAAGCATAACAAAACAAAAGTGACATTTTTGAACATTTTGAAACGGCTTATTGTTGTTTTTTTACGTTTTCAACCCCCATCTCAGCCATTTTGAAAATTTCAACGGTTGTGAAAAATAAACATATATTATTATCGAACCTGCTTACAAAATTTCACGAGAATCGGTTGAGAAATGTGACCTGTACAGGACCTGTGCTGGACATCCGACGACCGGACATACGAAAGCATTTTTGCCCAAGCTGAAACGGAGAAGCTTCGCTTGCGTTTCGCGCTCACTCGGTCAATAATCTACATGCTTATGTAAAAGTTTTATTTATCCAGTTAATACAAAATACTTTTCACTTTAGAGAGCTGAAATTGAAAACAATTCCATATCCACGCAAAATAAACTCGTTACCAACGTTGATATCAATTTTCAACTAGCCTCAACTGTTATCATTTAATTAAACGCATAAACGTTAACCGCAAAACAAAATAAAAAAACTAGTGAAAATTAAATACACTTCAGCCATAATGGACGAAATTCCCACTTGAAAAGATTTTATTAATCCTTTTTACGCCAGACTGTAATTTGGATTAATTTCGGGGCATAAAAAAGATAGTAGTCCAATTAAGAGCCGACTTAAACAGATAGGTCCTCCAACAGGCCTTTTATAAAACAAATCAAATTTCGAGAGAATAAAGGGTGGAGACCCTGCAGCTAAAAATTTCAATATTTTCACAATTTAACGAACCTTGTTACAAAGTAATATTTCTGAGTTGCTGTTAATCTTTAAACAATTGGCTTGTAAAGTCTATATGGAAAAGCTTTCTCCGTAACTTTGTTCGTGGTTTCTGGTTACATTACAATTGGCTTGTAAAGTGTGTATGGAAAAGCTTTTTCCGAAAGTTTGTTCGTGGTTTCTGGTTACATGACTTCCTGCGCGGGTTTAAAAGTTACTTTAACAAACTCGTGAGCATGTATCATGGTATTCTTTGTCTGATAACATTTTAAGCATTGTTCTTTTTAAATATGCTTTTATTATTATGGAAGCATAATTATAAAGAAAATATATTTTACAAAATATATTACTATGATAACAAGCAAAGCTACGCAGTGTTAAATAGCTACAGTCACAGAATAAAATCAAAAAGTTAATATATTCTAGAACATTACTAACATCAATTACCTAGCCCCAAACCAATATACCCTGTACGTACTATGGGGTTCTCGATAACGGATAAACATACATAAATACGAATATATACTTGACTCAATATATTCATGACTCAAACCCGCGACCGTTGACTTCGCAATCAGACACTAGCCAACTGATCGTCAAAGAATAAATAATAGTACGTTCTAATCCGCTGATGGCCTCACTCTCTTTTGACTGCTCGAGGTAGAGAGTGGGGTGATGCGTGGAGAGTGACAGTGTAAATTGATGGATGTATTTATGAAATAAGCATGCGATTATGCGTAGACAGTAGGATTCCGTTTGGACTATTTGGTTAAGGAACCCTACAAGTCTATACAGCAGCAACCTTTTATTATTTCCCCAGTGGCTCCACTCTCGGTATCCCTCGTGAACCGACCGCAGCAGCTCATAGCGGGCCAGTCTGTCACGTTGCGGTGCATAGCTGAAGGCAGCCGCCCGCCCGCGATCGTCACTTGGTACAAGAATGACGTACTCTTTGATAAAAGGATGGTGAGTTTTATGAATACATTAGCTGTGCTTGCGGTTTCACCTTTGATGATGATGATGATGATGATGATGAAAGTGTGCTGTGTGATATTACAGAAATTACAGTATTTCAGCGTGGAGAAGTAACACACATGCATACACACACTAGCTCACTCACTCACAAACTTTCGCACTCATAATATTAGTGTGAATAGTGAATTTATTAGTTTTTTTTAGTTAATTTGTTGTGGTGATTAATAGCTGGGTCCACACCGGATGATCTAGTGCGCTCCAATCGGGCGCGGCAGGAGTGGAGAGCGCGCTCCGTGGAGCGATTGATACGAACGCGGTCGGTTTTTTGAAATGCTCAAAGGCGCCTCAGTCGTTTAGTGCGCTCGGTGTGGACGGCTGTGTGTTGATTGAACTATTAGGCAGTATGGATAATGCGCAAAGTCGCCATTTAATATCCATATATAAAGAACATTAATGCTTATGGCATCCAAATGATACAAATTATAGAATATGGGATGCTTTTGCGTTAATATTTACTGAGCAGAATATAGGTTACAGCTACCACTGCAGTCAAACGATGCTGCCGTACGTGCGGCTCTATATCGAGCGTCTGTTCAACTGAACTTAAACTAGCTGAAATGTGGATCGGCACTCGAGCGCGCGGCAGGATCGCAGGTTTCATAAAGCGGATCGTGCGAAAGAATCCTCCGATGCATCAGCGTTTGGATCGCGATGTGTACCCAGCTAATGCATACCAAACGCAGCGTACATCTTTAAAACTGTTTTTTTTCTGATGTCATGACTTCTTTCAATAGACTCCAGGGCAGAACATAAATCCCGGAGCTTAAATCCCGTGGCGTAATAAAACTGCGCCCGTTCTAATTTCAATAGCCGAACGGCAGGTAACCCCTCAATTAACTTTCATTGTAAACCGAAACACGCTCCGCGCGGCTTTTAAGTCGATTGTCGCATTCGCAGCTGGAACTGGTCTGGACTGTCTGGCACTAATTTGTACAGCCGGATTAAAAAAACTGGAATGATTTTATGAATACCGTAATTTCTGCATAAGTTAAAACGACAGAATGAGCATCAACAAGTTTTAAATTACTCACGATTTAATAACGCGTGTTCACCAACATTTAAGTTGAAGTAAAGCGCTGCTGTGTAATTCACAATTTGTAGCCTAATTGTGTTAACCACTGGATTACAACTCACAAACTGTAAGGTAACCTTAATTTAACATTGATTTCAAATAAAATTGTCATCGTGACATTGTTTCTTTTTTGCAATGTATCTGCAGTGCTCAGTAGTGTAAAATATATTTAGATGATTATTATTAGAAACATAAAAAAAAACTACACTAAAAAGGAAAAAAAAATTGAGCTTTGGCCACAAGATAAACAGTGTCCAAGATAGACATACTCATTTCACTAGTTATAAATAAATAAATAGTTTATAGCGGAACATAACATGTTAAAACACTCGAATACAATTGAAAAATACATAAGTCAGATGCCCGACCCAACAAGCTGTGACACCAGAGGCCAGCACTACCTCACACGATAAACAAAGCAAACAAACTTTAATATAACATGCGATTTAGGGTCGATTTTTCAATGCTCCGATAAACTAGCTAATAATTATTGGAGGAATAAATTATAGATTGTATAACGGTCTGTTAGTTAACAATTTTTTACACGACTGCCCAAAAAAAGGAGTATAATGTTTTTAGGATTCATATATGTTTGTATGTATGTATATATGTATGTATGTATGTATGTATGTATGTATGTATGTATGTGAGTTTCTTTATTCCACTATAACTTTGAAATACCTGAACAGATTTAGACGTATGGGATATCGTTAGAATCCTTACATCTCCACGAGTAAGATATGATACTTTTTTAAGAGAAAATTCAATATTTTGGCAGTATGGCTCCAGTTTCAAATGAGAAAAAAAACTTAGAATTTTCAATATGGGTATCAAATTAAAGGCCTTGAAGCACATTCCAACAGTATATAATTTATTGGCATAAGTTATTTTTTGGCAGGGCACGCGTGTTTTTTTAGCTTTTAAGCTAGTTAATTATCATTTATTTCATGGATCTGGCCGAATAATTCAAATTAAGTGTCGCAGACACTTCACTTTGAGACGTAACTTCTGAGAGGTGAAACAAATATACTGATGTAATACGACTCAACGAATGTTAGAGTTGCACAGGTTTATTTCTATCAAAATAAATAATTTCACTCAAATGTATTTGTTTTGTTTAACATTGAATTCGAGGTTATGTTTAGTTGTTTGTACTGTGATGATATTTAGTGATATGTCTAGAATTACTCTCAATTCTTTGTTTCCTTTCAGATGGATTTAAATATTCCTTTATTATGGCTTCTTCTTTGATTATAGGTCGTCTATACCTACTATAACAAATATCCAAAATTCAAACATTTTTTCATAAAGAAAGCTCAAAAAATTACCTTAAATTAAACTGAAAATGACAAATAGACTATCGAATAACGCTGTTATCTGACGGTCAAACGGGTAGATAATTTTATACATCAATTAAGGGAGTTCTTCGACGCATAAAGACTATCTGATGATTGAAAAATTCAGCCGTTTGCTATTGGTCGAATAAACGCTGATTGCGTATCTAAGCATTGAAAAATCGGCCCATAACCTATAAATCTGTATAATGTGGGTATTAGCTACGGACCCCAACTAGGCAAAGCCTGTATTTTGGGAGCTCAGTTACAGTTGTTTGCAAATTTATCATTGCCCTTTACAGTTTAAAACATGTTCAGTTTATCGATGCCTTCTCACATCTAAAATTACTGTTCTACACCATGTAAATAGAAAATGTCAAAATCTAAAACACGGCCAATTTTCCTAGTCTCGGTCTACTCGTATACAAGATACTCATCAACTGGCCCGATCTACGCTACTCAATTATACACCGTGACTTTTAATTCAATATTTTTCTTAAATGTATGTACTCAGTCTATGTAACAAAATGTATCTGTGGCACTAAATATGAATAGTAAATAAGTAATAAAACATAAAACTAGGCATTATTAAATTAGTCAAAATTCAAACCTGCGACATGAGAAAACCAATAAGTGAAGATCGCGCCTCTGGCGGAGCACCCGCGTCATGGCCATGTAGCTTGTTTATTGAAATAGTCATTTCAGCAAAACTATAAAAAAAAAACTAATTACTTTTGGGATTTTTTTTCATATGTGTTTTTTCATTGATTGCTATAGAATAATTCTAAATAATGGACCGGATACTTGCATTTAAGATATACAAAGAGTAACTGAATAGCTTTATATATATATGCAGAAGGTTTGTTTCGATAAAGCACGTGAATTCGTTTACGTGTGCAATGGTTGAATACATCGTAATTCAAATTCCCATACAAAAGTAAAATCTTAGATATTAGCGACAACCATAAATATTTGTTTACTATCACGTCTCACCAAAAAGTAGGTTTGTGATGCTGTTCCATCTGATCCTCTCACTGGTGCGCTGGAGGAGTTGAGATAGAGCCCCCAAGGTTAGGTAGACTCTTACACTCAGACTGATGGTTTGTTTTTTTCGTGTTCAGAAGTACAAGACAAACACATATGAGACGGGTTTTTTTTTGTTATTTTTGCACGCACTGAACATCAATACACATACACACACTTCAAATTTTCTATTTCCTTTCATAAAACTACAAATTTTATGATAAGATTCATTTTTACACAACATTGTAGAAAATTCTGAGATAATTTCACTATGACGTCTACTGACATCTTTCTCTATTGACATGCAACTATCTTGATACCTACCTACTGCGCAGTAGCTTTTGATTGCGCAATGTAAATTCTAGGTCAAGGTGATTATCGATTTTTACCAGCTGATTACTAGGATGTACTATTATTTATTCTGTGCTACTATAGGGTTTGCTACAGTGCTTTTTTGCGTAAACATTAAAAGTAAATACATGAATGAAAACCTTAGAAATCTCTAAGGTGGTAGAAATAACGGTATTTGCCCCGCCGAACCACGTACCCCACCCCAGTATCTAATAGGTAATTATGTTACACCTGTATATCGAATTCAATGTCACAGTGTTTATTCAGTCGCGCTCATCAAAATCCATCAATCGAAGTAGCGATGCGATGATTGGTTTTAGTTGCCACCACATAGCGTTTTGACATTAAACAAGGAAAATTGATGCTAATAACAATCTCGCAAAGAAATACCTACCTTCTAAAGCCTTTATATTAGGCACATCAAAAATAATCATTACCTAAATATTAGTCTTGAACATAATAAATATGTAGATTAAATCAGCAGTAAGTACTTTCGTTATGGAAATATCAATAAACACAACAAGTAAAGTGTTGTAGGTACGTGATAGAACTCGTTAAAAGGTGTTTAATAATCCAATCAATAATAAATTAAAAAAGATAATTAAAAATAATAATTACTTGGAGCAGACTTCTCGACGCATAATTATTACAAGTCAAGAAAATTAAGTTTGAATATTGAGAAAATTATATTTCCTAGATGAACTTTTGGTAAGAGGACGTTCAAATTAAGGTATTTTTTTAACTTTAGGGCTTTATATATATATAGACAAATAGTGTATTCAATTCATCACTACGATTGTTAATGTCATTTATGATTGTAATGCAGCACCAGAGTGATTATACCACAGTGCCACAGACAGTGCATATAAATACACACATACTACTACACACACAATACTACAGAGCTAAAACGTAGACACTCACGGTCAGACTGCTCCACAAATTTAAGGTCACTCAGCGAGCTATGGAGAGCTATGCTTGGAGTTTCTCTGAAGGACAAGATTCGTAATGAAGATAACCGACAGAAAACCATGGTAACCGACATAACTCTAAGGATAAGCAAGCTAATGGCGCAGTGGGCTGGTCTAATTTCCAGAAGAACCGATAACCGTTGAGAAGACGAGTTCTCGAGTGGAGACCTTATTTATGCAAACTTAGTGTGCCCTGTAGTCAGGTGGAGTGACGACCTGCGAAAAGCGGCTGGAAGAAAATTGATAAGGATAGCTGAAGTCCGACCTCAGTGGCGTGCATTAGGAGAGGCCTATGTCCAGCAGTGGACAAATATAGGCAGATGATGGTGATGATGACCAAGGTGAATTACACCCATATATTTTTACCAGACTGCGCAACACAAAGGCCCGTTAATGTGTTTATCAGTCTATTTATGTATGTCTGTTCCTTTGTGGCACTATAATAGACCAAACACGTGGACCGATTTTGATGATTATTACGTCAATCGATTTGTCTTAATCTTGCGAGTGCTACTAAAAACGTGACAATTATCAAAATTCAATATGGCGACAACTAGACACTATATTGTGAAAAATAAATAACTGAAAGTCAAACAAACGATGTCAAGTAGGGTAGGGTATCATTGAATAGAGATTTGAGAATTATATTCAGGTTTTTCTCATAATTTTTCGTTTTGAATGACCATTTAGGATCTCCAACGATTTAAAGTTGTTCAGCAACCATTCTCACTAATTTGTATATATATATATATAAACTAAAATGTATAAAATAAAAATATATTATTATGAAACAAAAACCAGACTGTTAAACAAAATAAAATGAAACAAACAAGCTTTAGATTTTTGATTTTGAATAAATAGGCATGTAGTCGGAGTCATCATGCATTTAATGTCTCTTTTGGCGGGATCAGCTAGAACCTGGCGAGCTAACTCATCATGCCTCCGAAAGCATCTTATATTTTAAAATCTAAAATCCAAAGCTTGTTTGCCTCATTTTAGTTTGATTCATAGACTGGTTTTTTGTTTTTATTATAATTTATTTTTTACATTTCTATATGAGTTTCAACGCAGTAAAAGTTCAAATTACACTTTAGTTCATAACTAAAAATAGTTATACGCTAACTTTACCGCTTAAGTCGTGAAAAAATACCGAATATTCACAGATTTACAGCTGGAACTGATTTGGCATACAAAAATATTCCAACTTAGGGTAGTGACCACTATGACCTACCCAGTAACTGCGTGAAGGTCGAACTTATTTTATCGGCAAAGCAATAATAATTATTTAGAACGTGTTAAATTGTATGCTAGTATATTTTCATCTGTAATACAAGACTCGCGTATTTTTTGTCTAGAATATATTAAATAGTCTAGCCTTCTTAATTGGACAGCTGACTCAGTTGTAAAAATAAAAGCCAATGGTTTTCATTACGTTAAAAATATAATTTACTTTTATACGTTTACTCTCATAAACTCACTCGCCCTAGATGCAGTCAATTACGTCGCATGATTTCACAGTTCACTCATGACTCGAAGACTTCACACATACAATTTGAAAGAAAAAAAAAACTCCGACAATAACTTTAACTTTCTGAAGGGCTATTGTTAAGTATGTTCTAGGTGTCAGGCCACGCCAACGAAACCTGGTCAGTTAGCACGTTGGTGTTCAATCCGTCTCCTGAAGACAACGGATCCACGATCAAGTGCTTGGCGACGAACCCTCACCTCTCCTCGTATATCTACGACCAACTGGAGCTAAACGTTGTATGTTAGTATAATTTTGTTATTAATGCTTATTGTTTTTTCAATTAGCACTTGAGGTTTCTGCAGTTTGTGAGCCAAAGTACGGATCCCAACTAGGAAGAATTTCGTACATTGACCCCCTATTACTTATCGCTATCTCTCGCACATAAACGTATTGCCGTCGCGGTCGCACACTAGTAATGTGCGAGTGCGACAGCAATACATTTACGATAGAGATAAGTGATGAGGGGTCATTGTACAAAATTACTTCTGTACCGTGATTGGTCTTTAGCTAAAATAGACTGCTGCGTAAAAACAGATATAAAGACATCAAAGACGCGTACCTTAACCCTCCCCTTCCCACTTCCCTCCCCTTCCCACTAACTCACGCTGGCAACGATACACCCCTAAGGTGAATTTAGCCCCCCCGATGCCCAACTACGACAATTACAACTACAACCCGGCTCCCCCACCCAAGGCGAACGCCTGGGCCAAGGCGCAGTCTGCGCCTCAACCCCTCCTCAGACCGCGAGACCCCTATCCCCCCGTCGGACCCTATCGGCCTCCTCAGGCACGTGCTCTTTTGCCGACCCCAGGGCCCGCGCCCCGTCCCCAACAACAGCAGCCAGAAGGACAACAGGACAATCTGTCCCTAGTCCTCGAATATATCAATATCGACATGAGCGAAGTTGACGAGCTCGCGTTGTAAAAATAGCATTCAAATCATCCGAGCACTTTCTGAGCACAAAGCGCTTATGGATTCACTCCGCAACGTCAAATAATAACCTTTCTAATGGCTAACGAAACGTATATAAAACCCCGTAGCATCACGTTAGCATGGTTTAATGCTAGCGGCCTCTCAGACCAACGCGATCAAGTCCACGAATTCTGTAAGACCTACCAGACAGACTTTATGCTAGTGCAAGAGACCTTTCTTAAACCGAGTAAGCGCAATCCCGGGATTGCGAACTACCGGGTCATTCGAAACGACAGAGTCACCGCCAATCTCGGAGGTACTCTTATTTACTATAAGAGGTCTCTTCACTGCGTCCCGTTAATAACCCCTCCGCTGATCAACTTAGAAGCCTCAGTTTGCCGACTAGCAATGACCGATCATCAATCGGTCGTTATAGGTCCGTGTTACCTCTCCCCCTCTAAAGAATTACTCAGGAGCGACCTCGAGGCGCTCCTCTCCCTAGGTAGCTCGGTCATCCTGGCGGGTGACTTCAATTCCAAGCACGTCATGTGGGGGTGTGTAACCACCAACCCCAAGGGTACGACACTCTACGACCTAGTCGACCCGCTTGGAATCGAAGTCATCCCACCGCTGGAACCGACTCATTATCCGTTTAATGTCAACTGCAGACCTGACATACTAGACATACCACTACTAAAGAACGTTTCCCTCAAGTTCCGCTCGATTCAAGTATATCAGGAATTAGATTCAGACCACCGTCCCGTAGTCATGCGCCTCGGCCCAGAGCCAGTCAATCGACTCTCCCCTACTCCGACCAAGACGATAGTGGACTGGAAGCGTTTGGGGGAAGCCCTCAAACCTATCAGTTCACCCGACCTCGACCTCATCCCCGACGACATTGTCACGACCGACGACGTAACCCGCTCGATCGATGCCCTCACCAGCCACCTCACCACCGTCGTATGTGAGTGCTCCAGGCAGGTCCCAGCGGTGGATGACCGCCTCTGGAACCTGCCTGCGAGCGTGAGGCGGCTGATGACGGCAAGGAACGCAGCAATCAGACACCACGACGCGGAACCCACCCCGACGACCAAATCCATTATGCAAGGCCTTCATCGCGCGGTAAAGAAGCTCATAAAGGATTTGCGTAACAATCGATGGGACGAACAGTTGACTGACATTTCGCCATCTCACCTAGCGTATTGGAAGCTGGCGAAAAAGTTCAAGTCAGACACCCAAACAGCTTTCCCCCCTCTCGAAAGGGTCGACCTCCCTCCGGCATTCGAAGACGACGAAAAGGCCGAGTGCTTGGCCGAGAGCCTCGAAGCCCAATGCTCCCTCACCGACGATCACGTCGATCATGTCCACATCGCCGCGGTGGACCGCGAAATCGAACTTAGAAACGCCCAACCTCCGACTGACCCACCCCTCGAGCCCGTGAAAGCGGCCGAGGTCGAGTCGATAATCAAGGGTCTCAAGGTACGGAAGGCCCCTGGTGCTGACGGTATCAGCAACAGGGTGCTCAAACACCTCTCTGTCCCATTAGTTTACCTCTTAGTCAGCATCTTCAATGCCGCTATGAGCAATCACTCGTTCCCCGACGCCTGGAAGAGTGCCGACGTCATCGGCATTCACAAACCAGGCAAGAAATCTACCTTGCCCACTAGCTACCGTCCAATCAGTCTCCTCAGCTCTCTGGGGAAGATCTACGAGCGACTCATTCTGAGACGACTCTGGTTCACTGTAAACTCAAAGAAACTCCTCCCCGACGAGCAGTTTGGCTTTAGAGCCAAACACTCTTGCCCCCAACAGGTGCACCGCATCACGGAGCACATTCTCGCTAGCTTCAACAGATATCCGAAACCCCAAACCACGATAGCCGTCTTCCTAGACGTGGCTAAGGCTTTTGACAAAGTCTGGCACGCCGGGCTGATATACAAGTTATACCAGCTCGGGTTGCCAGACCGTCTTGTGCTCATAGTACAAGACTACCTCAAAGGCCGCAGCTTTCGCTATCGTGTCGAGGGAGTCAAATCAAATCCTCACCCCATCAGAGCCGGAGTCCCTCAGGGCTCCGCGCTCTCCCCGCTTCTGTTCTCACTGTTCACAAGCGATTTTCCGCGCCCCCCTAACGTAGAGATCTCCCTCTTCGCCGACGATACCGCGATTTACGCGACCGGATGGAAGCCAACCCATCTTCGGAAACGCATCCAAAAGGCGCTCGTCGCCCTCGGAGAGTGGTTCCGAAGATGGCGCATCTTGGTGAACCCTGAGAAGAGCGCAGCAATGCGCTTTACTGAGGACACCAAGCGGAACCTTCCATCCGGTCGTCTTACGATGTTCGATCAACCCATCCCGTGGACCAAACAAACCAAATACCTAGGAGTTACCCTTGATTATCGACTGAAATTCGACAAACACGTCAAAGTAGTCCGTAACAGGGCGTCCTTCTTCCAAGGCCGCCTCTACCACCTCTTAGGCAAGCGGAGTAAAATGTCCCTTAGGAATAAGGTGACGCTTTACAAAGCCTGCATCCGCCCCGTCATGACTTACGCGTCTATAGCATTCGCGCACGCCGATCCGGAAATCCTGGAGCCGCTCCAGGTAGTCCAAAATAAATTCCTTCGAAATGCAGTCGGCGCTCCCTGGTATCAGAGGAACGCCGACCTGCACCGCGATGTCGAGCTTCCCTCGATCAGTCAATTCATGAAAGATGCCTCTCGCCGCTACTTTGATGCGGCGCCCCACCACCCCAACCCGCTCGTAGTAAAAGCCTCCGACTATACGACAGACAGTATCGCCCTCCGTAGACGTCCCCGCAATGTCCTGGACGATCCGGACGACGCCATCGCAGTCAAAGTACTGGCAGCGATGGCCTCGTCCAAATCGACCACCTCTGGCAACCCGCCAGGGGGTATCAACACACTTAGACACAGACACCGACCTCGCCGGCGAGGTCGAAGGTCCCATAACACATAGTCAGATATTATTCGCTTTCGAGTTTCTTGCCGATTCTTCTCGAAGGTGTATTACGAATCGGCGGTCAGTTATAATAATCAATGAAAGGGCAGCCATTGTTCAGGGCCCCCTCGATCACTACTTAACGGTAGCGATCCAGGGGTGTTTAGTTCGTTACCCCCGTAATCAGACGGCCGTCCAAGCCGAGGGCCGTACCCCCTGGGTACCCTCGTGCGGGTCGTCTAAATTTTAACTTTGGCTCTGTTCTTTGGTAATGTTGATTCATATGGAAATCATTCCAATAAATAAGCACCTTTGCTTATAAAGTATTCAAAAAGCAGTAAGTAACCAAGTGACAGAGTTGTTAAAAATGATATTGAGTTTATCTTTGTCAAAGCGTACTGTTCAATGTAACGCGTATTTCCAGCGGAAGAAAAATAGCTTAGCATAGCTGAATATGACTAAAATAAAGTTGCATACTTTAGTGGATTTGTTCCCTTCGAGCACGCAACTAACTTCCATAGTACACACGTAAGTAAAAAATAAATAGAAAATGTCAAAATTTATTTTACACTAGTTGCTCCCGGTGGTTTTTCCTGCAGTCTGGGCTAAAATATCTTATGTATTATTCCAGAACCAAAAGTCCCAAAGTCAAAATACATCAAAATATGTTTAGTGTTCAAAATTATTATTTTTGTAGCTTGGCTTCTACTTATCGCATTGAGATGCAAAGTACATCCGACTTTTTGTCATATCCTAAGCATCCAATAGTAAAAACAGCATTTCAATCAGTTAATTATGCGAACTAATAATCAGACAGATATACTCCTACGGTATACACCATGATAAAACATGTTTCATTCGTGTTCAGTAGCTTATTTTAAGTCTTCCAGACCATTTTTGCAGAAGTTTTGTTACTAACTGCTTTATAATAAATAAAGATTATTAAATTTGGTGTGTAAATATAGAGTTTAATATTTTTAATAAAGACAACTTTTCCCTCCAGACAGCCCCCTAGTGTCGCTGACTCTCGGCAGTACCCTGAACCCCCACGACATCAAAGAAAGTGACGACGTGTACTTCGAGTGCAATATACGCGCCAACCCCCGGGAACATCGGATATCTTGGTACCATAACGTAAGTTTCGAATAACCAAAGTTTACATTGTAATTTACCCCTTAAGGGATTCCCGTTGTAAAATTTATAGTTCGCTCTTGGCCTATTCGGCCGAATCGTAATAACTTAGTTGGATTAATTTGTTAAATACTTCGGAGTTCGTGATTTTTCATCTCAACGCAATTGTTCTATTATTTCAATTAACTCATTCGTTAGTTTTGGTTTTAAGGCAATTGTTTTGTTAAAATGTCGATAAGGTCAGAAATAAAAGTTAAAAGAACTCGCCTGCTCTGCCAAAAAAGAGCTTTTGACAATAAATTATACATTGTTGGAATGTGCTTTTGTTGCCTTTAATTTTATACCCATATTGTAAATTTGGAAGAAAAAATTTTTTTTCGTTTTTGAATATGGTGCCAAACTACAAAAATTATGAATGTTTTCAAAAAAATTAAATAGCCCATGTTACTCTGGGGATGCAAGGATTCCAACGATATCCCACATATCTAAATCTGTTCAGGCATTTAAAAGTTATGGTGGAATAAAGGAACTCACATACAAACAATCATACAAACAATACACACATACATACATGAATGCTAAAAACAATACACTCCTTTTTTTGGGCAGTCGTGAAAAAATGCCTGTGAAATGTGTTCTGAATTTTAATTTAGTTGTTGTGATTTAGAGGTCTCAAAAGTTGAATTAATTATAAACATATTTTCACGTAGCATAGACATGAAACCATGTTTTCTGTATACTAGCTGCACTCCGCGGTTTCACCCGTGTGGACGATTATGATTATGAAAGCAAATATCTGACTATTTTTACAACTGTAATATTGAAATCTGTCACTTTGACCTTAGTCAAGTCTCTGTTGAAATTACGAAATTAATAGAAAACAAGCATTACTTATTCATTTGCAGTCAGACTAATTCCATATTGCAATTTCTTTGTATAACTAATAATGTCCTCAATTTAGGACAGGCCGGTGATACAGAACATGACTTCGGGGATCATCGTGAGCACCAAGTCACTAGTCTTGCAGAAAGTGACGAGAAAAGAAGCAGGAGCTTACTCGTGTAAGGCGGCTAACGCAAGAGGAGAAACTTCAAGCGAGGTCGTCACTTTGCGAGTGCAATGTGAGTTAAGACTTGCTTACCGCCTTTATACTAGTATCAATAATAACTATCATCACGTCATTTGAAGTGACGAGGAAAGAAGTGGGCAAGTGTCCGCAACTTGAGCTAGGCGACTTATTCAATGGGAAAAACCTCGAGCGTGGTTATCACGGGTGCGTGCAATGTAAGAAGAGATTTAGTTTTTCTGTTCTAATCTATAGATTCAGGGATAAGTATCACATGAAGTAAAGAGGAAAGAATCGTAAGCTGTGGTTAGACTAATTGTGCGAGTTGTTTAATGCATCTTTGAGCCTTATCATCACTTCGTAAGAACGTAAGTACGGCCTTAAATTTACTCTTAATGTTTGTATATTAGAGAAGTCTTCACAGTTTTTGGGTGGAACAGTAAATGCTATAAACAGGCGTGACTTTTACCACTAGGAGATCGACCTGCTTGCTCCGGACTCAGTTGATTTAACAAAATGGAAAAGTGCGTGGTGGAGACGCATGTACTTACGGTTCTATGGCCAGGATCCTCAGCTACCCAACTTTGAAAACCCCATTGGAATCGGTCGGGTAGTTTTTTCGTGGTTTACCAACAAAGTTACGTACGTTAAGTAACTTTGTCAGCTATTACTTATTATTTTTTGACCTGTACTTTATGACTTTGGGTGTGGACGGGATACATACAAGTCAAACAAAAAAGGTCACTTTAATATTGCGTCAAACAAACCTCATTATCATTTTAAAATACATAATCAACGCGACCCCGCTCGATTAGGTACAATTTTTGTTAACATGTGCACTTTACCTATGTATCTATCTATATGTATCTCAGCCTATATAAGCCTACATCAACCCCTTGTTGAGTAATAGGCCTCCTCAGGTGTACGCCACTCTTTCCGGTCATGCAGAGTTTACCTTTACCTTTATGCCATACAAATAAAAAACTGGGCGCTACTAAGGCAAATATGCGTACTCACAATAAAAATAAGGTTCTAATTATATTCTATTTGGTTCTAATAACTATTTTCAATTCAGTTGTTTTCATCACTTTTTAAAGTAAACATTTTCGAACAGAAAATTGGACTCACAATTTGAAAGCCCGTCTAAATTGGATTCAAACTGCGGAATGAATTTTAGCCACCAGCCAATTGAGTATCGTGTAACCAAATACACAAAATATCTCAGTTTAAAATGAAAATCGGATCACCGAAACAAAACCGAAATTACTAAAACATATTCACATTAGAGGCACCCACTGAATTAATTCGGCTCCCAGACCTAAGTTTTAAGCCCTCGAACGAGCCTTTATACATTTTAATTTTGCTCGAACCCAAACACTCGACAGCGGTGGAGGAGAAGTGCGGACATCAAATTCACGTACGTACACCTATATGGCTGATTTACATAACCCTAATACACTGTAATATACATCGCACACACAGCCATTCCATAAAATGACACCGGGAGAGCGGTATGAAATACTGCCCTATAAATACCGATGTGTCTACGAATAGTATTCAAATGATTGCGGTAGGGATCGACGCGCCGACTTCCTTCCGCGGCCGGCCGCCCGCATAGTAATTGGCTCAGAGGCACCACCCGGTTCTAAATCATCAAAATTATTGCCTAATATTACTGTCATTTTCCGGCTACACCGATCTGTTGTTCCGCTACCTCAGACCAATTCACACAGCTTTGTTTTAGTTTACATAAATTTCCAACTAAATCCTACAGATATATTTGCTCGTTAGTGTAATAAGCGGTTTCCATTGTTGCTTGTGTGCTCTTAATAATTTATTGCCCTACCACATAAATAAATAAAATGTAAAGGAGAGAAATGAGCCTCAACGCTGTCATTTTTCCACGAAAACTTATTGAGTTTACTATGCCGACAGAATCTCCTTTCTACTTCTCATTATCATCTGAAATTTTATTAATTACATTGCATTTTCATTTCTACGGAGGAGCACTCTTCACACTGAAGGGACTCTTTATCTCATTATTTTTAATGGCTCCGAGTCTAAAATCTACTCAGCCAATTTATTTCACCTATTTGAGTCACAAAGTGATTTATAAACATTTTGATTTAGTTCTCAAATTATTGAAAACGATTAACAAATTCCATTTCAAAAGATTCAAACCAATTCCACTAATTGCTAAAGTTAAATATCCGAAATATTTAGAAGGACTCGAGAATTATTTCGAAATATTTCCTCAATTTGTGTTGGATTAATTCCAATCGAGTAGGTAAGGGTCTCGTTGCTAATCCGAGACAAAAATATGCATCGATTTGGATAAATACTTTCAAAATGATTTAAACAAAACAGTTAATTTTGAAACACACAAATGACATAAGCAATTCTCCCGGGGAGTATAGTTTTGAAGTGTAACGCGTGAATACACGGCCAGGTAAACCTTCATTATCCGTCGGACCTACGCCTACGTAAATCAACAACTGTGTCCGTTGCTTGATTTATTACGCAAACGTATATTGGCGCATCGTGTAGCTTCCTTCCGCTAGCGGCCAACCTGTACTTAATTGCCGACGTGAGAGAGAAAGACGAAATAATTCGGCCAGTGCCAAAATAATTGTTCGTATGATTTATCTTTATCGTTTTACGACAGGAAAACTCGCTGTTTGGAGTTTTAAATTTATTGTTATTTTATGCCTGTAATTTAGCGGGTCGGACGAACGTTAACATGTAGGCTAACGATAGGCGAAGTTGCGGATGTGAAATTGCTGTGTATCTGCCTTGATATTTCGTTGTATACTCATCACGATGTTTTATCGGTTAGAAGTCTTTCCTGTGCCTAAATTAAATTATCTTAAGATACAATTACGAACGCAGAACACTTCTTTGTCTTTTTAGATAAACTGTATACTTTTTTTTGTAATACAGTTGCGCCAGTATGCGCCGAGATGACTCCTCAAGTAGTGGGTGCTGCGCTAGACGAAGCGCTGCGCGTGCGCTGCTCAGTTCACGCTGATCCTGCTGACGTCACATTTGTCTGGCAGTTTAACAACAGCGGAGAGAGCTTTAACGTTTCTCCAGATAGATATGGTAAGTTATTGTTAAATAGAATACACACAATTTATGGACACTGTCCTTGGTTCGATGCTTGTGATTTGATGACATAGAGTTTGAAGCGCGTTGGATACAATAAAAATGTTTCCAGACAAATCGGTTCGATTAACACTACTTATTACCATGTAAGCAACTGGATAATAGTGCAAGGTTTATTGATGATGACCACAGATTTACAAGGAATAGATATTACAAGTATGAGCATGTCACCACCTCGGGGCTCAAAGGGAGTTAAGGTCATTTTGGCGAAAATGCAATTTAAACATCTTATTCATTTTTACATTGGTACCAATTCTGTTGTTCAACTCACTAAACTAAACTAAAGCTAAATTTAATTTATTTTAGTGATTCCTTAAACTTAATCAGTATCATTACAACAAAATCAAGATATCATTTTGACATGACTAATTTGATTTTGACAACTACTTTATTTAGTTTTGTTAGTGTTGTCTACATTTCAATAAGGAACGAATGTAATAATAAATCGTCAGTTATCATCTGTGGTTGTGAGCCGTTTGTATAGACTTTTTTATAAGTTACTATGAAATGCGCGATTGATTTTTTTGAACAGTGTGAGAGTTTTGACGCAAAACGTCTTTAAAATCACTCCGAATCATACGGTCCGAGTCGAGTCAAGGTTTAAAAAGTTGACCACCACGAAAAGAGCCATATCGTATTGCCTTTATAACTCTGTTACTATAAACTCCAGAAAACTAATTTTGGTATATACCTACTCGGCTCAATTATGTAATATTTAATTTTTGTACCCTAAACTCCAGCACAGAGCGAACAAGAGGGTTCCAGGACCGGATGAAATTGTACGTGGCGTAGACGTTTCATTACATATAAACGGCTGTGTGTGTGTGTGTACATAGCCCCACTCATTTTTTTTACACAACATTACAATTACGAACTCAAAAATATATTTTTATTCATTACGGTGGAGCCATTCTCGGGTTATTGCGAGACTAATGCACGGCAGTTGATTTTGATATGTACATATACATATAGATATACAAAAAAAACATACCTACCTATATGTATATTCTCTATGTTATTAATTATCATTTTCATATAACTTAATTAATAAAATTTAAAAAATGAACAAAAAAAAAATTTGGAAGTAGGGTATAATGAATTGGTGTCAGTTTTGTAAACATAAATATAATTTACTCAAACAAGCTTGTAATGTGGTCATTATTTCGATAACCTTCTTTAGGCAAAGTCGACCTTGCCGCGCTGCTTGAATAGGCGCCAGCAAAGTTGTATGTTACCACAGGTTCCAAAACCCACTTTCCTGTTATCATAAAACATGAATAGTAGCAAGTAGTATTATTATCAAGAGGTTAATCAGGAAAAATGTAGTTAACTGATTTTGAACAAAACTTAAATAAAAAAATAATAATTAATAATAATGTCTACTCGGATTCGCGATCCAAACGGTAAAGCCAAAAAAAGTTCAAAAAGTGTATTTACA
Organism: Alsophila aescularia; assembly: GCA_946251855.1. Classification (NCBI taxonomy): domain Eukaryota; kingdom Metazoa; phylum Arthropoda; class Insecta; order Lepidoptera; family Geometridae; genus Alsophila; species Alsophila aescularia. The sequence goes on along the minus strand of OX276373.1, from coordinate 21,042,298 downwards.
GCTATGCTAAAATCAATACTTATCTAAGAACTTAATAATACTTGTAAATAAATGGGGATATCTCAAAATGAGATTTATGATTGTACTAATTATTTGTAATTCATCATGCGATGGTTTCAGAAGCTCATAGACTTTTAGTCAGCATGGAAGGTACATTTATTTAAAAAAAAAATGTTATTCATATAAAACTGTAATCAATTTTGGAAAAAGAGTCCGTTGTCCACGTATTATCGGAAATTAATACTGGCAGCACTGTAACAAGGGTCCATACTACTGTTCGGCCAATGATTGGCGAATAAATAATGTACAGCCAATAATTGAGCGTAGTTAAACAGAAAGCGACCATCGACGAAAAACGCATTTTGAGATACAGCCGTTTAAAGGGGTTTTCACTGCTTTTTTATGTACAGTTCAGAATTGATTTAAATGTTATACTTGTATCAAAGAACACTTCAGAGGCTACAAAATGGGCTATTTATAACTAAAAAATTGATTAGTTTTGTTAATAAACCTTTGAGTTACACGTAGTCGTTTTCTGCTTTTTGCAACAATTCATAATTTAGTTTTTTGCAGAACGCATCCGTAGAAATGGTCTCCTTCAGCTTATTGAGGTTTGGACAACAACCGATATATATGCAAATTCAAATCAATGGTGTTATTCTGTAAATTGTAATAACCATATAAAATAAACCTAGAACGACTCAAGGGATTGTTATGCTCGCATGAGTTCTTTCCATAGCGCCCTGCCCCCTGTGTGATGCTACACGAGATCAAAACATGGACTAAATCTTATCAAGAAAAATATTATAATACGCCAAAAATATTTTTGCAAAACTCGACCATTGCTGTAGTCGGCTTCTGCAAATAAAAAATGGGAACTATTCCATTATAAATAAAATTTGCAGAAGCCAGACCAACTGCGATAGTCGGATTCTGTTTACCACAATTTCCTCTTTTAGGGATATTTTGCTAGGCCATCCCCTAAAATGGCCGGCTTTAACACATGGCATGTGGTCTTATTGGGCAATTTAATATCTTGACCTCAGAATGTGCTTTGAAGAAACGTTATAACTCATTTTCTCAAAAAACAGGGTTGGTCGCTTTCTGCTTAACTATGCTCAATTTTACGGATATAAAGGTGACTTCACACTCCTGCGAAAACGCCGAAAGAACAAGAATGTGGATGGCATTTTTGTCTATGGTTTTCATGCATTTTAATTTCTTGTTTTTGGACGAGTTTCTGGCACGAGTGTGGTATGGAGGCACCTTTATATGTAAACGTATGACATGTTATCAGAATAGAAAAATACCACTAAGCTAAATTGAGTAATTAAAATAAATGTAGGTGTGTCTAACTAAAATTTAGTATAGTGCATAGTTATATACTTGGAACTGGACTAAACTTAATTTTGGTGTAGTTTAGTCTAATTTGTAACAAGCGAATTGATACTATTATCTATCGATCGATAAAATCCACGTAGCGAATTTCCAACAATGCCCTTTATTATTGCTCACTAGCTTCGATCCACAGATTCACCCGGGTTCAATTTTATCACCCCCGTTCACCCTTTAGAGGTTGAAGCTTAAAAATCTCTATATAGTGCAACCCTCTTGGTGAACCTAGATATTTGAAAGGCTGTGCTTTGTTTGTCAGTCAATAGGTATGCCACGGTACTGTTTTATTTTATTAGATATAGATTACTTGTGTGTCGCTACAAACTCTTTTTGTGTAAAATGGGGGTATAAAATACAATACTTTACACAATACCACAAACGTTTAGGCAGTAAACATTAACTATTCGAAAATTGTAGAGTCTAAAACACGTTACTTATACTAACTATCCATTAAACCGCACTGAGAAATATTTTGGAGAAAAACTAAATTACCTTTACTATCTAACAAACAGTAAGATTCATACTTTACGCCCAACGCAGGCACAAAATTTCTAATAAAAAATGTTGATTATAACATTTATTAACGATTGGAATCATTGTGTGTCCACTTTTGTCACATTCATAATTAGTTTTTTAGGGTTCCGTTCGTCAATAGGATAAACGGAACACTTAGAGCACTTCGTTGTCCGTCTGTCTGTATGTCAAGACCATTTTTCTCAGGAACGCGTGGAGGTATCATATTGCGTTTCTTTTTTGCGATTTTGTTCTTATTTGCTGTTGGTAAACTGACCTCGACCTATGTCGATGTATGGGGACAATAGTTTTCCAACGGCAAAGTTAAGATTGTCTTGTACGGAACCCTCGGTGCGCGAGTCTGACACTTTTTTTCTTTCATTTATCCCACTTGCTTTGAACACAATGTACAATTTAGGGCTATCTATGGTGACGACCTTTTCAATGGAGACTAAGATCCGCGGATCCAAATCCGCCACTCCTGTAGATACTTACCTTATAACTCAGTATTGTCAAATAATCATCATTTCAGAGCTTCATCTCCACAATACACTTAGTAACCAAGCACCTATCACACCCTCATCCGATAGGAGTGCTCGGAGTGTTCGAATCGAGACGGTTCAATCAGCACCTCATGTCTACGGACAACGCCCTGAATGTGTAACGAAGCGCGCTGTTTACGTAAATGGTATCTCTTGGCTCAGCAAGACAATCCCCGTTCACAGTTTTATTTGGCTCGTATTTAGCTGGGAGATTTGATGGCTAGAATTTGCATGATTGTGTCGTGTGGGTGAACTTAGTGGTTGGATGCGTGAAATGAAGTGCTGGAGTTGTTTGATAAATTACGTTGTCATTTTTGATTAAATGCACTCGTGCATGCAAGGCGTAAATATAAGTTACAGGCGAAATGAAAAATTTGACTGCGAAGTGGGACTTGATCCTGTGACTTCTGCAATGAGTTTTGTCGCTGTCTCAATTAAACTATTCTTGGTCTAACCCGCCGTGGATCGAACCCAATGTCGTTGGGTTGACAAGCGCAGTCTTACTCTTATAACGGCTCGGTCAACCACGCTCAACTCTTTCAAATTTAATTTACGTCATGGCATTTAAGTTTAGATTTCTTACAGAATTGTTTGCTAAGTTTTAATTAGTAAAGTGTTGAAGAATAAAGAGGGCTATCTTATTTTATTTATTTAATATTTTTTGTATTCATAGAGCTGTGAGTACTTTATGCTCAGGTTTGCTAAAGAAGACACAATTTTAATAATAAAAAGCGTTACTCTAAGAAATTACCAAGATTTAATCATGAATTCATGACTCATTTGTAATAATTGGTAACATTTAAAAGGTTGAATATATTAGAACACAAAATCATTTTAGGGGTCGAACTTCACTTGATTTTATGTATTTATTTCCATCACCAACAGAAAACGGTGCGGCTGCGTATCTCACTCTAATTTCAGATTATTTAAAAGTGTTAATGTATCTTGTTTTTTTATTTGTATACATTTTTTGGGCAAAAACCCTAGTGGGTTTTTATCTTCATAACCTCTTTGACTCCTGTTATTTTGACAATAGCTTCAAAACACCGAAGTATATTTGTTCAAATTGGATTCAAAAGCTTCAAATGTTCTATATCCTACAAAATCTCAAAAAGAACTGTATAAAAAATGAGAAGTAAATATAAAAAAAAAACGAAACAATATTACGTTTTTTTCGCTCTCTATATTATGATGTTTTTTTTAGCCATAAACCATCCCGGGCATTATCAGAAGAAGGTTCTTTTTTCTGATAATGCCCGTTTCGTCACAAACCAAAGTTTCGTCACAATCCGATCAATGGTATAGGACACAGTAGACAAACAAACATTTATTTTTATACTCGTATATATAGATAGAAGACTAAAATTAAATTGTATTTGTTCAGGAACTGTAAATGGAAGTGTGAGCGAGCTTCGATACACGCCAGCCAGTGAAAGGGATTACGGTGCTCTGACATGTCGAGGATCCAACTCTGTGGGCAATCAGGCCCAGCCTTGCGTCTTCCAAATTGTACCTGCAGGTAAGGGAAAAACAATTGGATGAAAAATCACGTGGAAGTATGAGATTTATGTCACCGTACTAGAACCGTCAGTTTCTAAAAAGACGGCGAGATTATAAGTAGACGAAAAATTGTGAACGGAGCATTCAATTAACGATAAAGGTCTGCGTACACATAACGCCCCGGCACCGTAACGGCATCGCCTCACCTCGGGAATAGGTTGCGGCGCGTAGTCTCTCGCCTTCACCGGGATTATGTCGCGCGGTCGACTTGGCTACGACTCGCGGGTGCCCCGCTTGCCTTCGCGGCATGCTCGCCAAGATGTAGTCTTGCTATAGTTGTCCCGTTACGACGAGAGTACTGGAATTTGTAGGTTCAGTAGCACTTAAGACTATTTACATTCCCGACCCCGATTTGTTTGTTTTGATAGGGTACCTACTTGATGGACTACGATATGAATCACTTATACTGGAAATGATGTTTTTATTTGCCGTTTCATATGTTATTTTCCTTACAGTAGAACCACGAGAAAGACTTATGTTTGTTCGTCCTATTGATGTATTGAAACTTAAGAAAGTAAAGTAAAGTACGTACCACTGGCATTTTTCCCGTGGGCCAAAAATATTATTGCCCGTAGTTGACTTGGACTATGTGTGTTCATAATTTATTATCATAAGTTCTTTTAGATATTACTAGCTGTGCCCGCGCCTTCACAATCGGTGCAGTAGTTTGACGTGATGCGCAAACAAACAGACGCAGATATACACAGACAGACAGACACGATATAAAAAAATGTTGTTTGTAGGTGTATACACTGTAATTTTTTTTTTTTAATGTGATGTTATTTTAATATCATTACAATAGATAACTGTGAAATATTAATACAATGTACATTTCTTCAAAAATCCGGTTTCCTTAATTTTTGTCCAGATTACAGGGGAACTTTTAATCCTACTAATATTGCGCTTATAATTATGGTAAGTTAAATAACTGATCTAAAAAATTTTATCCATGACTTTCCTTGTTAAATTAGTATTATAGCCGATATTCTGCTTATCACGCCGAAGATCCTCATCAGATCTTCACCAATTTTTTACGAGACCAACTTATAAATACTACCTTTCAAATAAAAAAATAACCATCAAAATTGGATACAATAAGGTGGAAATATTCAGTAGCCTCCTTTTTACCCCTTTTTGGAGGAAGTTTTCTCCCAATAAAAAATCCCTGACTACAAAAAAAAAAACTAAAAATTTGTTAATTCGTTAAACCAAGTTTCGTCTAGATTGGCTGAAAAATTCGACTTGTAGAGGAATTCAGCCGGACAGACAGACATCCGCACATTTGCCCAATCTGAAACGGAGATGCTTCGCTCACGCTTTGCTCTTGCTCGGTCAATAAAGAGACATTGTGTAATAAATTCACTGGAAACACTTGACTCAATTCAATACATATTCACAAGATATTAGCTAAACAAAGTTACCTCATGAAACTATTTTGTTTACTGTAGAAATAATATTAATATACGTACCTACGCAAGTCATAATCCATTTAACCAAGTTTCTAATTGTTAAACTCCTTCAACTTTCTCAGTTACTATTGGCTGGGCCAATTGGTTTCGAGTTTGCAAAGCAAATATTTGCAGAGCCTGTTGAACCATCTTTTAGGGCCTAAGAAATCAATTGGAGGACTTCAAATATATTTACCGAGGACTTTAAAGATGTACCTAACTTGCAAACTTCGTCTTTGTTGAAGAATAGAGATGGATTTTGGTCCTATCTCTGCTTGAACGCTTATAATAGTCATGATCTTTGTTTGTTGTATAAATGGGTTTGCTACCTTTAAGTCTGGGCGAAGTTAAATTAGGTGAGGTTTAATTTATTGTTAGTATAGCGCTGTTCGCTCTGATAATTTCTGCCCCAACTTTTGTCGAATCTGGAAGAGATCTAGCAATACAAGCAACAATATCATCTCTCATTCCTTTGGAAGGTTGGAACCCTACCTTAATCAAAAGGTCAACAACGATTTGTACGTTTTTTTTTAAATGAAATCTAGATCAGTAGATCTTCAAGTCTCACGTTTTACGTAGGCAGTACTACTTACTACTATTTCACAATCCAACGGCACTAAATTCAAATCCTCAATCCTTGCACCATTTACTTATACAATTAGTTATGTGCAGATTTCGACGTCAGCGCTCAAATAACTGTGTCAGGTCAATCAATTGTGAGGTCCAAGAACCTCACAATTTGAAGACTGGTGACATCCACCAGCCCTCACTGAACCAGCGATTGATTGCAGCTCCCGCTATCTGGTAATAGGCTGATAATGATGACCCCTGCTGCAGCATCAGGGCGAGAAATTAGAACCCGGAGTTAAAAGTTCATCATCATATATTTGGCCACTGCTGGACGTAGGCCTGATGCACGCAGTTGTGCCATTCATTTCGAGGTTTTGCCCATAACCGCCACGTTGGGCATGCGGGTTGGCGATCACAGGGCGTAGCTTACTCGCACCGGTGTCGCTGCAGCCCGTCACTGTGATTTTGAGATGGTTATACCGCTATCTGTTGATCACCAGAGTATCGTTCGTTATCCAGCAGGATGACCATGTAAGGTTGGCTTGAAGCAGTAAGATGGTATTTCACTCCTGACACCCCATCAGTTCAAAGATAGTTTCTTTTAAATATACACGACGCCAATTTAAAATCAGCAGATCTTCACGGCTCAAGTTTTACATATTTAGCACTCTTGCAGCATTAGGGTTCGAGGATCAAAGTTTGATACAAGTTTAATGAGAATCGGCTATGGGCGTAATGTTTCCAACAGATTTGAAACAAGTCTCATTCGAAGCGCATTAAGGCAAAATTCTTCAAATATGGAGTAGAACCGGAATTCAATGATTGCCGCCAGCACGTTCCTCCTGCTTGCCTGTTTTCTATACGTTTAGTATTTTTTCTTTGCCTGAGTGGCAGGCATCAAACAAACAAATCCGAGTCACTCGTTTGGAAGGCTACTATAGCTCGCGAGGCGTAAGCTGAGCTTTGCATTTGTGTGAGTGTACATAGATAGTGTAGGTGTGATAACCGGACTGAGGCGCGGTGCATCCATTTCTTGGTTTAAACTGTTTTTTGGCAACCGGCCAAAAGGCGCGGTGCGTCCCTCGCGTGACGTAAGTACTGTATACTCACACAAATGCAAAGCTCAGCTTAGGCCTCGCGAGCTATACCCGATACTATCTGTTTGAAAACCCTACATTAATGATATTTAACCCGGCGCCAATGATCCCAAAGTAGTTACGCGGACAATGACGCAGGGTCACGATGACCCGAATTTTACCCGTATGTTTTATAATCTATTTTTTACAAACTCAAAATTAAACTGCTTTAATATTAAATAAGATTTCTTGCGTACATGATCTAATAATAATAATAATGTCAACATGTTCAATACATTAAACTTTTATCAACTTTCTCCAATACATATACAAAGTCTGCTCTAAAAATACTAATTGCGAATATCAATATTTTATCTGACACACTTCTTATCATAATAACACATCTTAACCTTCAGATTTCTCGTTGAGATACATGGAACTGCTTTAATTTTCACCCGATTTGACTTGACGCAGTAGTATTTCGCTGTACATGTGTCATCGAACTGAGTACATCATCTGTGTCGGTAGAGAGGTATTGGATCTCCAGCTAGTCTGTCTTTCTTTGCATAGCTTAAAATACTATACTTAATAATAATGATCACCGCGCACCTTAAAACAAAAAGCTGAGAAACATTTGTTAATATGGGCCCCATATCTCCCCATTTTGAAAAAAAAATACGAAACAGTTTCAAAAAAAAAAAACATAATATAATTATCGAACCTGCTTACAAAAATCACGCGAATGGGTTGAAAAATGCGACCTTTAGTAGAGGAGAACAACCGGACATCTGCCGGACATACGAAAGCTAAAACGGAGACTCTTCGCACTCGCTCGGTCAATTTAAAATATTTTGTTTTTAAAAACACTCGCCTTATAATTATTATTGTTATGTCTAACTTAAAAACAAATTATCTTATTGGATCCTTTCACGCTATCAATATTATGACGACGGAAGGGCTTTAAATCTTAGTAACCCTTTTTCACGACAGCACGTCCATCTCCACCACGGAACTGCACCATATCATCTGGGAACGGCTCTAACTGGATAGAAGACTCAAGTAAGGAAGACTTTGGCGATGCATTAGTTGTCCGCTGCGTCACTGGCTATGATGGCGGTCTGCCACAGCTGGTTGTGCTGGAAGCTTTGGACTCAATTACTGGCATCGTGAGATTCAACGTTACTGCCAACGAGACTGGTTAGTACAACCGATTTTCTCTAATTCTAATTGAATAGACTAAGGCACTACATAGGTGCGGTGGCGGAGACAGTCGTGCATGGACTGTCACCGTAATTTCTAGGTAGCTATGCCATAGACTCGTCTGACTTTTAAACTCTGATCTAACAGATGGCGTGGCGTTATTTCTCGTGCCAGCCCCGGTGCTATGGTCGGGCGCCAGTGCTCTGAGGCTTACTGTGCATTCGAGGAACGACAAAGGAGCATCAGAGAGGATCATGATACAAGCTCTTACTTATCAAGACCCTGAGAGAAGAACAGGTATGATTAATATATATTCATTTGTTAGAGCTATGTTATTAGATAAGTAATTACGGAAATTTAAAAATGAAGTTAAATCAATATACCAGTAGGTAGTCAGTAGTCAGGTAGTCAGTGTCTTTTAGATTCCAAATACCAACTTAGTACTTAAAATAAAAATCTATACAAAAACTTGTAGTAGATTAAAATATGATTTGTGTACTTAACATAAATCATATTTTTGTTTTCAGACACATCGTTTTTTATCAGTTGTGTTTCTATTTAGCAGTGACATAATTTAGACAGAAACCCGATAAACATCAAATTACATCCTATTTGCGAAATAACATTGGTAGTAGAAAAGTTGATTTATATAATTTAACGGCATTTATTAGTATAGTAATAGAAGTAATATTTTTAACTAAGTTTCTCTTGGTTCATTCTAGAGCCAGTTTTCTTTATTCTAATTCTTCGGGAACGCTTAAGGGCGTCACAGACGATTAAGATACTATAATATTTCATGTTAAGATATCTGTATATAAAATATTATAGCATCTTAAAATATTATACACACGGTTAAGTTACGATAATATATTGAAATTATTCATTCGCTCGCAGGCCATCCTAGGTGCCACACGTATTTTTCACCGCTTTCTATATACAGGTTGATAACATATGAGTAATACGGTTTCACTATTATATTTATTAGATAGCTCATCAGACGATGATTTTGATTTCGAATTTGATATGCAAATTGCATTAGCGCACTGTAAAAGGCGATCAATTTGGATAGAAAATCATTATTTTTTTTTTAAAAGCCGCGGTGAGTTTAATCTATACGCAGATCTTTCTACAAAAATAAAACATACGCGATGTTGGCCAAAAAAAGCGCTAGATCTGGCGCTCAAAGCGCTAAGTTGGCAGCACTGCCTACCTAATATAACGCTACCTGTCGACATTGTCGACAGGTAGCGTTCCGCACCGAAAACGGTGTCTGTGATGGTAGGGTACCCTTTGATAATTTATATGTCAACTCCTCAAAGTACCCACTACACGTTTGTTATGTTATCAATATCTATACTTCTAGTAAGCAGTAAGTACAATGAAGATAATATAAAAAACAGTCTAGGGTACATTAACTAAAGTAGTGTAAGTACAATAATATACATTTTTTTAAATCGTGTCTGTTTTTCTGTTAATCTGTCTGTACTTATGTTCCTGGAATAACACATAGGTAACTTTTAATCTAGAGAAAAGCCATGGGCTCAGCCAATGAAACCAATAAAAAAAACCGTCACGAATACAAAACAGAGCAACCTGTAGAGCATATTACGATATATTTTGTATCTTAAGTTGGTAATTTTTTTTTATTTTTTTTTTATTACGGACTAGGCAATCGTTTTACTACGATCTCACCTGATGGAAAGCGATGATGTGGTCGAAGGTGTAGCACGCTTATATTTTGTATCTTACGATAGTATGTTACGATTTATTTCGTATCTTTATATGACATCTTTTAAAAAAATCCATATCGCTCAATATCCTAAGATACCGTAAGATGCAAATATATATTATCTTTACCATTTGAATTGAAAAAAAAAAACAGCTAGCTACAGGTACCCTGGTACAGCTAGGAAACTCTGTAGGTGGACGACGGGCAGGGCGCGACTTTGTTAGTGCTATTAAGAATAAATTTATCATGCAGTTATCTAGTGGTGATTTTTTATATTATGAGCACCTACTTGTAAAAAAATATATATAGCATCCTTGTGAACCAGGTGATTATAATGAAATGTAATTTACCAATACAAAACCATAGAATAAATAATAGTACATAAACATAATAATTATATACCTAATTGAGAAAACAGCTCTGTACCTCAGGCAATTTGTATTAGCTAGTAACTTTATATCTCTTGTCTTCTTAAGCGTTCCGTGAATGTAAGAGAGAGATAGAGCGTTACCTAATTAGGCTATTTCAGTGGCTGACAATCTCATAATCAAAAATAACATGGTGAAATCCCATACATATTTTTATGTCAGTTAAATTCTCGGCGTCATTAGACAAAAACATTGCTAGTAATTCAGCATCATATCCTGAGATTTTTAGTGTAAGATTTTTTTATTGGGCAGGCCAGGAATAATTGTTATTAGGATTAAAAATTTTGTAGGTTATGTTACTGTTAATGACATTTGAAACAAGTCTTAGAGATTTTAATTATTTTATCTGCGTAATTAGGTAGGCAATTAAGTACTTACCTATGCGTAGTAAATATAATGTTTAAAGATATTGTACCTATTCATTTACCTACCTAGCTTAACAGACTAGGTTTTTGAATAATAATTATTTTAAATTTGTTACTGCCAAGCATTATTACAAAACGATATGTTTAGATATGTTGCTGCTGTTTCACTGTGCAAGGAAACAGTCGTCCAATATTAGCACACATATTTTGCAACGATTCCTTACACTAAATAATAACAACCATAACATAACAACAAATACCTACTTACTTCCTCCATAAACTATAATGTATTGTATTCTCTTTGCTATAATGTTTTGTTTATAGGTTTTATATTGACGTACCATTTTGTCTATAGTATTATTCTGTTTAACGTAAGGAGGTTCAATTACGCTTCCTGATAAAAGGTTTAACGCCAGTAACCTTAAATCAACCTCCTTTGCCTTAAAAAACCGGATGGAAAGTAAGCGTAAATCAACTTCCTTTGCCTTAAAAAACCGGATGGAAAGTAAGCGTAAACCAACTTCCTTTGCCCTAAAAAACTGGGTGGAAAGTAAGCGTAATTTAACCTCCTTTGCTTTTAAAAAACCGGATGGGAAGTATACTGTTTTGACCAAAGAGTATATAAATACTACGGTTTTGACGATTTTGACGTCCGAACCGGAAACGTCATTGTATTATCTTTTTTTCCCTCGTTGGGTAGGCAACAAGACCGGTAAAATATTGTAGGAAGGAAATTAAGTTTCAATTTAACGTTTGTTTCAATTGATTTGTTTAGAGCGATGGTGGCCTAACGGTTCTATAGAGCAATTTAGAATCCAACAATACCGGGTTCAAAACCTAGTCTCCGCACCAATGACTTATCTAAGTTATGTGCGATTTTCCATCGCTCCGTGCTTCGGAGGGCACGTTAAGCTGTCGGTACCGGCTGTTATTGATTAATATCAGTCGTTAAGCCATGTTAGAGGCCCTCGGGTGGCTTGACAAACTTTGACATCAGAGGCCAGCACTATCTCATACGACAAACAAACAACAATTGATTTGTTAACCTGGCTTTTCCTACATGCTTACATGCTATGTTGACAAAATGTAGAAAAATAATAACTTAAGTTCTGTAGAAATGATAATTCCAAGACTCTGCAAGATTTATCACATAAAATTTCGCCCTTGTTCTTTAAATGAGCTATTGTGCTACGAACAATATAGCTCCTTGTGTGATGGAACCTCAAGTAGATCATTTAAACATAGATTTATAGATGACAGATTTGACGACAGAATGGTGACTCCGACTGCGAAGTCAAACGGTCACGGGTACGAATCCGGCTATACTCTGTCTTCATGTCCTCTAGAGGGCGCCATATTCAATTTAATGGCCGTCACTTAGCCTATAACCAGCGGACGATGAGTTCGAACAATATACCTTATTTCATTTATCAAATTATGATGAGTAATTTAGAAGTTACGAGGGATCAGAAGAATATATAATATACATATATTCATACATACATACATACATACATACATACCGGTTAAAATTATAACCCTCCTTTATGCTTCGCCGTACCCGTAAAAAATACCACTATTACTTATTTTTGTACCTGCAGATGCTAATCAAATCTTTACTTGACAGTGAATATAATTATTTTTATTGAACTTTTAAAAGGAGGAGGTTCTCATTTGGACTGTATTTTTTGAATATGTTTGAATTAATTTCTTCGAGATCTCTGAACAAATTTGAATAATAGTTTATTACGTTCGAAAGGGTCCATATTCAATGTGCATCTGAAAATCATCAAAATTGGTGCTTTACTTTTTGTAGTAAATCTATTTGAAGTATTTTTTTTTTAAATTTGATAAAATTGTTTTATACGAATTTTTCTTTGTTTTACTTTTTTTACCCGAGTACGGCGAAGTAAGGGAAGGGTAATTTACTTAACAGACTATGTATAAATAATAAATAAATAAATAATAAATAAATATATTCGGCACATTCCCACACCCAAACTAGGATACCCTGTACTATGGGCACTAGATAACGGATAAACATACATAGACACCAATATTACATCCATTACTTGGAAACAAAAATTTCTGCATTTCTCATCACACAAATGATTGCACCTTGCAGGTTTCGAACCCGCGACCACCGATACCGTACCTAGGATCTCTAGCCACTAGACCAACCGGTCATCGTATATATGTGTATGTTTGTATATATGTGGATGTTCCACCAAGTTATTTCTATAGTGATACTAGTGGGAATATTTTTCTGAGTAATTTCTGAGTAATTGAATTCTGATTAGTACCCCTTTTAGTCAAATAATTTTAATGGTTGCACAAATGAGATAGCTAGATGTGCCCCGTGGCTTTGCCCTCGTGAAGAATGATAAAAGGTTTCCAAGACCTCCATCTATCAAGTATGTACATTATACAAAGTTTCGTTACTTTAATGTTTTTACGAGTAATTTCCTCTACAGAAAAATGGAAGAAAAATTAAAGAAAACACAAAACAGCTAAACCAATTTCCGTACATAGATATTGTACGATAAAAAAACTAAAATACAATATTTTTATCCAGGAAAAATAAAAATCTATATCTAAAAACTATATAAATCTCAGTTGTGCCACCAATCAAATTATTTTAATAAAAGAGGTACTAATGGGAATTCAATTATTCAGTAGTACCACCGGTCGAACTGAAAAATATTCCCACTAGTACTACCATTGAAATTACTTGGCCATAGGGGTACTAGTGAGAATCCTATTTCCCATTAGTATCATCACTGGTACTAATGGATGTCTTGTTCTAAGACCCAGAGCCGTCGGTCTTAGCAATCCATCCATACCAATATATAAGAGTGAAACATTGTTTGTTTGTTTGGGGAGCTTTCACACGATAACGGCTGGAAGTTTGGAATGGAGATAGCTTATACCCTGGAACAAAACATAGCATACTTTTATCCCGGAAAATTGAAAGTTTCCAGAAGAAAACTGAAAAATGTTGATTACTCGCTGTAAGGAACGGTTGGTTGGTTGAAATAATAACAAGTCTGTCAAAAAACATCAAGAGCGTTAGATCTATACTTTCATATTAGTTTTTAATATCCTAGAAGAACATAGGATGCTTTTTTCGTGATAAACAGTAGTCCACGCGGACGAAGTTGCGGGCGGGAAAGCTAGAACCTACCCAATAAATGATGAGCTCGTCTAGCTCATCATATCTAGCCTAACAACAGTTATGTGTAAGATTTAGCAGCTAATCTATTAAATAAAGCACGTTTGTTTTTTGAAATTGTACATATCATGTTTGTAAAAATTATTAGTTTAAAATTATAAAATAATTGAGAAATTGAATGAATCAAAGTACGCTCAAATAAATTAATTGTTTTCTTAGAAATATTCATTACATTCTTCAACGAAATTAATTTAACGATTAATCCTCTGAGGATTTAATTGATTACTTCAAATATTAATTACTTTATTATTTTATTTTCGTTAATTGTTGTGTGAAATATGAAAATTTACGAAGGCAAATTAAACCTTCGAGAATTAAATTTCACAAGTGTTCAGAAAATTAATATTTCTGCCTTATTCACATAGTTACCGGCCATTTGTACCTAAAATAATTAATGTCATTGTCAACCTAAGTACTTAAGCTATACTGCCTCTTAAGGGTGAGTCGGGTCGCCCCACGGCCGCCCTGACTTGATGAAATCGATATTATTTTGCTTAAAGATTACTTAATAAATATTTCTTTCGGATGTTCAGTATTTTAATAAGAGGTTCAGTATTTAGATTGGAGTATTGTATTCGCTCTTTTACATTTATTATGTCAGTTGATGTTGATACTGTAAATTCCCTGAGAAGGTATTACAGTATTATTGCAAATTTATTTAAACTCTGCTCAGTTAGTATATCAGCACAGTACATATATTAGTCTTTACTTATATATGTACTCTGATATCAGTGGGTTGAAGTTCGCTGGAAGTTCAATTGTTTTTCGGAACTTTTACTATCTGCTAGCTGTGCCTAGTAGCACAGAATACCTAATAATACTACGTACTAGTAGTGTTCTCTGGGTTAAAGTAACCCATGTTAATTTGTTATTGTGTTTGAGGGACAATGCCACTTGGTTAGTTTAGAAATCCACCACTGGGGAACAACGGGAATAATTTAGTAGCGTTGTCCACCACTGGGGGACAGCGGGAATAATTTAGTAGCACTGTCCCCCACTGGGGGACAACGCTATTTTTTTCCCATTGTCCCCCAGTGGTGGACAAAAAGTGGGGGACAACGGGAATAGACGTGTCATTCCAGGACTAATGTCATCAAATTTCGTTCAGACGTTTAATGTTTTTTTATCGATTACTCGACTTCTAATACTTGTCGGATTGAGATACCTAATTACTTCAGTTTTTAAGTCGAACTCTAAGCTATCTAACAGTGACATTTGTATCGCAATCGGTCCAGTAGTTTTTACTTGCTGCGTGAACAAACAAACAAATAGAATACCAATTTAAAAAATATAATTTTCTTGTTCTTTTGCTTTTTTACTATCTTCGTTGTGAAGACTTTTTGTTACTTCCTGCTTTGTTATAAGTACCTATATATCTTCTATCTTTTGTATATAAATAATAAAGCAATAAGAACGAAACAGTCTGTATAAGAAAGAGAATAAAAAATAAATGGTCTAGGCTACTTAATATAAGCTACTGAACAAGAATATAACCTTTCTTTTTAAATCATGTCTGTCTGTATGTTTGATCGCGCATCACGTAAAATCTAATGGACCGATTGCAATGCAGTTTTCATTTTTGGATAGCTAAGGGTCTGACTTAAAAACTGGGTTACTTGGTATCTTAATCCGCTCATTAGATGCCGAGCAATTAATAAAAATCTATTTGACCGCTGAACAAATTTTAAAGAAATGTAGTATTTTGTACTATGTAGGTACTTTTGGTAGATAGATGGATATTTCAAAATTAACTTACCATTAGCGCACCATTGCGTGAATACAATAGTTATTCAGCGCCCGAAGTAGTGACGTGAAGTAACCTCTAATATTCTACTAGCCCGGTACATACTTCGTCATCTCAAATTTAGCCCTCATCAGGCTATATACTCGTAAATATAAACTACGTTAACTGGAAACGCGGCAAGTCTATGTATATTTATGTGGGTTGTTCATAATCTGCACCCACAAATGAGCGGTGGTAGCCTAGCGGTCTACTAACGCGCGATATAATCCAACGATACTGGGTTCATTCCTGGGCTCCACCCAAAGACTTATGTGCGGTTTTCCATCACTTCGTGCTTCGGAGGGCAGAAAACAGACTAAATAGTCCGCATGTTAATGAAGAAATAACGAATAGAAAAATCGGGCAAGTGCGAGTTGAACTCGCGTGGAGAGGGTTCCTTACTATAAATATCTCACAATATTAAAAGATTAACCAAGTTATTTTAGGACCATAAATTTTTTATAGGTTAAGTGGAACTAGTTTTAGTACTTTTATTCAAACTATTAGTCTCAGTAGTTTCGGGGATTAGAGGAAAAGTCAATTTCAACTACCTATTTTCTTTTGACCCTTACAACAAGCCCTTTCATTTGAAATGCCACACAGGATAGTAACCTTCAGTACAGTAACGGGCCAAGGTAACCGACATTGCTTTAGAGCTATGTTTATCCATAGGGATAAGCAAGCTGAAATGGCAGTGGGCTGGTCACAATTCCCGAAGAACCGATAACCGTTGGGGCAAACGTAGTGTAGGACGCCCTGTGGCCAGGTGGAGTAATGGTCTGCGAAAAGCGGCTGGAAGAAAATGGATGATGACAGCTGAAGACTGAGCTCAGTGGCGTGCTTTAGGAGTGGCCTACGTCCAGTAGTGGACAAATATAGTCTGATGATGATGATGATGATAGGACAATATGCAAAACTTTTTTTAAACCTATATTCAAAATTAATTAATTTACGTTACACTTCCGTGTTTGAAATTTCAACTTAAACGGTCCAGTAGATACGGAGAAAATTGTCTGTGACAGACGGACACACGAGTGATCCTATAAGGGTTTCGTTTTTATTTTCATTCTGACGTACGGAACTCTAAATGGAAAACAGTTAACTTTTATTTGTTTGTTTTAGATGGAAGCAGTAACCTAATGGCGGGGATATCGAAAACAGCATTTTGGGCGATAGCTTTCACAGTATTGATATGTTTTTGTGCTGCCGCATTCACCGGGTACTTCTTGAGAAAGAAAAGGTAACATAATATTGATGTACTAGCTGTTCCCCAGCTTTGCCCCCGTGGATATTTTTCTGGGGAAAAGTATCCTTTGTGTTATTCCAGGACCAAAAGTACATTATAATGTACAATATACCAATTTTCGAGCTGCCGACAAATAGTTTTTTAACGATTGCTCGACTTCTATTCATTGGGTTGAGATACAAAGTACACCAGATTTTAAGTCAATAACTAAGCTTTCCAACAATGAAATTTTCTATTCAATCGGTCCAGCAGTTGTTACGTGATGCGTGAAGAGACAGACAGACAGATACAATTTAAAAAAAAACTTGTTCAGTAGCTTATTTTTAGTCGTCTTGTATCCTAAACCGATTTTTATAATTAACTTCTATATACAGACTTTTTGTAACCAGCAGCTTTATTATAAGTGTAGATTTGAAATTAAATTAAAGATGTTTGTTGTTTTTAAAAGCTTTTATTAATCTTACAATGTTTATAAGTATCTTTGCTTAAAGCAAATTTTGCAAGCTAATTAGAAGCACTTCCTCTTATCCTACAGAGTTGAATTTTTACATGTTGGTTCAGTTCCGATGACAATACATTTTCATGGTAAGCATCGTTCTTTCCACTTGAACCCTCCCTTAGTAACCCCTGAGGGTTCCACATTATTACACTTGGTCCCCCAACCAGGGGGTTCAAGAATAATTACTAACCTCTCGAGTCAAACACGAAATGATGAAAAGAAAATTGAACTGTTTAATAAAGCATGACCTGAATCGACACGCAGGATTAGCTCCAGATAAAGGAACTCTTCAACGGTCAACAGCACATACACAATATGTTGTATACGCATTTAATTGTGATAGACCGTTTTGAGTTTCACAATGACATGGCTAGTGCATAAAAGTTTATTTTGTTTTTTAATTCAGCTATTTAGCCTATCCTTGAAATCTTTGCTAGAAGATGAGCAGGTTATTTGTTAGATGGTAAGCGCCATGGTTATACAATTATATCTTTGTTATCCTCTAGGGTTATACCTCCGACAAAGCAGCCTTCGTCAGAGCTGCAGCTCAACGCCAATGACGGGCAGTATGTAGTGGCTTACACCTTGAAGCCACCGAAACAAGCCCAGCCAGACATACTAAATCCACCTCCAGGTACGACAAACCTTAACATTTATATAATACTAGCTTTCACCCGTGACTTTGTCCACGCGGACTACAGTTTATAGCGAAAAAAATCATCCTATGTTCTTTTAGGATATTAAACACCAATGCAAAAGTATAGCACGAACACTAGATATTTTTTGTCAGACTTGTTACTATTTCATTTCCATGGCATCCGTTCCTTATAGCGAGTAATCAACATTTTCCAGTTTTCCCGTGGAAACATTATTATCCGGAATAAAAAGTTTCCTATGTTTTATACTGGGGTATAAGCTAATTCCATTCCAAATTTCATCAAAATCCGTCCAGCCGTAATCGCGTGAAAACTCCTCAAAAAAAAACAAACAGACAACGTTTCACTTTTATATAATGGTGTAGATAACTACGTAAAACAGGTGTCATGGTTTTTGCTAGTTTTAATGGGAAAAAAGAAAACCTAAAGAAAAATATTATTAGTAATCAAAGCTTACCTTGATATTATTTCAACCTCTAAGATGTTTCCAATTCGTTTTTTTATGTACCTCACATTTCCTGGATTTCTGAATCGATTACGAAGTTACGAAGAGATTATTTTTATTTTAGAGAGTTGGATCTCCAGAATACACATTATATGAAAATTGGCTACAAAATGTTCAACTCTGCGATTCGGACACGAAGACAGTTTTTCGAGACAGGTCTGTTGACAATTCAGTCACTGGCCTCGTTTAAGAATACATTTGAATACAGTTCAGCGAGTAAGTCAGTGAGAAGCCAGCCACGTCTGACACATCCGTCCCACACCTGCTCTGACTCGTCGATTATGCGCTTCGGTGAGGGAGGGGTGCATCAGACATTACTGTCCTCTCACTGAGCTACCTCACTGAACTGACTGGCAAATTAGCCTGGAATCCGGAGCACATTAGGGCCTTGTATAGCAATATATCCGACGGATAACCAAGGCAACCGACATAACTCTAAGGATAAGCAAGCTGAAGTGGCAGTGGGACACTTCCCGAAGAACCGATAACCGTTGGAGTAGACGAGTTTTCGAGTGGAAACCACGTTTAGGCAAACGTAGTGTACCAGGCCAGACCAGGCCAGGCCCTGTGGCCAGGTGCGAAAAGCGGCTGGAAGAAAATGGATGAGGAGAGCTGAAGACCGAGCTCAGTGGCGTGCATTAAGAGAGGTCTGCGTCCAGCAGTGGACAGACATAGCCCGATGATGATGATGATAGCAAGCTTACAGGATGTGCGCATGGGCGAATCCTGGGCGCGTTAAAGATCGCTCTAGCATAGTATTATTAATTCGATGGCTCTATTAACAAGTTCTACGCGTGCTTCAAGGCCCTGCCCTTTAGACCTGCGTTTTGTCACTACTAGCCGTCTTTTATAAGTCATCATTCTACCTATGATGTAGGCATATACCTTCTATTATAAATGCGTGGTCCCTTCTTATTATCTCGCTTACCTAAAAACTGCCACCAGTAAAAATATTATTAGCTATGCAGCTATAGCTTTTTGTGCTATGTAGCTATAGATTGTTCGTAGCAAACAAAACTAATTTCCGAATCAATACTTGCTAGCACTTTATTTATTTACCTGTTTCGGTATCGAGCAAACTTATTCGACTTTAACTTCGAAGTTTAATAGTCGATATTCGCAGAACCTGCATTTGCACTTTGGTGCCAGCTCTGAAGTTGTGGGTTATTTCGAAACGAAAAACTGCTCTAAAGTTTCCGGGAAAAATCAGCTGGAAAAGTAAGTTTGTAATCTGCAGTTTGAGGTTAATAAGTTTTTTACTATTTTACAGCTAGAAAACAAATGAATTTTTGAGATAAAGTTATTTTGGGTAATGTATTATTGTCAACTAGCTGTGCCCGCGACTTCGCACGCGTGGTCATTTGTCTAGATTTTAAGTACCCATGTGCTATTTAAGGACCTAAACTACTAATATACCAATATTTGATCAAAATTCCAACGGCCGTCAGTAGTTTTTCGATCTACTGATCAATTGCTCGGCATCTAATCTTCGGATTGAGATACCAAGGTATATTGGTATTTTAGGTCCTGGAATAATAGCACACGGATTATTTTTAACCTAAAAAAATGACCACACGTGCGAAACCGCGGGCATTAGCTAGTTATAAGTATAGATAGATAGATAGATTTGATTGTTAAGATGGTATACAAGATGTTTTTTTGAGATGGGGCAGGTACCTTAACCGTCGTAGCTACAGGAAAAATTTCCTAGGAGACTGTCCATAATTTTTGGAAATATTTTCATCTGCATTCACAGATTTTGGAAAAAAAATACAGTCAGCAGGAACACAAAAACTTTTAGCCACTTAGGTCAGGTCACTTTACACAAAAACTTTTTTTGATGCCAATCGATCCGGTTTCTTGTAAGGATTATAAGTCTCTATTGAATCGACTGAGATTTGAGGACTAGAATTGACGGAAATCGCGAAACACTTTTTACACACATTTTGTATGAAACTACTTTAACCGTTGTAGCTACAGGAAACCGTTCTTAGGAGACCGTCATCATAGTCAACATCATTAGCCCGTGTCAGTCCACTGCTGGACATAGGCCTCTCCCAAAGCACACCACTGAGCTCGGTCTTTGGCTCCTCTCTTCCAAACGCTGCCAGCTACTTTGCGTATATCGTTGCCCCAACTAGCCGGAGGGCGCCCTACACTACGTCTACCGAGTCACGGTCTTCACTCAAGAACACGTCTACCCCAACGGTTATCAGTCCTGCGATAGATATGACCACTTCAGCTCACTTATCCTAAGGGCTATGTCAACAACTTTGGTTCTCTGCCGGATCACCTCATTCCGGATACGATCTTTCAGAGAACCTCCGTGCATAGAGCCCTTTCCATAGCCCACGGAACGACCTTAAATTGGTGGACTAGTCGTACCGTGAGTGTCCATGACTCGGCTCCGTATGTCATAACAGGTAGGACACACTGGTTGAAGACTTTTGTCTTCTATCTTTGCGGTATTGGTGACGAGAAGACTTGACGAAGATTCGCAAATGCTGCCCATCCCCAGCTGTTTTCTTGTGAGGGTCTCTCTCTCTCTCGATGTTGTTATTACCTAGTTGCAAAGTTTTCCCTAGATAAACATAATCCTGCACAACTTCTAGAGCAGTTCCGTTAACAGCAACTGGTTCCGGAATAAAATGTTCGTTGAACATAACCTTGGTTTTGTCCAAATTCATCCGGAGACCAATGCGTTGAGATGAATCAGCTAGGCTATCCCAACAGTTATTGCAAGTCCTGAACGTTTTCTGGATCGCCATAATGACGATGTCATCCGCGAATCTGTGAGATGTACTCACCGTTAATGTTAATGCCACATCCTTTCCAGTCCAAAGTCTTAGTTAGTCTTTTGTCCTCCAATTCATTTGAGGATAATTTTGGAGAAATATCGTCTCCTTGTCTCACACCTCGAAGCAGGGGTTTTTTTTTTTACAATCATTTTAGAGTCAAAGATAGTTCAAGTTGATAGTTAGATAAGTTTCTCATAGTCCACAGGGGCTGATGATACACTTCTGTCTTCTGTATAATCTGCCGCACTGTATAGATGTGGTCTATGGCGCCGTATCCTCCCTGAAACCCGGCCTGCTCTCATGGCTGGAATTCGTCGAATCTTCACGCAAGACGATTCGTGATTGAAAACAGGTTGTAGACATGGCTCAGGAGGGAAATGGGCCGATAGTTTTTCAAAAGGGTCTTGCACCTTTTTTTGAGAAACAAGTCGACCGCACTCTTGTTCCATGCATTTGGAGTTCTCCTAAGAAGAGGACAGAATTAAACATATGCTGAAGCTCTTTAAGCGTTGGAGTGCTTCCTGCTTTCAGGAGCTCCGTAGTAATTCCGTCCTCTCCCGGGGCTTTTCAATTTTTGAGCTGTTTCAGAGCCATCTCGATTTCTGCAAGGCTGATTTCTGGCAGCTCTTCGGTATAGTGGCGGGTCAGAGTGGCCCTGGAATCATTTCTTTTCAATCATTTTTTTTCCTGGAATCATTTTTTCTGGAATCATTTTTTTTTTCATCAGGAGTCATTACTTTTTCTTTTGTGCTTTTTATTCACATAGATTGTAGGGTTCCATGACAATACATGTAACCATTAGACTTAGTCTAAAATAGGAAAGAATATGATACTAGGTTATATAATTATAAATTCTATAAAGAGTCTAGTGTGAGTGTTTCAAGATGCCGCGATAAAATAGCTCAGTAGCAATGCAAACACAACACGCCACATGTTTGAGTTGGAGCCAAAATGCTACCAAAATTCCTCAAATAGGTATACAAACCAGTGCTGTAACTTGTAATTGAAATAGTAATACCCTGTCACAGTCAAAGTAAATGAATCTTTACTCTAAAATTGTAAGTTTACTTGAACCTATGTTACGCTTGTTGTGTTTAACACTTTTACTGCTGACCTTAAAAAGCGAGTCTAGCCACGTCTAGCACCGGGTGCTGATGATGACGTCGCTGGGTTAAAATCACGTCTAAAAACACGCTGGGCGTGTTTTGACGCATTGGCGTCGCACTTTAAAAAACACAACGTATTGTTTTCAGCAGTGGAAGAGTTAAATGATTTTTAGATAATGTTCCACATGCCATTCTAAAACTATATACATATTTTTATTTATGAAATTATTTTTTAAAGCTTTTATTTAACTTCACATGTATGTATGTATGTATGTATGTATTTATGTATTTATGTATCGATGTATTTATGTATTTATATCTGTCCTGGAATCTTGCAATTCAAATTTCGAGCACTTCCCGATTAGCTATCCGGCTGAAACTTTCAGGGTAGCTCACAAACCGATGACAAAGCAATAAAAAAAAACAAAGCTCTATAAAAAACAACTTAAAAAGGTTAAAAGGAAAACGAAAAAAAAAAGTTGACATTCATTAAAAAAAATTTTTTTTTTTTTAATTTTACTTATTATTCGTTATTTGTAGGGAAATAAACCCATGTGGAATTCATAGCACCCCTCATTTTTCCTCAGGGGATAAAACATATAATCATCATCATAATCACATAGCCGTCTATATGATTATGACATAGGCCTCTCCCAATGAACACCACAGAGACCGTATATTTCGGCTTTTCCCATGAAGTTTATGCAGGCCGCGGGTCGTCACTCTACCTAAAAAACCTTTAAATGCCTAATAAAGATACAATCGAAATATGTATTTGCACCTTACCACAGTAAAACACGGTTCTTTTTTGTTTTTTTTTTCTAGGAATGATTAACGCTGTTGTCCTTACCGGCGGGCGCTAAAGCGCTCCGCCGCAGTGCGTGACGCAGAAGGCGCACAACAAAGTTAAATTTTTGACGACCCGCACAATGCAAACGCATGGACGGTCGTCTGATTACGAGGGTATCGAACTAAACACCCCTGGATCGCTACTGTTAGTTAGTGATCGTGGAGGCTCTGAGCAATGGCTAGGAGCCCTTTAATTCAATTTTATAACTGACCGCCGATTCGTAATACACCTTCGAGAAGTATTGGCAAGAAACTCGAAGGCGAATAATAGCTGACTATGTGTTACGAGACCTTCGACCTCGTCTACTTTGACTGCGATGGCATCGTCCGGATCGTCCAGGACATCGAGGGAAGTCTACGGTGGGCAGTGTTTTGATTTGTAGTGTTATGCATTTTATATGGAGTTTGTGTTTGTTTTTGTCCGTTGCCACCTAGCTGTGTGTGATACAGATTCCATACAGACTAACACGGAAATAAACCTAGTTCAGTTTATTATTACAATTAATGCAAAGTTAAGCTTACGGTTCTGCGTATTTTGACAACAGTATTTGACTACAGTATATTGCGAAACAAGACAATGTCAAAAACTAAAACCCGACTACGGTCGGTTAAAAAAAGACCTATGAGAAGAGACCTATGTAAAAAATACCTCGCTTGTCAAAATCGGAACAAGTTTTTAGTTTGAACACATAACCCTTCTTTTGCTTCGCCATTGTCGGATAAAAAATAGCTAATGACACTCCATACCTGAAAATGAATGGACTGACATCGCTTGTCGAAATCGGACCAATAGGGGCGACGCTATGGTGGAACATCCACATGCCCACATACATATATACACATACAAACATACATATATACATATATACATAGGCTGTCAAACTTATTACCTTCCCTTGCTTCGTCGTAGTCGGGTAAAAAACATCCCATGTTCTTCTAGGAATCTAAAAAACCAATGCAAAAGTATTGATATTTTTAAAAAGACTTGTTTTTATTTTTATTATTTCGTTTCCATGGCAACCGTTCCTTACAGCGAGTCATTGTCATTTTGCAGTTTTCTCGTGAAAATATACCATTGTCCTGGATAACAAGTATCCTATGTTGGTCTCTACAATGTACCAGTACCTATTTACAAAGTTTCATTAAAATTGGATCAGCCGTTTTGGCGTTAAATTATCCCAAACAAACAAAGAGACAACGTTTAACTTTTATAAATTGGTGTGGATTTGGATTGACAAAATACGCAAGACGTAAGCAATAATATTAGGTATCCAGTTGTCCTAGGAACCGAAATCTGGAACGGTAATGCGGTATATTCTAGAAGCAAAACAAAACTCAATAAGTTATATTTCCTATCTGCGTTAGTATAATAAACTTTAACTTTATCTTGGTCGTTTGTACAGAACAAACTGCTAAATTGATTTCATATTTTTTATCAACCTCGTGTGTTCCACTGCTGACAAAGGTCTACCACATTTCTTTCCACACGTCCCTATCTTTGCTTCTTGGGGCCAATCAGCTTGAAATGCGAACCAACTTTCGCGGCCGGCCACGACGTCCGTCGCTGTAGGTTCCCACTGAGTGATGTTTTTTTCTATACTTATATTATAAAGAGGAAGGAGTTGATTGTTTGTATGTTTGTTTGTTTATAAAGGATAAACTCAAAAAATAATAAACCGATTTTAAAATTTCTTTCACCTGTAGAAAGCGACATTATCAGCGATTAATACAGGCAGCACTTTATATAAAAAATGTATAGAAATTCCTACTAAAATGGCAATAATGTAACCCAAAGTATAAAAAATACAGAACTGAATGACATGTTGCCATGGCAACGAATAATAACAAGTCTGTCATGTACATTAGTCATAATGCAGTTGTCTAATGTCAAAAAAACAAGTCTGTCATGTACATGAGTCATAATGCAGTTGTCTAATGTCAAAAAAACAAGTCTGTCATATACATGAGTCATAATGCAGTTGTCTAATGTCAAAAAAACAAGTCTTTCATGTACATGAGTCATAATGCAGTTGTCTAATGTCAAAAAAACAAGTCTGTCATGTACATGAGTCATAATGCAGTTGTCTAATGTCAAAAAACACCACGATCGTTTCTGCCAAAGATTTTGAATTAGATACGCATACTGTCGTTTTTTTTAGAAGTTACAACTGGTGTAAAGATTCTAAAAGTAAGAAAAATGCCGCGGTATGAGCGCTTCCCGTGCGAAGCCGGGTGATTCACTAGGTTGTTATTAAACTACAAGTCTTTTTTAATATTTCCAAAACAATATATAAAAGTGAAACGTTGTCTGTTTGTTTGTTTGTTTGTTTGGGGAGCTCTCACGCGATAACGGCTGGACAAATTTTGATGAAATTTAGAATGGAGACAGCTTATACCCTAGAATAAAACATGGGATACTTTTTATCCCGGAAAATTGTAAGATTCCGCGGAAAAACTGGAAAATGTTGATTACTCACTGTAAGGAACGGTTACCATCACAGAATGGTCTGTGGTTGCCATGGAAACGAAATAACAAGTCTGCCAAAAAACATCAAGAGCATTGGGTGCTATACCTACTTTTGCATTTGTTTTTAAGATCCTAACTATATACAGTAGTCTGCGTGTACCTATTATTTATTCTGTGTTTGTACGAAGTCGCGGGCGGGAAAGCTAGTATGTACTAAAGATAGGTAGGTTATATTGTGATAATGCCATAGAATTAAATATTAAATATATATGTCTATGGATAATGCTTAAGTTATTTGTCATTGAAACGCTTTCATCGGTGCTGACGGGGATTCCGCCAAAATTTTAAATTTTGCCGCAAAAACTTCTTGAAAAGTTGGATTACCAACCAGTACTTAATTCGCAAACGCCATTTTTAGACGGGGGCCCTCCAAACGAGAAGTGCGGCATAGAGGCTGCTGTCAAAAATGGCGCCCTCCACGCGAGAGACGAGTGGCGGACGAGCGAATGCGATACAACGCACACACCCGAGGAACGAGCTGTGAGTAACCGATTAAACATGTAGCATTAATAGTTATTTAGGTGTATTAAAACCGTCGCACATAGTAGTACTCCGATTAGTTTCATTGGTGCCTCTAGTGTCAGAGTTCGTCAGGCCGCTTAAGGGCCTCCGACATGCCTTACCGACTGCTATTAATCAATAACAGCCAGGACCGACCGCTTAACGTGATCTTCGAAGCACGGAGCGTTGGAAAACTGCTCATAAATTAGAAAAGTTATTGGTGCGGAGCCTAGGTCCGAACCTGGAATCGTTGGAAACTAATTTGCACTTTGAACAGTTAAGCTACCACCGTTTTTGTACTCCTACTAACATGTACTCTTTTGCAAGAGCCTGCCTGTGGAAATGCCACTCTTTTGCTAGATATTCAACCACCAAGCAGTACTGTGTTCCGGTTTGAAGAGCAATGTTTCGGTGAAATAGGCCAGTAATTTCGCCGAAACACTAAGAGATTTTGCAATAGAATGTTGTGAGTGGCACTGCAATTGTTATGGACAGGCGTGACGTTTACCATCTGGCGAGCGTCCAGCCTGACACGTCACACATTGAATAAAAAAAAACATTAGACGATAGTAATTGTGACGGAAAATATCGTGCTGGCCATTGGCACTTGTCATCACTTCACAGTACATTAAACATAAAAATGTAGCCGTTTTTCAGTTTCCTCTTTTTTGACAAGACAAGTTCAATAACTAAAACCCTACTACGGTCGGGTAAAAAATAGCCTATGATACTCTTGCGATGAAGACAAATCGATTGATGCCTCGCTTGTCAAAATTGGACCAAGTTTTTAGTTTGAACACATAACCCTTACTTTTCCTTGCCTTAGTCGGGTGAAAAAACCCTTTGACACTCTATACATGAAGACGAATCGATTGACATCAAATCAATAGAGGCGACGCTATGGTTGAACATCCACATACCCACATACATAGAAACATACATACAACATACATACATACATACATACATAGACTGCTAAACTCATTAGCTTTCTTTTGCTTTGCTGTAGTCGGGTAAAAAGATTTAAGACTAAACGGTTAACCGATCATGATAAAATTTGATAGGCAAATATTTATGAGGAAGGACTATTTTGCCAAGTTTTTAATTAAGTCACTTTCTTGTTTGTCTGTCTGTCGTTCCGGGTGGAATCTTGCAACTTTAATTTGGAGCACTTCCCGATTAGTTATCCTGCTGAAACTTTCAGGGTAGCTCAAAAATCGATGAAAATGCATTCTAAAAAGACGTAGAGTTTTTTATATTAGTTTTTTAATCTAAATTTGCTGCTTGGTTACTTTTAACCCTGGAAATATGTCCATGAGGGCAAAGCACCGCAGCATAGCGTCAGTGCCAAACATGAAGTACAAGGAATGTTTTATTATTTACTAGTCGCCCGATTAATAATATCCCCTTTTTAAGCCATGTGATTGTGGGCAATATTAAAACAACTCATATTCTAGACTTATTATCCCCCACAC
The DNA here is from genome assembly GCA_946251855.1 of Alsophila aescularia. NCBI lineage: Eukaryota > Metazoa > Arthropoda > Insecta > Lepidoptera > Geometridae > Alsophila > Alsophila aescularia. Next base: position 21,014,295 of record OX276373.1, on the reverse strand, counting down.
GTGTACATCGACCCTTAACACCAGCCTTCCGATTCAGAACCCCACTAACTCAGTTGTCAGTTGCTTGCCCCGACGCGCCCGCCCAGTAGTGCGTAATGTTAGATATATCGCCACCCGATGATCGAGTGGCCAGCGACAGGCCCCGGCTTCGCAAGGGTAGATTTAGAGAAAAAAAAATAAAAAAAATTGGTTGGTACTTTATTTGGACAAATAGAACAACAACAATTTCTTACACAAAATGTTTATGTTTATAGGTTTTATGCTCACGTACCATTTCGTCTATAGTATTATTCTGTTTAACGCAAGGAGGTTGAATTACGGTTACTATTTCGTGTATTATTAGCATATAGCATTTCCTACGTCAATGATTATTAGATGTTCTGTGATTTCGTTTCCATGACATCGTTCCATATACAACTACGGTATACCAAGACTCGTATCTCCTACTTAGTTTGTGATCTTACGTAGCATTTATATGCTCTTTGGTTTGTGATAAAAAGTAATCGAGATTTTTTGCAAAATTGAATACCTCAGGTTTTATTATTGCAATTTTCGAAGGGAACTCAATTTTTTTGAAAATTAAAGTCGTGCTAGTGTTACTTGCTGATAATTTAGCTTCCTTTATGTAAAATAATTTTTAAATTCGGGTCTGTATATTTTGAGTTTATCCATTACAAACAAACTAACAAACAAACTATCAAATATTTCCTCTTTATAATATATAATAGTGTAGACTAGCTTTTCCGCCCGCGACTTCGTCCGCGCGGAGTATTGTTTATAGCGAAAAAAATGTGATGGCAACCGTTCCTTATAGTAAGTAATCAACATTTTTCAATTATCCCGTGGAAACTTACAATTTTCCGGGATAAAAAGTATCCTATGTTTTATACCAAGGCTTAAGCTATCTCCATTCTAAATTTCATCAAAATCCATCTAGCCGTTAACGCGTGAATGCTCCCCAAACAAACAAACAAACAAAATGACAACGTTTCAGTTTTAGATATTGGTATGGATTAATAATCTGCTAAAAGATGCAGAAGTATGTACTAAATGAAATAATAAGACATTGTCTTGCGACTATCGAGGAGTCGAACAAAAAAAAGAAGATTATTAAAATATGGCATATTATTTTCTCGATCGTTTCCATACTTTTCTCTTTTAAATCCGCTAAGCCTTACTAATAACTTCCCAAAATATTGTTTCCAATTAAGTTTTTTGCAAAGAGGGAAAAGTCCTGGTGAATTTAAAACGCATTAATAATTTCGAATAGGTTCGCCGATCACCACACCAACATGCTTTTTGCAAACTGTTTTGGAATGACAGTTAAAAGTGTCTTAAAAAATATAAAAGATGAAAGGTAGAGTGTTGTAAGTAGGTAACGTAACACTTTTGCGTTGTCAGGTGGTTTGTGTGGAGTACCTAAACGTCGGTTTTATAAATAAAAGAATATGATAGACTATTGTACATTTATCATACCATTTAGAATCCAATGATACCGGGTTCGGTCCTATCCTAGACTCCGCACCGATTACTTTTTTAAGTTATGTCACAGAATAAATAATAGTACAAATACAGAAGAAGAACTGAGTAAAGTCATTTAAATACATAGGAACTCTCGCTACAACGCAATAAAGTGCAATTTAACTCGCACAGTGCTGCGAGCTTTCAACTATATTTACCTAGAAGGCGCTTACCCATTGCGTGCAGGCTAGAATGTACCTACCGTATCACAACGCGCGAGAGCTTCCATTACTCTAACCGTTTCAGAATCGCTCTGTCACTTTTTCGCTTGGCAGGGTTGTATCAAGATATAACTAGGTACTTGTACTAGTAATTATTCTGTGATATGATATGACTTAGATATTGTAACAGAATAAACAATTACGCAAAAATGTATTTTTTTACTTATTGTATATATGTTGATAGTTCTGTTAACTACATATAATGACATTATTATCAGAATAGACCACATCATCATCATCATGTCAGCCTTTAGAAGTTCACTGCTGAACATAGGCCTCCCCCAAAGAGCGCCATGACGAGCGATCCTGTGCCACCTCCATCCACCGACTTCCTGCGATAGCTACAATAATAAATAATATGGAATAGACCTAGTACCTCATTATTTGATTATAACATAATAGGTATTGCATTTTGATGATTAAAAGGTGTCCGTCTGAATTCTATGCTTAATAATTAATGAAAAAGAAATGACTACCTACGTAATAAAATGTCAGTATGTAGGTATTTTACGAGACTTGTCAGACCGAATGCTATGCAGTACATTCTAGGTTTCTTCTTGGTACTCATAATTAAGAAAAGAATAAAATTTGACAAAAACTTTACGTAAGTAGGTACTTTATCGTAAGCACACGACGCGCGACTCATCGAGCGCACGCTTGACACTACTGAATTAACTGCAATATTGCGGCCGCAAAGTGTAGGTATAATATTTATACTTGTTGCGGAGTGTGCTGGCCTGGTTATGTGCGGTTTTCCATCGCTCCGTGCTTTGGAGGGCACGTTAACCTGTCGGTTTCGGCTGTTATTAATTAATAGCTGTCTTTAAGCCATAGCAGAGGCCCTCAGGCAGCATGACAAACATTGACACTAGAGGCCAGCACTACCTCACCCGACATACAAACAATTTAAAAAAAAAACATATATAAAATATGCTACTTTACTCCGGAAAGAAAAATATGTGATAAGTCTCATGGAACGCAGCTAGACTACTAAGTATATAAACACATTATTGGGAATACCTTTAATATTATACACAAGTGAAATAAATTTGAATAAATAGTGTCTCATAATAGTATCTCCATGCTTACAAAGCGGATCATGTTGATATTCCTGCCCATTAAAATGGAGATTTAATTATGTTGCAGACTGCGCGTAAATGTAATACTTTATGAAGACTAGTCTCTGAGCATCACACATTTCAGTATCTATAGCAAGTTCTGAGTTAATTCTGCTTAATTTTATATTTTGATAATGTTGCAAAACACAAGTGACTGGATTGAAATTGAGATTTCTTTGCTTATGTCTTTGAAATCAAGATCCTATTTCGTTCCATATAATAAAAAAATATAGAGTTATAAAATCAATCCAATGTCCAATCACGAGATTTTTGACGCATCCTGCTTAGATTAACTAATTATTTTAATTGAACAAAAAATAAATAATAAATATTTGAACGCAAATCTCACAGAATACGAAACTGAATACTTTATTTCTATACGGGAATAACAGCTAATGGTATAAATATTTTATTACTTTCAACTTTTTATCAAATGAGTCTACCTCTGCACAATATAAGATTTATTAGCTGTCCTTAAGAAGCAATTCTGAAAAAGATATCCGTTTAACATAAAAAATATATCTGAATTGCCTTTTGATGTCTGCCTTTTGAACATCAACTTGACTGGATAAATAAAACGTGTATGTGTACATATTTTTAGGTACACTTTGACTGTCTATAAAAACGATATCTATTCCCGAACATACTTTTTTAGTGTTTCTGTGTATCGAATAACATGAATATTTTACGAGCAGGAATAGGTATATTTATAAATAATATCTTCTCACATACAACGAAAAACTAATACATTTTCTATACAAGACATAAATTCAAAAACTAAAACCCGACTACGGTCAGTAAAACAAATAGCTTAAGACACTTGCGATGAAAATGAATCGATTGATACCTCGCTTGTCAATATAGGTAACTTTTTGTATATATTTTTTTGTTTGTACATAAAACCCTATCTTTTTTTCGCCGCAGTTGGGTAAAAATTGACAATGATACATTACGAATGAAGACGAATCGATAGAACACCTCGCTTGTCTAAATCTGACTTTGATTTTAGTTTGAACACCTAACCCTTAATTCGCTTCGTAGGAGTCGGGTACAAAAAAAATAGCCTATGACATTCTATACCTGAAGACGAAACGATTACACCTAGTTTGTCACTGTGGAACATCCACAGTGGCACATCCAAAGTTAGATACACACACAAATACATACATGTACATAGATAAGACTTTTACCCTTTCCTTGCTTCGCCGTAGTTAGGTAATGCTAGGTTTTTTGGGTAAGCGTGATTCCTGACCCATTTTCGGCCTGATATTCATTTACATTCAAGAAAACTATAGTCAAACGCAATAACTCATCCCACAATAATAATGTAGGTATTGTGTAATGCGACAAATGGATTAGCGGCACTCTGAACGTCTAGCTATTAGTGCTAGCTCGTGCCGTATAAAATATTGTTAGGACGATTTTTTTTTTACCTTAGGACGCTGACTCTTTTTAAACCAACTCCAAAAAAAAGTAGGTTTTCAAGTTGATTTGTATGTATGTAATATTGTAGAAAATGCGTAATATTCATATAGGTGTCTAAGCTTAAGTACCACATTTCGTGTATGTCAGTATGTATGTATTTATGTATGTGATATTGTCGAAAATTCATAATATTCAAATATGTCTATACTGAATAGCTGAACAAATATACCAAATTTCACGAATGTTTGTTTGTTCACGTATTTCTTGGAAACTACAAGTCTGATTGCAATAGTTATTTTTTAATATTTTCAGTGTCTTTCAAATTAGGGAATAGTTTAAGTTTGATCTTTTGATCAAACTTAAACTATTCCCATACATTTTTCGGTCCAGTAGTAGTTTAACTTTATGGACTATTAACTGTTTCCAATGTGTTTTTTTCTTAGCGAACTGAATAAATACTTGAATTTTTTAGGCCTACTTTAACGAAAATAAAAATAAAAAGTACTTAATTAAAAAATAATTAAACCTACTTCAAATCGTATAAAACTTATCAGACAGAAATAATACAAATTTTTGAGGTCTTTGCTAGATAAATGCCTACTTACTTAGTTTAGTCGGTTTAGGCGTGGACAGTCCTAAAAAAAATGAATTATTTCTGTCTTTTAAGTTCAATACGATTTGAAATCGTTTTTTTTTTTTTTTTTTTTTCATGGAATCATTGCCTTTAGGCGTAGAATAATACTATAAGTCTTTTTATCGCAGACAATGTCTACTCTAGAAATATTGCTGCTAACAGGCTCATCTTGCCAGTTGCGTTATACGTCGGAGCATACTTGCTCTAGCTTTGAGAAATCCAGATGAAACAGTGACGTCTTTGTTACGAAATTGCATTATTGAATCTGTAAAAGCAGAACCTTTTCACGGATCATACTAACCCTATAATACAATTACATAAAAAAAAAACAAAATACAACTCACCAATTCTCCTGTAATGTAAAAGTGTATTTTTTCCCGCAGGTATTGACCTCACAAAGGGCGTCGGTGTCATGTAAACAGCCCTTGATATCCAGTGCTACGACGTTGAGTAGACGGGAACATCTCATAGCAGAAGAAATACCAGGTCCTGAGAGCTGTGTATAGAACGATAGCTTAAGCGACTTCGCTGTCTTCAGATTCCGAGAAGACATTCTGACTCAATTTCATAGTACTTAAAAATAAGTTATTTTTTTCTCAGTCTGGTAGTATATATATAGTTATAAAAACTGAGAAAGTCATCTCAACAACAAAAAAATAAACAACTTAAGTCTTAAAAATTTGTTCGCGTTTTACAAAATGCACCAGCCAATTATATAATAACTTAATTCAATTTCTAATTCCTAGCCTAATTCGTACCTTATCTGTTCCTACACACACCACATTATTTCTAAAGCTCATGCATATACACTTACACATCATCTACAGTCACTGTACGCACGCACACTACTAAGTAGTAACTACATCATATTTTTAAATTATTTTGTTCCTACCTCCGAATAGGCAAAAATTTCTTCTTATTTTATTTTTTTATTTTGTTCGTTTTATCTGTTATGTGCACATGGAAGAGACTAGTTCCCACAACACAGGGTATCCTAGTGTGGGAACTAGAAAGCTCAAATATCATAGCAGTAACAATTGTAAAACTAGTATAAGTTCCTAGTTTTAACTTTAATTTAGCTGCTAATATATCTTGTTTTTTTGGGAATAAATATTTTTATTATTATTATTATTATTTATAGCGAACAAAAATGGCTTTTAAATATTTTCATGGAATACTCCAAAATTATTAAAATATTTTTAAATATTTAAGACTAAAACTTATCAGGGGTCAGTGAAGTCCTATAGTTAGAAAATAAGTTAAGATATTTGTATATTGATGTATTAAATGTTTGAATATTAAGTTTTACATATTTGAGTGCCACAGGAAAGACTTGTATATGAAGTAAGGAACGCAAATGATAAACACGAGGTTTCAGTAAATAAACACTGTTTTAAACATGTTTGTTTTCGTTGTCAAATGTGTCCGTACTCATACACGTGGAACATTTTATAAGTATAGTCTGCAGTTTGATGATTATAACAGGGTTTCTTTTTGAATATTTCTTTCGATTAGATTGACCCTTGTCATTTTGCCGATAAGTTGAGCAAGGAACGTAATAATACTCAGACGTGTATTATAATGATTAAAAATAGTGAAGAAACCCCACTAGACAAATGTATCTTAAATTTGTACATAAAAATTGTATGTATTGACTGTCAAATTGTGATAAATGAAGTTGTAAATAAATAAAAAACGGAGGTGTAAAAATGAAAAAGAAATAAATTCTGTTCAGTGAATGATTTATTTATTTTACCTGACATCTACTATAAGTTAGTATGTATAAGTCATACAGATAGAAAGCTGCTAGGTCCTTTATTTTACAAGTTAACTATCATTGAGTTTTTTTTCAATAAACGCTTTCTAGTCGATGTTGGCAAACCACAACATATCCAAAACTTGTGAAATCTCTCAAAAACTTGACACTTACATTTTCTAATTAAAATGTCAGTCAGCTTGCAGTAAAACTTAACTGAACTTTTCAACGTTCGTAAAAAAGCACTGTTTCTGTTTTAGGTACGGCGCGGATTTTAAATTCGATTTTTAACCCCCGAGTTCAATGTATGCTTGTTCGTTCTTGTTTTCTTTTTCAATCTGCTTTTTCATTTTAAAATTGGAGCTAGATCATAATTTAGCTATTTTATTCTGTAATACTTGTAATAGATGTAAGCTACATCTATAATTACTACATAAACGCAAAATAAAGAGAAGCCATTGAAAACCTGCAAAGAAAAAAAAACTAGATACAAAGTTATACAATAAAAATAGTTAAATAAGTAAATACATAGCCACTCAACTACCATATAAGAAATCTTTTTTCCATTATTATTGAATGCCAATTTAATTGAAGACAGTTTGCTGGTATAAAGATTGATATCGGAATGGCCGGGCTTTACTAAATAAGGAACAATTTAAAAAAAATATGGCCAAGTTCGAGTTGTATTCGCGCTTCGAGGGTTCCGTACAAACCTAACTTAGCCATTGCAAAACTGTTGTCCCCTTAAATTGACATAGGTCGCAGTCAGTTTATCAACTATAAATTAAACAAAACTTTTTTGTGACGTAACTGTGTGTAGGTTTCCGATTTTTGGATTTTTCCCTTTACTTGTGCTATACATTGCTTCGTTCCAAATTTAATGATTCTACGTCAACGGCAAGTACCCTATAAGGTTTGATTCACTTGCGAGTGTCAAAGTATCTTTTGATTGCATTGACTTAGAAGTTTTTTTTTCACAGCTACAAGGAATTGCAGACTTGAGTATTTGATATTAATTTAAACTTGATACACAAGTTCCTAAGAAAAAGCGTCTTAACAGACAGATAGACAAACAGATAGATGGACGAACAATGAAGGGATCCTATAAGGGTTCCTTATTTCTTTTTGAGGTACTGAACCCTAAAGACTAACTTTTAAGGTAATAAGTGAGTGCAAATGATATGTGGAGCAAATTTCTAACTCTAGTGGAATTAAATAGAACATAATGATAAACTTAATCTACTCACAAGGTCAGGACAATCAATTTCGGATTGTGCTATCTTCATCAGCAACCTTATGTCAGATATATAACAACGAGCAACAAGAAGTGGTAACAAATGGAAACGGGCTCATTGGTCCTCATGTTGAGAGCGAGGAATTTTAAATTTAATTCCCAGGTACCTGAAAGATATATTCTGTGTACAATTCTAACTTGTGCTCAAGGACGACATTCCTTGGATTCCAAACTTGACTTGCATATTCCATGTGCTTACGGCACCAGCTTTACTTACGCTAGATAAAACTTAAAGCAGACGAAGTTTTTTTAGCAATGGGGTCAATGTGGATATCATACGAGAGCTTACCTTCGAGATGGACACAAATATGTCTAGTAACAGGTTGCTTTGTAATCGTATATCCGTACTTTGTGACGTGCGTTTTATGACTGAATATGCTGAATACACTTGGATATATTGAGTTCCAAGTTATTTAATTTACAGGAAGTTAGCTACTCTCAGCAAGATCTCTCGCAGAAGTAAAACGTCAAATGAGTCAGCAATTATCCTGCACGTCTTTAAATTATCCACAACTAGCAAGAAAAGAGAATATTTAAAAGTAGTCTCCAATAATGAACAGAACAAATAAAAGTGGACCTAAACGTGATCCCTGAGAGACTCCGGACGGTATGAAGTACAGACACCTAACACTACTGCCTGAGTTCTATTGAAAACATATACCTATGTTATATGTTTTTTTTTATGTCACCCTGAATACCCAAATAGAACAGTTTCCTCAACAGCATGTTGTGATCGATTCGTTCGAAGGTCTTACTGTCGTAATTTTAAATAGCATCAACTTGACTCCCAGTGACAATATGATAAGTAATGTAACCAGTGAACAGGACAAGATTGGATACCGTTGACTTTTTAGTAAGTATTTTTTTTCCATGCTGCTACGGACTTAGATTGGGAAAAATCTATATATAACAAAGCAGTAAGTACCAAAAAGTCTTTACGATGAAAACAATTTAAAAAAATGGTCTAGGGCACTTAAAATAAACTAATGTACTAGAATATATCATATTTTAAAGTTATGTCTGTCTATCTGTCTGGTTGTTTGTTCTCGCATCACGTAAAAACTACTGGGCCGATTGCGATGCGGTTTTCAATGTTGGATTGTTCGTTTGACTTTCAAACTGGTGTACTTACTTGGTATCTCAATCCAATGAGTAGAAGCCGAGCAATCGAATAAAAATGATTTGACGTCTGCACGAAGTTTGATGAAATTTCGTATATTGGTACTTTTGGTTTTGGAATAACTCATGGGATACTTATATCACAGAAATATTACCACAGCTAGTAATACTATATAACTATTTATATATTACGCCCTCCAAAATTTTAGCAAGAAGGCAAAGCTATTGGTTGAAGTCTAGATATTGGTCCATACGAGTAGTTTTTAACTTTGTTGCCCTTTTTATGCACGGGTGTGATCACTGAGCTCAGTGATCACACCCACACCAAACAATAAACAACCACAGAATAAATAACAGTGTAATACTGTGTACAATGGAGCTCAGTGGGTGGTGAATGCGACCTTCCACAGATTTGGAACAACACCTTCAGACAGTGATCTTTTAAACAGCAATGAAACAGGATCCGCTAACTTGTTGGCACATTTTACTACAAATATCGCCGGAAGAACATCTGGACCTACCGATTTATACAAGTCAAGCGATTTGAGATGTTTGCGAAATTCGTTAGAAATAATTTCGATATATATAACATATGGCAGAAACATCATTTGACGCTGTACAATTAAAGGTAGTACGGGTATCTAAGAATGTAGAATGGAAATAACTAGAGAAGAGCTCAGATATTACTTGACCCTTATCATACACACTGCCTTTACGACATATTGGAAGGGATATTGGTATTATTCGTCTGCTTTTAACATAGGACCTAATAATTTAGGATTCGATGCGATAGAAGCCTTAATAATATCTATATGTAGGTTTTCTTCTGTATATAGTTCATTTTCGTAAATAGCAACATTGACTTAAGAATTTTATTCTTTTGTAGGCAAGACTACCTTCATATATCTACTACTTGATTCTGAATAACTGTTTTACCTAAATAACAATAATATATGAAAGTGAAACGTTGTCTGTTTGTTTGTTTGTTTGTTTGTTTGTTTGGGGAGCTTTCACGCGATAACGGCTGGACGGATTTTGATTAAGTTGGGAATGGATATAGCTTATACACTGGAGTAAAACATCGGATACTTTTTATCCTGGAAAATTGAAATTTTCAACGGGAAAACTGGAAAATTATTGATTACTCGCTGTAAGAAACAGTTGCCACGGAAACGAAATAACAAGTATGTCAAAAAACATCAAGTGCCAATGCTCCGATACAACACAAATGTGTTATACCTACTTTTGTATCGGTTTTTTATTCTAGAAGAACATAGGATGCTTTTAATTGCGATAAATAGTAGTCCGCGCGGACGAAGTCACGGGCGGGAAATCTAGTTAAATATAAGTTAAATTTGTTAAGCTCATACAAATTATTACAGTAGGTATGTGCCCAGTGCATTTGGGTTAATCGCGGGCATGTGAATAATGCAGTCTGCCTCTAAGGGAAATCCCGAAAGCGCAATAATGAGTATCCGACGTAATCCTCCATTGAGCTTGCTGGTTAACCAAATTAGGAGAATTTTGTTACTTAACTGCCGCATATGGAATACCGCCTTCATAAATTCAACCTCAAAAATGTTTTCGTTTGTGACAATTAACTGAATAAAATTTTACAATAGATTTTACTATTATAAGTACTAGCTGCGACCCGCGGCTTCGCCCGCGTGGTACTGTGTTAGTCCAGTACCAAAAGTACCTGTAAAATACAATATACCTTCTTTAAAATTTGCTCATCTGTCAAATAGTTTCTACTCATCGGTTTGAGATACCAAGGACACCAATTATTAAATCTAAAGCTAAACTATCCAACACAGAAAACTGAATCGCAATCGTTTCAGTAGTTATGCGTGAACAGAAAAACAGAGAGATACGATTAAAAAAAGAAGTACAGTGCGTTTGTAAAAAAAATATGTATATATGTGATGAATTTAGTAAAAAGTTGATTAGTTTGCTCAATTTACTTTTTCCGGGGTACATAGAAAGAACTACCGTTTAGCTTAGAATAGAACTTTAGAATAGACGGTTTAGCTTCATCCTTCTGCCTCTATTCATCCTCAAATGTCATGCATCTTACGAGCAACGTATTTAAACCATTCTTCAGAGAAGTAAAATTAAATTAACTCACCTAATGAGCAGTATATTTCATTGAAATTACGTTCGTCAGCTTACATTTATCTAAGTATAAGAGGGCAAGTAAAGACGCAGCATTTCTTTCTAGGCGTTGCGAATGGCGCAAAATTCCCTGGCGTATGCTCGTTTAGCTCGTAATTTTTCATTGAGCCTGAGAGTCGGCGGGAAAGCCTCCAATTAAGTTTCTCTTTACCGTTTGTCCGGGGAAAAGGGAAGAAAAATGAACAACAGAGGCAGGGGACAGTGTGCGAGGCCTACGTCTGCCGTATGATGTCAAATGACCTTTCCAAGCACTTGAGTGGGCTCTTGAACTCTTTTTGTAAAACTGTTGTATCATTTTCTCTCTGAGGAAGCCTGACTTCATAGCAACTGTGTGATTTTCAAGTGTGTGATTTGTGAAAGTTAACTCTGTCTACGCTGCCCACGTTCATAGAGTCGGCATGCTTTTGTACTACTTTAGTTCATGGTTTAGATACAATAATTGTAATAAATAAACTGATTGCTTCATTATGTCTCGATTAATAATACAAATTCCAGTATTTTCTTATTAGTCAGAGATGTAAATGAAACATGACTTTATCGCCATCCTGCCAATAAATCCACTCACCTACAATGGTCATAAAATGGTGTAGGTTGATTGAGTCAGTATTTTTATTGTTTCGGCCCGTGAATCAATGGCGAATGTTTGAGTAATAAAAGCCGTTTTACGATTGTTTCACGGTAAAATTTGTGGCCCGTGAAATGCTCTTCCGCAGTCATTTTCTTACTGAATGTTCATCTCAGGAGACACTCCTGGCATTCTTTGTTACGGCCGACAATTTAATTTGCTTCACACCTGTAAAATAAATACACCGCCAGGCCTTTTTGTATTCGACTGAAAAATAGGCGACAAACTCAAGATAGGTGCAGAAATTGTAAATTTTATACGTTCGCACGTTAACACGCTTCCTCCCATAATATTTCCTCTTTGACCATCCTCGTTGTATGTCACTTCATGAATTTACGCTCAAAGAAATGACCTTTGAATTTCAAAGAAGCCGATTCTTTGAGAGTCAAAGGAGGCAAAACCGCAGTGCAATCCCAGCTCCACGGCAAAGGTGACCACCTCGGATATCCGAGCGTAGGTAGGTTAACTAATTGGGTAGGGCGGGTCGGATGTGCGAACAAGGCAAATGAAGATTTATCATCCACCTCGGTCCACGAGGTGGCCGGTTATCAGGCCTTGCGGATATTTTTGTTCACCGTTACGGTACGGGGCGGTTACGGCTAATGCGTACCGGTCAATTGAAGGGAAAAATTATAAAGGTAAAGTTGTGGCGCAAATCCATGGAACAAATGAGTGTGTAATTTTATTTATGGTGGGTTTTGTTTATTTCTGTGTGTTGCTCTCGGCTTTTACCTTTATTATTATGTTATGAGCCTCTTTTTCCCGTTTCTCGTACGTTTCCTAAAATGGATTTTGACAAATAGATTTTTATGCCCCAAAAACGTTATGTCTGTGATTTTGAGAACTCAGTAAACCTAATGTAATTTTGAGATGCAATATCATAAGTTGTATAATAAAACACTTCGAAATAAAGTTTTTTTTAGAGTAGGTTTGTTATTAGCTTAATTTTAGTTTAGCATAGTTTTCCTATATAATTTGTTTTTAAGAAAAAAAAACATCAAAAAATTAAACCATTTTGAATTAAGTCTCACGGAATTTAGTTGTAGTTGTACCTATAACTTAGACTTTTTTTTAGCTTACAAATGCGATGAGCAAAACCATTGTTTTATTTTTTGTGTTTTATACATAAATTAATTTACAGAATAAAGTTTGACACTCGTCCACAAATAGCCTTCAATCTTTTATTAATAGCAGCTAGTTTGACACCAATCACTGTGAGGGATCATTAGCCTACCGTTAATCAACGGTCGCACGCTGCGAGCTAACTTAATTATTGGTTACTGAGGGCATGTAACTGCCAACTATCGAACCATCGAGTGTTTATATTGAGAAAGGGGTATACTTTTATTTGTATTGTTTAATAGCAATTTGTGTAGGTAAACACAAATTGCTATTAAACAATACAAATAAAAGTTTCATGCAAAAGGGTAAAGTTACATAAGAATCAAAACTCAGGGCTTGATCAGCACAGTACAGCCATGTATGATTTTGAATTAAGTAGTACATTTTAAAAGAAAATATGCGTTTGTTTGTTGTTTATGGCAAAATAATAGTCAGATGACACTTAAGACAAAATCAATATTGCAATATGTTATTTACATCCACAATACATATTGATGTACATTCCAAGGCAATCTAACAAGTATCTTTTCCCCCCAGCCCCCAGTTGTCTCGACCGGGACTCCAGCCGTGGCCCTATAGCGACAACTGGAATAAATAAATATATATTCGGGACAACTGGAATCCGGGTTAGGACGCACGAGGGGACATAATATTATTATTTTGAACACAGCCATGTTTATTTCTAAGTCCCAAAAAGGCCCAAAATGTATTCTATAAAACACATACAACGTATTTTAAGTTCTTGAGATTTTTTTGTTGAGATAAGGTTCTTTGGAATTCATTCCGCATGACGTGTTAAATGCTTGGTAACCACAAGTCATGTAGCATATAAATTGTTACCTATAATTGATTCTTCGGTGTTACGAAAAGACTGGCCCTCTTGTAGCAGACAGTTATCGTATTACAGACGTAGACCACCTACATAAATTAAAGTTTCTTTGAACTCTTTGTGTTCGTTTGTAAAAAAAGATTGCCTTTCTTTTGTTGTCGCTAAGCAGTAAGAGCCATTCATTAGCTGTCTAGTGCTTTCTTTACACTGTTGTAACAGTTAGAAGCTCGCTGATAAAAATAAAATACGTAAAAAAAAGTACTCGAATTTATTTTACTCAGGTTACGGTATGCCTCAGAATTTTATTTTACATTTTTGCTTTTAGTACACATAGAACAGTTTAACATAAAAACCATTTACATATATTCTTTTCAAAATTTCAGTTATTTATTTAGTTATTGTGTACTGTGTTCTACTTGTCAAGACCATTCATTTGATACCCATATTGAGGGGATTGAACACAAAAAGTAATTGGCCATTTTGTAGTGGCGGCCATCTTGAATTTGGAATTTTTATAGTGTGTACTATATTCCACTAGTTAAGAAGCCCTTTCATTTGATACCCATATTGAGGGGATTGAAAAAAAAAAGGAAAGTAATCCGCCATTTTGTAGTGACGGCCATCTTTGATTTGGATTTTTTATATTGTACTGTATTTTATTTGTTAAGCCCATTCATTTGATACCCATATTGATACAAACTGGTTTAGCTTGATAAAAATGCGAGTCAGTCTCATGCAACGAGGGCACCTAATATGAAAATGTAGAATTTGTTGTTTTATTTTTGAGTTTGCACTATTATCACACCAAGTTTGATAATTGAATTTTGATCTATCGTAAATACGGCAATACATACATTGCCGTATTTACGATAGATCAAAAACAAAGAATCCCTAAAAACACGTTTCTTGTGTGGGAACCTCTTTTCTTTTGTGTTAATAACTATTAAGATAATCATCCTAATATGAATATGATAAACATATTTAAAAACAAACATTGCCTATTAAGGTTCAAAGATATAGGTAGCCCTTTAACGATAACAAACAGACAGACAGACAGATGGATGGATGACGTAGGCTTAATAATAGAGCTTAGTTATTGGAACCCTTTGGGTATGGAACTATGGAACCCTAAAAGAAAAACACGTTTAAAAATTAAAAATACATGATTGTATTTAAAAAAGCTAAACGAAATCATTTGATCATTTATATCTAACCAACAACCCAAAACCATTGAAAAATGAGGAAGCATACGAGTCAAACGCCTCTTTAACCTTGAACTTTTCGAGTAATAATGCCCTTGACGAGAAATTCTACAATATTGCTCTCAAAGTTAGTTTGCGCGGTCCGTTTTATTACAGAAATCTCACAACACAACAGCCACATAACAACCCTTGTTGCCCCGAGGCTGTGTAGGTAAGTAATCCTAAAGGGTAAAAGCAACCAGCAATCGCCAATGAGGTATGTTTTCCATTTCTATGCTAATGGGATTTACCAATGAATAAGGTAGGGGCGGACCGGTGTGGTACAAGTAATTATTTTTTACTCTCTGCAGTATTGTTCGTGCTGTCAACTGAAACTGTTTTGTGAAATTAAGTTGGATATATCAAGAAATATAGTTTGGAGCCTTGGTTTTTGTTTTCAAAAGTGAGTACCTACTTATATTTAACAAACAAGCAGCTTAGAAAATAATCATGTGTAATGTCATGTCCTACTAGTTATAACAATAATACACTGAACTACACCGATGGTACACATTATTTACTAGTAAATACCATTTGAGCAGTGGTTTCGAACATATTAGTTGATAATGATTTTTGATGACTAGGGTACTTTAATTTTAGTATCATTCCATACGGAAGAAAAATCTCGATCATCCGTGAATCGTTTATATAATCATAATTATACAAGTTTTTTTTTCCTTTCTACCCTTAACGGGCCTATCCGTAATCAAGGGAGGCGTTATATCATCATCATTACCAGCCCGTATTCGTACACTGCTGGACGTAGGTATCTTCTTGTGAACGCCACTGAGCCCACTCTTCAGTTCTCCTCATCCAGTCGCTGCCAGCCGCCTTTCGCAAGTCGTCATTCCACCTGGCCGGCAGGCGCCCTACACTACGTTTGCCTGAACGCGTACTATAGGGAAAGCCTATCCGAATGATTAATCAAATATCTCTAAGAAAAAATTTGTAGAGTGAATCTTTGCATCTTTAAATGAAAAGAAAGTATTCTAGTAAACAACGCTACAATAAAAAACACAACTTAAATCTCTAAAGAATTCATCACGAAAAAAATATAAAATTATCAAAAATTCCATTTGACGAATTTCCCAAATGATTATACTGTTTACTTTAACTAATCATTTGGGAACTTGGTTGGACTATTCAAAAAGCAGAAAAGAACAGTAAGAAAAATCTTCTCATTTTACATTCCTTTAAGATACGTAAGTATTTCATCAGTCAATGCTTTCGCCTTTTGTTTATTTTAATCTGTACTTTTCTAAGCGTGTGCGTGTGCTTTGAGATGTAATAAAAATCAGCTTAAAGCGTCACGTATGGGCGTCGAATGCGAAAAATACGAAAACAAAATTCTTTTGCCATTATAAGCATCCATTTTTACTTTGAGCTTTATATAGAGAGGGCGGTTTTTCAATTCGTCGACCGTAAAAACACCTTTGCTAAGACATATTCAGAGTCATGACGGGTAAACACGTTTTGAACATGTACGCAGTTTTATTTCACATTGGGGTAAACACTTTCAAAGATGAATTTCTCGCTCGTCAAACAAAAATGAAATATTTTTTTAATATTTTTTCCCCTTTTCATCGGGGGTGATACCTGTCCTCGTATTCATATGGAGATAACCTTTTCAATAGAGGTAAAAAAAGTTATTCTCTTTTAGGAGATTATGTTTGAGTCGTGTGTCACGTGTTGTGTTGTTACGAGAATTAAATATTATATTATGTAACATGTTGAAGATAAATAGAAAATGCTTTCCATTGTGACTCCAGACATGTTTTTAACTATTTTAGTGTAATAGGTTTTACTCGGGTTTTTTAACTTGGTAACATTAAT
The DNA here is from genome assembly GCA_946251855.1 of Alsophila aescularia. Taxonomy (NCBI): domain Eukaryota; kingdom Metazoa; phylum Arthropoda; class Insecta; order Lepidoptera; family Geometridae; genus Alsophila; species Alsophila aescularia. The sequence goes on along the minus strand of OX276373.1, from coordinate 20,997,382 downwards.
CATATCACTTTGTGAAGAAAATAGCACACAGTTACAAGACTTATGACAAAAAGACGTGTCGGCAGCTAAGTAAGAGTCGGGACATAGCTCTACTTCCGGCCGGATATTACGTAGTTGCCTGTTTGGTCAACGATGAAGAAGGTTTTTTTTATGTGTTTCCATTTAAAACATGTAAGATAGTAGTGAAGTTTATATTTTGGAGTATTTATTTTTAATTATTTTTGATTGTATCACGTATTTTAAGTCTTTACCTATGACATAAAATAAATATTGTTTAAACCAAGTCTTAAAAAGAGACAAACCTAACAGATTTCAGCCCCGGCCTTTTTATTGTGCTGGGCCCATTTTCGCTAATCCTCACGAAATTCTCTGCAGAAAACGTGTGACATCATTACAAACGATTCTAAGAAGATTTCGCAACGCGACGCGTTACGTGTGTTTATGGTCCCAAGAGGGTTACACCAGTAAGCGTAATTCAAAATCTTTGCCAAGGTCATAGCGAATAAGAACCTTGATTTATTTTCAAGATCTACTAACTGCTTCAAGAAACAAATAGTTCATTTCACATACCATAGTATTCATATACTGTGACTTGTTGTGCCCGGCATAATAATAGGACACAGCCCGGTCACGATACAGAGAGAACTTCGTACAATGACCCCTAATAAAGTGTCTCTATTGCTCGCGCAGAAATGTATTGCCGTCACGTTCGCACATGAGTGATGAGCGAGCGCGACAGCAATACATTTATGCGCGAGCGATAAAGATAAGTAATGAAGAGTCATTGTACGAAAATCGCTCTGTATCTCAAACGAGCGTTACTCCTTTTCAAGAAGGGGTAAGAACTGTGAGGCTGTAAAAACCGGCAAAGAGAATCCAAAAAATGAGCAGCAGTATGCCTGTGCATTATTACTAATTACTGCAATCACCAAGATGCTAAGATTATTAAAAAACCCTTATATGGGGGTCTATATTAGCAGTGGACATCTTACTGCTGATAATCTGATATCTATAATTTTCCTACTTTACCACATCTTTATTCACTGTTTCACTATTCACGCGTTAATTATGGTGTGTTTTGTTACGACAGTCTTGAATAAACACTCTAAGATGAATAAACTTGCGTAATTTGGCTCGTAATTTATGTGGGCTCAGCCGAGTTACATTTGCTGTGTCGGCGATACGATAAATGTTATGTGAGTTGGAGTTTACAAGCGTTTACAAAGATAAGGTTTGGAATGTTGATTTCCTCATGTTTTTATGTGACTAATTTTATTGACGAATTTGCAAGCAACTAGCTATTTTGGCTGTAAGTAGCTTATAACATATAAATAAATACACAAACTCGTACATCCGCGTTTTTAAATTTCGTCTCTGGTAATTTTTTGTACTTGCGTAAGATCATACCAGTTTACTAGCTCTAATAAAATAAAAGTTTGCTGGCACATAACGCTTTCATTACTTAGCTACTGGTACTTATTATGTCGTCACTCCTCTCCGAATAAAGATAATCCCTTGAAATAAGTGATTTTTCTCCTCTTACGATGACAGTAAGCCAGAAATAGGATTTGGCTAATAGTACGGTGACCTTTCTCTTGTGTGACTACAGTTTTCTTATAGCTCTATTTAGCCTTGTTATTTACTTATGTATAAAAAACTAGTAGGTGATATCTTTTTTTTGTGTAACAAACCTCTTTGCTACAGTATAAACTTAGTTATTTTAGTACACAGGTTGATATTTTTTGCAGACAGTATTTTGTCCAAAATTGAGCACAAGGTTCCTTTCAACTTTTTCCAATATGTCGTATATGTATTTGCCTTATGTTTATCGTAAAATCCTCCAAAATTGCCCAATTTTTACAATGTTTAGGCCACTGTCTAAAAGACACGGGGTATTAAGTCGCATGTGACTTATGGTTTTATAAATTATCCGGTTTAGACTGGTAAAAAACTAGATATTTGTGTAGAAACTCTAATAACAAAAGAAAATAAGGCCTGTAAAGTTATGCAGATTTGTGCCCAACTTTACCTTACTTTGTGAAGCCATTTTAAAACTTAAGAGGCTGATTTTAAGAATCAAGCATGAAAAAGGAGCAAAGATACGATCCGGAACATAAGAGTAAAATAAAAGTCATTAGTTTGTTTATTAGTGCAGTGGGCAATGTTGGGCTGGCTTTTATTTTAACTTTCATACAAATATGTCATAGGAGTCAGGGATACACCATCAAATGTACTGAAATACCGTTGAGCAATGTTAGCACTGTTGATTCTGCCACACTGCCTAAAATTTTTCAAGACCATAACTTGAAAATTAAATACATTTTATAGACTGAAATCAAGAAATCATCATTTTTCCAATAGGATTTTCCTATGCTGCCAGTCATAATCACGTATCTTAGTTATATAATAGTTTTGGCACTCATGGAAAAGTTTATGATAACGAAATTTGCACCACTTTCACACATACTATTTTGACATAACCTGTTGACTAAATGAAAGGGGTTAGAAACATCTGATGTCCAGTGTTAGCCAGAATAAATAACGTAGATTCCAACCAAAGAGTAAAAAAATGTCATTAGACATAATATTGATTTTGAAAAATCGATTTAAATTGATATTTTGTCCGTGGGTAATGATTGGAAGGGTGGGTAACGTTGGAGGATTTCACGTTATATATAACACTCAAGGCAAATTTCCATCGTTTCAAGACCTACGCAGGATAATGACAAGAAACAAAGCTTAAATAAATCCATCTTCCGACCTCGACGTGCTAAGGTTAAAAACCTCCCTCGAGGGAATCGCTAATGTCCTGGGACATGACAATACACGGTCCGTATCCGGGACGACCTGGATGACGGGACGTTTCGGCGAGTTTCCGGGACTTGCATGACGGAAGATGATTCATGGCTTTCTTTAATAGTAGTCCCGGTTAGGAATGGGGTGTGCTTGAGGAATACGGAATTGTCTTTGATCGAGTGTTTTTAAGGTGACAAGCTTGAGGGTGTTAGAAAATAGGGAATACTGTCTAGGGAGAAAATAAGTAAGACGAATTATTGTTAGAGTTCTGTGTTTGCGTTGAAAGTTTTCATGTGTGCATAGTGAACACGGGTCGCTCTCATGTCATCTAAGCTACAATGGACCTGGTGTGGTAGACCATATTCTAAGCCCCCTCCCAACCACCACCTTGGACCATAGTCCAAGCTCTGTGAGAGAATAGTTCAGAAAACAGCGAAAAGTGATAATATCGACGACTTCCATACATAATCTATACCTATAAAAAACCAATACGAGAACGAAAAAGTCTGTACAAAGAACATAATTTATTAAAATGTTCTAGGATACTTAAAATAAGCTTTTGAAGAAGAATATAACATTTTTTAAATCGTGTTTGTTTCTTTGTCTGTTTTTTTGTATTTATGTTTAATCGCGCATCATTTAAAAACTACTGGACCGATTGCTATGTGGTTTTAACTGTTGGATAGCTTAGGGTAAGACTTAAAACCTGGGGTACTTGGTATCTCATTCCAATAAGTAGATTAGTTTTCGCCGAGCAATCGATATAAACCATTTTGACGGCTGAAGGAATTTTGATCAAATGTTGGTATATTGATATTTTAGGTCTTGGAACAGCACATAGAGTACTTCTAACTTAGAGAAATGACTACGCATTTGAAGCCTGGGCACAGCTGGTATTATATAAGTGATGTCTTCGCAAAATAATTCACAAATTCCATCAACCATTATCTACTATTAAATTTATCCTGAACCACCGTGATTAGTTTGTATTTTTGATTAATGTTATAATGGTCTCTTTTGGCAGTGATAGTCATCGAAATTTACTATCACATGCCTATACGCTTTTAAAAACCAACTTCTCAAAGCATACAGCAATTTCAGAACAATAACTAAATAGGATTATAAATAAAACAACATTACAATAGCACAAATTTCAATTGTGTCGTCCTAAATGTGGCGCGTGAATTCCACGCTAACTCTAACTTGCAAGCACGATCGGCACTCGATAATCATGCACATTGCACACCTCTATCTACCTACTTAATTGTCGGTAGGAAGTGTGAGTAGGTATTTGAGTTAGACTATCTGGTACAATGAACTACAGTTACCCTGGGGACTGGAATGGTTAGGTTAATGCATTTTTGAGAAGAAATTAGCCGTAGGCGTACTAAAAACCATTTTGGTTATACCCTAACGAAACAATTAATTAGTATTTGTGATTATATCCTAACGAAACAAAATGATGCGTTAGATAGTTCCGACCATAGATAATCCGTATCTTACTAGCATAATAAATAAATAATAAAAAGACACCAAAATAAGGTAATATTACAGCTAAATGCATCTTAAAACTAGGTACTTCATTGTTTTATTATTTATTTATTATGCTAGTAAATAAATAATAAAAAGACACCAAAATAAGGTAATATTACAGCTAAATGCATCTTAAAACTAGGTACTTCATTGTTTTATTATTTTTATTATTTATTTATTATGATAGTAAATGCATAATAAAAAGACACCAAAATAAGGTAATATTACAGCTAAATGCATCTTAAAACTAGGTACATCATTGTTTTACAATTATTGTTGCTTTTAAATTTGAGGTTCTAGGGATAACCTGTATTGTGGATGACCAGTCTTTTCCACTATATGCACTTATTAAAACAAAAGCTGTTTATCTATCTATCTATCTATATATCTATACTTATAATCTATCTATCTACAATTATTACTTATATAATAAAGCCATAGGGACGAAAAAGTCTGTACAAAAATGTTAATAAAAAAAATATGGTCTAGGGTAGGTACTTAAAGTAAGCTACTGCAAGCGAATACAACATTTTTTTAAATCGTGTCGGTCTGTTTGTTTGTTTGTTTATCTGTATGTTTGTTCGCGCATGTCGTATAAACTACTAGACCGATTGGGATGCGGTTTTCACTTTTGGGTAGCTTAGGTTTTCCTTAAATACTTGGGTACTTGGTATCTCAATCCGATGAGTAGAAGCCGAGCAATCGATAAAAAAAAATTTGACTGCTGAAGTAATTTTGTTCAAATGTTAGTATATTGGTATTTTAGGTCCTGGTATTGCACAAAGAGTATTTTTAACCTAGAGAAATGACCACGCGTGCGAAGCCGTGGGCATCATCTAGTACATACAATAAAGCAATAGGAACGAAATAGTCTGTACAAAGATAATTAAAAAAATAATGAAATAAGCTACTGAACAAGAATATAATCATTTTTTAAATCGTGTGTGTTTTCCTGTTTGTATGTTTGTTTGTTTGTTTGTCTGTATGTTTGTTCGCGCATCAACTAAAAACTACTGGGTGAAAAGAAGCTACTGAACAAGAATATAAACATTTTTTTAAATCGTGTCTGTCTGTTTTCCTGTTTGTATGTTTGTTTGTTTGTTTGTTTGTTTGTCTGTATGTTTGTTCGCGCATCAACTAACTGAAAACTACTGGATGAGTGCGAGCGGTTTTCACTGTTGGATTGCTTATGTTTTGACTCAAAAACTGGGATACTTGGTGAATCCGATGAATAGAAGCCGAGCAATCAATAAAAATATTTTTGACGGCCGAAGGAATTTTGATCAAGTGTTGGTATATTGGTATTTTAGGTCCAGAAATTGCACAAAGAGTACTTTTATTCTGGATGTAATGGTGGTTTTCACTGTTGGATAGCTTAGGGTTTGACTTAAAATCTAGGGTAGTTGGTATTTCAATCCGATGAGTAGAAGGCGAGCAGTCGATAAAAAACTTTAAAACCCACACACATAAATAATAATCGAGTGAGCTTTTCTATAATCACCATGCTTGGCATAGGTGTCTTGGTGATCGAGTGAGTTTTGCTATAATCACGATGCTTGGCAGGTGCTTGTGATTGAGTGAGTTTTGCTATAATCACGACACTTAGCAGGTGTTTTGTGATTGAGTGAGTCTGCTATAATCACCACGCTTGGCAGGTTTCTTGGTGATCGAGTGAGTTTTGGTATAATCACCTCGCTTGGCAAGTGTCTTGTGATTGAGTGAGTTTTGCTATAATCACAACGCTTGGCAGGTGTCTTGTGATTGAGTGAATTTTGCTATAATCACCATGCTTGGCAGGTTTCTTGGTGATCGAGTGAGTTTTGCATTAATTACCATGGTTGGCAGGTGTCTTGTGATCGAGTGAGTTTTGCTATAATCACCACGCTTGGCAGGTGTCTTGGTGATCGAGTGAGTTTGCTATAATAACCACGCTTGGTCTGATTTTACAAAAGCGAGATTCGTCTTGAGGTATAGAGTGTTATAAGCTTCTTTTTACCTAAGAGAAAGCAAAGGAAGGGTTGTTTTTGAACTAAAAATTTGGTCAAATTTTGACAAGCGAGGTATCAATTGATTCGTCTAGCGTGTCTTATGCAATTTTTTAACCGACTGTTGTTGGGTTTTAATTTTTAAACTTATTTCTTGTTATGATTTCCTTTAGAAAATTATTAGGTATGTTTTGCTAAGCAGGCATTAATGCTAAATCATAAAAAAAAAATACACTTAAATGATTCAAAATCAACTTAATAACTAATCTAACTTATAGTTAAATATTTACACGGGACTTAATCGCGCTGAAAACTTACGTTTTATTTACCTCGACGTTTTGATAAAGTTTAATTTTTCGTAGTCACGAGAACAAAAAAGAAATGTAACCTAATATCTCTTTATAAACATATCACACCCAATACGTACACCTTCTCCAATATTCCCGTTCCAAGTGTGCGAACAAAGTTGCTTTCTGCTTACTACCTCACTTAATTGTCCGCGAGTATTGAACAGGTACCTACCTAAAAATGCTCTATTGAAAACTACGCTTAAATATTGTGAACTGGCCGGAAGCCAGGGATTATCCCGGCTCCAGTGCAATATTTGTGTCTCACGTAGCCAGCACCATTCGACGGATGGAAAAACTTTTCTAATATTCTGGTCTGAGACGAAAATACTTGGAGATTTGACTGCTGATCAACGTGACTGAATGAGTTGGAGAACTGATTTGTAGGTTTTCTGGTTTTGTTCAGTCGCGTAAATGATTTTATTACATTGCATATGAATATGTTATTGTTATTTTTTTGTAACAATAAACAAAACACTGCCAAAATAAGTTCTATGAGACTGCTATGAAAAGTGAATGCTGCTTTTTCTTACATTTTATATATGAACATGACTGAACTTTAAAGTTTCTTCAACCTCAAATAGACGATATTGATCCATAATATACCGTCCTATTGTATCTCCAATGCAATAAATAGAACTGCTTTGTTTTACGACCTCATTCATGTCTTGCTATTCGTGATAGAAAACAATAAACGTGCGATAAATACAGCCATTGTTGGTTGCATTTTTATCCGGATGTATTCCGTGCAATGCCATTGAGACCTATTGCAACATGAAAAATAGAATCTAGGTGGATGAAGTTGGCTGCAAAAGGAAGTACCTTCCTATCTATCTTTGGAAATCTAAGACGCATTCAAATAGAACGAGCAAGAATACTCGCCTAGTATTGAATTTTATACTCGCAATACCAACTGTACTTATACAAGTAATATTACGATTATTTTAGATTTAGGTTAGATATCAATACATTTACAGCCAACTGTACTTATACAAGTAATATTACGATTATTTTAGATTTAGGTTAGATATCAATACATTTACAGCCAACTGTACTTATACAAGTAATATTACGATTATTTTAGATTTAGGTTAGATATCAATACATTTACAGCCAACTGTGCAATATATTAAACTAGCTTTCGCCCGCGACTTCGTCCGCGCGTACTACAGTTTATCGCAAAAAATAGCATCCTATGCTAACCACTCCACAATATATAAAAGTGAAAACGTTTGCTTGTTTATTTGTTTGGGGAGTTTTAACTTAACGCGTTAACGGCTACACGGATTTTGATGAAATTTTAAATGGAGATAGCTTATACCCTGGAATAAAACGTTGAATACTTTAATCCCGGAAAATGTTAAGTTTCCACGGGAAAACTGAAAAATGTCGATTACTCGCTGTAAGGAACGGTTGCCTGGAAACGAAATAAGAAGTCTGTCAAAAAACATCAAGAGCGTTGGTGCTATACTACTTTTGCATTTGTTTTTAATATCCTAGATGAACATAGCATGCTTTTTTGGTGACAAGCTGTATACTGCGTGGACGAAGTCGCGGGCGAAAGCTAGTTATAAATAAAATTATCTAGGGTACTTAAAATAAGCAACTGAAGAATATATCATTTAAAAAAATCGTGTTAGTCTGTGTGTTTGTTCGAGCATCACGTAAAAACTACTGAACCGATTGCAATGCGATTTTTACTGTTGGAAAGCAATCGATAAAAAACTATCTGACCATTAGACAAAATTTGGTATTTTGTACTTTATATTATAGGTACTTTTGGTTCTGTAATAAAATATAAGTAACTTTTCACCAAGAAAATGGGTTAGAAGCTTTAAGACTACATCTCAATATGACTAGATCGCTTTAGGATTAAATCTCGATATGACTACATTGCGCTAGGGCACAGTTTAAATAATAGTACAAGTACAGAAGGCTAACTGAGTAAAGTCATTTAAATAAATAGCAACTCTCGCTACAACGCTATAAAGTGCAATTTAACTCGCACGGCGCTGCGAGCTTTCAATTATATTGATATAGAAGGCGCTCGCTCACCGCGTGCAGGCTAGAATGCACCGTATCACAACGCACGAGAACTTCCATTGCTCTAACCGTTTCAGAATCGTTCTGTCCTTTTTTGCTCGGTAGGGTTGTATTAAGATATGACTAGGTACTTGTACTACTAATTATTCTGTGATATGTTATGACTTAGATATTGTAACAGAATAAATAAGTAAAAATGTATTATGTTATTACTTATTATTATAAATTAAAATAGTTCTATTACATACAATGACATTCTTATCAGAATAGACCTACTACCTCAGTTTTACTACCTACCTATCCCGTTTTCAGAACGCCGATAAGTTTAGTGAGATACCTACCTACGTGTCGTTGGTTGATTATGATTATATCCTATATGTATTGCACTTTGATGAATAAAGGCCTGTCTGAATTCCATGCTTTTTAATGAGTGAAAAATAAATTGCTACCTACGTAATAAAAGGTATTAAAAGTAGGTAGGTATTATACGAGACATATATTATATAAATTCCTAATTAGTTGTAGGCTACTTACTAAGTCAGCACAGTAATTCATTTTCCGATCAACAATACCTACAATAATCAATTATAAAATTACGTTGATCGATTTAATAAACGACTTTATTTCTGCGCGGAATAACCTTAAATATGCGTAGCTTCGGTATGGAACACAAATGAAATAACATAAAACTATAGGAACCTACGTAATAAAAAAATATCAATATCTAACTACATAACTAGGACCTATTATAGGTATTACAATTTATTACCTTTCAATATCCTTTGGAAGCGTAAAGAATGACAATTGGTCATTTCTATCACTATTCAAACAGCCGAATGCTATGCAGTACTTTCTAGCTTTCTTCTTGGTACTCATAATTAAAACACGAATAAAGTTTGTCAATAACTTTACGTAAGTAGGTGCTCTATCGCTAAGTACAAGGCGCGCGACTCATCGAGCGCACGCTTGACACTCGACTGAACGTACCCGAATATTGGGTCCTTGAATTTATTTGTACTTGTTGCGGAGTGCGACCGCCCTGGCTAGGGTTAAAAAATGACCACGCATAGGCACAGATAGCACATTTATAAAAATCGGGCATTGGTCGTGGTCCACCTGCTCAGTACCTTGCTTCACCGTAGTTGGGTAAAACGAACAAAACTCTTTACTTTCTGGCCAAGTTTTTAGTTTGGACACATAACCTGTCCTTTGCTTCGCCAAAATCGGGTAAAAACAAATAGCCTATGACACTCTGTACCTGAAGACGAATCGTTTGATACCACGCTTGTTAAATTTGGACCAATAGGGGGACGCTATGGTGGAACATCCACATACATACATACATACATACATACATACATACATACATACATACATAAATACATACATACATACATACATACATACATACATACATACATACATACATACATACATACATACATACATACATACATACATAGACTGTTAAACTCATTACCCTTACCTTGATTTGTTGTAGTCGCGTAAAAATATTTTGTTTTTACCCGAATACGGCAAGGCAAAGTATGGGTTATGTTTCAAACTAAAAAAATAGTCCGGTTTTGACAAGCGAGGTATCAATCGATGTGTCTTCATGTGTAGAGTTTCATAGGCTATTTTTTAACCCAACTACGGGAAGGAAAAAGAAGGGTTATGTGTTCAAACTAAAACATTGGACCAATTTTGACAAGCGAGGTATCAATCGATTTGTCTTCATCGCATGAGTGTCATGGGCTATTTTTTATCCGACCGTAGTCGGGTTTTAATTTTTAAACTTAAGTCTAATCTCAAAACAATAGAATAACTCAAAAATTGATTATTGACATATCTAAAAGTACTCTAAAAGTAATAAGTGTTTATTTTGTTTAGATATTGGAAATATTATTATTTCGAATTTTATTATTATTTGGAATAATCTGGTATAATCCTTATACCAGATTATTCCAGATTCAATAATTTTCCTAGTTTACAGCGTACAAATAAGAGTTCATAATCATAAAAAATACTGGTTTTATTTTGTCACCCAAAACAACGTTGGTAGAAAATTTCGCATACGCAACGTCGATATACTGATTTTAAATGAAACATTAGCTATACCATCGATTGACTATACTCAGTATTGATTTTGATTGGTGGCAACATATTAGCCCGTCAACGGTTGCCATGTTCATTTAAATTGAAACCAGACGCATTCTGATGTGAATTAGTGGTTGGGAGTCACGTCGTGCTGTTTTTATTTTGCGCTACGTACCTGATTATATTATTTCAATATTATTTGACATATAGCTTTTCATGGGCAAAAATTACCAACATCTAGCATCTGAATTCAATGTAATATTAAGTAAAATCATATTTAAACAGTTGCATTTTGGAGTTTAGTTTCAATACCGGCAATACACGTCACATCCACTACGCAACGTGTTGTAATAGTGGAACGCCAAATTATGAAATGTTTTTTTAACTCTAGACGGAATTCCATAGGAAACGAGCAATCTATTGGAAAAACGCACATATGTTTTAGTGCAACTATTATTGAATTAGAAAACGTTTTACTCTCAAAGTTTGAAAAATCTTGCTTAACAAAGTTAACGAGACAATTTCATGACAAACGAATATAAATTAAATTTCACATACAAAGCGAGCTATCCTGTTACTATAACACAAAAGATATAAAACAAAATATTGAAAATAGTGCTGTTTATTGGTGAAAATTAAGGCAAAAAACACTTACCGTTGAGTAAGAGTTTTCTGTTTTGAGCACATTTAAATCTGCGCAAAATTAAAGTTGTCCTGCGTTTCAAAATTTATGTGAGAGTGATCTTCCACCATGATAATTATTTATAATCATGCTATTTTGTGTCAGACATCTGAAATTATTAGTGAAAAGTAAACTTAACTAATTAGAAATGAATTATGAAAATACTTGCATGTGGCGACTTCATAAACCAGCAATGATCCACCTAAAGTCATCGAAGTCACACCACCGATGTGTTTTTTTTCCAGAGATGATGTTCAAAATTAAAGGTAAGTATAATGTTTTCTTTAAAATTTATTTGGTCTGTGCTTTAATGAAGTGCATGGTGGGTCTGAACCGCACAGGTTCCAACGATTGTTGCATCAAATCAATTATTGCGAAGCATTGTTTTAGTTTCGGAATTTTAATATCATTTGAAACAAGCACAAATTCTAAATTTAGATGGTGAACCCTTTCCTCATTATATCTAAGAAACATCTCGATCATATCAGCTTTCAAACACAAAAAATGCATCAAACAGAGCTGGGAGCTACGATGCCACAGACAGACATACATACCGTAAACTTATAATACCCTCTCTTTTTATGTTCGGGGGTTAAAAAACAGTATCATAAGTGATCATGTTAGAGGCACACACGACTGCGTCTATTTCGAGTAATTTATTATTAAATCAAATACACTACACAAATTTGTCTTATATAAGAGCTCGAATAGGAAAATATTGTGGGTAGTACGACACGTGTTTTGAGTACATAACAAATACGTACTACAGCAGAAGGTCCAGTATTGCCTCGGGCGTCGGACGTGACATTGTACCATGTAGTACTGTAGCCAGCGTACAAATTAATAAAAAATAAAAATACGCGTAAAAGGTACTGATAAAATTTAACTTCAGGCACTTTAGGTATCAAAACCCATATGGAAACTACTGCATTTTACATTCCTTATTTAATTTTTAGTACAAATTAGGAATTGTTCTCATATTAGAGTTAAGCAGCAGATTTAAAGTGTCAGGCTATTTTTAATCAACTTCACAAAAGGCGACGGTTATATGTTCGACTGTACGTATGTTTTTTTTATGTATAGACACCGATTTCTCCGTCAATAGTGGACCGATTCTGAAAATTCCTTTTTGTTTGAAAGGATATACTCTCCAGGTGGTCACATATAAATTGAATCAAAATTGTTTCTATCGTTTTTCGAGAAAAATATTTTTTTACTAAATACATTTAATTTTGTGTTTATATTGCCTCAAATCTCTAGGATTTCTTAACCAATGTGGACGGTTGTTATAAAATTCAAAATGGTAGACTTTCAGTTCCATATAAACTTTATCAAAATTGGTTCAGTAGTTTTTTAGTTATTTGCTTTTAAACCATTTCAAGTCGATTATTTAAGTTAATAGTGACCTGGCTTCGCACAGGTGTAATTTCGAAATAAAGAGTGGAAAAATGTAGTTATCGCACACTCGACTTTCACTCCGAAACGGCTGGACTGATTTTGACGGGCTTTTTACTGGCAGATGGCTGATGTTATAAGGAGTAACTAAAACTACTTTTATTTCAAAAAATAATTCAAGTTCAGCGTGAAAAATCCCATGAATTTTGAATACGCGGGTAAAGCCGCGGATACAGCATATGTAAAAATATTCCGTGAAAAATAATCTAATTGATGGTGAAAACCGCACTAAAATCCATTGCGTCGTTTAAAAAGTTGAGCGTTACAGACAGACGGCGGAAAGTGACTTTGTTTTATACTATGTATTGATGCTTATTATGTTATAAGGAACATTAACATAGAATATATAATAGTATTAACGTACAGAAGGCTCACTCCGCTAAGACAATTAAATAAAAAGCGACTCTTGCCGCCACTCAATAAAGTGCAATTCAGCTCGCATGACCTTGATTCGTATAATTTTATATGCGTCTCTCTTTCTAACGCATAAGTCTATCTCGCGGCTAGCCACAGATAGAGTAACGCGGGCGTTACAGAAATTAGCGCGCGCAAGAACATTGAGTGAGTCAGGCCTGACATTAATAACTCACTCGTAATGTAATGAGACAGAGGCTCTCGTTCTATAAGTAGCGACTCGCACTGATCTATTGAATCATCCCAGTATTGGGGCAGTATTATTACAATAGTAGTAAAGGTTCTGTCATAAACATATCTGAGAACTCTTCTGCCGAAGCGAAGTGATCTAAAGCACAAATGCTCAAAAATATATCCACACCAATAATATAAAAGTGAAAACGTTTGTTTGTTTGGGGAGTTTTAACGCGATAACGGCTAGACGGATTTTGATGTTTGGAATGGAGATAGCTTAGATCCTGGAATTGAACATAGGATACTTTGTATCCCGGAAAATGGTATGTTTTCACGGGAAAACTGTAAAGAGTTGATTACTCGCTGGAAGGAACGGTTGGCATAGAAACAAATCTGTCAAAAAAAACGAATTTTGCATTGGTTTTTAATATCCTAGAAGTACATAGGATGCTTTTTTTTGCGATAAACTGTAGTCCGCGCGGACGATGTTGCAGTCGAAAGCAAGTACTAAATATTTTACTGAAATAAGGCAGTGCAAATGAATTAAACTCTTATTTCTCCATAATATTTAAAAATAACTTATTATTTATTTAATATGTAACATATTAATTTAGTGAATTTATTAAATTTCACTAAAATCAAGCCGCATGTCTTTTCCGCTTCCATATTTTCCTCAAGATTATTTTACAAAATGAGAAGTTTCTATAAAGTAAAGTTGTAAATGATTTTAACGTGCAACGTTAGTGAAATTTTTATATAGCACGCTATCGAACGCACTAAAAAGTCGACGAAGGCACTAACTGCCACTAATGTACTACCAACATTTTTATGGCCAGTCGTATAAAAGCGACTGGCGCTCTGTGAAAAACTAGAAATGCCCAGTTGCATTTCAAATTAACCGGGTCGACCTTTTGGATGGCGAATACAAATTTTGCTGGTGGATAGAGTAAAAATGTCCTTGTAGAGTATAAACAGTAAGGGTGCTACGCACAAAATAAAAATCTATAGCACCCTTGTCCATACAAAAAGGAAAAAACACTTATCTGCCCCTAAATAGTAAATCATCATCATCATCATCATCATCATGTCAGCCTTTAGAAGTCCACTGCTGAACATAGGCCTCCCCCAAAGAGCGCCATGACGAGCGATCTTGTGCCACCTCCATCCACTGACTTCCTGCGATGGCTACAATGTCGTCGGTCCATCGTGTGGGACCCCCCACACTTCGCTTGCTTGTTCGTGGTCGTCATTCGAGAACCTTTATTCCCCAGCGGTTGTCGGTTCTGCAAACTATATGGCCTGCCCATTGCCACTTCAACTTGCAAACTCTGAGAGCTATGTCGGTAACCTTCGTTCTTCTACGGATTTCCGATTCTATCACGTAGTGAAACACCTAGCATAGCTCTCTCCATTGCACGCTGCGCAACTCTGAGCTTTTGTTTGAGACCAATAATTAGCGACCATGTCTCAGTGCCGTATGTCATCACTGGCAACACGCACTGATTATAAACTTTCGTCTTGAGGCTCTGCGGTATCTGCGACGAGAAGATATGGCGACCTTTCCCGAACGCTGCCCACCCGAGTTGGATTCGTCGGTTGACCTCTTTGTAGAAGTTGGGTCTACCCAATTGGATCATAATATAAAAATAGTAAATAAATAGTAAATAATATATTAAAATAAAATTAATACTAAAAAAAATAAAAAAATAGTCCTTATATATTTTTTGCATGATTTCATGAATTAACTACGCTTGTAAGTCTTCGTTTTTTATAAAAAAAACAATCACATCTAAGTTAACTGTAACTGGACTGGTAGTCTGGAAGAGATCGCTTTTTAGCGATAAGACCGCCAACTGTACTCTTTAATTTATAATTAAAATCAATGATTGTAAAAAAAGCTTACATCCGCCAAACTGTTTGACAGACAAATGATAATTAGAAAACAAAACCACAAAAAAAAATTGTGTATATTTTTTTCGTTAGGGGTTTCTTAGCGTGGGTTTTTATATATTGTATTTTGTTTTTCCATTTAAAATATTATAGTTTTGTTTTTCCAATTATAATTTGTCTGAAAAACAGTTTGGCAGAAATAAGCTACATATTTTTACTTCGTTCATTTTAAATATGGATTTCCGCAAAGTAACGCTTGAATCTATCAACTATATCCATGTTTGTATTTTTTTTGGTGTGCAATAATGTGTATTTGTATTGTATTGTATTGTATTGCTAACAATACAATACAATACAATACAAACCACCGAACCGTAACTGTCGGGTTTATGCGCTGAATATATGTCAAATTAAAAATGCTCTATATAAAAAAGAAGAATCATGTAAGCGTAGATTATATTCTATTCAAGCGATTGACACCATAACAAAATATTTCACCACAATTCAGGGGGCAAAGTGCTTTTTCTCAAAACACCAATTCTATTTATAACAGTTCTACTAAAAACTCACGAGCAACAACTCTCTCTATCGCTCGTATAGGGGATCGGGGGAGGAGGTGGTTATAGCAATACATTTACTAAATACTTAATTTGCGAACATCTCTTAACGGCTTAATTTTTGATTAAGCCATTAAGCCATTCGTGTAGGCAATATTTTCCACACTCGCTGTAAAGTATACACCCATTCTTACAAGCCTTCTCCGATACATAAATGTGGATATAAGCAATATGAACGAAAAAGTCTGTACAAACAAGATAATAAAAAAAAACTGGTCTGGATTACATAAAATATGCTACTGAACAAGAATAGAACTTTTTTTAAAATCGTGTCTGTGTTTTTACACGACTGCTCAAAAAAGGAGTGTTATGTTTTTAGCATTCATATATGTTTGTATGTTTGTATGTGAGTTTCTTTATTCCACCATAACTTTTAAATGCCAGAACAGATTTAGACGTGTGATATAGGCTATACTTATTTTTGAAATAATTCAATATGGCGGCAATATGGCTCCATTTTCAATTGCAAAAAATAGTTTTTTCTTCAAATTTTACAATATGGGTATCAAATTAAAGGCTTTAATTTGATAAGCACATTGCAGTAGTATATAATTTATTGACGTAAGTTCATTTTTGGCAGGGCAGGCGTGTTTTTTTAGCTTTTAAGATAGTTGTTTGTTAGTTTGTTTTTCTGTATGTTTGTTCGCGCAACACGTTAAAACTAATGGACCGATTGCAATGCAATTTTCACTGTTGGATAGCATAGGGTTTGATTTAAAAACTGAAGTACTTGGTATCTCAAGTCGAGGAGTAGAAGGCGAGAAATCGATAAAAAAAATTTGACCACTGATGGAATTTTGATCAACTGTTGATATTTTAGGTCTTGGAATAGTAATACATATAGTAGGTACTTTTAACCTAGAGAAAATACTACGCATGTGAAGCCGCGGGTACAGCTAGTATAATATAAGCAGAGATCTGAAAAGACGAATGGAGATTACGTTGAAACTAAACGGATCATGGTTATTGTGCTAATTAAAAAGCATTATAGATAGTAAAACTAATAAAAGACGACTTAAAAGAAATAAATAATTCATTTTTTTAGGTCTGTGGTACGCCCAAATCTACTAAAGTAAGTAGGAACTTACCTGGCAAAAACCTCGTTTTTTTATTACATTTAAGTATGATACTATTTGATGTCGGTTTAATTTATTATTAGTAGTTTAGTTTATTAGTTGTATTTCTTACTTTTTAGTTTAGTTACAGTTGGCCTAAGAAAATGAAGTACTTAATTCCGTTTGCTAAGAGAAAACACATACTAGAAACAGTTAACAGTCCATATATTTTAAGCTACTAAACCGATTTTGATAAAAAATATACTATTACCTCAGTTGAAAGATTCTGTAACTATTACATAAAGAATGATTGCAATCGGACTTGTGGTTTCAGAAAAATACGTGGACATACATACATACTTTCATGAAATTTGGTATATATGTTCAGATACTCATATAGACAGACATATGTGAATATTAAATATTTTTGACAATATTACATACATACATGGGTATCTAAACACCATATGGCCATATGTGAATATTACGCATTTCTAACAATATTACATACATCGACTAAAAAACCTCTTTTTTTAAGTTTGTTTAAAAAGTGAGCTAGTATCCATACCGTTTTGATATTTTATGTTAGTGAACAGCTAACCTCTTTGCGGCTCGGAGCGGGACGTCACGTTTATTGGGACAATGAAATTAGCATAGTAATGAAAAATATTGGTGGACTCGACGCTGCGGCCGACGGCTAGCCTTCCTCCGCACTTTCCGTCCCCAATTTATCGGTGGTCTGGGATAAAGTTACATACTGACAAAATACAAAAGCTTTTTAAATGTAGACGAAAGTATCCTTTAACCTTCAAGCTTACACAATTGTATTTTCTAGTGCAAACTCATGTAATGTATGCATTGATTCAATTTTATTGGATATATTCCTGGATTTAGACAGCTGAAAGTTTCAGGAATCTATCTGCATAGATTCTACATAAACGCATTTAGTACCAAGCTCGTAGATAATCGAAAGAGAATTCGAGTAATACAGATTTTCACAATCTTTAACTACTCTACAGACTCGATTGGAAAGCCTTTGTGCCTTCCTGAAGTGATTTTAAAATTTGAATGTATTCGGTAGAAGGGTGGTTGCCCTTTAAGATATAGAAAACCATATGAGCGACAGCGTTTAAATTGTAAAGGTTAATAAGTCACACTTGTATTATTTTTGACCTTTATTACTTAATAAACGCTCCTGCTGTTGGAGCTACTACATTATGTCGGCCTATTTATAGAATTTCCGTTTCAGTAAATGAAGCGGTTGACATCACACGTGCCGGTCAGATATCGGTTGTTAGTATAGCCGTTGTTATAAATTGACAACCTATATACAATTTTACGTAATAGCTTGTTAGCGTTGTGTAATTACTGGCAGTTTTGCTACAAACATTTTGAAACTTTATCGAAATACCGTATTGTTATTATTATCAAATTAAAGTCGGAATAGTCGCTTCTTCAAGATGAATCATTTCAGTTTGAAGTACGATTTGTTAGAGTACAAGAACTATAGTAATTGACGAGTCTAATCCGTCGATGTTCGAGAATCCGCTATTTGGGGATCTTCCAAAAGTTCCTTATATTTTTCATTGTCTCTATTTAGGTGATACGTACAGCCCAGCAGCGCTCGTATTTCAGGAATATTCTCTAGTCATCTCATATATTTAAATTTCAACTTCATTTTATAAATTGTTCCTTTGCTCTAGAATTCCACTCTCTAGAGCAATGAAGCACTTTACAGTTTGCCACATAAAAATCTAATTGTTTTGTTAAATTACCGCGTACTATATTCGTTTTTCTTCTTATTTTTTGTTATTAAACATAATGTGAGACTTTATAGCAAGTGATAACCACAACTATTTAAAACGAATGCGAGGTGTCAAGCATAACCAATAGATGAGACCCGTAAAAGTCAACTTGAAATCTTTAAGCTAACTTTGTTGAAACAATCACTGAGACACTGAGGAATACTGACTGATACGTATCCAACGTTGCCACATCCCCAGTTAATTGCACCTACCATTTTATTCAGTGAACAGTTTACTATCCAAGTCAGCGGGCCGGGCCAATGAATAATGTAATGCCACAGCGAAATTTTAATGTATTCCGGATTTATCTATTCGTGTAAAGTACTAAGGTTCTTTGAGTACCCGTCGGTGTAGGAAATTTCCTGTATAAAATGGTTACATTATTTAAACAACTATTTTGTCACGTATGCATATCATAATTTACTTTAAAAGTTACGAGCCGGATGCTAGGATTGCTAAAGATGCAGACGACGACAAACTAACATTTGATCTGTTCAATTGATTGAACTACTGAGATTTTTTAGTCACACTAGTTATATTATATGTTCAAGGTAGGTTTGTAAATGTTTTTAATGAATGATGATGATAATGTATGTATGTATGTCAGTTCCTTTGTGGCACTATATAGACAAAACGCATGGACCGATTTTGATGATTTTTACGTCAATCGTTTTGTCTTAATTTTGCGAGTGCTATTATAGACTTGACATTAATCAAAATTCAAATGGTGACACCAGACAACATATTGTGAAAAGGAAAAAAATGAAAGTTGACAAACTATGTCAAGTGGGGTAACAATGAATAGGTATTTGAAAATAATCTTTAGGTTTCTCTTATTATTTTTCATTTCAAATTACCATTTAAGATCTATTACGATTTAAAGTTAATTAGTAGCTATTCTCACTAATTCTTATGAATATAATCTAAAAAGTTAAAATAAAAAATGTATTATTATAAATACAAAAACCCAACTGCGAACAAAACTAAAAAGAGGCAAAGAAGCTTTAGATTTTAGATTATTTTAGTAGGTACAGGAAGAGTTATCTTGTCAGATTCTAGCTGATCCCGTCAAAGGAGGAAAAATAAATTCATGATGGCTCCGACTGCATCTTATATTTCATTATCAAATATATGAAGCTTGTTTGCCTCGTTTTAGTTTTGTTCGCAGTCGGATTTTTCGTTTTTATAATAATTTATGTTTCCAATTGGTATTATCGTTAAATTTAACTTAAAGTTCTTTAATTACTCAATTAGACTAGTTTAACCTCGTCGCCAGGTAAATAGATTTACAGGGAGCAGAATCATTTAAAGAACGAGTCAACGACACAACTGGTTTATTTTGTATCCTACCCACTAAGGAATAATACACGTAGGTGTGCCACAGGTTGCAGAAGAGTTTATATATTTGAGTACACTTAATATAAAATAATTATATATATTATTCATGGAAGTAAAAATGTATATGTTGTTCATAATACTGAAACACTATTATAAAATCACTACCTTGATTACAAAGAATTGCCTTAAACTTTCCCCAGAAACAAAATTCGTTTTACAACACCATTCAAGGCAGTAACAGTCGTATAAAATATTAAAATAGCTAAATTACATATAATAAACGCCTCAATAGCCCGAATTATAAAACGGTGGAATAATCTAGACTATTAATCTATCAATGGTGGGGTAAAGCGAGGTTTCAACCTACCAACGTGTGGTTAAAAATACCAACCACTTACAATCATGTAACATGTTATGTGAATCATGTAACAATGTTCATTCACTCTCAATCGACTTGAATTATGTATGAGACAAAATAGTAAGTGGTAGTAGACGAACGGTTACTTGTACGCTTTACAAACCGAATTCACCCTCAAATCTCGTCTCAGCCCTTCAAATTGTGTGGTGGGTATCATCGTTCGGATGGTGATGGAAAACATCGTAAGAACATGGGCACTTTCTCATGGTAGAACCCAACGTTGACCGCACGTGACATTCATCAACATTGAATGGAGTCAGGTGAACGACACTTTCATATTTAGAGAGAAGATAATTTTTAAATAATAATGAAAAAAAAAAGACATTTATATGACCTCAACATTTAGGCAAATCCACACCAATATATAAAAGTGAAACGTTTTCTGTTTATTTTTTTGTTTGGGGAGCTTTCACGCTTTGGCTGATGATGAAACTGTAAATATTATATACTGTACAATACAGAGACCAACAGGATATTATATTGAAAGATGGTAAAATGCCACGGGAAAACTGGAAAATGACGATTACTTACTGTAAGGAACGGAATGACGTTGCCATAGAAACGAAATAATAACAAGCTTGTCAAAAAGCATCAAGAGCGTTGGTACTATACATTTGCATTTGTCTTTAATATCCTAGAATAATGTAGAATGTTTTTTTTTCAGACGAAGTCGCGGACGAATGCTATTAATTGATATTTTTAAAACACAATCCAACTGTGTAGTAAGACTCTTACGCCAGTTTTTGCCTGTGGAAGTAGCACACTTTTGCTAGATATTCAACCGCCAAGAAGTAAAGTATAGCGTTTCTGCGTTTCGATTTGTAGGGCAATGATTCCAGCGAAATTACTGGGCAATAAGACTTAATATCCAATACCTCAGTGTGAAAAGTGCAGTACAGTGACGCGCAAGATTTTGTTACCAAAATTCTGGGTGGCACTGCAACAGTTATGGATAGGCGTGACGCTAACCATCAGGCGATCGACCTACTCTTTTAGTCAATAAGCCAAATTAAAAAAAGTAATTATTATAAAAGAAATAAAATTGTAAGAATTGTCTTGTTATTAAGAAACTCCCATTGTACAAGTAAAATATTATTATAATGTGTTGTTTGTTTTCTGTAAATAAAGAATTTCATATTGTATCGTGTATTTTGCAACATCATTTAAATTAATGATCGATTAATGTCTAGTTTCAATAATCTACGATACGTTGCTCACTTATGTTATATATTCTAATTGTGACTTTTCTAGAACAAACATTATCTATATCTATATCTATATCTACTCGTATATCTATCTATACATATAATAAAACTATAAACAAAGTAAAATCTGTATATGGAAGATAATTTAGAAAAAAACATTTTTATTTGAGCATAAGAAATCCAAAAATATAGTTAAGAATTTTTGTCTGTCTGTCTGTCTGTGAAAAACCATTGGATGGATTTTGATGATGTTTGCTGAACTGTATTCTTTGGAGTCCTGCGAATCCAAAAAGGAGTTACATACATTTTTATATGTACTTGCGCCACAGAATAAAGAACATGGAGGTACTTCTTGAGGTTGTTCGATTTTAAGATCTTTTAATTCCTCTTGTAGGTCTGTCTCAATATGCCGTAAAATATCTTCGCTTGATGAAATGTTTTAAACATCAGACGCAGAAAAAAAAACATGATTTGTTTTTTACCCAAACTCGATAGCCTTCATCAGCGTTGTAACCAATAAGCATATCATTTTTGGCTTTCTTGTCCAATTTCATACGTGACGGCCGCCAACCAATACTAGTGGCTCTGCGAGCTGTAGACCTCAAGAGCACAAACTTTTTTGCAAACAATCTAACAGTGCACAGTAGCGTCGATATTTTTTGGGTGCCCCCCCCCCCCCATTTGCATTTTACCACAACAATAGATTCAAATTAGCTTGTGGAAACTTTTTTATGAATTTATTACAAATAAACAGAAAAATATTTCGATTTTCATAACCGATTATTACTGTTTTATAGTCTGTGATTAAGATGTCACAATGAAAATTGAACATCCCTTTCCATCACACCAATAAAATAAAACATTGTTTCGGGTACATTTTGCAACTACGGTAAGAAATGTCTATAAAAAAGTATAGGCATCACATAGCGTTCCACAACTTTTTCACGGGCGATGAGTTTCCTTATCTAAAATAAATTACGCAATGTAACTTTGACAGTTCACTAATGTTTTTTTACAGGAACTTCATAATCAATTAATCATCATGTATTATGCTTACGGACCGTCGCTTTGGTAAACTTCCTATTTATTAACCTTTCTTTTTATAGAAACAGTTTCAGCTTACGTCTAGTAGAAATTTTCACTATCCGTTACTAAAACGAGTCGTTTCATAGATATAGAAACGGGCATTCATTTACTTGAAATTGACACTTTAGAGCTACCGTAGTAGTGCTGAGCGTGCAACGTCTTCATACAAAATCAATACAAAAAAAACACCGGGCCCGAACAAGTAATGAATGCAACGATGCTGCTGTGATTCGTGCTACGTAGTAATTTCTCATTATTTACATCGCGCATCGGTCGTTTTTGCAATGCTACGCTTCTGCTATGCTACGTAACTATTATCATCGTCTATTACATGTATTCGCAATACTACGTCACTGCTGCGCTACGTGCTACGCAACATCATGTATGCAATGCTGCTACATGCTACATGGTACTACTAATGAGTCGTATAATACCAAAGCCGGCCTTGTATACCTAACCTATACTTCGGTGTAGATTTTGATTCGGTGTAGGCCAACTTTGATTTCATATGCCATAGTATCACCATTAGTGCGTAGCAGCATTGCGTACACGAGGTTGCGTAGCATGTAGCGTAGCATCGGCGTAGCATTGCAAAACGACTGAAGGACGATGATAATAATGAAGCAATGTACATTGTTTAATTATCATCATCGTTTTGCCATTATTTAATTATTATGATCGTGCACCAAAGTCAAATAATTTTATTGTAAATAGGCATCATAATAGCACTTTCACAAGTTCAAATGTACATCAGCCGTGTTTGCAATGTTACGTTGCTACTACGCTACGTGCTCCACAACATCGTGTACGCAATGCTGCTACGTGCTACATGGTGTTATGAGTCGTATTAAATCAAAGCCAGCCATGTATACCCAACCTAACTATAACTTGGCGTAGATGTCTGCCTTTGATTTTATAAGACATTTATTATAATCGCGCATCAGCCTTGTTTGCAATGCTACGCCGCTGCTATGCTACGTGCTAAGCAATAAAGTTTCATGATGAGAATCAGGTGTAATTATCCCCACTAATATGAAAAAGGAAACGCTGTCTGTTTGATTGTTTATTTGTTTGGGAAGCTTTGCGACGGATTTTGATGAAATTTGGAATGGAGATAGCTTATACTCTGGAATAACACAAAGGAAATTTTTCATCATCATGATCCCTCACGCGGGTGAAAACTCAGGACACAGCTAGTTCGAATCAAAAGTTGGAAGCGATTTGAAATTATTGAGCTGTAAGTGCTACCTAATAACTTTAACTATCTATAATGAAGATTTCAGAGAGCTTTATGCTGCAGTCAAGTTTGGAAAAATTCAAAGTATAGATAAGACCGACAGAGCTTGAGGCAGCCGCGAGCAAACTTTTTTTTCTTATTTTATTATACCGCAGAGATGCTGCCAGCTTTTCCCAACCGGAGTTTATTTAATACAATTGAGTGACGAGACCAGTGGAACGTTCATCTGATTGTAAGCTTGTCTATCAAAAAAACTAGCCAAAACATGAACATTTGTTCACTATCAGTAAGACTATTTTTCACGGAAGTTTTTCGGTGCTTACGGTTTTGCCAACGTAATCAATATATATGTTTATTTTTTGGGCAAAGCCCTAACTCTTTTCAAAAATAATAGAAGCTTAAGGAACTTCTTATAACATCAGCTACTGTGAAGGTAGCCCGTGAAAGTCCCGTCAAAATCAGTCCAGCCGTTTCGGAGATTAAAATGGATATGGATAATACGAGCATACGAGACCTGAACGTGGCGAGGGGGGAGGTGGCGAGCGAAGCAAGCCCCCTTCCCCCAAGCGGAGTAAAGGTCGAGTGTTCCAGAACTAACTTTTTCACCTCATTGTTCTTCTTAATTGTTCACCCGTGCTAAGCCTGGGCGGGTCGTTAGTAAATAATATTATCTGAATGTAATCCTCTGATTAATCTAATAGCACCTAGCAGCTCCATTTGCAATGTACCCAATTTGGCAGGAAGTACTCTTCTTTCAGGCTATATATCCATAAAACCCTATGTGCTTACCCTAGAAAAAATATAGCTATTAGTTGCCCTTGCCTCCAAGTCCCGACAATTTTATAACGTGATTTAGGAACAAGCACAAATTAAATTTACTTAGCCCCCCACCCCCCATTATAGCTAAGAAGCATCTTGATCGCATCGGTTTCCAAACATAAAAAACACATCAAAATCGGTCCATTCCTTTGGAAGCTACGATTTATGTTATTGAATATTCTTTCTTGATTTATTTGTGGGTGGACTCTGCCTTCAGCTTGGAAAACCGTGCTTAATGTTTCCTCGACACAGCAAGTGGCAACATGTTTGGCGATGATGCAATGGATGGAGCTCCATCGCCACCGCCAGCAGGAGTTCAATCTCTGTCGTCGGCGGTGCAGAGCAGTACGAGCACCGAGCGTCCCCGTTCCCAGTCGCCGCCGCATCTCACGCGCCGCTCGCAGCGGGCCGCAGCCCGCAGTGCGCGTCGGGATCTCGCGGCGTGAACTCCTGAAGAAGAGCGTCGGATACGCTCGAAATCTAAGTCAATGTTTTCGACTATATATGTAAACGTGAGTCATAGCCGGTAGTGATATATTAAAATATTCTTTACAATACAATAAGACTTTATTGACACTCAGTTAAACAAATTACGAAATGGAAAAACATGAACAATAGGTACAATGAGCGGTCTTATCGCTCATAGCGACCTCTTCCAGACTACCTTAGGATGGAAATAAGTTAATTGCTAATAAGGGTCGGTAGTGTGGCATTAAATTTCTATACAAATTTAATGTAAATAAAAAGTAATAAATAAAATATAAAATAAACTACACAGTAATAGTTACTTATATACTATGTTAAAATATATATATAGCTATATATTTTAACATAGTAAAATATTAATTAAGTAATTATAAACTTATATACATATATATATAGTCAGTGCTGGGATATATAGTTAAAGCCTGTGAGGAGCTGGAGACGTAAAAAAACACTAGGGTCTTAAAGGTATCAATAGGTTGTGCACGTTTTGGTGACTGGAAGGGCATTCCAAAGGCGCACAGCTTGGGCAGTAAACAAGGAGTCATAGAAGGAAGTAGTGTGTACTGGGGTAAGGATTATTTGTTCTTTATAGCATAAAAAAATAGCCTATGACACTCTTGCAATGAAGATGAATCGATTGATACCTCTTTTGTCAAAATCAGACTAAGTTTTAGTTTGAACAAATAACCCTACTTTTGCCTCGCAAATGTAGGCTCTTCCCTTGCTTCACCGTACTCGGGTATAAAGTAGAAATTCTTTGACTTTATATTAATTACGGAGGTTTTCTTGAGTACCTCCGGCTAATTAAAACCTCTGAGATGACGTCACACGTAGTATTGAAGAAGTCGAGTAGACGAAATGTTACCGAAAACAGTAAAACTTGCTATTTTTGTGAGAGCATAACTCCACTACAGACATATATATTATTTACAAATGAAGGACACATAAATAATTGATTTATCTCAGTATGTATAGAATTAACTGCTTATTTCAAATAATTGTAATTAATATTAAATAATTAAAGGTTATTCGAAGGTCTTTTCAGTACCAATCGTTTTGATGAAATGAACCAAATATGCTCATTTACCCAATATATATATCTACATCTACATCTACATCCACATCCACATCCACATCCACATCCACATCCACATCCACATCCACATCCACATCCACATCCACATCCACATCCACATCCACATCCACATCCACATCCACATCCACATCCACATCCACATCCACATCCACATCCACATCCACATCCACATCCACATACACATCCACATCCACATCCACATCCACATCCACATCCACATCCACATCCACATCCACATCCACATCCAAATCCACATCCACATCCACATCCACATCCACATCCACATCCACATCCACATCCACATCTATATCTACATCTAATCCAATCTAAATAATATTATAAAGAGGAAAGATTTGAACAAGATTTGTTCGTTTGTTTGTTTGTTTGTAATGGATAAACTCAAAAAATACAGACCCAATATTAAAAATTATATCACATAAAGAAAGCTAAATTATCAGCGAGTAACACTAGCAGGATTTTCATTATCAAAAAATTTGATTTCTCTTCGAAAATTGCAATAATGAAACCCAAGGTATTAAATTTTGCAAAAAAAACTCGATTACTTTGTATCATAAACCAAAGAGTATATAAATACTACGTAAGATCACAAACTAAGAAGAAGATACGGGTCTTTGTATATGGAACGTTGCCATGGAAACAAATCAGAGAACATCTAATAATCATTGACGTAGGAAATGCTCTATGCTAATAATACACGAAATACTAACCGTAATTCAGCCTCCTTGCTTTAAACAAAATAATACTATAGACGAAATGGTACGTGAGTATAAACATTTTGTGTAAGAAATCGTTGTTAATAAAATTCATGCTCAAATTATATGCTCATTACCCAATATATATATATTCCGATATATATATATATATATATATATATCGGAATAATATATCTATATAAGTTCAAGACGATCGGCACAGCTCCACCCTTTTATGGTTGAAATACCTCGCACAAGAACGAAGCATAACGCTTCTTCATTTATTATAAGAACTGCAAAGGAGTGGAATGCGCTGCCCTCGTCAGTGTTTCCGGTAAAATACAACCCAGGTGTGTTCAAGTCAAGAATGAATAGGTATCTATTAGGCAGGCGTGCTACACCTGTGACCACATCATCGCTTTCCATCAGGTGAGATCGTGGTCAAACGATTGCCTGGTCAGTAGAAAAAAAAAGAAGTTAAATGCAGCTATAGTTATATCCGGATTGCCTGTATACATCTAACCGGCCAATCCTCTATCCACCGTATTTCCACAGTTTCACCTCGGGCTAAAAATTAAATTTTTCCGCACAAAACGAAAAGCTTGTTTAGCGGCCAGTTAATTGAAGGTACGATCAAATTTGTTGCTTTTTAATTCAGCGTAGAAATAATTGGTAAAGGGTAAAAATAACTGGTTCAAAAAGTGTTACAATTCATTTAATATTTTGTACAAAGCTTCGAACATTTAACCAACTTCATTTCAAAAACTTGGTTAAATGTTGAAGTACAAAGTGTTATCACACGCTTTTATTCCCCGCCTATCTATTTCGTTATGATCCCTTTTCGAAGCGCCCTAAAACATTGCATTGAGGTCAAACACCATAAAGTTTTACATGCTGCATAATATTTCACATCACGCAACCCTTAGCTCCTCCATTTATCGGTGTAAAACAGAATCAATTTTACGTAAAATCTCAAAAGTCACGTTCTTAGAGCGTCTTCACGCATAATCCGCAGATACCTTTAATGAATGAGTTTCATAAAAGCTTTTTGGTTTATTGTAAACAAGGTAAGAATTCATTAGCAGGCGCTTAAGTAACGTCGGGCCCTTGTACGTGACTACGAGGTGATAAAATGGAGAGGCGACGTTTCAGAATCTTCTCAGGGTCTTAAATTAATAAAAGAAATTTTCTATCTGACTTCAGCGAGATCGAAAGTGAGCTGACACTTTTGTTCAGAACTTGGGCGACGTTATCATCGATTAGGTATCAGACAATGTGTCTACTTAGCCATGACATTGGGGGTTTTCAATATCGTTTCAAAAATGTTACATCATCTAGTCTAGTCTAAAATATCTTTGTTATTACACGTTCTAAAACAAAAAGTGCCTTTAGTTTAATCCAGTAACTAGTTTCAATTCCTGCAATGACTGTTTTATAGAATAATGGTAGGAACTTTCTTTATCAAAGCTATTCAAAACTTCCTACGTGTGTTTGTTTCATTTTTACCCAACTACAGCAAAGCAAGGGCAGGGAGAGTTTAACAGTCTATGTATGTATGTATCTATGTATATGTGGATCTTCCACCATAGCGTCACTCATAATGGTCCGATTTTGACAAGCGAGGTGTCAATCGATTTGTCTTGAAGAACAGGGCGTCATAAGCTATTTTTACCCGACTACAGCGAATTATAGGAAGGGTATATGTTCAAACTAAAAACTTGTTCCGATTTTGACAAGCAAGGCGTCAGTCGACTCATCTTCATCGCAAGTGTCATAAGCTATTTTTTACCCAACCATAGTCGGGTTTTAGTTTTTGAACTTAAATCTTTTTCTTATTGGAAAACATTTAAGATATCTTGTTTCTCGCATGTAATACAGTCAATTTGTTTGCAGATGTTTTTACATAAAATTTATACGCAGGAAGTGTAATCAACATATAATCGTGTTCGCCCTAATAGATAGTTATAAAACAATAGTTGACATAATAAACTACTTGTCCCAAACGAAAGAGCTTTTTCGTTAGTTTTGAAAGTGGGAACCAAAAAAAGTGACTCTAGTAATTACTTTACGTAAATTCCCGATGTTGACTGGAAGATACTAAACCACCACCAATTTTACAATACTCTCAGGTACGCGGAATAGCGTGCGACACGCCACTAACACAATCCCACTCGACATTCCAAGAACTGTTTCTTCAAACCTGGCTTTACTTCATAAATAAACTGGTAATCTTTTCCGTCTCGCTCAAATTGAATTTATAGTCAACAAAGCTGTTTCCCGGCGACCACGAAAAGATAAACCGAGATTTGCCGCGTAGCAATTAAAACTTTACCTTAGAACTAACTTCGTTAGCGGGCTAGTGTTTCCCGAGGAAGGATTATAAACGCAGCGGAGAAATATGTCCCTCTTACTTTTGAGTGCAAAAGTCGCAGTCTTAGATCGAACCGGCCAACTGGTAAATTGAAGTCAAGAATTACAGCACTAATAAAAGTGTCTCTCGTGTAGATTTACTCTAACATAGAAGCAACATAACGCCTACGTTGAAGTGTCAAATTAAGTGCTTAAAATGAACTCGACGTGGCATCTATTTTAGTTGAGATTTCGTCGAGTTTAGGCTTGGATATATTAGATAATTTTCGACAATTAATTTTGGTTAAAGTAGATGCGAAACTCATCTCAATCTAGTTTATGAATGATATATTAAACTTGGAGTTGAAGCCTTGTCATCATACAAAATGTATGCTTTTGATAGCTCCCCGAATTATTTGGATTTCAATAGGTTCATTGCAATGTTAAGGTCAAAGTTAGGAGACGGACAAATAGACGTGGTTTTTACACATAATTCTCTAAAAACTTCTTTAAATTGTTATTCAGCATTCAGAGTTTTCATTACATTGTTAGCAAAAAGCAAGTTCATCGCTATTAAAACTGTTCAATAAATATTTTTACAAAGACGAAAAGCTTTATTGAATACTAAACATCTTTCACTAGAGAGCTGATAGGCTTAGGATCAGCGAAACCACTTTATGTCGTGGGTGTTAATCCTGAACTCTTCACTTTGCCCTTATCTGTTGATGTCATAGAGTAGCTGCTACTGAGAAAGTTAGCCATAGGGCTGGAAAATTGTACTGTTCAGATCAACATCAATTTTTCATCGACTTCTAAAAAGAGGAGGTTCGAAAGAAATCTGTTTTTATTTTTTTTATCTCATATCTCTAAAACTTCTGCACCAATTTGGATAACGCTTTTTTTGTTTGAAAGGATAGTAAGTAATCCGATTAGGTTCCATTTTCTCCTTATCAAAATTGGTTCAGTTGTTTATCGAACATAAATAGTTTTTAGTAAATCCAGCTTGCGTAGCTTAGGAGTCACCTATTAAAAATGATTGTTGAAGCAAGCGATTACGCTTAAGACTGCTAAGATTAGGAGTTTCTTCGTTAGGCGACGCCTTGTTCGTGGTTAGTGAAAACGGGCATAACAGTATTTTGACGAACTTGAATATTCCTACGAATATCGTCTGTAAATATCAGATCACATAACATATAACACATGAGGACTAAGTTGCGTGGCACATTCGCTCGAATGATTTAGGACTTCTTATCGTTACTATTATTTTTTCCCCGCGTTTGCATTAGATACAAAAAAAAGATCACATAATAAGCAGTTGAATTATTTCAATTATAGTTTCAACCACATCCTTTGGTCTTTCTCAAACGCAGAACGCTCGCAATCGTGTCTCGCCTCGCACATACAACAATACAATATTATCGATAGCAAAAACAATATTATATAGTGAGTATTCTTTTCACTTATCAAGTTTTGTTTTATGCTGAACCTCACAATTAAACAAATTGTATATCAGTGAGGAAGCGCTGGCTTGTGCTACATATATGTTGGGATCACATTATCGACTTTTGAACTGCCGTATAATGGCCATTTCCTATATCTTAAAACGAACCGTTTTCACTTACTGTCCGTAGGTTTTTGACATAAACGCCATACAAAAAACGTGAAAGAATAACGAAACGTTGACCAAAACGACTCGTTTCATTTTTATAGGAATGGGGGGTTAGTGGTTCATATTGTACCCACCATTTTGAACCCAAAAAAAATTATGCCTCTCAATTATAAATATCTTAAAATTATTAGTTACTAAAAAGTCTGTTACATTTAAAATTATTATGTTTCACAGCGTTTAATATATCAAGGAGTTTTTATATAACCTTCCGCAGAATTCTTGGTAGGTTTCTAAGAACTTATTCTAAGAAACAAGAAGAACTAAGAAAGGTTGGGTGCTCAATGCTAGCTACTGATAAAATAATTATATATCATAATTAATAAAATTGCTATGCGATAAGACCGTCTATTGTATTACTTTTTGTCTAGTATTTATTAATTTGGTTTTCTTTGTTTTGTGTTTGATGATACAATAAAAGTATTTTCTATATATAATAGAAAACACCTTTATTGTATATTGTTATTTATTACACCTTTATTATTATTGTAATTAATAAAATCGCTATGCGATAAGACCGCATATTGTATTACTTTTTTCTACTATGTATTAATTTCGTTTTCTTTGTTTTGTGTTTAATGATACAATAAAGGTGTTTTTCATATATAATAGAAAACCTTTATTGTATATTCTTATTTATTACACTTTTATTATTATTGTAATTAATAAAGTCGCTATGCGATAAGACCGCATATTGTATTACTCTTGTCTACTTTGTATTAATTTGGTTTTCTTTGTTTTGTGTTTGATTATACAATAAAGGTGTTTCTATTCTATTTAAACAGAATATTATAATATTAAATTATAACTAGTTTTTTATACCATACGGCACTGAGAAGTGGTCGCTAACTATTGGTCACATGCACAAGCTCAAAGTCACAGTCAACGGAGAGGGACAATGGATTGTTTCACTACGTGATAGAAACCGAAACGAGGAAATCCGTAGAAGAACCAAGGTTACCGACATAGCTCTCAGAGTTTGCAAGTTGAAGTGGCAATGGGCAGGCCATATAGTTCGCAGAAGCGACAACCACTGGGGAATAAACGTTCTCGAATGGCAACCACGAACAAGCAAGCGAAGTATAAGGAGACCTCACACACGATGGACCGACGACATTGTAGCCATCGCAGGAATTCAGTGGATGGAGGCGGCACAAAATCACTCGTCATGGCACTCTTTGGGGTAGGCCTATGTTCAGCAGTGGACTTCTAAAGGCTGACATGATGATATTCAAATAATTAGTATAAAGATGTTATTTATGTTAATACTAAGTTGCGAATGTTTCACTTTTCTTATATGCCTCATTAAGAAACCTCGGGCGTGCTTTTCGGTCAGCAAGATATTTATCTTTGTTTGGAGATGACGGCACGCACCGATTGCTTCCTGAAGCTTCTACGTACGTGATGATTTTAGTTCCGCGTAGCTTGCACAATGTAAGGATTACCCTTACAATTACCTCACCTTTAGACTTTGATGGAAATTGGACATATATTTTTATGAATCAGCATTGTTGGTGGTGTACAGCATATTTTTTTTCTATTTTTATCATAAAACTTAAGTTAATTTTTCTATGGCACTTGTAACAGTGCTGCATTATAGGAAACTCAAAACATAAGATAAAAATGGTAAATTACTCGTTTCTAATTTTGACTTTAGTGTTAGTAATAATTTACGAGCTTTGGTGGGCAGTCGGTCCTGGCTCTTATTATTTATTAATTAACAGCAGTCGTTAAGCCATGTCAGAGGCCCTCAGACTGCCTGTCAAACTCTGACATAAGAGGCCAGCACTAACTCATACGACAAACAGACAACATATAATCCGATTAAAAACCGTTTAAACAAACAATTTACAAACTTCTTAAATATATATATTAAATTAATGAATTAGTTTCATGAGGTTTTTCATTGTAAAAAATGTTGTTCTAGACATCTTACAAAAAAGTAAGTCAAAACCGATATTGTATTCAATAAAAAAACTATTCCAAAAGTCGCAAAACGTAGACTTTTGGAATAGTTTTTTTATTGAATACAATATCGGTTTTGACTTACTTTGTAGGCACCTGCAACAGATATTCAAACAAATACATGTTATCACGATAGAGAAGAAGCTTTTTTAGCTCTAAATCATGTGCAAATCCTACAAAAATAAAGCCATTGATAACGCTCCGAGTCAATCTACTGCCCAAACAAAACCGCTGAGTGTTATTTTAGTCGCTTACACCATGGTTCACCTTTTGGTTAACCACTGGTTCGAATGACAGCGAGGAAGTATGCAGTACCAGTAATCTTCTTCCTTTTATTCTTATACCACGGTTCACTTTTTGGTTAACCACTGGTTCGAATGACAGCGAGGAAGCATGAAGTACCAGTAATCTTATTCCTTTTATTCTTATACCATGGTTCACTTTTTGGTTAACCACTGGTTCGAATGACAGCGAGGAAGCATGCAGTACCAGTAATCTACTTCCTTTTATTCTTATACCATGGTTCACTTTTTGGATAACCACTGGTTCAAATGACAGCGAAGAAGCATGGAGTACCAGTAATCTTCTTTTTATTTAGATGCCATGGTTCACATTTTGATTAACCACTGGTTCGAATGACAGCGAGGAAGCGTGCAGTACTAGTAATCTTCTTCCATTTTTTCTTATACCATGGTTCACCTTTTGGTTAACCACTGGTTCAAATGACAGCGAGGAAGCTCGGAGTACCAGTAATCTTCTTCCTTTTATTCTTATACCATGGTTCACCTTTTGGTTAACCACTGGTTCGAATGACAGTGAGGGAGCCTGTGGTTTCAGTAATCTTTTTATTATTCTTATACCATGTTTCACCTTTTGGTTAACCACTGGTCTGAATGACAGCGAGAAAGCATGCAGTACCAGTCATCTTCTTCCTATTATTCTTATACCATAGTTCACCTTTTGGTTAACTACTGGTTTGAATGACAGAGAGGACGCGTGCATTACCAGTAATCTTCTGCCTCTTATTCTTATACCATGGTTCACCTTTTGGTTAACCACTGGTTTGAATGACAGCGAAGAAGCGTGTAGTGTCAGTAATCTTCTTTTTATTCTTACAACATGGTTCACCTTTTGGTTAACCACTGGTTAAAATGACAATGACCTTTGATGCTGCTGCTTTTGATGTTTTATTTGAGTACCAGCATTATGAATAAGTACCTATTGTCACGTCAATTGATTTCTTAATTTTCTGAATAATGAACCACTGACAAATTAATTTCTAGACCCAAAATTCTTTGAATTTGTGTTTTTATTGTTGAAATTGACCACACCACTACTTTAGTAAATCTGATTTCATTTGTAGTCAACTTCCAAAAAAAGGAGGTTCTCAATTGCGTTGAGAACTCATAATAAATTTTATCAAAGTTAGTTCTGTACTTTAATCAATAATTTTGCAGTTGATTACACTGGAAATATTAACAAGCGAAAACAGAGTAACGAAAAAACAACAAAGCGTGGAAAGCAACAATGAACTAAAGAAAGATATTATCAATGATAAGAACAAACCTGCACCATGTTAAAATATAATTTATCAGCATTTGATTGTTAAGGTTACTTTGTTCAAGCTTCTCGCCTATATTCGGACCGATACCTTATCGAGTACGAATAATGACATTAGAAGTCGTCATTGAATTTTAAACCTTTAGAACGTAGCATAGGGCACACAATAGTGTGAAACATTTTCTATAAATACTATAAAAGTTCGAGTTGAGTGTAGGTAGTTTCATAAGGCAATTATTGGCATGTGTTTCCCCTTTCTCGGCACCTAACTTACTGTTTCTAGACTAAAATAGGTAAGTAAAAGTTCTATTAAGCTATTAAATAAATTTACAATATTATTTGACTTATAAAATAGTTCTGTTGGCAGAACAATGGGATGATATTTCTACCTCAGTAGGTTCAAATTTTTCTTACTTTTTCTTTCTCCAACATAAATAAAAAACATTTGATCGTGTATCTAATAAAAAGTATGCTATCAATCGTTATACTCCAACAGAAACTGTGAGAAACAGCCACAACAGCATATCGAATTCAAGAAAACACTCTTTACCCGTCCGCATCTATTCAGAACTACATTCGGAAAACGATACCGACCAGGTAAGAGCAATTGTTCCCACATGCGAGCCTTATTACTAGTCTAGCCTGAGGGCGCGACCCGCCTAAGGAAAGATGACGTTTGTATTTTATGTAAATGTTTCCCTACGTGGGCCGTCGGTGGCTGTTTTTAGAGCTGAATTATACAGGGGTGCTATTCAGCAGTTTTTGATTCGCAGCTGAAATGGGTCATTTTATTTATGAATGTGGTGCCCGGGGCGCGTAGTGGGCCGTATCTATTTGTCGATAACGTTGGTGTCCGTGCAGTTTTGCGTGGCATTTTTGATGTGAATGTGGTCGATGAAATTTTAGCTTTTGGCTTTTTATGAAGGCCTGCCTTTTAATTGAAGGTATGATGAATGGTTTCATCACGTCTGCCATTTGAGAGCACGCGATGTGAACTCGTTAGTGACCGTAGCTAACACTGCTAGGTCTCGATGATGATGATAATGATGATGATTCAATATCGTCATCATCATTCAGTTATTATTACAAACTTATAATTCCAACAAGAAGCGCCGCAGCAACTGTGCTAGGTACTGGTTAAAAGTCAGTGTCTATTATATATTATAACTAGATTTCCCGCCCGCGACTTCGTACGCGCAGACTAAAGTTTGTCACGAAAAAAAGCATCCTATTTTCTTCGAGGATATTAAAAACCAATGCAAAAGTAGGTATAGCACTAATGCTATTGATGCTTTTGACAGATTTGTTATTTCGTTTCCATGGCAACCACAGACCATTCTGTGATGACAAGCATTCCTTACAGTGAGTAATCAACATTTTTCAGTTTTCACGCGGAAACTTTCAATTTTCTGGGATAAAAAGTATCCTATGTTTTATTCTAGGGAATAAGCTGTCTACATACTAAATGTTATCAAAATCCGTCCAGCCATTATCGCGTGAAAGCTCCACAAACAAACAGACAACGTTTCACTTTTATATATTGGTATGGATATATGATACAAGGTTTGTTTACATACATAGACTTTTTTTTTTGTTTGTGACATTTGATAGCTGACAATCATAGTTTACG
Source organism: Alsophila aescularia (assembly GCA_946251855.1). Lineage (NCBI taxonomy): Eukaryota > Metazoa > Arthropoda > Insecta > Lepidoptera > Geometridae > Alsophila > Alsophila aescularia. The sequence continues at coordinate 20,960,921 of OX276373.1, read as the reverse complement.
TTAGAATAAAAATGTATGTATGGTTTTGCTATTCGAAAATTTGGTACATCGACACGCAAATGTTTACGTAAAAAATATTCGTGCACATTTAACTACAACCAAATTCACTCCAGAACATACAAAGATACACAAGCTACAAATCCTTAAAAATGATACACTCAGTCCCTCAGCTCAAGACTCCGCAGGTACCTCGCATAATTCAAAGGAAAATTCGGATTAAAAATCGCCAGAGGAGAGTTCTTGAATTTATTTCGCGCGACGAAATTGCTGGCGGTTGGCCTTCCTTCCTCACTGCTTCCTTAGATATAAATAGCATGAAATTTTTCCGAGGTGCCTCGATTTTGTGGAATTTTTGTAGCTTCATATAATGTGACAAATAGAAAACGATGGCGCCAAGATGGCACCTTGCACGTTTGAAATTAGTTTCTAGCGAGGAATACTTGAAGACTGGTGCTTTTTTTCTTTGTGTGTACGTACTACATATGTATTTATACATAATAAAATGATGATAATATTTATATATAACTAGCTGATGCCCGCGGCTTCGCACGCGTGGTAATTTTAGTATATAGCCTATGACATTTACAAATAACGTGGATTTCTATTGGTAAAATAATTTTCAAAATCGGTTCTGTAGATCCAGAGATTACCTTCTACAACCTCACAAACTCACAAACTTTACCTTATTATAATATTATTATTATATTATTATACAATATTAATTATTATATTATTATAGTATAGAAGTATAGATGGAATCATTTTAATATGCAGTAAGACATATATAATGGAATAATTTTAATGTGTAGTACGTACACAAAAAGAAAAGTATTTTGTTACCATTCGATTATATTTTATCGTCCATTAATTTTTAAGGGTGTTTTTTTTTCAACTCGTCGAATATGCTAACAAAATAATTATGTACCTATTACGTGACTTAGGTAATGCATCTTCCATAAATAATTATGTACCTATTACGTGACTTAGGTAATGCATCTTCCATAAATAATTATGTACCTATTACGTGACTTAGGTAATGCATCTTCTATAAATAATTATGTACCTATTACGTGACTTACGTAATGCATCTTCCATAAATAATTATGTAGCTATTACGTGACTTAGGTAATGCATCTTCCATAATTTTTTTAAGCGTATACATATATTGTTCATGATAATATGGAAAATATTTAAAAAATATGATTTAATGAATGATTTTATTTTTTAATCTTTCAACCTGTCTTCTGCACAGAGATTTTATACTGTTTTGCTGCAGGCAAACAAAAACATTGCTACATAATATTGCAAGAAATTTGTTTTTGCTTCTAGCCGGCATGTAAAAGAAATATTTCACAAAAGAAAATCCTAGAAAATTGTTTCACAAAGAAAAACAGGCTTTTCATCTCATAATAATACATTCATTCATACACCGTTCATTAAGTCTCTACGCTCCAGAGAATTCGAATTGATGTCACCAAAGTATTTAGCTGGGTGTAGACACACGAACTTTAACGCGATATGTTTTAGATAATAGATGACGTTTGATGTTTGACGAATATTTGTTAAACATGAGGAATAGGATACGTTTTCCAACAATGGGTCTTCAAGAAGTTCTCTTGAAGGTGCGATGATTGAAATAGAAATTTATTTATGTACTAATTACATGTACACAGAAAAAAATGATACAAAAAAGGTTGGGATAACCAAATAAACACAATGAATAAAAAGAAATGAAAAAAATATATAGATTGTTTGTCTATTGCCACTATCAAACATAATTAATAATAATCCATTTATGACAGGACAGTAGAAAAAAAAGTCCAGCTACATACATCGAAGACAATAGGGCATTAGGGTATCTTCAGTCTCGGCTGCGTTCACATTTTCATGCATCCACCGCTCTGTTTTTAAATACCTATACCCCTTTTTCGGACTTCGGTATTTGCCGAAATATGCGACGACCAATACAGGTTACATTACAACTAGGTTAACATAAAATAAAACAGTGAAAAGAAAAACATAAAAATTACAAAATACCACCGTCTCAAAACAAAACTGCATGATGTGTAAGGACCTGTGTGGAGGTGTTTGTTTATGTGAGGGTGTGTGTGTAAGGGGGCCACAGACCCGGCCAGACCTGTACTTGGGACCCTTGAACTTTGTTTATTTATTTTGAGATAACGCACACCGCGTAGAACTTAAAGTAAAAAATATAAGTACATTAGGAATTTAAGCCGGTTAGGATGATAAATTTGAACGTGACCTGGAAGGAAAGTTCGTATTGGCCAGGAAATTTTACTCAAAGGAACTCAAAGGGGCTTTGATAACTTATACCATTAGAGATTTGTTATAGTGTCAAAGCCACTTGGCATTATGCTGAGGCATGATCCATTCAACACTGCCTTGATTTGATTTTCTTATTCTTTTTTCTTTTTATTCATTTAAAAAAACAATTAATTTGATGCAGTTTTACATTACCAAAATGTTATCTTTAGTACTCCTACCTGCTTGCTTGTCGTATGAGGTTGTGCTGGCCTCTCTTGTTAGAGTTTGTCAGTACGCCCGAGGTACTCTGAAGGACTGAAACAGACAGACTGTATAAGATTTTATGAGAAAATTAAACTTGTCTACACAGAGTAGTAAACAACATTAGCTCAATCTTTAACACGGGAAAGCGTGTGTGTCTAAACTGTGCCAGCATCACCCTAACACATTTTTCTACACATATAGTATTTTTTCAACACTTGTGCCCATTTGTCATGGGGTGGAGTATTTTTCAAGGTACGCAAACATCCTGACAGAGATTGTGTTCAGTCATCGTTACGGATATGTGTAATTAGAGGGGAGTGCGATACTTATGGGAACGGAAATATCGATATGGGCTTTGTTGGGTACGTTTTTGTTTTTATGTCTACTATGTAGAGTTTAAACAAAAATAGAGCTGGAACGTATAATTTGCCCATGTTTATCGCTCATAACAGCTGTTTAGTCAATGGAGGTCCTTGTAGTTCAAGCCCAAGTGGCATTGGGTCTAATATATCCAATAGACTTTAGGAAAATAACTTAACCCTACATGGTTCCACGTGCGTGATTATAGCTAGAAATAAACAAATGAACAGAATAAACAAGGTCAACCATGGCACAGTACATATATAGTAAAGACTAATATATATGTACTGTGACCATGGTATGATTTTCATGTTTGTATCATGGTACTCATTTGTTTCGATTTGAACTACATTGACCTTCAAAACTTAGTACTACACTGCTAACATAGTACATAATTATATAGTCTGTAAAGACTATGTATGTACTGTGGTTCTAATGTCTGTCTTTTCGCGCATCACGTTAAAACTACTGGACCGATTGCAATGCGAATTTCACTGTTGGATAGCTTAGGTTCTGTCTTAAAAACTTACTTCATATCTCAGTCCAATGAGTAGGAGCCAAGCAGTTTAAAAAAATACAAATTTTAAAAATGTGGTTTTGAATAAAACTACTGGACCGATTGCGATACTCATTGTTAGATAGTTTAGGTTTTGACTTAAAAACTAGTGTACTTGGTATCTTAATCTAATGAGTAGGAGCCAAGCAATTAATAAAACCTTTTATTAATTTTAAAAGTGTGGTACTATGTTCTGAAGGCCAGTGTAGGTTGATAATTGAATCTTCAATTAATTAGTATTAAACAAATATTAATATTCAACTAAGGTACGATTTATTACAACTTTAGATTACCTACCATGATAACATGGCAACAAGCTCCGAAAAAGGAATGAATCTATCAATGGTTTTGTGACAATATTTATAAGTGCTATCAAGCTCCATATTATGAAGAGTTCATCCTAAGCAACACACGAAAATTAACAACAAAAATATATTTTCACCTCACAAGCTCGGAAAGATTCTGTTTGTCATTCGAAATCTGAGTGCAAAAATGCATTTTACCCGCTAGCGTAGAAAGAGTTTTCGAACCTTTCTATTCAATAATTTTCTATAGCGCCAATCCACTGAAAATACTTTATTACTAATTTATACTATATTATTATCCGATTCGATTCTACTCTACTTGACTCTATTCGTCTCTATTCGCCCCTTTTTGAATCTACTCGACTCTACTCGTCACTACCAACTCTACTCGACTCTACTAGACTCTAATCAACTCTACTCCACTCTACTCGACTCTATCCGTGTCTTTTCATTTTCAATTCTTTTCTTCTCTATTCTTCTTTGTTCTACTGTGTTCTACTCTGTTCTACTCTGCTCTACTCTGCTCTACTCTGCTCTACTCTGCTCTACTCTGCTCTACTCTGCTCTACTCTGCTCTACTCTGCTCTACTCTGCTATACTCTGCTATACTCTGCTCTACTCTGCTCTTCTCTGCTCTACTCTGCTCTACTCTGCTCTACTCTGCTCTACTCTGCTCTACTCTGCTCTACTCTGCTCTACTCTGCTCTACTCTGCTCTACTCTGCTCTACTCTGCTCTACTCTGCTCTACTCTGCTCTACTCTGCTCTACTCTGCTCTACTCTGCTCTACTCTGCTCTACTCTGCTCTACTCTGCTCTACTCTGCTCTACTCTGCTCTACTCTGCTCTACTCTGCTTTACTCTGCTCTACTCTGCTCTACTCTGCTCTACTCTGCTCTACTCTGCTCTACTCTGCTCTACTCTGCTCTACTCTGCTCTACTCTGCTCTACTCTGCTCTAATCTGCTCTACTCTGCTCTACTCTGCTCTACTCTGCTCTACTCTGCTCTACTCTGCTCTACTCTGCTCTACTCTGCTCTACTCTGCTCTACTCTGCTCTACTCTGCTCTACTCTGCTCTACTCTGCTCTACTCTGCTCTACTCTGCTCTACTCTGCTCTACTCTGCTCTACTCTGCTCTACTCTGCTCTACTCTGCTCTACTCTGCTCTACTCTGCTCTACTCTGCTCTACTCTGCTCTACTCTGCTCTGCTCTACTCTGCTCTACTCTGCTCTACTCTGCTCTACTCTGCTCTACTCTGTTCTACTCTGCTCTACTCTGCTCTACTCTGTTCTACTCTGTTCTACTCTGTTCTACTCTGTTCTACTCTAATCTACTCTACTCGACTCTACTTGACTCTATTCAACTTTACTTGACTCTACTCGACTCTTCTCGACTCTATGTTCACACGTCTGCCGGGCATCCCGCGACGGCCCATTTTTTATTATTATTATAAACACTAATTTATTATATTAATTTAGCTGTTTTTCTTGCACCTAGCATTTTCCTCGCTGTAGTGAGGTGAAAAGTTTTGTGTTGCGCACGGCAGCAAAGTTATTTGGCGTCTCGTACTTTTGAAACCCTCGCTACGCTCAGGATTCTTTATTTGATTCTATATTAAATCCTAGAATCCTTCGCTTGCTCAGGTTTCAATACAAGTACTCTCGTCAAAAAATCACTTTGCAGCCTTGCATAACAAATGACTATTGTTTGCGCTTTTCTCTGAGTTAATTCGATTCATCATCATCACCATCAACCTATACTTGTCTGCTGCTGGTAGTCCTCTCTGAATGCACGCCACTGAGCTCGGTGTTCAGCTCTTTGCATCCAGTTTCTGTCAGACACTTTTCTCAGGTCGCCACTCCACCTGGCCTACACTACTTTTGCCTGAACGTGGTCTCCACTCGAGAACTCGTCTACCCTACTTATCGGTTATTCGATTGGATGTCGCGATTCATTGTCATCGTAGATGATCTAAACCTAGTCATAGTACAATTGCGTTCAAAATTAATCAATGGAATTTCACGTCGGGTCGAGGCGATTACTGCGTGATAAATCATTAGTATTCGCAACGGTGACGCTTTGTCATTACCCGGTTCATTTCATGGATGGTAATATGTGTTGTTCAATGTATCTATGCTGGACCAAGTGTATGGATAGTTTTATTGTTTAACACTTTCGCTGCAGTAGACCTGCTGCTTCTCCTTACTCGCAGTAAACAGTCAAATCCTGCCGTTACCCTGTGGTGCCATGATAATAATTTTGGCATGTAAAGGAGCAAGAAAAATACTACTAGTGGCTCTGTGAGCTGCAGACATCGCGCGCACAAATTTTTTTGCAAACAATCTAGCGGTGCACAGTAGGCCCTCTAGTAACCTTAATGTAAAACTAACATTAATAACCAAGATGCATCAATCCCTACCTAGGGGGCAAAGCGCTGATTCCACTGGTAGAAACCTAAAAGTGAGAAATGTACTGCATTTTGAGGAGCATCACGCCGAAGATTCTCATCAGATCTTCACCAAATTTTTATTAGACCATTTTAAAGTTACTACCTTTTAAATAAAAATTGAACCATTGAAATTGGATCTAATAAGGCGGAGATATTCAATAGCCACCTTTTTGACCCTTTTTAGGGGAAATACCCACTCAATCAAAAACCCCTGACATCAAAAAATTCAAAAAAATTGTTTAACCTGTATACCAAGTTTTATCTAGATCGATTGAGAAGTGCGACCTGTAGAGGAGAACAGAGATCCGGACTGACATTAGGTCATACGAAAGCATTTTTGCCCAAGCTGAAATGGAGGCGCTTCGCGTTCCCTCGGTCAAATATAGTGTTGTGAAGTGTGACTCAGTAATACAAAAATATATAAACGTACTGGAATGGGAAAAAAAAGGTTCAGTGCTTCAACTGGGTCTAACCTATCATGGCGGCGAGATATTTTTGCCCCATCCCGCATTTATGTGATGTGTGATGTTATTTTCTAGTGTTTTGAACGCTTCGATAAAACGTGGTTGTTTTATCTGTGTAGCTGTGTCAAAAAAACAAAAACTAATGTTTCGTGGAAAAAAACGGTGTAAATAATACTAGTGTAAGTGACTAAACAGGAAACAGAAGACATTATAGACGATACTTGAGTAACAATGTACAGACAATTTTATTAAAGCAACTACAGTTAAATCAGGAAACCAGCCGTCAACATCAAAAACTACATCTAAAATAATAAAAAACATGAATTTTCAAGTCTGCCCACCTAATCCAGCTCCTGCAGATATATCAGTGATATCACTCATAGTTTCGATGTATTGCCTCTCAAGACGTACATGTTAATATCGATAATTTGGTTTCATTATCCACACATCCCTACCTAACTAGCAAATTAGTGAATATTGCAGCTCTTCTTAAAGCCTTAAGGTCTAAAAGGATGGTATAAGTGGATCAGAATTAGGCGAAAGTTAATATTAACAACAGGTAATATTAAAACTTATGACCGCAGCAAGAACCTAAGATATTTTCGTGTCATCTTATGGCACCATTAACTGCTCAATAGTTAGAATTATATCTCTTTTGCCCCTTTCAGCCGCATAATGGTTTCACGTAGTATTTTATACCACCATTGACTGCACAATAGATAGAATTGTATCTCTTTTAGCACTTTCAACTGCATTACGTTCCCGCGTGGCATACTAAGCAACGCAGTGCTGTATAGGATATAAATGTGCAACTGATTTACTTCTTACAGCTATTGTTATGCATATTAGTTAAAATTAGCACTTCAGCTCGTAAAATTCCTTTTTGTAGAACTACTACAGAGCCTGCAGTGCTTCAAGATAGAGAATAATAGCTTTTAATAAATTGGAAGAACCATGAAGGCCGCCGTTTTATTTACGGCTTAAATAAATAAAACACGTATTTTGTCTATATATTTATTTATTGTAGTAAAGGACACTCGCCACACATTTACAGTATTATTAATCATTTATATATGAGTAACTACCTATACTACTTCAGCTTTACAAGCAAGGGTTATTAGTTTTGCTGAACCCTAAATTATGTTTACTGTCTGTGTTTTACGTGTGCTGCGATGCAGGTGTAAGTTTTATATGATATCAAATTCACACTCCAGATTATTATATTAACTCTATCGGACCTTATGTGGAGGTGATGGTTCTTGAGCTAATAATTTTGCAACTAACGTGGAACTAAGAGCTTCTTAGCACTGAATTTTAGCACCAATTTCTACAAAAGAGGGCTTTTGTAGTGAAAATTAGAATCCAAGGCTGCGATTGCAGGAACGCCATTTTCTGAGATAAAGTCTGTAATTGTTCTTATATTTTTGTTTATTTAAACACACAGCTCACTCAAATATTATCTCGAACATCATGTTTTTGTTAGTTAGCCACTAACTTATTTCAGCGATAGTCTTGTCAAAATTTTGTCAAAAATGTTATACCACGCTTCATATACATATTAGTTTTAATATGGTTTCTTCAATAAATTGAGGGCCCATTAATTTAATGCCAAAAACACCATACATGTATAACAGTAAATTAAATTTGCCGATGTTTTTCACCTGAATGCGTCATGCAAACCACATCTTTAATTTACACAATAAATCCACCATTTTGTTATTTTAATATACGATATCGCAGCCATTAACTACAAACTGCAAGGTTATACTCACCATATAAAAACACCGAAATCACACTGCGTTGTGTACCAAATCGAGTGAATGATTAGCCGACTCGAGTGACGTTCGTTCATTCAGTTAGCGCCAATATCAGCTTTTAACTGCTATTTTTACCGTATAAGCACCTGTCAAGCTCTATTTAGCAACTCTACTGGATCTGTATAATGGTGCTATAAGGCGCCCCTTTAGAGCTTTAGCAGATGCAAAAAGTCTGCATAGCAGGCTATAGAGCTTCCTCTGACAACCTTTAGTTATAATTCTATACGCTACAGAGCTCTTAAACCACTACTTTGTGCTCGTTGGGTAGCGAGACTAAAAATATATAGATAAAAGTGCGGTAGGAGGCCTCAGTACCTCTTAACATTTCTTTTGTTTTTCTCGCATCAACAAAACCCCAGGTGGAGTCAAACTAAGATGCAATGAAATTTTCAGAATACCATGGGCATAGTCCTACAAAATGAAAACAAGTTTACGCGAAGAAAATAGGATTAGATGCGATTGATATGATAGAAGGTCGAAAGACCTTAATCACTATGATAAAAAAAAGGCTTATCGGCCTCCTATCGTGTGAAACTGTTTAAAAAAACCGCAATGAACGTGTTGTAGAGAGTACGTTAGCTTGACGGGCGCGCCGCGATTATATCTCAATTTACATATTCACGCAAAGCGAAAAGCGACCGTTCGTAAAGACGCGTAAGGATATCTATCTATCTATCTATCTTCTTCTATATTACTTATAATAAAGCAATAAGAACGAAAAAGTCTGTACAAAGCAGATAATTAAAATATATATGGTTTTGGGTACTTTAAATAAGCTACTGAAAAGAATAAAACATTTTTAAAATTCGTGTCTGTCTGTTTGTTTGTTTGTTTATCTATTTGTCTGTATGTTTGTTTGCGCATCACGTATGTTTATACTGGACCTATTGCGATGATATTTTCACTGTTGGATAGCTTAGGGTTTGACTGGTGTACTTGGTGTCTCAATCTGACGAGTAGAAACCGAGCAATCGATAAAAACTTTTTGACGGCTGAAGGAATTTTGATCAAATGTTGGTATATTGGTATTTTAAGTCTTGGAATAGTACAATGAGTACTTTTAACCTAGAGAAATGACCACGCGTGTGACGCCGCGGGTACAGCTAGTCCCATAATTGTTAAGAGTTAAGAATGGCACTTAGGTATAGCTTTTAAAATTGATGAATATGAAAATTATAAATTTGTGCGTCAACTATGACAATATATTCTTCGAATATGCGACGGGAAAAACTAAGTTTCATACAAAAATTTGTTTGCAGCCTTTCAATCATACGAGCGGTAACGCAGTAGCGCTTGTATTGAGCCTTTTGTCAATATATAAAGTACTTTAAGGTCGAGCTATGAAGTTTTTTTTTACTTATACGAAAATACCAACTCGGTGTGGCGGTGCCGATCGATGATGATGCATTAAAAACAAAGCTTTTTTGTTTATTTTAGTGTACCTAATAGTTAAAGTAATAGTTTTTCCTTTTATATTTACAAAACCTTATAAGATTAGTCGTACAAGTGCAAAAAAAAAAATACGAGGCATCTATTACACAATTTAACGAATGGATACCAAAATCAGATATCATTGCAGCATGGAAAAATTCAATTATTCTGCGTATAAGCTAATAAAATCAGTTCTCAATCACTGTTTTTTGAAATTTATTACGGCAATTCGGTAATAAGCCTTTTATTTTATTTTCACACGACTGCCCAAAAAAAGGAGTGTATTGTTTTAAGCATTCATGTCTGTATGTGTGTAAGTATGTGAGTTTATTTATTCCACCATATTTTTTAAATGCCTGAACAGATTTAGACGTATGGAGTATCGTTAGAATCCTTACATCCCCCGAGTAACAAAGGCTATATATTTTTATATTTTCAAATTCGAAAAAAAACTTATAATTTTACAATATGAGTATCAAATTGAAGGCCTTGATAAGCACATTCTAACAGTAGGTATATAATTTATTGGCAAAAGCTCTTTTTTTGCCAAGGCAGGCACTTTTAGATAGCTTAGGTTTTGAACTGGGATACCTAGGCCCGTATTAATAAATCGCTCTTGGTTGAGCTCTCAAGTGCGATATCAACTGATACGCTCTCAAGTTGTGATCAGCATCTTAAGATCGTCGCTGATTAATAAAGACATTTCAAGAGCATCTCAGAACATGTCGCTTTCAAGAGCCGCATCTCAAGATGCTACGTCACGAACCAGAAATTGAGAGCAAGATTGTATGAACTACGAATGAACGATTTTTTTTTTTAGTGAAAGTTCGGTTTTTGCTCAAATAACGTAAGGTTAAAATTTATTACTTCGATGTAGTTGAATTAAATTAAATGCGATTATATTAAATGTAATGTTTATTTTCTACCTAATTATCATAACCTTAGTTTAGTTTTTTTGTAGAACGGATGTAAGCCATAATTTTTGTATATTTTTTCAAAGTTACACTATCTATTAAAGAACTTAACGCAATTCATCAACAAATAACTATAATTTATGAAAATAAAAAATCGTTGATTAGTCATGCAGTATTTCCAGCGCGTATCCTTTGGTTAGGATTTCGGATCTTTTTAGACTTCAGCGAGTCCTCGCCAGGTTCTGATATCTACCAAATCTTCGGATCTTTTCGCAATCATCTATTATTATTACTTATAATAAAACTGTAACGGGTCCAATTCTGTACATTAAAGATATTTTGAAAAAAAATATTGGACCTTGCTCTATATTCGATACTGAAGCCAAAACTGTTTTTTTTTTCATTTTTGCCTGTCTGTCTGTCTGTCTGTCTGTCTATATCTTGGCTAGGCATCACGCCGAAACTAATGAATGAATTCAAAAGAAACTTGGTATGATTTGAGTTCGTACTACGAGGTAGGACATAGGATACTTTACATATCGAAAAATGTATAGGTTATTAAATAGGGGTTAAAACTTATTTAAAAGAACACGTACCACGTTGAAAGTAATGGACGGGTTTTGATGCAACTTGGCATTGTCTTAAGTTATATGATGGGATAAAATTGAAGACATGTTTTATCCCGAAAAAGTAAATGGTTTCTGCGGGATATGGGTCCAAAGTTATGTTAATATTTAAGTAATAAAAAATATTTTTTGTTTGGTTCTATATACCTATTCGACTATTCGATACTGAAGCCAAACTGTTTTACTTTTTAATTTTGTCTGTCTGTTTGTCCGTATCTTGACCGCGCATCGCACCCAAACTGCTAAATGAAATCAAATGAAAAAATGCTCTTGGGTGCTTAAAAAAGGTATTGAACAATATATTTTTTGTTAATCGTGTCTTTCTTTCTGTTTGTCTGTATGTTTGTTTGTTCACGTTTCACGTAAAAACTACAGGAACGACTGTAATGCGGTTTTCTTTGTTAGATAGTTTAGGGTTTGATTTAAATCTGGTGTAATTGGTATCTCAATCCGGTGAGTTAGAAGCCGAGCAATTGATAAAGTATTTCTGACGGCTGAAGAAATTTTGTTGAAATGTTAGTATATTGGTCCTGGAATAGCACATTATGGTACTCTAAACCTAAAGAAAAGAACACGCGTGCGAAGCCGCGGGTACAACTAGTGCCAAATAAATTTGTTTATTTCCAGAGGAATATAAAAATATTCTTATATTGATAGGTAATATAATTATAGTTATCAAATTCTGACATAATATTTTCGAAATCCTTGATTCTAGCAACTGGCAATCACGCTCTCAAGTCACGGATCGACCGCACTCAACATTCTGCATCTCAAAGCACATCGCAAGTGTGCTCTTGAGAGTCGAGATTGATTTATTATTAAACACTAACTCAGGTGATTACGGCATCTCAATCAACAGCTTAAGATATGTTTATTAATTAGATTAGCATCTTGAGATCGCTCTCAATAGCGCTCTCAGAGTTGAGTTTGGTTTATTAATAGTATCTTAATCCAATGATTAGATGCAAAGCAACCGATAAAAAATATATGACAGCTAAACGAATTTTGAAGAAATTGTTCATGTGGTCATGGAATAACACGTGTGGGCTACTTTTAAATGACAACTAGCTGCACCGCGGCTTTGCGGCTTTAAACTACACCTCTAAATATTTTGAGAGTGCATAACAAATATTTCAAAAGAAAATGATGTAGTATTCTCACAGTGAAATCCAGAGAAATAGCCACAGAACAGACACATTCAGAACTCAACTTCTTCGCTGAAGTAACCCAGCAATAAAATTAAGTGCAGAAAAACTTTATTGCGAATCTCTGAATCGAGCGAGGCAGTAGCATCATGTAACAGTAGGGTCCAAACGAAAATAAACTATATAGGAACCTAAGTCTTAAGATTGATTCATATCTGCAGACATAATGACGTATCAGATACGTAACAGCACAGAAGTAATAAAAATTAATTATTATAAAAAAACAACAGCGAACAAAACTAAAACGAGGCAAAAAGCTTTAAATTCTTGATATTGAAATGTAAGAAGCAGTCGAAAACAGGCCAAAATCATAAACTTCCGCAGTTGGGTGGTAATCCATACCAAGATATAAAAGTGAAACGTTGTCTATGTTTGTTTGTTTGGGGAGCTTTCACGCGGTAATGGCTGGACGGATTTTGATAAAATTTGGGATGGAGATAGCTTATACCCTAGAATAAAACATAGAATACTTTTTATCCCGGAAAATTGTAAGCTTTCACGGAAAACCTGGATAATGTTGACTACTCGCTGTCAGGAACGGTTGCCATGAAGACGAACTAACACGTCTGTCAAAAAACTTTAAGAGCATTGGTGCTATACCTATATTTGCATTGGTTTTTAATATCCTAGAAGAACATAGGATGCTTTTTTTCGCGACAAACAATAGTCCGCCCTGACAAAGTTGCGGGCGGAAAAACTGATATGATATATTTATCTTTACATACATTATCTTTGTGCATATTCACATCTAGCGTAGGAGCGTGTATACACAGACACGCACGTTTTTTAACTCCCGAACTCAAAAGAGAGGGGTGTTATAAGTTTAGGGTGTGTATATATCTATTATAACATTCTATCATTGTCTGTCTGTGGCATCGTAGCTCCCAAACGAATGGACCGATTTTGATACGTTTATTTTCTGTTTGAAAGCTGATATGATCAAGATGGTCCTTAGCAATAATGGGGAGATGAGGGGTCGGGTTTTTTTTTCATATATGTTGTTTGTTTTGTATTAAAACATGCGCCTGTCCCGTGTCTGCCACGCTACGTGCGTAGGTGTGAATGAAGCTGTTAGCGAATTTTTCAGTTCTTCTTGGTTAAGTTATCCACCTTATTCGATGAGTTACTTTTGTTGGTTGTCAGCTTTATTAAGGTAGATTAGTTACGTGTTTTTGTAGTATTTCATTAGATATAAATGAAACACTAAACTCACTAACTCTCTAGCTGAAGTGACAACGAGCCGGTACCAGAAATTGAAGAGCGGACAACATTTGGGGTGAATGAGATCTGGCGTGGAGACCACGTTTAGGCAAACATAGTGTATGGCACCCGCCGGGCGAGGTGGAGTGACGACTTGCGAAGGGCGGCTAGCAGCGATTGATGATTGACTGGGCTCAGTGGCGTAAAACCAACTAGTCCAGCAGTGCCTAAGTCCAGCAGTGGATGAATACGGGCTGATGATGTCATCATCATCAGCCCAGAAACAATAAAAATATAAATAAATAAATTTAATTAAATTAAATTAAATAATTAATAATAAAATAATAATTATTATTATATAATGTATTGTATTATATATATATACGTACAATAAATTGTAATAATATTATTTATTTAAACATTTTAATTAAAAAATAATATTTTAATTATAATTTAGTTTGTGATCAAATCTATTCGGCTTTTAGTTAGGTAATGTCCGTACTGGGTATATCGTGCTGCAGTTATAAGCAAAAATCCGAGACTACCAACTCTGAATACTGGAATCCTCCATGAATTTATAGTGCCACAAGAAACTTCAGGAAGGAACCTTGGCTCGGATTTTACAGTTAACAAAAGAAATATAAGCTGGGTTTATTTAAAATGGCGTCAGATACAGGTGATTTTTTAAAACGACCGGTTGTTAAACGTGACGCGAGTGTGAAAATATAATAGTCGTGATGATGTTCGTCGGAAAAAGTGTGTTATTATGCAAAAAAAATTCTGTTGCAAAAATATAAGTAACATTTTGTTGTTGCGAGGTACTACCTGCATCTTGTTTGAATTTAGTGTTGTTGCAAAAATTATGTGACACTAGACAGAAAGAGCTTTGCTTAGTTACAATGTTGCAAACGCAGCGTGCTTCGGAGGGCACGTTAAGAAGTCGAACCCAGCAGTTATTGATTAATAGCAGTCGTTAAGCCATGTCAGATACCTTCGGGCGGCCTGACACCTCTGACACCAAAGGCCTACCTCATAAGACAAACAAAAAAATATGTTGCATAAATAAAACTTATAAGTGTGAATTTAAGTTAAATTAATAAAATAACGTTTATTAAGCTTGTATACTTAGCCAACATTCAACGAGACATAAGTTCAAAAGAGGGGCAGAGGGTGCCAAAAATCTCTGGAAGAGATCCAGCTACCACAACACCACGACCCTGACCCTGGCGTGTTATAACGCCAGGACATTGCGAATGGACGAACGATTGCTTGAACTGCTAAGCGAGACTGATAATATCACATGGGACCTTATAGGCATATCAGAGGTGAGAAGAAAGGGTGAAGACCTCATTAAGCTCGTCGCTGGTGACCTGTTCTACTATAGATGTCATGACGATTCCACATATGGAGGCGTAGGCTTTCTCTTGAAGAAGTATTTAACACTTGCTATCCAAAATATAAAGAGTATATCAACCCGCGTATGCTTTGTGGTACTAAAACTTAATAAACGCTACTCACTCAAAATTATTCAAGTATACGCCCCAACGTCATCACACCCAGACGAACATGTTTTATGTTGACATAGATAGGGCCCTTGATGATACCCCATGTCACTTATCCACAATAATAGGAGATTTTAATGCTAAGATTGGTCCGTCACTGTCTCAAGAAAAATCTGTTGGTAACTTCGGGCTTGGACTGCGCAATAGCCTCGGGCAAACTCTTGTTAACTTTCTTGAGCAAAAACACCTCTATGCTATGAATACATTTTTTCAAAAGCGACCTTCATGGAAGTGGACTTGGGCGAGCCCGGACGGTAACATAAAAACGAACTAGACACATTTTACATTATTAGCTCACACAAATATGTGGTCGAAGATGTGTCAGTTCTCAGCCGCTTTAAAACAGGCAGCGATCACAGGTTGGTTAGGGCAACGTTCAAATTCAACTGTAGAAAAGAAAGAACTAAGATGATCACCGTTCAAACAAGGTATGAAAAACAAGACATTGCTTTTCTTGGAGACCAGTTCCAAATAGACCTCAGGAACCAATTTGAAGGATTGGAAGAGTTGAATTTGGATGTTGACAAAAAAACTAGAAACTCTGGGCTGTGTTTAACTCTCACCATCGCTGCTCCATCGATGCACAATATGTGGATGTGCTCCGGGAACTTTATAGTTCTGCAACAATGCAAGTGAAACTGCACGAACTAACCAACCCTATTCCTTAGTGACCACGTCTCAGTGCCGTATGTCATCACTGGCAACACGCACTGATTATAAACTTTCGTCTTGAGGCTATGCGGTATCTGCGACGAGAAGATATGGCGTAATTTTCCGAACGACGATCCGAGTTGGATTTGTCGGTTGACCTCTTTGTCGAAGTTGGATCTACCCAGTTGGATCGTCTGACCCAAGTAGACATAGTGATCAACAGCTTCGATAATATCGTTCCCAACATAAACCGACATGGGTACGACATGGCCATTTGACATGATGTTCGTCTTGCCCATGTTCATTACACTAGATTATTGCTGACACTAAGTTTGGGTAATAGGTACAATTGAAGGGCTAAGGGGAAGAATTAGCTAAGCTACATTTACAAATCGTTACAGGAGAGACAATTTAAGTTTTGAAAGCATTTTATGGTGGATTTGAAATATGCTCTTACGAGTATATATTAAAATTAATGATTTTGAAAGAACATTTTAAATTAAATATAAATAAAACGGCTAAAAACTCACGAAAAAAAAACGGAAATACTCCGACCAGCATGTCAGCGCTGAACTGGAGCATGTCAGAGGAGTGCTGGAAGACAATGGCTACCATTGGCGTCAGTGTTGCCGCTGGGCTAGTACTACTGTACGTAAGCGACCGGACACAGTGGATAGACCCCCAATTTATCTGCCTTTCATTAAAGGGGTTACTGACAGAATTGGTCATCACCTGCGGCGGAGGTATGGTATAAGAATGTGGTTCCGATCGCCATCACAACTCCGACGTTTTCTGCGTTCACCTAATGATAAGGAGTTGTTGAGTGGACCAGGTGTGTACAGGATTCCTTGCGATTGCGGTGAAACCTACATTGGCGAGACACGTAGGAATATTTCAACCAGAATAGCTGAACACATCAGAAGCGTCAAGAAAATGGATACCGATCGTTCAGCGGTCGCGGAACATGCCCACATTGGCCATTATTTGCGTTTGGATAGGGTTTCTGTGCTAGCGAGGGAGAAGTTTTTTGTTCCTCGAAAGGTACGTGGAGGCTATCGAAATTAGTCGCCATTCCAACTTTAACCGGGATCGTGGGTGGATTATTCCTTCGGCGTGGAGACCAGTTCTTGATGCGACTGACACTGGGTCCACAATGTGGGGTCATGAGCCGTACACAACGAGCGCAGTGTGCCAACAATCAAAGTTAACGGAAGTGAGTGACAGTGATAACTCCTCGACAGACAACGAAGTGACTGTGCAGGCCGAACATAGTCGAGCGCCGCAATCGCCGCCCACTGGGCCGCCCGCGCCACGCACGCGTCGTCAGCTGCGTGCTGACGTTCGTAGCGCTCGTCGCGGCTTGTCGGCATAACACTCCCAGATGAAGGACTTCAAAATAGTCTGAAACTGGTCGGAGTATTTCCGATTTTCTTTTTCGTGAGTTTTTAGCCGTTTTATTTATATTTAATATGAATATCACTCGCGTTAGTTTTCAAAATCAAATAACATTTTATATGTTATACTAGTATGTATTTTGAATTGTTTTCTGTATAAAATATGACTTATAATAATAATAACCAAATTTTCATACTAAGAAAGGTGCAATCGTTTGATAGCCTGTTTTTTCCCGTGAGTTCAACGTATTATATGTCTCATTTTGTTTATTTAAATGCAAATTAACACCTTTTTTTATCAACAATAACTATACAACCACAGATCCCTACTAGTTTTTCACTATTAAAGAAGAAAAACAAAAAAAAAACTTGTTACACAACGCATTTTTACCCTTGTTTTAGATTTCATATTATGAAATGAGTATTTTTGTGGCCATAGACTACAAAAAATGATTTGGGACAAAATAGACTCAAGTAATTTATGGTATAATAAAATATAACGAAACGTAGCGTAACGTAACGTAACGTAACGTAATTTAACGCAACGCAACGAAACGTAGCGTAATGCAACATAACGTAACGTTACGTAAAGCAACGTAATGTAAAGCAACGTAACGTAACGTACATTACGTTACTTACTGTAGAACACTAAAACACGGGTAGAATCGTGTTCAAATAAAGATAAATCCTTAGCTTCCCGTGTAAAGCCGGGGCGAGTCAATATTAAAAATATAGATGTAAACAAATCAGGACCCTTTTTCGCTATGAACATTCACACACGTAACGCGTCGCTTTGTGGAATCGTTCGGCAAATTACGAACAACCAGGAGGGCGGCGCATTACGTGGCCGAGTGTTCATAGCTTATAAGGGCCCAGCTGCAACTGTGGGATGCATCAAATGCTGTTCGAGTATTTACGTCGATCGTCGACGAACCTCGACGCGAGACGTGCTAGAAATACATTTCTAGCTACTGTTTTTTAGTCCTACTGGACTATTTGCAACTCTCTATAGCTTTTTATAGCTACAATAATTTAAATAAGTAAATCAATAAACTGTATACGGACAATAATTTAAAAAAAAAAAACTTTTATTTCAGGCATACAACCCATACAAGCATAAAATAAACTTAAAAGTAAAACATGATATGAACACTGTAAAAAGGTGCAGTGAAAAATATAAATAAAAAATAAATTAGTTGCTTACGCTTTACACAACAGTGCTGAGTCATTTTTTGTTTTCGTCCATGTGGACTTCTGTCCATCTAATATTGGACCACTTATGATGTTGTCAGAGACAGCCACGAGGATCCCGTTGCTGGAACGACGCAAGCTACTCCAAGAGGCCACTCTCGACCTGACAACAGCAAAAAAGTCAGGAACACGCGCTTCAGCAAACATACTCGACGCACTACAGTACCGTGGCAGTCTCATGAGCCCTGGGCCATTATTCTCTATGAACAGTCACACGAGTAACGCGTCTTGCTGTGAAATCGTTCGGAAAAGTACGGCAATTCTCGAACATGCACGAACAATTCCACGCAGATATCTTAACGCGGCGCGTTACGTGGCCGAGTGGCAATAGAGAATAACGGCCCTGGTTTTGAAGCAATCAAATATTTCTAGGTAGGCATCCAAACCGGCCAAACATTAGTTGTTTCATTAAAAAAAATAAGTATCGTTCCATTTTATTTTATATATTAATTTTCTCTCTTTTTATCCGACTACAGCGAAGCAAGAGAAGGGTAATGAGTTTAACAGTCTGAGTATGTATGTTATGTATGGATGATCCACCGTGGCATCGCCCTTATTTGACCCATTTTGACAAGCGAGGTGTCAATTAATTCGTCTTCAGGTATAGCGTCATAGGCTATTTTTATCTGACTACTTCAAGGCAAAGTATGGGTTATGTGTTCAAAGTAAAAATTTTGGTCCGATTTTGACAAGTGAGGTATCAATAGATTCGTCTTCATGTATAGAGTGCCGTTGGTTTTTTTTTACCCGACTACGGAAAGGCAAATTAAAGGTTATGTGTTCAATCTAAAAACTTGGTCTGATTTTGTCAAGCAAGGTATCAATTGAATTGTCTTTATCGCAAGAGTGTCATAGGCTATTTTTTTACCCGACCCTAGTCGGGTTTTCGTTTTAGAACTTATATCTTGTTAGATGAAGAATAATATATTGAACTGAAACGGCATAGACGATTGAATTAAAAGATAATTTTATAAAATAATTCAAGCCTCCTAATAAAAAGCAACTACTTACACACTATTTTTAGTTGTAACGGATCACATGATCCGTCGGTTTTAATAGATTTTCATCCGAGGAAAACACGACTACACTATAATTTCTCTATCAAAAACTTTTTAGAAACTTTTCTCCTTTTTGATCTTAATACGAAATATCATAAAAACTATTATGAATATCGACCCGGAATTTGCTTTATAGGATAGTTTTTATGTTAAGTTGTTCTTGCTTAGCAATTTTTCGATACATCGCATAGGTCCTTCATAATCTATTAACGAAATAAATCTGCTCCAAAGCCGCATCATCTCTCTCGTTCACCCCGTGGACAAGCAGGAGGAAAATATAAGAGTTTACATCGCCATAGTGAGAAAATCTGATCATGTGATCCGTTGGGAAGTACCCAGTAACCAACACATTTTCAGCGACAAGCCTTTCACGTTTTTTTTTACAAACAAGCAATAACAATTATATACAACATAGAACGAAACCACACGCGTCTCACAAAGTCCGTCACGTCAGCATAAGCAGAAACAAACGTGTAAATATAACATTTTGTTGACGCAACGTTGTATATTGTAGTGTGTCAAAAAATTCGGACGTTATCCATTTTTTCCCTGTATCCGAACACAATCGGATATCATTAGTGTTATTTATGTGTGCGTCGTGCCGTGGACGTCTGCCGACGTGACTTCAATTCGCAAAAGGCGTTATTTTGGATACTACTTTTTCCTCTGATTGCATTTTTAGTTTTCCGTTTCCGGGTATTCTGAGCTTGGTGATGTGGTCCTTTGTTAGTAAGAGGCAGCTAAACAATATGATCGTCATTTGTCTGAAACGCGTGTTTTGAATCCAATTCACAACAATTCTGGCACACACCTTTAAGACCTTTAAGTCCTAATGTAAAAAAACAGAAACCTTACAGGATCACTCGTGTGTCTGTCTGTCCATCTGTCACAGCCGATTTGCTCCGAATGTACTGGACCAATTACGTTGAAATTTGGTACACATATGAATTTATGTGACCCAAACAAGGACGTGTTACTTTTAGGAAGGGGAGGGGTAAAAAAAAAGTTCTGCGAACTGTACCGTAACATATCAAATGGTTGGGCACTTTTTAGTTGTTTTAATATTAGTAGTTTTAAAGTTATTTAAAAGTATAGATGAAAATTTACCATTTTCTCTCCGAAACTACTGGGCTAAAATTTTGAAAATAATACATAAAATAGTTATAGGAAAATTTTAGTGAATATTTTAATACTGTGAGATATTGGTATGGATGTTTTTTGACATACTTGTTACGGATAAACATACATATATACGAATATTATAACATCCATGTTTGATTACGTACCTAGGATCACTAGCCACGAGACCAACTGGTTGTCAAACAATCACAATGTTTCACTTTTATATACTGGTATGGATATTTTTTGACATACTTGTTATTTCGTTTCTATGGCAACCATTAAAGCGAGTAATCAACATTTCTCCAGTTATTCCAGTTTTCCCGTGAAAATTTCCAATTTTCCGGGCAAATCATCATTCCAAATTTCAGCAATATTGAGTCCAGCAGTTATCGCGTGAAAGCTCCCCAAATAAACAAACAAACAATCAACTAAACAAACAAACAGTCAATGTTTCACTTTTATATATTGGTATGGATGTTTTTTGACATACTTGTTATTTCGTTTCCATGGCAACCGTTTCTTACAGCGAATAATCATATTTTTTCAGTTTTTCCAGTTTTCCCGTGAAAACTGAGACTTAGTATTTTAATGGCGGCTGCTAGATGAACAGCTGATCCCATGTCGTTTTGTGTAGAAACTAATGTATCTACTTAGTGGCTTTCTAATTTTATGTTTGTTGTGATAGTGGCTTATTTTCAAATAATGCAACGTACGTTTACGAAATATGATTGAAGAATCCGACTACAGTGACGAAGGATACATTCCAAGGCGTCCACGATGGATAAGAGAAAGGAATAATTATTTCGATAACTATGATGACCGTGATTTTGCAATAAGGTTTCGATTGTCCAAAGAAGCGACTCTTTGTTTTTTGTCCAAAATCGAGCATCGTCTGGAATGTACATATAACCAGTATGTGGTATTGTACCTACTTTATTCAAACACAAAGTGTTATTTGAAGGTGTCTCTAAAAAATCAAACTTTCATTCTATGGGTAGGTAATAGTGAACCAAACTACGTAGTATCTAGTTGTAATCTTATATAATCCTGCAAAATTAAGTTGACATAAAATCTTACTTTGCGGTTGAGATATAATTATGTTTCGATTTTAGTTGTCTAGCATGTTCGTTCCCAATTCATTCATTAATCCTAGAGTTACAATACCCAGTATTGGCCACTCTACATTTCCGATGGAAAAACGCAAATGATATTATCTGAGAGTAAAGTTATGCTAGGGTTAGTTACACTCGTGTGACTTCGTGTTTCGAATCCACCCGATAAAAAATATCACTAATCAATTATACATCGCCAATAAAATACCACGATATTTTATCCTCAAGTTCATCAATCTTGATGCATTAACTCGTGTCTAGATAGAGTTTCCACACTATCCCAGCGACCTGAACAGATGCAGGTTCTCTAATTACCCGGCGATAGAATGAGACGAACGGATGCTAATGAACACGTTAAAGAGGGATAGGTGATCAGAAGAGTCAATCCGTCAATGTCGTTTTGGGTAATCTTGTAAAACGAGAGTGATAAATCCGGTTGAGGCGTCGACGCCGCGATTTTTGCGTTTGCTATTATAAGGGCTGACACACGTTTATCTCCTTTGTAAATCCATATGTCATCCTTTAATCTTGTTCGTTTATTGAATACGTATTGTCTTCTAGAGAATTCACAATCGAAGTGTAAGATTTTGGATTTGAATCGTTGCAAATTTCGCTGTTCTTCGAACTGGTATTTGATTTATGTTGAAGTATGTTATTTTTGGATGAGGAGAGGTGAAGACTGAGCTCAGTGGCGTGCATTAGGAGAGGCCTACGTCCAGCAGTGGACAGATATAGTCTGATGATGATCATGATGTTATTGGTTAGTCACAATATGATCACAGGCTGTAAGTTTTCACAGATTTCAATGTTTTAGAGTGAAAAGAGAAATGTTAATTTGATTTGTTAAGCTCATGTCTGTCTTGTCACGAAAATAATTTTCAATATCTGAAAGAAAACCGATTGTCATGGTATAAAACTATAACTTCCAAAGATTTTACTGCTTCGCTATCTTCTAATTTGATAAAGCCCGTTCGTCAAACATTTTTTCAAGTTCCAGATATATGATGCCTGCTATAGAAACTCAGTGAGAACTACGCTGAGCATTTGGACAAGCGCCAGAAAGCTAGAGCGGGCAGCGCACCGTGCGTTTCTTGTGCAATTTGTAAATTAATACCATTATTGTAAACAAACTTTTGGAGCTAAAATAATATATTCTTTCTGTATTCATACGAAACAATTATGTGACGTTTTGCATCAATGTTCTTATTTTGTTGCAGTTCTATCCTACACTCTATCGTTCATCTCTCGATATATATTTTTTAAGGCAAAAATTATTTAAAATCACTGCGATACATAAGGGGTACAATGACTAAAAGAGCGACCGTACCGAGGTATATCGTCTCTCTTTTATAACTCTTTATCTGTAAGGTCCAGATATCTAATTTTGGTGTATTTTTTTAGCTTTTACAGGGAGTAACTGAACAGTCTTACATATACGCAGCAGGTTTGTTTCGATCAAGCATGTCGTTAAGTGATTAAGTGTGTGCGTGTGTTTGTATTTAAAATTCCCAAACAATAGTAAAATCAATAGTAAATTAGCGACAATCATAAATGTTTGTTTACTATCTCGTCTCACCAAAAAGTAGGTTTGAACATACTGTTCCATCTGCTCCTCTTGCTGGCGCCCTGGTGAAGTTGAGATAGAGCACCCAAGGGTAGGTTCACTCAGACTGGAAATGGTTAAATTTTAAACTAAAATTTTTATGTTAATATTTATTTCTTACAGAAAATAGTAGAAACTTTTCACTATGACGACTACTGACGTTTATTGACATGCGACTGACTAGGTACTGTACAATAGTATAAAAAACTTTAAAATGAAATTCATGAATGAAAAATTTCAAAATTTCAGAAGTCGTTAAACTAACATTATTCAACAAGGCGCACCACATACCCCACCCTGGTATTGAACAGGTAATTATGTTTCAACCTGTATAGTCAGCTCGAACATGTAATATTTATTTGTTGCCAAAAGACAGAGAGGAGGGGGCAGAACGCACAGAGCAAAACCAGCAAAATTGATGTTTTTGTGATGTTTTTGTTTTTGTGATCTTTAAATCGGTATAACTTGCGATTTAGATAGGGTAGCGTATTGGTTTGGGTATTGGTGTAAAGATCTTGTTGAAAAAATTGCTATGATATGAAAAGGCATACAAAAAGTCTACTTGAGACTAAGTAAATTTAAAAATAAGGCGTGGCAAAAAAAAAACAAAAGAATGGCAGTAGAGCCCGGAAAGTCCGTGTTAAAAAATATCAGGCACATGTTAAAAAAAAGAAGTTGTGGAGCTCACAACGGTACCCTAAACTCCAGCACATAGCGAACGAGAGGGTTCCAGGACCGCATCTAATTGTACTTATCGCTGCAGCGCCCGGAAAGTCCTTACTAAAATAAAGACTATTTCAATTTATTTATTGCAAAAACATATGTACTTAATAAAAAACACAGGCATTAAGGTGTAATTGTCAACATATGACCCTCACAGGGTATAGCAAAAAGTAGCAAGCATACCGAGCCATTATCTTTTATATCAATTAATTTGTATATGTAGATTTATCATTTAAATACTCGTCAAGGGTGTAATAGCATTTATTAATTAAAAAGTTCTTTAGGTTACTATGGAATGTTGTTTGTTTTTCTTCTTTTTTTATTATATCGGGTAGTTTATTATATATTTTTACTGCCATTTTATTCGTTCCAGAACTGTGAAATAAAATACATTTTTGTAAAGAATAAGTTTTGGAGATAACAACGGTACGCTAAACTCTAGCATAGAGTGAACGAGAGAGTTTTTTTGGAGAAATTGATTTGATACTAAACCGCATCAAAATCGGTGCATTCGTTCGAGAGCTACGATGCCACAGACAGATACACGGATACATTCATACATAAATACCCACCCTAAACTTATAACACCTTCTATTTTAAAGTTCACTGGTTAATAAAGAACTTATAATAAAGTAGTAAGAAAAAAACTGTAGAAAGAAGATAATAAAAAAAATGTCTAGGGGACTTAAAATAGGCTAATGAACACAATATACTTAAAAAAAAACATCGGGTCTGTCTGTCTGTTTGCGCATCACATAAAAACTAAATTTTGACTTAAAAACTGTTGTACTCGGCATCTCAATCCAGTGAATAGAAGCCGAACAAACGATAAAAAATGGAAGGATGAGTTAAATTTTGTATTGAGTACTTTATAGATACTTTTGGTCCTGAAAGAACACTACTACTTCTATCCCAGAAAAATGATCTCGCGGGCAAAGCCGCGGGATTGCCGCTCAGAATCAGCAAAATTGATGTTTTTGATGATCTTTAATTCAGTATAACTCGTGATTTGTACGTGGCGTAGACGTTACGACAAACAAACGGCCGTGCGCCCCGACACAGCCCCACCTGCTTTTTTTTTTCGATGCTTTTGAAAAACAATGTATAGAGAGGAATAGCATGTCATTACAATTTTATTATTTGCAAATTTTTTGCGCTTGTTTAGGTAAGTAGTTATTTTGTTCAAATTGTAATTCCTACTTTATAATAACTGTGATTACTCTTATTCATGCAGGGATAAAATAACGAAGAGTGTCCCGATGCCTTGTTTTGTATCAGCTTTATTTGAAACAAGGTGCTAGTTTACATAAACATTTAAAATTGAGAACAGTATCCAGCATAAAGATCACAAGACAAGACAATCGCTTTAGAAATTGTTATTCAAACAAATAAATAAAGCCATGATATTCTTATTATTATTTCCTTTCCTAAATATCCAATTTATCGGCAGTCAAATGGGTCAACATAACAGAATCGGCCTCAAAGACAGCGACCGGTCAAATATTTTTTCCGGTTTTATCTTTCACAGAGAATTTTTTGATTATTGACTTGACAGCTATTTAAATGATACTTTACGCCTCATTAGTACTAAAAACCTTTGTTTGCTTTGAAAGCTAACAAAATAGATAATTGAAGGTGTTACTATATTAATTACTTAGGTGCCAACTACTCAACAACACTGGAATAACACAACTAATGAAAATAATTGTTAAAAAAATATGTTATTTTTCTTTAGCTCATTTTAAGTACCCTAGACGTTTTATTATCTTTGTTGTACAGATTTTTTGTTACTGCTTTATTATAAGTATAGATTCATACCAGCGAATTTAATAATCTTCGGCTTCTTGCACTAGGAACCAAAATTAGTAAATACTTTACATTGTAAACAGCTAACTATCGAAAATTCTGCTCTAGAATCCACAAAAGTTTCCTTTACAGTGCTCGCGAACAGCGACCTCGATTTTAGGTTTTGTATCGATATCTTCACACTATATAACCCTCAATTAAAAAAAGTGTACGATTATTTGTTGCTGAAAATAACGAGTAAAGTGATGCAACAAGTTATTTTCATGTAGTTCGTGTTTTTTTTTCCAAGGAAACTAAGCCATTTCTGAAAATTCTGGTCGGTTATTTATTTAGTTCGTATACTTTTCTATCCACAGTAATTTTTAGTTCGCCTAAATTTGTTTTATTACGTCGAGCTCGACGTTTTGCTTTTCGTCTTTTTACTGATTTTCGGGACCCTGCCTTAAAAAGCAATTACTATTTTAAATGATGCTATTCCTATAAATACACAAATAGGAATAAGTAATGGTTATTTTAAACACTAGAACATGTAAATACCCCATAAGTGAGTATGCAGAGCTAAGGGACCAAACCAAAACCACCTAAACCAAAGAGGTTGAATTTAAGCTTACCGGTTTAGTTGTTGAACTGACTTGAGTATGTATCTCATTAGTTGAAATAATAGTTTCTATGTAAGATTTCTGCTCTACTAAATGCACCAAAAATGGCACAATTTTACTAAAGCAGCTTATATTTGAAATTAATTCGCAATGCTATTTGATGGCCTACACTGCATATTTTATGAGCAGGCGTGACCCTAACCATCACTAAGCCATTCGGTAATATGAAAAAAAAACTGTTCTCAGAACGAGATATATTGATTCGATTATAAAATTGACGAGCTGATGTTCGGTACGCCTGTGACGTCGCATGGGCATGTAACCTCATTGAACTTCCGCACGCGACTAAGTTTGTAACTAAGTTTGTAAATTACCCTAGGTAGGATACGTTTATATAGCCACTTTAGAGCGCGTACAACACATCTCCCTCAGTTTATATAGAACATCCAAACTTTTCTGCAATGCAACAAGACATTATGTTGGACAATAGTTCGACCCGACTTGTCTGCGCGGAACTGCATTTTCTGTTGCTCTGTCACTCTCTGTCGCTAAGAAACGGCGTTCGCTAGAAAGAGAAACATGTGGATTCGAACGGACATATCAGGTCTTAAGCTAAATCTTTACACGCTCGCATTCGCACTGCGCCTTAAACACGGCAGTGGCACAACTAACTTGTTCAGATAGTTGCTTCAAACTAAACTAAGTTTTCCAATAAATAATATTGCTTGAATGTGTGTCGCGGAATTCAATAATGTTGTTGAAATACTAACTGTAGTTAGAGAAGTTCGTCTAACTCTTGGTTTTAATTATTATTTGTTGCCTATGAGTTATTTAACTAACGGTAAAAATAACATGTTGAGATTCACGTACACTCCCATTTTTTTATTTATTTTTTTACCATTACGGCATATTTATTTGGAAGTACCTTAATTAAGTAGGAAAAAAAACCAAACGTAAATACAAAAATATTGTTATACTAGCTAATGCCCGCGGCTTTGCACGCGTGGTCATTTCTCTAGGTTAAAAGTACTCTTTGTACTATTCCAAGACCTAAAATACCAGTAACATTTGATCAAAATTCCTTCAGCCGTCAAAAAGTTTTTATCGATGGCTCGGTTTCTACTGATCGGATTGGGATACCAAGTATTTAAGTCAAACCTTAAGCTATTCAACAGTGAAAACCGCATCGCAATCGGTCCAGTAGTTTTTACGTGATGCGCGAACAAATACTCGTATACAGACAAACTAACAAACAAACAGACAAACAGACAGACACCATTTAAAAAAATGTTATATACTTGTTCAGTAGCTTATTTTAAGTGACCCAGTTTTTTTTTAAATTTATCTAATTTGTACAGGCTATATCGGTCCTATTGCTTTATTATAAGTATAGATAGATAGGTAGATAATTGAGGCGGTCAGCGCAAGAGTGGTGTATTTTGAGACACAATAGAAATCAATTGTGTCTCAAAATGATTACACCATGTATATACTTTTGTGTTTTTCTGCAGGTTGAGCATGACTATCTACTGAATGGATTTGAATTTAGTTTCAAATATTAACAGCTTTAAGAACTAAGTAACGGCAAATGCCGTGTCGGCATGGCAGCCATAAAAATCCACCCGTATTGTAGCCAGTGTTTCATACAGTTATGGTGGTGCAGTGCCGTCTCGATGAAGTCTCTGTGTGTCTGTGTGGCCAGTGGGAAAACGCCAGGAGACTTAATTCATGTGATGGTGTGATTACTAAAATAAATTCAAAAGAGTTGTTCACAAACTAGGCTATATTAGATTATAGAAACTAGGATTAGGCTAGGATTTATTGAAAAATACTCAAAAAAACTGTTTTATACTTGTTCAGTAGCGTTGAAAAAAAAGAAAAAACATTTACCTTAGCGCCATAACTGTTGCCAAAAATCAACGACGTTGATCAATCAACTTCGTTGTTTTTTGCCACTTATTTGACATTAACAGCGACTGACAGCCGTGTGCGTTTCATGCTGACAATTGCTGATCTTGAGCGCGTTCACTTACAACGTTCGAATCATCCGTGCGATTATCGCTCGATCATCTGGAGTTAGTGAACGACTTTGGCCGTCCACATAGAACTAACAACTGTCAAGTGTAAATTTCATACTATTCCTATCCGAAAAATAGTAGGGGAGGGGGTCCCCTGCTATTTTTCGGATGACCCGACGACGCCGTGAACGATTTCGATTGATCGCCCGGGTGATCCGTGTGTCCTCAAACGTAATAAGTGAACGCGCCCCTTCACTCTGTCATTTTTGACAGTTTAATATGATAACATGGCGGTGTTGCAATAATTAACAAAATTAAAAAATGAATTGTTTTTTATACTCTCCTTACTAGTTAAATTGTGTGTCCACTTCAAATTTCGTTATATTTTTGCTGTTTTATGACATGGTGTACAGTATATAGCCTAGGCTCCCATACAAAAAAGAACACTCCTTTTAACTGATCTACTTTACATGTATTCATGGATATTGGTTCTGAACTCTAGAAATGTTGCTGTATTAGGCTGGGATGGTAAAATTGTTTGTTGGAATCCTAAGAATTACTATTTATGGTATAATTGAGAATAATTCACAAAGTAAAAGGCAATTACTTACACCTCTTACCTACGCAGCCTATTGGTGGAGCGTAGCAAATCCCAGCAATACAACGTCTAATAAGACGCTGTATTTCTTACGAAAGTGTGAATTTCGCGCAGCTGTTTTGAGCTCGTAACGCAGCAGTCTTAACGGCGACGTGTACTGTGTGTGCTTTAAGTACCTCCACGAAGGTGCTTTGGGGGTTACGAACTTGGAGTTAACGAAACGGAAAATATTGGATGACGTGTGTTTTATTTCAGAAACAAACTGAGAGATATAAACAGAGAGAGGGTGAGTAAACTACGTGATGGAACAGTGATTTAAAAAAATAGACCATGAGATATAAAATGATTCGTTCATTTATTTAATTACTAGCTGATGCCTGCGGCTTCACACGCGTGGTCATTTCTAGGTTAAAAGTACTCTATGTGCTATACTAGGATCTAAAAGACCAATATACCAACATTTGATCAACATTTCTTCAGCCGTCAAAAATATTTTAATCAATTGCTCGGTTCCTACTAATCCGATTGAGATACCAAGTAGACCCGTTTTAAGTCAAACCCTGAGCTATCTAACAGTGAAAACCGCATCGAAATAGGTTCAGTAGTTTTTACGTAATGCGCGAACAAACATACAGACAAACTAACAAACAAACAAACAAACAATCAAACAAACAAACAAACAAACAAACAGACACGAATTTTAAAAATATTCTATTCTTGTTCAGTAGCTTATTTTAAGTGCCATAAACCATTTTTTTCTTAATTACCATTACCATTTTTTTCTTAATTATCTTTATTGTTTTTTTATTGAAACTACCTTTTGCTAATTGTTCTAGAAACCTGTGACATAAATTGCTTAAATTCTACGATTTCAACTTCAACTATTCATCGGTGGAACTGTACTAACCTTAGTACAAAAAAAATTAACACTGTACTTCAGAGTAAAACTTCATTACCTGTTACTTAATAACGTTAATAAATGCACTCGTTATTTACTAAGAAATTTATTGTTTCTGGCACACCTGCGGCCAGCACTCATAAACTTGGTTACGTTTCTCTTTTCGTGTGCGTTGACGCTTATAGACTCAATACCCGTTAGTGTACATTCGCCCTTTAGTGCGGGACTTATTAAATCTATTAAGCTCATGGAGCTTGTACTCTAGCTGTGAGTAAGGAAGTATGTGGGGAACAAAACAACAATGTTAAGTAGGGTATGAAGCAATGGGATTGGTATTATGAAAAGTGTTATATAAGATCTCAGATCGTGGAGGCACTCATTCCTACTATGTGTCTCACATAGTCTGTCTCAAGGTTCTCGTGTGGTGACCAAGCATGGGAAGACGTAGTGGGACGGGCCCCACGAGACAGAAACACGACCTGGTGATCGAAGCGGGAAGCCGTTGGATGCATACAGCAAGCAACCACTTCGTGGTGATCAGGGGTGGAGACTGGTGGGTATATCAACAGTGGTCGTCATTCGGCAAATGATGATGATGATGTAAAGTCTGCCACATATCAAAACATGAAACATTAGTTTTATTCTAAAAGTATACATAATTATCTCCAAGTGCTTCTTCACGATGTTAAATCGCACAAAGTAATTCAATGCACCTCTCCACAGGCTTTTTAATTCTTTAACACTGTTACAATATTAAAATACAGGAAAAGTGAATAAATGACGTCCTTGACGCGCTTCGTCTCCTGGGGCATTCATCACGTTGACAAAAGGTTTCATTTCGATTCTTAAACAATCTTCAAGGTTGACTTTCATTCCTAATGTGCACTCACTTCCTAATTTATTGACTTTCATTCCTAATGCGCACTCACTTCCTAATTGAACATTGTTTCCCTAATTTGAAACCCGATAAGCTTATTGCATTTGTTTTACCTATTTTTGTATCTATTTATATAATGGTTGTGTTTTTGTACTAATTCTAACTACTTGCCTGAAATAGAAGCTCAAAATACTCTAAGAGCTATGGAGACAGCCATGGCCATGCTTGAGATCTCTTTGCGATACAAAATCCGGAATGTGGATATCCGCAAAATAGCTAAAAAATAAATGTGAGTCACATAACTTATAAAAGTTCCTATATAAATGGAAATTGCTCTCAGAATTAGCAAATTGAAGTGAAATTAAGCGGGCCACATAGCTTGAAGAACCTATAACCGTTGGGAAAGAGAGGTTATGACCATGGTCTGGAAAGTGGAGCGTAGGACTAAGGCAGATGGATAAACGCAGATAAACGCCATGGTGAGGGTCGTGAGGAGCCGAAATATGCACACAGTAGTAGGTAACCGCTTGTTTCAGTGTTTTATATCTACTCGTATAATATGAGATAGCTCTATCGAGCACAAACATAAATGCAGCACTGTGTAATCACAAAGTTGGGTTTCGAAACAATATTTTTAGAAGTGTCATTCGTTTCGCTTTTCTTTTAATTTGGAGTCATCTTTTGCGTAAAACTTGGACTCCAAACTTTTAAGCTTTATTTAAGAACTAGACAACCCCTCACCTGAATTAGTCAAGTCAATCTGCATTCCTTCACCAAAGTTACACTCTCCAAACCACATTACCTTTAGACTTACTTCCATGTAATTAAAACTTCTCCTTCCCGAGGTTGTTAGTGAATTCGGACCTTTTTGTATTGTTCTCTACAGTTGTACAATATAAGTGTAAACAGGTACACAACATCTTACAAAATTGATAAATGGTTTTGACAAGGGATACATTTCTAATGTATCCACTAAGTAGTTAAATGGCCGTATGAAAATTCTGGTCAGAAATGGATGACGAAACAAAACAGAAGATCACAAGATTTAAACAAAATAAACTAAGACTGGTGCCCGGCATTAAATAGGTCGACAAGTACAGATGGGCTGTTCCCATGGCTTAGCCCGCGTGGTCGTTTCTCTAGGTTTAAACTAACTTATGTGTTCAGGACTAAAATTACCTAAAAAGTACATTGTACTGCAAAGCTCGTTCAGACGTCAAATCGTTTTTTATCGAGTGCTTGGCTTCTACTTATCGGACTGAGATACCATGTACATCAAGTTTTTTAGTCAAACTCTAAACTATAAAACAGTGAAAACCGCATCACAATTGGCCCCGTAGTTTTAACGTCATGCGCGAACAAACAGACACATTTTTTATATTTTATATTCTTGTTAAATGCCTTATTTTAAGTCCCTTATACCATATTGTTTTAATTATCTTCATTGTACAGACTTTTTGATACATACTGCTTTATTATAAGTATACTTGCGATAGTAATCCTATTTGACAAAACTAGTTTCCGATACTGCGCAAGTCTTCAAATAATGCAAAGCAAATTGTCTTGTAAGGCCGTATAATCATAATCAATAAATAAACAATTGAGTATATGTAGGTAACTGTGAGGACAATTTATTGTGTTTGCTAGGTAAACAAAGAATTCCGTGACAATGCAACTTGTAAACAGTATTTAGTGCAGATTTCTAAAGGACTTGCTTGTTTGGAAAGCTGCAAAATAGTAGAAGTAAAGCACTTCGTCTTGGAGAGCAGTTTCTCAACAATGTTAGCGTTGTTTTTACAAGACTATCTTTGTAAGCAGGTACGGCTGGTAGGGCTCTTTTTATCGGACTGAGCAACGCAAAGGCCGGGTAATGTGTTTATCAGCCTATGATGTATCTATGTCTGTTCCTTTTGTGGCCCTATATAGACCAAATGCGTGGACCGATTATGATGATTTTTACGTCAATCAATTTGTCTTAATCTTGCGAGTGCTACACACATGACAGTTATCAAAATGCAAGATTGCAACAACCAGACGCTATATTGTGAAAAAGAAAAGAGATTAAGTCGACGAAGTATGTCATGTAGGGTATCATTGAGAAGGTATTTGATAATCATTATTAGGTTTTTCTAAACAATTTGCATTTCGAATGACCTTTTAGGATCTATAACGATTTTAAGTTGGTTAGCAACCATTCTCACTTAAATTTTCGACTTAGTAGTCGCAGTCTGGTTTTTTAGCACTTCTGATTATATCTTGTTCATTATGTCTAAATAACTAACAAAAACCAATAGGTTGTTTGTTATTGTAATAAAAATAATTTACTAAATAAATATATTCAGGACCATTCCACACCAATTAACTAGCCCCAAACTAGGATACCCTGTACTATGGGCACTAGATAACGGATAAACATACATAGATACGAATATTATAACATCCATGACTCGGAAACAAACATTTCTGCTTATCACACAAATTATTGCACCTTGCAGGATTCGAACCCGCGACCGTTTGATTACGAACGTAGGATCACTAGCCACGAGACCAACCGGCCGTCAGTTGTCATAGTCAATTTTATAATATTTTTGATAAAGTTGGTTATGTCAGGAATTTATTACTTTAAGGGTTCCGTATTTCGATCGTCTGTCAGAAGCTAGTCGTTCCAAATCGAATTAAGATCCATACCTGAAATTTACATACAAACTGTAAAACCGTTCAAAAAAGGAAACCGTATTAAAAAACATACAAAGGAAATGGGGACGTGAGCGCTCATCAAAGTTGTTTTTAGTCAAATTTGAGTCTTTTAGATGAAATTTAATAATATTTTTAAATTTAATAACCCTTAATTAGATTTGACTTCTTGACAGTACTCGTAAACAAAGGATGAGGTAATTATTTGTGTTATCCCACTGTGACGCAATAGTTAGGATACGAGGAAAAATAACTCCTCGTGGCAAATCAGTTAGGCTGCCTAGTTAGGCCACGAGGAAACGCCCTACAAAACAAAAAGACAAAGGAAAACACTAACAATCTTTTTTTCTATTACCAAGAATCTTTATTTTGTGGTCCATGTTACGGCTACTATTAATAAAGTGTTTGAAACAAGGAACCCTGAAACCATGACTTGCACTTTGCAAGTTTATTTGAAACTCATGTAAAGTTTTCAACACATTCTCATTATTTCATTTCAATGATTAGCATACAATTTAATCACTTTATAATTTGTTTATTGATTGACTTGCGAGACGAGCTCTCTGATGGTCTGATGGTACGCGTTACTTGTGCCCATAATAATTGCAGTGACACACAGTAATGTGGTTGCGACATCTTGCGCGTCACTGCACTGTGCTTGTCACCCTGAGACGTTGGTTTTTAAGTCCCAATGCCCAGAATTTCGCTGAAAACACAGGCAGTTTTTTTAGCGAAATACTGAAATAATTCCACACTACTGCTTGGCAGTTGAAGATCTGACGAAGGCGTGGTACTTCCCCAAGCGGATTCTTCCTTAATGGGTCTACCACTACACATACTTAACTTATTAAACCTTTCTTTTTGCCAACCGCCTGTTACATTCCGCACCGTAGACTCCTCAAAACGTTAATTCACGCCAGAAAAATTACAACTGGCTTAACGCTCGTTCAATATTCAGAAAGCGACGTGAGATGAACTCTCGCCCGGGAGTTTATCATCACCCTGTCACTCTACCGTTATTTATGGACGAGTAAACTTGGAAATATATTTTCCTCGTCGGCGGCCGCGTCCATTTCAGGTTAAGCCCCTTGGGCCAGGGCACTAGACGAGTCGAGTGTCATAAATTTGAAAACTGTTTTGCGAAAGCGAAAAAATGAAACAAATATTTGACGTTCGCTCCGATCTTCGATACCCACGGCCGGCGATTTACGACTGTTTACAAATTTAACTCGCGCGTAAAGCCGACGGAATTGACTATGCATACAAATGTGCCGAGATTAAAGTTTAAGGTGGGTAATACAATCTTTGCATTGATGGTAAACTTTTGACGTTTAAAGAAATCACTTTAAAATGGAGTTTTGAGAGATGTTTGGGAATTGAATTTTTAGTGGGTATTTTCTTTAAACATCTGTTAAATATGAAATAAAAGAAAATAAATCTGGAGTTGACAACGAGGTAGTTTCATTTGAACTTTTAACAATACTTATTCTCACTGATGTGCTGCCCATTTATTTGTTTTTATAATAAAGTATAATTATGAACTTTCAAATAAGTAACCATAAAAAAATATACCAACTATTTAAAAATAAAGACATAAATATTCGTACATATACTAGCTGTGCCCGCGGCTTCACACGCGTGTTCATTTCTCGAGGTTAAAAGTACTCTATGTTTATGTATTTTAGGTTCTGGTATGTGCTATACCAGGACCTAAAATACCAATATACCAACATTTGATAAAATTTCTTCAGCCGTCAAATATATTTTTATCGATTTGCTCGGCTTCTACTCATTGAATTAAGATACCAAGTATCGCAGTTTTTAAGTCAAACCCTAAACTATCCAACAGTGAAAACTGCATCGCAATCGGTCTAGTTTTTTTTTTTGTGATGCGCGAACAAACATACAAACAAATAGACGAACAGACAAACAGACAGTCACGAATTTTAAAATTGTTATACTCTTGTTCAGTAGCTTACCCTAGCTAGTAGTACCCTAGACCATTTTTTTTTATTATCTTCTTTGAACAGTCTTTTTCGTTCTTATTGCTTTATTATAAGTATATATGATATCATGTTATGAACAACTTATTAAAAAGTCTCACCAATACTTAGACAACCATTTAAAAGTCTGTTCTATAGAAGAAAGGCAGACACAAATCACACATAAGAATTGTACATTTTCAAAAGTGATCGTTTAACCAAGCGAGCCTCAAAATAAACTATGATTCAATATCCATGGCATAGATTTTTTAATAAGTCATTAGATTAAGCTGCCATAGGTACTTGGTGAGATTGTTCACCGGAATGACGTCGTACTAAAATAATTTTAACGACACTTTGATTACTTTTATCGCAAGTTTTCGCTTCAGTTGTCATGTTTTCGAGCCATTAGTTTTATGCGAATTACTATGGAGGAATTGCTTATTTATTATCAGTGTTTTGTGAGCAAAACAATTTATCTCGAGGTTGGGCTAAGCAGCCGGCAAATTACTTTACATACAAATAAACATGTATCATTTTTTATATTGAAAGTCTTTATTTTATTGGGAATATTTTTATTTTCTGTTCGAATATTGTTGTCTATATTGTATTGTGTTGTGTCTCTTTCTGATATAGTTTACTTATTATTTGAGTAGGTTAGTGATAAGTTTACTAGTTATTGATTAATAGCAGTCGTTAAGCCATGTCAGAGGCCCTCAGGCTGCCTGACAAACTCTGACACCATGGAGGCTAGCACTACCTCATACGACAGACAAACAAATTTGAGTAGAGAGATGGTGGCCGAGCAATTATATGTGTGATTTGCAATCCAACAACCGGATTCGATCCTCGGCCCTGCTCCAATGATTTTAAAGTTATGTGCGAATTGGCTGTAGCTCCGTGCTTCGGAGGGATGTTAAGCTGTCAACTCGAGTTCAGTACTACCCACAATACATTTTTCTATGAAAGTACTTATTAATGTCAGTCTTTTTAATGCTCAAAACCTAAAATATCCGCTTGGACAAGGCTAGTTTCATAGAAAAGCTTTTACTTTTTCTGAATAACACCGTATTGCTGTAAATGTTATTATGTGTTAGCATTAAGAACTCCAAACATGTCCGAAGCTAAATGTAGCCTTTATTAGTTTTTGTCGTCTGGAGCGTTGTCATTGTCCGAGTAAATGAGTTTTTCCTTATTTCGATCTTTACGTAACTTTGTACACAATAGGTAACGGTGTTTTGTTATGAATTTGATCGGTGTATCAGAACCTATATGAGTACATCAACACATGAAATTGGAGTCATTTATGCTACTATCTATCTATAAATTCAAGAGCTGTGAGTAACAAAAAATTGGAGTCATTTATGCTACTATCTATCTATAAACTGTAGAGAGGTGAGTAACAAAAAATTGGAGTCATTTATGCTACTATCTATCTATAAACTGTAGAGAGGTGAGTAACAAAAAATTGGAGTCATTTATGCTACTATCTATCTATAAACTGTAGAGAGGTGAGTAACAAAAAATTGGAGTCATTTATGCTACTATCTATCTATAAACTGTAGAGAGGTGAGTAACAAAAAATTGGAGTCATTTATGCTACTATCTATCTATAAACTGTAGAGAGGTGAGTAACAAAAAATTGGAGTCATTTATGCTACTATCTATCTATAAACTGTAGAGAGGTGAGTAACAAAAAATTGGAGTCATTTATGCTACTATCTATCTATAAACTGTAGAGAGGTGAGTAACAAAAAATTGGAGTCATTTATGCTACTATCTATCTATAAACTGTAGAGAGGTGAGTAACAAAAAATTGGAGTCATTTATGCTACTATCTATCTATAAACTGTAGAGAGGTGAGTAACAAAAAATTGGAGTCATTTATGCTACTATCTATCTATAAACTGTAGAGAGGTGAGTAACAAAAAATTGGAGTCATTTATGCTACTATCTATCTATAAACTGTAGAGAGGTGAGTAACAAAAAATTGGAGTCATTTATGCTACTATC
Organism: Alsophila aescularia; assembly: GCA_946251855.1. Taxonomy (NCBI): domain Eukaryota; kingdom Metazoa; phylum Arthropoda; class Insecta; order Lepidoptera; family Geometridae; genus Alsophila; species Alsophila aescularia. The sequence goes on along the minus strand of OX276373.1, from coordinate 20,923,104 downwards.
TATCTATAAACTGTAGAGAGGTGAGTAACAAAAAATTGGAGTCATTTATGCTACTATCTATCTATAAACTGTAGAGAGGTGAGTAACAAAAAATTGGAGTCATTTATGCTACTATCTATCTATAAACTGTAGAGAGGTGAGTAACAAAAAATTGGAGTCATTTATGCTACTATCTATCTATAAACTGTAGAGCAGTGAGTAACAAAATATCTGTACAAATATGATAATTAAAAAAAGTCTATGCCACTTAATTAATGCAAGCTACTGAACAAGCTTTTCTTAATGGTTTCTGTCTGTCTGTTCACAGCATCACGTAAGAACTACTAGACCGATTGAATTTCAGTTTACGTATGGATAGGTACCTAAGGTTTTGAATTAAAATCTGGTGTAATTTGTATCTGAATCCGATGAGTGGAAGGCGAGAATTCTATAAAAACTATTCGACGGCAAATTTTTATATTTGTATTTTATATGTACAACACATAACTTTTTGTTTACATTTAACCAAAAAGTTATGTCACCATTGCAAAGCATCACAACAACTATCTTAACATCTACACTAATATTATAAAGAGGAAAGATTTAATTTTTTGGATGTTTGTATGTTTGTTTGTAATGGATAAAGTCAAAAAATACTGAACAGATTTAAAAAATTCTTTCACCTATAGAATGCTAAGTTATCAGCAAAGCTGCATTACTACATTTTTATTCTTCAAAAAAATTAGAGATCCCTACGACAATTGCAATAATATAACCCAAGGTATGTTTTTTTTTACAATAACTAGCTTTATAAGCTAAAAAAAACACGCCTGGCCTACCAGAAAAGAGCTTTTGCAAATAAATTATATACTATTGGAACGATCTTATCAAGGCCTTAAATTTGATATCCATATTGTAAAATTGGAAGAAAAATTATTTCTTTAGAATTTGAAAATGTATGGCTATACTGCCGACGAATCGAATGTTTTCAAAAAAATGCCTACGTTACTCGGGGGGATGTAAAGGCATTTTAAAGTTATGGTGGAATAAAGAAACTCACTTACATAAAAACATACATGAATGCTAAAAACAATACACTCCTTTTTTTGGCAGTAGTTTATAAATGACGATTACTCGCTGTAATGAACGGAATGACATGTTGCCGTGAAAATGAAATAATAACAAGTTTGTCAAATAGGTTAGTAATAATTCAGTTGTCTATGGTCAAAAATCACCATGGTAAAAGATTTTGAATTACGCTTACTGGCGTTTTTTTTAGAAGTTATGACGGGTATAGAAATGCTATTAAATATATTTGTTTTGGCCCAGCAGGGTAGATAACAAACATTGATCAAACAACAGAATACAACATACAAGCAAATATTGCTCATAAGCATTCTCCATGCTCGTCTTCACTTACGCATTAAGCAATAAAGAATGTTCTACCTATTCATATTATTACTCTCATTTAGCTTAGCCCGGCCGATTTCTCGACGTTTCCCTTCATCTCCCGATATTTCTCGGTTGTTGTCGCAGCCTGAGCCAGGATCGGCTTTGCTGCTAATCCTTTCCCCGCCTTGATCCGCCCGCCTTTACCTGATCTTGTTAGCTTTTAAATCAGCCTTTACAACGACATGCCTTTCTGGAGCTTCTTGGAAAATATTAAACTCGGTAAATGTTATGGTTCATGAGGTAAACGGGACCTTATCCCTCTTTAACGTATGTTTCCAATCTAAAGATAGCTTTTATTTAACTTGCAATGTTTGTACGCGTATGTATGTATGTATGTTTGTTTAGGTTAAATCTTGCAAGCTGAATTAGAACCACTTCATCTTATTTTATAAAGTTGAATTTTTGCATGTTGGTTCAGTTCCAATGACAATATATTTTTATGGTAAGCATGACCTGAATCAACATTTAGGAACAGCTCCAGATAAAGGAACTCTTCAACGGTCAACAGCACTGTCACTAAATTTTGTGTACACATTCTATTATGATAGCTGAAGTTTTAACATGACATGGTTGCTGCACTCCGGGTTAGCTCCTGATTAGGGAACTCCTCGACGGTTAACAACATAGACACGAAATGTTGTATACGCATATAATTTTAATTCTAATTTTCATCATGACAGGCTACTGTATAAAAGCTTTTTTCAAATGTTTTAAAATTAACTTATCACATATAAGTACGTTTTGTTTGAGCTTGTTAGATAATAATCTTGACTTAAACAGGAGTAAATAACTTAATGTTTAAAACATGTACTTATGTTTTTATGCAGTAGGCATGTCATGAGTTAGCTTACAACGAGCTATCACGACTAAATGCGAATAGGTACAACATTTCGTGTCTGTGCTGTTAGCCGTTGAGGAGTTCCCTAGTCAGGAGCCAATCCTGAGAGAAGCACGAAATCATGGTAAAACTTCAATATAAAATGCGTACACAAAATGTCGTTTCTGTGGACCGTTGAAGAGTTTCTTTATCTGGACGTAATCCTGGATGTTGATCATGTTAATGCATTGTCATCAGAACTGAACCATAATGTAAAACTCAACGTTATTTAAGTTAGGATAAGAGGAAGTGGTTCTATTCAGCTCGCAAGATTCCACCTAAACAAACATCCATACATTGCAAGAAAGAATCTCCTGCAGAGAATCCGGATGGATATCTAGGTTATGTTAGAAGTAGTACAATGTTTTTTTTTAAATAAATAAATTTATTCGGGACATTTTGACACCATTCAAATTACTGGTAATACTATAAAAGCAAATATGTATTCGTATGAAGCACAATAGTGTTTGTTTAATCTTATGACTTAATTAAAGACTGCATTACTTCGAGCTACAACATTATCAGCCACCATTTTAGCTCGAAATAAAACCTAGACGTCTTTATCCTAACTTTGGCCACGAGGCTATTTATCAAATTCGTAAGGAGCATGGACTAGAAATATGATTTATGAAGTATTCTTTTATCGAAACAATCGATACAGTATTGGCCGGAGCACATCGTAAAAGCAATTTATCATAGTTATCTCACCGAGCCAACCCGTATTGTCTGCGGTGCAGTCGACCACGTATATGTTTCAAAAGAAAAATTATCGATAGTAATGGATTAAACAAACTCGATTCAAACGATGACGAGGCGCGTTGTGCCCTTCATGTGTGGGTTGGGTTTTGCAAAATAATTCATAAAATACACTGACCTTTAAAACTTAGTACCACACTTTTGAAATAAAATGTAATTTCAAGAACTAAAATCCGACTACTGAAAAAAGTATGAAACAAGAAAATATTATCATCTGAAATTGTTATGTACAAACTATTATCATGTTCAGATGATAGCCGTGGTCGTATGCCACATAACCTAACAAAACAATACATTCTAACAGTAGTAAGCGATCATAAGCTTTAATGCAAAGTGGCATAATATGACCACAGCTATCCTCTGAACATAATATTGAATAGTTTGTACATAAAAAAATCAGAGGGCCATTATTCTCTATTGCCACACAAAATTACAAGCAGAAAACGTGTGACGTCATAACGTGCTTTAAACACAAACGCGTTTTCTTAGCGCGCCATAGCGTGGAATCGAAAACTGAATTCTGTATGCCACAAGAAAAGTTGTCTATGTGTGCCAGAGGGGTAATTATCTACATATTTTGTTGCAATTAGATTTTCATTATCACGTGCACTTAGTGCGGCGCGATAGAGTCGATATTGACTTGATCTGATTGCAGCAAATCGCATTGGCTTATGTAATTGACCAGCAGGGCAATTATCTATCTTGTTTCAATAAGCAACAAGCAATATTTCATAGCAATATCGACTCTAACGCGCTGCCTTATGTGCACGTGATGGTGAGAATCTGATTGAAAACAAGCTAGATAATAATAGGACTTCTGGTACCTACAGCTATACTAGGCTTATGTAAGTCCGTTCGTTTCAGAAATGTATCGGGGCAATTAGGTACCTATATAGCAATAATGTTACTTATGTGTAATAAAAGATTAATAAATATTATTGCATGCATTTTATCCATTGAGGATATAGAACGGGAGTTGCCAAGCGCAACTACTAGTACTAAATTGTTGCTGCCATTTTTCGAGGGAGGCGAGGTAAACTCGTACAGCACGCATTTACATTGTCACGCAAACTTGCGGAAAGTTGAGTCGTCTTTATAAACGCACACGGAAATAGAAGCTGCACACAAAAACAAAACAAGCACAGAATTAAAAAATGACTCTTGTTACTTACTGTATTGTTTAATTGCAAACTACCGCAATAACTAGATATGGGATTTAACAGACCGATAAAAGGAATGATACATAATGAACGAAATTTGGATTGTTCAATGTTATTATTTTATCTACAAACTAGCTATGCCCGCGGCGCTGCCCGCGTTGTATTTTTTCTAATATATAAGGATCCTACGAGTTATGCCGTACCCAGAAGTACCTGGTAATTGCATCAAACTTCGTAATGACGCCAAATCGTTTTAATCGATTTCTCGGCTTCTACTCGTTGATTGAAATACCGAACACAACAGTTAAGTTAAACTTTAAGCATTTTAAAGGTAAAAATAACATCGCAATTGGTCTTGTAGTTTTACGTTATGCGCCAACAGACAAACAGGCAAAAATAAAACGAACAGACCAAAAATGGTCTACGGGCTTAAAAGTCCGTAAATCATTTTTAAATTATTTTCATTGGACTTTTTGTAACTTACTGTATAATTATTAGTACTAGCTGTGCCCGCGGTTTTGCCGGCGTAGTAATTTCTATGGGATAAAAGTATGCTACATATATGTTATTCCAGGACCAAAGTTCCTATAAGGTACAAATAAAAAAAAAAACGTTGTGCCATCAAATAGTTTTTTATCGATTGCTCGGCTTCTGTTCATCGGATTGAGATACCAAGTACACCAGTTTTTAAATCAAAACCTAGTTTTTATGTGAAATGCGAACAGACAGACACGATTTAAAAAAAAACAATACCCAAATCAGTACGCCATCCTATCTAAATCGCGGGTTATACTAAATTAAAGATCACAAAAACATCAATTTTGCTGATTTTGTTCTGTGAATCCTGCCCCCTTCCCCTCTGTCTTTTGACAGAGGGGACAATATTACAAAAACGAGCTTATTACACCTAAATTAGAGCTTAGAGTTACATAGTTATAAAAGCGAGACCATTAAATACTCCTTTTCGTCACAGTCGGCACAGAATAAATAATAGTACAACAGCCGGTATTTTAGCACACCCCGGACACTTGCCTAGATTTCCATACAATAGCCGAGTTCTAACTTTCACATTGACAAAGTAGACACAGAAAATAAACACATGTCGTTTTGTACACGTGCAATTGTTTCCGTGAAGTTTAGGGTTGTCTTATCCAAGAAGAACATACGTATGCAAGTAAAACAGTTGCGGAATGTTTTTGGAAACGAAAATTGATCTGATGTTTAATTAGGTAAAATCAATTATTTTTTTAATAGTGTTTCTTACATAACAAAAAAAAAACTCAACTTGAAAAAAAAACAATGATAAAGTACCTAATTCTCTGAAGAATTACAATTACTTAATGTAAGTTACCAAGAAGGTCATTCCCTTTCTCCCCACCAGCTTTGTCCTGCTAGTGGGGAGAAAAGGAAAAATAAAAAATGTATGGCCTTTCTCCCAACCATGGAATTTATTATTTGATGAGAAAGGTAATAATCGAAGAAAAAACTCATTCTCTTCACTACGCAATCCTTGATATCCTTGATATATCCATACTGAAAATAATGTTTGCTTCAAATCAAGTCTATTGGGGTCATTATACTATGGTAAATTTGGTTATTCGCTTTCTCCCCACTACGATAGGTATATTTTTTGATTCCATAGTGGCGACAAAGAGAATACTTTTTCGATTATTACCTTTCTCCCCACTGTCAAATAATATATTCCATAGTGGGGAGAAAGCCCATACATTTTTTATTTTTCCCTTTCTCCCCACTAGTGGGACAAACCTGGTGGGGAGAAAGGGAATAACTCACCAAGAATAACTTATCTTATTTTATCCTTTCGGAATTGAACCAACCTGCAAAAATTCAACTACGTAGGATAAGGGGAAGTGTTTCTAATTCAACTTGCAAGATTTGACCTAAACAAACATTGCAAGTTATATAAAAACGTGACGACCGGCGCGCGCGTCCCGTCTCAAGTCAGCTCGTCGACAGCTCAGAATCGGTGGCGGGGTGAGGAAGCCCCGATTGGTTGAGGGAACAGAGTGTCCGTGTTATCAGAGTGATTTTTATAGACGTTTCACGTCAAGATATACCAGATAAACCAAAAATATAACCTGTAGGTACATACCTACATCAATTTTGTTATCATCATACATATTTGCGTATATATATATTTTTAGGTGTCAGAAACCTGGTTTTTAGCCTAAGCTATCCAAGAGTGAAAGCTATTATCGCCATATTTTTTTGTTAAATTAGTAGTCTCCTACTTATCGGATTGAGATATCAAGCGTACACTAGTTTTTAAGTCAAAACATAAGCTATCTAACAGTGAAAATCGCATCGCAATCAGTCCAGTAATTTTATTCAACATTTTGTACCAAAGTTTTTTTATTAAATTGCTTGGCTCCTACTCATCAGATTGAGATACCAATTACATCAGTTTTTAAGTCAAAACCAACAATGAAAATCACACGCAATCAGCCAGTAGTAGCGCAAACAGACAGACATTAAAAGTGTGGTACTATGTTTTGAAGGCATATATTTTTTCTTGCTTAATAATAGTCTCGTTTTGATTTTTGTACACACAGGTTATCCATACCCATATATAAAAATGTTTTTGTTTGTTTGTTTGGGGAGCGATAACAGCTGGGATTAGAAGCTTAAACTCTAGAATAAAACATAGGATACTTTTTAACCCGGAAAATTGAAAGTTTCTGCGGAAAAACTGCAAAATGTTGATTTCTCACTGTAAAGAATGGTTGCCTCGTATGAATGAATGAATGGCTCGTAACTTTATTTAATTGCTTCAACTTTATCATTTTTAACCTACGAATTGTTATTAATAGAGATTTTTAGTGATGTGCTTCAAGCGTAGCATTACTCAGTTATATAAAATAAATTATATATTTAGGAACCAGAAGCAGGTTCATTAAAAAAATCATGTCGACACGCACTTTAATTCAATTTTTCGGGAAGAAGTGAGAGAATTAAGGAAAGCAATATGAAACGTCTGCTTCCTTCGACTACCGACGAATAAGTGGCGCGCTGCTCCCGCCGCCTCGCACACGAAATGTCTGCCCAGCAGCTCACGCCATCTTGTCACGCCATCACACAACCAGATGCTAGCTCCGTCTTGATATTTCTAACAGTATAATATAAAACAAAAGATTTGTAAAATTTAACAACTAAAAATTTCACGTTAAATAGTTTTTTTTTATATTTGCAGGCGAATACAGATCTAAAAAAACAATTTATTTTTTGACTGAGTGATCGTGAAGCGCTTTCTAATCGTCTCCGTTTCACCTTGGGCAAAAATGCTTTCGTATGTGATTCCGGATGTCCGGAATCAACCGATCTGGACGAAACTTGGTATTCAGGTTTAACGTACTTTTAGAATTTTTTAGTCGGCGGGAATGTTTGGTTGGGGCTGTACTTCCTCCTAAAAGGAGAAAAAGGGGGCTACTGAATATCTCCGCCTTAATACATCCGATTCCTATGATTCTATTGTTATTTGAAAGGATTTAACTTTAAATTGGTCTCATAAAAAAAATTACAAGATCTGTTGAAGATCTTCGGCGTGATGAGCAGAAAGCTCCTCAAAATGCAGTAAATTGCTCAGGTTTAGGTTTCTACCAGTCGAATCAGTCCTTTACCTACTGGTAGGGATTGATGGAACACCTTGGTTATTAATCTTAGTTTTACAATAAGGTAACTAGATGGTGTTACAGTGCACCGCTAGATTGTGTGCAAAACAAATTTGTGCTCGCAAAGTCTACAGCTCACATAGCCACTAGTTTTTATGTAAACACTCTTTTTTTCAATCGAATTTTCAGATGCTGGAGAATTTCTAGAAAACCGCTTCAAGCCGTAAGTACACTACGGTCGTTCTGAAGTATTAAACTAAATCTAGCTTATCTAAGACGCTCGCAAAAATCTTTAGGAGCTACCTATATTCGAATGAAGAGTAACAGCCAGTTAGCCCAGGTCGGGCCATAAACGTCGAATCAGCGTGAAATAACGCCGACAAACGACTCCAGTACTCGATTTACTAAGAACAAAGAAACCTTCCCAACATTTCTTTTGTGGGGAGCTCGAAGACAGTTGGCAGTCTATTACGGGCCCATTCATTCGGTCAAATGAGCCGCTAAATTTATCGTTCATTCATTACAAATATTCAATTTTACGCAAACCTTGAATGGAATTAAGACTTTGGAGTGTTGAATGGTCTATTATCCGTTTGTTTGTTTGCCGTAGACATTGTCTGAGCTGGGTTTTCTGAATCCAGTAATAAATTCACCGTCTTTCTATGGATATACTTATTAGGATCTACAGTTAGGTTTTTGAAAACGCTTTTATTTTAGAATACTGTGTAAGATGTGTAAGAAAAGCCTGCCCCTTTGACTTGTAAAATCTTGCAGTAATTTCGTTGGAAGCAATACCCCAAATTACACCAAAACACGGAACTGTTGGGCGTTTCAATTCTTGCCCAGGACTTTTCCAGGAGAGACGTACCATTTTACGCTATTTATTTATTCCTCATTAAGTTTAATCTTGTTCAGATTTAAAATCATCAAAGTGCTAGTTATTGTAAATACATGAAAATTTATAGTACTTACCAGGTGTAAACGTGGGTGTACCAGGTGTGTGAAGTGAACAGATTTTATAGTGAAAATTCTCCAGGCAATATGTGATGAATTCTTTGGTACATTTACTAGTACAGCTGCTCACGGTTTGCGTCGCTCCTCGTCTCTTAATCACATTTGCAATATTTAATGTTCCTAATGGCGGTCCGTTAAAACTGTGACTGAATGAAATTTACTCAATTTGTAGACTTGAAGCTCAGTTGTGGAAAACGTTCTTTAAAATGTTCTTATACATTTACAAACTAGATCAAATCATTCTTGAAGATTGGTCATATTTGTATTAATGAAAATTTTAGGAAGAAACAGGTTTTGTACCGTGGTAACCAAAGTTACCGCTCGTATTGAGTGGGCTTACTATATATATTCCAAAATTTAAATTAAATCTAGTTTATTCACAATAATTAATCATTAATTAATAACAAAAAAAAATGCAGTGTTTTGTTCGGCGTAATGCGGTGGCAGTCGCTACGCAATCTGTCTGAATGATAAACAGGTTAATAAAAAAATATTAATAAAATGTATAATGCGGTAGCCATGTTGTAGGGAAACTTAGAATGGGCAATCATAATTAAATGCGTGTACAACATTTCGTGTCTGTGTTGTTAACCGTTGAGAAGTTCCCTAGTCAGGACCCAACCCTGAGTAGCAACATGGTAAAACTTAAGACCGGGCATCATAATAAAATGCGTACACAAAATTTCGTGTCTATGCTTTGACCATTGAAGTGTTCCTTTAACTTGGAGACCATGTCATGGTAAAACTTAAAACCAGCTATCATAATAAAATGCGTATGCAAAATTTCGTCTGTGCTGTTAACCGCTGAAGAGTTCCTTTATTTGGAGCTAATACTTGTTGTTGATTCAGGTCGTGCTTAACATATAATGCATTGTCATAGAAACTGAACCGACCTGTAAAAATTCAACTCCGTAGGATAAGAAAAAGTGGTTCTAATTAAGCTTGCAAGATTTGACCTAAACAAACATGCGCACATACATTGCATGTTAAATAAAAGTTTATAAACAAATAAAGCTGGATTTTGTGTTCTCTTTGACTTGTATAGTCCACGGCGTCAAACGCCAATGTTAGTTCCTGTGACTACTTTTAATCTTGTATATTTTGGAAATACTAGAAAATCATCTATCGAAAATTAGTGCAGGCTCGTAAACATATCAGAGTTTGTTTGAAGAAAATCTATTTAAAAATCGTCATGCTAAAAAGATCGAACAACAATAGATAAGATTAGATAAGATAAGATAAGATATTTATTTTCAAAAAATGGCAGTCATTGTTTCCTTAACCTAAGAATCACACATGTTTATTTGTTACATCATTTATGTTTCGAGCAGCTTAGGTGTTTCGGTAGTAGCCGTGCTAGGATTCCCTGTGTTACGGCTACTATGATTCTTTACTGGATTATAGTAAACAAGGTTCAAATTTTGACTATAATAGTTAAATTTAAGATTGAATTACAATTAATAAACAAACAAACCAATACCACATCACACAAATTTATATAAAGTAGGTATGCGTTCACACCAAAAACTTAAAAGTTATATTACAAAATTCAGCATCACAAACTAAACGGTTTATTTCACGTTTTCAACATAAATGCCTTCTAACGTTTGAACGTCTCATAATAGATGAGATTAACTCACATGTGCCACCATGCGGACCATAGAACATCCACAGCGTTCCATTCCAACGTATCTTGGACTTCACGGGTGACTTCACTCTGAGTCTTGCCAAAACATAATTGAGTATCACTTCGTTCTCAAGGAGCGAGATAATGTGTTTTCTACTGAGTGCTATCTTGACATAGAGCTTTAAGTGCAGCAAAGCAAAAAAAGATTTGATTGTTTGAAGCTCTGTGGATTTGATTAGAAAGTTGCTAAGAGGTACATTTAGCAGAGTAATATTAAAATTAATACGTTTTCAATTCAGGAAAAGAGAGTCTATAAAATAAGTATATTGATAATTTTGAAGTTATAACGCAATAATTAGGTCTGACATATCTGGGCACTTATTCACTTTCACTAAATGCCTTGCAGGAAACGTGTGATATCACAACGAGCTAAAAACGTCAATTCACAACAATTCACAATTGTTTATAGCGAAGAAAATTAAACCTACCTGCAGCAATCTTAGTGCCACCAGAACTTAAAGTACAACCCCTGTGCAAGATTTGTAAATTTTCAATTTCTAAAGATCTACAAATTACATAGACTGAGATCACCACTTTAGTACTTTAGAACAAATGTTTGAATATAGTATAAGTTATTGACAGTAAACGAAAATATATATGATTTATTGCATTGATAGATTATATCCGAATAATGTATTACTTAATTCATTAATAGTATAAAACATTTTATTTTGAAATAACATAAATTATACAAATACAAGTTGTTCAAGTTGTTATACAAGTGTTTTTTTTTTTGCAATTTGACTTAAAACACTGCGCAGTGCACGTGACGTCACTGCTTCCTAATTTGTGTTTTTTTTTTATATGTGTGCTTACGTTTTTGTACACTTTTGAGCCATAGTGATGTCATACAGTCGCCATGACAGCTATATAATCGTTTTTGCGCGAATCAATATAACAAGCATCAAAAGTGTTAAAATAACATTATTTTCGATTGATTTCTGCACAAATAATGTACTTTTTTGTTAAAATAGAGGCGCACTTTATAGATTAGTTTACGAAAAATTAGTTAGCTTGGTGTCAGAATTTCATCTGGTAAAGCCACCCGTACTCTGGCATAAGAATCCTACGAATGGGTTGAAAACTGTATTAAATTAAATATAAAAATATATCTGTGCAGGATGTTTAGCAAACTAAGAGCACTCGTAAGTCATTGACCTTAACATGCAGTGCAAGTTGTATTAGCAGTAAACACGTGCAGTTTAGGGAGCACAATAACGAACCAAGTGTACTGTTTCGCGTTTAACTTCGAGATAGACGATGTCTTGTATACGCTAGCATATACTTGACGGTTACGAACTCGTAGATGTACTACAGTTGTAGCGCAATTCTACTGTGTGCTACGAATTCCTACTCAGGCTACGCCGTAGACTTGTGTAGATAGTACTATGGATAGGTATTTACTAACTAAATACTTCACACAATTATGCTAATGACAATTGAATTTAGTATCCAGGTAATAGATCAATGGTCGTTACTTACATATCCATGCTTGTATTACACACCTAGATTATCATGTGATGATCAACGTTATGGTACAGTTAAATTAATTACTTCCCTTCCAACATATTTTGTACACCTGCCATTGATAACTTAATAATCGACCTATCGCAGAGCTCCTTGTCTTTCTGCAAGTCAACAATGTACCATACTGAACAATGATAGAAAATAAACAAAATAAATGATTACAAATTTGACATGACTAGTAAAGAGAGATGGATATAACAAGTCATAATTTAACATTAAAGTTGAGGTCCGTTAAAAATATGTAAATTTTTAACTTGTTTGTATAGTAAAAACTAATTATTGAATTAATACTGAAAGTGTCCCTCTCCTTTAATTGCTGTGCCCGACAAGGCACATAACGATCTGTGTTTTTGTATTTATAACCATTAAATTACTGCTTATTGAATGCAATAAACATTTGAGTTTGAGAGTAATATACGAGTAAATATCAAATAAATAATATATCCGGGATAATACCAAACTAAGATACCCTGTACTGTGGGTACTAAACTATGGATAAACATGTATTTGTATATATTTGTATTATATGTATTTGTAAATAAATGGATATTATATTCGTATATATATATATATATATTTTTTTATTTATTTACAAGCTGGACCTATATAGTACAATATAGTACATTTTTTCAAAATTCGTTCAGTCGTCAAATAGTTTTTTATCGATTACTCTGCATTTTATCATCGGTTTAAGATACCATGTACCCCAGTTTTTAAGTCAAACCCGAAGCTATTCAAGAATGAAAATTTCATCGCAATCGGTCCAGTAGTTTTTACGTGATGCATGAAAAAACATACAGACAAACTAACAAACAAACAGACAAACAGACAGACACAATTTAAAAAAATGTTCTATTCTTGTTAAGTAGCTTATTTTAAGTACTCTAGACATATTTTTTTTTAATTATCTTCTTTGTACAGACTATTTCGTTCCTATTGCTTTATTCTAAGTATAGATAGATTTATTCTTCGGCATTTTACAATTTAAAAGGAGGACTTAACACTAAGCATGACTCAGAAACAAACATTTCTGTTCATCACACAAATGATTGCACTTTGCGGGGTTCGAACCCACGACCGTTGGTTGACTTCGCAGTTAGGGTCACTATTCATTTGGCCAACCGGTCGTCAGTACTAGTAAAAGCTCTACATTTACATACATGTTTAAACTAATCTACGAACGGAAACACTGTTGCGGAAGTCTTCAACAGTTGACATTTGGCATCGGCTAATGCGCTTACCCATTCAGTCTAATAAAATATTCACGGCCATTATCCGCGTGTACTCTACTTGATTTCGCATTGACGTCGTCCGAATCAAAGAAGGAATCTAATAATAGAACATCCGTGATGGTTGAGAGGAAGTGTTTGATTTGAGTAAGATGTTTTATCCCATAAATGCGATTTTCAAAAGCAAGCTCAACAATAAACAAATAAGTAATGAGACACTTATGTCGTTTGCCTAAGCGTTATTATTATACATACCTATTCTGTGCCTAAGGCCCACATTTTACACATTATTTTACAAAATATGTAAAGTACTAAGGTACTAACGTATGACGTATTACAGAGCCACGTAGAATGTTTTCGTGCGACTTTACAATACTGCTGCTCACGTCAGTAAATTGTTAGAAATAATAGTGCAGTAAATTAAATGTATATCTATACTTATAATAAAGCAATAAGAACAAAAAAGTCTGTACAATGAAGATAATAAAAAAAATGGTCTAGGGTACTTAAAATAAGCTACTGCACAACTTCTTTTTTTAAATTCGTGTCTCTCTGTTTGTCTGCATGTTTGTTCGCGCGTCACGTAAAAACTACTAGACCGTTTGCAATGCGGTTTTCATTGTTAGATAGCTTAAAGTTTGACTTAAAGACTGCTGTGCTTGGTATCTGAATCCGATGAGTAAAAGCCGAGCAATCGACAAAAACTTTTCCTGGCTGAAGGAATTTTGATCAAATGTTGGTATATTGATATTTTAGGTCTTGGAATAGTACATAGAGTACTTTTAGCCTAGGGAAAAAACCACGCGTGCGAATAATAATAATATTTGTGCGTGTTCTGTTTGTTTGTTTGGGGAGCTTTCACGCAATAAGGGCTGGACGGATTTTGATGAAATGTGGAATGGAGATAGCTTATACACAGAAATAAAACATAGGATACTTATTATCCCGGAAAATTTTAAGTTTCCACGGGAAAACTCGGAAATATGGATTACTCGCCTGTAAGGGACGGTTGCCATCGAAACCAAATAAAAAGCCTGTCAATAAACAAATCAAGAGCGTTGGGCTATACCTCTTTAGCATTGGTTTTTAATATTCTAGAAGAACATAGGATGCTTTTTTCGCGATAAACTGTAACCCGCGTGGATGAAGTCGCGGGCGGGAAAGCTAGTGTTTAATATTGTGTATGGAAATAATTACGTGGCAGAGTAAAAAATCCCAATAAATGTAGTGAAATAATAGACATGTGAAGACTGAAAACAAAATTCATTTCGTTACGCGTTATTTAAATTGAACTCATCGTAACTAAAAAAAGTAATGTTTAAAAAGCATTCAGTCAACGCTAATCATAATTAACGTGAGCAAGCAATATCAACGTTTGCAACATATATTGCATAGAAGTAAAAACCTCATACGATAGGAAATTGAAAATAAATTCCTCTAAGCTTTCAATTACCTCCATCGAGAATATCGGGTTTCCAGAGACGTGAATTTACATCCGTATGTAATACTAGACGACGAAGAAATGAAAATATACTATCGCATTGTGGTGTGATATCTCTTTGAACTTTTTTCTTTGCCGTTTTGACACTGACAAACATCATCAAAGACTTTAATTATTATACCATTCATTGCTAGGACTGAATGACATTGCTGATTAGCAATAACACACATTTATTATTATATTATACAGCAAATACTATGTTTTACACGAGTTAATCAAAATAATAATAATTACAAAGAATAGACGATCATCATCATCAGCCTATATCTGTCCACTGCTGGACGTAGGCTTCTCCTAATGCACGCCACTGAGCCTGAGCTCGGTCTTCAGCTCTCCTCATCCATTTTCTTCCAGCCGCTTATCGCAGGTCGTCACTCCATCTGGCCGCAGGGCGTCCTACACTAATTTTGCCTAAACGTGGTCTCCACGCGAGAACTCGTCTACCCCAAAGGCAGACGAGTTCAGTATCAGTTCTTCGGGAAATGTAACCAGCCCATTGCCGCTTCAGTTTGCTTATCGTTAAGACCGATCTCTTCCATTAACCACTTGGACGGAGATAATATAACGGATTGTGAAAGGTCTGTGCAAATCTATACTCTTAATAAATAACTAATTAAAGTAACAATAAATAACATAAAGTCAAAAAAAAACAAAGAAGATAATAAAAAAAAAAAATATAATATATTAAAATATTAATTAGCTTAATATTAATGATAATAAGCTACTTATCAAGAATTTCCATTTTTTAAATGTTCTGTATGTTCGCGCATAACGTAAAAACTTCTGGACCGATTGCAAAGCGGTTTTCACTGTTGAATAGTTGGGTTTGACGTAAATACTGGTACAAATGGTGTGGAAGTGTAGCCGAGATATTTATACAACATGGTATAGTTCTATACTAAAACATCACAAAAAAGTGTCACCTGTCTATTTATGATGTACATAAGACTTTGAAATCAAAGGTTCTGGGCAGCACTACAACTATAATTGTTAAAATAAGCACTTACCAAAACGCAAACGATGTGCATGTTCTAAGTTGTAATAACTTTCAACCAAAGTAGTTTTCCACTTAATTGTAAACATCAAAACCGTGATCACTTCAACTGCTAGGAAAGTTATTAATCACTCGCATCAAGTTTTACCAACACATAAAGTTACCTCAAAGTTGCCATTCAAAGTTGCCAACTAAAAGGACCGGTGGGTCTTACGTGTCCAAGTCAAGTCAAGACCTCTTGACATGAACCCGTTTCAAAGGGTCAGTAAGCAAGGAAATGTCAAAACCACACATCAATATTGAGTCATTAAGTTGGGCTTGTTGGCTCAAGGCAACAACTTAGTGAGACGTTAACTCGTTAGTTTAACTTGTGGATTAATCAGTGTATCAAATTTGTGTTTCTGTGTGTATTGGGGCGTGTGAATGTATAATTACAATTAGGGGTATATGTGTGGAATGCTGTTATGAAATGCCCCAATTAAAGTTCACACGCTAGGCACTTTCAGTTGGAAGAATCTACACTCTCTACACTTATATTATAAAGAGGTAAGATTTGATTGTGTGTATGTTCGTTTGTTTGGAATGGATAAACTAAAAAAAAAACAGAATCAATTTTAAAAAGCTACATTATCAGCAGGTAACATGGGCAGAATTTCATTTCTCATAAAATTAGAGATCCTTACGAAAAATTGCAAAAATGTAACCCAAGATACCAAAAATAAAGAACGAAATGACTTTGCTATGGAAACAAAATATTAATGATACGTTGTCATGGAACGAAATAAAAATTTAAAATTAAATATTATTCTGGACAATTCCACACCAATTACCTTACCCCAAACTAGGATACCTTTAAAGGGACTAAATGACGGATAAACATACATAGATACCAATATTACATCCATGACTCGGAAACAAACATTTCTGCTCATCACACAAATGATTGCACCTTGCAGGATTCGAACCTTCGACCGCTTGATTTCGTACCTATGGCCTCTAGCCAATAGACGAAACGGTCGTCTAAAAAACAAGTCTAAATAATAACAAGTCTGTCAAGTACGTAAGTAATAATGCAGTTGTCTATGATCAAAAAACCTCACGATCGTTGCTGCCAAAGAGTTTGAATTACGCTTACTAGCGTTTTTTGTGATACGGGTATAAAAATGCTAAAAGTAAGGAAAATGGCGCGATGTGAGCGATACCCGTGCAAAGCCGGGGCGAGTCACTAGTTGTTTAATATTTATATTCCATGCCAAGAATATCCAGTCGGCTCTAATGACGGAATGGTAACTTTGTGTGCCTAGACAAACCACTGTTCGCATAGACAGACAGCTGTTTGATTAAGTGAGGTTTGTAATTTATATATAGAAAATTTTGAAGATTTATAACTTTACACATCAGTCTCATTAAAGACTGCTTAAAGAAACTTTCTACTACATTGGGCGGCTAATATCATTTCTCTGATCATGTAATAACTGCCCAAAATGTATTTTTTCAAAAATAAAGCAGGCCAAAGCAGGTCAACCTCTAAGACAGCTAAATGTGACGTGCAGTCCACTTAGCGCAAGTAATAAACCTCAACTGCAACCATACTTTTAATAACCCATTCAACAAGAAACTACGCTTTAATGGAAGAGCGGTTTATAAATAATTTTCTGACAAATCAGGTTTATTTTCAGCCGAGATGGCAGGCAAAGGAGTTAATTTGTCCCTTGATAAAGTTAGATGAGCGACGACCCGCAGCTCAGAGGTAATTTGTTATCACAAATCAATCGGTGACAGCCACTGGAGGCAAAAAAGGGGAATTAAATTAGACAACTTTTGAAGATTGTGGTTAAGCTGGGATTTCCCAAGTTGATATTCCTTAATCTTTTCACCACGATAAAATGTTCTTAAAATTGCAAAAAGTATTCGAAAATGAGTAAAATATGGTGCAATTATTAATGACAAGCTTTTTTTTAAAATGGACTGCGAGAAAATATACATAATGTTCAGTAAGACACATTAATATGTTTTTGCGATCTATATCTCTCTATGACCAAGACAAAAACTTGATTAACAGAAATTCAGTTGATATATTTTCTAATCAAAAATTACGTTATTTTTAGTAATATTTTCATTTTTCTACTCAACGGTTTAAGTTTAATTTCTAAAAAAAAACTCACAGCATGAAAATATAGTTTACTATCCACTGTATAAATAGAGCCTGACTTTATTGTACCGTAGTAGAACAAAAAGTAGTGATAGATGCAGATAGCTAAAAAAAATAATCCACCATGAAATTTTCATAAGCTCAATAAATGTTTATATCAATAACTGATAGAGTTTAAGGGTATTCATCAATAAAATATTTTCAAATAGCGCTCCTAGCTGTCAAACGTTATGGATTCTTTATTAGCCACTCGTAAATTTGTGGTTGGTTGTCCGAAATTTATTTCACGTAGCAGTTTTTCGAAATGACTGATAAATGTCACAGGAAAAGTAACAGTTTGTATGAGGACAGTGTTGCACAGTGCGATCAAAACAAAATTGATACCGTTAGTCATTTTGGTTATTTTGTGTTGATACTCTGTAAGAGGACTGAGTATTGCAAGCGAGGCAGCTTCAAAACGATTGCTGTTTTTTTTTATTCTCGCTATATGAAATATTCATTCATATCAACGCTGTGCAGCGCTGCATATCTGGTTAGACTGGTTTTTGTTAGAAAATATATCGGAATAAAGTTTTACTATCCATAAATGTATAAAATGGCATAGGTTACATAATAATTTAAATAGAGAGTTATCGCGTAAAGTTTTTTCTAGCTATAAGAGGAAACATACATAGAAATTTATCATTAACGCCAAAATACGTCGCACCTTCATTAAAATATTACAAGCAACATGGATATCTAAACTATACAAACATTAATAATGTTGGAAATGTGACTCACCATGGCATCGCAAACACATAGTTTGTGCAAACGCCACAACACAAACTGTTTTGCCGACACCAGTATCTTATAACGGACAAACAACATAAAAGATTGGCAAAATTTATGGTATCGAACTCCAGACTGGTGGTAGACAGTCGCAAACATGTTGACTACGAGAACTGCACATTAGTCAGTGTCGCGACGTGGACGTTGGTCATATTATGGAACAAGAATATTTAAAATAAGACGGAGCCTATGTCATCACACAAACGAGTGAAGCATCGTAAATGGTGGCTGCGTAAGCGTGCGTGAGTGGTTTTTTGTGGTTGATACACAATTTCATCACAAGGAAGCAGCAAAAGTATTCATTACAAATTAATCAAAAAAAAAACATGGGATTGTTTTTTTTTACAGTGCATTTTTATCGAGAGGATAACTAATCAAGAAGTGCTCGAAATTTGAGTCGCAAGATTCCACCCGGAACGACGGACAGATAAACAAGAGATTGACTTAATAAAATATGGTAACGTGGTAAAAACTGCATTGTTTTTGATTTTTCAAAAACAAAATTAACACGACTATCAAGTTCGAGATCTTGCTGCGATGTGGCGGCCTATCGTCTTAACATAGTAAGAGTGTGTGCGTGAGGCTTGTGTGTACGAGCGGATCGGCATATCTTGGGTGCTTCACTTACGATTTAGCGGTGTGGAATACGTCTACATTATTGTTTTAGAGTTGACTTATCGAAAAACTTAAGTAAAGTAGTGTCACGATAGCGAAGGCTACTAACAAGTTATAGATAGATAACACTTTATTGCACCAAAATAAACACAAATAAAAAAAACTACAGTAAAAGTAGTACAGTCGGCGGCCTTATCGCTAAACAGCAATCTCTTCCAGGCAACCGTAGACTAACTGTAGACCGTAGGGTAGGTGAGTGAGTGTCAAATGTAGTATTGGGTGCTGTCCGGTTAGATAGAGCGCAAGAAATGCAAGTAGCAATTACATGAGAAGAGCCGAAGATAGGGCGCAGGGGCACACATCAAAAGAGGCCTTGGTCCAACAGTGGACTATCACATGGTGATGATGATGACAATGAAGGCTGCCAATTATTTTGTATCAGGGTTTGCAGAGTTACAACCTGTAGAAAACCGGAAAAGTGCGAGTTGAACTCGCTTGGTGAGGGTTCCTTACGAGGAATGTAATTAACTCACAGTGTTGAGAGATTTACCATGTTAATTTAAGACCATAGACTTCTTATAGGTTTCCTGTAATCTATAACTAAAGAACTATTTTCTGCTCTTTTTTTAAAAGCATTTATTTAACCTCACTTTTATGTATATGTATCTATCTATGTATCTATCTATGTATCTATCTATGTATCTATCTATGTATCTATCTATTGTATCTATCTATCTATGTATCTATCTATGTATCTATCTATGTATATATCTATGTATCTATCTATGTATCTACTTATGTATTTATGTATTTCTGTTCCTGGAATCTTGCAATTCAAATTTCGAGCACTTCCCGATTTCAATTTCGATAAAAATGCAATAAAAAAAGAGAAAATAGTTAATTTAAAAAAAAAATAAGAAAAAATAGGATTTATTTTTAATTTAATTTTTCACTAATACATATAAAAAAAATGTTAAAGGGTAAATTTTTATCTATTTTCTACACTATCTGCATAAAGAAGAAATATTTGTTTTTTTTTGTATCTTTGTTTGTATTGGATAATCTCAATAAATAAACATATAGAAAACTACATTATCAGCGAATAATATGGGCAGTACTTTATTTTTCAAAAAATGTCCCTACGAAAATTGCAAGGTATAAAAATTTGCAAAAAATACGATTACTCGCTGTAAGGAACGGAATGACATGTTGCCGCGGAAACGAAATAATAACAAGTCTGTCAAGTACTTGAGTAATAATGCAGTTGTCTAAGGTCAAAAAGCACCACGATCGTTGCTGCCAAAGATTTTGAATCGGCGTATTTGGCGTATTTTTTTAGATGTTACATTGCAAGTAAAAAAATGCTGAGGTATTCAGGTAAAACTATTTTATCGGGCTTTTACCTAAAAAAATTAGTAAATGCTAGGTTGTGCAAGTGACAGCTGGTAAATGTTAGGTTAGGCTAGTTTTTTTATCTGTATGAGTCCTAAATAAATCCTCATGAATACCGCTTTCCATCGGTATTCATGAGGATGTAAAGGTAAAGTTAGGTTTACCTCACAAAAAAATAATTGTTTAGTCTTTTTCAACATTTACCATGTCTCTGAGGTAAATCTTAAGATTTATCAAATGAATGGTGGTAAAAGTTCAAAATGAACGATGACCACAGAACTATTCGGACTATTAACATTAAAAGTTGGAAAATCTTAGGTATTACAGGTTGATCTAAGGATTAACCGTAGTTCGGGCTTTTACAGTAATTTATGTTTGTATGTTTCTTTGGCGCGTCCTACAGCCTAACTGGCTTGACGGATTTAGATAAATGAGGTATCATTGGATTCATCTTATTCACGAGAGTTCTATAGGATATATGAAGTGTCAAAAAAACTAATATGGTGGCTTACAGCTGACATTTTGTATTTTCGACGGTCCAAAAAATAAAAAATAAACCTATCGTGTTATTACAAAACACCCACAATCCAGTACTAAACAAATGATGTGTTGACTGTACAAATTGCAATTCCTTTGTGGCACTATATAGACCAAACGCTCCGTCCGATTTTGATGATTCTTACGTCAATCGATTTGTCTTAATCTTGCGAGTGATACTAAAGTCATGACATTAAAAAACTCATTAAGGCGTCGAAAAAAAAGAAAAAGAAAAACAAATAAAGTCGACGAACTATGTCAAGTGGGATAACATTGAATAGATATTTGAAAACAATTTTTTTGTTATCTTGTTATTTTTTCATTTCGAATGAACATTTAGGATCTATAACGATTTAAAGAAGGTTAGCAATCATTCTCACTAATTCTCATAAATATGAACTAAATAGTTTATAATAAAAATAAATTATTATGAAAACAAAAACCATAAAGCGAACAAAAATAAGAAGAAACAAACAAGCTTTAGATTTTTGATTTTGGAATATATGATGCAATGAAGTGTAAAAAAATGGCAGCTGTAAGCTGCCTTATTAGTTTTCTTTACACCATATTAGTTATGTAAGTGTTTTATTAATGTCATGCCACATTAGTTTTAAAAAAAATACCAAAATATATCGTATTATTACAAATCACCCACAATCCAGAACTAAACAAATGTTGTGTTGACTGTACAAATTGCAATAAGCATACTGTGATTAGAATACTTTAACAGTAGACGTAATTCTGTAGTTGTCTATATGCAATTATAGGCATGGTGCTAATGTATGGTGATTTCAAAATGTTGGCATTGATTACTTGAAAATATTCAAAAGTCAACTAAGAGCGATAGTAGACATTGCGCTACGAAACCTTAATCAAAATAAAGCGGGTACTGCTAGTACTTATAAAAAAGCTGTTATTAACATAAATCTGTATAATGAAGATGCTTTAAATAAAATTGGGCTAGGGTACTGAACATTAATGTAACATTTATAAAAATGTTGTCTGACTGTCTGTTTGTTTGTTTACGCATCATGTAAAAACTACTAGACCTATTGAAATGAGGTTTTCACTGTTGGATAGCTCAGGTGTTGACTTTGACACATAATGATTCAATTTATATGGGAACACTTGGAGAGTATACACTTTCAAACAAAAAAAGGATTTACGGAGATATGGAAGGAAACAAAAAAATAAAATAAAAAAATATACGTACAGTCGAACATATAACCGTCTCCTTTTCTGAAGTCGCTTAATAATAATAAAATACAACCAAGGTTGTCTACATACCCCTTAGTATTTGTAAGCTGGAGTGGCAGTTGGCTGGTCAGATCTGACGAGGGACTGATAACCGTAGGGGTAGACGTGTTCTTGAGTGGAGACCGTGACTCGGCAAACGTAGTGTAGGGCGCCCTCCAGCTAGGAGGAGCGACGATATATACGCAAAGTGGCTGGCAGCAGTTGGAAGAGAAGAGCCGAGGATCGGGCTTAGTGGCGTGCTTTGGGAGAGTAGTATCAAATATAGTTCCATGTGTTTTTTACTGTTAAGTTTGATATGTCAGAATATAACAGAAAATTTTCTATGACAGAAAATTTTAATTCAATGAATAATAATACAAACAATATGATTTAAATTTCATACCAGCTAAGATATCCGTTCAACGTACTAAGAATAAGTATAATTTAAAAAAATAATGTGAAAAATAAGCTTTTACGGGTTATTTTTTTTGTTGCTTTGTATTTTTTTTATTGTTTTTTTTTCGTCTTTTTAGTTTTTTTTATATATTTTTTATTTTTTCATATTTTCTTCTTGGCTTTTTACTTTTTATTTGTTTTCTATTGCGTTTTCCTCGGTTTGTGAGCTACCCTAAAAGTTTCAGCCAGATAGCTAATCGGTAGTGCTCGAAATTGCAAGATTCCAAGACAGACAAAATACATACATGGATGATACATGGATATGTGTGTATAGATACATACATACGTAGACAAGTGAATTTAAATAAAAGCTTTTAAAAAAGGCGGGTAAAACAAAACTATAATTAGCAGTCCGAGTCGTTCCAAACAAAAACATAAAACTTAACAAGCGAATCATTTGAACTACTCGTACGAGCCCGTTGGCTGTAAACCAAAAACGTGGCGGCATCGAGTGGCCGGGCCGAGTTACCGCAACATCTGATCCCGGTTTAATTAGACAATGCCTGGCATGGGTGTATCTAGGATTTAATTGGGAGGGATTGACGAAAAACGAGTGAGCGTCTAAGTTTGACTGGTTTTGGCATGTTGTTATAAGGAATAGGTTTCATTTCGAGGAAAGTTCTGCTATCGTATTGACAACGCTTTGCGTTTGTTTTTTGACAGAGGATAGGTTCTTGCCTAGTTACCCTGGCTCTCTGTACAGGGCAGAGTTTGAGCGCCACGGAAGAAGGCTTGGGACCAGTGGAATAACACCTTCCTGGGAAATATTAAGTACTGTTGTGTTTAGTTACACAATTGGAAAATGTTTGTTCGATATTTACCAATTGTGTTTTATGGTTTTTGAACATAATCCTATTTCAAGAGTTTTTTTAATACTTTGATATGTCGAAAATAAAATACTCTGAGAAAATATTTTTCTGTTCAACGAGCGTTATGACAAAACTTAGGTCAAGTTGAATTGTATATCAAAATCTCAAGTCGGCAATCCCTTGGAGCTGTGAAAAAAAAACAAACTTTTAAGTCAAAGCAATCAAAAGATACTGCCGTTTATGCTGCAGTCTCATAAGAATCAAAACCTTCCTGTTGACCTAGAATTATGATATTTGGCAAGAAACAATGTCATATAGCTCAAGTAAAGGAAAAAAATTGAAAACCGTAAACTTGCAGTTACAATAAAAAAAATGAAACAAGAGAACCGCAGATAATTAGAGTAAATTAGATAAAGAAAGAAGTGAAAAATGTGACTTTCTCGCACACTCGACCTTCACTCATATTGGGGGGTCATTCCCCCCTCACTACGTTCAGGTCTCGTATGCTTGTATAATATAATTAAACCTTCCATTAAATCCATGTTTTTGACATAAGTACTTGTTGGTATATAAACTAACGTGAGCGTGATTCATTATATATATAGATATGTTACGACTGTCACTCACGAGGTATTTCGTCAAACAATTCGACCGGTGTTCGGACGTTAACGACGTCCATCCTCAGGAGTTTGCGTAGTGAGGGCACGACGCGAACACACACACGTTCACGAAATGTAAGTGGTTCACGAACACGTTCGCGAAATGTAAGTGGTTCACGAACACGTTCGCGAAATGTAAGTGGTTCACGAACACGTTCGCGTCGTGCCCTCACTACGAAAACTCCTGAGGATGGACGTCATTAACGTCCGAACACCGGTCGAATTGTTCGACGAAATAACTCGTGTGTGACAGTCGTAACATATCTATATATAAGTACTTGTTGTTTCGTTTCCATGGCAACCGTTTCTTACAGCAAGTAATCAACATTTTATCAGTTTTATTCTGTTTTCCCGTAAAAACTTTCAATTTTCCGGGATTAAAAGTATCCTATGTTTTATTCCAGGGTATAAGCTATCTTCATTCCAAATTTCATCAAGATTCGTCCAGCCGTTATAACGTTAAAGCTCCCCAAAGAAACAAAAAAACAAACAGACAACGTTTGACTTTTATATATCGCTATGGATTGTAGCTTACGGCCTTATATATAAAAAGTTAATAAACGTCAATTAGTACTGCGCAGCACAATATTGTAGTGCGCAGTATTACTAATCATTGCTTAACTTTTTATACATAATGCAGTTATTGATTAGTTATAACTCCTGTAATTAACAAAATTAGTTGATAGACTTAGTTTTGTAACTCAGAAACAAAAAATAATAAGGCTAAATATCGTGCGTCCGCCTTTTTACACGACTGCCCAACAAAAAGAGTGTATTTAGCATTCATGTATGTATGTATGTTTGTTTGTGAGTTTCTTTATTCCACCATAACTTTTAAATGCGTGAACAGATTTAGACGTTTGGGGTATCGTTAGAATCCTAACATCCCCCGCGTATCTTTCCAGTATCGAGTATATTGTTTTGAAATGTTCAATATGACACAAATTTCTAACACGAAAAAAAATACTTATTTTCAATATGGGTATCAAATTGAAGGCCTTACTAAGCACATTCCAACAGTGTATAATTTGTTGACAAAGGCTCTTTTTTGCAGGTTTTTTTAAAATATATGTTGACCGTTTTTTCCGCCAATTGCGGACCAATTTTGAAATATTCATTATTTTTTTCCTGGTTGGTCCCGTATAAATTTGATCAGTTGGTTTTTTAGTTATTACTTAATCCATTTGAAGTTAATTTTTTATACCATAGTATTTCGTACAGCTCTTGTAACACATCAACATGCCAAAAAGATCAGGGCCTACCTAAAATTAGTTAAAAAATATACGCAGCAAGTACTTCTCTACTTCTTCCTAATCTGAGTGAAATTATTTGACATGGCCTGAAGTATTCATAATAGTAATAAAACTTATCCATTCCACTGCATACTAATAGACAGGCACGTTTCCTACAATATGGTTGGTCTCTTCTGCCAAATTCACGAAACAGTTTGCTTGTAACTGGCTGGAACTGTTTGGACAATAGACCACGATATAACGAGAATAGTTTATTTTCACGGAGTTGCCACATTGTAAGGACTTGGCATGAACACAAAAGGGCCAGCCAAAGCTCGGAAGCTGTGAAGCTGTTGACCAGTTGTAAATAAATGAATTAGTCTTTGGCTAACCGTTAGTTATAGGTATTTATCTACACTCATATTGTAAAAACCGGATTATGAATTCAAAAATGGTGGCATAATGACATACATTACGCACGGCACGTCTAAATAAGAAAAAAAACATTATTACACAGTTTTTTAAACTAAACAATGTTATAATATATACTTTTTCCCATAAAAGCACAGGTTTGGCTCCGCACTACGAGGGGTTTCGCCATTTATTTTCTATGGTGGTGCGTGTAAGACCGTATGCGCACGAATTCGCTGTGGACTGGATATTGACGCCATAATTTACTTTACATTGTTACCTAACCGATTTAATGTGTTTCTTTTGATTATCAAATGTTTTATCGTGTTTAAAAATGTGTCAAACATATGTTAAACATGTGAAAACAGAGTTCGTGAGGAAAATTTGACTCCTCCTGACATCACGGAACTGCAACGAACACGAAGAAAGAGCTTTTACTAGCAAAATCAAGAACATATTACGATATTATATTTTTCATTAAAAGTAAGTTCCCATTGCATGAGTGTAGATAAAGTAGTGTATGAAACGGCACATACAGTTACCGGTAATAAATAATGCACATCAGCCTTTGGAAAGAGACAGTTGGCTGTTTACTAAGATTTCCGAACACTGACGACTATCCATTAATCACCGTATTTATTAAATGTCGTTTCATATAAACCCTTTGATTTATACGTCCTTCAGACAGTCTCTTCAGATATTGTGTTCTAAATTTTGTTTAGATCTAGATTTGAAAGTTGTTGCTACTGGCCGCCAACGTGTGAAGGTAGCTTAAATTTGGGTCATTCATGACAATAGGTACAGGTTTCCGAAAAAGACTTTCTTCTTTTGCATTTTCCCATACGATGAAATTGTTACCTATTATAACCTTTATTATAAATATTTTTCCAGGGATTTCGTTGGTCATAGATTCTGTATCACATTTATTGCGTAGTACTTTCAGGTGTAAATATGTAGTATAATACTTTCGCTATTCTTGCATTTTTATGAAATTATTTAGTTTTTGCATTGTCAATATTCCTTGTTTCCGTGACAATAATATCGTAATTTGCGTGCTTTTAATTTTTTCCTCTTTTCCTTATATTTACATAATTCTTTTTTAAATACAGACAGCGAGATAAGCGATCAAAAACAAAAAAAAATGAGCTCATTGCTCAACTGTGAAAATTAGGTTTTTTAATTTTAGTATGCATGGCTTAAAGGAACATCGTTCGACTCTGATCTTTAGTAGCGGAGTTCAATTCCCAACTGGAGTGTTTACATTTTATACATAAAAATGTGTGATGGCTTATAACTTGAATATGGCCGAGCTCAGGCGGAAAGAGCCGACGAGCCACGAGCGCTCGCGTCGTGGAACCTATCTATCGCCAACATCAAAAATTCACGTTCTAAATTCAAAACTCATTACTGCCCTCTCTGAAAGTCTTAAACAGAAAGTTTGTTGAGTTTGCTGCTTATGATTCTTCTTTTCGAGGAACCAATCAGCGTTTTTCGAATATACGGGATGAAAAAACAATTTTGTATAATTTTGTGAATGATTAGATTTAATGCTGGGTGGTTTAAACAACTCTATATCATATATTATCAGCTAAATGCGACCGTAATATATTGCACCTGTATAACGACTGACAAACAAAGAATATAACTGACAAACATTACACACGTAGGGTGTGACAACGCTCTACGAAGCCAAAATTTGCCGAGGAAGAGACTCGGCAAATTTCGGCTTCCAAAAACCGATGTGCATTATTTATCGCCGGGTGCTGTAACTAAGTATTAAAACACTCGATTGATACTATTAAAAACTAACTTTCGTGTTTAAATTCCCCTCACTATGCAACCGTCTCATAAAGTACTATTATGCTATGGTTGGCAAGTAATATTATACCCATAGACACCCATCACACTGATGGGTGTCTATGGGTAAAACATGACATAATCGAAAGTGCTTAAAAACCAGGCTGCAAACAAAACTAAAAGGAGGCAAAAATTTAAGTGAGAATGGTTGCATACCAACTTTAAATCGTTATACTCGTAGATCCTAAATGGGCGTTCAAAAAATGAAAAATGTTAAGAGAAACCTAGTGATGATTTTCAAATACCTATTCAATGATATCCCACTTAACATAGTTCGTTGACTTAAATATTTTTCTTTTTACAACATGGCGTCTGATTGTCGCCATATTGAATTTTGATTACCAACAATGTTTTTTTTTATTTTCCTTAGTAGCATTTGCAAGATTAATACAAATCGATTGATGTTAGAATCATCAAAATCGGTTCACGCGTTTGGTCTATATGGTGCCACAAAAAAAAACAAACATACATAGGCTGAGAAACACATTAGGTACCCTACGCGCAGTCGGGAAATAAAAGGTATGTTGTTCCGTTTTGCGTCTTTTCTATGTATGAGGAAAACAGGTGTCATTCTTAAAAGGATAGCGAAACGTATGGCCACGCCGGCTCGCATCAGGCTTGGATGCGAATGCTGCAATAAAACGTAGTTTGTAACGTTAAATTTAAATAATCTAAAACATTACAAAACTCTACAGTAATTATAATAACACGTATTACATAGTCATATTACATAATGACTTTCCTAAAAAAAATACACATCTATGTATTTGGGGCACATTAACGCGTTCTGTTTCTGACCTCGTTCCTTTAACTGGGACCTAAAAGTGCGGCGGTGCTATTAAAACTTGGAGCCAAGCAGGTCGTTAGAGTACTGCACTTTTGCAATCCTCTACACACGGTTAATGAATTTATGGAATCAAAAATTAATTAGAACATTTAAAAAATAAGCTTTTATGCAGTAACCATTTCATGATGAAACTTAGAAAGGGCTATCACAATTAAATTAATATATGTTGCTCGTCGATAATTATATTATGTTAAAGTGTATTTTATTATTTACTAGTCGCTCAAAGAGTTTTGACAGGGCCGACAAAATTGAAATTGGTCGGTATTGCTCCACATCATACCTGGAACCACTCTTGTGTACTGGAGTTATGTTAGCCCTTTTCCATACCTCAGGAAAGATACCTTCGTTTAAACATAATGAAATATTTATAACCATATTATTCTAGTGAATGGATTCAAAAAATTAACGATTCATGACTCATAGTAGAATTTAATTTTACTAAGAGTAGCACCACATTTTAAATGCGTACTTCCTTTGCGACTCTTGTCCAGATAAAGATTTTGCCTACTTTAAAAATTCAATCTTTTTTCTCCCAATATCAAATTAGTAGACAAGTGTTCTTTAACTCGCATGTTTAAGAATATTAGACATTATTTCTCAACTTTCATAGTTGACAAGTTTTGTTCAATGGTTAAGTGTTCATTTTTTTTATATACCCAAATTATTGCCCATCGGCTTTCTGGATGATGTCTGTTTTTCAGTAGATAGGGCAAGGCAGCTCATCGTATGTACTCGTATACCTGTAGATAATGAAATAGCTGATGGGTGACCATGGGTGACCTATGTTCCCGATACCATCGCGGTTCTGCTGTGCATGTCGCAGTTTACTACTAGTATTTTTCATAGTTACCAACTATATATAACAGTTGATGCAAAACTCAGTTTCCGGGATCATTGTGACGGAATCGTCAATAGAGCCAGTAAAATGCAGCTTTATAGCAAGACAGGCTAAATCTTATAGAAATAAGGATCTCTCAATTCGTCTTTTTAATAGTCTCGTTAGAAGTATTCTGGAATACTGTAATGTTGTATGGAACCCGGTGAACCAGGTTCACTCAGATAGGATTGAACAAATTTTAAAGCGCTTCATGTATCCTCGTGTCATCTTCATTGAGAACAAATGTAAATTATTACGGTCCTAACAGTCCCGGCTTGAATATTTTAATGTTATGCCATTGCACAAGCGTTGGGAACTAAAAAATATTTTACTGCTGTACAAATTAGTAAATGGGTTGGTTGACTGTCCAGAAGTTTTGAGAAAAATAAAATTGAGAGTCCCCAGGCCTAGCAGTAAGCTTCTATTTAGGAATACATTCATGTTGTCCAAGTGTGAAACCAAAATGTTGAAGCACACCCCAAATACACCGTATGTGTAGCTGTCACAAAAAAATGCTTCATTGCCCTCAATAAAATTTAAACTGAATAAATTGTTTAGTATATAAATGTAAAGGTTTATATACCTACTTACGTAATAGTTAGCTATTTATTTTTTAATTTACAGTAGTCTTAAGATTACGTTTTGTGTTCAGTTTTAGCTAGTAACACTTCTAGTTCACTAGTAAATTAGTAATTGTGGATTTTTTATGTTGGTTATGGTGTAAAACAAAAACCTCATAATAATGATGCTTCTGTGAATGTTTATTAACATATTAAGCCGTTTTGTGAACGACCAATAAAAAAAGCTTTGGTTCTCAAATTTCATAACACCACACCAATAATGAGCGATGGAAGCCTAACGGTTCTATAGTGCAACTTAGAATCCAACTATATCGGGTTCGATCCTAGGCTCCGCACCTATGACTTTTCCAAGTTATGTGTGGTTTTCCATCGTTCCGTGCTTTGGAGGGCACATTAAGAACTTTAACTCTGACACCAGAGGCCAGCACTACCTCATACTACAAACAAACAAACAAACCAATAATAATATATCACAGTGAGTCCAAGTGTTTTCAATTTTGCTTGTCTTTTTGAGAAACTGTGTGTATCGTTCGTAACATAGTCGCCAACTTTATTGAAGCTTGTTTAGTTTTATAATGCGCTTCGTATTGTCAGGACTTTATTGGTGCATATTGGAGATAGTATTGTCTTCGCAATGCCTTATTATCTTTAAATCTGTTTTGCATTTAAAGTTTAGTTCTCTCATAAAACAGAATCAAGATGAACTGATGATAAACTCAAGATATTTGGTTCCAACTTTTTCAAATTCGACAAAATATTTGTCCAAAAGCTTCTGGTCTAATCTTTTCTCTTGCTTTCAGGCAAAATATGACCAGCAGAAATTGTAGTGATAAGATTTTCAGATCATCACTGAAGATTATTCATCGATGCAATCTCGATTGGTTGGATTCTGACTTGAACAATCATGTCAATGTATTAATTATGTCACGTTTTTAAAAACTTTTATTAAATTTGCAATGTATTTTAGTTTGTTTAGGTGAAATCTTGAAAGATGTATTAGGACCACTTCCTTTTATCCTACGAAAAATCTCATTGAAAAGTAACATCCGCAAAAATCGATACCAAAATATTTATCTCCAACAATGGACGTTTTAATACAACTGCGGTGGATGCAGCTGCATTTTAATAATAGATTAACCTCAGTTCAAACATGGGCGGCGCATGTAATCTTTAGTGTAAACACAAATTTAATTAATTCTGCTATGACATGAGCACACAAAGTACAGGCTCGGTGGAAAGCAGTGTCTAAGGTTTAAGAAATTTGAGCAAGATTAAGGAAATTAAACTTCCTTGCTCGTGTCAATTTTGTAAAGTATAATAATGACTGCTTTCATGATTCGAATACCCAATGCGCAATGGTAAGCACTCTAATGGTAACTGACCAGGGGGCTAGGACAATTTAACATTGTTCCGTACCGTTTCATTATCCGCAGTTGCTAATGCTTAATAATAGTCAACTTCCGGCATCGCATTCATCGCTATTTCCGTGGAATATCTATGGCAAGCGTTAGTAAGTATTATCCAAATATATTTTATTCTCTTTGTATCAAATCTCCGCAAACTGATAAATCGTTCATTCATTTTCAGTCTAGAGATGTTTTAATATAATTTATTCGTTCCGAAATCTAGTGCATTTAGCCATATGTTTCCGCAATCTAGTGCATTTAGCCATTAACAATTGAAGAAACAAAAATTTAAGTAATAAATACAAAATCAACAACGTGTCAATTGTCCTCTCGGTTTACAACTAGTCGGTTAACGCTACAAAATTTGTTAACAAACGTTTGTTTACAAATTTTGTAGCGTTAACTGCATGTATACTACGTTCCGGTGTGATTGTCTGTAAAGTTTCGTCGTTGATCCTGGTCAAAGGATTTTTCATCACCTTATGTCAATCTAGTTTTGGGCAATCAAAAGATATTAAATCTAAAACATCACAACTTCAAATTAATTATTGTTTTGGCCAATCTTGTTTTTTCCTCAGTTGTTACGCTTGTGGAATGTAACATTATCTAAGATATCTGCCATAACCACTGCAATGAAAGCTACATAATAGCTAAATATAAAGCTATTATATATATGGAAAGCTTATATAGCAGTATACTTTATATATATATATATATATAATAAAAACATGGAAGCTTATATACTGCTATGTAAGCATACTGTGGTACTGTCAGGGTTGACTCGGGACAAACCTCGTATTCTGTACGCCCACACGAAACGGGTTGATTCGCTGACAAGTATTTATGTAATGAACAACATTACGAGACGGTATTTGTTTACTTCCTGTGAATATATAATTCTATGACTTCTGCCAAGAGAGAATAAATACGTCATATAATTTTCTACAAAGAAGCTTTTAAAGTTATAAGCAAGGGAAGGAAATAAATAAATGATAAGCTTGTTTCGTCGTGTATTTATATACAAACACTATACATACTACGTTATTACTGTTTAACTGTTTATTATTATTCTAGTAGTTAATCAATTTTAATCGTCAACATTAAAAATGCTTGCTGTCAAACAAAATTCTAAGTCAAGACGACATTAAATTATGTCTGTTTTAAAGGATAATTAATAAGTTCCACCTGTGGACATCAAAGAGAGCTAACTGAAATATAATGTACTCTTTTTTTTTTGCGGCAGAGCGGCCAGGCCCAAACAAACTTATCAACTTCAATTAAATTTCTCACTATTTTAAATATTAACAGTGTTCAGGCGGGTTCTCACTCCAGTCTTGAGTTACGGTGACCTGAACAAACAAAAATATTAATTGTGTATCAACGCCACTTGATATGCCCGAAGAAATTTATATATGCTGGAAGAGTTCTTAATTTGCAAAGTTTCAACCGATATTTAAATTATAACAAACTTTGATCATTCACCTATTATTTTCTTGGCTTGTTAATAACTTCGTTTAAGTTGATTTATGTTTAGACGAGAGAGAGCAAACAAAGATATGTAAACGTTATTAAATTAGCTAAGTAACACAATTCGGCTGAATGTTAACACAAAGACTTTTACTAAATTAACTAATAGTTTACTAAAGCACATTTTCTTAAATGTTTTTACAGTCGCGCATGACTGTGCTTTCTAAAATAATAATATCAGGAGTTTTTTTTAATTCTGAGTAGATTCTCACAGTAAAAGATGGTACAACTTAAATAAGACAGTAACAAGACATAACTTCGAAAACTAAACACGCACAACTGCGATGAAGGTGAATCGATTGATACTTCACTTGTCAAAATCGGACCATGTTTTTAGTTTGAACATATAACCATTCCATTACCTTGCTGTATTTGGGTAAAAATAATAATATTGCTGACCTTAAGACGAATCGATTGACACCTCGCTTGTCAAAGTCGGACCAATAGGGGCGACTCTATGGTGGAACATCCACATATATACATACTAGCTGATGCCCATGGCTTCGCACGCGTGGTCTATTCTGTATGTTAAAAGTACTCTTTGTGCTATTCCAGGACTTAAAATACCAATATACCAACATTAGATCAAAATTCCTTCAACCGTCAAAAATATTTTTATCGATCGCTCGGCTTTTTCTCATCGGATTGAGATATAAAGTACCCTAGTTTTTAAGTCAAAACATCAGTGAAAACCGCAACACAATCGGTCCAGTAGTTTTTACGTGATGCGCGAACAAACATACAGACAGACAGATAGACACGACTTTTTAAAATGTTATATTCTTGTTCAGTAGCTTATTTTATGTACCCTAGACCATTTCTTTATTAATTATCTTCTTTGTACAGACTTTTTCGTGCCTATTGCTTTATTATCCACATATATACATATATACATACATATACTGTTAAACTCATTACCCTGCGTAGTTGGGTAAAAAGGGAATAAATGATTCAACCTTCCAGTAAAACTTTGATCTGCGATAATAACCCTCGTCGCTAAAATGTGGCAAGTGTGGCCATGTACACAAAGGAGCTAATTGTTTGCAGCGAGACGGGCATCAGCAAACATGGCAGCACCGTGAAACACGCTGTTTGTTTTTTTCTAACCATGTATAAAACCATTTTACATACATTACTTGAGAAAATATAGTTTTTCGTTAGTTTAGTTAGATGTTAATTAGCGATATATCACCAAAATCTTGTGGGCAACTGGTTTGAACCGGTTGAAAGCAAGGTCTAATAGGGAAACGACAACTAACAAATACTTTGTTATAATCTATAACTAATCTATAACTATCTATATCTATATCTAATCTATACTTTCTTATAATAAAGCAATAGCAACGAAAAAATCTGTACAAAGAAGACAATTTAAAAAAAAATGGTCTAGGGTACATAAAATTAGGTACTGACCAAGACTATAACATTTTTAAAATTCGTGTCTGTCTGTTTGTCTGTCTGTATGTTTGTTCGCGCATCACGTAAAAACTACTAGACCGATTGCGATGAGGTTTGATAGCTCTGTTTGATTCACTGTTAGATAGCTTAAGTTTTGGCTTAAAAACTGGGGTACTTGGTTTCTCAATCCAATGAGTAGAAGCTGAGCAATTGATAAAAATATTTTGACGGCTGAAGGAATTTAGGTCAAATGTTGGTACATTGGTATTTTACGAGTAGGTCCTGGAATAGCATTAATTTTACTTTTAGCCTAGAGAAATAACGACGCGTGCGAAGCCGCAGGCAACAGCTAGTATAAAATAAAGAATAAAAAAAATACACTAAAATAAAATACTTTGCTTTTGATGTTCTAATATATATACGAAGCCATACCAATATATAAAAGTGAATCGTTGTTTGTTTGTTTGTTTGTTTGTTTGTTTGTTTGGGGAGCTTTCACAAATTTAGAATAGAGATAGCGTATACCCTGGAATAAAACATAGGATAATTTTTATCCCGGAAAATTGTAAGTTGGGAAAACTGGAAAATGTCGATTATTCACTGTAAGGAACGGTTGCCATCACTGAACGGTCTGTGGTTGCCATGGAAAGGAAATAACAAGTCTGTCAAAACACATCAAGAGCATTGGTGCTATACCTACTTTTGCATTGGTTTATAATACCCTAAAAGAAAATAGGATGCATTTTATACGCTTTATATTAGCTTCACTTGTATGTTTGTAACCGACTCCTTTGGACGCTATTTTGACACACTTTAAACGGTCAGATTTCATTCAAATTTTGCACACCTGTCAGAGACCGATGACAATGCAATAATTCGAAAAAAAAAAACAAAAAAAGTAGAAAATAAATAATAGTTTAAAAAACCTAAAAAACACGCTTTCTATAGAAAACCAAACTAAAAAATAGAAAATAAATTTTAATAGTGTAAATAAGAAAAAAATGATTTATTTAAAAAAAAAGCGTGGGGTGCTTTTTAAGATATTATCGAAATGATAATTCTTCTTCTCATATCTGTCAATGAAATATTTATAACTATTGACCCATGCACCCCACCTTTTTTTGGAAATAAAACATTTTTTTCTATTAAAATTTATTTTCTATTTTTTTGTTTGGTTTTCTATATAAAGCGTGTTTTTTAGTTTTTTTAAACTATTATTTTCGCGATAAACAGTAGTCCGCGCGTACGAAGTCGTGGGCGGAAAAACTAGTATTTGTGAAAACATCAAAAACACTTATCATTTCACTGTTTTCAGCCGTAGAGCATACAAATATTAATTCTATTGTTTAGCAATCAAAAATATTTAAGAACTAAATGGTTTCATTTACTTTGATATTTCATTTTACGTCGCAGTTGTTGAAGTTTTAAAATACAATTTAAGATAGAAAATAAACGGGGTGATACATTTTCTCCTATGTTTCACCACCTACAAGTTGGGTCCGGCAGCTACAATAAATTTTCATCACATAATTAGGGTAAAGAAAGACAAATGACTCTCTTGGTTGGGTCCTCGTGTGTTGTATTGTCACCCCAAAGTTATCATGTGCACTCCTCGACAAAGTGAATAATAGGTTTAGATGGTGTAGTATTATAGATTTATTTATTTGAAATCTTTAGCAAGCACCAACAAATACAAACGACTTATGTAATGGGACTAAAAATAAGCTACTGAACAACAATCCAACTTTATTTTTTATTGTGTCAACTAATTGCGATACGGTTTTCACTGTTGGATAGTTTAGGTTTATACTTAAGGCCGGTGGTATCAGTGAATTTTATGTCCCTCTTATCCGTCATTAAGTAGAGCGGGAAAGATGATACATCTCGGGAGTAAAATTTAAGGTTTTTATTTATTAGTAGGAAAACTAAAGCTTTGAATTAAAAAGTGTCTAGCCATTTTCTCAATCATAATAAGTTCTTTCTCTTGGTATATCCTTGATATCAGGGGTATCTTTCCAATCAATGTTCTAAGCATAAAGTAGTGTTACCTTTGATTTTATTTTCTATCGAGTGAATTCATACTAATCATGTTTATGTGTTTACAAAGTACGAGATAATATGTAAAATTTTGATGTGATACCAATTTCATACTTCTGGGTTAATTATAAAACAAGATACAGACGTTCAAAAATGATCGAAAATTGCTATAAGTGCTAGAACAGAGCCTTAAAAACTAGTGTACTTGGTATCTAAATACATGTGACTAGAAGCCGATCAATCGAAAAAACAATTTGATGTCTGAACGAAGTATAAAATTTGGTACCTGTATCGATACACAGAAATCGACTACAATCGACTTTTGGTATTGGGATAGCACATAATTCTTATATCCCAAAAAAATTATCACATGGGAAAAACCGCGGGCACAGCCAGTTATAATGATAAAATAATCTCTAATCAACTTGACCTATAACTAAATGTCAAGATTACGTTAATTTGTAATTGACCGAGCGAGCGCGAAGCGTCTCCGTTTCGGCTTGTGCAAAAATGCTTTCGTATGTCCGGATGTCCGTCTGTCCGGATCTCTATTCTCCTCTACAGGTCGCATTTCTCAACCAATCTAGACGAAACTTGGTATACAGGATAACATTATTTTTTTATCATCAGGGTTTTTGATGGGGATACTTCCCCCAAACAGGGGCAAAAAAGGGCTACTGAATATCTCAGCCTTATTAGATCCGATTTCAATGGTTCTTTTTTTATTTGAAAGGTAGTAACATTAAATTGGTGAAGATCTGACGAGGATCTTCGTCGTGATGAGCAGAATAGCTCCTCAAAATGCAGTAAATTTCTCACTATTAGGTTTCTACCAGTGGAATCATCCCTTTACCCACTAGGTAGGGATTGATGGAGCACCTTGGTTATTAATGTTAGTTTTACAATAAGGTGACTAGATGACGCTACTGTGTAGTGCTAGATTGTATGCAATAAAGTTTGTACGCACGAGATCTACAGTTCACAGAGTCAATAGTTATTTAAGTATATATTTATGGGCTGAAGCTTGTAGGTATCGTGCATGAATTCTCCACATTAATTTTATCACAATTTAGTTATGCAACACCAGCGAATAAATTTAATATTAATGCAACCCTTTCCTTGAAATGTTGACTTCCTGGAAGAGATTGTTTTTATTGTGAGTACTTTGTCTACCTACCTACAACTTTGATGAAAACATACGCATATGTCTTGGTTTGTAATATACATACGGAATAAAGAGTTCGAAATCTTAATAGAATTAAGTAAAACTGATAAAGTAAGAACAAAAGTTACTTCGGCTCTAATTTTTGGAAAACTATCCAACTTTCATAAAGTCGATTCTTATAACTCAAACCGACCTTTAGAACAGTCGTGGTTAATGTTACAAACTTGGTAGACAAGCAATAACTTCTATCAAGATGGCCGCAAACTTTTCCACTAAACCAACTATCTGTTTTTATCACAAACAAATTTTACAGAAACTTAATTCATTTAGCTTATATAAGGTTGTAAGTCTATACGATTGGGTAAGTCATTACGTTTCAGCAGTTTGAGCCATCTTGCTAACACGTAGAGCACAGCAACGTACACGTGAAAGGTTCACGTAGCTCTTACGTTGTTTTGTATCCCAACCCAATTCTTTATCACACGTAT
Source organism: Alsophila aescularia (assembly GCA_946251855.1). NCBI lineage: Eukaryota > Metazoa > Arthropoda > Insecta > Lepidoptera > Geometridae > Alsophila > Alsophila aescularia. The sequence goes on along the minus strand of OX276373.1, from coordinate 20,884,789 downwards.
TAACACCTAAATGGGATCCGAGTTAGGTTTAGATACGTGGAGGGCCTGTAAAGAGTGATGGTTAAAAGGCTGCGTTGAGCGGAAAATTTACGAGCGTTAGCTTGTGTTTTACTAAGCGTGTGACGAACTGCCAGTTGAGAATGTAATGAATAATGTGACAAGAATTTGTTTAGATCAGTTAAAACTGAAGTCTGAAACAAACTAAACTTAATTAAATTTAAAAGCACTTTATTATTTTTACCAATAAACCGACTACAATAGAAGGTACTTACTAAACAAGACTGAACTTAATCACAACCTTAAACCCGAGTAAGTTCGGGTTAAAAAATTGTATATGACAATCGGACTATAATTTTAGATTTTAACACATAACCCTCACTTTTCTTCGCCGTTGTCGGGTAAAAAAATAGCCTGTGGACATTATAAATGAATGTCGTTAGAATCGTTACATCCTCCCGAGTAACATAGGATACTCTTTCTATTGAAAAAAAATACATTTTTGCGGCAATATGGCTCCATTTACTAAGGCGAAAAAAAAACTGCGTGTTTTACAATATGGCTATCAAATTGAAGGGTATCAAAATGGGTATCAAATTGCACATCCTAACAGTATATAATTTATTGGCATAAATTCTTTTTTGGTAGGGCAGGCATGTTTTTTAGCTTTTAAGCTAGTCATTACAAATAAAAGAAGTCAGGGCCCTTACTTTCGTGGAATGGTTCGTATATGTTCGTGAATTATCGTAATGACGTCACACGTTTCCTGCAAGGAATTTCTTGTAGCATAGCGATTAAGTTAATTAAAATAAATAAAAAAAAACTCTTATACAGTAGTCATGGTGAAACTTAGACAATTACAATTAAATGCGTATACAATATTTCATGTCTGTGCTATCAACCGATCAGGACCCAACACTGAGTGCAGCAACCAGTTCATGGTAAAACTTAAAATCGTCTATCATAATAAAATGCTTACACATAATATCGTGTCTGTGATGTTGACCGTTGAAGAATTCCACTATCTGGAGTTTATCCTCGATGTCGATTCAGGTCATGCTTACCAAAAAAATGCATTGTCATTCGAACTGAACCAAAATGTAAAGTAAAAGTGGTTCTAATTGTAAGATTTGACCTAAACAACATAAATACATACAGACAAACAAACATTGCATTAAAGTTGATAAAAGCTTTTCAAAATCCTTATTTTTAAGTGATTTTCTTCCATAATAACAAAGTATGATATTGACTTCTCAAAATCAAAGACAGAACGTTTTTGGGCATAAAAATCAATCTGTCAGAATCCATTCGGAAAACGTCCGAGAAACGGGAAAATGAGGCTAATAACATAATAATAAAGGTAAAAGTCGAGGGCAACACACAGGAATAAACAAAACCCACCATAAATAATATTACACACTCATTAGTTTCATGGATTTTTATTTTCACAACTTTACCTTCATAATTTTTCCCTTCAATTGACCGGTACGCATACAGTTTGCAAGATTTGACCTAAACAAACATACTTTCAGAGATGTAACTTATCTAAGATACAAGTATCTGAAATACAGATACAAGATACAAAATACGTATTTCCATCTTATATCTAAAATACTTTTTTTAAATGTATTTTGTATCTTGTATTTATATACCATTCGTTTGTATACAAATGAATGGTATATAAATAGTATTTCGTAAATACTATGTTTTGTTGAAAATACTTTTCTTAATAATTACCTATGAATTGCCAATGCAAATAACCATCTATTGTCATTTGATGAAACTTTGATAGATGCCGAGAGTCACCATCAATCAAATTGGCCTCAGACTAAAGTTTCACAATAATTCATATCATAAACATAAAATTTTATGGAGTTTACTCCATAAAATTGTGTTTTATTTCAAAAAGTATTTTATCTCTAAAAGTATTTAGAAGATACGTATCTTGTATCTAGGATTTCAGATACCATTCCATAAGGTATCTTGTATTTGGTAACTGAAATACTTATTTTAATAGTATCTTGTATTTTGTATTCCAGATACTTTATGGGGTATAGGGATTATAGGGATTATGGGATTTTTGTACATCTCTGCATGCATTCATACAAACATCGCAAGTTAAATAATAGCTTTTAAAAATAGAAAAATCTCCCAACACTAAATAACCCCTATTTAAAATGAAATAAGGTAAAATTAAAAAAAAACTATGATAATAACCAATGCAAAATTATAGCACCAACGCTCTTGATGCTTTTTGAGACACTTGTTATTATTTCGTTTCCATGATAACCGTTGATGTCATTCATTCCTTACAGCGAGTAATCATCACTTTCCAGTTTTCCTGTAGCAACTTACCATTTTCCGGGATAAAAAGTATCACATGTTGGTCTCTATATTGTACAGTACCAATTTACAAAGATTTATTTAAATCGGATTTGCCGTTTTGGCGTGAAAGCTCCCCAGACAGATAGACAAACAGACAACGTTTCACCTTTAAATTTTGGTGTGGATTTAAATGAAAAACGTTCCTCCTCTTTGGAGTAGGTTAAGAAATTATAGTGATCAACCGGTCGGATATATTTCTTAAAACCATTAAATAGTGTCATACTTCCTAGCAGGGACATGAATTTGTACCAACTCCAAATTAGGCTCAAAAAAAGCGCCGCAATTTGTATTTTTTTGTCCTATCAAAAGCAAATTTTATGCCCTTATGGGATTCGAATAGCCAGGAATTTCCATAGTCCATGCCAGGCTAGATATAGATATTATACCTAATTTTGACTCTCCAGAACGATCTTACAGTAATATGGAATAAGTTGTCTAATAGCTCTCAGCAATTCTTAAGCCTCAATAGAACCCAATGAGGCGCATCATAATGTGCGTGTAGTTAGATTAAAATGACAAATGGTTTTAGCTATATATATTGAACTGCATACATATAACTGCAGTTATGTTTAGTTACGGCATATTGCTTTGATGAAATGAGACCGCTGAAATACAGTTTCTCAAGGTGGCAACACGTAGTACAACGTGAAGTACGTAGCTACATGTCAGCCTGTATACCTGTATTTCTTGTTTACCTGATCAGATCTTCGCTTTGTCTCCTCTCTTTGTGCTTTTAATGTCACTGTATCTTCTATTCTACGGCCTCGTAGGCCGCTTCTCATATCTGGCCTAGGTTACTACTGCATCAACTTTTCTCATTTGCGTAATTAACTAGCAAATATAATGATTAATTTAAAAAAATTACAATTACGTTTAGGTACCACGGATTTGGAAAAGGGTCCCAACTCCCACCCTCTGGTAAATTGGATACCCTTCCCGATTAAATTGGATATCATAGATATTGTCATACGCCGTTTTAAATTGCGTCGTTGCCTGTTTTTGCAAAAATATCACGTACATAGTTATTCTGTCAGACCTTTAGGCCCAAATGGTAGGATAAATATCCTACCTAAAAACGGTCGCGATTTCGTAAAATAGGGTTGAAACCGTTGTTACAACAATAGTATGTATTTTTTCACAGGTCCTTTATAGTTTTCAGACACATATAATTGATTATTTTTACGGAAAAATAAAATTATTGTTGTTTTGCGTCATTCAATAAGTTTTCCCTATCATAAATCACTGTATCTTGTTGCGTATCCGTGTGTCTCTCTGTGGCATCGTAGCTCACAAACGAAAGGACCAATTTTGATGCGGTTTTTTTATGTTTTATAGCTGATATCATCGAATGTGGGAGGTGGTCGGGGGTTATATGTTTTTTTTATTTATTCTTGTTCTTTTTGAGGTGAGCTTTCCAGCGGAGCTTAGCATCAAACATCATACCAAAATACTTAGCTGTATTCTCGTACGTAATTTTTTTAAATATTCATATTGTAAGACTAATTACTGTTGATTAATTGATCTTTAGTGCATTTAAATATCCCCACTCCCCGTAACTACGTTATATTATTTATTCTGTGACAAAAGTATAAAATTTATAGAGCCAAACGTGTTTTTTTTTTATTTTCGCGTAGTACCCTTCGCCTTAGGAGTACGTTGCCACAGTAGTGTAAGTAAAATTGCAATATAAACTGGAAAATGCTGATTTTGTTTGTTGCTAAAGTCTATCCGCCTTACTGATAAAAAGTTAATAAATGACAATTAGTACTGCGCAGTGCAATATTGTAGTTCGCAGTATTACTAATCTTTGCATAACTTTTTATTAGTAAGGCGGTAAGTGCATTTATTTAAGTAGTTTAATCCTCAATTTTTATTAAATTTTAAATTAATGGTTGATTGTATTATCTATTAACAATAACTTATAAATACAGTTGGCCAAAGCCAAAGGGCACCTATTATTGTTGTCCAGCTGCTCTTGTACTCTTCCTGTTATCCCACGGAACAATTGCATTTTTCCGAGGGAAAAAGTATCTTACACCCCTCTGTAATAGTGTTGTAGAATCAGAAATTCTACAGATATATCCGTACCTATAAACAATTTTACCTGTTTATAATATTAGTGTAGATAGTGTAAGTAAAATATAGAAATATAAATTTACTCGGAGTTTTTTTTATCATGTTATCTATGGTATGGCATAATAATTATAACTACATACCAAATTTTATAAAATTTGGTCCAGTTGTTATCGCGTGAAAGCATTTCAAATAAACCAACAAACAGACAAAGTTTCACTTTTATATATTAGTGGGGAAGGGGATTAATGGCAAGTGGCATTCTGTAATGATATTCAATTTAGCCATTTTGATGCGAGTACAACCGATCTACCAAAATTTTCCCAATTTCCCGTGTAAACTTTATATATTTTAGGATTCCGGGATAAATATATCTTATATTGAATCACTGTATTGAGAGAGACTACCTACCTATATTCAAAATTTAATCTTAGCTGTTTTTCTTCGAAACTTTCCTGTTTTCCCGTGGCAATTGTCCATTTCCGAGATTAAAATAATTTATGTCTGTGTTGTGAAAAAACCTACATACAAATTTTCATCAAAATCGGTCCAGCTGTTTTATCGTGAAAACGTCCCAAACAATCAAACCAATAAATAAACATACAAAGTTTCACTTATACATATATTAGTGGGGATGGGGATTGTTTGATTTCATGATCTATCTTTAATTTAAGATGCAATTTAAAGATCAAATCATATATCTCTGTATTGATTCTGAATTTTTTCTGTAGTGGTAAGCCTCTTACGCAAGAGTCCGCACCATTGAAAGTACCACCTGGAGAAGTACCACACCTTTGTCAGATATTCAACCGCCAAGCAGTAGTGTGTAAACATTTCTTTGTTTCGGTTTGAAGGGCAATGTTTCTAGTGAAATTACTGGGCAATGAGACTTAACAACCAATGTCTCAGGGTGACGAGTTTAGTGCAGTGACGCGCAAGACTTTGCAACCAAAGTTCTGGGCGGCACTGCAACTTTTATGGGCAGGCGTGACGCTTACCATCAGGCGAGCGACCTGCACGTCTCGTCATTAATAGTAATAAAAAATAAAATTAAAAAAAACTTTAAATATTTATTTATTGATTAATCCTATCGATTGGATGCTTAAAAATATAGAATGTTATGATTTTGCATTTGTGCTTGTTCGATTCGCAACTGAGGTAAACAACTTTGCAAAAAAGTTTGAATGTTAAACCACGGGCGTAGCTAGCTATTTATATGAATGTAATGTACATTGTTGCTTACATATTTTATTTTACTTTATAAGATATAATTGCAACATTAGACTTTAGTATAATCGTATTTACATTAACTTGAATAATCTAACAATGAAAATAATTTTGTAAGAAGCTTATTAAACTTATTAAACAGTGCTAATGTTTAGTTATGATAATTATATATTTATGAAATGGTATTTTACCTTCATTTTGATACCTCACTCCATAGGTTTTGGTCATTTTTTGTTACGTCGGAAATACAATATGGCAGCTGTAAGCCGCCATATTAGTTTTCTGGACACTTCATATATTCTACAGCTCTCTCGAGATCGCAAGACGAATCCAATTGAACCTCATTTATCAAAATCCATCAAGCCGTTTAGGACGCGCCTAAGACACGTACAAACAAACATACATACATACTACCCAAACACATAACCATCCGTGCAGTTGGGTAAAAAATAAGCGAATGTTACCTTGTTTTTTTTTTTTTTAGTTTTAATATCGAGAGTACTTTTCTTCCAGGGCTCTTGCTACTCTCCACCCTTTATATACTCCTACCTAGCAATCACACCTCTGTAGCACGGTAGCCAATTTGTCAAAGCCAATATGCGAAAGAATGACACATTGCCTAGCGTTGATTAAAATACTATATTTTAATTCCTGAACAACATAGTGTGTTTGATAATCTCAGCTTAAACATATAGTAAGTACTCGGTATATAGTACTCGATCCACCCCGTCTTGTAGACAATGCACCTACAAAGCGTTACCAGGTGCAGCATCTTGTAGACAAGTACAATGTTGCCAATTGTACTTGCCTACAAGACGCTGCACCGACAGTACCCTTTGTATTGAAGCCGCATTATGCAACAACGGTTCGGGATAAGCTTCGGTAAGCGCAAGCACTATCTGCATTCTGCACTACTCTGGTTTGGTTTGAGCAGTTTAGCGGAGATTTTTACGGGGGAAAGAAACGTCAACTAATTCATTGAAATTTTGCTTTCCCCTACACTTTGCCCTCTCATTGTCTCTGTGGGAGATGCAACAATTTGTTTATCAAACTGAAAAGCGTGTCAGTAATAAGACATATAAACTGTAATAAGACATAAGTTCAAAAACTAAAACCCGACTACCCGACACTCTTGCGATGAAGACGAATCGATTGATACCTCGCTTGTCAAAATAAGACCAAGTTTTTTGTTTAAACACATAACCCTTCATTTGCTTCGCAGTAGTTGGGTAAAAAAGGCCTATGACACTCTATAAATGAAATGAAATTGAATTCAAAAATCCTCGCTTTTCAAAATCGGACCAATAGGGGCGACGCTATAGTGGAAGATCCAAATAGATATATACATAGACTGTTAAATTTATTACCCTCCCCTTGCTTTGCCGCAGTTGGGTAGAAACTAAATATTTAATCCTTTAGGTGTTGTCACTCCAGTTTTGGGTGTTAAAGTAGTACTTGTACTATTATTTATTCTGTGACAGTAGTAATCGCAAAATATTTTGTATAAAATAACAATTTGGGGAGCTCAAAGCTGCGCAGCTTCAAATGTTACGATGGAAAACGTAAAAGTAGGCAGAGTCGAGCCTCAAATTAAGTAGATCTTCGATGAAAGAAACAAATAAGAATTCACTAAGTTCACCCGATTCGTATTCCACCGAAACTCCGCGCATGGCCCGCTTATAGTGAAGACGGCTTCTTTAATTGGCAAATTGGTAACTAAACGTATTCATAATAAAAAGTAAAAAGCTATCCATAGTTTTAAGCCGGAGCAGCACACATAACTAATCGACTACACGCGAGCGAACAAGCAAGCGATACGGGTTAATGCATGTGGAAAAAGGATGGCACAATATTTCTTGCGATCTTTTGATGACAAACCATGACGGACGGTTTTGTACCATACGACACGCACACCACAAATAGTCGCGTGATCGCATTTTGAATAATAGTGAGTATTAAGTGCTTGATCTTTATTTGTTTCATTCATCGAAGGTGCAGACACACCAAGCAAACTGTTGGAGGGTGACTGTCGGGTGGCTAACTCCGAGCTGCAAATCGGAGACAAACTCAAGCTATCTCTACACAATGCGTCGTCTAGTGTATCCAGTGAGCCAACTAGGTCACTCTGCTGCGCTTGAAGAGCAAACCAGCCGCTGACTGAATGTAAGTGGGAGAATTGCTCACTGCGTACTATACTCATAATGTGAACGCTCTACGACTACTATTATTATAAAAAAATAAGTTCTTGAACTAAAACCCGACTACTGGAAAATCATGCCCTAAAATGTATGAAACAAGAAAATATTATAATCTGAAATTGTTATGTTAAAACTATTCAATATTATATTCAGAGGATAGTAGTGGTCGTAAGCCACCTACCCTTATAAAACAATACATTCTAACAGTAGCGAGCGGTCATACAGGGCAAAGTGGCATAATATGGCCACGGCTATCCTCTGAACATAATGTTGAATAGTTTGTCAATAACAATTTCATATGATAATATTTTCTTGTTTCATACTTTTTAGAGCGTGATTTTTCAGTAACCGGGTATAAGTTTTTGAACTTACTTATTATTTAAACTGTTTTGTAGAAATTATTCCCAATTATCGGTACCAACAAATTTATTTTTTGAAATAAGCTAATTAAGCCGTTTCGTTTGATATCAAACTCGACATTATAGAAAAAACACATTTATGTCCTCTAGAGGGCGCCATATTCAATTTCACATAGCCTATAACCTGCGGATGATGAAGGCGCTTGCAACGATACCTCCAATTATGATAAGTACTTCAGAAGTTATGAAGGAACAGACAACATCATACAAACATGCATACATACATACCCATATATACATACATACACACATACCGGTTAATATCATAACCCTCCTTTTTGCTTCGCCGTAGTAGGGTAAAAGGTGAAACATTGTCTGTTTGTTTGTTTAGGGAGCTTTCACGTTATTACGGCTGGACGGATGTTGATGACATTTGGAATAGAGATAGCTTATACCCTGAAATAAAGCATAGAATACTTACCATCATCATCATCATCATCATACTTCACTCTCAAATGCCTGAACGATTTTGATGAAATTTGGAATGGATCTTATAGAATAACACATAGGATACTTTTCATCATCATCCCTCACACGGGTGAAACCGCGGGGCGCAGTTAGTTCAAAATACTATTGGTTGCTAATTCACGACAAACAATCAGCCGCAAACCGTTTGCCTGTTACGCCCAAACCCTAAGCCATAGTTAGTCCAGCACCGGATACACTGTCAGCAGTAATACTCATGTACCTATCTGTTACAGATCTCAGGCATAACGTTGCCGTACGTGAGGTTTATTAATACATACACGTATATTGTGTGGGAAATATAATCTGTGCTGAGGACAGTGACCAATCAATCTTGCTAAGGCGATAGCAGCCTATTTGAGAGAAGGGACCTGGGATATTTGCGATTTTGTGCTGGACCTGATATATAAGATTAAAACTAGCCGTGAGCGGGCTTGGCCGTCATTTTTCTGGGGGGATTGTATCCTATGTGATTCCAGGATTGGAAATACCTATAAAGTAATATATAACGAGTTAAGGGTTAAATAGTTTTTTATTGATATTTCGGCTTTTACTCATCGGATTGGGATACCAAATACACCAGTTTTTAAGCCACAATCTAAGCTATCGAATCGGTCCCGTAGTTTTTACATGGTGCGTGAACAGAAAGACAAACAGACAGACACCATTTAAAAAAAACTTATACAATAAATATCTAAGTAAGACATTTTTTTTATTATGTTCTTTTTCCTGACTTTTTGTTACTTACTGCTATTCTAAACCCCCTAACAGACGGGTTTTATAAGTTTAGGGTGTGTATCACTGTGTCACTGTATCACTGTTTGTCTGTCTGTGGCATCGTAGCTCCCAAACGAATGGTCCAATTTTGATGCGGTTTTCATATTCGAAAACTGATGTGATCGAGATGCTTCTTAGTTATAATGGGGGGTGAGGTGATCAGGGGTTATATAATACACATGGATGGCGTGGTGGTGCATACTAGTAAGGTTTCGGGGTTTTTACTTATTGAATAAAACAAACGGGAACAATTTTATCAATATCCCATTTCGGTAGCTTTTGTTTTAATGTTTATATACACGAGTTATACACTAACCCCCTTACTTATAAAAAGTTATGCAATGATTAAGTAATGATTAGTAATTCTGCGCAGTACAATATTGTACTGCGCGGAATTCTTAATCATTGCATAACCATTGCATAACTTTTTATAAGTAAGGGGGTTAATCTGCTTAACTTATCAATATTTCAAATTAAAACAAGTTAAAGTGCATTAGCTCAAGGAACCTTAGAAGAGTACTAGTTACCGCAAACACAGGGATTCCTACCGCGGCAACTAGCGAATCAATTCAAGTGTATAATTGCGAAATGTTTAATTAAATTTGCAAAACGTAACTATGTACCTAGACATATTTTTTGTGGCACTACGTGTCATTTTACCCATTCTACGTACTTGTCTACCTGCATGGCTGGCAACACCCTACACGTTTTAAAGAAGTACGTCAAGGAACCTGACACCCTGTAAAATATTTTTTCTATAATTTTTAACGCTTTATATTACGCGGTCGTCTAAACTCTCAACAACCTGAAACCAATGTAAAGCTTTGTACAAACAAGAAAGTTGACACCAACTTTTAGTTCGGAAGTTACTTCGTCCTCTACTGGGCTTCTTTATAATAACAGAGTTTAGAATTTTTCTTTGATAGCGTTGCAAAAAAACTTTTTCTATTTATTGTGATTAAAACACAAATTTGATCAAGACTGCTTTTATTTGGTCTACTCACAAAACAAATAAATCAACACGTTAAAACAAGTAGGTACCTACATAATACAGTCGTGTAACATCTTCACCTATTCTATTTTTGGAATGTAATGTTTTTAGGATTCATTTATGTTAGTTTGTATGTGACTTTCTTTGTTCCACCATAACTTTTAAATGCCTGAACAGATTTGGATGTATGGGGTATCGTTAGAATCATTACACCATCCCGAGTGAAAGGTTTAAAGAATCTATCTATATATATATATATATATATCATAGTTATCACACTGCAATTCTATGTATCAATATTTATAATATATATATATATATAACTATGTGATAACTATGTATACCTAAATTATAATGTTAGCATTGTTTGTTTGTATTAATGGATGTACTTACTTAATTAATTATATACTATAGTAAATCTGTAACCAGCCTAAATCTGCACTTTAAATATTTTTCGAAAATTATAATTTAGATTGATATCATTATCGATATGGAGGCCAAAACAGTTTATTTTTTATTTTTGTGTGTCTTTCTGTCTGTCACTTTAAATACGCATCACGTTGAAACTAAAGAACGGATTCTGATGCAATATGGCACAATCGTAGCTGATGTTATGGATTAACATTATATATACTTTTATACCGAAAAACTAAAAGAGTTCCAGCAGGATAGGGTTTGAAAGTTATGTAAAAAAACACGCATCATGGACATGGAAACTACTGGACGGCTTTTGATGCAACTTGGAACAGTGATAGTTTATAACTTGGGATTTTTATCTCGAAAAGCTAAAGAAGAAAGAAAAGAAAAGAAAAAGAAGAAAAAAAGAAAGAAAAGCGAAAAAAAAAGGTTCCTGCGGGATAGGGGTTGAAAACTATCTAAAAAAAATATGTACCAAATCGATTGTGTTAGCGAAACAGATGAAATATTGAAAATAAATGTGAATGGCAAAACAAAGATACAATTATGATACATTTAACCCAAAAAATAAAGGGTTCCTGCGGGATTTAATTTTTATCTACCAACATGTCTTTAGCGCTAAAACTGTGACCTGACCTGAGCGTGCTCCATTATCACAAACGGTAAATTACTTCGCGATATCACTTATTTCAAAAAATAACGGCCGAAACACTTTATCCACACCAATATATAAAAGTGAAACGTCTATTTGTTAGTTTGTTTTTTGGGGAGATTTTACGCAATAACGGTTGGACGAATGTTGATCAAATTTGGATTGCAGATAGCTTACACCCTGGAATAAAACATATGATACATTTCACTGTCATCATCATCATCATCCTTCACGCTCAAACGGCTGAACAGATTTTAATTAAATTTGGTATGGAGATATACCCTGGAATATTTATTATGGTTTAATGATGATGGATGATGACTAGACATTCAATATGGAGAAAAAAAAGGCATGTTCAGCTTATTGACTCGTTCTTAATCATACATTATTAACCTGTAATTACTTCACCATATAACTGTTCTTCTACTCTCAAGTCTTTATTGAAGTCATATAAAACATCTTAATATGACCAATAAGATCAAACCAATAAACTCAGTAAGTGGGTAATTACTTCGACATGAGTCTATTTGTTCTCAGCACCGAGAAAATGGACTGCAATAAAACTATATTCCAGGTTCCCGCAGCGAACTATTTTCTATCATCAGAGATACGACACTATTGGAAAACTTTTTCGATCTTCCGAATGGTGCGACCTACGTGCCACATAAACGGTGCAGACCAGGGATGTTACCAATATTAGTATCGTATTCGCATCTTTCACTTCCTGTTTTTTTTTAACATGGCAATCAAGAATATCAAAGATTAGATTGATAAAAAGCATTGGGTGCAACAAGAACTTTTCTCTAATAAGTGAGTTTCGAGATAATTCAAGTTAAAAAGTAAATTTCATGCACATTATTACTTATTTGTACCATGATTCAGTGACAAGATTTTAGTATTATTGTTATTTTAAGATAATTAGGAACTTCCAAATAGCATATATTTTTAATACACGTTATCCGCCCTTGTTGCACCCAACCTGTAAATAAATTGGGATTTCATATTAGAAACGGTTTTTAAGGGATAAATAAAAGCTTTGGATACTTCTTTCCGCAAGTTGCAGGTCGTGACGTATCTGAATTAAAACGCATATTCGTAATCCATGTAACAAGGGCGTAGCGCAACTATCTCAATAAATGTCCAATGTCTCTAACGCCATCTGTGTGCAATTGATCCAAATGAGTTTTTGTCTTATGAAATTAAATGGAGCTTTGCATGTTTTGATGCAATAACATCAAAACGGGCCTAAGGTGCTGCCGAATGCCTTTGTTGCTCCCAATGCTTGATCATCAATCAATTAAAAACTCTTTAAAGTATTTGATTTTCGTAATATTAAAATTTAATTGAAGTACATAAACAGTAGGTACAATGGGCGCGTACAATCTAAGGATAGAAAGATATTAATATTTACATTTATCATAGACATGATAAACTTTATGATTATCTTATTAATTAATTTGCTATGAAGTTGTATGTGTAAAGCTTAATTAAAATTTACCATAAACGGCAGAGAAGTTTTCATATAAAACAATATAAAACGGGCGTGTCTGTGTGGACACGCTCTGCTGGATGTTAATACGCCCAAATATAATGTATGTAATAATATTTTTACTTCTGTGCTGTTAGGTGTCTTCTGCATTACGGTTTCTGTAGATATAAATCGAGCTTAATGCATCACTGGAAGTTGAATTTAACCTTTATGTACTCAATGTGAAAGTTTGAAATCCTAATTTGGTATTTATACACAACAATAAAAACAACTTTCAAGTGTTTCTTGATAACAATAAACAGAACTCCTCCAACTGGAATGAATTATTTTTACGTGACTACAACAAAGCAAGGGAAGGATAATGAGTTTAACAGACAATGTATGTATGAATGTATGTATGTATCTATGTATGTGGATATGTGGATGTTCCACCATAGCGTCGCCCTTATTGGTTCGATTTGACAAACGAGGTGTCAATCGATTTGTCTTCAAGTATAGAGTGTAATAGGCTATTTTTTTTACCCGACTACTGCAAGGAAAAATAAAAGTTATGTGTTCAAACTAAAAACTTGGTCTTAGTTTGATGAGCAAGGGTATTGTGTAGACTGTCATAGGCATTTTTTTACCCGACTACGGCAAGGACAAGGAAAGGTTATGTGTTCAAAGTAAAAACTTAGTCAGATTTTGACAAGCGAGGTATCAATCTATTCATCTTCATCGCAAGAGTGTCATAGGCTATGTTTTATCCCACCGTAGTCGGGTTTTAGTTTATGAACTTACGAGTATGTCTTGTTCAAAGGAGGTTTGGGTTCACGTCATTCTCAAGTACCTGTTAAGAATATTTATTTGCGAATTAATCGGCGCTTGCGACAACCCTGGTGCAGATGGCCGCACTTTATTATTCTACACACAAATGCTAAGACAGGCTAAACGATTTTATTGAGACGCCTTAATACATTTAAATTGATTGCTACGCTCAGCTGAAACGTTTACACGGGTAACGTTTAAATACATTGTTGATTTATCATTTCCCCCTCTGTTTGATTCTAGTTGGAATTTACGCTAACGTTAGTACGGCGCGTAAGGCTGACGCAGGGAGTTATTGCGGGCGTAATCATACCATTGACTTGGAAAGACTAACTGTCAAAGAGAAGATTGATGTGTGCGTGTTAAAGTAACGACATACCTAGTGTGTTTAGCTGGAGGGTGGATTGAAGCCGAACGTTTTATGAATCTCATTGTATTTGTCATAGTCTCCTTGCACACATAACACGCATGAAGACACAAACAAAACACTACAAACAAAACACTACAAAATGTTATGTACAAACTTACGTTTGAGTCATTTGAAGTTGTTCAGTCAGTATAAACAATTTTGAGAGCCATGTTTGGGGTTTCTCTGCGCGACAGGATCGGTAATGAGGAAATCTAATCCAATTAACTAAAGTTACTGACAAAGCTTTCAGAATTAGCAAATTGAAGTGGCAATGGGCAGGCCAAATAGCACGTAGAACAGAAAACCTTTGGGGAAGAAAGGTTTTAGAGTGGGAACCATGGACTGGAAAATGGCCGACGTTTCACCCACGAGGTGAAACGTCGATCTGGAGAGTCGTGGGGGCCACTGGATGCAAACAGCGAGTAACCGATCGTTCTGGCGTTCTATGGGTGAGGACTATGATCAGCAGTTAACGTACTTCGACTGATGTTGATCAGAAAGATTAACAATTTTACTTAGCAACTATAGGCGTTATATTCTTCTATCTAGGTCGCATTCCGAATTATGCTAAATTCGATGCACTGTGCTAGTTTCCGTTCCGATTCAGTTATTGCGCTAAAAACAGGCAAATAAGCTTTAGATTCTTGATTTTGAAAACTATGGTACAGTTGAAGGCATGAGAAGCTTGCCAGGTTCTAGCTGATCCCTTCAAAGGAGAAATGAAATGCATGATGCCTCCGACTGTACCTTACATTTCAAAATCAAGAATCTAAAGCTTGTTTGTTTGCTTCTTTTTACTTTTGTTCGCTTTTGGGTTTTTTTTTATAATAAATTTTTATTTTAAACATTTTAGTTTCCCTTAGATACTTTTGAAATAGTCTTTTAAATACCTTCATTTGTATACCTCAATCGATAGGTTTTGGTCATTTTTTGTAATGTCAGAAATACGATATGGCAGCTGTACGCCACCAAATAAATTAGTTTTCTTGACACTTCAGTATCTTATAGCACTTTCGTAAAACAAATCCAATGTTACCTCATTTATCAAAATCCGTCAAGCCATTTAAGCTGTAGGACGAGCCAAAGAAACGTACATACAAACAAACATAGGTTCTTAAAACCCAAACACATAACCCTCCGCAGTCGGGTAAAAAATGGGCAATTATCTTTACTACAGACTTTTACAATGGAATCTTTGTAACAATGGAAAGAAATCGCACACAATACAACTGAATTCAAACAACAGTTTTCTTTGAAATAACTGTCTCTCTGTCACTTTGACAGTAGAGCTCACGGTGATATCGGTTTGGGGCAAGGACGGTGTAATTGCAAAATGGCGGAAGTAATTACGTCATCTATGACGTCACACGACGTAAGTATGATTTGGAATGCACCCCAAGTTTCTGTCGTTAAATAAATTTATTCAATTTGAAGCAAGCTTTAAGTCTGGACATATTCTAGATACTGTTAATGCCAAAAATTGCGAGAAGAGAAAGTTGTAGAAATCCGCGAGAAGCCACTAGTAAAGTACACATAAAAACTACTTCAAAAAGAAATAACCTTGTCAGAATTACTTACTAATAAATAGATTGTGCTCAGCGTGTTTATCGATTGTATTACAAGTTTCCCAACTCCTTGCGTGCTAGTGTGCCCACGTCTATGTTTTTATATTTGTGTAGTTATTCTGTGATATTCTGTAAGCCTACAATATTTCTAGTCCAAGAGCCTGCGACGATAAAACCTTCGTTATTATATAAAACCTGAAAGTTTCTCTGTGTTTGTCCCTAATACAGGTAAAAACGATTTCCGACCATGAAGTTTGGATCACGGTGGCTTTGAAAGGTAACAGGTACCAAAGGTGTATAAAATTGCACCTCAAGATTATTAAAGTATAAAGCTCAGTTTTTATATATTTCATTTGGAATAATATTATAAATCACGTCGTCCATTGTCAGACACTTAGTACAGTTGCAACTCCCTGTCAGACACCCTTAAATTATAATAAACTATAAATATACTTACGAAAAAATTATCTAGCTAAGTGAGCTTTATACTTTAACGAATTTGAGCTGCAATTTTATATTCCTTTGCTATCTGTTACCTTTCAAAGCCTCCGTTATCCAGACTTCATAGTCGGGGATCATTTTTACCTGTACTAGGGACATGCACAGACAAAATTTCAGGTTTTGTAAAATAACGAAGGTCTGATCGTCGCAGGCTCTTGCTCTATTCAGTTGCATGACTGTATTTCGTAACGTTTTCAGATCTGTTATAAGTTTCATGATCGATTTGGTATGAATAGAGGTTTGCCATAGAAGGAACGTTGAAGTAAGTTTAAAACTAAATTGGGTAAATAATTGTTTATATTATATTGTAAGAATTAATTTGGTGTCAATGTAAAATGAGAAATAATTTACTTAAAAAAATATAGTCTCGATAATTGAATCCACAACTTGAATTAACCTCTAGCTAAGTTACGTAGAAAGCTAAATTGTGTTCTAAAAATAACGTGACTGTTGAACCAATAAAGAGGCAAAAGGGACTTGCAACAAAAGTTCCAGATGGCTCTTTTTACCTTTTTCTAATCCACAAGATTCCATACAATCAGTTCAGAATCTACTGACCAGCAAACCCGGAACCGATTTCGAAGTCCCCAAAATCTCTACAAAATCAGACACTTCCGAACTTGCAAAAAATACGAAATCTCTTCACAATATCGCATTATAGGCCGTAAAGTAAGATGTTTCATTCTAAACCTTACCTTTGGGGTACCGTTGTTCTTTGGGAATGCCAAGTTAGTGGATGCCGCCGTTTTGAAACCCACTGGCGCAAATAACATTAGCATAGTTATCGAACGCGTCGAGATGAGACCTTCGTAAGGGTCCCAGCGGGGCTGGGCAGGCTCTTAAACCCGCTTTCTCGATAATGACTATCGATGATTCGCCTCGAATGCGGGCCCGAGCACAATATTATTACGTAGTTGGGCCGTTGCGGGGATTGCGAAATATAACATGCCGCCGGTATTCAGTTATTTGCGTTTAGGAATTCCAGTGTATCATGTAGCCGTTGGCGTTTACCTACGATATTTGATGGCAGATCTTCTTGCTCTGATCTTTAGATGAATATTGGTTTATAGAATACAATGACAAAATAAATTGTGTTCCGTGTAATTGTAATTGTAATATATGTACATATATATATTTTTGTATGATTTATATAACTCCTGAAACAACTTATTTACTCGTATATTGATACTAAAACAATATTAGCTTGAAATCTGTTTCGAACAATCTGTCCGTTGTTAATTGAATAGAATCCATTCTGTTTAATTTGTCAGAATTGGGTCAAAACTAATTAGATTAATATCACGATCAAAAATTATATAAAAGCAATATTGTGTGATAGATGGTTATGTTCTAGCGAACAATTATCGTTTTTTACATATATTTTTCTTGAAATTTATGGGAGAAACAGAAAACGCCATTTTATTCAAATCAAATGGACTTTAACTTTTGAAATGATGCCAAAGAAAACAACTTTATTGTAATAATTAATAATCATAGAGGGTTAGATAGGTTTTGAGCCTCACGTGTCCCGTAATTGAGGCGATCATTGCTTATGCGTCAAATAGGACCTAATAAGCCCAAATCTGCATTGTGTGTGCTTGCATTATTTCAAATTGTAGTACATGCGCCCGCACTTTGCATTTTCCTGACAATAATTGAATATTCGGTAAAGAATTCTCCAAATAGAATCATTTAATATATGTTGAATTGTTTTGGAGAAATAAAAGCAAAACATGCTAAAATATTATAAGATCTGCAATTGCCTTTACTGCCGAGGTATAGTGTTTTTCTCAACAATAAAAAAACGAATTCGTAGAAAATAATAATATAAAAAGCATTCGTTTATTTTGCGGCGAGCAGCTTGATTATCAATGTATTTTTATTTATATCACACAGCCTTGTGTAAAAGTGTTATTCCAAAACCTAATTTACATAAAATACGAAGACATTATATAAAAATAACTAAAAAAATGAAAAATAATATATGTTATTAATATTTATAACATATTGTTAGTATGAAAACCTTGAAATTTAAAAATAGCTCTTATGCCCCAATCGTAGCCGAAAAAACAGTTGTACGGTAGAATAACATTTTTGTTAGTCGGTGAGGAAGAATAGAACGCAATTTTTGCCGTGCATGTTTGAGGAAACTAAGGGAATCCAAATTCGTTTGTAATATGCCTGCGGCACGGGCGGTAGTGAGAATTGAAAATCCTGTTGAGGAGGGGTGATGAATGATGCACAAGCCACACTACCCACACTGTCACATTTTGTTCATGTTTTTTATAGTAATGTTCTCTGTTTTATTTAGTTATTTGGCGTACTATTATTTTTTCTGTGCTTGTGTATCGAATAATCATTTTTTATTTATTTCTTTAATTACGTAGAAATAATGTTAAGTAGCGAAAAACCGCGTTAAGTATGTAATAGGTACGAGATATGATGAAGGCATATAGCCTCGTGGTAATTTTTGTGGGTAATGATGAGTACCATAAACATGTATTTTATGTATTTATTTTATGTATCATCAAATATCTATAATCTGACTCCCCCATCACCTTTCCATCACCGTACGACTAGACGATCAGCAAAGCGCCACCCTTTCATGGTTGAAATACCTCGCACAAGAACGAAGCGTTACGCTTCTTCATTTATTATAAGAACAGCAAAGGAGTGGAATGGGCTGCCCTCGACAGTGTTTCCGGTAAATTATAACCCAGGTGTGTTCAAGTCAAGAGTGAATAGGTATCTACTAAGCAAGCGTGCTACACCTTCGACCACATCATCGCTTTCCATCAGGTGAGATCGTGGTCAAACGATTGCCTAGACCGTAATAAAAAAAAGAGGTTTTGCACACGCCGAATAATAACTTTAATAGGCAAATTGTTGATACCTTGCAATTTACGTATATGGACCTGCAAAAAAACTGCCTTTGTTAATCGATAATAATATAGCTTGCTATTCTGCTATTCTATACATGCTTGCTATTCTATACATGAAAGTTTTTTTTAAATCGGTTAAGATTTCTTTGAGGTTATCCGTTAAAAGCAAAAAATATAAATCTTATGTCTTTATATTAGTGTAGAGATTATGTAGAAATTATGTTTATTGGCGAAAAGCAATAGGTACAAGACATGGTGAAGGCAGTATCAACTAAGTAATTACTTAGTAATTAATTGTCCTCTGTATTCATGATTTGCTAGATGCATTAGTTTTTTCTATGCCTTAAACTGTGCATTAGTATAGAAGAATAGCTGTAACCTAAAGGTGCTGATAAACCCGAGCATTCGCTTGTAACAAAACATTGAGCATTAGCGTTTTTTTAACTTTGACGAGCTGATCAACGACGCTTTTATCTGTCATGTAACATTCGCTAAAATGCTCATTTTAAGTGAATGGTCAAGTTTCTAACATTGCTTTAAGAACTTTTAAATATAAACAAAAAGTTTTACGTTTCTGTGAAATATCTCATCGCAGATTGGTCTTTCGCAATCCGTTGATCACGGTGATTACGTAAACAAACAGAAAATCGTTTCGAAACATTTATCAATGTATAAAACAAAACAACTGCTCCCAAACAGTTGGAAGTTGGAAAATTTTCGATTAATAATCTTTTCTCGCATTAGGGGAGGCGATGAAATAAAGGATTGAACAGGCGTGAGATTCAATTTGTTACAATCCTTCAGGAAACGTTTTCAAATGAAACATTTTGTGTTCGCGGCGAAGTTAAATTGTATTTCTTACAAGAACCTCGCTTCAGCTTGTTTGTATCGAGGAAACTTAAAGTAAGCCGCTTTAATGCCAAATAAATACTAAGGATTACGTTTTGAAAACGTCCTGGTACATTAAATGAAAATGTTTTGGTTTCGACTTAGCGGCGTGGTTTGTGTTTGCTTGTGTTGAATACGTAAGCTATATTTGACGGTTAAACTCTAAGGTAAAACTGAATGAATGTTAGATGATATTTATAAATAATACCAGGACTTAAAATAGTCCTGTTATTATTATTTTTTAAATAGGGCTCGGTTTGGCACCAACTTCAAAATCTCCTTCTAACTTAAGTTGTGTTTTTGTATTGGTATTAGATTTTTAATTTTCAAAAAGTGATAATGTTCTGATTCAATTGTAATTACTTTATTATTTTTAGTGTTTGTTAACACAAGAATATATAAATATTAAGCTGAATAATTTATTAATGAAATAATATTTTTATTTTTTGATTTTGAGTGGCCGTAGCAAGGTAAATACGCCACTAAATAGTTCAACGCACATGTAGACGTGGGCAAAACGAAAGATGAATTATGTAGAACTTTTTATATAAAAAACTACTAAATCAGTTATGATGCAAAATATCTGTGTAATCACGGGAACTATATAAAATAAAATATAATAAACTAATCGTAGATACAGGGGAAAATAAACACAAACAAATGGACTTCTTATATGTTTATATTTAAAACCTTTTTCTAAGCAAGCTTTTACAAGTAAGACCGAGCCGACCGACCATTACGGCCGAGGTGCCTCCTCCGGCACTTGAAGAGTTAATGCATTTTTGCATGTTGAACACCATTGAATGTGTGATAGGTTGCGATTCAAACGCCCATTGCACGGTATAGGGATGTCCAGACTCAAACGAAAGAGGAAAGGATTCACTGGACTTCAGTCTAAGACACAACCTCAATATACTAAATCGAGGCTCAGAGCCAACGTTTGTGACGTCTTGGGCCAAGACAATAGTTGATATTACAATAGCCACCAGCGAAATTGCCGAGACAATCAGCGACTGGCGAGTGGCGACGGATGAGATCTCTTGTGCAGATCACAGAAGAATCAGGTTCAGATTGGATGTGGGAGAGCATGAACCTCGGACCCACAGAAATCCAAAGAAGACTGACAAAATTCTATTCAGAGAAACTCTTAATAGGAGTTTGTCAGAAGCACCACAAGTAGAAGCAACTAAAGAGCTTATACCACAGGAGATAGAAGACACCATACAGTGTGTAATAAGCATTCTGAAAGGAAGCTACGAACGATCATGTCCTCTAAAAACGGAAACCAGCAAAATATTGCTTAAAAAAGATAGATGGTGGAACAAGGAACTCAGTAAACTAAGGAAGAAAACGAGACACCATTTCAACAGAGCCATGAACACTGACCTGGAGGTAGATTGGCAAGAGTACAGGAAAACTCGACACCGACTCAAAGTAGAGGTAAGCATAAGTCGGAACAGTTCGTGGAAAAAATACAGTAGCTCGATCCAATCGGAAAGCGAGACCGCAAGATTGCGAAAACTTGTTTCCAATGATACAAAGGTAAGACTTGGTACTCTAAAGAAACCAGATGGTACATATACCACATCAGATCAGGAGCAATTTGAACTCCTACTTAAAACCCATTTCCCAGACTGTATACTAGACAATGAAGTTGTTTGGGAAACTCCGACATCAAGTGAACCTTCAAGAAGTGACTGGAACTTTGCAAATTCAATCGTCACGGAAAAAGCACTTCTGTGGGCGGTAAGCACCTTCCAACCATTCAAAGCCGCGGGGCTTGACGGGATCTTTCCAGCTCTCTTGCATTGGAGTCTAATGAAGATCAAGTCTCATCTTGCTGCTATTTTAAGATCATGCCTTGCCTTGTATATACCAAAGGCTTGGCGGGAAGTTAAAGTAGTATTTTTGCCTAAACCAGGCAAATCAGATTACACAAATCCAAAGTCGTTTAGGCCAATAAGCCTTAGCTCGTTTCTCCTAAAAACACTAGAGAGACTATGCGACAAATACATTCGCAGTGGGCCACTGGTTGACAAACCAGTACACAAAAATCAACACGCCTATCAATCAGGCAAATCTACAGAAACAGCCCTCCACCAGGTGGTTCACAAGATAGAATCCGCACTGGAAAGCAAGCAATCTTGCCTTGTAACCTTTATCGATATAGAGGGAGCGTTTGATTAAAGAAGGTTCCAGTATTGAAGGTGGGCTGAGGAATCAAGGCGTGGACGAAAGAGTGAATAAATGGGTCACAACAATGCTGTCTAATAGAGCAACTAGCATAGAGACTGCCAAATCATCGCGATGTGTGGTCACGAGAGGCTTATTATCTCCGCTGCTATGGGTAGTAGTGGCGAACGAAATTTTCGAACTATTAAACCGGGATGGTATAGTAACCATAGGATATGCAGACGATCTGGCTATCATGGTCTCCGGACTTTTCGAAGCAACCCTATGCGAAAAAATGCAGAAGGCGCTTCGGGAGGGCGAGAGATGGTGTGAATGCCACACTCTATCTGTAAATCCACAAAAAACTGAGATGGTTTTATTCACTCGAAAGATGAAAACAGCTAATGTACGACTTCCTACACTGTTTGGAACAAAACTTTCACTCAGCAAGGAAGTGAAATATCTTGGCATATGGCTGGATAGTAAGATGTTGTGGGCGAAACAACTAGACCATATAACCACAAAGGCAATAAATATTTTATGGCAATGCACCCGAGCAGTGGGTAAGGACTGGGGTCTGAAACCTAAACTGTGTCGGTGGTTGTATACTGTGATAGTACGACCGGTCCTCACATATGGATGCGTAGTGTGGTGGCCAAGAACAAATCTGGTGACTACAATCACCAAACTACAGCAAGTCCAAAGATTGGCATGCTCTCTAATCAGCGGCTGTACGAAATCAACTCCATCAGCCGCTTTAGACATTATTCTGGGTCTGACCCCTCTGCATTTACATATCCAGCAGGAGGCGATGGCTTCAGCACTAAGGATCAAATCTACAAATCAATGGAAAGGCACCGGGCCCGTTACAAACCACTCAAAAGTATTAGACAAAGCAACGAGAATAACCCCAGAAGCATGTCAGGGAACGGACAAGGTAGCTAGCATATACCTAGATAAAAAGATGTATTAGCTGGTTACGGAAGACAATGCTTCAGAGGATCTCCCGTGTTCACATAACATTTACAATATTTTCACCGATGGTGCGAAAAACAAGACGGGGGTTGGTTGTGGTTTTTACTCTCCGGAGCTAGGAATCGCACAATCGGAAGCCCTTAACAAAACCACATCAGTATTTCAAGCAGAAGCTTTGGGACTACTGTTGGCGGCAAGAGCAATATCTACGCTCGATGTACCTTCACCTAGTACAAATAGTGACTGTGAACTCCTTACTTTCATCACAGATAGTGCAGCCGTCATCTATGCACTAAGGAAACCTATAACTAGGTCGAGGGTAGTTTCAGAATGTCATGAGACCCTACAAAACTTATCTGAAAGGTATAAAATTAAAGTCAAGTGGACGAAAAGCCACGGCTCATGTCCAGGAAATGCCAAGGCAGACATGCTTGCCAAGGAAGGAGCTAAGAAACATATCGGAAAAGATGCGGTAAAGCTCTGTAAACCCACCGCAATGGAGGTAAGAAACCTACTTGTTCAATACACACAGAGAGAGAGAGAGAGAGAGAGAGAGCATCAAAATTGGTGGAACAAGAAAACGGATTGCAGAAATGCAAAAGTTATGTTTCCATCCCTTAACAGGAAAATCACCAACAATCTGCTAAGGCTGACTAGGCAAGACCTTCGTCTCATGGTAGGTCTTATCACGGGTCATTGCAATCTAAATTACCACCTGCACAAAACTGGAGCTACAGACAGTCTCCTGTGCCGTGGATGTATGCAGGAGGAGGAGACTGTGGAGCACGTGCTTTTGCATTGTGCAGCCACGGAAAAGATAAGACAAAAAACTGGTCTTTTACAACAGGGTAAAGTGGATTCACAGGCCCAACGAAATTCAAACTCCAATAATAGTAAATTAACACCATCTACAGCGACATCACTGGAACAGCTGTGCCAGCGACCTAAAGCCGTGCTCCGGTATATAAAGTTGCTTGGGTGGCTTGGATAGAGGCTGGCAGGGGTAAATGCACAATACACCCTAAGCGGGACGTCAGTGCAGGCCTTATCGCCCCCATCTCGAATAAGAATAAGAATAAGAAGTAGGACCAGAACCCTCATCGAAATCAATCAAATAAGCTTAAACTCGAAGTGGTTCCATAACTTTATAGTTGAGTTCCTGTCTACCTTTCAGATCCATAATCAGATCCTGGATACAACTGAAGACCGGACAGAGTACTCATCAAGACAAACCAAGTGGTCCCGAACACGAAGCAGTTCCATCACTTGATTGTTGAGTTCCTGTGACTGTCTTTCGGCTCCGTCATCAAATCCTGGATACAACTTAAGATCGGACAGAGTACTCATCAACACAAACCAAATGATCCCGTACTCGAAACGGTTCTATCACTTGATTGTTGAGTTCCTGTGACCACCTTTCAGCTCCATCATTAGATCCTGGATACAACTTAAGATCAGAGAACTCATCAAGACAAACCAAATGATCTCAAACTCGAAGCGGTTCCATAACTTGATTGTTGAGGTCCTGTGACTACCTTTCGGCTCCATCATCAGATCCTGGATACAATTTAAGACAACTTATAAAGAGCCCAAATGAGCCCAAACTCATCATCTGATTGTTGAGTTCCTTAAACTACCTTCCGGCTTCATCAACAGACCAGCTCAGTTGTACGATAGTATTGTATATTCATCAGAATTAAACCCATGTGCAAAACTTCAACATATTTGGACGTCATTAAATGGTTCAAAATGTCTCTACAAAGATGATCATTAAAAAAAATGGTCTAGTCTACTTTAAATATGCTAATGAAAAACAACACAACTTAAAAAAATGTATCTGTATGTTTGTTTGTTTATCTGTATGTTTGTTCGCGCATCAAGTAAAATCTACTGAGCCGATTGCGATGCAGTTTCTACTGTCGGATAGCTTAGGGTTTGACTTAAAAACTCATGTAAGTACTTTGTATCTCAAGCCGATGAGTAAGAGCCGAGCAATCGATAAAAAACTTTTTGACGCCTGAAGGAATTTTGATCAAATGTCGTATATTGTACTTTATTATAGGTTCTGTTGGACCTGGAATAACAAGTACGGGCTACCTTTTAAATGAAATGACCACGCGGGTGATGCCGCGGGTACAGCTAGTAAACTATAAAGCACTGTGTTCTCTTTGCTATAATGTTTTATTTATAGGTTTTATATTTACGTACCATTTTGACTATAGTATTATTCTGTTTAACGCAAGGAAGTGATGTGTCTACTTACGTACAACTGGAGCGATATCTCTCATATACAAAAGTGGTGTCACAAAAAACGTAATTTAAAAAGAACATACGAGAAAAAGAAGTTTACGTTGGATCAGAAGTCTCTTTCTCTCTCGTACAAAGTTTCAAAGTTTTCGCACAGACTAAAATAAACTTGCGAAATAATCATCGCAAAGACAACTGTACCAAAGAGGTCACCTACTTAATATATTTACATAGTGCATCCTCTTTGGAGTCTGATGAGACTATTCTGGAAATTAAAGAAGTTTTTGTCCTGTTTGTCTTGCGAAATATTTGCTGTCATCTGAGATTGGCATCAAAGATAAGAAAGGGACAACAAGGGCTATAATGGGCCAAGAAGCCTATAATTATATACTACGAGTATAACACTGGAGATTGCAGACCAAAAAATACCTTAAAGCAAAGAAATATCACCTTGAATGACGTCACGTATGTTTCCTAACTCTTTTTTTAGGGTGACCACGTTGGATGTTAAGTTTAGGATACACATGTATGGTTTACGAAATTTTGCGAAAAACTAGTTGCGCACCACGATTTCTCCTACGCCATAGATAAACCATGGTGCTCAGGGATAATGTAGTTTCCTATTAGTAAAATAATTTTCAAAATCGGTTCAGTAGGTAGTTTCAGAGATCAGCGGGCTGACCGCAGATACAAATCGTAATGGTAATTGCACTCAAACTCACACAATTTGTAATTTCCCCCATACTAGAAATGTCAAATTGAGTATAATTGAGTGCGATTACCATTACAGTTAGTATCCTTGGTCAGCCCACAGTACAGATAAATTAAAACATAGGATGCAGCAGCACATGCACATCAGCCAGCAGGCAGCCACTGCTGAACTGCTGTCCTCACCCTAGAACGACATTACGACAGCAACCACACCGAATGACAATCCGCTACCACATACGATACGAATATTTTATTTAAAATGTATCTCTTTATGGGATACTGTACTAAAAGGGATCAATAAAAATTAAAAACAGCAATATGGTAAATCAGGTTTTCACTAACATAATGTTACTAAAAGGGATCAATAAAAATGAAAAACAGCAATATGGTAAATCAGTGTTTCACTAAAATAATGTTTATTATATTTAATTCAAGGAATACATTTGTCTAAGTCATTAAAAAAACAGAAGAACAGAATCCTGACCTTGCGAAATCTTGGCTCATCACACGTTCTGGTTGGGATTTTTTGTATTTTTTTTATGGCAATTTCATATAGTGTGGGAGAAATAGAAAACATAATAGGGGTGAATGACCGTTTCTTCATTCTATATTTCTACGTAAAATCTCCAGTGTAGGTATAAGCTTCTTGGCTATAGCCATTAGCTCAACTTCCTTGTCTTTTTTATACGCTTTATATTAGCTTCACTTGTATGTTTGTTTGTTTGTAACCGAATCCTTTGGACGCTATTTTGACCCACTTTAAACGGTCAGATTTCATTCAAAATTTGCACACCTGTCAAAGACCGACGACATTGCAATAATAAAAAAAATAATAAAAAAAACAATTTTATAAATAAACCAAACTAAAAAGTAGAAAATAAATAATAGTTTAAAAAAACTAAAAAACACGCTTTACATAGAAAACCAAACTAAAAAATAAAAAATAAATTTTAATAGTGTAAATAAGAAAAAATGTTTTATATAAAAAAAAAGCGTGGGGCGCTTTTTAAGATATTATCGAAATGATAATCCTTCTTCTCATATCTGTCAATGAAATATTTATAACTATTGACCCATGCACCCCACGATTTTTTTGAAAAAAAAACTTTTTTTCTTATTTACACTATTAAAATTTATTTTCTATTTTTTAGTTTGGTTTCTATATAAAGCGTATTTTTTAGTTTTTTTAAACTATTATTTTTTTAAATCGATTTCAAGGTCAAATAATCGATACCCCGCTTTTTCTTTGAAGATATCGTTCCGGTTGTACGTAAATACATATAACTTCCATGGTTTAACTCAAGGAAGTTGAATTACGCTTTCTGTTAAAAGGTTTAATACCAGTTAGCTTAATTCAACCTCCTTTGGTTTAAAAACCCGGCTAGGGCTGTGTCAGGGCGCAAAGCCGTTTGATTGTCATAAACCGTCTACGCCACGTACAAATCGCGAGTTATACCGAATTAAAGATCACAGTAATGCAGTTGTCTATGATCAACAAGATATAAGTTCAAAAACTAAAGCCCGACTACGGTCGGGTAAAAAATAGCCCATGACACTCTTGCGATGAAGATGAATCGATTGACACCTCGTTGTGAAAATAGGACCAAGTTTTTAGTTCGAACACATAACCCTTCATATGAGTCCTGTTCAAGGCTGTCTCGGAAGGCTGATAAAAATTACCTATACATTTAAAATAAGTGAACGTCAGTGACACAGAAGGAAGCATTTAACTAATTATAATATTGCATAATTATGTACCTACTTATGATTTTAAATAGAAATAACATATTATAATTAATTAAATAAAAACTGTGTGTATGAGAGCATGGGTTGTCATTGTGATAGAGAAATGTTGTAAAAAAAGATACGATAATGTTAAACTGTATTTTTTTAATGGTAAGTTGGTGAGAACCGTCGAAACGCAAATTAATTAGTGTCATTTTCTCCGTATATAAATAGATAAGGATTTCCCCATATTATCCCAGTAAAAAAAATAGCTTGTATATTGCCACCCGACCCAAAATTATTGTCGAAATAAAAAATATCTCTTGGCTTCAGACGTTGCATGAAATCGTTCATAGCTCCCTACAAAACATAAACGAGGCACGAAGCACGGCAGAATCACGGCGTTCGTTTGACGGCTCGTTTGATTAAAATGCGAACACATTTGCGATTCAAATCTTTCTTTTACTGATCATAAAATATTCAAATGCTCGAGTTAATATTTCCGACACGTAGACAAGCGGTGTGGTAGCTTTTTTTTGTTAGACCGAGAGCTAGCATGTTTTACATGCTATAGCATCTCACTCGAATGTTGTCTAATTTTAGTTATACTTTTAGCAACAGTTTCGTTATATATTTAGCTATACTTATTAGACTAGTGTCTCTGTGAGCTGTAGGTCCGCGAGTATGTCTTAACATAGCTTAAAACTTTGTTTAATATGGGTGCTACCGCCGTTATGTCAAAAGCATCACACAAACCCGACAATCAAAGTTTATGCGTCTTAACATAGAGAGGAAAAAAAGATAAATAACATTTTGAAAATATATCGTTTTTTTTTATTTTTAAAGTTTTCGTAAACCTGATACACTCACGTGTTTATTGTCAATAAATTCGACCTAGGTTTCGAGCGTATCCGACGCTCTTGAGGAGTTCACGCCGCGGGATTCCTAAGCGCACTTTGGGCTGCGGCCCGCTGCGAGATCCAGCGGCGACTGGAAGTGGGCACGCTTGGTGCTCGTAGGTACGGCGCTGCACCGCTGTCGTAAGAGTTTGAACTACAGGCGGGGGCGATGGAACTCCATCGCTGTCCATATCCTCATCGCCAAACGTGCCACACCACACAATGCTGACCGTGTCACACTCTAGACTGCCTACCACTTGCTACGTCGAAGAAACATAAAGCACGGTTCTCCAAGCTACCTCCACCGCCGCATCTCACGCGGCGCTCTGAGCGGGCCAGTAGCCCGCAGTGCACGTCGGGATCTCGCAGCATGAACTCCTGAGGAAGAGCGTCGGATACGCTCGAAACCTAGATCGATGTTATCGTCAACAAATACGCGAGTCATAGCCGGTAGCGACATTATATTTTTTTCAAAATGGCTGAGGTGTTTTTTATAGGTTTTCCTACCTCTGCATTTTGTAAAATTTCGAAAAGCTGAATCGACAAAATATTCCATATTATTATCGAACCTGCTCACAAAATCTTACGATAATCGGTTGAGAAATTCGTCCTGTAGAGGAGAACAGCTGGACATCAGCCACTCGTATGAAAGCATTTTTGCCCAAGGTAAAACGGAGACGCTTCGCTCGCGCTTCGTGCTCGCTTGGTCAATTATTACTATTACAACTTCTAGTTTTCCTACCACCTGCCAAAGACCAGTCTATGGTAATATGTTGCGAAAAAAAAAAGGAAAAAATATGATGTATCCCGATGCCTAGGGTCCCTGAAATTACCAACATACTATTTTAATAGCATATCCAACAAAAAAACATAAAAAATGTGGTAGTGAGTTGTCTACTCGTAGCTCCTAGTCTTCCTATGTTATATTTTTTGTTCAGCACAGATCGGTTGTAGATGATTTGTTCTTGTGCAAAGATTCATTTCATCCTTTATAGTAGTAGAACGAGCTGTGAACGGGTGGTCATTTCTCTAGAATAAAATTACTCTATGTGCTATTCCAGGAATTAAAAACCAATATACCAATTTAATCAAAATTCCTTCAGCTGTCAATTAGTTTTTTATCGATTGCTTGGCTTCTACTCATTGGATTGAGGTTTTCCAAGTTTTAAGCTATCCAACAGTGAAAACCGCATCGCAATCGGTCCATTTACACGATGCGTGAACAAACATATCGAGAGACACGATTTAATATTTTTTATATACTAGTTCAGTAGCTTATTTTAAGTACCTTAAACCAATTTTGTTTAATATTTTCTTTATACAGACGTTTTGGTACTCATTGCTTTTTTATAAGTAAAGATAATAAAACAGATTACATATTAGAAACACACATTAGCTCACTCTGAATTTTAAGTATTAAAAGATTGGGAACACAATTAAAAAAATGCACAACCTCCAAAAAAGTTAGAAGGAACACCTTGTACCTATTTTGGAGTTTGTGCTTTTTTGCATTATTTTTTTGCGACAAACAAATAATTGTCTTCCAGACGCGGCGGGTTTTAAAACGCATTACATTTAATCTCACTACGAAGTTGAACTCCACGCGTGTGGCCCTTCTATTGAGAGCAACAAATGCAATACCTCTCAAGTAAGCACTTACTCGGATGTTATTGCTACCTTCTTCCGCGGAATAATTTGGACAGTACTCTGACTTAACTGAATGCTTAGAGAAGAATGTTAGAAAAGTAATAAAATAATAATACTCTATTTTGGAAAGTTTCTTCAATCTTGGCCTTGGCACTAGAGATATCTGTTAATCCATTGAACTATGAAAGTCTAGCCTAGTAGTTTATCATTTCCACATTAACAAGAACAAGAACTGTTCTCGCGTAAAGTGTGTGTACCCGTTTTATTAGAATTCAACCAGCTCAGAGATTCGGCACTGCACCATGATAAACTGTGCCACACTTCCTGACCTCCCTCACTACACCCCGCCATCCCTTCACCGACCGTGTGCCAACCGATGAATATGCCCCAAAGGAAATGATGAAAGTGGTTCGTCCGCTCAGGGTGCGACGTAATGTCACCTAAACGTCATCGTCATCGGTTTGGGGCGATAGAGCAAGCGAATTATGGTATGGTATTGACGTAAATAAAAATCCGGAATGCGCGTGGGAGGGAAATAGAGTTACTTATATTCTACGTTGTATGGAGTATGTTTCACCATATCACCCAAATTTTTGTACCGAAAACTGAATTATTTAAATTGAATAAAAAGTTCGAACTATTCATTTGTAACGTTTTACGATCAGATCTTACTGTCGTAGCTCCTCGTAGCACTGTCTACGAAACTAAGCTCGTGAAATAGGAGGATATTATAACTATTCACTTTAAAGTATGGTATTGTATCTTATTATTCAACTCAAATTCCAGCATCAATTCACAGTTTGCCGGGCACAATATGGAGATGGCTTCAAGTATCAAATTAGCAGTCTTGCAGCTATAATTAAATGGTTGCTCTGCAAGCTGAAGCGCAATATACTCTAAACCAGTATGTCAGCTCAAACATCAAACTATCAGAGTCAACATGGGTAATCAGGCATAGTTACGAAAAATTAAAATTTATTGTTGTTGTCTTTGTAAAATACTAGTGCTCGCCCCGACTTTTTTCTTACTTTTAGCATTTTTATAATCTTAGTACCTTCTAAAAAAAACGCCAGTAAGCATAATTCAAAATCTTTAGCAACGCTAGTAATACTTTTTGACAGACTTTTTATTACTCCGTTTCCACGGCAACATGACATTCCGTTCCTTACAGCCACAATAGACATTTTTATTGACAAATGTTTGATGCCTTGTGTTAAATAATTGCAATTTTCGTAGAGACCTCAAATTTTTTGAAAAGTAAATTTTAGTTCATGTTGTTCTCTGATAATAGCTTTCTATAGGTGAAAGTTTTTTTTAAATCGGAGTTTATGCTTTACAAACATACAAAAAAATATAACACATTTCCTTATTATAATACTAGCGACCCAATGTTTCACACGGATATAATTTAATAAAAAAGTAAAATATGTGAAGTTCTCGCTCGTATTATATATAAAAATCTTCCGTGAAACATTATCTAACTGATGGTAAAAACTGCATCAAAATCCGTTGCGTGGCGTAGAAGGAGTTAACGACCAAACAGACAGAGAGATACTAACCCACCCACCCTACTACTACTTCGCACAATGGCTAAGGTTCTCCTTTTATTTGTTCAAAACATTTACATTATCCACCCGCGGCTTGCCCACACCCGCGCCTAGTAAGTACGAAAAATTGGTCGCGCAGAATTCGTTTATCAAATACGAGTACATCGTCGTAACACTCAAACTACTCGTCATAAAAGTATGGCAAGTTGGTTGAAAGATATTGTTTTTTTCTACCTACATAAAAATGTAATTAGTTTCCTTTCCTTTTCCTTTTTTTTTAACCTTTTTTCCTTGAAAACCGCACCAAAATCCATTGCGTGGTTTAGGAGGATTTAGCGGCCAAACAGACAGACAGAGAGACAGACGCGGAAAGCGGCTTTGTTTTATACTATTTATTGATGATATTGAAGATTGTGTCCATACTGCTTAATTAACAATACTGTGTTTGAAGTGAGGAAACTGCCTTTCGAATAGTTCAAATTAAACTAAGTTATAGGTAACGAATTAACTTGTGCAAACTACCTACTTATCCACCTTTGACACGAGTTGCTATAATTACAGTTGCTACAAATTGTGAAGACGCAGAGGGAATAACTAAGTGACTCAACAACAGTATTTTGGTTACTGCTTGTAAGAATTTGTATAAAATATTCAAATTTAAGTTGTGCGGCTACGAAATATTCACCAAGTTTACTATGTCTGCTCAGCCTCACGCCTCACGAGCTCTCATTCTATATAGGAGCCCCCTGCAAGAGCTTACGATTCCGCGCTTATTTTACAAAAATGCATGAGTTGGACCTTGTTGTTAGGGTACTCTGAGTAGGTAGTTGATAATACTGCTATACGTTGATCTTTTTTTTTGTGTTAATAATTAATAATCTTGTTATTGTTTCCTACTTTTTATTAAGTCATGCTGGCCCATTACAATTTCAGTGCCATTCAGAACGCCTTTATATCACTAGTACCATTGGGCAGTACTTACATTAATGGTACTATTGTCACTACTTTGTATCACTGGTACCATTAATGGCACTAGTGACACCACTTTATATCACTTGTACTATTATTGGCACTAATGACACTACTTTGTATCGCTTGTACCATTAATGGTACTAGTGACGCTACTTTGTATCGCTTGTACCATTAATTGTACTAGTGACACTACTTTGTATCGCTTGTACTATTAATGGTACTAGTGACGCTACTTTGTATCGCTTGTACCGTTGATGGTACTAGTGACACTACTATGTAACGCTTGTACCATTAATGGCACTAGTGACGCTACTTTGTGTCGTTGTACCATTAATGGCACTAGTGACACTTCTTTGTATCACTTGTATCATTAATGGTACTAGTGACACTACTTGGTATCGTTTGTACCATTAATGGCACTAGTAACACCACTTTATATCGCTTGTACCATTATTGGCACTAGTGACACTACTTTGTATCGCTTGTACCATTAATGGTACTAGTGACGCTACTTTGTATCGCTTGTACCATTAATGGTACTAGTGACGCTACTTTGTATCGCTTGTACCATTAATGGTACTAGTGACACTACTTTGTATCGCTTGTACCATTAATGGTACTAGTGACACTAGTATGTATCATTTGTACCATTAATGGCACTAGTGATGCTACTTTGTATCGCTAGTACCATTAATGGTATATGTTTGTAGTTTAAAACAATAGTAGCAAAATCTTGCTCGTTATTGTACTTAGAGATAGGTTTTTGAGTCACATTAAATCATAAGCAATACCTTTCAATCATGAACACAGTAATGCTTGGTGGTTGTTTGATATCTGGCAAAGATTCTTATAAATGCAGTTGTTAAATAGCTACATTCACAAGATGCTGGCAATCAGGCGCTTAATAAAATGGGATATTGTAAAAATGAATGCTAAATTGCTAACACTCTAATAGCTTCATGTTATCTTTTAAATATCATAATAATTACCTTTTGGCAATAATACAACTCCCACTTACATTAAACAAAGTAAATATAAATCGGAAGTGGAAATTAAACAAACTGTGCGAGTCCGATGCGGGGATTGTTTACTGACCAACATCCGACTGGACAAATAACGAAAACCTTTATAATTTAATTCGGCAAGTCGCACCAATTCGATTCAGTCCAATAATACAATTAATTTAATACTAAGCGTTCTCGACACGAACGCGCTCTCGAAGCGAGGCCGCAAAAAATAAGCATGTATAACAGCAGTTTCTCTATGATTGTAAAATAGGCAGTGCGATAAGTTATGTATTATAGGTAGTTTTTTAACCTCCCTAAAATAACCACTATCAGCTAAGTAGCATGAACAACTAAAGATCTCTACACATTGTTCTTTTCTCTATTATAAACTTATGGGCTGAGCGAGCGAAGCGAGTTCCAGTCTCTGCTTCAAGTACAATCAGTCACTTTGTTGGTACTCCTCTACAGTTCGTAACTTACGACCTATTAGGACGAAGCTTGGTACACAGATTTTTAGTATGTACTTCTAAATTATTTGAGTGTTTTGATTAATAATGATGATTGGATGGTCAATAAAAATAAATGTGTTATTATAATGATCATCATGATGATAATGATGATGAATGACATATTATTAAAACAGTTTTTTTTGTAACCTAGTGCCAAAGTTGGAGTAACCCATCTAGGATGGAGTGGCTTTTTAAGAAATCTTGATAAAGGCCCTCACCATGAAAAATCACCCTGCCAAAGAAGTGACATAAAGCAACCGAAACGCAACTTATCCTTTTGTGTTTGGTGATTAACTTTCTTAGAATACCTGAATAAATCACATAAAGCCCATAACTTCTCATAATTTTTTATGGAATTCTTGTAAAAACAGCGTATACGCGTAGTTTAGAGGATAGGTCACACACGCGGCTTCTACAGGTTTTGCCATACATTCATTTGTGTGAAATTTGCGTTTTGGGAGAAAACGTTTCTACCATACTAAACTATAACCAAATCCAATAATTTTGGTCTCTTTTTATTAACCACAGAATAAACAATGTTTGTAGTTTTTTTTATCATAATTTGTATAAAATTTGAATTAATGAGTCATTTAAAGTTTGTGTACTGTTTAAACGAAAAATAATAATATATTAAGAAAAAATAAAAAATATAAACGTAGTTTATTCTGTGGTTAATAAAAAGAGACCTGAGTTATTGGATTTGGTTATGGTTTAATGTGGTAGAAACGTTTTCTCCCAAAACGCAAATTTCACGGAAATGTAAGGCAAAACCTGTAGAAGCTGCGTGGGTGCCGTTCGGTCCTGAAGTGCAAATAATGTTAGTGGCAACTAAAAAATATATGGGTATATTATACTTTTTCGTATTTGTGACGATAAACACGCCTCGTTGAAAAGTATTAAAATATTTATATATTGCGTTAATCTTGATGTGTAGTGCAAGACAGAAGATTCCTTGAGTAGTGCTAATAAATCGTTCTCTACGATAACTCAAACGTTTGGCACAATTTGGGCAGCTAGATTGCCTCGCGTTCTAGCAGGCTAATCTTGACACAATATTGTTTCAACCATACCTCTTTCAGTGACCTACCTTAAATACATTTGAAATATTTATTTACTGACTCATCCTACATGGTTCTTACAACGATAAAGTAGAAGAAAATCATAGTATAAAAGAATAATCTCAATTACAAGCTCATGAAATAATGAGTATCATAAGCTCAGTAGGGTTCTAATTTTAAAGTCCAGAGGTTCTTAAATAACGGAACACTGTTAACACTTTTGCTTCTCCCTTTCTCTACTAAATTAGAAACATCTACAATTACTTCAAAATCAAGTTGGATATTATCAAATGGTAGCACCGCTGATCATTTGAGCAGAAGCACAAGGTCAGCTTAAAAGTCAACCGAGTGAAACACTTTAGGAAGTTCCATCGAATCTTGGCGAGTCCGCGGAGCGGTCAACCAGTAAAAGCTTTGATATAACATCTGCCTCCGAGCCGTGACGTTAATTTAAATAAATCAAATCTTCAATTTAGAAGGTTCAAGAATGTTAGAGGCTATAGAAGATAATGTTACTGACGAATGACGCGACGACCCTTTAAATTTATATTTGGAATTTGCGCGACGGGCTTGCGTACCTATTTTGTTTTGGGTTGATATATTTATTTAAAAGGTTTAAGTGGATAGGATAGACAAGTGGATAGGGACGCGGCTTCTACCGGTTTTGCCTTACATTTTTCGTTAAATTTGCGTTTGGGAGAAAACGTTTCTAACATATTAAACATCACAAAAATGATATTTCATGGCTACTTGAACCATTAGGCATCTTTTTGCGTATCAAATATAAAATAAATGGTATGGAAGATGTTCAGTTCCGATGACATTGCATTTTTATGGTAAGCATGACCTGAATCGACATCCAGAATTAACCCCAGATAAAGAAACTCTTCAACGGTCAAAAGCACAGGCACGAAATTTTGTGTAAGCCTTTTTCTAAGATAGCCGGTTTTAAGCTTTACCATCAAATGGTTGCTGCACTCATGGTTGGGTCCTGACTAGGGAACTCCTCAACGGTTAACAGCACAGACATGAAATGTTGTATACGCATTTAATTGTGATAATCAGTTCTAAGTTTCACTATGACATGGCTACTGCATAAAACCTTCTTTACCCAACTACGGCAAAGCAATGGAAGGAATGGTAATTGTTTAAAGTTAACAATTTAGGTATTTATGTATGTATGTATATACAGGATGTCCCAGGAAGTAGTAATAAGCGGAGGTCCCGAGGTAGAACACTTCCAGGGGTACCCGGTAAGTTATTTCATTTTTGATATTTTTTTCACAAAACTTCAGATTTCGACACAAACATAGTAATGTTTACCAAACTAACAATAGTATTCAGTTGATATTTTTGTTCGTTGGTAGTCCAGTAGTGAACCTATTAAGAGACTCAAAAATCATATTCTATTTATTAGAAAAACTACAAAAAAAGAAGAAAAACTTAAAATTTAGTTCAAAGCAAAATATCTCTTAAAAGTATGGAGGTCCGTAATATAAAAACAAATGGGATTGTTTTTTGTCCTCAATTTAAAACTTTCTTTAATTCACTGGTAATAACATATCTTACACTTAATTGCCCTAAACTTATGGCAACACAGCATAAACTGAGTTCAAAGGTGGAAAGGTCGAGTTGATTGACATTACGGACCTCGCTTGTCAAAATAGTACCAAGTTTTTAGTTTGAACACCTAACCCTTCCCTTGCTTCACCGTAGTCAAGTAAGTCTACAGTTTTATTGTTTGTAATATAAGCAGCTGTACTTATAGTAGTTATTAATGAAAAGTCTGTACAAAAAGATAATATAAAAAATGGTCTTGAGGACGTAACATGAGCTACACGAATCTAATGTTTTTAAAAATCGTGTGTGTCTGTCTGTCGATGTTTGATCGCGCATCACGTAAAAACTACTTAACCGATATAAATGCGTTGTTCAATAGCTTTCAATGGCTGTTCAATGGCTTTGACTAAAAATTGCTTATTTCATATCTCATTCCAATGAGCAAAAGCAAAATAAAAATATTTGTGACGGCCAAAGGAATTTTGATCTCATTTTGGTATATTCATATTTTACCTTATTCGCTATGACCACATGGCCACCACATAACGCACCGCCTGCGTGGAATTGTTCGTGTATGTTCGCGAATTCTCGTAATTTCTCGAACGATTCCACAACGTGACGCGTTACGTGTGTGGCCATAGCAATAAGGGCACTGGAATTACACTTATATGGAGTACTTTTAACCCTGAAAAATAACCACGCGGGCACAACTTGTAAAGATATATAATATATAACTTGTAAATATACTTATAATAAAACAATAAGAACGAAAAAGTCTGTACAACGGAGATAATAAAAAAATAAGTTTCTTGGGCACATAAAATAAGCTACTGAACAAGAATATAACATATTTTTTTAAATTGTGTCTGTCTGTCTATTTGTTTGTGTGTATGTTTGTTTGCACATCACATAAAAACTACTACACCGATGGCGATAAAGTTGGACTTGTTGGTGTGTTGGAAGTCACTGTAGCCTAGGGTTTGACTTAAAAACTGGGGTACTTGGTATCTCTTTCCGATGATTACATGCCGAGCAATCGCTAAAAAACTAGTTGACGGCCGAAGGAATTTCTATCAAATATTGGTATATTGGTAGATTAAGTCCTTGAATAGCACACTAGCAGTTTTAATCTAGAGAAATGACCAAGCCTGGCGGTATTCTACAGATTGCACTATGGAGAGTGTGCGCAGGAGCTGCACAGCCTGATTCCCCCATCACCTTTCCATCACCGTACGACTAGACGATCAGCAAAGCGCCACCCTTTCATGGTTGAAATACCTTGCACAAGAACGAAGCGTTACGCTTCTTCATTTACTATAAGAACTGCAAATCAGTGGAATGCCCTGCCCTCGTCAGTGTTTCCGGTAAATTATAACCCCGGTGTGTTCAAGTGAAGAGTGAATAGGTATCTACTAGGCAAGCGTGCTACAC
The DNA here is from genome assembly GCA_946251855.1 of Alsophila aescularia. Lineage (NCBI taxonomy): Eukaryota > Metazoa > Arthropoda > Insecta > Lepidoptera > Geometridae > Alsophila > Alsophila aescularia. The sequence continues at coordinate 20,846,187 of OX276373.1, read as the reverse complement.
CTTCCACCACATCATCGCTTTCCATCAGGTGAGATCGTGGTCAAACGATTGCCTAGTCCGTAATAAAAAAATATATAAAAATGCGTGCGAAGCCGCGGGCACAGCTAGTATACAATAAAAAAATACATTTTCGAAACGAAAAATGATCACTGCGGACGAGTTCTAAACCGCAGATTCACTATACAAGCATAAATTAAATCACAGTAAAGATATAAAATATTCTCGCAAAACGTTATCTCATACTAAAACATAGATACCAACTCATAGAAACTAGATAGAACTGTCGCGCGTGGAGAATAGAATCACGTAGAATATGATTTCGTCGAACGTGTCCCACCGTGACGTGATATTCCCGAACAGAGCCTGCAAGTGAAATGCACTTGCTGTCACGTTTCTATAGTAGTTAGGAATGTTAAAAACAAATTCGAAGCAGAGTTTTTGTCTATTTTACAAGAAAAATACATTTAAAGATACATTTAAAGGTACGTATAAATAATTCTATGGACCAAAAACAAACTTTAAACGGGCTGACTAAAAAAACGAACAGCATTTTTTTAAATAAATATAGAATCGTCCACATCGATCGAGGAATCCAGTTGATATAGGAAAACATACATGAACAAAAAACTTATTGAAAACGTCTTCCTTTTTGAAGTCGGTTAATAAAGTTGCCCTAAAACACTTTGGGCGACAAATATATCACTCGGGGTTTTTAGATGCCATAGAACTTTAGAAGACGCGTCGTGGCAGGCCCAAAAGAAAATGGCGGGACAAGCTTGACTCTTACTGTTAAGATTGGACCACTTATCTAATCTTACCGCGTGGAATGGAAGGTGGAAAGGTTATGGCAACAAAATAATAATAGGCTTTTTGAACTCTGGTGCAAACTGTTGTGTGGGCCTATTAGATTGTCTTAAAAAAAACAGCTTTTAGGGCACACACTAACATGTTTTCTCAGCTAACTCTAAGGTCTTAACAGCTAACACAACAATAACGATACTACATTGTTGCTGAACTTTTGTCTATTTGGCTTTCGCTTCAGAGAGCGATTAAGGAAAAAGCCTCGAATACTAGAGATCGCGGATTATATACCTTTGCATATTGCTAACTGTGTATTGAATGGTTTGGGGGTTCGCCCTTAGGTCAGCAATATGCGCAGTGTAACAGAACGAAGTCGTGGGTGAAAGGTATTATTTGGTATAGGTATGATAAAGCAGTTAGATTCCAAGATACTATTTGACATTCAATTAGGTTAATTAAGACTATAAGCTATTAACTCCATTTATTTATCACCGTCGTGCGTCATTGCACATTTCATGATATCTCGCCTACTGAAGTGCGAGGCGCCGTGAAAAATACTACAGTTTGCTTATAGTTGCGTCTGTTACTGCTAATCACAAGTATTTCCTTGCTATCTTTTACCTAATAAGTTTAAAAAAAAAACATTTCTTTCATATATATTTTTTTTCTTTTCAACTTTAAAGTTTTTTTTTAGTTTTTTTTATTTCTATGTCCTCGGTTTGTGAGCTACCCTGAAAGTTTAAGCCGGATAGCTAATCGGGAAGTGGTCGAAATTTAAATTGCAAGATTCCAGGACAGAAAAAATACATAGATACAAGTAAAGTTAAATTAAAGCTTTTAAAAAATAGATGTTTGGCAAGCCTAAACGCATAATAATTCTGTTTGCCAACTGGGGCAATCTGGCTGGTGTGAAACATACCTACAGCTGTTGTTGTCTACACTAATACATTACAAGACCCGACTACGGTTGGGCAAAAATAGCTTTTGACAGTCTTGCAATGAAGACCTACCTCGTTTGTCAAAATCGGATCAAATTTTTAGTTTGAACACATAACCCGTCCTTAACTACGCCTTAGTCGGGTAAAAAAAATAGCTTTTGACACTATACCTGAAGAAGAATCGATTGACACCTATCTTGTCAAAATCGGACCAAGTTTTTAGTTTGACAACATAACCCTGCTTTTGCTTTGTTGGTTAAAAAAAATATATATATATATATATTTTATAAAAAAAATATATATATATATATATTTTATAAAAAATATATATATATATATATATTTTATAAAAAATATATATATATATATTTTTTATAAAAAAATATATATATATATATATATATATATATTTTTATATATATATATTTATATATATATATATATATATTTGTAAAAAACAATATTCCTAGGCAGGAATCGAACACGTTGATTTTTGAAAAAAAAAACCACCCTGTATTATTACACCATTCGATAGTGTCGCTAATAAGGATTGAATTCTGGGAAGAAATGACATACGGAAAACTTAAGGAAAATGTTGTATTTTAATAAACTGATTCATATTATAAAGTACTATTTTAATTCATACCTGCATTACCTGTTCCTTGGCCGAAATGATGCTCAATATTTTTCTCAACACAGACCCGCAGCGCGGTCATCTTCACAACATTATGTTCTAATTTAAAAAAAAAATTATGTCTTCGCGGTTAAAGGCGGTAAAAGAAAAAAAAATAGATTTTGTTCCACGTTTCGTTGATTATTACTAACTGTTTGCGTACTGTTTCGTATTAATAGTCGTATAATAAAAGAGATGTTGATTCAGCAGTTTGGTGAACATTTTATCGCAATTTATGGTCCTGTGCCGTGGCCAGCGAGGTCACCGGATCTTACCCCCTTAGATCATTTTCTCTGGTGGTATGTAAAAAACGAAATCTACAAAGACACGTATAATGCAATTGATGACTTGAAACGAACTTTGGAAAATATTCTAAGCGGAATCAATAATAATTTTAATACTGAATGCAGTACAATCCTTGAGTCGTCGAATCATAGCTGGGTTCCATGTATTGAAAACAACGGTCATCATTTTGAACAATTAATCAGTTATGGTTTAACTATTTTCGTTACAAAAGAGCTCTTTCCTTAAGTTTGCCGTATGTCATTAGCGACACTATTGAATGGTGTAATAATACAGTATGTGTTTTTTTTTTCAAAATCAACGTGTTCGATTCCTGCCTAGGAATATTGTTTCTTGCAAAAATCCAAATATTCGCTAAACCTCATAGTTTCTGATTTAGCCAACCACGTCCACTTGAAAAATTCAACCTGTATATATATATATATATATATATATATACAGGTTGAATTTTTCAAGTGGTATATATATATATATATTTTTTTATTTTTTTTTTACCTTAAGACGAATCTGTTGATTCCTCACTTGTCAAAATCAGACCAATAGGGGCAACGCTATGGTGGAATATCTACATACCCAATACATACATAGACTGTTTCTCAGTACCCTTGCTTCGACGTAGTCAGGTAATAAAGAGTTTTTTTTTTGTGTTTTTATTTGTTTCTAATTAATAAACTCACAAAACATTTGTACCGAATTTATAAAAATTAACCGTTGCGGGATACCTGGCAGATGTGTAAAAAAAAAAAAAAACAAAAACAACGAGCAACGTTTTGCACCACGCGCTCTCATTGGTTAACCGTGAATCAGCTACTCTTCATCTGATCTATACTTACTTTTCGGCATAATACCAAAACTCTAGTTGGCGCAACGGGACACCGTTCGGCCGTCAGTCTGTAGTACCGGAGTTCAATTCCCAAATGGAGTGTTTACATTTTGCACATAAAAAATAATATGTTATGTAATGCTTATAACTTGATATGGCAGAGCTGAGGCGGAAAGAGCCGATGAGCCACGAGCGGCGTGTTGCCACACCGCGGTGCCGTGGTGACGCGTCGCCCCGCCAACAGTCGTCGTTACCCTGTACCGCGCCATTAGATGTTTACACATCAAAATTCTTACACCTATAGAAAACTACATTATTAGCGATTAACATGAGCTGTGCGTTATTTTTCAAAATAATGAGATCCCTACGAAAATTGCAACCCAAGGGATCAAAAACTATGTAATTACTAGCTGTGACCGCGGCTTTGCACGCGTGGACATTTCTCTAGGTTAAAAGTACTCTTTGTGCTATTCCAAGACCTAAAATACCAACATACCAACATTGGATCGAAATTTCTTCAGCCGTCAAAAAGATTTTTATCGATTGCTCGGCTCCTACTCATTGGATTGAGATGCCAAGTACACCAGTTTTTAAGTCAAACCCTAAGATATTTAACAGTGAAAACCGCATCGGAATCAGTTCAGAAGTTTTTACGTGATACGCGAACAAACATACAGATAGACACGATTTTTGAAAATATTATATTCTTATTCAGTAGCTTATTATAAGTACGCTAGACCTTTTTTTTTTAATTATCTTCTTTTCACAGATGTTTACACTTTTACGTTCGTATTGATTTATTATAAATATAGATAGAAGATAATAAAAAAATAACTTAAAGTAATGTACTAATAATTACCTACCCACAGAAACACCACGAGGCTATATGTCTATTATTGTGTTTATAGTACTAATCATTACCTACCCACAGAAACACCACGAGGCTATATGTCTATTATTATGTCCAGTTAAGTCACAATAATCATTTTTGTTCAAAATAGTCAATCAAAACACTGGTAGAATCGAAATTTGGTAAATAAATATTTAGAGAAACCCTCAGCTACTCTTGCGAAGCCGGGGCGAGTCACTAGTCCCTATTAAAATGAAATGTAACTCTAACTAGAACTATGAAATTTTGCCAGAATGTATCCATAAAATTCCCAATGTTCAGATAAAAGGAAACTGTAAAGTTTTTGCAGTTGTGCGTTGTATGTTCAAGGTCCTTTTTAACCTTAAACCTTCCGGCCAAGTTAAAGCAGTTAAAATTATCAAATAATGACGCCAAATAAACTACCCTAAATCATAGTACACTATGCTGTCCCTAGGATACTGTGTACTGTGCTTAGAGATTTAAATGCAGATTTTACGTCACTTAAAGTTCACTTTTTTAACAAATGACAATCGCTGTAAATTCTACTAAAACTGATTAACAATATGTTTTTAAATAGACAATCTGGCGACCAATATTAAAAGTACTAGCTTTCACCCGCGAATTCGTCCGCACGACTCCATCCTATGTTCATCTAAAATATTAAAAAACAGTTTTCCCGTGGAAACTTATCATTTTCCGGGATAAAAGTATCCTATTTTGGTATCTTTATTGTACAGTACCTACCTATTTACAAAGTTTCATCAAAATCAGATCAGCCGTTTTGCCGTGAAAGCACCCCAAACAAATAGACAACGTTTCACTTTTATAATATATTGGCGTGGATTGTAATTTAATCTACCTTGTTTAACGTTGGTTACTTAGACAAGTATTTCAATTGCACAATTATTTTGTCAAAACTTGAAACAAACATTATGCTAACTCGGCGATACTATCTAAGTATTAATTGGAAGTCAGAAACTTGGTTTAGTGTTTCTTAGTAGTTTGACTTGTAAAATATGATGGTTAATTAATAAAAGGTTATTGGTTTTGTTTCTGCTAAAGCAATTAAAGTTTGAGACAGGCTTTTGGAACTCGATTTAAAACCTACTTGGGAAACTTTAACCGAGTACTTGTCCAATTAGATTTTAAAATGTATTAGGCTATAACTTTAAATTCCACTATACGTTATACCGTCGATTAGTTAAAGAACGCTGAACGTTCCTTTCAAAAGTAAAGCTCACAGGCTCTAACATTCAAAACCAGACACTCGTCTAATAATATTCATTATACCTGTACTTACCTTAAGTGATGAGGAGAGAAGTAATCTTGCCTGATTTAACCTTCACGGCTGTCCAAAATCAATTGCAGTGTCAACAAGAATGTTGGGTACAAAGTCTTGCGTAACATTGCTCATCGCTCGTCACCATGAGTCAGTGGTTGATAAGTGTAATATTCCAAGTAATTTCGTTTAAAACTGCCCTTAAATATTATAACAAGCGGTGGCGTTGGTTACAATGCCTTGCGTAACACTGCTCTTCGCTCGTCATCATGAGTCAGTGGTTGTTAAGTGTAAAATTCCCAGTAATTTCGCTCAAATATTGCCTTTAAAAATTATAACGAGCGGTGGCTCGCTGTTTGCATCTAGCGACTCCCACGACTCTCACCAGGCCATGTCGTTCCATTGCGTGGAGGCTCTGTCTTCCAGTCTGTAGACGCAAAAGAACGCAATGTAGCCGTCCCAAAAAAAATACAAGTTCTTGATTGCTCCTTTGGTTATGAACCCTTAAAAGACAAATTATAATAACAAGCACAGTCATTACTTTCTTTACAATTGAGTACGTGTAAAGTTTCAGTGCTCTCCAATGATCATCGCAAAGAGCTCAACCAATAGCCTTATCACGAGGCAAAGGTCGAGCTTCATTGTCGACTTTTAAGAACGTATACCAAGGTAATCTCCACATACGAGTAAGGTTTAACTCGAATGAAAACAAGGTAAAATAAATATTTACAAAACGCGGTAAACGAATGAATTTAGAGACGTCGAACAACAGTCTACACTCTACAGGTTTCAAAAGTATTGACAACATTAACAAACTTCTTACGACACGTCCTACGGAGAAAATACTTCGACAGAGATAAAAAAACAAAAGGCTTCTCCCTGATTGAATTGTACAGCTGTTGGAAGTCCTTGACGAAATTATTTCTATTGGAGCATTTTGTTCGGCGACAAAGTTAAATTGGATTTCTTATGGTGGAACTGTCTTGCGAAAGTGGCAAAAGAGCGGTTGGCTTTATTCAGCCGAAGTTGTTTTAGGTTATCACAATAGCTGGTCTTTATTGCATGACATTGAGACGAAATGTTGGGATTATTGCCTTTTATTAGCTGTATCATGTCGCAGTATCGTCTGAAACGGCCGAAATTAATGCTGTCGAAAATGGGGTATAAAAATACGGTAGGTTGTAACTTTGATGAGGGGTAACTTTCATGTAATGGCCGAGACAGATTGAAGTTTATTTCTGTTATAGAAAGTTATAAGAGCTCTTATTTAATTACAATCACAGATGTTAAAAGAGGTACATTTCAATTTGCATACATCTGTGCTTTGTGATGGACATTTATCGTGTATATTAGTTTCAACCTTAGCCTCGTATCAGCTAAAACTTCAACAGGGCACGCAAGCTGCGCCACTTGTCTACATCCGAGCGTTTGCCAAAAAATAGCCATAGCCATCATAATTAGTTTGCCTCACCACTAAATATTTAAAAGAAATTATGAGTATTTAACAACCACTAAGTATCTTAACGCTAAACTGATGAATGCCCTCTCTGACATATGGTCCAGATTTTGTACTGGAAACACAATAAATTGATGATGCAGCACTACCGTCAATTATTTAGTAGAACCTACTGTGATCTTGGAAATACAACAAGCAAAAATAAATAAAAAATATAACCCCCGATCCATTTATAGCTAAAAACCATCTCGATCACATCAGCTATCAAACAGAGAAAGCTGCAACAAAATCGGTCTATTCGTTGGGAGCTACAATGCCACAGACAGACAGACACACACCCAAAAGTTATAACACCCCTCTGTTTTCGCGTTCGGGGGTTAAAAACAAAAGGCTGAGATAAACTGAAGTACCACGTACTGCCGCAAAACACCTTCTATATATTTTTCTTTCACACGAACTCATTCAAACAGCTCACACCTCAGCTATTATAAAGGGACCATTTAATTTAACAAGTGAGAGATTTCTTTCCGTACATAGAGGACCATATTTCATGTAAGTTGGAGCTCCGTAGAGCTTTTAAAACTGGTATCACGTACTTTATGAATTCGCTAAGGTACGAGCCGAGTCTGAAACTATTTACTAGCTCTACGGTTTCAATTCACGTGCCTTAGACAAGCGTGCTCTACGTCTTACGTGTTACGATGCGATGGAATAAAGTCCCAATGTCAAGGCCTGAATAAATTTTTGAAGTGTCTTCCAGTCTGGGAATCTTCAAGTCGACAATAAATTTCGGCCTAAATAAAAGAGGTTAAGCGCACCCTTTAGGTCGATTGATGTATTCCAGTTGAGATATTTCTTTATACGTCCATTGAAAGTCATTTTGTATATTCCTTCAAACGTATTTCTATGCGCCTATCCTGAAGGCGCTGCACATATATTTCGGAGAATAGGCGTCATTAAACGTTACGAGTTCTATGTACCCAATGTATGAATGAAAAATGAAGACTACCTATTCGAAATATTGTAAACGTTTAGGCAGAAAAATACTTTCAATATACAGAGTAATTTTATTGTATCTGTCAGCGCTTTTAACTTCGGTAAAAGGAATGTATGCAGTACATGAGTGAAGAGATCAAATGGTTCATTGGATCGTCATCGTGTTGTATGTCCTTACATTTTAAGTCGTGAAATTATACTTACAATTTTTTTTGGTGAGATAAAATAAATTCATTGAAACGGTGGCGGTGGCGATCAAGGTAACTGCATATTTTGTTTTTAGACTGCTACCGTGTTGTTGTTTTTGTATCTTTTGCCCGGTGCGGTGCGGCCTCTCTGGATTTCATGACAATAGACAATACTAAATAACGGAACTAAAGCAGATTTTCGTTACCTTGCTAATAAGATTTAGTTAGGATTACGAGAAAGTATGGATAAACGCCCATGAATACATTGCACATATTAACTTTAGATAAATGATACGTTTACTTCTTTTTCTCCAACAAAAAAACAGGAAATCGTTCAACTTTTATAACAATATACCTTCTGAGAAACAACGTCACCTTGTTAAGCACATTGTACATCTAAATCATCTAAATAAGAGCGAGTCTGTCTCGCAGGAAACTCTCATTTACAGATACTCTGCTACACAAAAGAGCAAATGTTTGATAATACTCCGGATTACCATTTAATAACGTACTCCACGCTTTAACGAATAACAGGAACCTTCGTCACAGGCTCAGACCAAAATATGTACAATTTAATCCGTTCAATTTCAGCGCATGTTCCGGCATTAATACAATCCCGTAGACTTTCCAACAAATACTTCAGATTTGTCGGAATAACTCCCCAACTTTAGATAAAGGGAGCTCGTAGTTAGCTGTATCAACCCAGCCTCGTAATTTAATTAGAATTTCTGAAGTGGAATTTCATGAATGACTTTTGTATCTACATGTTGCGAGTATGTAAAGCGAGTAACGAATTCGTGCTACTCTAAGAGAACTTTGCCTACAACAATTTTGGTATCGAACGGATACACTTGCGCTGACCCTATGCTTTATAATTGTTAGCCTATTGAGGGGAATTAAATAAACGTCAGCGAAATTCACAAAGTTTTAATTACTTCTCATTCTGTTTTAGCCTGTTTCGGTAGAATTCAATTTTGGAGGGGTTTTCATTGGCTGGTTGTATCCTGAAGTTCATGCGGCTGTGAGTATCAGTGTTTGATCTCTTTTCATTTGTATTTGTTCCCATTTTCTACACATTTTTAACCTCTGTCCACATTATTCAATTACATAAAATTATAATGCCGTTCTTAGATAGACCGTTTTGATATAGCTCTAAAACGCTAAGAAAATGTTTAGTATTTTTTACACGACTGCCCAAAAAAGGTGTGTAATATTTTTAGCATCCATGTATGTATTCATGTGTGTGTGTATGTATGTATGTATGTATGTATGTATGTATGTATGTATGTATGTATGTATGTATGTATGTATGTATGTATGTATGTATGTATGTATGTATGTATGTATGTATGTATGTATGTATGTATGTATGTATGTATGTATGTATGTATGTATGCATGTATGTGAGTTTATCTATTCCACCGTAACTTTTAAATGCCCGAACAAATTTTGACGTATGGGATACCGTTAGAGTCCTTACATCCCAACGAGTAACATAGGCTATTTTTTTAAACATTCTATATGTCGGCAGTGTGGCACCATGTTCAGACAAGAAAAAAAAAGACTTCTATATTTACAATATGGGTATCCAATTGAAGGCCTTGATTATCACATTCCAACAGTATATAATTTATTGGCAAAAGCTCTATCATGGCAGCGCATGCGTGTTTTTTTTTAGCTTTTAAGCCTAGTTATTTAAATAAAAGTCAAATATTCCGAAAACTCTCCAAAACTTCCTTGATAATTACACCTAATTAGCTACCGTCAGCGCGTTAAGAAACACTCGAATATTCTAAGCTATTTTTGTCAATTTAACTTATGCTGTCAATTAGTTATGTTTCCAATTAGTGAAAGTTTCTTGAGCACTGCTTTTGAACAGTCTAAATACATTAAAGCTCCGAACACATCTAAGCGATCAGCATGACTGCAAATATACATCTCGAGTGCTAATACACTGTGTAATGTAACGGCATACATAGGGAAACATCGTTGGCGACGTGACTAGTCAATTTCTTCATAATTATCATCATCGTTTAAGCCGAAAGACGTCCACTACTGATCAAAGGCCTCCCTTAGAAGGCCATAAAGAGAGGTTGCTCGTTATGCGCATCCAGGCCACAAATCCACCCCATGGGAGGTCATCTTACGCTCCGTCTTCAAGTCTGCGGTCGCCATTTAAATAAACCTAACTTTACACTCCTCCAAGCAGTTGCTCAATTGGCAGCAGTAAGGTGTTATGTTATGCTGCTAGCTGCAAAATTGGATTCGCGTTGCTTTTATGCGAAGTCGCCCTGATCGCCCAGACATGTAATAAGCGAACAAGAAACAAGAGGGCATCGCGTTTAGAATTTTAATGAGGATGTCCGTGGAGCAATTAAAGAGACATGCGTAATGAGTATACACAATTAAAATAAATTGATGTTAAAAACGCGTTTCTAGGAGTGGGAGACATTTTGAGATTGAAATACGTATAAATCCTGGAATGACTCAATGAAATAATAAATTTTCATGTGGCAGCGACGTCGACAGGTACGGACTCCATGGACTTTCTTGCCATCGAAGTGCTGGTAGGTTTTACCGCCACGGCTCAATCAATGAGATCATTAAACGGGCGCTTGCCACCATCAACGTACTTTCTGTACTAGAACCAATAGGGATATTACGTGATGATGGCAAGCGCCCGGACGGCCTAACGCTGATCGCCTTGGAGCGGGGAAGGGCTCTCGTATGGGACGTGACTTGTATTGATACGTTAGCCCCTTCTCGTCTCAGCGGGTCAGTCTTGAAGGCTGGAGCCGCGGCGGAGGCCGCAGAAGAAGCCAAGCGACGCAAGTATGTATCACTCTCAAGCGACTATATATTTGTGCCGCTTGGTTTTGAAACATTTGGTCCATGGGGTCCCAGTACGAAACAATTTTTTAAGCAAATTTCTCCCCGCGTTATCGATGTCACTGGTGACAAGAGAGCTGGCTCATTTCTCGCACAGAGAATAGCTATTGCTATTCAACGCGGAAATGCAGCTAGCGTTCTTGGAACCATGCCACATGAACACCAATTATTTTTAGATTATTAGTTTAGTTTTATGGTTTAGGTGTAGGTTTAATTGTTTATGTTGGTTGTGTTGGTTTAGGTTTTTACTTTTTTATATTTGAAATGTAAAATCATATGTGTATCAATAATAAATTAATTTTAAAAAAACATTAACAAAAGCTTTTATTCAGTTGCCATATTATGATGAAACTTGGAACGGGCCATTACAATTAAATACTTACACAACATTTCGTGTCTATTCTGTTAACCGTTGAGAAGTTTCCTAATCAGGAGCCAACCATGAGTTCAGTATCCACGTCATGGTAATACTTCAAACCGGCTAGCATAAGATAATGCGTACACAAAAATTCGTGTCTATGCTGTTGACAGTTGAAGAGTTCCTTTGTATGGAGCTGTTCCTGGATGTCAAATAATGTCATGCTTACCATAAAAATCCATTGTCATCGGAAGTGAATCAACATGCAAAAATTCAAAACCGTAAAATAAGAGGACGTGGTTCTAATTCAGCTTGCAAGATTTGACCTAAACAAACATAAATATAGACATATATAGAGACATACATACATACAAACATATATACAGACATACATACATACAAACATTACAAGTTAAATAAAAGCTATTAAAAATTAAGGACAGCAGCTTGGAAATACTATGAAAAACTGATTATGTTACAACTTCATCTGACTAATCTTTACCAATTTTTGTACAATACTCAGCATGCAAGCCGCAGTGTCCCGTTGAATATAAGATACGCAGTTTCAAGTGTGTCAAAGAAACCGCTACAAAGATACAAAATACGACAATTGGAAACGTATCACAACTCGAACATTGGCACGCTGGCAGTCGTCAAGTCTGCTTGCTGTATCCGCAATGCCACTTGTCCTGGCCACTCCAGATGGCCGGATGATACGGCACGCTCGCGGCCCGAGCAAGATGAATGTTCGGTGATACGCGCGCCTTCATGGCACGATGAAATGTTTTATGTCTATTTGTGGTGAGAAAATCATATTTGTGTTTACCTACCGTTCTAAGAAAAAGGGTATCATGACATACTTCAAAATACGGTACGAATGTATACGAGTATATACATACATACCTAGTGCAAAGAAAATATTGGTGTATGACATCAACACTATAGGTGTACGAGTATATAGCTTGAAGCAAAACATTGTAACATCAAGGGCAATGTTTGGTTTTTAGGTACTTATTCCTTTTTCTTTTGTAGTTTGGTGGTTTTTTTTTAGGAATGATTATGAAGAAAAAATAAGTGAAATTTTAGATTTTCAAAAAGAACTAAATTTTACGAATAGATTTAGTAAGTAAGCCTACCATATTAATTACTAAATCAAATCTTAATATATAGTTAAACACAAAATTGAGTTTATTTTTACACGACTGCCCAAAAAAGTAGTATAATTCTTTTAGGATTTATGTACGTACGTATGTTTGTATGTATGCGAGTTTGTATGTAACTTTTAAAAGCCTGAACATAGGATGTCATGGGTATCGATAGAATCCTTACATCATCCCGAGTAACAAGAGCTACTTAAAAAAAACTTTTTTACATGGCGTTCGTGTTATTTTTCGCTTACCTTGATGATTTACTTGATTCTTTAAATGAAATTAATATAAGTGTGTATTCAGCTTTTTTGCATCAATTACATAGCCTCAAACTAGAATATACCTTGTACTATAGGTACTAGACAACGCATGAACATACATAGACAAGAATATTACATCTATGACTCAGAAACAAACAACACATCATCACACAAATGATTGCACCTTGCGGGATTTGATCCCGCAGTAAGCGTCACTAATCACTCGGCCAACCAGTCGTCACCTTCAAAATAGAACCAATGTTTTCTAACTACAAAAGCTCTTAACTACATAGGAAAAGGGACCTACCCTTGATGCCTCATTTTTTTGCCCCACCCGGTATGTTAGAGTTTTTTTTTTAGAATCAACTCTTTATTTATTGACCTAAAAATAAAATAAGAAACAAATATAAACCAACCCGTAGAGTGCGTTGGCAATAAGCCTTGAAAAACTGGAAAGGCGAGAAATATGAAGTTTGCGGGTAGATAAAAAATGCTCGACCATTTCTACCTACCTTAAAACTTCTCTTTTGGTAGACACGCATTTGGACTATAATCCCTACTGGTGTTCGTAGTGGGGAAAATGGATGGTAAGTATTTATTTTTTGTTTTTTTCGAAATCCCGACGTACGGATAATCCAGTGGGAATATCGATAAAAATACGATTATCTGGACTAATTGTCCTGCCTCTCACTGCTGTACCAGATCCATTATACTGCTTGTTTCGTAGCTTAGTAGTTTGCACAAAGCGAACAAAGTTGGTGGACCATGAACAGACATTTCGGCTAGCAGGGATAGGACTATTTCCAAGTCGGTTGTTTTCGTCAGGCGAGGCCGCTTAGTATCAGACGAAATACCAATCTCGCTAATGTCCGGTTTCTAACACAGCAACTATTCGTAATCAACATAATAACAACGATGCGTCATATTCACATAGCGTTTCACAAGTTCCGGCGACGAGTTTCCGGAGTTTGACAGAATTATGCAGTGTAACTTTTTTTATTGTTTTTTTATAGGAACACTAAAATTAAGTAGAAACAAGGCATAAGGTCAAAAAGTTATTTTGTTTTATTTTAATACTAGATGAACCTACCTAACCGTTAACATTAAAACATCAACACAGCTTAGTAGAAAAAGTGACCAGAATATTTTTGTGAAAACCAACAAATACTACAAAATTGTACGGCTCGAGAAGGAACTCCGTGGTTTTATTTTTTTATTAAAAAAACATATACATCTTTGTTGTTTAATATACGTATCCCTTAGAGGGGAGAAGCACATATATTCGATAATAAATGCGTGATTTCATTTAAATCGATTCAAATCGGTAAAACTTAACTTCCATGTTTTTTTGGTCGCTACAGCAACCAAGGGGGATCGAGCGCTAGGGGATTTGGTTGTTACAGCGCCAAAGGGGATTGAGCTGATAAAGTGCGTCACAGACGACTAAGATAGTATAATATTTCATGTTAAGATAAAATATCGCTCACCATACAATTTATATAAACCATCACAAATGGCGAAGATAATTTAGATTTTCATCTTACAGTAGATATCAACGATATAGATTTTTTAGAAGATGCCATCTTAAGTTACGAAATATACCGTAATAGTATTAATAGTATATTACGGTATCGTTCTGTTTTGTATCCGTGATGTATTTTTTTGGCTGTACCCGTGGCTTTTCTCTAGGTTAAAAGTTACCAATGTGTTATTTCAGATCAAAATTACAGACAGAAAGGACTAAAAAAATAACTTTTTCACTAGCTTATTTTAAAAAGCCTATGTTTTTTTTTGTAGAAAGATCTGCGTAAAGATTAAATGCACCGCGGCTTATTCTAATTAATGTGATTTTCTATCCAAATTGTTTGCTAATGCAATTTGCATATCTAATTCGAAATCAGAATCATCGTGAGCCGAGCTATCTAATAAATGTAATGGTGAAACAGTATTACTCATATTTTAGAACCCTGTATATAGAGTGCGGTGAAGAAATACGTGTAGCACCTAAGACGATCTTCGTGAGAATGAATAATTTCAATAGGTATATTATTGTTGCAGATTCTCACGTAGGAGCGGGGTCCCAGTTGCAGAGAAATGAGACTTCGGTGAGCTCAGGTTAGGAGGACGAAACGGAAACGCACTTGTTCACAGTTTAGTTTAGTTTATTGTCACAATTAAACAAGGATGGTACAGAATATTAGTTTTGTAACCAATTATAAAAGTTGGCTACGGAGCCGTAATATACTGCTTTGTGCTTTACAACACTTGGACACTTATGGAAGAGCTTCTTGCTTCGACTGCTATAGCGATCTCGAACGACGATAGAGTAATGGACACCGATTTTATGAAGTATTGGTATTTATAGTAAACGCAGAAGTGTTGAAGCTCCCCCATTGGGCGTTTCATTCCAATTTTTCCATGACGTATGTGCGTGCCTTTGTTCTAAGCAAAAACTTTCCCACGCTCGAAAACAGGTATAAAAAATTATCCTAGAAATAGGTTACGGTTGTACCTCGAATCCGTACCGTAAAGGCAGCCTAAGTTTTATGGCTTTGCTACGGGTGCGAGGAGAACTTCCGATCTTACAAACTCCTCGCACTCGTACAGAGACGGTAGAACTTTAGGCAGCTAACTAATTTTTGTCCCAAATCATAACATTCCGATGTATGATTCATCACGAGTCAACAAGCTTGACCGTTTTTAGAGGAGCTTCTCCTATTTAGCCTCTTCTTGCTCCCACTACCTATATTTCTAGTTACTTTTAATGATTTACGACGCAGATTACCATTTAGGTCAGCTTAGGTTAGCCCCGCGTTGTAAATTAGTACCCTTACAAAGCGGGGCTGTTCCTGAGCCAACCTGTACCTTTCCATGCAACCACAGAGAACTTCAGTCCCTCTGTGGCTGCATGCTCTTATTTACGTTATCCTACAATGTTACGTGGCAATCCCGTATGCTATAGTGGTCATACGCGATGGCACGTAGATTTCAAAACTACGTTCGCCTTTTCGGAAGCCTCGACTAAATATTTTATTTCTCACTAATGTGTCGGATTATCATTATGCCGATTAGTGCATAATGATCATAACATCCAAGCCTAAAAACGTGTGTTGTTATTTATTGCCTACCTATCTGCATATTATCTGTAGATTCAGTTGCTGTCTTGAAATGTTACGATTCTATACATGTTTATCTTATACCTATTCCTATGTGCAAATATTAAAGTTTGTTAAACACATTAAAAGTACTGCAAAATTATCACTTAAAAGAAAATATATTAATTAATGTCAAAAGTTGGATAGAGTTAAGAAATTAAGATACGTCAAATTAAATAATAATATGTAATGAAGTCAAAAGAGTGAAAAGATTATTCTTATAGTCAAATTTTAAGATTAATCGATTACATATCTAATAATTATTCAGTATTATCGTTCATAAATCCGTTGATAGAGTAATATGCCTTTCCTAAAAGAAAGTATTCAATTTTGTTTTAAAAATGTAAATTGATCTAGTGCTTTTTATATTTTGCGGTACTTTTTGTTATATATTTTTATGGCCATAACAAAAATACTATGTCTATATACAGTTGTGTGGGATTTAGGATTACGCAGTCTAGATTTATATCTACTACTTGACAAAGTGTCATGTTTAGTAACGTCGGTCCTAATTAATGCAGCTGCTTCATAAATGTACAGAGATGGGAGAGTCAATAGTCTAAGACTTTGGAAATAAGGTTTACATGATAAGTACCTACTTAAATCTGTTTATTTTGCTTAAATATTGGCAATATAGATGTTTTTTTTTAGTGTCCCACGCTCCTTTTTCACAGTTTCGAACGAAAAATATTCATTGTAAGCTATTTCTTGTTCATGTGTTTTATGTTATTTGGAAGGATTCATATGATCCAGATTTAATAATATTCCTAGTTTACAGCTATTCCTAGTGTATTCAAAATAATATAAAATACTGGTTTTATTTTGTCACTCAAAATGACGATGGTGGTAAATTCCGCATACGCTACGTCGATATACTGATTTTAAACGGAAAATTAACTAAGTATTGATTTTGATTGATGGCAACACTTTAGCCCGTCAACGGTCGCCATGTTCGTTCAAATTGACACCAGTCGCGTTCTGATGTGAAATAGTGGTTGGGCGTCACGTCGTGGTTTTATTTTCCGCTACGAAACTGATTCCATAATGTAATTGTTGATTATTTGAATTACTCTGAATTCAATGTAATATTTAGTAAAATCTTAATTAAACAGCTGCATTATGGAGTTTGTATGGATCATCCACTAAGTAACGTTTTGTATTAGTTGAACGCCAAATGATAGTATGTATTTTTGAACGAGTGAGCGCGAAGCGCGATCGAAGCTTCTCCGTTTCAGCTTGGGCAAAAATGCAAAAACATATGTCCGGATGTCAGACCGGATCTCTTTTCTCCTCTACAGGTCGCATTTTTCAACTGATCTAGACGAAACTTGGTATAACAAGTTTCGTTACACAAATTTTTTGAATTTTTAGTCTTTGGGTATTTTTGATTAGGGGGGTACTTCCCCCAAAAAGGGTAAAAAGAGGGCTACTGAATATCTCCGCCATATTAAATTCGATTTCGATGGTTCTTTTTTTATTTGAAAGTTAGTAACTTTAAATTAGTCTCATAAAAATTTGGTGAAGATCTGCTGAGGATCTTCGGCGTGATGAGCAGAATAGCTCCTCAAAATGCAGTAAATTTCTCACTTTTAGGTTTGTAGCAGTGGAATCAGCCCTTTACCTACTAGGTAGAGATTGATGGAGCACCTTGGTTATTAATGTTAGTTGTACAATAAGGTAACTAGATGGCGCAATTGTGCACCGCTAGATTGTCTGCAAAAAGTTTGTATGTGCGAGGTGTACAGCTCACAGAGCCACTAGTTTTATTCTGGGTGGAATTTCGTTACGCAACGAGCAAACTATTTGAAAAACGCCCATAACCCTTCCTTTGCTTCGCCGTAGTCGGGTAAAAAAATTGCCTATAACCATTGTGGTAAACAAATAGAGGCGCAAACTACTGCAAACCTCTTTATCAAGCATACAATAATTTGTAACCACTTTGTGATTAAGAAGACGTAGCTTTGAAAGTAGTTAACATATTTAGGTACACATATATTTATCTCTCTCGTACTAACTTGAGCGTCGCGTTCATGGCATCAGTTTGAAAGAGATGGCGATAATAATCTTAAGGTCAAGATCGGTGCTGCCTGGGCCCTATTTCATAAAACTATAGTAGACTGACAAATGTCAATCGACAAATGTCAGTCAAACTACCGAAATGCGTTTCATAAAAACCCGACAATTATTTCAATGAATTGTCAAAATATTACTAAATGTGTTAAATAAAACAATAGTAGTGACCGGCAGTCAACCGACAATTGTCTAACAAATGTCAATAGAAAAACGTTTTATGAAACGGCGGTTGCTTAAAAATTACCACGATTTGTAGAATTGTCGTGACAATTGTGACAGCCGAAGCTTTACCCCTCACACTACTATGACTGGCATTGTGAAATGCAATATGACTGACAATCATCAGTCCTGTCGTGATTGTTTGTTATATGAAACGCTGGTTTGGCGTATTCGACTGACATTTGTAGTTTTATTATGATTTGTCGCTTTATGAAATAGGGCACTGATCTATGTTTTTTTTCCCAAAGATTGGGTGAATGAGTTAAATTGAAACAGAAATTAGAAATATAATTTATTTCGTTGATATAGGCGAATAGCTAACCCCCGAACCTTGCGTCTGAGTCAGACGCAAGTCCGAGGGTTAGATTTTCGCAATTATAGCACTATCTGCAAAATTTTTAAACTGATGCATTACTAGTCAGAAAAAGTCGACGCAGATTATGCGTGCGCACAGCTGCATACTACACAGCTCCGCAGCGAACCTTTATTTTTAAGTGGTACCTACTTATTCGCATCTACATATGAAATTAAAGTGTCATATTTATCATAGGTCATGTGATCTATAATATACATTTTTATGCTGCTACAAATAAATTAAATTGAAGTGTCTGTTTGTAATGTCAAAATAACAGCTTTTTACTAAATGCATATGAAAGCATACATGGTACTTACTCGTATAACAAAAAAGCCATTTTCACATTTTCGTCTGTCTGTATGTTTGTTCCCGCTAATATCCGAACAGTCTGGACCGATTTTGATGTGACTTTTACTGAGAGACTAACTTCAGCTACTTATATTTTCGAAACATATTTAGGGTTCCGCGCAAAAACAATAATATTGGCGATGCCGCGGGCACAGATAGTTTAATACTAAAAAACACAGTTCAACATCGTAGATATATTGTATATATTAGTTTGTATAGGAAAGGTTTCATACACATGGAGATGACAAAAGTGGCGTAGTCACTGGCTGGCGATGCCGTAACAGATGCTTTTACAAAAGCTCCGCTCCCGCAGTCTTATTTTAAGCTTTGAAGTAACATCAAGAAATTCATTTTAGGCATGTGCAAATAATAAATTTTGTCTTGACTTCGGAAGCAAATCACAGTTGCTTTAATAGGTAACCAGTCCGTTTCCTTTCTTAGCACTCGAATTATTTTGACCCACTTCTCACGACGCTCTGGATTACAATTTTTATAACAAATTTCGTTATTAATTCATTGACAAAACTCCCATATTACTGGAGAAACCAGAATCCTGTTTAACTGGCAGCACTGAATGTAAAATAATAGTAGCCTAGTTTTTATCCGTTTTTTAATGTTATTTACACAGATATCAATAAAAATGCAGTAAATTTACTTGTAAAACGTTATTCCGCTTGCCTTTGCCTATTATGTGTTTGCCATCAAGAATCGCACTCTTTTACCACACATTTACCTATTTTATCGTGAATAGTTTCACGTTGACGTCAAACTGATCACTGACTGGCATAAGGCCGGACAAATAGCTGTAGCCATATGCGTAGTGTTTACGCATTTGCGCGGCAACTCTACTACTACTACTACTACTACTATTACTAATATTACTACTATTATTACTTTTACTACTATTACTACTACTATTACTACTACTATTACTACTACTATTACTACTACTATTACTACTACTATTACTAATATTACTACTATTATTACTTTTACTACTATTACTACTACTATTACTACTACTATTACTACTACTACTATTACTACTACTATTACTACTACTATTACTACTACTATTACTACTACTATTACTACTACTATTACTACTACTATTACTAATATTACTACTATTATTACTTTTACTACTATTACTACTACTATTACTACTACTATTACTACTACTATTACTAATATTACTACTATTATTACTTTTACTACTATTACTACTACTATTACTACTACTATTACTACTACTACTACTACTACTACTATTACTACTACTATTACTACTACTATTACTACTACTATTACTACTACTATTACTACTACTACTACTACTACTACTATTACTACTACTATTACTACTACTATTACTACTACTATTACTACTACTATTACTACTACTATTACTAATATTACTACTATTATTACTTTTACTACTATTACTACTACTATTACTACTACTTACCTTTACTATTTATGAGTAACATATACCTAGATATACATCATTGCTCAACACTCTATACCTGAAGACAAATCGATTGACAACTCGCTTGTCAAAATTGGACCAATAGGGGCGACGCTATGTTGTAACATCCACATACCCTCATACATATATACATACATACATACATAGACTGCTTAACTCATTACCCTTCCTTTGCCGTAGTCATGTAAAAATAACTGCACCATAACCTATCAACTTCATTATGCTAATGGAACGAGCTAATGGTATCCCTCCATTCCGTTAGAAACAAACTTTAGTTTTATACTTATACTAGCTGTGCCCGCAGCTTTGCCCGCGTGGTCATTTAATTTAAAAGTAGCCCATACGTGTTATTCCAAGACCAAAAGTACCTATAAAGTACAATATACTACATTTCTTCAAAATTTGTTCAGCCGTCAAATAGTTTTTTATCGATTTCTCGGCATCTAATCATTGGATATAGATACCAATTACCCCAATTTTAAGTCAATCCTTATGCTATCTAAATGTGAAAACCGCATTGCAATCTATCCAGTAGTTTTTACATGATGCGTGAACAAACATACAGATAAACAGACAAACTCGATTTAAAAAAATGTTGTATTCTTGTTCAGTACCTTATTTTAAGTACCCTAGAACTTTTTTTTAAAATTATCTTCTTTATACAGACTTTTTCATTCCTATTGTTTTATTTAAAGAACAGTTTTACTTTACATACGTCTGGAAGAACGTTACTAAAACGAGTAAATTAACCGTGAATTATCAGTATAAAAAGGTTTTTCCGGCCTTGACCTTCAAGCAAAATCAATCCAATCTGGACTTAAAAACAACACCACCGACGAAAACTATCTTACCTCAGTAAAATATATACTTAGTCGTAAAGAAAGTCTAGTATTTATACGACAGCAGGTAAGGTAACGCGGGCGATTTATTCTCCTGTAATGTAGAGCGTCTCACACGCGGTAACGAGCTGGCTAATGAGCGCTCCTGTCGCCGCGCTCCAGAGACGAGCTTTTATTATGTGAGAATATTATGAAGATTCAACTATTTGCGCCAGAATATACTCATTTTTTTCTGGAAATTTTGGTATTATTTGTATAGACTAACAACTGTGGGGTGCTAGGATTGTCAATACGGCGCTGATAGTTCCATCATCTTAGTCCGATATAAATGTAAAAAGGCATATTTGTAACAAATTATGTTCTTTCCCAACAGGTGGTCTTAAATGAACATGGATAAGATGAAAATCGTGCCAAATGCCCATGTCGCACCCATGCCGGTCTATATTGGGCACGATATTATCGAAACTTTTGATCACTATGTCTACTTAGGTCAGACGATCCAACTGGGTCCAACTGGGTAGATCCAACTTCCAGAAAGAGGTCAACCGAAGAATACAAATCAGATGGGCAGCGATAAAAAAAAAACTACGCCAAAATTACGCCATATCTTCTCGTCACAGATACCGCAGTGGTAAAACTGGTAACTGGTCTCATACACAAGCTCAAAGTCGCGCAGCGTGCAATGGAAATAACTATGCTCGGAATTTCACTACGTGATAAGATTCGTAACGAGGAAATCCGTAGAAGAACCAAGGTTATCGACATAGCTCGTGAATTTGAAAGTTGAAGTGGCAATGGGCAGGCCATATAGTTCGCAGAGCCGACAACTGCTGGGGAATAAAGGAGATTTGAAAGTTGAAGTGGCAATGGGCAGGCCATATAGTTCGCAGAGCCGACAACTGCTGGGGAACAAAGGAGTCGGTGAATGGAGGCGGCATACGTCGTGGCGCTCTTTGGGGGAGGTCTATGTTCAGCAGTGGACTTCTAAAGACTGACATGATGATGATGATGTACTTTAGACAGGGTAAGTGGCTTTATTAACTAACTATATCTACAACAAAATATAACTAGCATAACTACAACATGAAACAGTCGGACAACCACACAGTTCCACACGCCATTACAGCCTGATATAATAAGATATGTTCTTGATTTTGAAATATACGGTAGATACGAAATATGAACATAGATATATATATATATTTTTGTTACAGGTCTTCAACAACATAATATTAATTATTTCACATCATTAAGCCGGTAAACGTCCGCTGTTAAACATCGGTCTTCCCCATATAACGCCGCAGCGAACGAAATGAATTATATAATATTTCATTATGTTAGAAGTATTAGAAAATACAATTAATTAATCAAACTAATGAATATATCAAAATGTTACTTCATTTTATTTATTACAAATTTTAATAACATTTCATGCCTTCGAACTCTTTAAAAACGGTCACACTAACTAAACTCAGAGTAAAATTCACTAGATGGTATAACTAGTAATAGAATTTCATTATCGTCCACTGTAGCATGCTGTTTGGAGTAAATTTTTACATTAGCATTAAAAGTAAATTTGTTCGGCAATTAATCTAAATGGACGCCTCCTATCGCCTGCCAGTGGGAGTTAAGACCTTCGCACACTTCAATCAGTTGTTAAAAGAGCTTTGAGATTTACTTGAGGTAGAAGTTTATTCAAGTCTAACTAGTAGATTAGACTAACCGACGCTTGTCGTCATGTTCAGCCTGTTTCTTAGAATTGATTACAAAATAAACTTATGCTTTGTTTTTTTTTCCTACTTTACAGTTGTTTTTTTTTTAATAATATTTTCACGACAATTCCACACCAATTACCTAATTCTACTCATCATACAAATGATTGCACCTTGCAGGATTCGAACCCGCGGCCGCTCGATTACATACCTAGGATCTTTAGCCACTAGACCAACCGGTCGTCGATATTCTGGTACTTAATTATTTTCCCATTATATTTGGATCAGCATTGAGAAGAGAGAGCTATGGCCGGCTGTGCGTCGGCCGTGTGTTGTTGTGGAAGGAGTGATTAGTAAACAACACAAATTCTTGTAGATGTGGTCTATTTGTTTACTACAATTAGTTAGGTTGCAAGAGATATTAACTAGCACAATCACAATATCCAAATTGATAACTATTCACGTGTTTTTATATAATATATAGCATGCGAGAGCCTGGCTTCGCGTGGTATTGTCTGTAGCTGACTGAGCTGGCCCGCACGGTAACCGACCGGGCGAGATGTCGAGCGCCGCATATTGTTTACAAGGCGCTCGCACATCGTGCCGGACCGCGGGCAAGATAAGGCTGGAGGAGGAGTTTGCAATGATACCAAGCACCAACATATATACATACATACATATATTTAGCACTAATATTATATTTTATTTATTTAAATGTAATAAGTAACCATTACAACGGAATATGTATATATTATGATAAATATATTAAGTACATATTAGGTAATAATGTTAATGAAATATAAATGAGTATTTTGTAACCCGTAATAAATAGGTTTATTTAGTTTATGTATTATATTATATTAACTTGTTTATGTAAGTATGCAATAGATAATAATAATAGTTATTATTATGTGTGTATGTAAGTATAAGTACGTGAGTAGCCTACAGACTACAACTACCCGCACTTGTAAAGTAAAATTACAATTTATAATTCTAAAGAACGACATCAGATTTCTTCGGTCATAAAACGCCACGAGAACACTTGCTAATGATGCGATTCCATAATGCAACTAACTTGATACCAACCTCTCGGCTTAAAACGGAATACTTCCTTCTTTCAACCACTTCACATAAAATCCTAGATTATTCGTAACGTTCCGATATATTCCGTGATATCTTCTGCCCGTCATTCCTAACTAGTGGTAAAGAATAATATTAAAATCTGTAAAAAATGCCTATTCCGCTCATTTTGCAGCCTGCTTTTCAAACTCTACGAATTCAAAAGTTTTCTTCGTAATATGAACTCATTTCATATCCTCTCAGTGGAAAGCGTTCCTTGCAATCGTTCGATATCCAGACATGCAAGGCTTGCAGAAATGCACTATTACTTTGTCCTTAGAGGCAAATAAAAGAAAAGCTCTCACGCTACGTTCTATAAAATTTCATTTTAATTGCTTTTAATACCTTTTAGCATTCGTGTTACAGAATTGAAAGTATGAATTCTCGACGATCGTCTTACAATGAGACAGTCTTCCTAATTAAGTGTTAGATGGCGCTAGTATAGTTAAATTACTTACTTAGAACAACGTATAAATTAATACAAATCCATACCAATACATAAAAGTGAAACGTTGTTTGTTTGTTTGTTTGTTTGTTTGGGGAGCTTTCACCCGATAACGGCTGGACGGATTTTGATGAAATTTGGAATGGAGATAGCTTATACCCTAGAATAAAACATCGGACTTTTTATCCCGGAAAATTGTAAGTTTCCACGGGAACTCTGAAAAATGTTGATTACTCGCTGTAAGGAACGGTTGCCATGGAAACGAAATAACAAGTCTGTCAAAAAACTTCAAGAGCATTTTTGCATTGGTTTTTCATATCCTAGAAGAACATAGGATGCTTTTATTCGCGATAAGCAGTAGTCCGCGCGGATGAAGTCGCAGACGGGAAAACTAGTATGACATCATATTATGTTATAAACAATATTTTAATAAAATTTCGTTTAATAACGAAGGCGCACGATGGTTGACGCAAAAAACGTGTATGAGTTTGTCATAGCCTATGTTTACTTTCAACAGAAAAATATATTTTGGTATACTGTAGATAAATACCGAGTGCTACTATTTTATGGTAGCCTAGAAGTAAATAGTACGACTCAGAATCCATGCATACCAGGTTCGGTCCTAGGCTCCCAACCAGTGACTTTCTAAGTTATGTTCGGTTTTCGAATAAATAATAGTACTAAGGTGGCCCTTGGGTAGCCTAACAAACTCTGACACCAGAGGCCAGCACTACCTCATACGACAAGCCAGCAATTAAAATACCGTAATGTCTCGGGAGAATAACTTCGCATAATAATCATCACTTATGAGTTTCACTTATAGGTAAGTTCGTCTGATTTTCTAATCTATCTATACTTATATAATAATAAAGCATTATGAACCGAAAAGTCTGTATAATGAAGATTATTTAAAAAAGTTAGGATATTTAAAATAAGCTACTGAACAAGAATAAAACATTTTTTAAATTCGTGTCTGTCTGTTTATCTGTTTGTCTGTATGTTTGTTCAAGCATCACGTAAAAACTACTAGATATTGGATAACCTAGGATTTGACTTAAAAACTGGTGTACTTGGTATCTCAATCCGATAAGCAGAAGCCGAGCAATCGATAAAAACTTTGTGACGGGTGAGGGAATTTTGTTCAATTCTTGGTATATTGGTATTTTAGGTCTTGGTATTATAGTACATTGAGTACTTTTAACCTAGAGAAATGACCAGGCGTGCGAAGCCGCGGGTACAGCTAAGCAGTGACAGAATAAGCGTGAAGGTAAAATAAAATACTATCTTTGGCATTAAAACCCTGCAGTGGTAACTTAAATAACTGTTAATGATGGCTAAAAGGTATCGTCTAAACATATAAATGCTTCTTCTTCTTTATTCTAATAGCTTCTGGGGAGGCACTGGCCTATTAGCAATTTCGCCAATGTCAAGTTAAGTTCATAAGTATTGTCATGTCATAGCCATGGGGCAACAAAATGGTGGACGTTTTACTGAAACTTCCGAGGTATTTTTGGAAAATCCACAGTTCGCCATTTATTTCATGTTTGATTCTTTTGTGACACACGTGTATATTAACGTACAACTAATGGCTAATATTCTAACAATATTACACATAAGCTGGGCCCACGGCTTTGCCCGCGTGGTCATTTCATTTAAAAGTAGCACGTGTACGTACGTGTTATTCCAGGACTAATCTATAAGTACTACTACATTTCTTCAAAATTCGTTCAGCCGTCAATTTATTTTTATCGATTGCTCGTCTTATACTCAACGGATTGAAATACCAAATACTCCAGTTTTTAAGCTATCTAACTGTAAAAACCGCATCGCAACCGGTCTAGTAGTTTTTAAGTGTTGCGCGAACAAACATACAAATAAGCAAACAAACAGACAAACAGATATATACGATTTAAAAAAAAAAAAGTTCCTGGCTTATTTTAAGTACCCTAGACCATGTGTTTTTAAACTGTCTTCTTTGTACAAACTATTTCGTTCTTATTGCTTTATTACAAGTATAAATGTAGATTAAGACTCGAAGAAACACAAGATTGAGGATAAAATCAAACTCTGCAACACAATATTTTGTTATATTCATAAAAATACATTATTACATATAACGACTATCACTAGTAAAATGTTGTCACCCGTGACAAAGTGTTTTAAAAACACTCGACCGGTTTTTGGACGTCAGGCGCCCTTAACGGAGTTTGCGCAGCGAGGGCTGGACGCGAACACCGATAACACGTTGCGTTTTTCTATAGCAAAACGCAACATGTTTACTTTTGTGTTGAAAACACGATGTTTTCATTCTATTTCCTACAATAACAGTCAAATAAAAGCTAATTACCGATAGCATGATCCTCACAACCAAAACAGCATACACATAGACGCTGTTATCTCCGTTCTTAAAACAGCTGTCTCAGCGTGCCCCGACGCTATCTCCAGTCCTCCCTACGAGATATACGCGGGCCTATCTCTGGAGAAAAATCGCTGGCCCCGTCTCAGAGTCGCGAGGGGACCATTTCTCACTCTCGCGACTTTACTGCCTCGCTAGGGGATTATTAGACGCGTGTAGACATGCGCGCCTGATTATGACCCTTAATGATCGTCGTATATTTGGTTTATGCACGCACGTGTTTGGTGTCAGCGGTTTTTGACTCTTCGGTGGGATTGTAAAAATGGGAAGTGTTTACAGTTAGTTAGTGGTTTTGTTCGGTGGTGATTAGGAAGGGGTATTTGAATTAAACAAAGTTCGCTTGGTCTTGGAAGTTTGAGTTCGCGTTTTTTTTACCCGACTACAGCAAAGTAAGGGAAGGGTAATGAGTTTAACAAGCTATGTATGTATCTATTTATGTAAGTATATGAATGTTGCACCATAGCGTCGACCCTATTTGTTCGATTTTGAAGAGCGATTTGTCAATCAATTCGTTTTCAGGTATAGATTGTCAAAGGTTATTTTGTTTAACCCGACTTCGGCATGGAAAAGCAAGGGTTATGTGTTCAAACTAACAACTTGGTCCGATTTTGATAAGCGAGGTATTATTCCATTCGTCTTCATCGCAAAAGTGTCATAGGCTATTTTTTATCCGACCGTAGTGGGGTTTTAGTTTTTGAAGTTATGTCTTGTTTACTTTAAAGTAAACAAAAAAAAAGTATTTTTTTTAGTTTTTTGTGGTTTTTTATCTGAAACATACTATACTAGTGGCTCTGTGATCTGTAGACCTCGCGCGTTCAATTTTTTTTTGCAAACAATCTAGCAGTGCACAGTAGCGCCATCTAGTTACCTTATTGTAACACTAACATTTATAACCAAGGTGCTCCATCAATCCCTACCTAGTGGGTAAAAAGATGATTCCACGGGTAGAAACCTAAAAGTGAGAAATTTACTGCACTTTGAGGAGTTATTCTGCTCATCACACCGAAGATCCTCTTCACCAAATTTTTTTGCGACCAATTTAAAGTTACTGCCTTTCAAACAAAAAAAAGAACCATCGAATTCGGATCTAATAAGGCGGAGATATTCAGTAGCCCCCTTTTAAGGGAAAGTACCCCCCCTCAAAAATCCCCGACGACTAAAAATTCGTTTTACCTGTATTCCACGTTTCATCTAAATCGGTTGAGAAATGCGACCTGTACCTACCCTTTCGAAGAAGTACGAGTATAGAAACTCGTCTGTAGTACGAGTTTCTATAGTTTTTGAAAACGAAATTTAGTTTCGCTTAGTTCCATACATTTACTGCAGTTCCTGCAAGTTTTCGCTAAAGGCGATGCCAGTAAATGGATGGAACTAAACGAAACTACATTTCGTTTTATAAAACTATAAAACTCGTACGGGTCTAGTAAGTAGAGGAAAACAGAGATCCAACTGGACAGACAGACATCCGCACCGACGGACATCCGGACATAAGAAAGCATTGTTTCCCAAGCTGAAACGGAGATGCTTCGCTCGCCCTTCGCACTCGCTCGGTCAATCCTTACCGTACGTAATGGGCTGATTCCACTGGTAGAAACCTAAATGTTTGCAATTTACTGCGTTTATTGGAGATGTTCTGCTCATCAAGCCGAAGATCCTCATCACATCTTCACCAAATTTTTGTGACACCAACTTAAAGTTTTAACCTTTAAAATGAAAAGAAACCATCGAAATCAGATCAAAAAAGGCAAAAATATTCAGTATTTGTCCTTTTTTTGGAGGGATTTTTGATTGAGGAGTCTTGGTTGATTGAGGGGACGAAACAAAACAAAAAAAAAAGAAGTTAAATTTGTATACCAAGTTTCGTACAGATCGGTTTTAAAATACGATCTGTGCTGGAGTACCAACAAACTGACAGATGAAAGCAAATTGATTGTACTTGAAGCAGAGATTTGAGCTCGCTTCGCTCGCTTGGTAAAATACATAACATAAATAAATATATCTGTCACAGATGAGGATCGTAGAGCGTTAACAAACGATGGTTAAAACTTGTCTATGTTTGGGTATAATTGGCGGTGGTGTGAAGAGAGCGCCGATGAGAAGTTCGGCGAGAACCATGGAGCAGGGCGGTCGTGTCACACGCGCACGTTGGAAATACCGCGTTATCTCGACGATATTTACTTACCCACATAGTAAATTATTGTGATTTGGAATTACTAGACTGTTTCTATTATTTTTATTTATTCACATTAAACGTGTAATTTAAGCCAGTGTTTTCAAAACCGCCGTCAGTACATACGATTAACCGAACCAACACACAAAGCGCGCATAACTATGGACACCAACATTGATAATCCTGACCCAGCATTGATTACCCTGACGCTGATTCATGTCCTTCCTGACCTTCCCCCATCATTGATCAACTTTCTCCGAAACGGCTGGACCAGTTTTGATGGGAATTTCACTGGAAGATAGCTGATGTTATGAGGAGTAACATAGGCTAGTTTTACTTTTGATAAATTATATGGACGCAAAAAAATAAAACCCATGAATTTTGACCACGCGGGCAAAGCAGCCGGCACAGCTAGTATTATAATAAAATATAGGTCCTTCTTAAATGTTTAACCATATCAGGTAAATTCATTGTCAAGCTAAACAAAACCCGCATCATATTCGTAAGACACTTTTAGGAGATAGATTCACAAAACTAACCCAGCCATGTCCAACACTCCTCGTTTTTCAATCGGGGTTAAAAAATACCGAATAAAAAATGAGGAAGTGTATATGAACAAGTTTTTTGAGTCGATGTCAAACGATGCGATCGGGATGTGTGATTATGATGTACTAGTTTTCCCGCCCGCGACTTCATCCGCGCGGACTACTG
Source organism: Alsophila aescularia (assembly GCA_946251855.1). NCBI lineage: Eukaryota > Metazoa > Arthropoda > Insecta > Lepidoptera > Geometridae > Alsophila > Alsophila aescularia. The sequence goes on along the minus strand of OX276373.1, from coordinate 20,816,153 downwards.
ATTATCGCAAAAAAAAAGCATCCTATGTTCTTCTAGGATATTAAAAACTAATGCAAAAGTAGGTATAGCACTACTCTTGATGTTTTTTGACTTACCTGTTATTTCGTTTCCATGGCAACCGTTTCTTACAGCGAGTAATCAATATTGTTTCATATTTTTTTCAGTTTTCCCGTGAAAACTTACAATTTTCCGGAATAAACAGTATCCTATGTTTTATTCCAGGGTTAAATAAGCTATCTCCAAATCAGATCAGCCGTTATCGCGTGAAAGCTCCCCAAAAAAAACAAATTAACAAAAAAAACAGACAACGTTTCACTTTTATATATTGGTATGGATTGTAAAGGATATACTTGACCTTGTAAGAAAATTAATTACAATATTTCTACTCGAAATCTTAAAATGGCTTAGAATGTGAACAAAATTTTGTAAACATCCATCATTCATGTTCCAGAAACTAAGCTAAAAGCTTTATTAATCACACACTCAACCGTTGCAGCATCAACTTACATAAAATATCAGAGTTGATGTGTAATCCGAGACGGGCCACATATGCACCTGTTACTGGAACGCGTCAGTAAAAGTTTGAAATGTGTTACGAACAAGCTCCTAACTGTAGTCAACTAGCGTAAAAGGAGCCCACTTAGTGTGAGATGGAAATAACTTTATTTGAATGCGAGATTCTTGCTTGTTTCAGCAGTTGTGAGAGAAAGGAGAATTATATTTTACTAGCTTTCAACCACGACTTCGTCCGCGCGGACTACAGTTCATCGTGGAACAAAGCATTTATGTTCTTCTAGGATATTAAAAACCAATGCAAAAGTATAGCTACTTGATGCTTTCAGACAGACTTGTTTTTATTTCGTTTCCATGGCAACCGTTTCTTACGGCGAGTAATCGACATTTTCCAGTTTTCCCGTGGAAACTTACCATTTTTTAGATAAAAGTATCTAATGTTGGTCTCTATATTATAAAGTACCAAAAGTTTCATCAAAATCGGACCAGCCGTTTTTGCGTGAAAGCTTCCCAAACAAACAAACAGACACAGTTTCACTTTTATTTATTGGTGTGGATTTCACTATCTATCCACATGCTTCAGTAGCTTTCAGACGTTGCTACTTACACAGTACACATATTGTCCTCTACCCACAGCTTCTTGTTTTATCACATAGTGTTACGCTTTGACATTTGATGTCTTTTTTGGGTTCCCTACACAAAGGGTCCAAACGTAGCCTTATAACTAAGCCTACGCCGCCCGATTGTGTCTCTCCTTTCTAAGTATCTTTTGAACCGTAGGAAATAAGTAGCCCGTTGAAATTTTCTCAGAATGTGCTATCATGGCGTTTATCTTAACAAATAATAAAATAAAATAAGGGAGAGTGGTGGTGCGGACAGAACTCTCGGTGCACGAGTCTGACTCGGATATGGCCGATTTTTTCTTCTCGTCAAGCGTTACATTATTCTTATTCGGGCGAGTATCAAAATAAGAATCTAGTTTCAAGGATTCAAAAGTTCGAGCAAATAACAACACTTAAACTTGATTAACAATTTTTATAGGTATGTCAAATATTTCGATTTATAAGTTAATTAAAAAAATGTTTAATAAAAAGCTTTTAGGCAGTAGCCATGTCATGGTAAAACAGAACGGGCTATTACAATTAAATTCGTATACTTAAATCATTTAGTGTCTGTGCTGCTAACCATTGAGGAGTTCCTTAATCAGGACCCAACCCTGAGTGCAGCAACTTTGTTTTGGTAAAACTTAAAACCGGCTATCATAATAAAATGCGTACAAAAATGACATCTGTACTGTTAACCGTTAAAGAGTTCGTTTATCAGAAGCTACTCCTGGTCGATTCAGGTCATGCTTACCATAAAAATGCACTGTCATCGAAAAATTTAACTCCGTGGGATAAAAGGCTAAATGGTAGAACCACTTTCATCTTGCAAGATTTTACGTAAACAAACATACGTACATACATTGCGCGTTAAATAAAAGCTTTTGAAACAGCAGATTAATAGTAATCGGAAGGAGCGACAGTTGAAGTCTTTTGAAAAGTCCTCCTCGATACAGCATTAACACCAAATACATCAAAACCGAAAGTAACTTCTCTACTTAAACTTTTTCAATCCTTACACAAAGTTATCAATCTAGTCAAGGGGTGACCTTTGGCATGAAATATTCCATTTATTTGAGGCCGCTTTTACTGCTCGTTTACACTATGTTGGAAGTAAGATTTCTACCTGATGACGAACAAGAAAAAAAATATGTTAAGATAGATTTTGGAGTAGTATGGCCTACTCGTACCAGCGACCATAGAAAGCATCGAAAGTGGCATAAATAAATATAATATAGAAGCATAGATGGTGGCTACTGCATAGAAAGGAGAAGAGGAATGATGTCTGGCCACCTTATACGACATGACAACTTCATAAAAACCATCATAGAAAGGAAGGTAGAAGGGAAGAGAGGAAGAGGCGGAACTCGAAGTAAATTTACAGATCAGATAAAGGAGAAGATAAATGTCATGTCGTACAGGGAGGTCAAAGTTTTGGCCGAAGGTAGGGAACGCTGGAAATTACTTCGCCGACAAGAGCTGGCCTCTTAAATAAGAAGAAGAAGAAGAATTGGCTTGAGGCTTATGTAATGCGTGATGCATCTATTGCAACTCAGATACTATCTACGTGGCTGTATCTATACTTATAATAAAGCAATAATAACGAAACAATCTGTACAAAGAAGATAATTAAAAGAAAAGGTCTAGAATATAACATGTTGAAAATTCGTGTCTGTCTGTTTGTTTGTCTGTTTGTCTGTTTACGCACATCACGTAAAAACTACTGGACAGATTGCGATGTGGTTTTCACTGTAATTTAGGGTATGACTTAAAAACTGGTGTACATGGTACCTAAATCCGATGATTAGATGCCGAGCAATCATTAGAAAACTATTTGATAGATGAACGAATTGTGATCAAATGGTACATTGGTAATTTAGGTCTTGGAATAGTATATATACCTAACCTAGAGAAATGACCACGCGTGCGAAGCGTGTAATTGATGTGAATTGTCCCGATTTAATTTATTTATTTTATATCATTTACCTTTGAGCATAAGTGACATTATAAAGCCGCCATGGTACCTATGGCGTTTTGGCGTGATTAAGTCAAACTACTCGTAATAGTTGGCTAAAATAGAACATGCGAATTCATCAGTCGAACCTAAGTAGATAGATAGATTATCTCCTTATTGACACCAAGAAAATGAAAACGATACAGACATAGGAAAACACTTAGATTATAGGTACAATGGACGGTCTTATCGCTAAAAGCGATCTATTCCAGCTGTACAACTAGTTATTATATATTATAGTGTATAAAACTCTTCCTCAGTGTTTCCGGTAAAATATAACCCAGGTGTGTTCAAGTCAAGAGTGAATAGGTATATGTATGTGAGTTTCTTTATTCCACCATAACTTTTGAATGCCTGAATAGATTTAGACGTATGGTAAGAATCCTTACATCCTCCACCCATCAAATTGATTACCTGTCAAAGGAACATGTAACGTAGACCATAATTTAAAATAATATCAAACAGGACAAAGAAACACAAACACTCAAACGATAATAAATAAATAATTAAATGGCAAAACTTCAAATAATATCTGATTTAGTATAGTTTGTAACTATATAAAACGGTATTTTGTGAATTTCTGCGAATAAAGGTAATAAAAAATATATTGGGGCAAGTCAGACCAAAAGTGGGGTGAGTCGGGATTCTTACCCCATTCGGTCGCTCTGAACGCGAGGACGCTATACCTTTCTTCGGAATCACTCGAAACTAAAAATACTCGTTACTATTTTGAAATTAATAAAATTACCTGGATAAACTTAGACCGGAACGAGCTTCAAGAACTATTGGATCAAGACCGTTCGGTAATGTACTAGCTAGTGGGTACAATAGTGGAAGATAAAACATACAACTCAAATTCACCAATACAATCTTTATAATCCTTGGTTTAATTTTGCTTACTTACTTAAAATCTAAGGAACCGTGCCGTAGGTACGTTGGACGGCCATTCAAGCTAGCATGTAATAGTGGAAGACAAAACATGCAATTTAAATTCACCAATACAATATTTATTATACTTAAAGTCTAAAGAATCCTAGCCTGCAGATCCAACTTAGCAGCCAAGAAATACCAAGATCTAAGATTACCCTGTTATAACTAGGGTCGATATAGAACTGACAAAATTAAGTATTTACTCTAACAAAACATTGACGAATTGCCGGCCGGCAATGTAGTCTACTTATTTACCTTTTTCTATAGGATTTAGCCGTTATGTTAGTGAAGGTAATTCTCCATCCGACGTTTCAGCAATGTCCGATTTGCGTGAGAGGTAGCCAGGCTAGACCCCTCAGGCGTTGCAGGTGTCCAGCAGGTCGGTGGGGAACCAAAGTTCAATACTCCGGTTAAAGAAATATATGGATAAAATACGATACCACATCCCAAGAACGTGGCAGGAATCGTTGGGTATAATGTCGGCGTGGCGTCACGTATCGCGACACGGCGCCTTTTCTACTTAAATCCTGGGGAAGAAGCCTCCTTCGTGGGGTGTTTCAGTCCGGGGGGGAAAACTCCGTCGTGGGGTCTCAGTCCAGGGGGGGGGGGGGGGGAAACCCGCTGTGAATGAATAGACACAACGTTTGTTTAGAATTCGAGACTTTGAGAACGCCACCGCTCTCATTTCGCTAAAATGGCGTCTCGAAAAATGGATAAAAGTGATTTCACAATCGCAATCATTATTGCCGACAATACAAAAAAATACCGACAAATGCTCTCACCTTTTTTTACGGGTTTTATAATATGCAGGGAACAAACTTGTCAGTCCTGCTAGGCTCTCCAGCAAGAAAAAAAGATTTACGCTTCTCGCCTCCATTCTTTCTGTCGCCGGATCTAGTTTTTTTTTTATTTAGAAAAATCTATCCGAATAACATTTCGTTTCACCAGGAAACCGATCAGCGCTTACACATGGGCTTTGGAAATGATAATATGGTTTTATTTTTATTTTTAAGATTTCTCACCCTCAAAATCACATTTGTTTATTTATCGTTTCTTTAACTATTTTTGACAGCTAAACAACTGCCAAGAGAAAGAATTGTTATAAACTATAGTCCATAAAACGTTCCGTTCACTTCCAGACGGAAGGTACGGAACGCGGTTTTTTTGCTTCGCTACCGTTATATTATCATAAAACTATATACTGTAACTATTAAATTATGATATTGTATGGGTATTTATGAATTGCCGAAATCACTGCAACAGAGTTTGTAGGAATGCACAGCGCCGACATTTCCATGACTCAGTAGAAAATGAAGACCCTGCTAAAGTTTGGAAATTCCTTAGGTCGATGGGAGTTGGAAAGTCACGACAAGATAATATTCCTTATAACTTAAATATTGATCTCTTAAATAGACACTTTTCCTCTTCCTCCAACTTTGATGGACCTACAAAACTTGTTACGCTTAACTATCTTTCTTCATTTCCACCTCCCGACCACCCTTCTTTTATTTTCATTCAATTTACCGATTGTGACGTTAAGAGAGGCATTGCTTCTATTTCATCTAACGCGGTTGGTAGTGATAGCATTAGTCGTAAGATGATACTACCCATAGTTGATGAAGTCGTCCGTGTTATCCGACACATCCTCAATTTTTCTATATCCAGTGGTACATTCCCATCTTTATGGAAAGAAGCTCTAATAACTGCTCTCCCCAAAAAGTCTAATACTTCTTCTTTCTCAGAATTTCGCCCTATCTCCATTCTTTCTTTTTTATCAAAAGTGCTCGAGCGCCTTGTTCATCAGCAAATGTCTTCCTTTCTTAACAGAAACTCTCTCCTTAATAATTTCCAATCTGGTTTCCGTCCTGGGCATAGCACTGTCTCCGCATTAGTTAAAATTACTGACGACATCCGATATGGTATGGGTAACGGAAAACTGTCTGTTTTATCACTACTTGACTTCAGTAAAGCTTTTAACAACGCAGATTTCGACATTCTTCTTGGACTTCTTCGCTCTCTTAACGTATCTCCAACGGCTATTGATTGGTTTCGTAGTTACCTGTGTGGTCGCCGGCAGCGTGTTCGCATTGATGATAACTTATCATCCTGGTGTTGTACATCTGCTGGCGTTCCTCAGGGCAGCGTATTATCTCCTTTACTTTTTGCTATTTTCATAAACTCAATTTCTCACCAAATATCTTCTTCCTACCATCTCTATGCAGATGATTTGACCTTTACCTTTTACCTTTTCTTTGTTTTCCTTTTCTATTGTTCCTACTTAATTTTTCTAAATATTTGTATCTTTTATTTTTGTGTGTGTTGAATAAATGTATTTTCTTTCTTTCTTTCTTTTATTTGCAAATTTATACACAAGTCCCTTTAGACCAGTTGCATACAGCTATTGAAACAATCAATTATGACCTCAAACGTATTTCAGACTGGAGTAAATCATATGGCCTTAGTGTAAATCCCTTAAATACCCAAGTTATTGTAATCGGTAGTTCAAGACTAATATCTAAGATTGACTGGTTTCATCTCCCACAAGTTCTTTTCGATGGCACACATATCAAAATAAGTGAAACTGTTAAAAACTTGGGTGTGCTTATTGATAGACAACTATCTTGGGGACCTCAGTTAAGTGAGGTAAGCCGTAAAGTTTATGCGTCAGCGGGTTCACTTAGAAGACTGCGCAATTTTCTTCCCACTACCACCAAACTTGCTCTAGCACAGTCTCTTCTGCTGCCATTACTCGACTACGCCGACGCCTGCTATTTGGACTTAACCGAAGAACAGCTAAATAAGCTAGAGCGCTTACAAAACTTTGCATTCGGTTTGTTTTTGGCTTACGCAAGTATGACCATGTATCTGATTTTCGCACAAAGCTCAAATGGTTACCAATCCGACATCACCGGGATACTCATGCCCTCTCTCTTCTGTACAGTGTCCTATTTAATCCATCGACCCCTCCCTATCTCAAAGAGCGATTTGAGTTCCTTCATCTTTCCCATTCCCGTATTCTTCGTTCCACCAATACTCTGCAGTTGAAAGTGCCTGACCAATCTACGATGTGCTATCACAACTCTTTTACTAAACGGGCTGTAAGACTGTGGAATGTTTTACCCATCAACATTAGAAAAGCTAAGTCGATAGCTGTCTTCAAAGACATGGTGAAGAAGCACTACCTGTCATAAAGCTGGAAACTATGTTATTCATACATAATTTATACGCTATTCCTTTGTGAACATGCTATTTATTTATGTATATTATATTATAAATTTGCCAATATATAATATAAAATCAAATAGAGTCATGCTTTAAAGCTATTTGGGCCTTAAACTTAGAATATTCGACTGATTGTTACGGTGTATGTTACTTTATACAAAAGGGATTTTACCAATTGACCAGTCCCCATGACAAAAGCTCCACATCTGCAGAATCGTTAAATGGTTATTTGTTTATAATGCAATGTTGTTTTTGGTACTAACCAATTTCATTGCGTTTAAAGGACACCTTAGCTTATTTCATGATAAAGTCGATTATAATACTCTTATTTGTGCCGAAGAAAACTGTGGGCGAAAATTTAATTTGTTTAATTCTTTTAAAAGACATACATTAACTCAGCATCAATCTGGGTGTCCAATAAATGTAAGTGAACAAAATGAATATATGTTATATTATTTAATTATAGTATATCTATTTATGTGTTTAACAAAATTTATGATAACACATTATGTAAGTATGTATACAAATATTAAGTTATATAGTTGTTATTTATTTATTAACTTTTTTGTTCCAAAGTAAGTCTCCATCACTGACCGCAATGTTTATTTTATATTCCTGTCCATCCAAAGGTTGCCTGTAAGAAATTGCAAATAGCGATAAGGCCGCCTATTGTACAACAATAGATTTTATATATAATTACTGTTATGTTGTTTTTTATTGTAATGTGTTCAATAAAGAGTTATTGTATTGTATACTATATGATTTGACAATGTGGTTATTTCTGATTACTGACAATGACATATATTATATTATGCTAAAGTATTACTTTGTTCGTCTTTGTTTGTTCAGATATATTAATGAGGAAAGTTATATACTTACCTTTAATGATAAATAATTTGATTGAAATACTATGTTCCTATGAGAGACATTACGAATGCATAACCTAAAGAGGTTATTTTTTCTTTGTCGAGGTAATTGTTATTATTTCATAATTTAATGAAGTAGCTGAGAGAAGGGAGATTGTTTCATCCTGAGACACACTAAATAGCCCATGCGAGCATAACATCATATACATATTATCGTGGAAAACACGCAAAGTGGGATTTACATTAAAGCAACATTTAAAATGCTTGAGAATTCTGAAAGATTTGGTTCTTATTTATGTTAGGAAGAAATTATCTTCTTTATGGACTCTTGGCAGCCTTGTAAATAAATAATGAATGAATAATGTTTAAACTAGGAAGAAATTATCTTCCTTTGTTACTCTTGGCCTCCCGATAAATATGAATATTGATTTAACTTCACTCTGAGGAATTACATAAAAGTATGTCCAGCCGGCAGGCTTTGGGCTAGACAGTGATACCGAATATTCAGTTTACTGGATATTAAAGTAGCCTAGTAATAGCCGTCAAGTGGCTGCACCGTTTGGACTCAAGTCTAGTTCTTATTTGTTGGGTTGAGAATGGTTCATGAATCTAGCCGGAACTGGACATACAGTTCCAAGACAGACATTACCGACAAAATCTTGTGAATTTCCCGAAACAGACAAAATATGTCATTACACCAAAATAAATCATAAATAACGCTTCATTTAACCTTCAAGTTTGTCTTTCATATGAATGTTAAATACATTAAATAAAGTTACTCATTTACAAAAGATTACCATTGACCAAAGAAGTGAATTATAAACACTAATAGATATTATGACAACATGTTTTATACTCAAATACTGCAAACCATATATTCATATTTCTTAAACCATCTGAAGAAGATAAATACAAAACTATTACCTTTTATATAAACAACAATCTATTTTATTAGGATAGGGAATTTATTTAGAAACCGCTCAGCAATTTTTCATATTCCAACAGAAGTCGGAGGTCTAATCCTTCACCCTGCAAGAGAGAGTTACAACGCGTCTTCAAACATCGTGTGAAGTCAACATCCAAGTTAGTAGCTTTTCACATTTTCTTACAAAATTTATATATTTTCCTAAATGTTTATTTTACATGTTTTCTCCTTTAAAACAGCTCAACCAAAAATATAACAGAACTACCTTTAACCAAATACGTTAATGTCCAGCAAACTGTTCATTTAACTTAGACGATCACATAAGCCATTTAAATATTAAACTTCTATAAGCAATTATGATTATAACATTTCAATAAACTTCAATTTTTTGAGTAATCTAGACGATCACATACAAACTTTACATCTATTCTTCAAATCAGCAATTTTAATAGCAGCGTTTCACGGAACTTCACTTCCGTAGTAAAATAGGAATTATTCAAGAGCATTTTTACTTAGGCTAGGCGACTAGAACCTTACAAGGGCAAACTGATGTTCAGGTCGTTCTATCCATAGGACCCTTTGACTGTCAAGCTTACCGCAATCCATGCCAATATATAAAAGTGAAACGTTGTCTGTTTGTTTTTTTGGGAGCTTTCACGTCAAAACGGCTGATCCGATTTTGATGAAACTTAGTGAATAGCTACTGTACAATATAGAGACCAACACATCATACTTTTTATCACGGAAAATGGTAATTTGGCGTGGGAAAAAAGGAAAATAACGATTACTCGCTGTAAGAACGGTTGCCATGGAAACGAAATAATAACAAGTCTGTCAAAAAGCGTCAAGAACGTTGGTGCTATACTTTTGCATTTGTTTTTAATTCTAGTAGCTAGTATTCTATATTTGTTCGCTACATCCGACGTCGTGAGAACAGGTCCTTTAGTTTGAAGGTCCTCGCTAATATCTGCCGAAGTGAAGCCAAGATCGTGCCTTATCTCTCACTCGCAACAAAGCTGGAATGCTCCTATATCTAGTGGGTAATTTATAGTCCCTATTATAATTTTGTTGAATATTTCAACGTAGAATATCTGGGGATAATTAACTACGAGCTGCTATTAATGAAGTGTGGTTTTACATGATGAAGGTCATGAATGAATACTTGTATACAAAACTTATTTTTAGGTAGTGAAGTTCTGCTATAGATGTCGTGGCGATACTGTAGAATTGATTATTTCACGAAATTGACGATAATTTATTGAAATCCACGTTTAGGCATATCATTATTAATGTAGGGTTTCCATGATACCAAAGGTGTTCAAGCAGATAGGTTTTTAAGGCTTAAAAAAACACGAATTCGAAGGTGGGAGCTCATTACGCTTTGCTCCTGGCTTAGCCTTCTAATTCTAACCTATCTCGGCCAAGTTGGGCTTCCACCTAGCGCCTCTAGCGGTGGATAATGTTACTATTCTACGATATGATCACTAATGTTTGACTTTTTTATCATGAAGTAGGCGTGCATTTAGCTGTTCATATCGTCAAAAGCTAATCATTCATTCATCTGGCCAAACCATTTCATGACGTCACCGATAATTTCAAGCAATAATTTTTTTCATGATTTGGCCAATAATTTCATAAAAATGATCAATTTTACGATATCGCCACAACATATCCATACCAATGTATGAAAGTGAAACGTTGTGTGTTTGTTTGTTTGTTTGTTGTAGATAGCTTATACCCTAGGATAAAACATAGGTAACTTTTCATCGCGGAAAATTGTAAGTTTCCACGGGAAAACTGGAAAATGTTGATAAGTCGCTGTAAGGAACGGTTGCCATGCAAACGAAATAACAAGTCTACCAAAAAACTTCAAGAGCATTGGTGGTATACCTACTTTGGCATTGGGTTTAATATCCTAGGATGCTTTTTTTCCGCGATATACAGTTGTACGTGCGGACAAAGTGGCGGGCGGGAAAACTATTACATTATATTATCTGCTATTGCATTTTAGGTAAAAGCTCTGTACAGCTAACAAATATCATCTCAAAATGGAATATACACGAAAATGCATATTCTTCGTACCGACACACGCTAAAATCTCTGCTATAAAATTGTGGTACGAATAAGGAACGCAACGCGATATTACGATAGCTACTTATTTCAAAGTATCTACCTTCTATCTATACTTATAACTAGCTGTGGCTTTGACCGCGTGGTCATTTCATTTAAAAGTAGCCCATAAGTGTTACTCAAGGACCAAAAGTACCTATAAAGTACAATATACTACTTTCTTCAAAATTCGATCAGCCGTTTTTTGAAATGACCACGCGGGCAAAGCTATTTTAAATGTAAAGGTTAATAAAAAACATTTAGACATTGAATTTATTTGGAAACAGGTTAGTAAGGTAATGAAACCTCTTTTGTGTTTCATGAGATAACAATCTTATTATGAAAACCTTACTTTGAAATAGGTTCCACATTTCTTCAAATATTGCCTAATAAGATAAAAAATCAAATAAGCTTATTCCAAAGTAAAATGATAAAGCCTATTTGAAATAGTAATGATGATATTTTATGATGTAGTTATGTTTTATTTTATACGTACTCTTTGTTTGGTATAACATAATAAGTACCTACGTATATGCTATAATATTAAAAAACAATAAGCTATGCGCGCGGCGGTGCTCGCATTTTATTATTTTTCCCGTGAGTGTGTTAAATATTACAAAATGTTGTTTTATAACAACTAGCGTAAAGTACACACAGCTAGCTTCGCGGCTTTGGCCACGTGGTACTTTAAGTATCTTTAATAAGTTTTATTAAAATCTATTCAGCTGGTACGGAGCCACAAACTTGCTTACATACACACAGAATTTCGCATTTATAATATTATTAGGATTAATATCCATGTATTATAGCTGTGCAAATTTAAAAATATGAATTATACCATTTTGAAATTTACACAAACATGATAAAGTGTCATAAAGAGTTATGAACCAAACTGCATGAAATTCAATTCAGGGATAGTTTAAAGTATGTAGAAATCAATGAAAAAAAAACGTGGTTGATCTATTTTTAGAGGTACCTATACATTTAAAGTCAGGTTTTTTTTCTTATCGTGGCCCCTCTTTACCAATGTCACTGTATAAATAATAGTACAAGCCAACATGTTAACTTAACCTCAACCCCCTACTATTTCTAAACTATGTATCCATGAAACTTATTTTCCTCTTATCATTTTCTATTTATCACCGATACTAGGAAAATGTTAGAAACACGGAATACATTTTATTTTGGGTATCCTGTGGTGATAACTTTTAGATTTATGAAAGAAATCTTTAATCACGGTACCTATGAACGATGGTAGCTTAATGATATACTAGTGTGACTTCAATCCATCGATACCGGGTTCGGTACTAAGCCCCACACCAAAGACTTATGCGGTTTTCCATTGCTCCGTGCTTCGGATGATATTTTAAGCTGTCGAACCCGGCTTTTATTGATTAATAACAGTCGATAAGTCCTGTTAGAGGCCCTCGGGCGGCTTGACAAACTCTGACACCAGAGACCAGCACTACGTTATAACCATGGAACCTACCCATGGTCCAACATGGTATTGCCCTTCTTTACTATTAGGTTTTGAAGCAATTTACTAAAATCTTTAATCGTATTTATCTATTTATGTACCTACTTATGTTTGTCCTGGAATCTTGCAATCCAAATTTTTAAGCACTTTCCGATTACAAGTATTAGCTATCCGGCTGAAACTTGCAGGATAGCTCACAAATCGAAGAAAATGCAATTTAAAAAAAAATACATTATGGTTCATTATGATACAAAGTGTGCTATGTTGGTCATTATATTCGAGGCGGAATTATTCGCGCGAGACGTATCAATTTGCATTGAATTGTATGTAGATTACTGCATCGAGCGGAAAGTGACTTATTGCTGCACTGAGTGTTAGGTTGGAGCCCTCTAAAAACACGAGTGCAGAAAGAAGTCACTTGAGCGAGTGTCAGTAATCTATTATTATATTCAATGCAAATTGAACGGAGAGCGTGATAAGGCAGACGAGTGTAATTATCAATGCACACGCGTTTCATGCGACGTTTCATTCGACAACACAGTTGCGAGGAAAAAACAGACTTGTATTTATATTAACTTTTAATTATTGAAACATTTTTTGTGAAGGTACAATTCTCAAAATGATACCGAACCATTTTTTTGGCTTTTCTCTCTATGTTTTGGTGGCAACAAGCTATCACTCGCGTTTCGCGCCTCGTTTAGTATTGCCGGCGGGGTCGAATCTACGTATTGCTCTTCTTTCCTACGTGAAGTACTTATAAATATTTGAAACGGGATATTTACCATGGATACTATTTGTATTGAGTTCCAGATATTTCGGCACTGTTGCAAGCGCCATGATCACGGATAACTGAAGTAACTGCGGGTGTATTAGTTTCCCTACGTGAAGTCGTCATTTTTGATAATAATTAACCACACAACGAAAACGTTAACAAATATTTATAGAAAACTGCGCGCTGGTTTACCCGCACGCCGGCGCGCGCATTTGTAAATACCTAAAGGCACTGTCAAAACGCCATAGAGTCTATATAAAAAATGTAATAAATACAAAATACATATAGTGAAAAATATATAAATTGATGATAACTTTGGTAAATGATTTATTACCAAAGTTATCATATAACTTTGGTAATAAATCAATTATAATAAGTTATCATAAAATAGTTTATTTATTCACAAAAATATTCATTGGTTTTAGACATAAAAACTCTTTGCGGAGATTGAATAGATATTGTAAAGTAAAAAGCACTAGTGATAAACGTCGATTATATTTGAGAATCCCAGTGCAAACGATTGTAAATCCGTAGAAGCAAATATAATTCTATTATTACGAGTCGACGAGATTATCCTAAAGGTAATTCATTAAACAATTTTGGTTGGTTACGTCGAAAATCTAGATACAAAATTCCCTTTGTGATATGAACTGACGTCCCACTGACCGCAGGATATGTTTATCTAATATTCAGGTTTGTGCCCGAGTAAAACAGTGCGACCTTGCTTGCTCAGCCGAGGCTTCTCTGAATAAAAAGTACTATCTCATAAGGCTCTATTTCTAGAATCATGTTATATTGGCTAGTGGTTGGTCACGCAGTCGTTATAATCTATGCTTATAATAAAGCAATAAGAACGAAAAAGTCTGATATAGGAAGATAATAAAAAAAATTGACAAAGGTACTTAAAATAAACTACTGAACATGAATATAACATTTTTTTTAATTCATGTCTGTCTGTTTGTCTGTATTATTGTTCGCCATCACGTAAAAATACTGTACCGATTGCGATGTGGTTTTCATTGTTTGATAGCTTAGGGCTGGACTTAAAAACTGGGGTACTTGGTATCTTCGTCCGATGGTTAGATGCCGAGCAATACATACAAATTATTTAATGGTCGAAGGAATTTCGATAAAATTTAATGTTGGTATATTGGTAGTTCAGGTCCTGGAATATCACATGAGTACTTTTGATCAAAAGAAATGACCACACATGCGAACCCGCGGGTCAAAAATTTTTTTTTTTCATTTATTTAGGTATACAACTAGTTTTTGAATAAATTATAATATCACAATAAAACAATAAAAATAAATGAACCGAAAAATTCGGTGTAATTATTTTCAAAAGAAATAAGTATAACCAATTTCGGAAAGGCTTGATCAATATTTTAAACTTCCATTCAACGCAAAAAACCTTTTTGTTTTAATTAAATTACCCATGTTTGCAGAAAATCGTAAAACCTGCTTAAGTCATAAGGGGTTTTTCGTTGAATCCGGGGCAGGTAGAACAAATTTTGATTAAATTTTCATCAAACTTCGTTATGTTTTGCACACACGAGGGTATGCAAAAATCACAAATCCAGACGTAAGCCGGACGCTTTCGGAGTACGCACAAACAAATTACTTGCAAAGGTAAGCTCCGCGTAACATCTAACAATATTTAAATAACACGTTCAAATCAAACAGTTAAATGTTTCTGAATTGCAAAAGTATTTAGTTTAATTATAAGGCTGCGAACTCTCTGTCAACAGTACAAAACTTGTTCAGACGTTTCTTGATTCATTCATTCATAATTTATTCGTGAACAATTATTTCATTGTGCCTGAAATTAATAGATATATACACAAGAAAATGTTAAAATAATACATACAATCAACATGTATAAAAAAATATTAAATTCAAAATAAAACAGTTATTAAATAATTTCAAGAAGACAAAATATACATAACTCTACTATATCAAATATATAGGAAGAAAAAACGTTGTACAACACAATTCAAACATCGATAATTACAGAAAATTCCTTTCCATACAATCTTAAAAAACACTATCCATTGCGAAAACCAATTACCTTCGATAGGTACTCGATAATAACATATATATATACACACAATAATAATGTTCATTATGTTCTTATGAGTACAAAGCTTTTTTAACCGACTTTAAAAAAAGCAGGTTTTCAAGTTGATGTGTATGTATGTAATATTGTACAAAATACATTCTATATGTTAGTCTATATGCGTATCTGAACATATGTACCAAATTTCGCAAATGTATGTATATGTGTATGTATGTTTGACCTCGTATTTCTCGGAAACTACGAGTCCGATTGCAAAAATTCTTCTTATAATAGTTTCAGTATCTTTCAACTTAGGAAACAGTTTAAATTTAATCAAAATCCATTCAGTAGTTTAAAAGATAATGTACTGTTAACTGTTTATAATATAGGTTATTTTTGGCAATTGGAATAAGTACTTCGTTTTATTAGGCCTACGAAACTAAAAAGTAAGAAACAAAACTATTTAAAAAAAACCGTCTTCTATTCGTATAAATTTAAAAAGTAGGCACTTTTTAAATTTATACGAATAGAAGACGGTTTTTTTACTCACGGTAGTTGATTTGGGCGTTGCAGATCTCAACATTTCTTTCTTTTAAGTTTTATACGATTTGAAAAAGGTTTAATATTTTTTCACTAGTTTTTATTCATATTTACCTCTAATGTATATTTATCTTCGAATTAAATATATATTACGGCATTCTAATCGCTAATTGGGAGCTATTTTGAGAAAGCACTTTATTCAAATAATTATAGATCTAGAAAACACCAAAATAACAGAAAATAGAAACCCTTTACGGACAGAGGATATAAACACGCCTTTGTAGTCATCCACGACGTTTTTGTGCCATTTCAATTAGAAAATTCTGTATTTATTCGTGAAAATATGAAATTCTTTGCTCACAATCGAAACGGGATGAGTTACCCGACAGGAGCCGAGAGAAACCGAGGGTGTACGAAATCCTCACCTTCAGAAAACACCGTCCAATGCCGAATCAGTGCTCGTTTGCCGTTCGACGCGAATGGCCGCGCGGTCGGTCGGGCGATCGCAGCGCGCGAATTAAACACCAAATAAAATAATCGCATAATTAATCTGTGGTGTGACGTAAATACAGTTCAACTTGTTGATCCGGATGCTTCGGTACGGTAAATTAAAATAAATGAGAAGTGTTTAGGGGTTTCAATTAGGAGATAATATTTCGGAAGAGGGATGCAGGAAATAAATTCAACATACATTGGACTGATGAGAATGGTAATATGTGAACATGGCATTACATATTAATAATCGTAAATATGATAAATAATTAAATGTAAACATAATATATTCTTTCCTCACTTTGTATCACAGAAGTCTTCATTGTCTTCATTTTCTTCTTCATCAATTTAATCAATTTTGATAAAATATTTCTTAAAGCTTGACACATTAAATAATAGTTATTAAAAAAAATAGTTTTTCCTTTTTTGCAGCCATTTACTTATCTTTTTGTTTTGGTCATTTTTCAGAGGGGGAAACATCGTAAATTTCAGAATTTGATTGTACCTATAAAGTACAATATATACTAATTTCATTTAGATGTCAAATAGTTCTTCTCATCAGACTGAGATACAAATTATACCAGATTTTAAGTCAAAACCTAAGCTATCCAAAAGTGAAAACCGCATTTAATTGGTCCAGTAGTTTTTAAGTGATGCTAGAACAGATAGACAGATAGAAAGACACATTTGAAAAAAAAATAGATCAATAGCTCCACTTTTTTCAATTAACCTTATTGTACATGTACCGGCTTTTTGTTAGTTCTTTATAATATTGTATAGAATAGATATAGATAATAACCAGACACACAGTTACTAGCATTTTAAGATAGAATACATTCTCACAAAAGCGGTCTGCATACTGTACAATATAGAGTTCATTTTATCTACATATGATAGCGGTATTGAGTACATGTATAATAAAATTGTATATAGTATAGATAATCTCACATTTTTTCAGAGTACCTTAGTCTAGAAATTTCTGTAACATTAAAAGTATTTGTTGCTGGGTTTATCAAATTATTATACTGAACATTATTTTTTGACAAGTTGAACGTTTTTTTACACGACTGCCCAAAAACGGCTTGTATTGTTTTTAGTATTTATGTATGTGAGTTTATTTAATCCACCATAACTTTTAAATACCTGAATAGATGTAGACGTATGGGATATCGTTAGAATTATTACATCCCCCCCGAATAACGTAGGCTATATATATTTTAGAAAACATTCAATATGGCGACAGTATGGTTTTCATATTCGAAAAAAGGATTTTTTCTAATAAATTTACAATATGGGTATCAAATTGAAGGCCTTGATAAGCACATTCCAACAGCATCTAATTTATTGGCGAAAGCTCTTTTTTTTGGCAGGGCAGGCGTGTTTTTTAGCTTTTAAGCTAGTTAGAGTCAGAAAAACATTAATAAGTGATTTATCTGTACTGAAACATTTAGAGATAAAACAGTTAAGAATTGCTCGGTCATTACTGTGAGAGAACTAAGTATATACAAAAATCAACTGGAAAGAATATCGCCATCATTATCATCTTCATCCTCACTAACCTATTTAATTTCCCAAGGGCTTAAGCGTCCTAGCAGGACTTCTCTCAGATAATCTGGACTACTGGACCCACTTCTGGACCTAAACTAAGTTTGCGTGGGTGAGAAACCACAATAGAATTTTGTCCCATATCTTCACAAAGAAGCTGACGTTGTAATAACTACCTAATCTCTGAAGTTCCCTCGAGCATCTGCAGATTTCATGAATATCCATCAAACCTTTTAAAGCCTTTTAGATTATTGTTAGCAAATATTTGTTTTTCGAAGATTTTACCGTCAATTTTCGGTTGGTTATAAAATTTCATTACATTAAAAGATCTACGAAAACTTGACCCACCATTAAAAAACTAATGCCATCAACATTAACTTGAATATATAAAAGTATCACCAACCCTTACACAAATAAGTGCTTGCTGTATATAAACAACAAGATACTAACGCACAGTGAAAAAACCTGACTGCGAACTTTAAATCGTTATTGATCATACATTTTCATTCGAAATGATATTTTTTAAGAGAAACATACTTATTGATGATTTTCAAATACCTATTCAATGATACCCTCCCGTTACATAGTTCGACTTACATAGTTCATCGACTTTAATTTGTTTCTTTTAACAATGGCTTCTGTTTGTCGCCATATTGAATTTTGATTATTGTCATGACTTTAGTGACATCAAATCGATTGACGTTAGAATCATCAAAATCGGTCCACGCATTTGGTCTGTATATTGCCACAACAAAAGTGTAGATAGTATAGACAAGTTGTGCCCATGGCTTTGCCTGCGTGGTATTTTTTTGGGATATAAGTATCCTATGTGTTATTCCAGAACCAAATGTACCAATATCATCAAACTCCGTTCAGACGTCAAATGGCTTTTTATTGATAGCTCGAGTTTTATTTATCAGATTGAAATACCAAGTACACCAGTTTTTAAATAAAACCTTAAGCTATCTAATAGTGTAAACCTCATTGCAATGCATCCAGTAGTTTTTACGTTTGATGAGCTAAAAAACAAAAAAAAGAAAGACACACAATTTAAAAATAGAAAAACCTTGTTCTTTTGCATGTTTTGTCCCCGAGACCACTTTTTTTAAAATATCTTCATTGCACAGAGTATTTGATACGAACTGCTTTACTATAAGTATAGGTTTATAGTTTTTTTGTCTTATAGCACATAACTGATATTTCAATTAAATCCCTCAATCAACATCATGTCATCAAGTTTAAAATAAATAGGGTTTTTGCTATTATATGTTTTTTTATTTAAACCATGAATTAATATTATGGTATATGTGTATGTGTATGTTTTGTGACTGGTATTACAATAAAGATTTGTTTATCGTATCGTATCGTATTTTATGAATTATGTTATTACAACTATATACCGGGAGCTAAAAGGTTTTTCATAAATTTATCTGATCGTCTGATCGATACGACGCGTGACTATAATGCTGGTACATATTTGGTTCATCGAATTAGCATTGCAATTGAATGGAGCATGATGCTACGCCGCCAGCATGTTGGGTACGCTACCAACTGGTAGAGAGGGCTAGTGCACATGGACTATCCATAAGCCTGTAATGGCATAGATAGATAGATAACTCTTTATTGCACTTATAAACTTTAATTATAGAACGTCACCATTGACCTTGAAATAGTACAATAGGCGGCCTTATCACTTAGCAGTGACCTCTTCCAGGCACCTTAGATTACATAGCGAGAACGTGAACATTAAAATTTATGAACGGTAGTGTATGTAAGTATGAATTTACTGCAATTAATATATATTTTATGTTGACATGTGGGTTGTCCAACTGTTTCATGTAGTCAGTAGTAAGTAAGTTATGTTTTGTGGGAGTTAGTTCTTAGTAAAGAAAAGCTCTTGCCTTGTTTAAAAATCATATTGTATTTCGAACCCGATAGGGATATTCAGCTCGGGGTTCGGTAAACTTTGTCAAGTCTTCTCGTCATCTACACAGTGCCTAAAGATGAAAATGTCTTCAATTCGTGCGTTCTACCAGTCTTGAGCTATGGAACCGAAACGTGGACCCTCACAGTGAGACTGGTCCATAAGTTTAAATTTGTGAATTCATCAACACACCATTTACAAGAAATAATATTATTTTTCTATTATTGTGCAGACGTCACACGTAGTTTTGTAAAAAAAAGTTTTATACATTTATATTTTTTTTCAAATACAGCTTTTGTGTTTAGCAAAAACCTATTAGTAATTCTATATTTTTAAAATAGCCCAAGATCTCCAAAAACGAATTCGTCCACAGGTTAATAGAAATGAAATAGATCCTAACCAATGTAGTTTAAATACCTTTAATTTTCTTATTTCATGCTACGGTTAAATGACAATCTTTTTGCTTTTAACTGATATCGTTTCGATAAGCATTTGGCTTTGACATTTCCATTACCGATTTACATGAATGAACATTAACAAAATGAACGTTTGGAATGTACTTACATCAGTTGAGAATGTGGTTCCTTACATTGTGTGCTTTTTGAGAGTAGGTCATTTAAGATTAATTTGTCTCTACTTCTTCCAGGCTTATCTCACTCGATGTATAATAAAGCAATATGAACGAAAAAAGTCTGTACAAAGATAATTACAAAAAATATGTCCAGGGTACTGAAACTAAGCAACTCAAGAATATAACACTTTTTTAAATCGTGTCTTTTTTGTGTCTGTATGTTTGTTCGCGCATCACGTAAACACTACTAGACCGATTGCGATGCGGTTTTCACTGTTAGATATCTTAGGGTTTGACTTAAAAACTGGGTTACTTTGAGTAGAAGCCGAGCAATCGATAAAAAGCTTTTAGACGGCTATACGAACTTTGAAGAAATGTAGTATATTGTACTTTAAAGGTACTTTTGGTCTTGAAATAATACGTATGGGCTACTTTTAAGGCCGGGTGCCAGTGAATTTTATATCTTTCTCATCCGTGATCAAGTAGAGCGGGAAAGATGATACATCTCGGGAGTCAAATTTAAGGTTTTTATTTATTCGTAGGAAAAGTAAAGCTTTCAATTAAAAAGTGTCTAGCCATTTTTTCAATCATAATAAGCTCTTTCTCTTGGTATATCTTTGATATCATTTAGTGATGGGGTCTCTTTCCAATCAATGTTCTAAGCATAAAGTAGTGTTACCTTTGATTTTATTTTCTATCGAGTGAATTCATAAATATCACGTTTCTGTTTACAAAGTACGAGATAACGTGTTAAATTTTGATGTGATACCAATTTCATAGTTTTGGGTTAATTATAAAACAAGTTACAGACGCTCAAAAATGATCGAAAATTCCTAAAAGTGCTAGAACCGGGCCGGGCCTTAAAGGTACTTTTTGTCCTGGAATAACACGTATGGACTGCTTTTAAATGAAATGACCACGCGGGCAAAGCCGTCAGCATAGCTAGTATACAATAAGTCATAAATTATGACTGCATCAGACAATTACTATTAGTGGCTTTCAGGTTTCCATTAGCCGACATTGTAATTATTAATAACAAACAATCTAGGTACATGTTGGTGCTGCTAACATTCTGTAAATAGACGCAGCCTGTAATTGGATGGCATCTTCATTATGGATATGAGTATGATTGTTATTTAATAAACATGTTAATATCGTTATTACAAACTAATTATATGAATTCATTCTGAGGCTGAAGTTCGACAATATTTGAATGATATAAATTTGAATGTTTGATCGCAGCTAAATGTATGACAATATCATGTGAAGTTAACTGTCGTTTAACCATGGTTCAAATGTTGGTGAACGTCAGCGTCAGTATTCGGACTTAGTACTGCTATAAAGTCTAAAAAACTCTTGCGTCGTACTAAACAGTTGGACAATATAAATAATTCATAATGCAGTTATCATTGAAGTTAATTTTTACTCTATACATCACAGTTTTTATCGTCAACTAACTTTCGCCAGACTTCGTTCGCGCGGACTAAAGTTTATCGCAAAAAAAAAGATCCTATGTTCTTCTAGGATATTAAAAACCAATACAAAAAATGTATAGCAACAACGATCTTGATGTTTTTTGACAGACTTGTTATTATTTTGTTTCCATGGCAACCGTTACAGCGAGTAATCAACATTTTCCAGTTTTCCCGAGGGTAATTACCATTTTTCGGCATAAAGAGTATCCTATGTTTTATTCCAGGGTATAAGCTATCTCCATTCCAAATTTAATCACTATCCGTCCAGCAGTTATTGCGTGTAAGCTCTCCGAACAATCAAACAAACAGACAACGTTTCACTTTTTTATATTGGTGTGGATTTATAAAATGGCTGAATAAAAAACAAAGCAATAAAACCTAATTAACTCAGTACCCGCAGTCGTCGATAAATTTAATTCCCCGCTTTATAAAACCGTTTGATAAGCCGTTCTGAGACACACACAAAAATATCGCCCGCCCCAACCCTCTTGAGGTAGGAGACAAAATAATAAGTTTTCTTTAAGCTGCGGGAAAAACGATATTGGCTCGGCACCAGGGCGGGCAACGCTGAATGCTTTTGTTTATTGCATGATTTTTCATGAACTATTTCTTTATACGATACTCGAAATTGTAAGCAGTGGTTACTATAAACGAAATCTCGTTGTTAGTACTTTAAAGCTGAATAAATTGATGATGCCAAGCATCACACGCTACATGTGACTTTACTTATTACAATAATGGAATACGTGAGACGTGTGATTGATAGTGGTGTCTTTGAGAGATTTTTAACACGACATAATCAAAACATCAAAAGTGCTAATAACCCGACTACGAACAAAACTAAATTGAGGCAAAAATTAACCAACTTTAAATCGTCATAAATATCCTAAATAGTCATCCGAAATGAAAATGGACATGAGAATCCTAAAATGATTTTCAAATACCTATTCAATGATCACTTATTACTCCATCATCATCATCACTTATCATAGTTATTTCGCTCTTTTTTCACTATATGGCGTCTGTGTGTCTGTTTGAAAGCTGATGTGATCGAGATGGTTCTTCGATATAATAGGAGGGGAAGAAGAGTGAGGATCGTAGCTCTCAAACGAATGGACCAATGTTGATGCAGTTTTTTATGTTTGTATACTGATGTGATCGAGATGCTCTTTAGTTATAATGGGGGACCCCCCCCCCCCCCCTGATCAGGCATTTTTTATTTATTTGTGCTTGTGATACAATAGCTCCACGCGACTCTCACCAAGTTGTCAGTCCACCTCGTGAGATGCTCCCCTACGCTCCCCGCCTTCCGGTCCATAGTTGTTATTTGCAAAAATTTGCGCCAGCGAAAAAAAACGCGAAAGCTCAAATTTTTCATTGATATTTTAAAACCATAAGTACCACTTTTACACTTATCACCGTGTATAAAACCCACTAGGTATCTGAAATCGTAAAACGAAACACTTTGTATAAAATTGCAATGCTAAAAACTGAAACTGGTCGGTCAAAAAGCTACCAACCTTTTCAAAGCATTTAAATGGAAATAAAAATCACACTTTTTCAATACCTGCCCGTTCCTTGCTGACCCAGCTGGTTCACGCGTGTCCCTGGTACGGAAAACGTAGTATGGATACTGCGTAAAAACAGTCCAGTTAGGCAAATTGCATGCACCATTGAAAACGGAACGGGCTTATAAAGAACAGTGTGTTCAAAGCATTAATCAGGATGTCACGACCTATATTATTATGCAGCGTCAAAGTTAACGGAAGGAATTCAATACATAGTATTCCATTTTTAGAAATATTCGTTATACTATTTTTCCCGTACGAAGTCGTACGCGCAGAATATTGTTTATCGCGAAAAATAACATCCTATTTTCTTCTAGGATATTAAAAACTAATGCAGCAGTAGGTATAGCACCAATGCTCTTGATTTTTTTGACAGACTTGTTATTTCGTTTCCATGGCAACCACAGACCATTCTGTGGCGGCAACCGTTCCTTACAGTGAGTAATCAACACTTTCCAGTTTTCCCGTGGAAACTTTAAATTTTTCGGGATAAAAAGAATACTATGTTTTATTCTAAGGTATAAGCTGTCTCCATTCTAAATTTCATCAAAATCCGTCCAGCCGTTATTGCGTGAAAGCTCCCCAAACAAACAAATAGACAACGCTTCACTTTATATATTGGTATGGATATGTTATTTGCCGGAAAAGACGCAAAAATTTGGAGAACACAGAAATAGCTAAATTCGCATGGGAAAAGAATAAAACGCGGGCACATGTTATAAAGTCTGGCAAAGATATAACAAAATTACAAATATATTATTTGTATTGCTTTACATTTCTTTCCCTAGTGGTTTCATATTATGAATGTTGTTCAAAAATTTTGACCCAATCAATCGACAACCTTGATACCCTACTGCTTTATAAAGGTATTGTGTTCCTTATACTCTTTTATATCATTCCAAGCATGTTTTAAACGAATGTCATGTACAAGGTCCTAGATAAGTGGCCTCCTTTTGTGCTATCTTTAAATAGTGCTTAAGTGTAGTAGTGTAGGGAGACCCCTACATGATTGACCGACGACATTGTGGCCATCGCAGGAAGTCAATGGATGGAGGTGGCGCAAGATCGCTTATCATGGCGCTCTTTGGGGGAGGCCTATGTTCAGCACTGGACTTCTAAAGGCTGACGTGATGATGATGAATCTTTAAATGCATGTAGGTAATATATTTACAGTGCAGCTAACAACATTCTTATTTCTCATTCTTTCGAAATAGAAGCAGTTATGATTGCGAGAATGTTAAACAATAAGGCTGTCAGTTCCATATAAACAATTATGTTATAACCGCATGGTACAAACTAACCGTATTAACCGGATTTCTGGCAAATAAGCAGCTATAATTTAATACCAAAAATAATTCTAAATGTACATATTTTCGATAAAAAGTTTCAGACTTTTTTTTTCTCATGACCTTTTGTAGCTTTTACTATATAAAATTTATTTAAATGATGATAGCATAGAAATAAGTTAATTTAGATAAAAGATTTTATTAGGTAGCCATGTCATGGTGAAACCTAGAATGGGCTAGCAAAATTAAATGCGTATACAACATTTCATGTCTGTGCTGTTGACCGTTGAAGAGTTCCTTTATCTGGAGCTACTCTTGGATGTCGATTCAGGTCATGCTTACCATAAAAATGCATTGTCATCGGAACTGAACAAACGTAAAAATTCAACTCCGTAGGTTATGACGAAGTGGTTCTAATTCAGCTTGCAAGATTTGGCCCAAACAAACATACATATATATATATAAACATTGCGAGTTAAATAAAAGCTGTTAAAAGAATTTGATAATGATTAGCAGTTAATATTTTTGAACGGCATCAATAAATATTTACAGATAAACGCAAATCTATGTCAGGTTCTAAATTTTGTTCACACTAAATAACAAAAATAAAGTGCCTTCGCCAAATGAGTTAAACGCAACCCCACAAAGCTACTAAGTACAGTCAGTAAAT
Organism: Alsophila aescularia; assembly: GCA_946251855.1. Classification (NCBI taxonomy): domain Eukaryota; kingdom Metazoa; phylum Arthropoda; class Insecta; order Lepidoptera; family Geometridae; genus Alsophila; species Alsophila aescularia. The sequence goes on along the minus strand of OX276373.1, from coordinate 20,790,596 downwards.
AAAGTAGTTCCACACAGTTCAATTTGTCGACATCCAGCACAAAAACAGCAATAAGTCAAACGCTGTGAGTCACGACCGTATCGGGAAATTCGGATTGGAAGGAACTACGCGGTCGGAAGCGAGTAAACAGTGGCGTGTACACTAGTGTACGGAAAGCATGCATCGAACGTACTCTAGTTCTGGTGGTATTTTATGCATTAGCCACTTTAATTATTAAAGCTTAAGTTCAAATTGTTGAATATTAATAACCAAGAAAGTTTTAACCTCACAACGGAATTTTAAATTCTGGTCAAGTCCTACTAGTTTTCTGCTTAGTCGAAAATTAATTTCACCAAAAATGTTTGGTATTTGTCTCTGGGTATAATGTAGGAAATACTTATAAAGGAATTAAATATTTTATGTATTTTAAACTTTAAAGTGTATTTGCTAAAATAATTTTATAAATATACATATCAAAAAGCCCAGCCTTATGGTAGATATATAATACTTTATGGTATAGCAGTTGCAGCCAATCTATATGTTTGTGAAGTTAGGCTCTGTGAACGATTGCGCAGGTACTGCTGTGGGGATAAAACAGCATAAGGTAAGAGCGAGATTTGTTTGTCGTATGAGGTAGTGCTGGCCTCTGATGTCAGAGTTTGTCAAGCCGCCCGAGGGCCTCTGACATGGCTTAACGACTGATATTAATCAATAACAGCCGGGACCGACAGCTTAACGTGCCCTCCGAAGCACAGAGGGATGGAAAACCGCACATAACTCAGAAAAGTCATTGGTGCGGAGCCTAGGTTTTGAACCCGGTATCGTTGGATTCTAAATTGCACTATAGAATCTACGAGTGAGCGAGACAGTTATACAATGCTGTCTTCACCTTCAACATTGGGATTGCGCCTGAAAAATAGCAGTTTGCTCAGCGACTAGCAGACAACTTCCGAGACACATACTTCCTTCTTTCTTTCTTTCTTTTCTTTCTTTCTATACACCAGTTAGCAAAAAACATGCAGTGCAGACTAACAATAACTAAAGCACGATAGGAGTAATCGCTAAAAGTGAACTCTTGCAGTCAACCATGGATAAAAATAATTGAAGCAAAAGGTCAACATCTTTTGTAAGATTGCTGCATTATCTTTTATTTTCGGTTAATTAAAACCAATCGCAATTAACAATCCTTTAATCTCCTGAATATTATTTAGGATCAGGAACCAAAAACGAATTAAAACGCTATTTCATAGATTAAACGTTAATAACACCTGAAAATAGCCAAGAAAAAAATTAAACCGCCTAATTAAATCTCAACTAGACCGATAATTTAAAATTTATTAAAATGAAATCGTCACCGAGGGCTTTAATAAGCTGGGGTTTAAAACAAATCCGTTGAGTTTTTCCCAAAATGAAATTAGTCGAAAAAGGCTCGCCATTAAAATTACATTAGCATAAATAAGTGGGATGCTAATCTAAGGAAAATAAATCTTGGACGAGGAATAAAAATAATCCTGGCGGTTGGTCGGTTAATGACACCGTGACAGATTCGCTTCGCACTGCGGTGTGCCCCACTTAGAATATTGGATTTTATAAATAAACAGACAAACATTAAGGCTGGCAATGGTAGAAATAAAACATTATAAGATTACTTTACAACGAAAATAAGTTATAATATTAAATTTAATTATAGAAGTAATACCAACAATCGATGGTCTTTTCGCAAACTCCAAGTTAAACGTGGTCTAGCGAACCGCCCCGGGTGAAATAAAGAAAAATAATGAGGTGTAAAATTTAGTTCTCACACACTCATCCTTCACTCCGCTTCCAGGAGCGGCAGGTGGCTCGCTTTGGTACCTCCCCCCTCCCCCCCTTCGCTAAGTTCAGGTCTCGTATGCTTGTATTATCCATATCCCTGTTGCAAATAAAAAAAACTGCAAAACGGCTGGACCTATTTTGACAGGACTTTCATGGGCAGATAGCTGATATTACAAGAAGTAACTTTTATTTATGAAAAGAAACAGGGTTCCGCGCAAAAAAACATTAATTTTGACTACGCGGGCAAAGCATATATTTTTTAACCACACCCGGAGGGAAAGTACTCTAAACACTGGAGATAGCAAATTTTACTCAAAAGAAACATTCCTTTATTTTTAAAAAGACAAACTGCTTTATAAGATTTTCAAAAACTCGCTTGCAAAACTAGGGAATCGAACCGGCAAAAATCGAAAAAATAACATTCTTTACTCTTATGGCATCAATCGATAGGGTCAATGATAACAATCAAATCTCTCTAACAAACATTGTAAATAAAATAAAAGGAAATCCATACAATCTTAACTTATTTTAATTGAACGAAAAAAAGGGTAAACTAACTATCTAGTTGCTCAAAATCCATTTTGTTGGATACACTAGTTCGTTCTTAAATAAACAGAAGAAAAATTACATATCTAATAAAGAGTTGATTTACAAACAGCAAATTGAAATCTAGATAGTTCTTTATCATTTTAATAAATAAATGACGTCAAAGATAATTGTAAATTACATAAATAATCTGATCGACCTTTGAGTAATAGTGTCCCATTGAATTTATAAGTTTAGATTTCATGGTTTTCCTTTTATTTAATTTACCATATTTTTAGAGAGATTTGATCCTTATGATTGACACTAACGATTGATGCTATAAAAGTATAGAATGTTTTTTTTTTCTTCGGATAGGTAGGTTCGATTACCGAGTGTGGCAAGCAAGTTTTCAAAAATCTTTGAATGCAGATTGGTTTCTTTTTAAAAATAAAGGAATGTTTCCTATAGTAATATTTTCCTTCTCTAGTATTTAGAGTACTTTCCTCCCGGGTGCGGTTAAAAAATTCCATTCTGTATATAAAACTTCCGTGACAAATAATCTAACTGACGGTGAAAACCACATTAAAATCTGTCAGTGCGTAGTTTGATAGAAAGCGTTACAGACAGACTGTGGAAAGCGACTTTGTTTTATAATATGTATGACGGTGCATTAAAAAAAAGAAGAGTAATATTAAACATATTTCTTCATCTGAGTGATTAGTGCAGGTCGTTCGCCTGATGGTAAGTTTACCGAGGCACTGCGCACTACATTTGCATTATTTTGAAAGCTTTCGAAACGACATAAAAGGACGTAGAAATTTGATCGAGAACCCGCAATGTCACATCCTAATACTTCCCAATATTACCTCTATGACGACATTAGCACAAATAAAATATTCATAGCGTCATAACGTACCCAGAAAAGGACCCCCAAGGGACTGAGACGTAGCAAAAGTGTTGGCCAAAAGCGTCCATCAGTTTGGCAGAAGTTTAACACTCTTTTATTCTAATTAGTCCTCGGAGACGAAACTCAGTACTACTGGAAGGCATGGGATAGGAAACATTGCTACATTCCACAGGGATGCTCGCTTAATTTGCAGGGTTATGATATTTACAACGAATGTTGAAACAGTGACTAATGTCGAGCAAAACTATTTAAATTACCAGTTTTCCCGCCCGCAGTAGTAGTAGTAGTAGGTATAGCACCAATGCTTTTAATGTTTATAGACAGACTTGTTATTTCGTTTCCATGGCAACCGTTCCTTACAGCGAGTAATCAACATTTTCTAGTTTTCCCGTGGAAACTTTCAATTTTCCGGGATAAAAAGTATTCTATGTTTTATTACAGGGCATAAGCTATCTCCATTCCAAAATCCGTCCAGCCGTTATCGCGTGAAAGCTCCCCAAACAAACAAACTAACTAACAAATAGACAACGTTTCACTTTTATATCTTGGTATGGATGTCAGTCGAATCAAATCACTCCACTTCAATTCATCCAAGTCTATGCCCCTCTACAATATAATATCTACACTAATATTATAAACAGTTTTTTTTGTATGTGTGATTGTAATGGTTAAAAATAAACCTCTAGATATCCGTGCGAAATTGGGGCGAGTCACTAGTGTTTAATAAAGTATGAAACAGTCTCTAATAGTGAAATAAAAAGGATTTTTAATTAAAATAGAAATAACAGAGGAAGGCCGACGAAGACGGCAGACGAAGGCATACGTTGTACCAAATCAGAGTTGAGACCTTTTTGCGAATATTCGTAAACTTTTCTGACTTTCCATAACACTTTTTAATTCATCATTTAACTAAAATGCACTGGTTTATATACTGTGCTTTTGGCAGAAGTGTCCTGTTTGAAACTTTCCAGCGCATCCAGAATTGTCTCGGAGTAAACGTTATGAAAAATTACAATAAACTTAAACTCGGGCTTTTACACTGAGTAACTCGCCCCCTGCCATTTAATATATATTTCATTGGGTAACACAATTTTGAAAATATAAAGAGGAATATAATATTTTCAATGTTTTGTAGCTCATTTTAAATTTCCACTCCAAAACATTCAATTATATGTTTCCTCAATATTATAGTATTGAAGTAAGTTGCCCTACTGATGTAATTACTTATTATTAACTAGCTGTACCCGTGTCTTCGCACGCGTGGCCGTTTTTCTAGGTTAAAAGTACTCAGTACTTTGTACTATTCCAAGACCTAAAATACCAATATTTGATCAAAATTCCTTCAGCGTTCAAAATTATTTTTAGCGATTGCTCGGCTTCTACTCATCAGATTGAGATATAAAGTACCCCAGTTTTCAAGTCAAAACATAAGCTAGCCAAGAGTGAAAACCGCATTGCAATCGGAACAGACGAACAGACGAACAGACGAACAGACGAACAGACGAACAGACGAACAGACGAACAGACGAACAGACGAACAGACGAACAGACGAACAGACGAACAGACGAACAGACGAACAGACGAACAGACGAACAGACGAACAGACGAACAGACGAACAGACGAACAGACGAACAGACGAACAGACGAACAGACGAACAGACGAACAGACGAACAGACGAACAGACGAACAGACGAACAGACGAACAGACGAACAGACGAACAGACGAACAGACGAACAGACGAACAGACGAACAGACGAACAGACGAACAGACGAACAGACGAACAGACGAACAGACGAACAGACGAACAGACGAACAGACGAACAGACGAACAGACGAACAGACGAACAGACGAACAGACGAACAGACGAACAGACGAACAGACGAACAGAAGAACAGACGAACAGACGAACAGACGAACAGACGAACAGACGAACAGACGAACAGACGAACAGACGAACAGACGAACAGACGAACAGACGAACAGACAGACAGACAGACAGACAAACAGACAAACAGACAAACAGACAAACAGACAAACAGACAAACAGATAAACAGGCAAACAGGCAAACAGACAAAATCGAACGGTCGCGGGTTCGAATCCTGCAAGGTGCAATCATTTGTGTGTTGAGCAGAAATGTTTGTTTCCGAGTCATGGATGTAATATTCTTATCTATGTATGTTTATCCGTTATCTAGTGCCTATAGTACAGGGTATCCTAGTTTGGGGCTAGATAATTGGTGTGGAAATGTCAATTTATGACACCAGTCTGCGTTATTCGCTGCGTCCACCAATTTCATATCGTGCTGCGTGGTATAAAAGAACACACAGTAAGAGCTCTATCAAAAAAGCTATGATTTTACTGTCTTATTTTTCGGCGCCAAAAAGTTATAAGTGAGTAGCTTTTGCTCGCGATTTCGTCCGCGCGGAATACATTTTATCGCGTTGACACCCTGGCCTGTCACTTTGACACCTATCACTTTTACCTGTCACTTTGAGTCATCGATGGCAATTCCCATACAAAATTAACGATTTAGTTTTTTTTTTTAAATGAAAACCTAAATCGGGATGAAAGGTACCCTATGTCCTTTTCAGTACCCCTAAACACGTGTCTGCAAAATTTCATAATGATCGGTTGAGTAGTTAAGGCGTGAAAGCGTAACAAACAAACTTACTTTCGCATTAATTATATTAGTAGGAATTGGGATGCAGTGGTAGTCGAACTCCCTAACTCACCTTTTACTGAAAATTGTATGCGCCTATAAAGACTACAAAATTAGCTCCAGTTAATTGACTAAACGTACAAACATTATCTATATATATATATATATATATATATATATATAGATAATGTTTGTACGTTTAGTATATATATATATATATATTTAGTCTAAATCTAAGCTATTCAATAGTGAAAATAGCATCAAAAACAGACCATTTGTTTGTACGTGATGCGCGAACCAAACAGACAAAAGTTTTTTCTTTATTGTACAAACTTTTTGTTACTTCCTGCTTTATTATAAGTATAGATTGATAGATATATATATATATATATATATAACAAACAAATGGTCTGTTTTTGATGCTATTTTCACTATTGAATAGCTTAGATTTAGACTTAAAACTGGTGTAGGTATCTCAATCTAACGAGTAGATATATTTACGGTTAAAGGAATTTTAAGTATTGGTATTTTAAATCCTGGAATAGCACAAAGGGTAATCATAACCCCAAGAAATGACCACGCTGGCAAAGCCGCGGGTACAGCTAGTAAACTATATTTCATCTAAATTATTTAGACGTTAAATAAATTTTTATCAACTTATCGGCTTCTCCTCACCGGGTTGAGATACTAAATATACCAGTTTTTAACTCAAACCCAAATCTATCCCATAGTAAAACCCGCATTTTAATCGGTCCAGTAGTTTTCACGTGATTAGCGAACAAACATACAGACAAACTTTTTTAAATGTTATATTCGTGTTCAGTAGCTTATTTCAAGTACTCTAGTTTTTTTTTATTATCTTCTTTGTACAGTCTTTTTAATTCTTATTGCTTAATTATAAACTAAACCGAGAATATGTTAAAAACTTCTTCGTTCACTGAAATGATACTAGATGGCGTTAGTATGCTAGATAGATCACGGTGACAAGGTATTCACTAGATGTTAAGTTGGCACTTGTCTGTTGAGCATACTGGTTCGGTTAGGAATTCGCTAGTAATGTTTAGTATCCGCAAGTTCCGCAACATTTATCCTCTGGCTTAGAATATTTACACTGGTAGAAGTAGTCTCCGCATGCCTCTTTTAGATAGCAATAGTTTTGTCTTAGGTGCTGCCATATTATAACTAAAATTACCCCTAACGGAACTAAATCGTACGTCACAACGTAATATTGTCAACAGATGACAGGGAATTTAAATAAATTAAGCACAATAATGAAAGTTACTTATTTATTTATTACTAGCTGTACCCGCAGCTTCGCACGCGCGCGTGCTCTTTTCTTTATGTTCAAAGTGCAATATGAGCTATTCCAGGACCAATATACCAACATTTGATCAAAATTTCTTCAGCCGTCAAAAATACTTTTGTCAATTGGTCGGCTTCTAACTTACCGGATTAAGATACCCATTACACCAGTTTATAAATCAAACCCTAAGCTATTGAACAATGAAAACCGCATCGCAATCGGTCCAGTAGTTTTTACGTGATGCGTGAACAAACAAACATACAGTCAAACAGAAAGAAATACACGATTAACAAAAAAAAATATTTTTCAATACCTTTTTTAAGCACCCAAGAGCATTTTTTTCATTTCAATTAATTTAGTAGCTTGGGTGCGATAAGTGGTCAAGATGCGGACAAACAGAGACAAAATTAAAAAGTAAAACAGTTTGGCTTCAGTATTGAATATAGAACTTTCAAAAAAAAAAACACTATATCTTTAATGTACAGAATTTGGACCAAAAAATATTTTTTATTACTTAAATATTAATATAACTTTGGACCCATATCCCGCAGTAACCCTTTACTTATTCGGGATAAAACGTGTCCTCAATTTTAACCCATCATATAACTTAAGTGCCAAGTTGCATCAAAACCCGTCCATTACTTTCAGCGTGGTACGTGTTCTTTTAAATAAGTTTCATAATAAGCCCTAAATAATAACCCATACATTTTTCGATATGTAAAGTATCCTATGTCCTACCTCGTAGTACGAACTCAAATCATACCAAGTTTCTTTTGAATTCATCCAGTAGTTCCGGCGGCGTGATGCGCGGCTAAGATACAAACTGACAGACATACAGACAAAAATGAAAAAACATACAGTTTAGGCTTCATAATCGAATATAGAACTTTAAAAAAAAACCACTAAATCTTTAATGTACAGAATTTGGACCCATATCCCACAGGAACCCTTTATTTTTTCGGGACAAAATGTATCCATAATTTTCAACTATCTTATAAACTATGTTTGTGCCAAGTTGCATCAACATCCGTCCAATAGTTTCAGCGTAATAAGTGTTCTTTTAAATAACTTTCAACGCCTATCCTGCAGGAACCCATTTATTTTTCGGGATGAAAATTATCCTTTGTCCTACCTCAAATTATACCAAATTTCATTTGAATTTATTGAGTATTTTCGGCCTGATGCACTTCCAAGGTACAGACAGACAGACAGAAAGACAAAAATTAAAAAAATAGTCTTTTGGCTTTAGTACAGAACATAGAATGGCCCCCAAAAAAAATATACAAAATATCTTTAATTTACAAAATTTGGGACATTATCCACAGGACCTCTTTATTTTTTCGGGATCAAAAGTATCCTCAATTTTAACCCATCATATAAACTATAACTGTGTCAAGTTCCATCAAAATTCGTTCAGTAGTTTCAGAATGGTAAGTGTTTTTTGAAATAACTTTCAACCCCAATCCTGCGGGAACCCTTTCATTTTTCGGGATGAAAAGTAGCCTATGTCCTACCTCGTAGTATGAACTCAAATCATACCAAGTTTCATTTAAATTCATTCAGTAGTTTCGGCGTGATGCCTAGCCAAGACACAAATAGACAGACAGACAGACAGAAAGACAGACAGACAAAAATGAAAAAAATACAGTTTTGGGGTCAGTATCTAATCTAGAGTAAGGTCCAAAAAAATAATTTCAAAATATCTTTAATGTACACAATTGGACCCGTTACAGTTTTATTATAAGTTTAAAGATAGGACCATAAAAAGTTAGTGGTATAACAAAGGAAGTAATTTCATATAAAACACGATTGCCTATTAAAATTGTGGGAATACTACAGTCACAACTGTAATAATAGGAAAATGTTGTGTTTATTTTCATTATTATTATTTCACTTTATTTATTTGATATCTTAGATTACAATTTTTTTCAATATTTCTATAAAAATATTATAAAATCTTTAAACTACCACCAGTACCACCGGCAGCGGAGCAGGGCTCAAGGTGGCTAGGGCTGCAGAGTGATAAACCTCTTGACTATACGCGCCGTGTCAAGGAGTACTGCATCTGACGCTTAATCCAACCATCCAGCAAGAGCCTCTTAAGATGTTGGTCGAGGCTTGCAATTGTTGTTCATTGCAACATTTGCAATGAAACTTTACGCAACTCTATTAACGCAAGTCAGACTCGCAATTAGACGGTAGTAATTCTTTTTTAATATGAGATGTCCTTACCACATTTTGTTTTTATTAGAAACGCTAATATCTAAAAAAAACTTGATGTTGTTTTGCGGCGCCGACCATAACAGATTGACTTGTGCACTTTGACGTTGAAGGAAATGTCTACGAACAAGACAAAGGATGGGGGGGACAACGTTATACATATCTAGAGGCTTCGAAAGAAATAACATGAAATAGTATAAGAAAAACGCCAATTGATTATAAAATACTTACCAAACAATGATTTTTAGAAACACTAGTTTCTTGACATTCTAGAAATGTCGTTTGGCGGTACACATTATTGAAGACTGACTTGTGCCTTCTGATGTTGAAGGAAGTATCTGCAAATAAAAAAGTGAGTGCTGGAAAAGGAACTTATAAACTGTAAATAAATAATAAGTAAAACCTACCGTACAGCTGTTTTTCTGAAATACTCAATTACGTCTTATTTGCTTGTTGTTTCCAAGTAACCACAATAATAGATTGATTGGTTGCAGCTCTAGGCTCTGATGATTGAGTATACAAACAAAAAACACATATTGTTACCTACTTAATGACAGCACGAATTTTTAATGACTAAGAATTAACTAACTGATAGTGACAGTGTGTGATGCAATAATTAAAAAAAAAGTAAGCGACAAGAAAGCACATACATGTACAGTTGTCGCAGCGGAATTATGTGTCTCAGAAGTTATCTGCTAGTAGCTGCGCAAACTGCTATTTTTCAGGCGCAATCCCAATGTTGTAGGTGAAGACAGCATTGTACCTATAACTGCCTCGCTCACTCGATTACGTTATTCGCATTTTCTATTTCACTCTTACTTCATGCTGTTTTACCCCTACAGCAGTACCTGTGCAATCGTTCAGAGAGCCTAACTTCACAAACATATAGGTATGCTGTGACTACTGTACAAATTCTACCGGAACGGCATCTTCAACGAGCCCTTTGTTTTTATTTGTTGTTACTATTCGTGTAGCATCAAAGTGGACTAAACAAATTCTTGCATATTTACTTGGTACTCATTTTTTTTGGCCTGTTGCATTCATCCATTATTGTTTTACAATTGTATATATAGGAAACCTGAAATAAAATAATTTTGTTTATTATTTTATTACATACTGTAATCATGCCTCTTGTGTTATTTTAATATCAATAATAGGAAAACGTAAAAATCTCGTTCCGCTTTTCTTATTCCATACAAAAATACCGTTATAATTAAACACGAATAATAAATACTGTATATCGTTTAAATTAGATTGAATAAAAACATTATTTAAACATACCGAACCTATTAAGTTTATTTTTGATGTTTCATGATACAAACTGCAAAACAAAATCATTACCCTATAAATTGGGTAAAACTACATGCCATTTTATGGAAACATTCTCCTTGTTACTGTTTAAGGTTATCTTACTTTTAATAGCGACTAATTTACTGGAAATAGGTGAGTACGGATTAAAAATCGATACTATTGTGAAGAATATTACATAGGAAATTTATTTGAGATGAGCTTGTAGCACATAACATTAAAAATATTAGGTGAACAGTAATACTTATGTGTGGAAGATAATTCCAGGATTTTTGTATTCACTAAGGCTTTGGCAGCCAAACACACTACACCCAATCATGGTGTAAACTTTTATAACACTAATGGAGTCCATTTCTCACGCAAAATATATCCTAAAACTTTAAAAATACAAAAATACTATTCGCCAACCGATCATTATGACAGCTCATAAATTTTTGTCACAAAGTTGACTTTGTGACAAAAGTACGCTACTTCTGCCCTAACGCAGCGTAAATATTTTAAGTCCTCTGGTATATTGTCTACGATAATGCAATCGCGAAAAAATCAAATCGATAGAAACTTTTTGACTGCTGAAGGAATTTTGACCAAATGTCGGTGTATTAGTAGTTTACTTCCTGGAATAGCACATAGAGTACTTTTAACCTAGAGAAATGTCCACGCGTGCGAAGACGCGGGCACAGCTGGTTATAAGTGTAGAAGATCGATGATGTGCTACAATGATCCAAATTCAATTCAGCCACGTATTCAAATACTCCACGTGTTAAAAATAGTCGATTCAGGCCGCGCCGTGGATCGATGGAACTACGTCCTAGAAAGATGGCGTAATATCACAACAGATGTCGACGACGGTTATGTCAACTGGGCTTCCATTCACGAAACTAATAAAAGATTCAGCATTGTCGTTTGGGCCGAAAGAGGGTCCTTCCGAAGCATTGGCGCCCATTCCGGCCCGTATGTAAGGTTTTGAGGTCGTACCGGACTCGGGCTGCGCCGTTATCGCCGCACGGTTTACAATGAGCAAGGACCGTAATCTCTCTCTTTATCCGGTTTTTCGTAAAACCCTTATTTGCGTTTTTGAGAAGCGTATGAGGTGCGAATTATGAGTGCAATTTGTAAATGTAATAATTTTTATTTCATGTATTCATATTCATATTATTTTGGACTATTTGAATATTTTGCACACTAAGTAACGTCATTCCCTTCCCTTTAAAATGGTTTAGGGGGTTATGGCTGGTGCACAAGTCATACTTGTGAACGAGGACTGGTCCAGCCTGGTTTCTTATTAGTCTTTTTTTTTTCAATTTCGATGGTTTAATGATTGTGGGATATCTCATTGTCACTTTTATCTCTTATATCTATCATTTACAATTTCAAACGTTTCAAAAAAATATCAAGAATTCTCATACAACAAGTGTCCAACTAATTGTCTAAATTTAAGTCAGGTGACAGAACAGACATATGTTGGTCTCATTATAGACAATAGGTTATGCTGGTCCGGTCACGTTGTCAAAATTTGTGAAAAGTTGCGAGCTATAATGGCTAAATTCTATATCTTAAAGAAACGCGTAGCATTTGCAGTTTTGCTCACGATGTATAGAGAAGCACTAGCAGAAAGTATAGTATCCTACGGATTGAGTAGCTACGGTCGAACTTACAAAACTTACTTAGACCGAATCTCTAACATACAATACATAATACTTAAATTAATCGTGCCATACAAAACTATACAAAAATATAAAAACAACCCAATGGGATTGGTTAAGTTTTGTAAAGTTATGCCTATTCATATAAAAGCTGAATACAGTTTATTGATTGAACAATATTTTCGGTCAGAAATACAAATTGAAATAAAACACACCGTAACTTCTAGAAACATAAACAATAAACTCCAAACTCCAAAATGTTGTTCCTTATAATGGGGAAAAAAACTTCACAATACTTAATACCTCATATACTTAACAGCTTATCAAGGGATATTCGAAATAAAAATATCCCATAAAAATGTAAAAAGTATATTAAATCAACAATACTTCTGTTCATTGACACAATAATTACTAAGCATCCTTTATAGGGAGTTTGAGTGAGCGCCGCACCGACCAACGGGGGCTTGCTGTGCGTAGGTACCTATGTTACGTATAATACTCCATACTGGTCTTTTGTTACCTACGAACTTTGCGTCGTAGGTAACCTTGCCTAGTGCTCGTGTGCCGCTCTCGTTCATTATTTTGTTTTCTATTATTGTTATTATGTATTATTTATATTTTGTTGGTTGTAAGAGGAGCCTAGTGCCAAGACAAACTTTTCTAGGTTTACCGGTTCTAGTAAGCAAATTGAAAAACATTTTCTTGCTATGAAATAAATAAATTTAAAAAAAGCGGGCGTATTTCCGGAGCACCGGTAGAATCAGAAGTGTATTTCCTTTTCCCTTGTGAGGTTAATCTCTGAGTCGGCACATGAAAGGGAATTTTCCTTTTCAAACTCAACCTAATTTTATTGTTTTGATCTATTCATCATATTTTATATTTTCTGTTTTGTTTATTCGAGATGTTAATTTTGACCTGCAAAAGTGCAATTATTTTGCCTATTTACAATTAAATACTTTGAATTTGAATGAAAAACAATATAATATATGCGGCCACCATTTTACATATATTGTAATACTGTGATACTGCTGAGAGTGGGCTGTTTGCTGGTGGTCCGGCTGTATGGTGCGGCTTTTATTTTGACGTTTTAAATACAGTAGAACCTCATTTCGGGGGATGAATTGTCGATACAAACGTTACACCAAAATTATTTGTAATTGAAGTATATTTCCGCCATATTATTGTATGTTTGTCGTGAAATTATGCAAAATATTATATTCGCACACACTTTTAGGTTTTAGGTAAGTATTTACATAACAGTTGACAATCTAGATAATATAATGATGATGATGCTTCAATTATAAATGATTTTGTAATAAAATAATATAAAAAATTAAAAAAAAAGTACGAATACATTTTTCTAAAGACGTATTTATGTCTAAAAAAACAGCTACGAGTATGTTAGTCATCAAACGAGCTTAAATTTTATCTGAATAATGGAACAAATTTTGTAATCAAATCAACCTCAACCCACTTTTCTCCCATTCTGTCATGATTTGAAGAGAACAAAATGGTTACGAAACAAAACATTTTGGATTCAACGCAAAACCAATTCTGAAATGACCTACTACTTTCGCAGATTGTATGCATAATACACAAGCTTTATACGAATCAGATACAGCGAACATTCAATCATGTAAAAACAAAGAAAAAACGTAAGAAATATGAGATCAGAAAGTTACAACATAAAGTATGTATCAAATAGCAATTGGCAATTCGGGATAGGAAAGGTTCGACCTATAAAGTACGTGAGGCGGTCAAAAACAAACTTGTGCAATAAATAACCAGATCGGATAAGAGAAAGGTACGCACTCAGCCATTTTATATTCAATAAAAAATGAGATAAACTAAATTGTCTTACGATACAGTCGCTTGAAAGATTTATGAGACGGACGAATTACTTTGGACCATTAAATTATTAAAAAAGTTGATTTATTGTCAAAGTTCTTTGGTGACTTAGTACCTGTTACGTAAATGAGGGACTAAAGAAATTACGAGTTAAGAAATTATTAATTAATTATTTTATAAGGTAAATATATTACAAACTTATATTTACCTTATAAAATGTGGTAACTTAAACTAATAAATTTTTCAATGCTTCGAGAAAATTAAGAATATGGCATTAAAATAAAGATATCTAAGGTTATGAAGCCACCTAGTGGTAAGTTTATAAAGCTAGCTCAAAGTAATCTTGGAAAATACTGACTTAGTAAAATTAGTATGAAAATACCAAAATCTGGACTTCGAATACGAGCTGAAAATAAACAAAATTATTGAATACGAGCTGACTGACCGCAAAAATAATCACACTAATATTATAAATGCGAAACTTTGTATGTATGTAAGTATGCGTGTGTGTATGTTTGTTAATTCTTCATGCTTAAACAGCTGAACGTATTTAGATGAAATTTCGTATGGATGTAGCTTAAGCCTTGGATTAACGCATAGGCTACTTTTCATCCCGAAAAAATACATGGTTCCTGAGGGACATAGCTGAAACCGCGAGGCGCAGCTAGTATTCATATATATTTAATGTTTATTATTTACTTACATATTTTACATTATTGTAATATAATCATTTTTCTAATGGAAAAAATTGGATCACGTACGAGATTCGAACTCGCATACCTACTGTGCCTCGGTGCCTCCCAAATCTATATTTATGTTAGAAAATATATTATATTTACGGTAAGCAGGCGTTAACTGCTATAAAAAAATAGATTTGGGAGGCATTATCTTTCAGACACGTAATTAATCAATATTAGCCGTGTTTGGTTAGTTGTTCGAAATACTACCAAAAGATGGCGTTACCGTCCACATAAGACGGGTTACGCATAGGTCTCGGTAGCCGAATTGGTAAAGGTATGTGCCGCGCTGAGGCACAGTACCTTTCACATACTGTTTGAATCTCGTACGTGATCCAATTTTTTCCATTAGAAAAAATGTTATATTTACGCTAAGCAGGCCTTAACTGATAAAAAAAGTATGTACTGTAATAGTTGCAATAAATAACCAATATATATAATACCAATAAATATTTATTGTAATTGTTTAGTAATAATAATATTTATTGTAAGAGTAAGCTTCAAAGTCTGGCGCATCGACATGAGGTAGCAAGCCTGTCGGTATTGTACAGATTGCACAATGGAGAGTGTGCACAAGAACTGCACAACCTGTTTCCCCCTTTCACATTTCCATCACCGTACGACTAGACGATCATCAAAGCGCCACCCTTTTATTGTTGAAATACCTCGCACAAGAACGAAGCGTTACACTTCTTCATTTATTATAAGAACTGCAAAGGAGTGGAATACCCTGCCCTCGTCAGTGTTTCCGGTAAATTATAACCCAGGTGTGTTCGAGTCAAGAGTGAATAGGTATCTACTAGGAAAGCGTGCTACTCTTCGACCACATCAACGCCATTCCATTCCATCAAGTGAGATCGTGGTCAAACGATTGCGTAGTCCGTAATAAAAAATATATAAAAAAATGCAACATTAGTATATTAGTATTTACATTAACTTGAAAAATCTTAAATTGAAAATTTTGTATGAATCCTAAAAGACAATTGCTACTGTTTTAGTTATAAAAAAAAAATATTTATGAAATAGTCTTTTAAAAAAACTCATTTTGATAGGAATTAGTAATTTTTTGTTTCGTCGGAAATACAATATGGTAGCTGTTAGCCGCCATATTAGTTTTCTTGGCACTTCATATATTCGATAGCACTTTCGTGATCAAGACGAATCCAATGATACCTCATTTATCAAATTCCATCAATCTATTTAGGCAGTAAGACGCGCCTAAGAAAAGTACAAACAAACATACATACAAACCAAACATATAACCAGTAGGCCTGCCTGCTAAAAGTAAGTAGTAAGTGTCTCAGGTTCCAATCATGGCCAGAGAAATATTTATGCTCATCAGATAAAATAATTATGTTCTCGTGTTTTGGACGTTTGTGCTATGTGTCCTTTTGCGATACAGGGGTTCCTACCTTTACATTTATTAACTTCGTTTCTTCTTATTCATAAGAATCCTAATGTCATAATTATAGCATATAACGATCTCATGAAAATATCTATAAATAAAACAAAAATGCATAAGATTTGGACGACCCATGAAGGAGCTAGGTGGCATCGGACAGCCGATCTGCCTATGCACTCAAAAAAATTCCATGCCAAACTCGATAACATCGCCTCGTTTTATAGTCGAGAGTTAGTAAAAATATAAAATCTTGTCGGAAACTTATATGCAATAATCATAAAAACTATATCAATAGGTAAACATACTTAATCATATATATCAACTGAATATGAAGATAGTTCATCAAATATCTCACAAACAGAATTTCTAGAAAACAAACTTAGGTGCAAATTTTGAATCTAAATAGCAGTAACAATTGATTTTCTTTTTACCCCACTGAGCGGACCCTCCGCTCAGCTCATCGTGTTTATCAGCCTAATTATGTAGTTTGTTCTTTTGTGGAATTTATAGACCAAACGCGTGGGCTGATTTTGGTGATTCTTACGTCAATAGATGTATTTGTCTTAATCTTGCGAGCGCTACAAAAGACATGAACAGTAATCAAAATTCAAAATGGCGACAACCAGACGCTAAGTATGTGATGTTGTATGTTTTACTGAATAGATATTTGAAAATCATTTTTAGGTTTTTCTTATAATTTTTCATTTCGAATGACCATTTAGAATCTAGGATAACGATTTAAAGTTCGCAGTCAGGTTTATTCATTGTCAAATTTTCTTGTTAAGAAATGTAATTGTACTCGCTCTGGCTACGCTTACCTATACTAGTTTGTTTGTCGTGTGACGCAGTGCTGACTGTTGGTGTCAGAGTTTATCAGGCCGCCGAAGGCCTGTGTCATGGCTTCACGATTGCTATGTTTGTTGTTTGTTTGACGTATGAGATAGTGCTGGCCTCTGGTGTCAGTTTGTCAGGCCGCCCGAGATATAACGACTGCTATTAATCAATAGCGATGGGAAACCGCATATAACTTAGTAAAGTCATTGGTGCGGAGCCTATGGCCACTACTAAGTGGTTAATTGAAAAGCAACCAAAATTTCGCTTTTTCACGTTAAAATTAGTGAGATGGCAAAAAAGCAAAGTCAGGATACGTTACGCCAGACGCCTCTTCATAAAATAGGTATTTGGAAATTGGCTCGGTAACAGGAATAATTCGTATTCAACCTTATCACTCTCGCTTCGGGCGTACGCATTCTCGTTTCCATCTGACCGAACATTACACAATATAATCGAGAAATAAATTTTGCGTTACTGTTCGTAACCTTTCTGGGAACTTTTTATTCCCCTGGATAAGGGTCCAGCTATTCAGTAGAGATTAAAAGACATTATTTACCCGTGCATGAACGTAACCAACCGTCAAAGTTTTATATTTCTGACATGGGCCAAAAGGTTTGGCCCTTTGGACATGTGTTATTTGACGTTCCTACGTTTTTATATGCGGACCGATTCCCTCTGAGGTTCAGTTTAACCTTTAATTAATTAGAGAAACATTGACGGGTTTGTTGGTAGCTACTAATTATGGAACCTTGGATGCTATTTAGTGGGGAAAATATTGACTTCTGGTTCTGGGGAAAATTCCCACGTTGCTTATTATTATTTCAAGAGAGACCTAGTTACACCTAGCTACACGTGCTCCACCATTGACGAGTTAAGGCATAATTATACCCTGTTAGTCTGTTTTTAGTAAGGGTTAATGGTATTCTTGACATTATTTGGAATTGAACAAATTTTATCAATTGGCATTATTTGTCTTTAAGCCATGTCAGAAGCCCGCGAGTGGCCTGACAAACTCTGACACCAGAGACTAGCACTACCTTATACGACGAACAAGCAAGCATTATTAGTATACGAGTCATTAATGGTTATATTATGAATACCAATTTAATATTCTGATTGTAAAATGATGTTTTAGGATCATAGAATAATAATATATTGGTACGAAAAAGCCCCTCTCATCCCTCGGTTGCTTTGATAACCAGCTATTAGAATTCAAGAAATGGACACTAGTATTTTACTGGGTATGTCAATCATTTTACTGTGAGTGATCAATCATTTTACTGTGCATGATCAATCATTTTACTGTGCATGATCAATCATTTTACTTTGTATGATCAATCAAATGTAAACATCTACTGCGATCACCAGTAATGCCAAGCATGGTGATTATGGCTGATGATGTGTGATGCGATGTTTGGTACGAAAAAGCTAGTTCTTAATCCACGATGAAGAATATATTTGACGTGTAACTGCTTTTGCAGTTACACGTCAAAGAACAAAAATAAAAATAAACTAAATCTAATATCGTTCTCATCTGTATGTGTATTTTAATCAAGTGTCCACTCAGAGAGTTACGATTTTGGCCTTTATACTTATGTACGCCCAAATATTCATTGCTTCATCGGCTAAAAGATAATTAAAAAACACTTTCGGTCCTATGAGTAATGCACTAACCTGTAGTAGCATCATTATTTGACATATGTCACATAACTCTGACTTGTTTGTGTTCCCATCGTATAGATTTGGTATCAGTTCAAACCTTATTACAAGTAATATCTCCGTATCTCCTATATATCTGTGCAAGTAATTTTGTCATCAATCAAATAAATCCAGTCTGACATTTTGATCTTATATCTGTGGTACAAATTCTGGATTTTAATATAAATATTTTATTAAAATCCTGAAGTTTAATTCGATATTTTTCTTAAATGTTTGTACTCAGGCCATGCAATAGAATCTATACTTAATGTGAAAAGTAAATAACTAATAAAACATAAAACTAGGTATTTTTAAATAAGACAATGTTCAAACTTGTTATTCCTGCTACTTGAGCCGCGCACCGCTTTCGCTTGGACTTTGCAAGCGGGAACTGGGTGGCAGATATGGGTAGGTCCCGCGTCGCGGCCGTGTAGCGTGTTTAGTGAAATAGACATTTAAGCTTAAGGCTAACATTTTTTTGGTCAGTTATTTATATATATATTTATTTAATGCTATAGAACGATTCTAAATAATAGACTGAATACATGCATTTATAAAAATATCGATTTCAATGTCACGGTGTATATAGTGTGTATATGAACCTGAAGATATTCCCCGTACGTTAAAATGTTCTGTTGATCACAAAAACATGATATTTTGAATTTTATTTATAAAATTGACTTTCAGAACCAAATCAACATCATGCAACAACAAATTGCAAATGTAATGAACTCCGTATAACAAATATAAACAAAAACTAGTATAATGCAAATCTTCATACCCCGAGCGAACTGTGCAAAAACTAGTAAATAGTGTGACATCAAATGATAAAAAGTGACAATGTAACAGAAGTGACAATGTGCTCTGTAAAGTGGATCCTGCTGGTGGTGATGCTGGCAGCATGCTGGGCACAGGAAGGCGAGTGGAGCGAAGATGCTGAAGACCTTGGTAAGTTGTGACTTACCAAACAATTAGCCGTTGTAATTTAAAGCACTGGGTTACATAGCTGTTATTGGTATTGCATAGCTGTTCTTAGGCGTATTGTTCTCGGATGCGCAGCTTGCCTCATCACTTATTGATTAAAACAATATATCTATCTATACTCATAATAAAGCAATAAGAACGAAAATGTATATTCAAAGAAGACAATAAAATAAAGTAAAATTTTAAAAAATAAATAAATTGATAAGCCTTTTTTTAATGAACGTCATTTTATAATTTTTTACCAAAAAGAAAATGTGACGTTTTGAAGTTGCTTTGTAAATTTACGTTTTTTTTTTCATATTGTTTATCTTTTTTTTGCTTTGTCTTCGGTTTGTGATCTACCCTGAAAGTTTCAGCCAGATAGCTAATCGAGAAGGGCACGAAATTTGAATTACAAGATTCCAGGACAGACAAAATACATAGATACAAGTGAAGTTAAATAAAAGCTTTTAATTAAAAAAAAGTAGGGTACTTAAAATAAGCTACTGAACAAGTTTTTTTTTCAATTGTTTCTGTTTGTCTGTATGTTTGTTTGTTCGCGTATCATTTCAAATTACTAGACCGATTGCGATATGGTTTTCACTGTAGGGTAGCATTGGGTTTGACTTAAACATTAGTGTACTTTTAATCTCAATCCAAGCAATCGATTAAAAACTTTCTGACGGCTGCTTTAATTTTGATCAAATGTTGATATATTGAGCACTAAGAGTAATTTTAACCAAGAAAAACGAACACGCGTGCGAAGCGGCGGGCACAACTAGTAGAGAATAAATCATATATACTATGTAACAACTAATATATACTAGTGGAAGGTTAAAAAACGAGTCCATATTAGAAACTGTATATTTCTCCTCAATCATGGCGCTTGCAACGTTGCCTATATATCGGAAAAACAAAACGAAACAATTCAACGTATAGTATGTAAAGTTGAATAATTATTTAATTACCTATTTATAGGTATGTTGTGTGTGTATAGGTATGTCGCTGCTGGGCGTTATTGATATCGTCAATGTTCAATTACCACATATTACGAGTTCAAGGTTTACCTTGATTTGAAATTAATTTCATCTTCAGAGAGTTTGACTTTGATAAATGAATATCTTGCTTGTCAAATATTAACAACGTCGAGAAAGTAGATGGAGCCTGGCCATGTAGATTTTATATTTTCCAATCCATTTTTTTTTTAATTTGCCTTAAATTAATTAATATGGAACGTCAATTTTGTGTTCCCACTCGCTGCCACACCTCGGACCTCCGCGCTCCGCGTGGATTGCTGAAGCGATCAAATGAAACAAAATCGAACCAACTCAAGTGGGAATCGGGCGCAACCCATTAAACGCGATTGCTTGTCGAAAATGAAAATGGGGAAATATATTTTCGTTTGTTCGTCGTTACTCCATGTTTTTTTTCGTCTGATTTTCATGCAATCCGTCGGGAGCTGCGTTTACATGCTATGAATTGCTCACTTTTATTGAGTGTTCCGGGAAGTGCTTCGCAACATTATGCCAGTTAAAAATGGAATTTGCGCAGACAATTGAGGAATACAAAACAAAGTGTCTGTACTAACTTAAACTTGTCACCAAAAAAATTTACGCACGTCGAGACAAGCACAAATTAAAAATGTATTTAACCCCCGACCCCCTGCCCTCCCCCCACCCCCTTTATAGCTATGAACCATCTCTATCCTATCAGCTTTCAAACATAAAAAAATGCATCAGAACCGGTCCATTCCTTTTGGAGCTACGATCCCAACGCTCCTACTCCCCCCTATTATAGCTAAGAACCATGTCGAACACATCAGCTTTAACCTGGAAAAAAGCACAAATTAAAAGTTTAACTAGTTTAACTTGGTAATTCTTAGAGTACAGCACCCGCGAAATCACGAAAGTACTAAGTATTGAAAATTTTAACCCAAGTATCGACATGGTAGGTACGTATAAAACCTAGATTTCCTCAAGTTCAATTTTTCATTTGGATGCCTGCTAAAGGAGCAAAAAGAGCGACCCAATTAAAAAGTATTCATGCATGGGCAGCTCTATTCGGCTCCAATTTTATTGAACGATTAATTTTATTGCGAAAATTTCTGGACAGCGGAACGAATGGAAAACGAGAGTCGGCCGACGTGGTTTCACCGCACAGCCATCTTTTGTGGCCGTGCGATGGATGGGTCTGTTCGGCTCCGAATCTAATCAAAGAGCATATAGCTGAAAAAAGTGTCACGGGTTCTGTGAGCGTGATGAATGAATTGAAATTTTAATGTAATTGGAAGCCGTTGATGATTGAACGCTGCCGATAGCGGTGCGGCGATAATAAATATCCGTCCGTTGGATGTATTACTCGTTAATTTCATTTTGTTCCTCGTCCCCGCTTTCTCCGACTCTTGTAACGACTTTGATTGCTATTTATCTATGTATTTACGGTGTTGTAGAGCTTTAGTTAAGCGGACATGAATTAACGCTCGGATTATTATTTAAAAGCTTTTATTTAACTTCATTTGTATCTATCTATCTATGTATGTATGTATGTATCTATGTATTTTGTCAGTTCTGGAACCTTGCAATTTAAATTTCGAGAGTTTCCCAATTAGCTATCCGGCTGAAACTTTCAGGGTAGCTCTTAAACCGATAAATATAAAAAAAAACTTAAAATTGTTAAAATAGAAAAGGAAAAAAAATTGTTAAAGGAGTAAAGGAAAAAAAGCGGAGAACAAAATGAAAAAAAAAAACTTTAAAACATAACAGTTGCAAAGAAACAAAAAAAAGGAACCGTAAAAGTTTTATTTTATTTTATTTTACCTTTTCTTTATATGTAAGAAAGACTTCTTCTTTGTTAACCGCTCGGCTACACCCAGAATCGTTTGGCAAATGTTATCAAACAATTTTGATTTTTAATCATTCTATATTTAAAAAATATCCCAAGAATTCCAAAAACGCACTCGTCCACAGGTTAAACTTACTCACACAATGAAGATGACAATAATTAAGGTTCTGGCTCTCATACGGCTAGCTCCGAGGCAACAGTGTGTACAGCAATATACAATGAAGTTAATTATGAAGCGAACGGTAAACAAGCTGCCGTAAACGTAAATCATCACTAGTTAGCGTAGATGCAAAAAATGCAGGTTAGTGAGTGCGAGTATTTAGTAAATACCTCGTTCCATTTTGTTTTAGTAGGCCTCTTACGCAAGAGTCCGCCCGGGAAAGTACCACACCTTTATCAAATATTCAGCCGCCAAGCAGCAGTGTGTAAACATTTCTGTTTTGGTTTGAAGGGCAATTCCAGTGAAATTACTGTGCAATGAAACTTAGTAAAAATAATTAATAAAAAAAGCACTACTGCCCTGCCAAAAAAGAATTAAAAAGTCAAAAACAAGAGACAAATAAAATTGACATAACTGTCGGAGGACCGTTCTCTGGAACACTTTTAATATACCTACTGGTCCCCCCTCAGACTGCAATGAGAATTTAGTGACAAGTTTTGAGTTATGCCAATAAATAAAATATTTTTGTAATGCGCTCATCAAGACCTTCAGTTTGTTACCATTGTAAAATTCAAAGAAAAATATACATTTTCCGCTATTCAAAATGGAGCTATCATTCGCAATACTGAATTAAAAATAAACTATATATGTTACTTGGGATGATTTAAGGATTCTAACGCTACCCCATAATATTAAAAACAAAAACAGGCATTTCAAAGTTATGGTGGAATAAAGAAACACATACATACATACATACATTCATACATACATACAAACATACATGAATCTTAAAAACATTACACTCCTTTTTTGGGCAGTCGTGTAAAAACCAACGTCTGAGGATGACGAGCGCAGTGCAGTGACATGCAAGATTTTGTAACGAAAGTTCTGGGTCGAACTGAAACTGTTATGGTCAGGCGTGACGTTTACCACTAGGCGAGCGATCTGCTGGTCTCGTAACTCAATCAAATCAAGAACAAAAATCTAGCAGTTTTGCTGCTAATACGACAAAGCTGATATACCTATACGTTTGTACTTAACATAAATTTTGTTACTTAATCATAATTTCCTGGGACTGAGACTTTGTTTACAGAGAGCTTATGAGTCAAACATGACGCATTACCTATATTTAAGTCATTTTTATCAATGGTCCACGAATAAGTCGAAAAAAGTAATCAAAACGTAAATAAACATACAACAATTACATAATCTGTTTAAGTTCGGAAAGTTACACAACTTTAAAGCTTAATATGTCGTAGATACAATAATGATTTAAAGTTATTTGAATAGCTGCTCCATTCACGTTTTAATTGTAGTTTTACTGCCGTTGCGTGAGTGAACGATACTTTACAAGGTGAGTTTAACTCGAGGTACAGGCAGCGACAAAAGTCGCTGAACATTTCTATACTTTTAATTTACAATTTTCCGCAAAATATGAATGAAAATATATGAAATATGTTTATGTGTGCGCAAAGCTACATTAGAAATGCGGACACGCTACCACTAACCATACGTTTGAAGGTGTGCCACTAACAAATGTGCAGTGCGAGTGTAGGTCAGTCACCCGACGTGTCTTCACAATAATTTTATTAATATTACCCCCGGACGCCTGTCACGCGCGAAACCACGCTCGTATATCTTCTGTCTCCGGGAAAAAATATGATATATTGAGAGGACGAGAGACATAAGAGCTTTCCACAGCTTCACTTCCCTCGGTTTAGCGTCTTTTTAGTACACTTAAGCGTGTTAGGGGGGATATACATGAGGCGATGAGATATCGTACGACGTTAGTGTATTTTCGTGTATTGCGTGTTTTAGGCCATATCTCTGTCGAACTTGTCTCGATCATAAAAATGAGGTAGGCTTTCAATTGAGTTTTTTTTCTTCGAATCACTTTTTTGCTTGCTTACAAAACAGTTGGATGATCTGAAGGAGTCGTTCAGATCGTAATCAGCTTTTATCGTATTATGTACGTTGCTGGAACTCGGGTTATGTGAGGAAGACTAGGTTATATCAGTTGCAGATGTCACATGCACTTGAATGCTCTAAAATACGTCGGTTTAATCTCAATTTATCAGTGTATAGCGATGGCAAATTTTAATCACCATACTACATATCTATCTATACTTATAATAAAGCAATAAGAACGAAAAAGTCTGTACAAAGAAGATAATTTAAAAAACATGGTCTATGGTACTTAAAATAAGGTTCTGAACAAGAATATAACATTTTTTTAAATTGTGTTTTCTGTTTTTTTGGTTGGTATGTTTGTTCGCGCATCACGTAAAAACTACTAAATCGATTGTGATGAAATTTTCACTACTGTATAGCTTAGAGTTCTACTTAAAAACTGGGGTACTCGTTATCTTAATCAGATGATTAAATGCTGAGAAATCGATAAAAAACTATTTGACGGCTTTGCCAATTTTGATAATTGTACTTTACAGGTACTTTTGCTCCTGCAATAACACGTATGAACTACTTATAAATGAAATGATCACGCAGGCAAATCTGCAGGCACAGTTAGATACTAATAAATGATAATCATCGCACAGGCCAATCCGCCAAAGCTATGAACTACAACATTTAACAAGAGCTTCTTGAATCTGAAGCTGAAGCGATTTTGCGAAATTAAATAGGGTGTTAAATATTATATGAAACTTTTTCTTATTGAACATAGACACTGAAACTTTGCTACACGTATATTTCAATAAACCTAAGAATATTGTATGTCATCATGTTTCAAAAATATTTTCATGAGGGATTGTATTCAAATTTTTGATAGTAGGTATAACATATTGGCAGGCGTCTAGGCTATTGCAGTAGTTGGTGATAAATATTCATATAAAGGTCAATTACTGCAGCCAATTTTTTGTATTAGGTACAGATATGAGGCAGGTTCTAAATAAGAGATGTCAATTAACTTTTAACTGAGTTAAATCATTGTTTTCTATGATTGATTTGTAATATGTTTAGTTTAATACTAATTAGCGTTAATTACCCAACTACGGCGAATCAAAAAGGAGGGTTATGATTTTGAACGGTAGGTATGTATGCTGTACGTTCTGATCTCTCAGATATTCTAAACTATCTACTTATCATAATTTGACAAATAAGGTATCGCTGGAAGTGTCTTGATCATCCGCTGATTGTAGGTTATGTGACGTCATATTAAATAGTAGTCGGGTTTTAGTTTTTGAACTGACTGTTTACTAACTCTCTGAGTGTGTTCAATTCCAATGTTAATCTTAGAATCTAGCAGTACTACTTAAATCTTATAGCATCTTATCTTATTAATCCAAATTCAATATGTACCGACATCAAAAAGATATCGCGTCATGTCATGTGAAGACAACCCCCGTTATACACCGTTCTTTATTTTTAAATGAGGTAACTGGTTTCCCCTATGCGGTTTTTATGCCACAGTATTTTTGATGTTCATTAGTCAAGTAAAATATACGTCTTTACAAAAAGGTTAGAGTAAGTAAAGTAGAACATTTAAAAAAATGCAAACCTGGCAGATTTTAATCAACTTCAAAACAGGAGGAGGTTTTCAAAACGACGCGTTTTTTGGAAAATTATTATTGCTGCTCAGTGTTAAATGCTATTGTATCAGATCAGAGCGATGGTGACGCAAGCGGTGTGCGTTAGAAACCAACGATACCGGGTTTGGTCCTCGGCTCCGCACCAATGACTTTTCTGAGTAATTTGCTGATTTCCATCGCTCCTTGATTCGGAGGGCACATTAATAAATTGAAAAAAAAACGTTAAAAATAATGCCGGAACTGTATCTTTGATGTTCATTAGTCAAGTAAAATATACGTCTGTACAAAAAGGTTAAAGTAAGTAAAGTAGAACATTTCAAAAAATGCAAATCTTGCAGATTTTAATCAACTTCAAAACAGGAGGAGGTTTTCAAAACTACGCGTTTTTTGGAAAATAATTATTGCTGCTCAGTGTTAAGTGCTATTGTATCAGATCAAGAGCGATGGTGACGCAAGCGGTGTGCGATAGAAACCAACGATACCGGGTTTAGTCCTCGGCTCCGCACCAATGACTTTTCTGAGTAATTTGCGGATTTCCATCGCTCCTTGATTCGGAGGGCACATTAATTAAAATTAAAAAAAAAACGGTAAAAATAATTCCGGAACTTCCAGCTGTTATACATTGCTAACAGTCGATAAGCCATGTCTGAGGCTTGCACTACCTCATACAACAAGCAAACTATCAAAGGCCTAATTCTGATTAAAAAATGTATTCAAATTTCAGTTCCGATCTACCATCAACCGCATGAAAAACATCGTATATTATTGTAATATCACCGAGAGTTGAGCTTATGGTGGCCCCAGACTATCTTCCAGCCACCTAATGAATAAATTACTATTGCATACACTCAGACAATAGATTTTAAATGTCTAGGCTTAAATTGATTTTGACTTGTAGAGTAGCCAGGTTTAAATATAAAATTATACAATTTTTAACAACTTTAATTTTACTTGCAATATTTGTATGTATGTATGTATATTTGTTTAGGTCAAATCTTGCAAGTTGAATTAGAACCACTTCCACTTATCATACGGAGTTGAATTTTTGGCACGTTGGTTCAGTTCCAATGACAATGCATTTTTATGGTAAGCATGACATGAATCGACATCCAGGAATAGCTTCAGATAAAAAAACTCTTCAACGGCCAGCAGCACTGTCACAAAAAAATATGTACACATTAAATTATGATGGCCGATTTAAAGTTTTACCATGACATGTTTTACCATGGTTCTGCAGCACTCTAGGCTGGCTCCTGACTTGGGAACTCCTTAACGTTAAACAGCACAGACATGACATTTTCTGTATGCATTATATTATGATAGACGGTTTGAAGTTTTACCAAGACATGCTTGCTGTTCTCCGAGTAGGCTCCTGATTAGGGATCTCTTCAACGGTTAACAGCATGGACACAAAATGTGTATTGAACAACTATATTTTTTTATTTTTGTTTAGTCTAGTTTTATCATAACATGGCTACTGCATAAAAGCTTTTTTTATAAATGTTTTTTAATTAACTTATTCAAACGAGTCTATGCTTCTTTCAACAAACAATTCAAATGACTTTAATGCATATAAAACACATTTGACGCCGCTGCAGCATTATTTGATGTACAAGCCCTACTTTTGTAAGTTGACTAGTACCTAAATACCTCACATCTTAATATTACAACCAACAATGGTTTATGAAAATCCAATCAGTCCAACATTGTAGTAATTAATTACCGCGCACGATGCTTTAATCCTCAGATACGCGCACTACAATGATATACGAGGACAGAGCGAGGAAGATTACACGGTTAGCGCACAATGTACGTGTGAGACAGTGATTGACTTGCGTACAAATTGATTTTGATTTGTTTGTTTGTCGTATGAGGTAGTGCTGGCCTCTGGTGTCAGAGTTTGTCAAGCCGCTTAAGGGCCACTGACATGGCCTGCAACTGCAATTAATCAATACCATCTGGGACCGACAGCTTAACGTGCCCTCCGAAGCACGGAGCGATGGAAAACCTGTTTCAATGCGTGTGGAAAGATCGGATGTTTATCATTTTAAATGTAACTGTAACACTAGCATTGCCTGAGAAGGTATTTATTATTATGCCTCCAATGCGATATAAATAAAAAAGCGAACATTTCAACAGCTTATTACTTTTTCACATTTAAACAGTCATAAAATTACTGCATCTAAACTGACTTTACTCGGAAGATCTGAAAACGCGTACAGTCTCTTTGACGTATTTGTGTATGTACATGATCTCAGTTATGTAAGCTTCGTAACTGAGTTATTAATCTAGCTGCAAAATCATGAATTGAATAAAGTAAGTATAGACGTATCGACGTATCTAAATCAGTTGATCCACTGAGATGGGTCAAACCTGAAACTATTAGAGGTAGAAAAATTTGTTCAATTACGCAAAGCATTTACGCAATCGATAAAAATAATCCAAGGAATTGCGTCACTCCTTTCTCAAATATTTTGCACCTGTGTGGGTGTTATTTATTCCGAGAAATCGCCTACAGTTTCCGTTTCCCGACGTTTCGAAGTCAGCAGGAATTGATCAAAGGTTAGGTAGGATAAAGGTAGGGATACAAGGGTCTCCTCAGGTGATTTCGAACCGGTTTGACTAGTGCAGGGCAGATACGTTTCGTGCTGTGAGAGTAATTGTTTTTATTGTGAATCTTAAGTAGCTTAACTTTGATAAGAGATATTAATATTACGTATAGATTCATGTTTATTCGTACGAAGAGTAATGATGAAGTATATTTTTCTAATTATATATTGTACTAGATTTCCCCCGCAACTTTGCGCAGACTACAGTTTATCGCGAAAAAAGCATCCTGTGTTCTTTTAGGATATTAAAAACCAATGCAAAAGTAAAGCATCAACGCTTTTGATGTTTTTTGACATATTTGTTGTTATTTAATTTCCATGGCAGCCGTTCCTTACAGCGAGTAATCAAAATTTTTCCCGAGGAAACATACCTTTTTTCAGGATAAAGAGTATCTTATGTCTTATTTCATATAGACATAAGATACTCTTTTCTCTTTCATAAGCTATCTCAATTACAAATTTCATCAAAATCCGTCCAGCCGTTATCGCGTGAAAGCTTCCCAAACAAACAAACGGACAACGGTTAATTTTTATATATTGGTGTGCAAATGAATTAAAGGACACAGCTTGCACCAACATATTTAAAACAAATTAAAAAGTCTACTAATAAAATAAGCATATTATTCAGTAGCAGAATTTATGTCGGACAAAACATTAAACATGATAATGACATAACGTATATTGTGAGAATATATTATATTATTTTTTATTTTAGTTGTAATATGTAATTGACTTGTAAATTTATTTTAGTAATAAATATCTGTGTCTGTATTACAATTATTGGTTTTCAGTAAATTTAAACAAACAATATCATAACTTTCAGTAGTTAAACTCGTCGTAACTTCTAAATGAAAGAACCGATTCGAATAAGTTAAAGAGTAATTTATACGTACATAATAACTTTGAATATGAAACTATTTCATTGGTTAAGGATAATGTCATGATACGAATGTCATCATCTATTGATTATACCCGTGTTGTGACTGACTGATTTGAACAAAAGACGGTTATTGTGACTTAACTATAATAGTTAGACATATAGCCTTATGGTCATATTTGTGCGTAATTATGACTAATATAAACATGTGTTTAATGTATAATCAATAGCGCACGCCAAATAACGACTTTTATAGGCAAATTTTTGGTACCTTGGGTACCTTATTGCAATTTTCGTAGGGATCTCTATTCTCATTTTCCGCTGCCGCGAATGACCTGTATATCATTTGGACGTAATGTAACATGAAACGATGTGAGTATTCGAATAGTCAGTACAGTGAAACGAGCAGCTGGCCACGATCTCCAAACATATTTTAGCAGACGCCGACGCAGCACGCCCGTTGCGAATGTTACGAGTACGCATTGATGAAACATTGGGTCAGTTGTCAGATTCCTATGCGCCACGCAATGCACGTCACTCACCTTATTTCCAGTCCCATACTTAAAGTCACGTGCTATATTAAACTCCTCGTGTACCTGCATAAACAAGTAGTATTGCATTTAAAAATTCACTGAGATCATAATGTTCACTTATTCATCGAAAAATGTATTATACCCTTATCTGATTATCTTTACGTCGCTGCATATACTATAGAAGCTCAATTTTGTACCAATCCAATACTGCATCTTTATAAGTACCACATACCTAATACAATGTATAATTAATTTCGATACTGCCCCATAATTTTTGCGATTATGGCTACCATGACACTCACCCCTCAATATTATTTAAATTATACTTTACTGGCGATTCGCCCAAGTATCGCGCGGGGGTAATTTACAAAAAAAAATATGTGAAAAATGTGAAGTTCTCGCACACTCGACCTTTACTCCGCTTAGGGGGGTTGGATAATGTTTGATGATTCTTACGTCAATCGATTTGTATTAATCTTGCGAGAGACATAAGAGTCATCAAAATTCAATATGGCGACAACCAGCTGCCCCATTGTGAAAAAGAAAAAAACTGAAAGTCGAAGAACTATGTCAAGTGGGGTATCATTAAATAAGTCTTTAAAAATCATTTGTTTAGGTTTCTCTTATCATTTTTTAATTCTAAATGAACATTTAGCATATATAACGATTTAAATGTAAATATATTTGTCTGTTGTGGCACTAAATAGACCAAACGCGTTGTCAGATTTTGATGATTCTTACGTCAATCGATTTGCCTTAATCTTGCAAGTGCTACTAATGACATGATATTAATCAAAATTCAATATGGCGACAATCAGACGGCATATTGTAATAATTCAATATATTGTATTGTATAGTATTTTTTTTATTTTATTTTTTATTAAGAAGTGAAAGTCGACAAACTACGAGTATGTCAAGTGGGGTATTGAATAGGTATTTGAAAATCATCTTAAGGTTTCTGTGGTCATTTTTCGTTTCGAATGACCATTTAGGATCATCTATAACGATTTAAAGTTGCTGTTGCTAAGCAGCATTCTCACTAATTCTTATAAATATAAACTAAAACGTATAAAATAAAAATAAATTATTATAAAAACAAACCAGACTGTGAATCAAACTAAAAAGAGGCTAACAAGCTTTAGATTTTTGATTTTGAAATATAAGATCCAGTCGGAGGCATGAAACGTACTCGCCAGGTTCTAGCTGATCCCGTCAAAGGTGAAATTAGATGCATGATGCCAACATATTTATAGTTATAGGCAACTCTTTGATACCTTGGGTTACATTATTGCATTTTTTAAGGGATCTCTTTATTTTTAAATTAATGTACAGCCCATGTTACTCGCTGGGAATGTAGCTTCCAAACGGTGCGAGAATTTTTTAAATCGGTTTATTATTTTTTGCGGTTATTTATTACAAAAAAACACCCATACAAACATAAAAACAAATCTTTCCTGTTTTTAATATTAGTGTAGATAGTATAGACAAGAACTGCGACATGCTATCCGAAACGAGGAATTCCGTAGAAAAACCAAGGTTACCGACATCAGCTCTCAGAGTTTGCAAGTTGAAGTGGCAATAGCACAGGCAGTAGGCAGACCATATAATTCGCAGAACTGACAACCGCTGAGGAATAAAGGTTCTCGAATGGCGACCACGAACAAGCAAGCGAAGCGTAGGGAGACCCCCCACACAATGGCCCAACGACATTGTATGCATTGCAGGAAGTCGGTGGATGGAGGTGGCACAAGATCTCTTGTCATGGCGCTCTTTGGGGGAGGCCTCTGTTCAGCAGTGGACTTCTAAAGGCTGAAATGATGATGATGATGATATTTTTTTGTCTAGAATATAATAATAAATAATTTAAAATAATAATTACTTATTTTGTCCATAAGCTGAGAGTCTCCAAAAATAAATATTCATATTGATGTGCTCAAGTTGGATTGTAATAGTGAAAATGAAATTGTGTCCACCATTATCAACACACAAACTTAAACAAGTATGTTTTCTTCCTTTTTTATTTGTCTTGGGCCATAAAAAATACCTTATGTTATTTGTGGAGTGCCCGCTATAATTTTCTTTAATGGACGACCCAAAATACAAATCGAGTTTTCAACCCACCTACTCGAGTTAATGTAAAAGTTTTTTAGATATACCTGACCTAGATACCGGGAGTGCTTTTTGAACAACATAGTGACGAGACTAGCATGTTATTACCCGACTACGGCGAAGCAAGGGAAGTATAATGAGTTTACAAACGAGGTGTCAATCGAATCGTCTTCAGGTATAAGAGTGTCATACGTTTTTATTTAGTACTAGCTGTACCCTCGGCTTCACACGCGTGGTCATTTCTCTAGGTTAAAAATACTCTAAGTGCTGTTCCAGGACCTAAAATACCAATATATCAACATTTGATCAAAATTCCTTCCATCCGTCAAAAAATGTTTTATCGGTTGCTCCGCTTTTACTCATCGGATTGAGATACCAATTACTCCCATTTTTAAGTAATACCTTAAGCTATACGAGAAAGAAAACCGCATAGCTATCGGTATCGTAGTTTTTATGTGATGCGCGAACAAACAAACATAGACAAACCGACACAGACACACGTTTTTTTAAATGTTATATTGTTGTTCAGTAGCTTATTTTAAGGACTGTAGACTTTTTTTATCTTCTCTGTACATACTTTTTCGTATATATTGCTTTATTATACAAATAGATATTTTTTATTTTCAAATTAAAATAAAATATCTATAAATAAATATGTTCGGGACAATTCCACACCAATTAACTAGCCCCAAACTAAGATACCCTGTGGGTACTAGATAACGGATAAACATACATATATACGAATATTATGACACCCATGACTCGGAAACAAACATTTCTGCTCATCACACAAATGATTGCACCTAGCAGGATTCGAACCCGCAACCGTTTGATTACGTACCTAGGATCACTAGCCACGAGACCAACCGGTCGTCAAACAATAATAATGAACATAACTTTGGACCCCTTTCCCGCAGAATCGATTTATTTTTTCGGGATAAAAAGTATCTTCAATTTTAACCCATCATATAAACTATGACTGTTTTAAGATGTATCAAAATCTGTTTAGTAGTTTCAGCGTGATATGTGTTCTTTTAAATAAGTTTCAACCAATATCTTGAGGGAACACTTGAATTTTTCGGGATGAAAAGTATTCAATGTCCTACTTCGTAGTATGAACTCAAATCATACCAAGTTTTAGTTAAATTCATTCAGTAGTTTTGGCGTGATACACGGTCAAGATACAGACAGACAGACAAACAGATAGACAGACCGAAAAAAGGAGATAAAAAGTTTTGGCTTCAGTGTCAGTATACAATATAGAGTACCCTCCAAATAATATATTTATTACTTCAAAATTAATATAACTTTAGACCCATTTCCCACAGAAACCCTTTATTTTATCGGGATATAAAGTATATTTCATTTTAACCCATCATATATACTATGACTGCGCCAAGTTTCATCAAAATCCGCCTAGTAGTTTCAGCGTGGTAGGTGTTCTTTTAAATTACTTTCAACCCCTATTCTGCGAGAACCCTATAATTTTTGGGATGAAAAGTATCCAATATCAAACTTCGTAGTATAAACTCAAATCATACCAAGTTTCATTTGAATTCATTCAGTAGTTTTGCATGATGCACGGTCAAGATACTGACATGCAGACAGACAGACAGTCAGAAAACAATGAAAAAAAAAAGTTTTACTTTCAGAATCGAATATAAATAACAACCCAAAAAAAAAATTACTTCATGCTTATAACTTTGGACCCGTATCCCACAGGAACCCTTCATTTTTTCGGTATAAAAAGTATCCTCTATTTAACCCATCATATAAACTATGACTGTGCCAAGTTGCAATAGTTTCAGTAAGTGTTTTTTTAAATAACTTTCAACCATTCTATCCTGCGGGAACCCTTTAATTTTTCGGGATGAAAAGTATCCTAATGTCCTACTTCGTAGTATGAACTCAAATCATACCAAGTTTCATTTAAATTCATTCAGTAGTTTCGGCATGATGCCTATCCAAGATACAGACAGACAGACATACAGACAGACTGACAGACAGACAGACAGACAGAAAGACAAAAATGAAAAAAAAACAGTTTTGGCTTCAGTACCAAATATAGAGTACCCTCCAAAAAGAATTTTCAAAATATCTTCAATGCACAGAATCAGACTGCTGCGAAGCAAAGGAAGGGTTACGTATTCTAACTTAAAACTTTGTTCTGATTTTGACAAACGAGATATCATTCGATTCGTCATCATGTATAGAGTGTCATAGGCAGTTTTTTACCCAACCGTAGTTGGGTTTTAGTTTTGAACTTATCTAATACGTCTTGATTTCCAATCGTAACCGCCATTCCTGTTTCTTATATCGCAATCACAAGAAGTCTGAATTGCGGAGTTCCAATATGGTGCATAATTTTGAATAATTACCTTAGCTCAAGTGTAAACGAGCCAAAATAAGGTTTCTCAATCTCTTACAAACAAACTCACACACCTTTACTTTGCATACACTGGTCCCCTCTGACGCGTCGGGGGTAAAAACTTAGCGATAAATACGAGTACAGTACATTTCCTCAAGGATCAGAATAAATTGATACACGACCGCCGCAGTGAGACCAGTACAATCCGTCTTTATTAGACCAGTCTTCGCGGGTAAATTGAAAATACCTCCTAAGTATGACTGATGGTATACATTACTTGCCCTGAAACGGTGACAGTTCTCCCTTAAAGAAAAGAGGATTATATCGCGCGCTGGAAACGGTTTTAATATTAGGTCTATTTATATTCATGGTCGCGAGAGAAGGAAAGCCAGGAATCATAACGATGTAAGTACAGAATAACAGCGATATTCACTTAGGCATTTTTTGTTCTCGATTATGCTAAAGCGGAGTTTGCCCTGTTATGGGATGGGGGAAGATTTTGTCGAAGATTCGAGACATGTCTTGAGGATGTAGTTATATAAATTCGAAAGAAATTTTTATGCTTTTCTATTTGTGTTCCTAGACATTATTCTTTTGCATTCAAAATTGGATCAGTCGTTTTTAGTAACTAAATTTGAAGTTTTTAACACGCTTTTATTACGAGTAGCTTCACTTGTATGTAACGGAATCTCTGAACTCAATTTTTCTCACTTTAAAATTTAAATGGTCATATTAATTCAAAATTTTGCACACTTATCAGGACCCGATGACAATACAATAGTTTTAGTTTATCCCATTATCCTGATCAGGATCATCAGAAATAACGATTTAAAAAATCAAATAAATACTTGTTTTTTTTTTCAAAATATCTTACTATTTCTGAATACAAACCTAAAAAAAACACTAAACTGAGCAAAAAAGTAAAAAATAAATCAATATTTGAATAAAGTGATTAACGACAAAATTAATGTCATTATAAAAAAATCGTGGGGTGCTTTGTAAGACATCCTACACTTACACTGTAATTCGAAATAGAAATGGTATCATATCTTGATATAAAATAAATAACAATGAATATCGAGCACCCCACGCTTCTTTTTAATCGACTTCAGAAAAGGAGACGGTTATATGTTCGGCTGTACGTATGTTTTTTTTTATGTATGTCGGTCGATATCTCCGACAATTGCTAAGCGAATTAAAAAAAAATTGTTTGAAAGGGTATACTCTCCAGGTGGTCCCATATAATTTGTATCAAAATTGGTTCAGCAGTTTTTCGAGAATAAATAGTTTTTTTGAGTAAATCCATTCGATTTTGTGTTTATATTGCCTTTATTTTGTGTTTATCTCTAAGATTTCTAAACCTATTTAGATGTTTTTTTCTATTGATTACAATGACATTAATATTCTCGTTAATCACTTTATTCTTATATTGAACTTTATTTTTTACTTTTTGTTCGCTTTAATGGTATTAAGGCGTGTTTTTAGTTAAAAAATATATTATTTTTTTTGCCTTCTTTTCTATTGTGAGCTGTATTTTGAACTATTTAATTTTGAACTATTTAATTTTGAACTTCATAACTCTGTATTTGTATTCCAAGTATTAACATTTCAAGCCTGCCAGACCTTAAATTAATAAACCTCTGTATCCTTGAAAATTATTCCTGTAATTTACAGGGCTTAGGGCATCATTACAGCGCCTTAGGGCCTACAAAGCGTTGAGTAGTGACTTAGGACAGTGTTATAACATGTTATAACCTTTAAGATAAGCTATACAACTCACATATACAACGCTGTAACGAATAACGATATAAGTTTAGTGATGTTCGTTACTTATGCGGTATTTAATGCAAGAAATATGAACGGGCTCAGCTTTGAATACGATACCCTTGCGATTAAGGGTTTAAGTATAAATACGCTCACTAGATCATAATGTTGTCTAATAAAACTCAAAAAGTTTAAATTAGGTAAGGCTACGGTTTTAAGGCTAATAGAAAATTTCAACGAAGGATCTATGAAAGCAGGTTTTAATGTGTTATTATAAGACCCAATTTCAAGTCTAGATGGAGCTGAAACTAAGATAGGTACTATTTTTTTTTCTTTTTAAGAAAAAGAACTGAGTTATAAAAATCTGGAAATGGTAAGTTGAAGAAATAAGTCAAAAGGTACAAAAAAGGATTTGAACGGGAAAATTGTTAATGATTATTATGATTATGTAAATGCAAAAATAAATATTGTCTAAGCCAATCTGTGCCTTAAAACAACCGAATGGTGCTAATGGTATTTAGATAGAGAAATACTGTCACGTGGGTAAAATATTAATAAATCGAAACGAATAAATTTTCCCCGTCAACTAATTTCTCTTTTTATCCGACTGCATGGAGGGTATTGGTGTGGGTATGGGTTTGTATTTGGATGTATGTATGTTTGATTGTTTGTTTGTGTGTACGTTTTTTAGGGTCGTCTTACAGCCTTGATTGGCTTGATGGATTTTGATAAATGAGTTATCATTGTATTCGTCTTGATCGCGAGAGTGCTATTGGATATATGAAGTGTCAAGAACACTAGCATGACGGCTTGTTTGTTCATGTATTACGTAAAAATTACTGGACCGGTTGCGATGTGGTTTTCATTGTTGAATAGCTTATAGTTTATCTTAAAAACTGGTGTACTTGATATCTCATTCCGATGAGTAAAAGCTGAGCAATCTATAAAACTTTTAGACGTCTGATGGAATTTTGATCAAATATTAATATTGGTATTTTAGGTTTTGTAATAGTACATAGAATACTTTTAGCCTAGAGAATTGACCACGCGTGCAAAGCTGCGGGTATAGTTAGTTCTCAAATATATTTTTTGCCTCTTTTTAGTTTTGATAGCAG
Organism: Alsophila aescularia; assembly: GCA_946251855.1. Lineage (NCBI taxonomy): Eukaryota > Metazoa > Arthropoda > Insecta > Lepidoptera > Geometridae > Alsophila > Alsophila aescularia. The sequence goes on along the minus strand of OX276373.1, from coordinate 20,752,827 downwards.
TCGGTTTTTTTTAAGGTGCTTGACCATGCTTGTAACATTTATACTTGTGGAAATTTTATTTAACTGTGAGAGAAGGCATCGCTGGTGATTCCTGCCGTGATTATTCGCCTTTCGTGCACAAAATATTATGCGATCAGGCATGTTCTCATGAGTGTTTTTGACCAAGCGAGCGAGAAGCGTCTCCGTTTCAGCTTGGGCAAAAATGCTTTCGTGAGTCAGTCCACGCGCTTTCCGAATCTCGGGCTGTTCTCTCTACAGGTCGCATTTCTCAACCGATCTAGACTAAACTTGGTATACAGGTTAAACGAATTTTTGTTTTTTTTTGTCGTAAGGGGCAAAAAAGGGGCTACTGAATTATCTTCGCCTTTAAACATAAACATTTGGTGAAGATTTGATGAGGATTTTCGGCGTGATCAGCAGAAAAATTGTGTAAATTTCTCACTTTTTTTTCTTTTTTTTTTCAGTGGAATCAGCCCTTCTTTACCTACTTTACCGCTACATTGTGTGCAAAAGAGTTTGTGCTTGCGAAGTTTACAGCTCACAGAGCCACTAGTTTTTACCTTTTCTTAAATTTGTATTTATTTGTTACAGTATCAACAGTCGACGTGGATGCGGTACTGGGTCGGAAGGCATCGCTGCCTTGTGACGTCACGCCCGACGCCGTTGAAGACAGAGTCTACATGGTGCTATGGTTCCGTGCTGGAAAGGCCACGGGTGGGAAGCCCATTTACAGGTGAATAAAAAACAAGAAGACAATAAGTTTTGTAGGAGATAGATGAGGTTATTTGATCTATAGTTCTATCATGGGTGTTCACGTGTGTGAGTGCTCAAGTTCAAACGATGAAGTCCATTAACACCATTTATTGTGATCCAAATGGAGTTGCAAGTACATTATAAACCGACAATATTATAACGAATGTCACCATACTCGGCGATCGGGAGACGACTATAGAGACAAGGGTTGGCGCGGGCAACACACGCAAAATGTGATTGTCTAATATTCCTTTGTACGATTTTCACACTTATTTTCATGAAGACTTCGAAAATTATTGAAAAAAATATTGTATAAAAATAAATTTAAATTAATTATCTTGTAGTTTTTTTATGTAATTCATAGATAAATATTTTATAGGCATAGTATTTGTGTAAAATTAACTGTAAAAATGTTCCACTTGACAAAATTATGAGTCTGTTGTAAATCCATACCAATATATAAAAGTGAAAAGTCTGTCTGTTAGTTTGTTTGTTTTGTGGGGAGCTTTCACGCGATAATGGCTGGACGGATTTTGATGAAATTTGGAATGGAGATAGCTTACACGCGGGAATAAAACATGGGATACTTTTTATCCTGGAAAATTGTAAGTTTCCATGAGAAAACTGGTAAATTTTGATTACTCGCTTTAAGGAACGGTTGCCATGGAAACGAAATAACAATTCTGTCAAAAAACATCATGAGCGTTGGTGCCTACTTTTGCATTGGTTTTTAATATCCTAGAAGAACATAAGATGCTATTTTTCGCGATAAACTGTAGTCCGCGCGAATGAAGTCGAGATGGGCGGGTAAGCTAGTATAATATAGAAATTAGTGAAATGGGTAGCTGTTTAAATAATACTCCAATTATATTGTTACGTTCCATTTTGAATATAACAACTACATCAACTTATAACTATATAGCGGTAAGCCTCAAAGGCTCCCTAGACATCCCACAGTATTATTACTATGATACAACTCTAGTCAAATACCAACAATCGGAACAACCCTTAAAACTTCGTGGCCGTAAAGCGTAGCACTTTTCGTAGCTCGTAGCATAGTTCGTAGACTTCGCTTCGCTCGTTATTGTATGCAAAGTTTAACATGAGTTATGCTGTATCTACGGCAATACTAGAAATTCTAAAGGGAATGCTAGAACTGTCTTCAAGATCAATAGTAAACTATGTTTCCTTATAGTTAGATAGTTGCAAATAATTTGATAAACCATGTTTGTTTCACAATATAATATTTTGCTATAATTAGGTATACTAGGAATTTCCACATGTTAAAAATAGATACAAGTTTCGTGGCGTAATTATTCAAGGTATATTTTGATAGGCTTTCCATTATAAAACCACTAGGTATTATCAATTTTCTATGAAATTAAAATTGTTTTATAGGATACTAGATGCTCTGCCCTATGAGTCTGCTCGTAGTTTTCTCTTTATCCCAATTTGGATTTCCCGGTGTAAAAATAGTCTATGTCCATCTGGAATAGTGTAGCTTTCTATTAGGGAAATAATTTTCTTTATCGAATCAGTAGTTGCAGAGATTAGCGGTAAAAGCAAACTTTAATATTTACTTTAGATTCACTAACATTGATTAGGTACAGTTTAGTTTTTCAAATCAACCGTAATTTTATGTATGTTTATATTTTGGTGAAATTGGACATTACTACACACAAGAGAAAATTAAATGTTATCACCTCTGTCAAGATAAATTTAAATCCTCATCTTTAAAATCTCGAAAAGACAAAATGAATATTGACAGATGTGAACTGTTAATTATCTGATGTTGTTAAACAGCGTGCGTGATAGTGAAGCCACTGCAGCCTGTAAGCTGTAGAGGAATACATCCAATTACAATGTTAATATTTTATTACATTAACAGTACCAGTGGTTACGGAAAACGATTTACGTGAGTACGTTTTTTTTTGTTATTAGTATATAAATACTAATAACAAAAAAAAATACTAAGGATAATCTAGGTGATTTATTTTTTATTTGTAAAATGGTATATAACATTATATAATTAATTGTATAAGCTATTCACATAAAATAAGTTTTTATGCACGGGAACTCGGCCTCCAGTGATTTCTCGGGGGGCTAAGTTAGAATTATTATTAAGAACGCATAAATGTTTTTTACTTATTTTGGAAAGAAAATAGTATAGAGTAACCGAGGATCTATAAAGAATATTTAAAACAAAAGTTTTTTTAAAAAAAAAAAAATTATTTCAAAAAAATACTTCGTTTTAATTTCTTTTTTCGAATCTTTCTGCTGTAGTTAACAAAATATTTATTTTATGATATTATTTTGACTCGTCCTTATTACTTCGTTCAATAAATTTATACAACAGTAATTCAAAACATTTTAATTGTAAGCATTCAGAAATTAGCCTGTGAAACCTGTGGTATTACGCCTGCGGGCGATCGTCAGTCACGGTAACCCTCCTAAACGTGGACTTTAAAGTTTTTACGCTCGTTTCCGGCGGCTGATGAAGGGTTAACTAACTATTTTACATGTAATTGTAATAAAATCACTTTTAAATATGAATAATATAGTAGGCGCAGCGAAAGTATACTACGCTACGCAAACTACTATTTTTCAAGCGCAATCCGAATGTTGAAGGTGAAAACAGCATTGTATAACTGCCTCGCTCACTAGCTTACGTTTTTTCGCATATTCTATCTCGCTCTTACTTTATGCTATTTTATCCCCAAAGCAGTACCTGCGCAATCGTCACAGAGCCTAACTTCACAAACATATACATTGGCTGCGACTACTATTACTTTGGTTTTTGTAATGCGCGCGTCTATACGTATCATTATGCGTCACTCAACTATATAGCACTCTGCCACTTTTATATTGAGTTGGAATAAATAGACGAGAGCTATTGATCTAGGAATAAGTTCAAAAAGTAAGCACTAACTACGGTTGGGTAAAAAATAGCCTATGAAGACGAATCGATTGATACCTCACTTGTTAAAATCGAACCAATGGGGTGACGCTATGGTAGAGCATCCACATACGTACATAGGCTGTTAAGCTCATTACCCTTCCCTTGCTTCGCCGAGTCGGGAAAAAATGAACGTTTATCCGAAAATATCAGCACACTTACATGAAATATATAATACACTCTTAATGCGATTAAATACCTGAGAGGACACGCTAAAGCTTACCACCATGCAAATTACCAGCAAACCAGGAAAACACTTCCTGTCTAACCGCATAGTAGAGGCTTGGAACAGCCTACCGGAGGACGTGATAAGTGCTGCCTCAGTGAATTCTTTTAAGAACAGATTTGTTCAAAAGGTACACTGATATGATATACACGCATCAGCTTGAAGCTGCTAGTGTATTATTTATATATATATAAAAATGAATGTGTGTATTTTTGTCAGTACGCGATATACTTCTAAACTATTGAACGGACTGTGAGGAAACTTTGACAGGGTCTTCTGATGACGCCTGGGATGTTTTATAGCAAAAAAATATAACAACTTAGAAAAAAAAACTAGAAATTCGATATTGTTTTTTTTTTAATTTTTAAAGGATTGAGCTTTTGAAGTTTATGTCAAAATGAAAGGAGTCACAGAGGTAGAAGGATTTCTGAAGGGTATATGGCCAAAAAAACGTAAACAAAAAAAACACTTTAACTTTATTGTCATGTTTGAAGATTGCACGCGGGCAAAGCCGCGGGGTGCATCTAGTTTAATGTAATAATAATACTAATAAAAAACTAAAATATATTTTAATTATATTACGAAGATTTTACGAATAAAAAGGAAATAAAGTTTGTGACGGAACTACAAAATATCGTGGCACATAATTATGTACGAGTAGGTCATTTAAACAGCCAGACAGGTCATCCATTACTCGAAACGTTTCTTTTTAATCATTATCACGACACCGTAATAAATTATGTGGGTTACAGAAGTTCCCGAAAACAACGTCCAATAAGACCGATACGTTTTTCTGTACATCTTCATAAAATATGGAAAATATACCTGTTACATTTACGATGTGATCCCTATCCAATACTTCAATCCACTTCAGTTGCGGCCAAGCGATAATGGACTCCAAAACGAATGAAATATGGATCAAAATCGTATTGGATGCCCTAAATCCTCTCAGGTCAGCATGTACACATATATTGGACATACAGAAGATCCGGCCACCGAAGGCAATAGTAAATCAATCCTCCATTTTTGCTCTCACATTTCATATTTATTTAGACATTAGTGTGTCGGTGTTATGCTTATTTGGTGAGACTTCCGTAACGTAATCCGTATGAGAGAAGTCAGCACGATTTTCTCATCGTTCAGTTATTCATGACATGTGCCGCTTACGCGCGGTTTTTATTAATGTTTTATTCGAATCACATGGCTGGTTAAGATGGTTTTTATGGACGAAGGAATTCGGGTCAATGGGTAATGTATTGGATGAGTTATGTACATACGAGTATACAAAATGTTAGAATGATCGAACCGCATTTGTTGCCTTAATAACAAGGATCACTCCTAACGTTGAAATAATTTATTGGTACTTCAAACTAAATAGGACAATTTATATATTAATTTATTGATGACAGTGAGAAAATAACACCCTTAAGGTGTTATTTTTTATAGTACTCAACGAAAATATTAGTAAAATCACTTAAATGTAATATACATTTCAATATCCTCTCACCACACAAACTTGCCCACATTTTAGCGTCTCTTTCCTTATACCTAACTTTTAAAAGGATTGTGCCATCAGGTCAGCGCTTAGCGTCAGTGCTAACTTACACTTACCTGCATACACTACTCACACACACACTCATAGACTCATATTTACTTAGTATTCCATTCACCATATACCTTATGTTGAAATTTTTAGTAACCGTCGCACATAATTTTAAACCGCAGTTGGCTATCAGTACTTAACAAGTTGCGCCCCGCGGATTCACCCGCTTGGATTATGATGATGATAATAATGAAAAGTACTATGTGTTATGCCAGGATATATCCAGGATAGCTATCCTGGTACCAAGTTTCATCCAAATCTGTTCAACCGTTTGAGCATGAAGGAGCAACAATTATAAACACACAAACATACCCCCACATACACACATCAATACATACAAGCTTTCGCTTTTGTAATATTAGTGTGATTATCAAATATGATTAGCTGTGATTTGTTAAATAAATAAATAAAATAAATATTTATTTATGTTGTAAGCAGATTAAGTTAGATGGATTAAATTGGTTTTGTAAATTCCTTTGCAAAGTCTTTAAAATTACACCGAAACATATGAGTACCAGGACAGTTAATTTAACCATAACAAAATGGTCTCATTTTTTATCGTCTCACTTTTAGAACTCTGTAACTATAAGCTCCAAATACTTAATGATGTTGTTTTTTTGTAATATAGTTAGCTCGATGATATAATGTTTAAAATTTGTCAAACGATAAAGGGGGAGAGCAATAGCTCCAGGAAAGTCAGTTCTTAAATAAATATTCTAGGCACATTTTTGTACAGAAAAAGCTCTAGAGCTCATAACGGTACACTAAACTCTAGCACAGAGAGGACAAGAGGGTTCCAGGACCGAATCAAATTGTACGTGCTGTAGACGTTTCACTACAAACTAACGGCCATGCGCCCCGTTTCAGCCCCACCTGCTTTTTCTATGGTGGATTAGGCAATTGTTTTACCATGGTCTCAACTGATAGAAAGGGATGATGTGGTTGAAGATGTAGCACGCTTGCCTAGTAGATACCTTCACTCTAGACTTAAACACACCTGGGTTATAATATACCGAAAACACTCGTGAATAAAAAGATGATTAAAGCATTGATTTAACATATTCTTTATAAAGTAGTATTTTAAAATCATTACAATCTCACTACGCATTTAATTTTCTTTCATTCACTTGCACAACGGCCATCATAACCGTCTGATGCTCAAGCTGCTGTATGTTATTGGATTTAGAACAGGTACACAGGGTTTCCTAGTGTCAATGGTTTGTACCTATAGACATTATGTATGTTGCAATGTCCGGCTTTGAAATCGCATAAATTTGTCAAGAAATGATTAATGCTTCAAGTTGGGGCTTATCGCTGACTGCAGACAATGTTTCGCCACTGACCCCCACAATTAATCAAGGATAGTTTGCACATTGATTCTCGGAATTTGATCTAGGGTATCATCGTGGATGTTATAAAGCGATTGATTCTGAATTCAAACTACTATTATACGTATCTAGTTTGGGTACCTAAGATAAATATTGACTAAAACTGCATTTTATGCTCTAGTACTTAAAAGTGTTTACTTCTCATGGTCTCCAACCCGAGCCAAATGTTCCATGTAGAAAGTTAAAAAAAAGTGGCGGGAAAGAATCTCACGTCAATTCTTAACAGTAGTTAAATGTTTGTATAAATAAATTTGCATTAATCATCATCTGCCTATGATTGTCCTCTGCTGGTCGTACGACTCTCCTAACGCTCACCATGAGCTTGGACTTCAGTTATCTGCATCCAGTTTTTGCCAGCTGCTTTTCGCGGGTCATTAGTCCACCTGGCCACAGAGCGTCATACTCGTTTGCCTAAACTTGGTCTTCACTCGAGAACTCGTCTACCCCAACGGTTATCGGTTATTCGGGAAATGTGACCACCCCACTGCATCTTCAGCTTGCTTATCTTTCGAGCTATGTCGGTTACTTTGGTTATCTGTCGGTTCATTTCATTACGAATCTTGTCCTTCAGAGAAACTCCAACCTCGCTCGTGAGTGACCTTAAATTTGTGGACTAGTCTGATAGTTAGTGTTAGTGTTAGTGTGTTAGTTAGGTCATGGCTGGTAGGACCACTGAATTGGGAAAGGATTGAAAGGCTGCGCTCCAAATGTTGTATGAAACCTAGTGTCGCCAGTTGCATATTCGAATTCGAACGATATATTGTATTATGGCCGGTTCCTATATCTTAAAACAAACCGTTTGCGCTTACTGTCCTTCAGTTATTGACATAAACGCCGTACAAAAAGTAACGAAACGTTGGAAATACGACACGTTTTTTTTTTTGGAAGGACGGTTTAGTTGATGCACAAATTGCACAAATATATGATTCTCTTATTTGTCACCTTTAAGACTATTTCAAAAGCTATAAAAGCCATTGGTTACTTTTAAGATATACGGATGATTTCTCTAAGCGTCTTTACGAACGGTTGCTTGTCACTTTGCAGTAATATGTACATTGAGACATAGTCACAGCGCGCCCATCACGCTAATTTAGACTCTCTACTTTAAACAAAATAAGTAAATTTAAAAACATTTAAACTCGAGCTTTTATGCAGTAGTCATGTCATGATGACACTTATAACGAGTTATTATAATAAATGAGTATACGACATTTCACGTCTATGCTGTTAACCGTTTTGAAAACGATTGTGGCCTAACGGTTCTATATTGCAATTTAGAATCCAACGATACCGGGTTCAAAACCAATGACTTTTCTGAGTTATATGCGGTTTTCCATCGTTCCGTGCTTCGGAGGCCACGTTAAGCTGTCGGTCCCGGCTGTTTTGATAAATAGCAGTCGTTAAGCCATGTCAGAGGCCCTCGGGCGGCTTGATAAACTCTGACAACAGAGGGCAGCACTACCTCATACGACAAACAAACAAACCTTTGAGGAGTTCCATAGTCAGGAATCAACCAAGATGGCAGCAACCAAATGTCATGGTAAAACTTGAAGCAGCTGTCATAATAAAATGCGTACACAACATTTTGTGGCTGTGCTGTTGATCGTTGAAAAGAACTTTATCTGAAGCTGATACTGGATATCGATTCAGGTCATGCTTAAGGCCAAATGGTATCCAAATTTCAGACCGTAGTAGTGACCGTAGTCGGGTTTAAATTTTTGAACTTGTCTTATAAGATTAGATTATAGTTAATATTGTATAAATAGTAAAAGTATAAAAAACAACGCCCAATTATTACTTTTTAAGCAGTTTGTAGTTATTATTTTATTGTAGTTTTGACATTAGTTAATATTTTGACACAGATATTTCTAATAATATTATGGTGCTGTGTTATGGTGTATCTTAACTGAAATTAATGTACATAATTAAATTTATATTAAAAAAAAACATAATAAAATTCAAACTACCATCTTTGACTACAATTACTCTATTGTAAAGGCATTTCACGCTTTCCACAACCCGTTTTTTGTTCAGCAAACTATGATTGTGCCCCATGGTGCTGCAACGCGAACTCTGTGCTAAAAAACTACGGTGCTACGCGGCTACACAGTTTATACCATTAATCACTCCTTCCATTTAGACCTATTATTAGGGTAACTGCCGAAGGCTTTTAAATATCTGCACCCTAACCCCATAAACCAGTGACGGCGATAACTGAGGCCAGATTGAACACAAATTGAACTTTCCAACTTAAATGGATCGAAAACGGTAAGGGAGTCGGTTAATATGTAGTTGTTGACGTTTTAGTCATGAAAGCATATAATGGTTAAACATGAAGTTACATTTCTTCTTGAATAGTAAAAAATATATTTAATATTCGCAATCTTAACATACATAATTGAATATATACTAAATGGAATAAGTTAATTAAAATACTAAAAAAATGAGCTATGTCATGGTGAAACTTAGAAAGGGCTATCAGAATTAAATGCGTATACAACATTTCGTGTCTGTTTCATGTTGTGTACAAAATTCAACTCCGTAGGATAAGAGGAAGTGGTTCTGATTTCAGTGGTTCTGATTCAAGATTTGAGCTAGACAAACTTACATACGAACATTGCAAGTTAAATAAAAGCGAAATGTTTAAATGATATTAGCATTAACACCTCCTTAGCGAGAGCATTTCTCATAATTTTCTAAACGAAAAATTTGGATCACGGACGGAGCTCGAACCCGCATCCTCGTAACCTTCCATAATCCATTTTTTTCGTATAGAAAATTAATAAAAAAATAAAAACTATTAAAAAATATAATTTTTTGTAATAGTAGGCTAATTCTGCTACAGTGTCGTCTGTCGACATCACACCATAACCAAATTTTCAACCACGGCAGTAAGTTTGTATTTAGGTTTGAAAGGCATTGTATGCACCAAAATTACTGAACATAATGAGGCATACAGCCTGTATCTGAATTGAAAACTAGCCTATGGAGTTTATCTCAAATTGTATATTCCCCACTGAATTTAGATATTATACGTAGCAAGTATGAGTACGTAGCAAGTCACATCAGGTCTCACCTACATTAGAAGCGAAGTAGTCTCTTGGAATTTTATGCTAGCCTGGTACTTCTTCTACATTACTATGTAGGTCAACAACAAGGAAAATTAAAGAACTAAATACCCGCATACCAGTTATTTTATTTGCAAGTTTTGTGCTTCTTTTTAATATTCTTTTTTAAATTATTGTTTTTTTTTTGTTCAGTATATATTAGTAAAATGCATTAAAACAGTTTCATTGATTCCACCACTAAGCACGCTGGGGTATGCGGTATGTGTTAATATTTATACTATAAATTATTTCAATCAAAAATAGTCTTTATACCCTCGACAAACTTCCTCTAACTAAACTAACTTAATTTAAGCACGTGTGCTGATTAAAGAGATAAGTGCTCCTGCTTATTTGCATTAGCTATTTACAGCCATGCTTAAGTTAACAAGTTTGAGGTACACTTACAGTACAGTTGAAGTTAGAGGGGTGAGCATCCGCACCTCTGGATATACTGTAAAACAGTGAACGTTTGTTCATTTCCTTAATTTTGTAAAGTTTACGTTTTTATATAAATCATGATAGATTTTGTTGTTCAAAGATCATAATTATCATATTATATCGACGTGACTCATGGAAACGTTAACACTATAATATTCTGAGACATAAGCGAGTGCTGACCAAATTGCGACAAGAGGGAAGAGTGAACGGTCATATATTTGCGAGGCGACTTCTTCGACGTGGAATGTCTTTTTTTTCATGCAATCAAGGACTGTCCATTCTCCCATTGAATATCTTATGCAAAAGTACGATATCGCCTAAAGTCCGACTTTGTTCTAAACGAATTATTTTAAAATTCGCAAGCCTAAATTCAAAGACGTTGTCAAACTTAGTACCTACTAAAGATTGTAATTAACGTTATTCATAAATACAACATTATATTCCTTCTTTCTTTCAATGATCGTCTTTTTGTCAATTTTCTACTTGTGAAGCTAATTGCTTCTACATCGCGGGTCAATTCTATATAATGCGTAAAAATGAAAATATCTCTGATTTGGGCACATTTATCGTTTACGAGTACTAGTTTTCCCGCCTGCGACTACGTCCACGCGCCAGTTTATCGCGAAAAAAAAGCATTCTATATTCTTCTAGGATATTAATAACCAATGCAAAAGTAGGTATAGCACAAACGCTCTTAATGTTTTTTGACAGACATATTATTTCGTTTCCATGGCAACCGTTCCTTACAATCAATATTTTCCAGTTTTTCCGTCGAAACTTACAATTATCCGGGATAAAAAGTATCCCTTGTTTTTATTCCAGCTATCTCCATTCTAAATTTTATTAAAATCCGTCCAGCCGTAATGCCGTGAAAGCTCCCAAAAAAAAAACAAAAAAACAAAAAACAAACAAACAGATAACATTTCACTTTTATATATTGGTATGGATTTCACGCTTGGATCTCTTATATCACGTGATATCAAATACTGCTTAGATGAAAGTACCGTACTTTAACTGAAGTCTGCAAATAAATAAGTTGTGTCTAATTCTAGCTAGGAAAGATTTAGTGTGGAGCTTGTCGTCAGATTTCCAGAGGCGAGAAAGCTACAGAACATTCAGTAACGAAGTTGGTTAAAGGATCGTAGTTCTACGTTGCATAGATGTCGTGGCGATATCATAGAATTGATCATTTCATAAAATGGTTAGCCACTTCATGAAAGAGTTATATTTCATGAAATTATCGGTCACATCATGAAATGGTTTTACCAGATGAATGAATAATCAGCGTTTGACGATAAGAACAGCTAAACCCGTGCGTTTAGCTGTTCTTATCGTCAAACGCTGATTACTTCATTATATGGACAAATATTCGAGACTAAATCGTAAAAATAGAAGTCGAGGGCGGAAGCCCTACATGGCCTTGATAGGTTAGAAGGCGGGAGCTCGCTACACTTAGCTCTCACCTTCGTGTTCGTGTTTTTTTTAACCTTTTAAACCTATCTGTTTGAACACCTTTGGTATCATGAAAACCCAATATTAATGATGTTTAATTATATGGCCAAACGTGCAATGAAATATCAATTGATGTTTTAATAATATGCTCAGTTTTAATTGTCTATTTCATAAAATAGAACCATTTCATGAAGTTATCGACCACATCATGAAGTTATCAATTCTATGATATAGCTACGACATAAATACAGTTGTAAAATCTATGTGTATACCGCTCAAACTGCATGGAAAGAGAAGATTTTAGATACTAGCACAATATCGTGGTAGCGGACCTTAATCTTTATCTAGGCTTAATTACTTATAATAGAGCAGTAAAGAACAAAAAGTATGTACAAAGAAGCTAATAAAAAAATGCCTTCGGTACTTAAAATAAGCTACTGAACAAGGATATAACATTTTAAAACACGATGTCTGCCTGTCTATTTGTTTGTTTGTTTGTTTGTTCGCGCATCACTTATAAACTACTGAACCGATTGCAATGCCGTTTTCACTAATGGAAAAGAAATAATTTTCATCGATTGCTCGGCTTTTATTCATTGGATTGAGATACAAAGTACACCAGTTTCTAAGTTAAATCGTAAGCTATCCAGCTTTTGGTGCCCGTTGTCCAACCGCGTAGTTTTGCTAGTAGGACCACGAGCATTTTTTCCCCGGTGGTCCTATTAGTAGGACAACGGTTAATTTGTGTATTAGTTGAACGTGTGGTATATTGTACCTAATCACACAGAAATGATTGTTTCCGAGTCATGGTTGTAATATTCGTATCTATGTATGTTTATCCGATATCTAGTGCTCATAGTACTGGGTATTCTAGTTTGGGGCTAAGGAATTAGTGTGAATAGTACCGAAAAAGAGCCACTGGCACAGCTTGTTGAGAATAAAAATAAATGAAAACTGCACTAGCCTGTCATTTGTCGAAATGTGATTTCTATCAAACGCGACCTTCTCTGGAACGTGTGAGAGAGTTTGTCTTTAAAATCATAAACTAGATTTCAAAACAGGATTAGCTCTATATAAGTATGTTTTTTCATTGAAGGCAAGTTCAATGAAAAAACAAAATTAAAGAAAGATACAATGTGAAATTATAAAATCTGAAGCAATTTTGAACTTTCAAGTGTCTTAAATAATAACTCAATGGCACATATAAGTCGAAACTTCATAAACTTTTTGCGCTTTTAAACGACTTTGTAGACAAAGCTGTTATGAATTAAGTTATCAAAATTCGTTTGACAAAATCATTAACGAAATTTAAATAACGAGTGTAAAGTTTGTTTCGTCTCAGATTATAGTTACAGATCAATTTCCAAAATCACATAAATGCAATTTATCAAGCATTAATAAACTTTCGTTTTACGGCGTAATTTCGAACGCGCTCCGTAAGTGTTGCCATAAAAATCTCGGCGTATTTAATATTGCTATTATTATGCTAGCAATTATCCATCTTCCGCCCTTTAATGAGAAACTATAAAATAGCAATTAACCAAGCAATTTCTCAAAGTATATGCTGCGCCGTGTAATTTCACCTCCCTTGCATAAAATATAGTTTTAACAGAAAGGTTCCACACACAAATTTCTTTCGTTTTTATTACTGTATTATCGTACGAGATCTCTTGTACTATAACTCTGATATTGTTTTGTCGCGTGTTGCTTAGTATTAAAATTCAATTAAATATTTGATTTTATTAAGTTAAACCAGGTTTCGATACCTGGTAATTAAGCTGGTCCCTTAGTCGCTATGACTATTCTCGCACGCAACGCGCGTCAATTGTCGGAATGATGTCATACGTTTTCGGCAAGGAATTTCATGTGGCCTATTGAATAAGCGCCCTGATGAGATTGTTGATGTTTTTTTATTTATGTGAGTTAGTTTATAAGTGACAATGCCCTGTTTATTTCATCATCATCATCGTCAGGCTATATCTGCCCGCTGCTGGACGTAAGTCTCTCTTAATACTCGTTACTGAGCTTGGTCTTCAGCTCTCCTCATCCATTCTCTTCCGACCGCCTTTCGCAGGTTGTCACTCCACCTGGTCACAGGCTGTCCTTCACTACATTTGCCTTAACATGGTCTCCACTCGAGAACTCGTCTACCCCAACGGGTATCGGTTCTTCGGGAAATGTGAACAGGCCACTGCCACTTTAGCTTGCTTATCCTTTGAGCTATGTCGGTTACCTTGGTTCTCTGTCAGACATCTTCATTAAGAATCTTGCCCTTCAGAGAAACTCCAAGCATAGCTCTCTCCATATCTCGCCTCAAATTTGTGGACTAGTTTAATCGTGACTGTCCACGTTTCGGCGCCGTAGGTCATGACTAGTAGGACGCACTGATTGAAGACTTTTGTCTCTAGGCACTGTGGTATGGACGACGTGAATACTTGACGAAGCTTGCCTGTTTATTTAACTCTCTCAATTTATTCTCTAGTCAAAGGTTAATAAAAAATTACACGGTTTTATTTTATGCAATAGAAGATGCCCTATTTCTCAATTTAGTTAGGCAGCATCAAAACTAAGGAGGTGGATGAAAATGTCTGTGCTTGATTTCCACAATACTAATCAATCAATCGGCGTACGCAAGTCTCAGTGTATACCTATGTAGGTAGGTAGCATCAGGGTGTAAGAATCGAAGGTTCAAATTATCATAAAGTTGATATTATCACGGGGACTTAATTATAAGTAAAGTTTTAAGCGAATTGTTAAGTAGATGTATTCGAAAAATCTGTCGCAAAATTAAAAGCAAACAAACTTAAGAAGTGAATCTAAATAAACTTTAAAAACATAATAACTTCAAACAAGGAACTCTTATATTAAATATAAATAAAAATGCTAAAACTCACGAAAAATAAGAAGAAAATCGGAAATTCTCCGACCAGTTTTAGCCGTTTTATTTATATTTAATATGAATATCACTCGCGTTAGTTTTCAAAATCAAGGAACCCTTATAGTTTCGTCATTTCCGTATGTCCGTCCATCTATCTGCATGTCACAGCCATTGTATTCAGACATAATTAACACGTACAATACAATAGCCGAAACTGCAACGAACGCACCGAAAGAATTCCCCATCCGAATTCTTCTGGCGATTTGCCGTGTGCGGCCTGGAAAGATGCGCGGGGTTTCATAGCATTTCAGACAAAGAATTCTAAATTCGGCTCCTCGGCGTTTTCATCATCATCATCATCAGCCCGTGTCAGTCCACTGCTGGACATAGGCCTCTCCCAAAGCACGCCACTGAGCCCGATCTTCGGCTCATCTTTTCCAACCACTGTCAGCTACTTTTCGTAGGTATATCGTCGCTCCATCTAACTGAAAGGCGCCCTACACTAAAGGCGGCGTTTTCGACTCCGCGTAATGCGCTTTAACCTTGAAAGACCAACCTAATATTTTTCAGTCATTTTGAATTATATCTCTATTTTTGGTTATAAATTAAACTAGAGTCAATCGCTAGATAAAATTATCAAAACAAAAGATTTGTATCAAATATTCGCCTAAGTTCCTCACTTTACTTTCTTAAATAGTTGGGTTCGAAAATTATAAATATTCGTCAAAATTCACCAACTATTAACAATATATTAATTTGTAGTTCATCTATGGGATAGCGCAATTAAGAAAGTTCAGTAATCTGTGACAGACGGTCATATTTCAGGTCACCTGACCCAAAAAGAAGAACAAGAGTGTAAACGGTCAAAAAAGACTATTCGAACATAAATATCTCAGAAAGAATAAGACAGCTTTTTTTATAGTAAATTTCGATTAATACTAGTTTCATTTATGGCCAACAAATCATATTTTAATGCTGAAAAGGTATGCCAAGTCACATGTATAGATCCCCTCCCTCTCATAGAGTACAGCAACAAAAACTAAAAAAAAAGGGTACTAGCGCATAATATACAGTTATAATAAAACTGTAACGGGTCCAATTCTGTACATTGAAGATATTTTAATTATTTTTTTTGGATCATACTCTAGATTCGATACTGAAGCTAAAACTATTTTTTTTTTCTTTTTTTTACATTATGGTACTTAGAACCTAAAGAAAAGACCACGCGTGCGAAGCCGCGGGTACGGCTAGTACAAAATATACTGACAAAGTTATCAGGTTATCATGGGTAGACAGACGTGACATTTAAAATTAACTTAGTTTATTAGATGTAGCGTCAAGTTAGACCAACTTTGCTGACATAATACATAAAAACTACTCGACCGATTGTATGCCGTTTTTATAGTTAGTTTAGGATCTTAGAACCCTGGCTACTGAACCATAAGTCTAACCTGTTTTTTATATAAAAGTTTATGTAGTTGTTTTTACCCGACTGCAGCAAAGCAAGGGAGGGTAAAGAGTTTAACCTATGTATGTATGTAGATATCTACGTATGAGGGTATATGGATGTTCCACCATAGCGTCGCCCCAATCGATTTTGATAAGCAACGCGTCAATCGATACGTCTTCAGGTATAGAGTATCATAGGCTTATTTTTTTACCCGTCTACGGCAAGCAAAGTAAGGGTTATGTGTTCAAATTAAAAACATGGGCCAATTTGGACAAGCCAGGTATCAATCGATTTGTCTTCATATATACAGTGTCCTAGGCTATTTTATTACCTAACTACGGCAAGGCAAAGGAAGGATTATGTGCTCAAACTAAAAACTTGGTCCGATTTTGACAAGCGAAGTATCAATCGATTTGTCTTCATAGGCAATTTTTTACCCGACCGTAGTCGGGTTTTAGTTTTTGAAATTATTGAAAGTTTATGTGGTCAATTTTACTTCACCAATAGCTAGCCAGTTATAAAATTCAGAAAAAATATAATAGTAAACCCTTCTTGTCCTCAGCTTCGACGTCCGCGGGCGGTCGTTCAACAAGGCGCTGCAATGGTCGGACCCCAATGCCTTTGGGCCAAGGGCAGACTTCGTGACCATCGCCCGCCCCGCCGCTCTCACCTTAGAGACGGTCCAGTTAGACGACGAAGGTGTATATCGCTGCCGCGTTGACTTCAAGAACTCGCCCACGAGGAACTTTCAGATACGGCTCTCTGTTATAGGTAAGTGGTTGAATTATAATCACTTTAAAATCAGCTGTGGAATCTTAGTTACATCAGCGATGATGTAACTTAAAAGATTCCACAGTTTGATTTGTTACTGTGCTTAACAAAAGCTAGGCTCATGTTTAATAGCTCTTGATTTTGACGAAATCGATGTGATAAACTCTCTCGTAAAGAAAAGAAAGCTCAAATCAATTGCATTCGATATCATTAACAATTTGAAAATGAATACAGAAATTAATAATTTTCCGTCTGGTTTAAAAAATCAAACAGTATATTTTAAAAGATAAAAATTAAAACAGTACCGTGGCGTTAAGAGGCTTTTAACAGCATTCGTTCTCTACCTAGTGTCATTAGGTACGCTGTTAAGACTTTTAGTCCAGTTAAAGCGCCAAATGGAGCCTTTCCAACGCGAAGCCAAGTATATTTACATTTTCAATTACGTATACTCAAAATATAATTGGCCCCATAACGAGTGGAACGGTTTTCGCAAATAACTCCACCACAAAACGACGACCCTCGAAACTAGAATGGGAATCGCGGCAGCTGTCTGCATACCCGCAGTGAAAAACTTTAGCGCAAAATGTCTGCTCTACGCTGAAAATTTATAAGAGAACCTTATCTAAAAAGCCAGCCTTTCAGCGGCTTTCGTGGAGCGAGCGATGCAAAACAAAGCTTTGTTAGAGCTCCTTTGAATTTCGGTAAGGAAAATGAGAGGTTACACACGAGCTCTGCCCCGTCAAAGAAGCCTTCAAGTGCTGTTATTACAATAATGTACTGCGATATCACGTTTGGAGTGGAGAGGTGATTTCTGGCGGCGCGGACGACCGCTACCCCCCTGCCACCTATATCAGTGTTTCTCAAAGAACAGAAATAGTTGTAATGACAACCTTCGGTCGAATTTGCTGGGACGTGAACTGAGATAGCAGTAAAATAAAATGGAATAAAGGATGTCAATATAATTATTGTAAATGTTCAGTGTTGCATTTTTGTAGAAAAGTTTATCCATTTTAGACTGACAAATAATTAACAAAATAGTAAATAAAAACCAGTAAATTTTACCCATTTTGTACACTAAAGAAATAGTGTCTATTTTGTACCTGAAAAGAGGGCGATGAACGGAAAAAGTTCGAGAGCCTACGGCCTAAATGTACCCAGCAATTTGTCGTTATTTATGTGCCGACCGAAAACATGTTTGTTGTTCCCTAATTTGCCTATATTTCATCGAATACCTCCGAGGATTATATCGATCACAGAGTAAGGACGATAGCGAAATAAATAGCGTTTATTCAGCTGGGTAGGTAACGAATCTGTCATACCCTCGTGGATTCATATAACTAATTTGTATCAGTTTTGTTAATGTCACATTAACTCAGGGGATTTGGGGACCGCTGGTTTTTGAGTAATAACTATGAATAAATATTATATGTTAATAAGTGGTAGCTGTATCTGAAATAATAATTATTCCATTCAATGATTCTTAAAATTAACCTGATGATGTTTTCCAGGCACATTTTATAATTATTACATATTATTTAGT
Organism: Alsophila aescularia; assembly: GCA_946251855.1. Classification (NCBI taxonomy): domain Eukaryota; kingdom Metazoa; phylum Arthropoda; class Insecta; order Lepidoptera; family Geometridae; genus Alsophila; species Alsophila aescularia. The sequence continues at coordinate 20,734,265 of OX276373.1, read as the reverse complement.
GTCAGTTTCGCTGCGTTTTTTTATACATCGAACCTACCAAATTTCGTGATTTTGCGTCCGTAATTAGGACAAGATTTTAATGTGGATTTGAAGTAACTTATAAATATATTTTTTATTTGAATATCTTTTTAATGCACTCATTTTTCTAAATATTTGGTCTTAACTCGATTAACTACAGCCATAAACAGTAAGATAAGGCAAAATTTACTTACAAAGTGATTTTTACTAACTTCAGTGCCTCGCCCTATTCCGGCAGAGCTTCCTAGAGAATTTATTATACCTACCTTATCTACATATGTTTATCGCAAATTTAAAATTGTAAACGAGCTCCACTATAAACACCATTTCAGTTACCGCATGAATTCAAGCTGTATTTGTTTGGAACCGTATAATTTTGATGCATGGTACAAACATCATTGGGTAATAAACGGGTTAAAATCGAGCGCAAAACAAGCGTCCATTTAAAGCTCCATGAAAATATAAAATTGTTATTGGATAAAAATATACAACATCCAAGATGACGAATTCGCGATCCAGGACCACTAATACACCCACGAAGTACCCCCCGGGGTACTAGCGGGACAACTGTGCACTTCTTGTACCCTTGTTTATACAGAAGTATTTTACTACTAGATTTGCTTAAAAAAAACATTCCAGGACATCTAGTTCCAGGTTCATTTTTGTTAAATTTTTATGAAAAATGTTTTGAGTGTAGTGAAAAAGGAAATATCGAAAAAAAAACTCAATTTATCCAATTATCACCATGAGAAATACAATTTTTGGATAAATAGGTGCCAATAATTGTTAATGATCGTGCCAATAAATGGAGTAAGGGTAATTTTTTAATTATATTTATTATTCTTATTATTTGTGGTACAAATGGTACACAATAAGCATACCCCTAGGAATACTAGAGGTGCTTAGTTGTCCCGCTAGTACCGCTGGGGGTACTTCGCTGGGGTACTAGTAGTCCTACGGTACACAACAATGCATCAAAGTATCTCTAGGGGTACTAGAGGTACATAGTTGTCCCGCTAGTACCCCTGGGGGTACTTCGCGAGGGTACCGAGTGGTCCTGGATCGAATTCGCGACTATGGAATAGGTACCTCAAATTTATAGATAGATGGATAGATAAACGTTTTATTGCACACCAAATAAATCATACACAAGAATAGACATTAACTTAAATATAGTACAATGGGCGGTCTTAGCTTAGAGATTTCGTCCAAACAACCTTTAAATGGAGAGGAATATATTTAGTTGTTATGGACGGTGGTGCTCAATCATAAACAAAAATAAATAAATATAAAAGGTACGTGAACTTAAACAACTAGTCTAGTTTTAACTTTAAACAACAACTCACATATACAAATATATTAAAATACAATACATGCACATATCTACATAGACTGAATATAATATATATATATATTTAACAAACAAACAAAGTAAATGAAAAATACAATGGCAATGGCTCGTACCGTTTATCGGAAGGCGACACACACGGATAAGTACCTGCAACCGGTTTCTCACCATCATCCTTCACATCTGGCTTCCGTACCGAGGACACTGATTAACAGGGCTTTGCAAATATGTGACCCTCAGCATGTCAGCGCTGAACTGGAGCATGTCAGAGGAGTGCTGGAAGACAATGGCTACCATTGGCGTCAGTGTTGCCGCTGGGCTAGTGCTACTGCACGTAAGCGACCGGACACAGTGGATAGATCCCCAATTTATCTGCCTTTCATTAAAGGGGTTACTGACAGGATTGGTCATCACCTGCGGCGGAGGTATGGTATAAGAACGTGGTTCCGATCACCATCACAACTCCGACGTTTTCTGCGTTCACCTAAGGATAAGGAGTTGTTGAGTGGACCAGGTGCGGTGAAAGCTACATTGGCGAGACACGAAGGAACATTTCAACCAGAATAGCTGAACACATCAGAAGCGTCAAGAATATGGATACCGATCGTTCAGCGGTCGCGGAACACGCCCACATCCCGGACTCTGGCCATTATTTGCGTTTTGATAGGGTGTCTGTGCTAGCGAGGGAGAAGTTTTTTGTTCCTAGAAAGGTACGGGAGGCTATCGAAATTAGTCGCCATTCCAACTTTAACCGGGATCGTGGGTGGATTATTCCTTCGGCGTGGAGACCAGTTCTTGATGCGACTGACACTGGGTCCACAATGTGGGGTCGTGAGCCGGACACAACGAGCGCAGTGTGCCAACAATCAAAGTTAACGAAAGTGAGTGACAGTGATAACTCCTCGACAAACAACGAATTGACTGTGCAGGCCGAACATAATCGAGCGCCGCAATCGCCGCCCACTGGGCCGCCCGCGCCACGCACGCGTTGTCAGTTGCGTGCTGACGTTCGTAGCGCTCGTCGCGTCTTGTCGGCATAACACTCCCAGATGAAGGACTTCAAAATAGTCCGATACTGGTCGGAGTATTTCCGATCTTCTTTTTCGTGAGTTTTTAGCCGTTTTATTTATATTTAATATGAATATCACTCGCGTTAGTTTTCAAAATCAAAAAATAAATGAACACAATAACTTAATTTATTCCAATTTGCTTCATGTAAAATATTTGAATCCGTTCCTTAAAGAAGTTCAATAATGGAGACTGACGTTACGGGACTAACAGACTGTTCCATAGTCCAACAGCTTGTACAGCAAACGATGCATCATAGAATGCTGTAACGTGCAAGAGTATTTTCAACTGTAGATTCTCTGAAGACCGCAACAACCGGGAATGCTCTGAGTGTAGAAAATGAAAGCATCCTTTATTTATCTCCGTTATATTGAGATTTCTGTGGTTATTGAGTTCTCTCTCTTTGTTTCATTTAGAGCGATTGCTCAGCATTTAATAGAGAATGTGACTAAGCAGCCTATCACAAACCTAATCCAAAGAAATCAAATCTATGAGCTAATTTATTTTGCTGATTTCTATGAAAGATTCCTATTGCAGTACATTACTAATTGTCATACGCTAAATTCATGAGACGTAGCTGTGCTGAAAGCGGATTGTTACAACTTTATCATTTCGGAATTTAAGCGATTTAATCCTGTTTAACTGCATTAATTATGAGCTCGCCGCAGGCCGCACTCTACTCGCATGTTCGCCGTACTCGTTTTTCCTTTTCACATTTTGGTTTAGAGCTATTTATTTATATGCAAGTTTGGTTTCGTAGCTATATTTCTGTGTGCAATTGACAAGGGCGTTGTGTAATGAGTCCATGTTGGCTCAAGTCACCGACCCGCGGGTACTTCCGCGCGTAACTCTTTCCCGGCCTGGTTTGAGTTAAGTGAGGCAATATGTAACGGTTAAGTGAGGGTTGCAGCGTTTAATCTTAAAGTCATCGCACTTCCTCGCCTTTAGCTGTAGTAAAGTAAGATGAGAAACTAGACATTATATGAGATATTCACATAACGAAATTACTGGAGAGTAAATCAAGCCACATTAAAACTATATCAAAGCGACGAGTGCCCTGCAGTGCTCGCCATGGAAGAAATTGCTTTGGTATTGCACTGCAATTGGTATAGGCAGAAGGTTATTTTATCAAGCGAACTAACTTGTTAAGTGCAGCCTATTAAGGTTGCACTTAAACCGTTACCTACCTACCAAAAATCTAGCTCGCAAGCAAAGTATCCGTGACGTTCATATTTCCAGCGAGCTACCAAGCTCAGTAATGCCCTAGTTTTAACAACGAGAAACGTGATTATGAATGGAACTTTATTACATGAACTTGTGAAGCTTAATATTAATTATTCTTATATAACCGGTTTATTTCTTAACTTTGCTTTCGCTCAATCTGGATATTAAAAGTAATTTTTAATCACATAACAAACATCAATTTGAGAAGGAATCGAGTTTCCGAATCAAAAATTAAGTTAACATTGTTTCCGACTGGTGTTTAACGTGATTACTGGCGATGGAACTTGGCATAGCTGGCGCTACGGAACAAAACTTGCCAATTATCCGGAGCCAGTATACCGAAACCCTTTTGGGGAGGCTCCAGCGAAAGTTCTGCCTCTAGATTTGGAGACGAGGGGAATATAAAAAGCATCGCCATAGCCGCGACTCAACGTGCGCGCGGACGCCTGCCTGAATTAATAAGTACAACACGAAATTTGAATTTAATGAAACAAGTTAGCTGTGAGCAGCTGAGCGTGTATCGATCTTTTTCTCGTAATAAGAAACGAACGATTTTAACATAAAACGCCGTGTCTCGTTTACTAAATAAGTGATAACGCTTCGGCGAGTCTTCGATGTAAATTTCTCTCATCATTATTTTGGTATATATGATGCTCGGGTGCTCAGATAAATGTGTTCATTAAATTTAAGACGATACTTGGCACTTGATCCTTTTAATAAATGGTTAAAGCTAGTGAGGGCGCAGATCACGTATGTATCATGTTTCGATTTAATCTTGGTAGAACTACACTTTGATGAAACAAATAGATTAGGTACCTATTTGAAAATAGCAGTAATTTTTAGTTTGTTTTAGGTTTGCAGTTTTATTTTAGTGTTTTTTCTTTAATTATAAGTCATGCAAATAGGTTGTTAAATATGAAATAATAATTATATATTGAAATCTAACACACAATAAGTTTATATTTAATACTAACTACAATAAACTTCGTCCGCGCGGACTAGAGCTTATCGCGAAAAAAAGCATTCTACGAGTATGTTCTTCTAGGATATTCAAAACCAATGCAGTAGTAAGTGACTGGGAATGAGCTCCTCGTGGAATGGAAGCACATAATTCTGTTATTCTCTGGCTACACAACATAATTTGATCATGTCAATTACAGGCAGTAGGTAACTGAATGGAAGTAATGTAACAATATTGGTAGTATAACCTATCGGTTCATTATTGCAATCATCGCTCCATACTTCAGAGGGGACGTTAAGCTGTAGGTCTCAGCTATTATTTATTAGTAGCAGTCGTTAAGCCATGTCAGAGGCCCTTGGCCGGCCTGACAAATTCTGACACCAGAGGCAGTATTCCCTCATATGACAAACACACAAAATGTAATAATAGTCAATTATCTTATAAATAACTTAAAAAATGAGATTCTGCGTTCAATTCATATTTTATACTAGCTTTCCCGCCCGCGACTATATCCGCGTGGGGTACTGCTTATCGCGAAAAAAGCATCCTATGTTCTTCTTGGATATTAAAAACCAATACAAAAGTAGGTATGGCATCGCGTTGATGCCGACACGTCGACAGTCAGGCATCTTGTGTTGTTCTTGAATTTCGAACGAAGCATCCAAGGTATAATTCATACAAAACTCCCAAAGATACGGTTTAGTTTTTCCTGAATTTTCCAATTTTCCGATCAATTTTTCAAACTTTTCTTACCTTAAATACCAAATTCGGATTATTGCAAACATTTTCAAGCATGAAATTGACAAATCTGTCCAAAAGTTATCAAGTGATGCGCTTACCAACGAGCACAGAATTTAATTTTGATTAATCCACACCAATATATAAAACCGCAGAGCCTCAAGACGAAAGTTTAGAATCAGTGCGTGTTGCCAGTGATGACATACGGCACTGAGACGTGGTCGCTAGCTATTGGTCTCATACAAAAGCTCAGAGTTGCGCAGCGTGCAATGGAGAGAACTATGCTCGGTGTTTCACTACGTAATAGAATCAGAAATGAGGAAATCCGTAGAAGAACTAAGGTTACCGACATAGCTCTCAGAGTTTGCAAGTTGAAGTGGCAATGGGCAGGCCATATAGTTCGCAGAACCGACAACCGCTGGGGAATAAAGGTTCTCGAATGGCAACCACGAACAAGCCAGCGAAGTGTGGGGAGACCCCCCACACGATGGACCGACGACATTGTAGCCATCGCAGGAAGTCGGTGGATGGAGGTGGCACAAGATCACTCGTCATGGCGCTCTTTGGGGGAGGCCTATGTTCAGCAGTGGACTTCTAAAGGCTGACATGATGATGATGATGATGAATATATAAAAGTAAAAACGTTTGTTTGTTTGTTGTGGAGTTTTAACGCGATAACAACTGGACGGATTTTAATGAAATTTGGAACGGAAATAGCTTAAACCCTGGAATAAAACATAGGATACTTTAATCCCGGAAAATTGTAATTTTCCACGGGATAACTGGAAAATGTTGATTACTCGCTGTAAGGAACGGTAGCCATGGTAACGAAATAACTAGTCTGTCAAAAAACATCAAGACTATTGCTGCTATACCTACTTTTGCATTGATTTTTAATATCCTAGAAGAAAATAGGATGCTTTTTCGCGATAAATAGTGGTCCGCGCATACGAAGTCGCGGGCGGGAAAGCTAGTACTGGCTAAGATTTATCCCACTTATTTTCTCGCATAGTAAAAGTGAAGCTCGAGCTTATACTGAGAAAACCCCATATATCCTCACTTAACGAATTTAAATCCGCCGACATTTACCGTTCAACTATCTAGCAACATAAAAATACATCGTGATTTTATTACAGCTTAAGGCAGGGAGCGAAAAGTCCATCGGAACGAGATTCTTCTTGAAAATCGGATGTCGTAAAAGCAGAGTCGGTTTTAAGTTATAGCCCATACCGTATGTACAAATTCTCTAGTAATATATATTAAGGAGAGTAGAAATGCCGTAAATTATATAGTGTACTCGTAACGCGAATAGCAATAAACTGACGCTTATTTGCGTACTGTCGGATAGTAAATGGTACTGGACGCTTGCATATCGATATTGTTCATGTGGGAAATATTGTATGGTTACGTGTTCTATTGAATATTTCACGATCATCGTCAATTTTTCTTATTTTTCTTAAGGATTATAAGCCGTTAAATATATTTCTTTTCATTCAATGAAAATATGGTATTTTTGTAGTGTTTTTAACACACTTCAAAAAAGCACGTACGTGTACTGTTAATGATTGGTTCATGATTAAAATCAGTATTTATCCTAAGCATACTATTAATGTTTTGTGAATTATTTCGTGGTGTGTCTAAATAAATAAATAAATACAAGATATAAGTTAAAAAACTGAAACCCAACTACGATTGGGTGAAAAATATCCTATGACACTCTTGCGATGAAGACAAATCGATTGACACCTCGCTTGTCAAAATCGGACCAAGTTTTTAGTTTTTTACACATAACCCTTCCTTTGCTTCGAATTTTCAGTCGGATAAAAAAATAACCAATGACACTCTGTACCTGAAGACGAATCGATTGACACCTCGCTTGTCGAAATAGGACCAATAGGAGCTACGCTATGGTGGAACAGCCACATAACTACATAAATACATGCATACATGCATACATAGACTGTTAAACTCTTTACCCTTCCCTAGCTTTGCTGTAGTCGGGTAAAAACGCTATCTAATTCACGCGTATATATGTAATATTGTTGGAAATGCGTAATATTATGTACTAGCTTTTCCGCCCGCGACTCGTCCGCGTGGATTACAGTGGCACATAAAAGCACCCTATGTTCTTCTGATATTAAAAACCAATGCAAAAGTAGGTATAGCCATTGAGGTATTATTACTAATAATACCTCAATGGGTATAATATATGGTATATATATATATATATATATATATATATATATATATATATATATGGTATATATGGTATATAATATATGGGTATAGTATATAATTTGCACGAATGCTCTTGATGTTTTTTGACAGACTTGTTATTTCGTTTCCATGGCAACCGTTCCTTACAGCGAGTAATCAACATTGTCCAGTTTTCCCGTGGAAACTTACAATTTTGCGGGATAAAAAGTGTTCTCCGTTCTATGCCAGGGCTTAAGCTATCTCCATTCCAAATTTCATCATAATCCGTCTAGCCGTTATCGTGTGAAAGCTCCCCAAACAAACAAACAGACTACTTTTCACTTTTATATATTGGTAAGGATATCTACATGGGTCTAAACAATATTTACCAAGTTTCATGAATGAACCTATGTATGTATGTATTTGTATGTAAGTTTTTTCACGTATTTCTCAGAAACAATAATTCTTTTTGTGATAGTTTTGGTATGTTTCAACTTATGGAATAGCTATTAGGGAAGTACCTGGGGTTTTATTCTTAGCGAACGGAATTTACGGAACAGATTATTTTTTCTTATGTCTACTTATACGAAACTAAAAAGCAGGAAATTAAAACTAATTATAAACTAAACATAAGTTCAAAAACATAAGTCTGACAACGGTCGGGTAAAAAATGTATATCTATGTGGATGTTATACCATAGCATCGCCCCTATTTGTCCGATTTTGACAAGTGGGATATCAATCGATTCGTCTTTAGCTATAGAGTGTCATAGGCTATTTTTTTACATAACTACTCCAAGGCAAAGGAAGGGTTATGTGTTCAAACTAAAAACTTTGCCCGATTTTGACAAGTAAGGTATCAATCGATTCGTCTTCGTCGCAAGAGTGTCTTGTTAAATAAACCCCTTATTTTTCCACCTGTACCTAAAACTACGTAAACTAGCAACGGTCCACTGCGCGCCATCGACAACCTACGACGCAGTTTTACAACCTAGCCCACAGTTAATGCATTATTCAGAAGCAATAATTCCAACATGGTCTCGGTCTTTAAGATTTATGGTCACATCAAACGCGTTATCGTACGCGAATACGTTACTGACGGATTGTTCTTGGGTGTTCTCATTGTCTATGCCGCACTATAAATTATTATTGTACTATCTCACTTGAGATACCTACTAATCAGTAAAACACAATTACACACAACATAACTAGTAACAACTTAAGTTAGGTGGTACTTCCACACGAGCACAGTCTCTGCCGACTTTCAAGCTGTTGGTTAAAGTCTTTTACTTATCTGAAGACGTGTCTATTTGATTAGATCTTATTGTGTGTAGCTGGTATTATAGTTGTTTGTATTATGTATAATAATAGTTCAATATATGTTTAATATTATTGAACTTTTATGTTATAACTAAACATATTTATGTACTAGCTGTGCCAGCGTCTTAGCTCGCGTGATCATTTCTCCAGGTACTCAATGTGCTATTCCAAGACCTAAAATACCAATATACCAATAATTGATCAAAATTTCTTCAGCCGTCTAAATGTTTTTTTTTCGATTGCTCGGCTTCTACACATCGGATTGAGATACAATTTTTAAGTTAAACTCTAAGCTGCGAAAACGCATACAGACAGAAAGAAATACACCAATAAAAAAAAACGGTTTGATCTTCAGTATAGAATATAGAGTCTTTACATTAAAAACAAGATATTTTCAATGTACAGAATTGGACCTGTTACAGTTTTATTATAGGTATAGATATGTTAATCTATATATATATCTATATACTTTTTTTTGGACCATACTCTGTATTCGATTCTGAAGCCAAAACTGTATTTTTTTCATTTTTGTCTTTCTGTCTGTCTGTCTGTCTGTACCTTGGCTAAGCATCACACCGAAACTACTGAATGAATTTATATGAAACTTGGTATGATGTGAGTTCATATTACGAGGTAGGACATAGGCTACTTTTCATTCCGAAAAATGAAAGGGTTCCCGCAGGATTGAGGTTTAAAAATTTTTCAAAAAACACTTACCACTCTGAAACTACTGGACGGATTTTGATGCAATTTGGTGCAGTTATATATATATGTAATATATGATGGGATCAAATTCAGGTTACTTTTATCCTAAATAATAAAGAGTTCCTGTGGGATAATGTCCCAAATTTCTGTATTTTTTTTTGGTGCCGTTCTGTTTTCAATACTAAATCAAAACTGTATTTTTTATAAGTTTTGGACTTCTGTCTGTCTGTCCGTCTGTCAGTCTGTACCTTAGAAGTGCATCACGCCGAAAATACTCAATGAATTCAAATGAAATTTGGTGTGATTTGAGTTCATACTTCGAGGTAGGACATTGGATACTTTTCATCCCGAATAATTAAAGTGTTCCTGCAGGATAGGCGTTTTGAAAGTTATTTAAAACAACACGTATCACGCTGAAGCTACTAGATGGATTTTTTTGAAAATTGGTACATTCATAGTTTATATAATGGGTAAAAATTGAGGATACTTTTTATCCCGAAAAATAAAGTGTTCCTGCGGGATAATGTCCAAAATTCTGTGAATTGAAGATATAATGTAATTTTTTTTTTGAGGCCGTTCGATATTCAATACTAAAGCCAACATTGTATTTTTTTATTTATGTCTGTCTGTCCGTCTGTCTGTATGTACCTTGGCAGCGCACCACGCTGAAAATACTCGATGAATTCAAATGAAATTTGGTATGATTTGAGTTTATGTTGTTATGTTTATGGGATATGTGTTTTTGTTTTTGTGTGTTTTTTTTGGAAGTTACTCTATTTTCGATAATGAAGCCTAAAATGTATGTTTTTTCATTTTTGTCTCTTATAAGAACACACTGAACAAGATACAGACTGACAGATGTCAGTCTGTATCTTAGCCACGCATCACGCCGCCAGAACTACTGGATGAATTCAAATGAAACTTGGTATGATTTGAGTTCATACTACGAGGTAGGACATAGGATACTTTACATATCGAAAAATTTATGGGTTCTCGCAGGATATGGGTTGAAACTTATTTAAAAGAACACATACCACGCTGAAACTCATGGACGGGTTTTGATGCAACTTGGTACTGTCTTAAGTTATATGATGGGTACAAACTGAGGACACGTTTTATTCCGAAAAAGTAAAGGGTTTTTGCGGGGGGTCCAAAGTTATGTTAATATTTAAGTAATAAAAAATATTTTTTGAATAGTTCTCTATATTCGATACTGAAGCCAAACTATTTTACTTTTTAATTTTGTCCGTCTGTTTGTCCCTATCTTGACCGCGCATTGCACCCAAACTGTGCCCAAACTACTAAATGAATTCAAATGAAAAAAATGCTCTTGGGTGCTTAAAAAAGGTATTGAACAAGTATTTTTTTTGTTAATCGTGTCTTTCATTCTGTTTGTCTGTATGTTTGTTTGTTCATGCATCACGTAAAAACTACTGGACCAATTACAATGCGGTTTTCATTGTTAGATAGCTTAGGGTTTTATTTAAATCTGGTGTAATTGGTATCTCCATCCGGTGAGTTAGAAGCCGAGCTATTGATAAAAGTATTTTTGACGGCTGAAGAAATTTTGTTCAAATGTTGGTATAATGGTCCTGGAATAGCACATTATGGTACATTGAACCCAAAGAAAAGACCATGCGTGCGAAGCCGCGGGTACAGCTTGTAGTATATATGTTTTGTGTAGGTATGTATTATTATTTAGTATAGTTTATAGTTTATTAATGTTTTGTATTTAATTTTTTTACTACGCGCCACCGAACGATAACTTTTACATCCATGTATTTTTTCCATCCAAAGGTTGCCTGAAAGAGATTACTATTTAGCAATAAGGGCACCCATTGTGTTCTTATTTTTTATTTTATTTCCTTTATAATACCTATATTTTATTGGGGGAGGCCTATGTTTAGCAGTCGACTTCTAAAGGCTGACATGATGATGATGATTATGATTACCTACATCTTTTGAATCTCTATCAAGTACAGGTCCGATCTTGTATGGATTACTGCTGCCACCTCTGGGACGGTTCTGCTATGTATCAGCTCGAGGCTTTGATACAATTAAGAGACATGCTATGAGGGTCATCGGGGACGAAACTGGTAAAGTGTTAGCTTCAAAGTCTGGCGCATCGACGTGAGGTCGCAATTATACATATTGCACTATGGAGAGTGTGCAAGAACTGCACAATTTGATTCCCTCATCATCTTTCCATCACCGTACGACTAGACTATCGGCAAAGCGTTGAAACACCTCGCATAAGAGCGAAGCGGTACGCTTCTTCATTTATTATAAGAACTGCAAAGGAGTGAATGCCTCGTCAGTGTTTCCGGTAAAATATATTCTAGGTGTATTCAAAAGTGAATAAGTAGGTATCTACTAGGCAAACGTGCTACAACTTCAACTACATCATCGCTTTCCATCAGGTGAGGTCGTGGTCAAACGATTGCCTAGACCGAAATAAAAATACTGCATTAACACATTCAATTTCAGCATACTTTCGACGCTTTTTTTTGTAGTTAAGAGCATTTATACATCATCATCATCAGTCTATATTCGTCCACTGCTCGTTGGCCTTACCTAGTGAGTGCGACTGAGCTCGATCTTCAGCTCTCCTCACTCAGTCCGTCCCTGCCAAATGCATTTAGCAAATCGACCTGGGCGGTGCGGGCGACGGGAGCATTTATTAGGACTTGAAGTCTTTATTTATTAAAACACCTCTGGGAGGCCCAAGTGGCCAACTGCCAGAAACTTTGGGAAACATAGGGTTATGATTTCCAAGTTTCTGGCAGTCCCTGGGCGTCTAGAAAACCTCATTGTAGTCTAGCTAGCAAATTTTGTCACCGCACGATGTTGTGACCACAAAAACTGCTAAACCAAATAGTACTGAATTTTGTATATTTATCAGTTGCTGTTCAGGAATCTTAGGTGAAACAATTTTGTAGTTATGTTTTTTTTTATTGTCTTCTATAGTGTTGTTTCATGTAAGCCAGAGAGCGAAGCAGCTGGCAGAAGCTATTACAAAAATACAAATAGGTACAAAATAGTAAATATAATTCTCAACGCAAATCACCAAGATTTCCAAATTAAATTATCACACAAACAAATCAAATTAATTAACAACGACTATGACCTAAACGCAAATTGGTTTCGAGTCGTGAGCATCGAACGGCCAACAACGGCCTGTGGGCTGTGTTTAATCTCCGTCTATGAAATTCCCTTGAAATTGGTCGTTGTTTCGGCGCCTAGAGGAACGACTTGCGGCTTTGTAATGACTACTAACTAGTCTGGTGGGCAAATTGACCCCTTGGTCTTCAACCACTACTGTAGAAGGAACGGTACACTCATCAGTTTGGTACGATTTTTAACTTCTTTGTTTAGAAACCGTTCTTGTGCCCAAAAATTATACAAAAAACCTAAAATAGTTCCCGGACCTATTAATATTATTACTGCGCTTTGCAGTCAACAGCTATCATCCATAAAACCCCTAGAAATAGATTAATTTGTAAATTGCAACCGGTTGTCACAAACTTCATTTGGTAGTTACTAAACAGCTACCAAACGCTGAAACCCCTATCAAAATACGGCCAAAAGTTTTAGAGTTTAGCGGATACAAAAACAAACTAAATTCTAATAACAATATTTTCGAGTTTAATGATCTTTGTATAGTTGAACCTAACTACATTTACAAAAATATTTGTTAGTTATTTAAAAATTTACAAAAAATTACGATTTAGACACTAAATCGTATAAACAATGTGGACCTAGGTTTTAATTGTCATCGCCACGAACATTGCACAAGAGGGGCGTACTGCATCGCGATCTCGCAGCGTAACCTCCTGACCTGAACAAAAGCGTCGGACACGCTCAACACTCAGGATGATGATGTCGACACTAAAACGAGAGTCTTTCCGTTTGTAATATAAAAAAAGTGTCAAACTAAACTGTTTAAATATTTATTGCCAGCCTTATTAACTTCTTCACGGGTTGTTCAGTCCCAGGCTTTTCCTCAAGCTTCACAAATTTAAATCCACTGACCTTCAACGCCTGCTATCACAAATCCGTAGTAATTTGTTCAACAGCCACCCCCAGAGACAGACATCGTGGCTCGCTTCACGTCGAGAGCCAGTTCAACATTCTTGAGAACATCGAGGAACATTGTGTTTTTTTTTTCGTTAATTATTTTGTTCGTTGAATGGACTTGTTTAAATAATTTGATTGTGGTCTCAAAATTTGAGTTTGATGTGTCAGCTTAAACTCTGACAAAAACAGACTCCATGGAAAAAAGCCTCCATTCTCCACCGCAACTAAATGACCTGTATTTACTCGTTATTGTCAATTATTGTGTCTTTAATTATCGTAAGCACAGTATTTGTTAGGCACCTCCGCAATAATTATGAGACAATTTCTATTAAGTTGTGAAATGTCATTTGTTATGAATAAATAAACACGGTGGAGTTTAAAGGCGGTCCAATTATTTGATAACATATGAGATTTCATAGTCTTCCATTAATTTTAGACACAATGTTTCTTACAGGCATTTGATCGGCATCATTGACCGTATCGATTGATGGTATAAAATCACCGGATAAAGTTATTTTCTTTTATATCGGTTCGTTTACCGGCTGAGGCAAACAATAATTCAAAAATCTTTGAAAGCAGTTATAAATAATCAAAAATAACGGAATGTTTATTTTGAGTACAATTTGATATCCTTAACTAAGGTACTTTCTCTCCACCTTTAAATTCTGCCCTGTATGTAATTCGAATTAAAGTTTTTTTATTCCATTGAGTGACGAGACGAGCAGGTCGCTCCTCTGATGGTAAGCACCACGCCTGCCCAAAACAAAAGTTTCAAAATCTTGCGCGGCACTGCACTGCACTCGTCACCCTGAGACATTAGTTTTAAGACTAAAATTTAGACTAATTTCGCCGAAATCATTGTCTTTCAAACCGAAACACAAAACAAATTACACACATTTTGACAGATATTCAACGGCCAAGCAGTGGCAATTGAATATCTGGCCAATTTGTAGTACTTCTTCAGGCAGACTAGCGAAATATGCCTGCCACTACCACTACAGAAATAATAATTTAAATTTTAATGTAAGAAAACTTTGGCTTGGCTTTTTTATTTATTCTGTGCCTTTATGTTGACCCTCTAAACTAGTAGTTAGAAGTAGTAACAGCTATTGTGTTGTAGTCGTAATCCAAATCTAAAAAAAAAACTTGTTACCTTTCCAATAGTCAACATTAGATGCATCTACATATGAAAGTAAGGAAGAACCAAGTTCAAACATTACTTAGAAGTCCTTAACTGATGTTAAAACAAAAAAAAACAATAGTACATACTCGTAGCAGCAGCGATCCTCAAGTTGGAACATTTTGGGCAACCCTGAGGCACAGGGACACATTGAGGTTACTTTAGTTACCGATACCGGGTCGTAACTCGGTCAGCGGTTGGACCTTTACTGCTCGAAACTATTGCTTTGTTTGCGCTACCGTAATTAGTAACTCTCTAAGGTTGTGATTGAAAACTGCTTGGAAAGGCTTTGGTGTACATGTTAACTCCTTAACTGCGAGCCTTGATGAGAAAATAGTCTGTTGCGTAATTTTTGTCTTGTGAGTTGCAACTGTTGAAATGTTGGTAATGCAAGCGACAGTGTAGTAAAAAGAAAACAAAATTCCGTTCCCTGCTCATGCGCAACTCTTTAGTTTCCTTGCCGTTTGATTTGAATTGATGATTTGTATTTATCGTATTGTATTGTATTTATTGTACGAGATAACCACGCAGCAGTCATCACAAGGCTTTAATAAATACATCTTCCATTAGCTCATTAAAACATCTCCCACAAGATAATAACATCGCCTATATCCAAAAAAGCCAGGAATCCCGGATCAAACCGCCTCTCTAACAATTACTATCAACACGAACCTGCCCCCAAAACGTAATGTTTTTGTCACACAAAGCTACCCGGATCAAAAGGGGCCGCCATTGTGTTGTCACGTTATGCTGCATTATTCAATTGGCTACACGATAGTATACAAGATGTTTGTGGAAGAAATGGATACTTGTGGGTATAATGGCATATCGAAAGGTTCTTCGTGATTCTAATGTTTCTTACATACTATGTATGTTTTTCGGTAGAATAATATGTCTTAAAATTAAAGCTTTTATGCTGTAGCCATGTCATGACAAAACATAGAATGGGCTATCACAATTAAGATTCTGTGCTGTTAACCGTTGAGGAGTTCCCTAGTCACGATCTAACCCTGAGTGCAGCAACCCTGTCATGGTAAAATTTAAAACGATTTATCATACTAAAATGCGTGTCGGTGCTGTTGACGAGTTTGCTTTATCTGGATACCATGTCATGGTAAAATTTGTAATCGGCTATCATAATAACATACGTACACAAAATTTCGTGTCTGTGCTGTTAACTGTTGAAGAGTTCCTGTATCTGGAGCTAATCCTGTATGTCAATTCAGGTCATGCTTAACATAAACATGCATTGTCATCGGAACTGAACAAACATGTAAAAATTCAACTCCATAGGGGAGGTTAGTAGTTCTATTTCAGCTTGCAAGATTCAATCTAAGCAAACATACATTCAAACATTGCAAATTAAATAAAAGCTTTTACACGGTTTTAATTTTAATAGTTTACCACCAGACTGTTCTTGTCCCTATAGAAGTGTTCCGTAGTCAAACAAAAAACCCTATTAGTTTCCTCCATGTCCGTCTGTCCGTCCGTCTGTCAGTTTGTCACAGCTATATTATTGAGAAACTATGAACACTACAATTTTGAAATTTAGCACATGTATAGATAAGCCAGTAAGCAATAGGTGTATAAAAATATATTGTACTAGTGACTCGCCCTGGCTTCGCACGGGTAGCGCTCGAATCGCGGCATTTTCATTAAATAATTAAAAATATTCCTGTAAGCGTAATTCAAAATCTTTGTCAGCCTCTGTCGTGGTATTAATTGACCATAGACAACTGCATTACTCTCGTACTTGACAGACTTATTCTTTTTTCGTTTCCATGGCAACATGTCATTCCGTTCTGTATTTTTGACCGAACGAGCGCGAAGCGCAACGACGGGTTTCAAACATATATATTTTTCTTCTTCACTTTACATTTGTTTGGGAGACATTGAAAGAGAGAGTCACTCGAAAAAAATATGTTTTCTACACTAATATTATAAAGAGGTAAGATTTGATTGTTTGTATGTTTTTTGTAATGCATTGACTCAAAAAATACTGAACCGATTTGAACTAGTGGCTCTTTGAGCTGTAGACCTCGCGAGTCTGTCTCTGCATAGCTTAAAACTGATTAAATGTCAGAACATTTTTCAAAATGGCTGTAATATGTTTTTTTACGTTTTCAACCCTCATATTACGGCCATTTTGAAAAACTTCGAAAAACTGAATCGACAAAAAAACCTTAAAGTTACTACCTTACAAATAAAAAAAGAACTATCGAAATCGGATTAAATGTGGCGAAGATATTCAGTAGCCCCCTTTTTACCCTTTTTTGGGGGAAGTCCCCCAAAAATCAAAAATCCCTGACGACTAGAAAATTCGCTTAACCTTCATACCAAGATCGGTTGAGAAATGCGACCTGTACCTAGAGGAGAACAGCCGGAAATCCGGAGCAACATCCGGACATACGAAAGAATTTTTGCTGAAGCTGAAACAGAGACACTTCGCACATACTTCGCACTCGCTCGATCAAAAAGAAACAAAAAAATATTTAAAAAAATCTAGGTTACTAACTCATAATACGAATTTACTAACAAAGTTATCACAGCTGTCTAAGGTTTACTAGTTTACGAGATATAGCCGAGCAAGATATCACATTTTATGCCCGCGTAAACTCTGAACAAATTCCATAGTGAGAGACAGCATCTAACCGTAAAACAACTTTGTTGGCGTATAACGTAAAAACTACAGGACCAATTGCAATGCGGTTTTCACATTTACGTAGCTTAGGGTCCTGACTACGGAATCCGAAAGGCCTCCTCACACCTAAGAAAAATCAGCTCGCTTACTGCTTGACATTCGCTAGTGATGTGGTACATCTGAACCTAATTAATAGGTGAAAAGCAGATGCAAGAACACGTTTTTGATTTAAAAACTCATGTAAATACCTCTTAGCAATCGCGAGGTATGCGGATTGAAAATAAATTTTAATACGTTGCAATATGGTATAATATTCCATCTGACTTATTTGGCTTGTTTTGCACTAAGTTTCTACATATTTTTGATAAATAGAAAAATAAGTTTTATCTCGTGGTAATACAGTTCATTGTCAATTATTTGATAACTCATTTAGTGAAATAAAATCTAAGAAAATTTGAAAAATTTTAGATCGATTTTCTAAGCCGCACTTACTGATATTTCCCATTAGAAAATAGATCTTATTAGTATATTAGCAAAGCATATTTTAAAAATAGCACAAAAGCAGTAATTTTAAGGTCGAATTTAGCAATTTCTTCGGCATGCATTGTTCGTTTTGTTTAATCCGTTCATAAAATTATCAGCACGAGGCGCGCAATGTTTACGTTAGTTTATTGAAAATAGCGTAAGTTTCAACAACATGTATCATATACATCACGCGATATCTAGACCTATTTTATGTGAGTCATTATAAAAAGAAAGCCTTGAAACTGCAGGTATTTGTTCCTTCCTAGGTTTCACGTTTAAAAATCAGAATGTAAAATAAATCCTATACTACGGTAATACAGTTTATTCTCAATAGTTTAACACCACAAAAAGTAAAATCCAAATTGTGAAATTTTAGATCGATGTTCTTAGCCGCACTTACTGATATTTCTCATTAGAAAATAGATCTTATCAGTATATTATCAAAGCATATCTTTTAATAGCACAAAATTGCCAAAAGCTAGGTTGCAGTTAGCCGATTGTCAGATGTACATCGACTCTTTTCTTAAATCCGCTCAAGAAATTATTAGCACGAGTGGAGTAATGTTTAGATTACATAATTCAAATTGACACTGATATTTTATAATCTACTGTTTCATTGCGCTATTAATACAAGTAGCTTGTGAAAGACATTTAATAAATCGAGCAATGGAAAATGTGGAAAACTTACCTACGTCAATACTTTGACATAAGTAAGTAAACGCCCATTTTATGTCATCAAGCTCCGCCTTCAAATATTTTGAATTACGCTTACTGGCCGTGACGCTCCGCCTTTCTTATAGTTTTGAGCCAATCATACCAAATGAAACCTTATGGGCAGTCTTATTTGTTATAATTGGCTCAACGTCATCGACACATAAAAAGAACACATGGAAAAATAAATCATATACTATGGTTATACAGTTTATTATCGATCATTTCATACCAAATTAGGTGAAATCAAATTTTCGAAAATATTCGCATCCACTTTCTCAAATAAAATACCGTCATTTGATATTCAAAAAAATAACTTATCACATTACATTAAATCACAATTTTCTAATAGCACAAATAAATGGTTATTTTTAAATATTTTGCTAAAAAAACCTACAAAACCTTGCAGACGAACGGCACTTATTAATGTCAATTGCAACCAGCATCAGTTGGAGTGACGGCAATAGAATGTTAACTTATGTAAAGATAAACAATAATAAGCTACATATTCTGCTACACTAATCAACTTCAACACATATATTTTAAAGAGAAAAAATTTGATTGCTTGTATGTTTATTTGTTGGTTTTAATGTATAAACTCTAAATACCCTAAACTGATATTAAAAATTCTTGCATTTATAAAATGCTTCATTACCAGCGAGTAACATGGGCAATATTTTATCATTCAAAAAATTAGAGATCCCTACGAAAATTGCAATAATGTAACTCAAGGTATCAAAACTATGCAAAAATGATGATTACTTGCTGTATAAGGAATGTAATGACATGTTGCCGTGGAAAATAAATAATAACAAGTCTGTCAAGTACGTGAGTAGGCAATAGCCTTTCGTTTAAACTCACTACTGCAAATGATTTTGAATTACACTCATTGCTGGGTTTTTTAGAAATTACGACATATAAATGCTAAAAGTGAGAAAATTCCGCGATGTGAGCGCTTACCGTGTAAAGCCGGGGCGAGTCACTAGTAAACCTATAAAACAGAACCGTGATGTACCTGATGACTGACTTACTGATTGACAGACAACGCAGAGTCTAAACCGGTGGATCTAGAGATTTAAAATTTGGAGCATAAATTCTCTGAGTATTCAAGAGGTGTATTCAGCTCAGCTCTATGATGTACCGAATATATATTGTTTGTCAAAAGACGGGGTTTAACGTGGCAGGATGCACAGAGGATAATCAGAAAAACATATGTTTTTGTGATCTTTAATTCGGTATAACTCACGATTTGTACGTGGCGTATACGTTTCACGACAAACAAATGGCCATGCACCTAGACAAAGAACCAACCGCTTTTATATTATTAAATTATGATGATGACACTTTGTAAATATAGTCAAAACACAAAAAACTATGGTACAAAAAAAACGACTTCAATTGGATTAACTAATAACTAAAATTACTAATCTAATTTTGATTCAATTTAAACATTACTATACTGGAAGTCTTGTTTCTCAAGTAAAAACCATCATCTAATTCGGTTCAGAAATCCTTATATATAAGAGAACATAAACTATAAAACAAATAGATTTTCTAATTAAAAGAACTGAACCAATTTTGATGAAATTCATATGGGACAATACTGAAAGTTTACTCTTTTGAATATAACAACAACAAAATCAAAAATCCAAATCGGTTTAGAAATCTTAAAAAGGCAATATAAACACAAAATCAAATGGATTTACTAAAAAAAACACAATTTATTGTCGAACAACTACTGAACCAATTTTGATAAAATTTATATGAAATCACTTGGAGAGTATAAAAACAAAGGTTTCAAAGTTTTTTTTTTGGTATGCAAATAAATTGGTGTACATACATAAAAAAAAAACATACACGGTCTCTTTTTGTGAAGTCGTTTATAAAAACACTTGTTTAATAATATTTGAAAATTCATCTTTAAAGCGGTGAACGGGTATGGCAAAGTTTATATGAAGAAACATTAGGTATTTGTTGAAAGTAGAGTACGGATTTAAATGAAATTTGATATAATATATTGCAAGGAATATCACGCTAAGAGGCGGAACCTAGCAGCTGGTGGTGAGATGGCATGAAAAGATGGCGGGAATGAAACGCCACTATTCCGTCGGCAGTCAAAGGTGTTCAATTATCTCTCAATTGCGTTCCTTAAATTTCCCTTATTTAATTTCTAAAAGTATTTCATGTATAATAAATTTGTTTTGTGAAGTATAATTGACTGAGCGAGCGCAAAGTACGAGCGAAACATCGTTTCAGCTTGGGTATAATTGCCTTCGTATGTTTGTCCGGATCTCTGTTCTCCTCAACAGGTCGCATTTCTCAATCAATCTAGACGAAACTTAGAATACAGGTTTGATGAGATTTTAGAATTATTTAAAATATTTAGCATTTTTGATTTACTTACCCCAAAAAAGAGCAAAAAAGGAGCTAATGAATATCTTCTTCTTATATGATCCGATTTCGATGGTTCTTTTTTATTTGAAAGATAGAACTTTAATGTTAGTCTCATAAAAAAATTGGTGAAGATTTGATAAGGATCTTCGGCGTGAGTAGCAGAAGAGCTCCTCAAAATGAAGTAAATTACTCACTTTTAGGTTTCTACCAGTAGAATCAGCCCTTTACCTACTAGGTACGGATTGATGGAGCTCCTTGGTTATAATGTTAGTTTTACAATAAGGTAACTAGATAGTGCTACTGTGCACCCTTAGATTGATTGAAAAAAAGATTGTGCACGCGAGGTCTACAGCCCACAGATCCACTAGTATAAAATTATGTGTGATCTTGTATACTTTTTAATAAACCCGCATCTGGTTGCTAATAATATAATGTACTAGATTTTGCCCGTGACTTCGTCAACGCGGACTACACAGTTTATCGTGAAAAAAGCATCCTATGTTCATCTAGGATATTAAAAACCAATGCAAAAGTGTAGCATCAACGAACGCTCTTGTTTTTTTTGACAGACTTGTTATTTTTGCGTTTCCATGGCAATTGTTTTTTACAGCGAGTAATCTACATTTTCCAGTTTCCCATGGAAACTTATCATTTTCTAGAATAAAAAATATTCTATGTTGGTCTCTATATTGTACAGAATTTATTTGCAAAGATTCATCTATTCGGATCGGCTGCTTTGGCATTAAAAATCCCCAAACAAAAAAAACAAACAAACAAAGATACAACGATTCACATTTATATATTCATGTGGATATTTCACCCATTTTTTCAGTCCCAGTATTTTTTCTGATGGAGAAGTTGTCGCAGGAATCACAGGGGTTACCCCCTGTGATTCCTGCGACAACTTCTCCATCAGAATGTGACTAGTTCACTTTTTGGAAAAAGAGGGGTTCAAAAAGATTTGATGAACTATTTCTTCAAAAAGCAACCACAGAGGAAGTGGACTTAGCAAAGTTCCGATGGTGTGACTAAAAATGAGATTGATTTCATCATGACGAGTGTCGCGAGGCGGTCCCCGGGTTTGGGTTGCTCCCACTATTCCAGGACACAAACCTTTTTGACACAGAATTACAGGAACTTCCTTCCGCTTGATACTAGCACACGGCGGGAGCAGACTCGGCAGGCCAGAGTCTGATATCAAGCAAGCCGCGCGAAGCCGTTCATCGAGTGCAACGCGATCGGGCGCTGCAACTCAATGATGTTCCTCAAACCAGAGCAGCAGACTTTCAGTTTTTTTTTATATTAATGTTAGCGAAGGAAGGACGAAAGATATATTTTGCAAATGAAATCAATGAAAGCACATGTTCAGGGATGTCTTGTAACGAATTATATTAATATCAATTAAAATATTCGTTTATAGTATGTAAAGTTACGTATTGATTTAATTCTAATGAAAATTAAAGTACGTTATAGAGCTGGAGCGATGTGACCTCGAATCCTCAAATACACGCCAAATAGAAAAGGCAATTGAGCAAAATCGGGGGAATTGATTACCCAGTAATTGAGTAGATCCCATCTGACGAAGCTCAAGACCAATAATGGCAAAACAGTCGTCTCTAAGCCAGTGATCCTTTCTGAGATTGAAGACCAATATGACCGAATTCCCGCGCAATACTGACCCGCCACTAAACTGACGAGCTGCCAGACGTCAGCCTAGACGCGATTGAGATGGCGCTCAAATAACTTAAGAATAGAAAGGCCCATACCACAGTGCCTGAAGACAAAAGTTTTCAATCAGTCATGACCTACGGTGCCAAAATGTGGACACTCACGGTCAAACTAGTCCACAAATTTAAGGTCACTCAGCGAGCTATGAAGAGAGCTTTGCTTGGAGTTTCTCTGAAGGACAAGATTCGTAATGAAAATATCCGACGGATAACCAAGGTAACCGACATAGCTGATAGGATAAGCAAACTGAAGTGGCAGTGGGCTGGTCACATTTCCCGAAGAACCGATAACCGTCGGGGTAGACGAGTTCTCGAGTGGAGACCACGTTTAGGCAAACGTAGTGTAGGACGCACTGTGGCCAGGTGGAGTGACGACCTGCGTAAAGCGGCTGGAAGAAAATGTGGCTGGAAAAAATGGATGAAGAGAGCTGAAGACCGACTCAGTGACTTGCATTAGGAGACGCCTACGTCCAGCAGTGAACAGATATAGGCTGATGATGAGTATAAATATAGGATAAGTTAAATACTTGACTAGTAGATTGTAAGGGTGCATATAGATGCACCCTTACAATTAAAATATTAGAAAAAATAAAAAAAATAAAATAAAATTTAGTTGCATATAGATGCAACACACCTATATGCTACAATAATGTTGTAATCCCAGCGTAAAAAAAAACTTTGTTGGCGTATAATGTAAACACTACTCATGTAATAACTACAGAAACGATTGCAATGTTTTCACTAATAGGTAGCTTAGGGTCTTGGCCACGGAAGCCTAAGTCTATGCGTGTCCAACACGTACTTATCATAGCAACATCACTTTATTATCGCATCGGGCTGCGGCTTCCTGGTCCTATCCCGTCTATTTTCCAGCAACTATAAGTTTCTCAAGGTTTTTTAAGGTTATTCCTAGCAATAGTCCGAAATACTCGAGTAGTGATTTGAGGCAGATGGTTGAGAGCCTTATTAAAATGTTGTAATGTTTTAATATATATGCGTTAGTCCGATGTACTCTCTGAGGAAATTCCAACATCTTCGTACCTACTTTTAGTTATTCTATGCTATCATAGTGCAACAACGCTGGAGTGTTGGTGAGATACAGGCGGTGCACATACTTTTTATTCATATAAATATTTAGAAAAAACTATACTTACACGAGCTAAGTAGCGGGTCGCTAGTCACTACGGTGTCGTTCGCTATCCACACATAAATAAAAATAAAAAACATATATATATATATAAAGGTGACAACGTTTGTTTTTTTTATTTGGCGAGTTTTAACGCGACGGATTTTGATGAAATTTGGAATGGACATAGCTTTATACCCTGGAGTAACACATATAATACTTTTTATCCCGAAAAATAGTAAGTTTCTACGGGAAAACTGGAAAATTTCGATTACTTGCTGTAAGGAACGGTTGTCATGGAAACAAAATAATAAAAAGGTCTGTCAAAAAGCATAAAGAGCGTTGGTGGCAAAGAGAATACAATACGTAGGTGGTTTACTTTTCCATTGTTTTTCAATAACCTAGATGAACACATGATGCTTTTTTCGCGATAAATTGTAGCCCACTCATACGACGTCGCGGGCGGGTCGCTAGTTTTAAAATATTTCCAGACACGCGAAAAGTCCACGGTTTGCCTCCCAACTCGCAGCTACTCTGTCGACGGCATTGTGCCGTTCGTCTGAAAGAGCCCTGTGGCATCACCAAGGTCGACTATGGACCATGTTTTCTTCACATTGCCACTGCCACTTACTTGGTGTCTAAAGATACTTGTACACTATCTTATTATTGTGTAATATTAGTTATTATAACTAACAACATGTTATTATGGACTTTGTGTCGGACAAGATAGATAGATAGATAGATAGATAATACTTTATTGTACACCAGTTTCCAATAAAATACTACAAATAGGAACAATCTTATAACAAAAGTAAAACGGGTGGACTTATCGCTAAAAGCGATAAAACCTCTTCCAGTCAACCTTGAAAGAAATAATTGAGTGAGTGAGACAAGCAACAGCCTCATAGGTGAACAGATGGTGAGCATGCCCCAGGATGATTATGACAATGATGAAATTAAACTGAATTTGTTGTAGTTATATTATTTAGATGATGTTGCTATGATAATTACTATCATCATCATCATCATCAATGTCAGCTTCAAATGCAGGGCATAAACCTTCTCCCTCTGACACTATCATCTCTGCCTTCAGCCAATCTTTGCTAAGGTCATATCAAATTTAGCTCGACCCCTCGTTGTTGCACTGGTCTTCTACGCGGGGCCACCAATCTATCAGTGACCTACTTCACCTGCCATCAATGCATCTTGCTATGAGTCCTTCTCATCGCCACTTGAGGTTTATGTCTTTCACCTTGGTTCTTCTTTGGATCTCCGTTTTTCGCACTCAGTCGCTCAATGTGAGCTTAGAAACATATCTACTTAAATAAAATAAGAAATCACATGGTGCAGTATTGGGACCTACTTAGCTAGAGAAAAATAGAATTCTGTTAAAAATTGAAACAGGTGATATCACTTTCAGATATCGTCACAAAAAAGAGCAGCGGGAAAAATGTTTTAACCAGTTCTATAAAATAATTGTTTAGTTGGTTTTACCTACGAATAAGTAATAAGTCAGGAAATGTAACAGCGTTAAAAAAATGACCCAACAAAAGTCGTGCCCAAGTAGGTGAGGCTTAAAAGTCGTGTCCAGGGCGTCATCATTCGGACATTTTACATGCAAGCGAGCACACGTCATATCTTCGCGTACGTTTTAGTTTAACATTGTGAACTACTGTTGTGAATCATCATGCCAGCATGTGTTGTGAAGTGGTTCAGGAGCCATACAAGATTAAAATGTCCAGGGATCACTTTTCACTAGTAAACAGTTGCAAAATTATAATTATATTCAAAGATGTTCAAATACGTTATCAAACCGAGATGGTCAATACTATGCAAAATGAAGTCAGACAATTTTTGCATAATAAAAAAAACTCGAATACTGTTGTTACTCGACAAAGAGTAACAGTATATACTAACTCCTTGAAACCAGTGACCAAAATTCAGTCCAAAACTGGATTTCTAGGACTCCTCATTATGTATTTTAAGTTTTAAACTACTTTTTGCACGGCTAGTAGAGGTACAAATATTGAAATTTATTTTAGCATATAAATTTAGCCAAGATCATATTGAGTTGTTTTTTGGAGTGGTCAGCAACCACGGACGGTGCAACAATAACCCAAACGCCCGACAGTATATGGGAATATATAAAAAAAAAATACTGAACTTGAACCTCAGCTGAAAATTCACAGGCAACAGAGGACCATTAGAGGACATTCCATTCTCAATTTTTTAGAATCCGTCTTCACTACATTCCGAAGAAAGATTATGTTTTAATGTCTTCTAAACAAAAACTTAATAAATTAATTATATTTCGCGGTACATAGAGTTCAATGAAAAAGTAAGCCAAAAAAAAAACATTGTCCACTTATTGCATAACATCGTCCACGCCACTATGACTCAGCTGTCATAGCAGACATTGCAGCACGCGCGTGATCCAATCCCTGCTTTTGTTCTGAATTTAAACCAATCACCAAGCATGTCTATTTGTAACCTCGGAAGTGATTCGTATTTTGAATCATACGTCGTTTTGGTTTGAAGTAGGGGCACTTTTTATGTGGCATTTGTTCTGAATTAGAGTTCTTGACTTATTACTTATTCGTAGGGTTTTACCGTAAGAATTCCAATGTGTTCTTTTTAAATACCTCCTTAACTGTTATTTTGGACTGTTTCTATAAATATTTCTCAATCTTACATTGCAGTAGTACCACATCACTGCTTAGCAAGGTGGTGCGGGATGAATTTTAAAGAGCTAATGTAAGGCCGGCTCTGCATGTCCACATGGCCGGTTTTTTGCATACATTTCGTCTGATACAAAAAAAGACAATACTTGATTAAAAACGTTAAGCAGATAATTCGATTAATTACGTACGTGACGTGCCTGAACTTCCCGCTACGGTGAATACAGCGAGGCTTATCCCGCATCCTAAATAGGAACATACCAGCATTTTGGTCATACGCAGATTCTGCGAGCAAAATCTATAAAAATTCTAAAGCACTTATAAACTATTTTTAATTAACTGTCTTTGTTATATTTGTAGGTAGTTTACCGATTGTGAATCACCCTCTAAGTACCTGGGCCCCTGATGAACTAAACTGGCCATACATACTGTTACATAAAAACTTTTATTGTTTTCAACTTTTTAGTTATTTAGAATTTGGAACGCGTTTATTTATTTTAAGAACTTCTTTCGGGTTCGCGCCACTTCACATTTTTTTCGTGTTCGTTATCAAATTACAATATAGAATGGGGTGTTAAAGAAAATAGGATTGCAGTGATCGCCTTGCATAAAGTGTCTATGGAGCCGTCGGTCATATTCCAGACACTTCAAAAGCTTGGTATCAGCCGTATGTTCGTATATCGTACTATCAACAGATACAACAACACTCCTCTGTCGAAGACCAAAAAATATCGGGGCAGCCGCGCGCTGTTAGAACTACACAGGTTGTTAATGCTGTTAAATTCAGAATTCGTCGAAATCCCATTATGAAGCAAAAAATCTTATCGCGAGAAATGAAGATTCCCGCTAGGACTCTATCGCGTATTATAAAACAAGCTCGGTGCTTATCGTCTATATACAGAACATGCCCTAAATCAATCATTACAATTAAGGAGAGTAAATCGATCAAAACGCCTTCTGTCGCGACACACAGGTGAAAGGCACAGAAATATCCTATTTACCTATGAAAAAAATTGCACAAGAGCACTACGATAAACATAATGTTAAAGTGTACGCTGACAGTTCTAAATAAGCTGCTCAAGTGATTGGAAAGGTACAAAGTGGTCATCATCCTACGTCAGTGATGGTTTGGTGGGGCGTGTCTTGTCAAGGCGTCACAAAGCTACATTTTTGTGAAAAAGGAGTGAAAACTTCAGCCAAAGTGTATTTATTAAGAGAATGTCTTGGATCGTGTTGAGAAACCTCTCAGCAATACACTTTTTAAAAAAGTACCGTGGACTTTCCTGCAGGACTCTGTACCTGGTCACAAGGCACGAACTACCCAAGCCTGGCTTGAAACCAACGTTCCGGACTTTTTAAGAGCTGAAGACTGGCCCTCATCTAGCCCAGACCTCAACCCTTTAGACTCCAAATTATGGTCAGTTTTAGGACATGGCGACATTGAGTCTCTTAAAAAATCTCTGGGGCAAGCAGTGGCGAAATATCCCATGGAAACAGTGCGTAAATCCATAGATTCGTGGCCAGACAGATTAAAGGCCTGTATAAAAGCCAAAGGTGGCCATATCGTTTTTTCTTTTGCTAATACTTTAATAAATATGTACATATAAGTTTTAGTAATATTACATTACTTCATAAAAAAATGCATCTTCATTTGTAACAACTCATGGCCGGACTAGGTAGTACCGTCCTTTGGTCCTTTCACAAAGAATTTCGTATCGACTTCTGCATAATGAGTGTTTTTCCCACCATCTTATAGCCCCATAACATTCAGTATTATGACCATCACCAAAGAATGTACTAGCCGTTACTTTGCTTGATGTTCCCATCGGGGATGATTTGGGGCCATTATTCTTACATTACTGTCTTCCACTTCCGTCAAGATCGCAGCGCGTTGGAATAGAGTTGAAAAAAAACACAAAAATATAGAACAATAAAATTTTACTCGTATCATCTATATCTATACTCTATGTGAATAATAATAATCCCTACTAATATATAACAGTGAAACATTGTCTGTTTGTTTATGTATTTTGTTTGTTTGGGGTATTTTCACGACAAATGGGCCAGACCGATTTTGATAAAAAATTGTATGTAGATACTGTACACAACAGAAACCAACACATGGTAATTTTTATCCCGGAAAAAGACAATTGCCACGGGAAAACGAGAAAATATCAATTACTCGCTTTCACTCCACAACAGCTTTGATAGACTTTTAAATAGAGAAAATAGAAGATTTAGAAGACTGATTGATAGAGTTTAACGTACTCTAGGTACTGTACAATACAGAGATCAACGAAGGATACATTTATCTCGGAAAATTGAAAGTTCACACGGAAAACGGGAAAATTTTGGTAGACTGGTTTTACTCGCTTCCACTTCAAAACGGCTTAACCGATTATTATAAGATATTATACACCGTTTAAAAATATAATATTTTATATACCATAAAAAAGAAAAATCACGTGGGAAAATCGTAGCTCCAAAACAGCTTAACATTATGTCGATGAAATTTTGAACATACTGTACAATACCTGCAGATAAATATAAAATACATTCATCCCAGAAAAAGGTATGTGTAAGCGAAAAATCAGGAAAAATTTGGTATATTGATTGTACCTACTCGATTTCGCATGGAAAACGCCTAAATCGATTTCTGTAAAAATTTACAGATAGATACTGTACAAAATAAAGACTAAAATAGAATACTATTGATCCAGGAAAATATAAAAAACTCGCGGGAAAATCGTAAATATAAAACGGCTTAACATTATTTCGATGAAATTTTGAAGTAGGTACTGTACAATATAGATAAACATAAAAAACATTCATCCTGGAAAAAGGTAACTGAAAGCGAAAAATCAGCAACATTTTGGTATATTGGTTGTACTCACTAACACATCAAAACAATACATATAGATAGATAGGAAATAGGATACCTGTTATCATTGAATACGCGGGCAAAGGCGCGGGCGCAGCTTTTTAATCGACTTCAGAAAAGGAGACGGTTATATGTTCGGCTGTATGTATATATTTTTTTATATTCTAAAGCAGTATGTAACAATATATTTATACAAAGTAGCTATTTAAAATAAAAACAAGGGACTTAAAATAAATTACTCAACAAGAATATAACATTTTCATAAAGGATGTCTCTTGTCTGTTTGTTTGTTCGTGCATCACATAAAACTACTGGACTAAATGCGATGCGGTTTCCACTCTTGGTTAGCTTAGGTCTGGATTTAAAAACTAATATACTTGTTATCTCAATGCAAAGAGTAATCGAGTCAAGCAATCGGTAATAAAAACCATTTTGTCGTAAAAGAAGATTTTTGGAATACTTTTGATTCTGGAATAATACATAGGACCCTTAGATCCCAGAAAAATTACCACGCGGGCAAAGCAGCGAGTAAAGCAAGTAATTATAACAAAGCATTTAATAACAAAAAGTCTGTACAATGAAGATAATTTAAAAAATGATCTATAGGGGGTAAAATAAGACACTAAACAAGAATATAACGTTTTTAAAAATTGTGTCTATTAAAATAAATTTATTTTTTTAGAGCTGGATATGGTTTATATTTATATTCTTATACACAATATGGTAAGTATTATTATGGAATATATATATATATATATATATATATATATATTATACATGGGTATCTCGAGAATATTTATTATTATTATTGCATTGATTTCCTTTAAACATTTTAATTATAAAAATTGAGTCTGTCTGGATGTTTGTTCGCGCATCACGTATAAGATACTAGACCGATTATTCTTTACCCAATAATTATGGCTCGGCTTGGCACCGTTTTCAAAAAACTCATTCTTATCTTATGTTGTATTTATGCATTATTATTACGTTGCTAATTTCGAAAAAGTGATACTGTTCTGGCTCAATTGTAATTTTTTTTTTTCTTTTTAGTGGAAGTCGTTTTTTTTTTGGAAAAATAATTTATATTTTTTATTTTTATTGGCCTAAGCAAACATCAATAAGAATATATGCCAAAGAAAATAGTAGACACTCACTCACATTAAACTAAAAGCGTTGATAAATTAAAACCAAGGATTAATATAACCTACATATATTACAACTGAATTAGTTTTGACCATTTTCCATAATTTTGTTGTTGCATTCCTGTGACTACCTTCCGGCTCCATCATCAGACACTGAAAACCACATAAAGTCAAAGTCAAAGTATTTTATTGTAAATAGGCAAAAATAATAGCACTTTTACAAGTCAAAATTAACATCTCCCGAACAAAGAGATTTACATAAAATATTATAAAAAGATCAAATCAATCCAAATTTAGATAAACTAAGTATTCTTTGAGTTTGAAAAGGAAATTTCCCTTTCATTTGCCAACAGAGTTAAATCTCACACTGGAAAAGGAAATACCCTTCTGACTCTACCGGTGCTTCGGAAATACGCCCGTTAGAGAAGAGATATATAGCACCAGAGAACTCATCTAAACAAACCAAATGAGCCCAAACTCGAAGGGGTTCTATCATTTTGTTGTTGAGTTCCTGTGACTACCTTCCAGCTCCATCATCCCTGGATACGACATAAAACCAGAGAACTCACCAAGACAAACCAATTAAAAACAATTTATATGGGACCACCTGGAGAGTATACCATTTCAAACAAAAAAATATTTTTTTAATCGGTCGACAATTGACGGAGATTTCGACCGACATACATAAAAAAATATTTAAAAAAAACATACATACACCCGAACATATAACCGTCTCCTTTTGTGAAGTCGATTAAAAATTGATAAGCACTGCAATGTTTATGAGCAGGAATAGCGCTAGCCAACAAAAGATCAACCTGACGTCACTTGTACAAAAACAAGACATGAGTTCAAAAATAATCTCAACTACGGTACGGGTACAAAATAACCTATGACACTTGCGATGAAGACGAATCGATTGATACCTCGCTTGTCAAAATTGTACCAATAGGGGCGACGCTATGGTGGAACAACCACATGCCCACTTACATACATGTTAAACTCATAATCCTTCCCTTGCTTCGCCGTACTCGGGTAATTACCAACCCTTTGTGCGATAGACACTGTAACATTGGGGATCTGTAAAAAACAGTAATAAGTTAAAACTTCGGAAAGGCACCATACCATGCCTACTTTTCAATTGCATTTAAGCGGGCGGAGGATGAATTTGTCCTTATGAAAAATAATTCCAAAATAAATTTTAATTGAAGCATATATTTCCACAATATTATATTTGGATTCGGATAGTATTTTTCTAGTTTCCAAATAGGTAGTGTTTTTTTTTTCAAAATACCTACCTGAATCGAAATGTAAGCGAATTGTATGTTTGTCGTAACAAACATGCAAAATACAATATTCAAGTCGAAACAAGTCGTACTCAGAGACGTCAGTTAAAGCTATTTAGCATTTACCTCTACATAAATCCAGCGCAAATTTAGTTTTCCATACCCTCCTCTCCTACAACCCATATTCCCTCCGCAACCCACCAACCAGCTGCAACTCCTCCCGTGGCGGAGTGACACTCTCCTCCCGCACCTCCCCCAACTACAAAGCCCCTCCTTCCCCCAAACTCCTTTCATCCCCGCACCTCCCCCCTCCTATATCACTTCCCTTCACTATCCCTCAAGCCCCTCCTCACCCCCTTTCGCCCCTTGCAAAACACAACACCTTCCTCCCCCTCCAATTACGTCACACTGATGTTCACATTTAGTTGAAAATGATCAAATTTATATAGCTATATATATTATAGCTTTTATGAATCTATAAACTAAATTTATTTTAGTATAGTGAGTACTTGACACCAGTGCAATGTGTCAACAATAACATTTATTTTAAGATCTTTAATTACATGTATTCATGCAAATAAATAATTTTATTTCGTTTTATTTGCTGGGCTTTACTTATAACATATGGTAAGTACAATGTAACCTTTCTTGCCTTTATAATGAAAAAGAAACGCAAGTAAATTAGGCGAAGCTCAATATTTACTTTGTAGTCATAACAGGCAGTCTAGATTTTAATTGGAAATTCAACGCGTAAGATAAACAAACCTTACTAAGTGCTTATAATTATAGACCTTTTAACTTTCACCCATACTTTAAGGAATCATGTGGTCCGATTCTCAGGGAACTTTCATTTCAAGTTTACTTACCATTCTGACTGATTACAGTGTATAAGTCAAACCAACTTTTTTGTTAATGACCCTTGTCTTCTACACTAAGAAGGTTTTTATTATTATTTGAAATAGCAAATGCTGTGTGTAAACATTACAGTATCGTTTATTTTTCAATAAGAGTTAATTAAAATCACACGCATAAAGTAAAAAGGCGTAACAGCACAGAATAAAAACTAGTACAGTAAAATAGATAAATTATTTTAATTCTTAGATAATAATTTTGTTAAAGCACGTTAACACCACGTGAATAACCCATTAAAAACATTTTTAACCGTTATGTTCTTAAGTATTTTTTATCATTTTCATTTAAAAACACAGTGTTTATAATCTCTGTGTAAAAAGTAAAAAGGCGGGTTAACTTAAAATATACCTACTTTTGTATTTTAGCTGTACTGTTTTCGCTAAGCTGCCTTAGCGAAAACTCAAAATAATGTGAGATTTTAACTTAAAATATGTAAAATGTAGTAAAATCAACGCCTTATTGTATTCTAGTAATTATGTTGCCTCATTTCGTATATTTTTGAGTTGAATTAATTTTCAGTTATCTCGGAACGTTTTCTTTGTTCATATCTAAAAGTAACTCAAAGGCCGATGGAGCGTGCCATACTCGGGATTTCGCTTGTGGACCGAATCTCTAATGTTGAGATCAGGCGTAGGACAAAAGTCGTGGACGTAGGGAAGGAAACAAATCACAAAGCTAGGCAAATGGCGAGACGAGAAGATGGCAGTAGGACAAGGGCAGTGGTGGAATAGTAGCCAAGAGAAGGACCGCTCCTATATCTTATATTGGTGGCCGGTTCCTATATCTTCAAACCAACCGTTTTTGCTTACTGCCCATCAACTTTTGATATAAAAGCCATACAAAAACGTCAAAATAATAACGAGACGTTGGAAAATTGACTCGTTTCATCTTTATAGGAATGAGGCAGACCACCTGCTCGATGGTCAGACGACGTTATCAAGGTGGCAGGAGGGCAGTGGATTCACTTTGCTCAGGATCGGAAAGAATAGCGTGTACATGAGGAGGCATATACCTATAACAGTGGGTTGATGTGAGGCTGATATAGATAGATAGAAGTAAAGTACTGCACTGCTAGTGCCAAAGCAACACGACAATGGACAAGCTATTCAAATGGCTTTTAATCGTTAGACTACCTACTTTACAGGTATTTAAACTCATCGTGTTTGTTTCAGTTCCACCACATCAGCTGATCTTATACGATAAGTCGGGCCGCGACGTGTCGGGAGTGGTCGGGCCTCTGGAGGAAGGCAACGAGCTGGTTCTCGTCTGTGAAGTTAGAGGAGGTAAGCTATTTGATGTTTGTCTTTTTCTCGGCCTTGATGACGTGTTGAAACTTCTAAACAGGTAATAAATTGAAGTCAAAGCCAAAGTGCTTTCGCTCTCACCATAGCTCGCTGAGCGACCTTATATTTGTGGACTAGTTTGACCGTGAGTGTCCACGTTTCGGCACCATAGGAAAAAAAGAAGAAGTATTTTATTGTAAATAGGCAAAATAATAGCACTTTTACAAGCCAAAATTAGCATCTCTTGAACAAGAAATACATAAAATTGTATAAAGTATTGACTCGCCCCGGCACGACTTAGCACGGGTAGCGCCGCGGCATTTTTCTTACTTTTAGCATTTTCAGACACGTCGTAACTTCTAAAATAACGCCAGTAAGTGTTATTCAAATTTTTTGGCAGCAACGATTATGATGTTTTTTTATCATAGACAACTGCGGTATTACTCACGTACTTGGACCTTATTCTCTATTGCCACTCGGCCACGTAACGCGCCGCATTAAGATATCTGCGTGGAATTGTTTGTGCATGTTCGAGAATTGCCGTACTTTTCCGAACGATTCCACAGCAAGACGCGTTACGCGTGTGACTGTTCATAGAGAATAATGGCCCTTGACTGACTTGTTATATTTGGTTTCGATGGAAACGTGTATTGTTATTTCGTTTCCATACCAACGTCATTCCGTTCTGTATTTTTGATACCTTGGATTATATTATTGCAATTTTCGTACGGATCTCTAATTTTTTGAAAAATATTGTACTGAACATGTTACTCGCTGATAATGTAGATTTATACGGGTTAAAGAATTTTTAAAATCGGTTCAGTATTGTTTGAGTTTATCCATTACAAACAAATAAACAAACATACACACTATATCCTTCTGACTCTGCCGCTGCTTCGCAAATACGCCCGTTGAAGAAGAGAGCACCCAGAAACTCTCTCTCTCTCTCTCTCTCTCTCTCTCTCTCTCTCTCTCTCACTCTCTCTCTCTCTTTTTTCATATATGTTAATTATTTATAATTTTTTCAAGTGTCAAAAATTATAAAAATACGTATTTATAATTACAAATATGAAAGATAAAAGTGACAATGAAATGTCCCATAATCATCAAACAACCAAACTGGTATACATAAAGTCAAAAACTCTAAGTAATGTTGTATAAAACAACGTCATGATCTCATGGCATGTTGTAGTCATGAGACATCTCACAAAGTACAGTGAACATTTTATACACTTAACGTAAACATAGAAGTGATCATTTTATTTTTATCATAGACCTTATCATTCTCATGAACTAAACACCCGCTCTTGGTAATGGATAGATATCACGCGCATTCAGGATGGGATTTTGTAATTTAGGCACGTGACGGTTGCCAGACGGTCGGTTTGTCGTGCTGGCACTGCAGAGCAAGCTTCCATCACAGCACTGCTCGCATGACGGCACCGGCTATAAATCTAAAAAAGGGATTTTTATTGTCAATCGAACGAAATAAGTTCCTTTTGGTGAAGATTTTGATAACTGATTGGCATTATCGTAATTGTTTAGCTCTTCTAACGCATTAAAAAGTATGATAAGATTGGCTAAGGAATCTCGAAATTCTTCTTCAGGCGGTGTTTAAAGACGATTTTGATACGGGCGGATGCTGTTTTTTTTTGCCAGCCTTGTTTCACTCTCATTCTATAATTAATATATTTTAATGACACACTGAAATGAGATTCTGAATTTTGTTACAATTTTAATGTTTTTTTTTTAAATATACAAGCATTCCGAAGCGAAAATATCCCACGCATAGTAACATCCCGAAATAAAATAACACAATGTAGTTTCGTTGGCCTCCTTTTATACGACTTTATAACACCAGGTAGGTATAGCTTTTCCCTTAGCCTCTTTTCCAAGTACCTAAATTTTGTTAGAATACAAGTAAAACATGACAGAGAAGAAATAAAAGTTATTTTACTATAGAGTTTTGTGCCTGCAGAGGAAAACGTTTGTAGACATTACATTGGCGTTAGACAGTTTATTGATGCCTCTCCAGAGACTCGTATGAAACTTTGAATACGGTTACATGTGTAGGTTAACCCAAATATCTTTTTTATGAATTAGATCGCCGAAATGTGGCAAGAATAATAGCTTCACGTATGTATGTCAATCCACCTTTGTAATCCGTCAACTTCAAAGACGTTCTGTTACATGTTTAACTACATTGGTTTTCAAAACTTAGTACTGTCTGTTTCTGCATCATGTTAGAACTACTGGACCGATTGCGATGCAATCTCACTGTTGGATAGCTTGACTTAAAAACTGGTGTACTTGTTATCTCAATCCGATGAGTGTTGATTTAATTGTTGCCAAGCAATTTAATAAACATTCTATTAGTTTTAAAAGTGTGGTACTAAGTTTTGAAGGCAGTGTGTTATCATTACAAAGAAATAAGGTCAAAAACTAAAAACCGACTAGGGTCTGGTAAAAGATAGCTTATGACACTCTTGCGATGAAGACGAATCGATTGATACCTCGCTATTTAAAATCAGATCAAGTTTTTAGCTTGAATACATAACCCTTCATTTGCTTCGCTGTAGTCGGGTAAAAAAAACCTATGACACTCTGGACCTGAAGACGAATCGATTGACACCTCGCTTGTTAAAATCGGACCAATAAGGGCAACGACGCTATGGTGGAATGTCCACATAACCACATACATATAATATATACATACATTCATTGACTGTTAAACTCATTACCCTTCCCTTGCTTCGGGTCGGTCGGGCAATAAGGAAATTATCAAGATGATAGTACGAAAATCTAATTCAAGCTCTTTGCAATTCTTGTGATAACCTAAATTGACAGCGTCTAAATAGGTATATTGTAAACACGAAAACTTACTCCGTCCTGCTTAAATCTTGTTATCTACTCACTAACTATACTAGCATACTATACATATATTCGAGAAATAAGCATAGCTTAGACCTCCCCAACTGGGAGATGAGAAATTAAAGCGATTACTTTGATATATCGCTCTTAAACTTACCGATAAGTCACTCTGTGAGAGATCGGCTCGGAATGGCACCCACTAAAGTTATCCATCGCTGCAAGATACGAAGGGGGGAGGATCACAACTCAAACACAAAATTAGACGCTCCACTAGAAATGGCCGTCTTTCAAAGTTTATATTAAGTTTCAATTATCAACGGTCATTCGAAGTCACGGTTGGATTCAATTTGGGATAACATTTTGGGGTAATAGTTTATAGCACAGTTTTATCTCAAATATGTTACTGCATAATAAAATAATAGGTTAGTTCTTTCATATACTATACTATACTATAAAATATTGTCATTTGAATACTAATAAGAATCGAAATCATAAACTACACTCACGAGCATTTAATAGGGACAAAAAGACTACAAACTCAAAAACGCAGTCATTTTTTTTTCAACACATTGAAAGCCTAAAATGACTTTTTTCAAATTATATAATATTAGTAAAAATCAGTCCGCTACTTTTAGAGATAGGTTTAAATGAAATTATTAGACATAAACCACGGACTACAGGAAAACCACAAAAAAACTATTATATCTATATTTCCCGGAGTTTTTATAGGCTGTCGTGGCGCGCTTCTTGCCGTATCGAGGAGTGCAAATTTCATAAAATAATTCTTTATGTAGGTACATATTTTCAATAAAATGTTTCAGTTTTATGGATTTTGTTTCCTCAGGACCTACTATAGCCTAATATAATATAGGTTATCTATAATTACCTATCAAAAAAATTATTTATATGATGTTAACATAGAAAACAGCGCCACTGACTGCGGAGCTGCTGCCTGATATCAATGCTCGCAAGATTTAAGTAACACTTAAGCACCATTTTGAGCACTTGACAATATAAAAAAACTTGTCTATAGAAACAGTCATAAAACAGTTGTCACCTAATATGCCTTCAAGTTGGTCAAGCACAAACTTTGCTGAATGTTCTGTTCGCGTGCTCACTAAATATTTTCAGGGCTGTCCAAAGTAGCAAGCCTTGAATAAACCGCTGCTAATCCGCCGAAGCGCTTAATGTTTCGAGTTGGAATTATGCATAGCCCGAGGGATTAGCGGGTTGTCATCCCGTGTCTCTCCTAAAACGACTTTGCTAGATCATTTTCATGGTCTACTGTCCGGACAAATGGCTAACTCACCTAAAGGATAACGGTTTTTGCCCCGAGCTTCGTTGCCTACTTTGTAGTTGAACTTCTTATACGAGTGAGATGCTTTTTGTTTGGGTCTCCGGTCCACGCGTACCTAGGGTTTTGCTCTTATTCTCAAACATTACTGTACATTTGCTTCGTTTCCTACTTTGTAGTTGAACTTCTGATATGAGTGAGTTGCGTTTTTGTTTGGGTCTCCGGTCCACAAATACATAAGGTTTTACTCTTTTAGATCAATTTCTTATTCCAAAACATTACTGTGTGTACACGTGTCATTTTTGAAGATACACACAATATCAATCAATGTAATTTTACATTGATGACAATTTAACATTGAAACAAAGCGCTCCAATATAAACATCAATATTCTTAACGCTTCCAAAGTTTTGTACAATTTCTTATTCTATCCAAACATTTATAATCCCTCCAAGCCTAAGGTAAACCAAACGGCTTAATAAATCATTTTAAAATTTAATTACACCATAATGGAAGTATCCAATTTATTTGCAACTTCCC
Source organism: Alsophila aescularia (assembly GCA_946251855.1). Lineage (NCBI taxonomy): Eukaryota > Metazoa > Arthropoda > Insecta > Lepidoptera > Geometridae > Alsophila > Alsophila aescularia. Next base: position 20,695,423 of record OX276373.1, on the reverse strand, counting down.
AAACTAAAAATGGATTGCGGAACGGCGTGACTGAATGAATTTTAAGTAGCTTTTCTATTTACCTTCCCGCTTCGAATTATTTATCAGCTGGTACAGATTCACTTCATCCCGGCAACTTCTTGAAAACTAATCAACAAAGTTTAGACGAGTACGAACGAACACAAATAAGAAGGTAAAGTGTGAAAGAGAAATAATACAAAAGTTACTTCACCTTTATTATTATGTCAAAGTCGTAACTGCTAATGTAAGTTTTTTTGGTTTGACAATAGGATAGACTTTTAGTACTTGTACGAATACAGTAATTTCCGTTAGTGATCAATTATTTTTTCGTAGGATCTACGAATAGTTTTCTAGGTAGGTACGAGTATATTTTTCTTACGCTGGATAATATGAGATACACTTGTAGCCATAGCCTTACGTTACATGATTGATTATTATATTTTTAAGTAAAAGTGCTAATTTCCATTTTCGTTCTATTAAAGAAAAACACTGAAATAAACGCTCCTCTACCCAAAGCTCACTACGCTCGCATTACTCTATCCGTGGCTTGCCGCGAGAAAGACTGAGATAGACTTACGCGTTAGAAAGAGAGACGCATATAAAATCATTTCTTCTGTGCCTAAAGGAAATCTTTTGATTTAAACTTTAGTCGGTAATAAGGTTATGATTTTAAAAGCCCATTCACGCATCTAGTTAGTTGTTTCGGTGAAAATCATGAAAGGAAACCCTCGACGAAATTTCACAAGCATGGAAGAAATTCCTCATTAAACAAAATACAAGCCCAATTTTGACAAATAATAATAGCCGTGTCGGCGGCTGTTCTTTAGGGAGTTGGTTGAACAAGTAAGTTTGTTGGAATAAGTGACGTGGAATGATCAATATTGTTGGTGCCCTGTTTACTGTGGCATGCAGTATGTAAGATTCGAATAAAGCAAGGAGAATCATACGTCTAAAATACTCACATAAATCGCCCATGCCGTCAACGTAGTTTATTATTGATTTTCATGCTAAGAAGTATGCATGTTAGATACAAGACATACGCTCAAAACTAAAACCCAACTACGATCGGATAAAAAATATACGAGTACATTCTTGCGATGAAGACGAATTGATTGATACCTCCCTTGTCAAAATTGGACCAAGTTATTAGTTTGAATACATAAAACCCTTCCATTGCTTCGCCATAGGCGGGTAAAAAATTTGTCTATGTCACAATAATTATAATTATAATTGCCACTCAAATCCTGTAGACGAATTGATTGATACTTGTCAAACTCGGACCAAAAGGAGCGACTCTATGGTGGAACATCCACATACATACATAGACTGCTAAACTCATTACCCATCCCTTGCTTCGCCTTAGTTGGGTAAAATAGGAAATAAACCTCATAAAAACAGACGGACAGCGTAGCTATTTGAATACGGAACTTTAAAAACTTTTAAATTAAATATTCTGACATGTCTTTCCATTCTCTCAAGCTTTACTTTATGTTATTTAAAGCTTTATCTTTAATGTTAAAAGCTTATAAGTAACTTCACTTGTATGTATGTATATATCGATGTATCTATGTATCCATGTATTTTGTTCTGGAATCTCGCAATTCCACTTTCGAGCACTTCCCGTTTAGTTATCCGGCTGAAATTTTCAGGGTACCTCACAAACCGATGACAAAGCAATAAAAAAACGTTTAAAAAAAAGGCAGTAAAAGCTTTTTTTTAATTTATACTTATTTTTACTTATGTATATGACCAATAAAAATAGGAAATAAAAAGCAAGCTTACGATTAATTTACACAAAAGCAATAAAATTCAATGATAATAATTTGTGCAGATGCATAATACAAATAAGCGACGCATTTTCAGAATAAGATCTTCAGTACTGCCTATGTAAATCTATTGTGCCCAAGACGGGTCCCGCGATAACGTAATTACTGCCTCGCCCAAGACTCGGCCCAAACTCGCCCAGGCCGCCTACACCATTCCATTTTCCTAGTTATCTTGTGAAACATTCCTTGAAATTTCCATTCTTCTAGAGCGTGTTGCATTTTCTCTTAAGTTATTTACAAGTTTTTCTTAAATCATTATCATCAGTATATTGACTCATAGTAAAATGTTCAAAACGACTCAAAGGCCACGACCGACGTTCAAAGATTTTCATGCGTTCTGAATATCGTCATCAAAAAAACAACATGATTCCACTGATGCACTATTTGTGCATTTGTAATTATGTGTCCCATGTGTCTTTTGACAATAACCATGTCTATCTAACACACGATTAAACACCGATAAATCGGAGCAAGTATTAGTTATAGTTATACAATGTGGTGGGTGTCTACACTAGACGAACTGAGTACGAGTGTTTTTTTTAGGATAGGTATATGCTGTTGGTCTATAACTAACCTCTACAGCGTTACCGCGGCGGCACCGGGCGGTGGGTCGGGCGCGAAAGCGCTCCGCCGCAAACGAGCGAAGCCGTTTTTCTCTCACTTTGTGTTCAAGTTCACAAATAATAAAATTTCTCAAAAAATTTCAAGCGATCGACTTGCGTTATCGCGGTTCAATAGCTTACAGAATCGGGGCCCAGATCTAACGAATGCGTCGCAAATGTGTCGCTCGCGAGCCACTCGCCAGGTGCACGCGTTCAGTTACTGCAAATTTTTGGCGGGCCTCTTTACGGCGCTGGAGCAGCGCGCGAACATGAATTGCACGCGTGCGGCTCAAGGGCAGCACACGAGCGGCACTCGAGTGGCACATTTGCTAGATCTGGACGCAACCTTAGGTGCCACCATAGACAAGAATAAAATATTTGCTTAATGTAGAGCGACTATGTAAGCGTGACGGGCGCGCCGTGATTATGTCTCAATGTACATAATCATGTCAAGCGATAAGCGACCGCTCGTAAATACGCGTAGGGAAACCATCCGTATAAACATAATAAGGTATATTTTTAAGAGTTACGAATGGAGTTTATTGCTTTTAATAGTAATAAATGTGACGTATAGGAGAATTATATATCTGTACAATTTGTGCGCTAAGACAGTATATCGTTCGAATATGCAACCAGCTATACTAAGTTTCATACAAAATTTGGTTAGCAGCCTTTCTATCCTTTACTACTTTGGTTTGTGCCACAGTAGTTATAATGTAACTATTATCAATAAGCATAATAATTAAAAAAATAAAGATTTATGGGTTTTTTTACATATTTTTTTTTGGTGTTTTGTAACTATTTACGTTTTTTTTTTCTTATTTATTTTTCTTTTTCTCATTTAACGTTTTTGTATATATATATATATAAATATATATATATATTATTGCTTTGTCATCGGCTAGTGAGCTACCCTGAAAGTCAGCCGGACAGCTAATCGGGAAGTGCTCGAAACTTGAATTGCAAGATTACAGGACAGACAACATACATAGATACATACATAGTGAAATGAAGTTAAATAAAAGCTTTTAAAATAAATAGATATGGCTAATAATAAGTTACTGCTTCGATGACAATCTCTCATTTTACGATAGGGCCTTGACTTGTAGGTCAAGTTCGTCACTACTTTTTACAACCGTTCTAATCTAGATTTATTGTTATTGCGTATTTCATTCATTCATCAAAATAAGCAGTTTTGTTTGTATGAAAACCGACTTTTTACATCACGCAACGCATTTGATTGTTTAGTGATAAGGGAACACCTAAACGCGACATTAGGTTAATTTTAACTTATTTTATCAAATACTTGTTTCTCGGTGCTAGTTTAATTACTTGTTTTTACCTTACTACAGCAAAGCAATGATAATGAGTTTAACAGTCTATGTATGTGGTTATGTGGATGTTCCACCATAGCGTCGCCCCTATTGGTCTGATTATGACAAGTGAGGTGTCAATCGATTCGTCTTCATTTACTGAGTGCGTATTGAGTGTGATAGGCAATATTTTTATACCCGACTTCGCGTAAGTAAATTAATGGTTATGTGTTTAAACTAAAAGTTTGGTTCGATTTTGACAAGCGAGGTATCATTTGAGTCGTATTCATCGAAAGAGAGTCCTAAGCTATTTTGTATATGACCGTAGTCGGGTTTTAGTTTTTGAACTTAGATTATAATTGTATAGAGATTCCTATTAAAACTCAAGTTTTCGTAACCAAATCAATAAATAACTAAAAAAATCTATAAAATCGGTTTGCTCACGGCTTTTACGGCGTGGTCATATATCTGGTATATAAGGATCCTATGTTTTATTCTAGAACCAAAACAAAAAAAAAAAAGTATCAATAACGTCAAACTCCGTTCAGACGTCAAATGGTTTTTAATCGATTGCTCGACTTCTACTCATCGGATTGAGATATAATAGTGACACACTATCCAACAAACCGCATCGCAATCAGTTTAGTAGTTCTTCCTAAAAGTCTGTCTGTGTTTACAAACACAGACAAACACCATAATATAATGTTATATTCTTGTTCAGTAGCTTATTTTAAGACTCCTTGACATATATTGTTTCGATTATCTTCCTTAGACGTTTCGTTACCTACTGCTTTATTATAAGTATATAGACGATAATCCGAATGAAGATTATCGTCTTCATAAAGAATCGCTTCTACTAGCGGGAAGTGTATTGTTTTGTTTTGATTATTGCATTAGGTATTGAAACTCGCGGGATCTGTATAATAAGATAAGTATTTTGGTATTGATTAAACCGTCCTAAAAACTTGTAATTAATTAGACATGCCACGTAGATGCAGGACTTTTGCTCATTCGAATCTCACTAGTAATCCCAATTTTTCTATTGCTTAGGTAGTGATGGCCTGTGTTGTCAGAGTTTAACAGGCCGCGCGAAGGCCTTTGACATCGGGACCGACAGCTTAACTCGCCCTCCGAAGCACGGAACGATGGAAAACCGCGCATCAGGCTACCATCGCGACTATTACTATTACAACACATAAATTATATGACCAAACTTTCAGTTATACTATATTGTACGTATCTATTCTATAATGATCACTATATCGAAGATTACCAAAAGCATATTATATATCAACAGCTAGTTATGTATAAGTACCTACTCACAGATCAATAAGCCATAAAATTAATTTTAAAAAATACTCTTTTTTTAACGTCATGGTCTCACCAAATATATTGAAGCTGATTTAGTTTTAACCGGGTGCAGAAATAACTCTTTTGGTCAATGAAATGTTTCTAAATATGTCTGAAAGAGATCAGTCTTTAGTGATAAGGCCACCGCTTGATATTCACTTGTTCAACAATGTTAAACAACATTTATAATATTTTTTTATTATAAGTATTTATACCGTTCGTTTGCATCAAATAGCTGATCTGCATAAATTACGAATATAATAATAAGATCGTTGCTCGTACAACGTGTACGAAGTTATGAACTCTTTAATTCTACGAATAGTCTTTCTATTTGGCTAAAGTGCAAGACACTTGACAAGTATGTCCCGACCCTAAGGTAACGACTGGTCCTCGCTAAGATAACGACTGGTCCGACTATAAATATATTTATAGTTGGACCAGTCGTTATCTTAGCGAGGACCAAACCCCTACCATAACTGCGAAGACAGCTGAAGCTTTATGTTCTAACTTGTAAAGATATCAAATCAAAGGAATTTAAACAATGAATACTAAATGTACATACGAACAATGGAATGGAACTTATTAGTTTAAAATTGAACTTTTATTTATACAAGCTATTAAACGAGGTAACGACGCCATCGTTTGGGCACCTACCTGCAGACGGCGACCTTTGTTGTTTTTTTTATAAATTACGTTGGTATTTTAATATTAATTTTTATTAATTTGAATATAAATATTAATTTTGTTGTCTAAGATAAATCACCTGCGTATATAAACCTGGTGGAAATCTTTGTATAATGATGACTAAACAAAGTTGTAGTTATTAACACGATAACAAATAATAATGATAATAATGGTTGAGCACATGTTATTTTATATTTTTTGGATCATTTACGTACATTAACAGTATTGAAGCCAAAAGACGTACTCAACATTATTAATCAACTAGTTTCCCGCCCGCGATTTCTGTACTGTTTATCGCAAAAATAAGCATCCTATGCTCTTTTAGGATATTAAAAACCAATGCAAAAGTTGGTATAGCACCACTCTTGATGTTTTTTTGACATACTTGTTATTTCGTTTCCATGGCAACCGTTTCTTACAGCGATTAATATTTTTTTTTTCAGTTTTTTCATTATTCCCGTGGAGACTTACAATTTTCCTGAATTAAAAGTATCCTATGTTTGATTCCAGGGTATAAACTATCTCCATTCCAAGTTTAATCAAAATTCGTCCAGCCGTTCGCGTGAAAGCTCCCCAAACAAACAAACAAAAGAACAAACAAACAGACAACGTTTCACTTTTATATATTGGTATAGATTACAGCCGGGATCCACATCTTAACCTGCCTTCCAAACAAGGAGCGATGGAAAACCACACATAACTTAGAGCAGTCATTTGTGTGGAGCTTAGGACTTAACCCGGTATCGTTGGATTCTAAGTTGCACTATTGAAGCGTTAGGCTACCATCGCTCTAATTTCAGATAACGGAATGAAGGTGAAGAAATGATGGTTTTTGGTTCAAAAAAATATTTAAAATATTTTTAGTCTAATGTGAAAACAACCAACCTTCTCATACTTCCTACTTCTAACATATAAATCTATCCACTAGGAAGGCCAGCGCCCACGGTGATGTGGCTCATCGACGGCACGCCGGCGACGAAGTACATCGGTGAGAAGACTGACACTCACGTGGTGGTAAACAAGCTGGAGCTGCCACACGTGAAGCGAAGTCACTTGAACACGACCTTCAAGTGCCGAGCATCGAACACCAACTTAGTTAGTCCACAGGAGAAGACTGTCAGGCTTGAGATGAACTGTGAGTAGTTAGATGGGTAGATAATTTCGTCCGATATTGTAGGTAAAACATAGTGTAGGTTGGCTCAAGACCAGTATGAGTGGCGCAATGCTTGCTTGCTTATCGTATGTAGAGCTGGCTTCTGGTGTAAGAGTTTGTCAGGCTGTCCAAGGGCCTCTGAAATGGCTTGACGACTGCTATTAAAAATAACAGCAGGGACTGATAGTTTAACGTGCCCTTCGGAGTGTACGGAGTGAAAGAAAACCGCATATAACTTAGAAAAGTCATTGGTGTGGAGCCTAGGACCGAACTCGGTTTTGTTGAATTCTAAGTTGCACCATTGAACCGTTAGGCTACCATCGCGCAACAAAGAAAATTACTATGTCCTGCAGTGGATTGATACGGGCTGATGATGTTGATGATAATGATGATGACTCATTCCCCCGCATTAGGATTCCCTGTGTCGTGGAGGTGGCATGGAAATCAACATACCACAAAACATCCATAACCCGAGAACAAACTTTGATAGCAGTTATCAAGCCATGATAGAGTCCCTAGGGCAGCCTGACAAACTCTGACACCAGAGACCCGCAGTATCTCATGCGACAAGTAAGCAAAAATACACAAATGCATTCTTGGAATGTAGACTGCCGCTAAACACACACTAAACTATTACACACAATAACTAACAAACTAATACCCTGCAGTAAAGCCCAACATGGTGGAGATCCTGAACAAGCCGGTGACGTTATCATCGGAGCGATACGTCAACCTGATGTGCGTGTCGGAAGGCAGCCGCCCGCCCGCCCAGCTCACCTGGTTCAAGGATAATAGGAAATTCAAGAGAGGCAAGGTAATGGATACTAGTTGACCAGTTGTCTTGTTTGTATTTCTAACCATATCTACATATATTTTTATATTATGAAAACGAGCCCGGTGTATAAAACTACCGTATCGGTTTGCACTTTAATTATCATTGAGTATCTAGAGTTGTTTTGTTGTTGATGTCTTGCAAACTAAAGAAAAAAAATTGTTTGTTGATGAATCAATAGTCTCACAATGCATACAATAGATAGTCTTGTCTGTTTTGATATATTATCTACAGAAATTATCTATAGAATCCCAAAATATATAGGTAAAATAAATTTAAGGTTAATTAATAAATCCTGTTTTGCCAGAAATTTTACTGAATTTTCGGGGATAGAAACGCAAGAATCTCTCAGTGAGAAATATTGAAATTTGATGTCTCAATATACCCCATATCGACAGTAAACATACCAGTATGTATTTTGTTTTACTGCATTGAAAGTTGTACGCACTAATGTGCATGTGGCTCATAAGAACCGATAGCTCATGGTGAGAAGGTGCTGTGTTGTGCCGCGAAAATGTTCGCAATCCAGTTCTTATACAATGTGTCTGGACACAAGACTTGGAGAATATAACACTGTGTTGAACACTTCACTTTATCGATAAACAAAAATTAAAGGGAGAGGTTCAGCCCCACCCCTTGCCAGCTATTTTACTTTTTCAAGTATAAGCATTATTTGATTGTTTTTATCAATTAATATCTACAGAAGTACAAAAAATACTCTTACCAGTTACTCCAGTTGCTAACCACGCGTGCGCGCGCGCAGTAGTGCATTGCGCACTAGAAAAAACAAGCGACTGGAGAGTGAAAATAATACTTTGGGAAACAATAATAACATCCTATTAAAATTATTTACACTTCATGGTGATTCCTTTTCCTATGCGTGATTCAACTCTGAACGACACAGGTTTATTTGTATATGAACTTAATTTACTTCGTTATTCATTAGATAAATATTTAAACGGGACTTATTTGCCCTAAAAACTTTATATTTTTTACCTCGACGTTTCGATTAAATTGATCGTGAGCGCGAGTAAGTTCCGTTCAAATATTTCAATTCGTTGTTTTTAATATGTTTTGATACAGTTGAGTAGAAAGCGAGTGAGGGCAAATAAAAATTTGTACTAAGATTCTTAGAGACGGAAACGCGAGAAGCGCCAATCTCTGCAGAGATTCCCGCCCATGGTAAATCTGCTAGCTCTAATAAAGAATGTCACATACTTTGTAGCTCACTTGTATTCTAAACTAGTTTCTGTAAAGTATATGTAAAGAATAACTTCACACCATTCGTTCTAGATAACAGAAGCATTGAACGAGACGTGGGTGAGCAGTCAGATACAGTTTATGCCTCTGCCAGAAGACGATGGAGTTCAGATTAAGTGCCAGACTGACAACAACGCTCTTCCAGGGAATAGCATCGACGACTCGTTCAAACTAGATGTCGTTTGTAAGTACTTAGATGCTTATTAACATTTAAACAATATAGCAATTTCTTGTAAAAAATGCTATATTTGCAATGTAATATTTAAAAAAAACTATAATTATAATCTATCTATACTTATAACTAGGGACCCGCCCCGGCTTCGCACGGGTAGATATATAGAAAGATAAAATTTGTAGGTACTTTATTTAGACAAATAGAACAACAACAATTTCTTACACAAAATGTTTATTTGCACAAATATAAAGTAAGAACAATTCCTAACATTATATACTTAGTGTGCACAAATATTTTTGTGTAACAATAATTCTTTACTATTATGTACCAATTATTTATTCTGTGAATGCCACATGGTTAGTTTCGATATCCACCACTGGGGGACAACGCGAATAATTTAGTGGGGGACAACGCTACTTTTTTTCCCATTGTCCCCAGTGTTCCCAGCTGTCAGTAGTGGTGTACAAAAAGTGGAGGACAACGGGAATAGACGTGTGCTATTACTTCCTATCCCGTATCTGCTCTAATTAGTTTGTGCTTCCTCCATAAACAATAATGCATTTGCTAGGTACGTAGAGAGACGGCTAAGTAGGTATAATGTTTTGTTTATAGATTTTATACCGTAGACGCGAGTATCTATCTACGTTTTATATATTAGTACCATTTTGTCTATAGTATTATTCTGTTTAACACAAAGAGGTTGAATTACGGTTACTAATAAAAGGTTTAACGCCAGTAAGCGTAATTAAATCTCCTTTGGTTTAAAAAACCGGGTGGGAAGCACAGAATACCTAGTAATACTACGTGGGAAGTAGCGTAATTCAATTTCTTTGGGTTTAAAAACTGGATGGGGCTGTATCGAGGCGCATGGCCGTATGTTTGTCGTGAACTACGCTACGTTTAGAATTTTTTAAATCCCCCACGCGATCACCCCACGGCAATTTTCTCTTTAAATTTTATCATTTTGATACCTGTCGTATCTTCTAAAAAAAAACGCCAGCAAGCGTATTTCAAAATCATTGGCAGCAGTACTTTTAACCATAGACTACTTCATTATAACTCACGTACTTGACAGACTTGTTATTATTTCATGTATTATTAGCATAGAGGATTTCCTACGTCAATCATTATTAGATGTTCTGTGATTTCGTTTCCATGGCAACGTTATATATACAAAGTAATCGTGCAAAATTTGGTACCTTGGGTTACATTATTACAATATTCGAAGGGAACTCAATTTTTATGAAAAATAAAATACTTCTAGTGTTACTCGCTGATAATTAAGCTTTCTTTAAGTGTTTTTTTTTTAAATCGGTTCAGTATTTTTGAGTTTATCCATTACAAACAAACAAACAATCAATCAAATCTTTCCTTTTTATAATATTAGTGTAGATAAAGCAATAAGAACAAAAAAAACCGTACACAGAAGATAATAAATAAAAAAATATGGTCTAGAGTACATAAATAAGCTACTGAACAAGAATATAACATTTTTTTATTACGTGTCTGTCTGTTTGTTTGTTTGTTTGTCTTTATGTTTTTTCGCGTATCACGTAAAAACTAGTGGACCGATTGCGATGCGGTTTTCACTGTTGGATATTTTAGTGTTTGACTTAAAAATTGGCGTACTTGGTATCTTAATCCAATGATTAGATCTCGGGCAATTGATAAAAACCTTTTTGACGGCTGAAGGAATTTTGACCAAATCTTGGTATATTAGGCCTTGGAATAGCACATAGAGTACATTTAACCAAGATAAATGAGCACACGTGCATAGCCGCGGCCACAGCTACATCTTTAATAAATGTTTTAAAAAACAATTTAATAATCCCATCAACACAATTCCTTCTATTCTTTTACTCTGATATACAAGGTGTAACGTTTTCATATTTTAAGCAAACCATAAATGGAAATATCTTGGGGATGAAAAATCCTGTCTCAAACTTTCTTCAGACTTACAATATTCAAGTCAAGTGTCAAGGTTAAGATTTTCTCAAGAACTCTCAGTTTTCTCGGACGGGTCTCATTATGGAAATTTCGAAACATTGTAAATACGAAGAACATGTGGAGGCATTCTGCTATTTGAGCTGAAATCTAACACCCGATGCGCGCACTTCAAATTGTGCCATCCAGAGTGGAATTGGCAAGATGTCGCGAGATATTAAGAACGTCGGAATATTGTCGCCAGTTCATATTTAGTTATGAAAATGAGGCATAATTGTTTGTTCAAATCAAGCCCCCCGTCTCCAACGAATGTCTGCTACGACGCAATTAGCGCAACTTCTTAATTCGACGGCTCGTTCGCTAAACGAATATTGCTACAAAATAAGCAGTAAGAGAGCTCAGCTTAACCAGTTCGCACATCTCTAACATCGTTGAGCTTCATTATCGTTACTACTTAAGCACTCTTCAGCACATCCCCGCGGGGCTTATGATACGCAGCCCTTTCGCGAGATACTCTAAAACAATGACACGATAATTAAGAAATAAAACAAAGCTTTACTCGACTCACACGCGATTTAATTTACACATTAAAAATTTAACTTTGACGATCCCTAAGTTCATTAAAGAAGCAACTGGTCGGCGTATTGTTTAACTTTTTAACTATATTAACGAGCGCGGGTAGACGACTTCGAACTTTAATAAACTTTTAGTTTCTTTGATCCCTTTGGAGTTCTTTTAATAAAATATTTATTAGACAATGTGGAATAAAATATCAGCAATAAAACAAAAATGTGGAATAATTTATTGAAGATTTTCAAGTTTTATTGTCTGCGTTTAAGTTACGGCCGACGTTATGAGAATTCAACTTTCGGGTACCTGAAAATGAGTTGTGTTATAATGTGCGACCATAAACAGAAACACTTTGTAGGTTCTTAATTAAAGGGCTACAATTAAAACACGCGCTTACCTTATTGTAATTAAGTTTAATTTGCTGCGCAATCTTGAAGGTTTATTATGTAATATTCTACACGATGTACCTTATTTACTGCTGAATAAGGTACATTATGGTGATGACGCCATCTTCACTTTGACGAGAAGACTTAGTTACAGTATCTATTATCCTACAATGTGAACTCAAAACTAAATAGAACTCTCAGAAGTCGAGTCTAATGCTTGCGGAGGTTTCATGAAACCATGCCCGCTAGAGAACCCATTTACAGCTAACCCCACTCCGAACTACGCTTATCTAACAAGTCGGTTAACCGGGAGCCCCGGCAAACAGAGTCGGCGGTCGACACTCGCCAAACTGCATGGTGCTTGGTCGATGCGTTACCAGAACAGCTCTGGAAAACTGAACTTTCAACTGACAGTTTATCCGCTGCCAGGAACTTGTTCTAAACTCCGTCTAATTTAGTCTGTGGCTGCTGGACTCAGGCTCATGGCTTACACCGCCTCTCGCCTGACACCTTCCTGTCTGAAGGATTAATTAGGCTTTGTCCGTCTCAGTTCTGCTTAACCGTTTGAGACGGTACGTTTGTTTAACCACTATCGGTGGTTGCGTAACGAAACAGGACGCAACTCCACGCTAAGATGGTCCTGGTTACTCAATAAACATGTCACTCTCATTAAAGTTTCAAATAGAACATTTTATTTGTAAAGTCAATAAGTCTGCATTTCTCATTCAAATGATATAAATAAACAAACCTCGGATATTTACTACGGAAAATAATAAAATTACGCAGCTGGGTACTTCTCGGAAAATAGGTATCAGCAGCAACGAAACCCAAAGAGTAATTACAAAGGATGCTCGTTTTGTGTAACTTCAAACAGTAACATGAAAATTGTCAACATTGTATGACAGAAAACCTCTATATAACGATATTAAAAGCTTGCAAGCGCCAACGAAACTCAGTACAACGTAATTAAAAGCTTGTTAGCGTTCGAGACTACACACAACATCAACACTTTACATCCGTTGAGGGGAGGCCAAAAACTAATTCTGACTAGAGGGTAGTGGGACGGCCGCGCCCTCGTACGTAAACCCAGACCCGAATCGCATAATGCTCGATAGGATTAAATCTAACTTAACAGTTCGTTTACAATCAGATGCCAAAATGTATAGCTAAATTAATTTACAGCGCACGTGGACACGATAATTGTGGTGTATTAATAACATCACAGAGCCTAAATAATTTAAACGCGGTAAGCGTTTGTATGTATCGATCTAACCTAAATGTTGAGTTTATTGGTGACTTTGCAGAACGCTGAATAGATTCGTCAACGGGACGGTCATCTATCGAAATGCGCAAGGATTCTATTACGACGGGGAAATTAATTTCCAAATATAAATAAATTCTATTTGCTTGTGCTCGGCGAACCGTTACGCATTTAGAGCGGGGAGAAATTCGCCGCCTCCCGGCGCGAATCGTTTTGGCAACAATTTAAACGGTGGAATCGTAAATGTTTATTTGGAGAACGGGTGTTTCCTTCGGCCGCGGGGCGACGTCGTTATAGGTCTTTAATGGCCAATAAAGTGTCAACGCCCGCTCCTAGCCGCAGATAAGTGTTACCTGAAGTACCAATGCCCCATTGCAAATAAAAGATGGAATCTAATGCGAGCGTCTTTAGCTCGAGAGTTGTTAATGCAGTTTTTACAGCTTGAAAATGGTCGAGTATGAGCAACAAAGGCGTTTACAATATACCTTACGCTAACGACCTGTTTTGAGTTTGTTACGAATCAATAAAGGATATTTTATTTAGATGTAGATTGTAGGTCCTCTGAGCATGGGTTTACCATAGTCATTTTTATCAACATCCGGATAGAAAAGTTGTAAAATATCATTGTAAACCAGACATAACTACAACCCCCGCTATAAGTGGGTAAACTACAACTTTTCTGTGTTAAACTGAATCAGTTGAGAAAATTTAATGAATACAGAATCTGTTACAAGAGACTTAATTTTTATTTCAAGCTTGAGTAACAGAAAAAAATATACGTTAAATTATTCAACAGACCTTTTAGCTGTGTAACTATTATGATTGTATTATATCCTCAATATATAATGAATGATGTATGTAGGTCCGGCCATAAGGAAAATGTTTGTAAAGGCAAATGAATATCCATTACGTGCCTAAGCCGACCATTACGCTGATGTGAAAGCACTATGATGGAATTCTTGTGTACTTTTTCTTTGATATTCTAAGCTTTATTACTTGTCAGCTTGTAAGAAGGAAGTTTTAGAGGCCCTTCCTTAATGAAAGCTTTCAAAAACTTAACTTATTCTTCGAAATAAGATTCAAAGGAGACGATTTTTTATCAATGTCTTTGATGCTTTTGATGTTTTTTATTACTTTTAACATAATAAATTAGTTAAAAATAATTCAAACATCGCCACCAGGCTATACAGAAGTCAAACGTGGGGTCTACAAAAAACATTAAAATTTTCAATTAATACAAAAAAAAACAATATCAAATAAACACTTGATTATTTTTAATCATCGCAAGTGACACACAGGCATAGCCAATTTTTTACTCGACCCTAGTCGGGTTTTAGTTTTTGAACGTAGGTGTTCAATAAACCTCTCAAAGCTACAAGTGTGAACCGGGCGTGAACTTCAATAAACCAAGTTATTGTCAACTGCAACCCCGTTCCCGTTGCTCAACGAACAATGGAAAATAGGCTGAATATAAACATAGGCAGTTGTAGATCGCCACTTTCATAAACTATGAAAGAGAGAAACGCTATTAGAAGGTATTGTTAATTATAACGAGTATCTTACAACATTTACCTACAATGTATAACTTTTCAACTGAGGGTTAAGGTTTTAACCCCGTTAACTTAGAACGGGCTATCACAATTAAATGCGTATACAACATTTCGTATCTGTGCTGATAACCGTTGAGGAGTTCCCTAGTCAGAACCCAACCCCGAGTGCAGCAATTATGTCATAGTAAAACTTAAAATCGGCTATCATCATAAAATGCATACACAAAATTTAGTTTTTGTGCTGTTAACCTTAAATCATTCTTTAATCTGGAAACCATGTCAAGCTAAAATTTAAAACCAGCTATCATAATAAAATGCGTACAGAAAATTTCGTGTAATTGCTGTTAACCGTTGAAGAGTTCCGTTATCTGGAGCTAATACTGGATGACGATTCAGGTCTAGCTTACCATAAAAATGTATGGTCATCGGAACTGACACAAAATTCAATTAAGTAAGTAGGATAAAACAGCAAGTGATTCTAACTTAGTTTGTAAGATTTGACTTAAACAAGGATACATCCATACATACACACACGCAATGCACATTAAATAAAAGCTTTCAAAAACAACAAAAATCTTAGTTAAAAATTTGAATAGCTGTGTTCGATTGTTTGCTTTTAAATTTTTACAAACGCAATTATCCTTCGGATTCATCTAAAATTCGAATAATATTTGAATACGAATTCCGACGTGATGCAATCCCATCACAATCGGCTCGTAACATTACTGCTGTGTTTGTAGAGAATACGACTAACGAACACACCGTACATTTTTGGAGTAGCAGCTTGCGTAGTGGGAATTTTAATCCACAGAATAATCTACTGGGAAGAACATAGGCACTAAGAATAATAATAAAAACTAATTATTACTATAATAAAACTGTAACTGGGCTAAATCTGTACATTCAATATTTTTTGAAAATTTTGATTGAGATAAACTTCAAAATCGATATGGAGTGGAGATATGGCGTATTTCCGAAGCACCGGTAGAGTCAGAAGGGTATTTCCTTTTTCAGTGTGATATTTAACTCTGTTGGCACATGAAAGGGAAATTTCCTTTTCAAACTCAAAGAATACTTAGTTTATCTAAATTTGGATTGATTTGATCTTTTTATAATATTTTAATGTATATCTCTTTGTTCGGGAGATGTTAATTTTGACTTGTAAAAGTGCTATTATTTTTGCCTATTTACAATAAAATACTTTGACTTTGACTTTGACTTTGGATACTTTTTATCCCGGAAAATCAACGGTTCCCGCAGGATAGGGGTAAAAAGTTATTTAAAATAACACGTATCAAGCTAAAACTACTGGACGGATTTTGATGTAACTTAGCACAGTCAAAGTTTATATAATGTGTTAAAATGTTGAATACTTTTTATCCCGAAAAATTAAAAGGTTCCTGCAGCCTATGGGTCCAAAGTTGTGTTAAATTTAAAGTGATCATACATCCGTTTACGACTAGACTGGTACTGAATTTCGTCATTCTGCTACGAGGCTCACTGGCCCAGTCGGACAGATGCATGGGTGCGTAATCCAGACATACGTGGATCGAAATCACGCGCTGTAGAAATGTTTTGCTCCATAATTAAAAGATTTTTACATTATTTATGCGTTATTTTTTACATTTTCCATGATATCTATCTATACTATAATAAAACTGTAACTGGGCTAAATCTGTACATTAAATATTTTATGAAAATTTTAATTGAGATGAACTTCAAAATCGATTGTTTCTTCCATTGAGATATTATAATGTACTACCTACGTACCTACATAATTATATAGTTATATCGGAGGTTTCTTCATAATGTCTTACTGGCAAAATGGTTAGTTGTCGGTATTGAAATGTGTACATACAGAGGTAGGTATTGCTCTTCACAGAGAAAGTACAGAAAACTTTTATTTTTTCAAATCAATCCTCATATCGTGTTGAAAAAGCTCAAAAAGTAGGTAGGTAGGGTAGGTAATTATTAAGAGCCAGTTAAAGTGCCAGTAAGTACGTCGTTCTGTGAAACATCATAAAAAATAATTTGTACTAAGAACGCAATGTTTCGTTGCATTAAAATTTGTTCGTATGGACCTCATAATAATGACCTACCCTTGATGCCCTATCCAATTTACCTCACCACCTTAATTACTCTCTAATCTGTGCTACCTTACCTTCGGAGATAATTTTCTCTACTCAATAACAAGACGTTCATGATAAAAAGTTACTTCGTTTAAACTAGATGGCGTTGTCTACCCTTAAAACACGCAAGCGGTTTGTTACGAAGTGGTTTGAACGTTGAATGAACTCGAAGAACACGTTTTCTTCTTTTTTTTACTATATGGTCCCTAAAGGCTCTTAAAACGTATTTAGATGTTTTTTGTGTTTTTTGATAGAATAAGTTGACTTCAGTTGTAAAACGCGCAGCGAAATTAAGCGAATTATTTATAGTAAATTAAAAAATTATTAATTAAATAAATAAATTTAACTCATTCATGTCATAAATCTTTCATTATAAAAACCAGGGTTCAAAATACTTTCAAGTGCTTTGTAAACCGAAGCCTTGAAAGTAGAAAATACTTGCATAGGAAATTGATCTTCGTGTCCATATAAATAAGGAGCACAATCGTGTTTGCGAAAAAAGTACTTGGAAGCGTGGAATTGAAAGTAAAAAATACTAGCATAGGAAATTGACCCGTGCGCTTATGTAAATAAAGAGCACAATTGCGTTTGCTTAAAAAAACTTCGAAGCCTTGCAAGTTTTTTTTAGGGATGTATCGGCTACCTAGCTTCTTGTGACCCGGCTGGCCGAGTGCGGCTGAATTCAGCCGAGGCCATGCCGAACCCGCCACCGAGTATGTACATGTAGGTGCGGACGGGGCGAAAGAGCGTAAAATACTTTGAAAGTCTTGCAAGTATTGCGGGTCCGCACCAGCGCGGCGTACTTACAAGCCAAAACCTGGTTTAAAAACCTGGTTGCGTAAATACCCACCTTCCCTAATTCCACGCAGGTGGCGTGGAATTGGCGTGAGTGGTCATACAGAATCCAGGCCCTGCTCTCAAGCCCTTGCGACTGATTTAAAAACTGGGGTACTTGGTATCATAGGACCTGCACGCACTGCCTTGCAGTGGAACGCGGTGCGTTTATTCTAGCGTTTATTTCACATTGTATTATATGCGTTTATTTCATATTTTATATTATGCGTTCATTTCATTGCAATACGTGCACTTCTATGAAGTGTCATAGAAGTGAAAAAGGCAAGGCAGTGCCTTATTCCGATGATTAGATGCCGAGCAATCGATAAAAAACTATTTGACGGCTGAACGAATTTTGAAGAAATGTAGTATAATATTGTACTTTGTAGGTTTGGTCGTGGTCCTCCTGGTCCTCTGGACCAAACCTACAATTGGTCTGGTGGTGGTTTGGCTTTTGGTCCTGGAATAAAACGTGTGGGCTACTTTTAAATGAAATGACCACGCGGGCAAAGCCGCGGGCACAGCTAGTTTAAAATAAAATTCAACCGATTACAAATCGTATAAAACATAAAAGAGGTAAATAATTAGAGATGGCCGTTTCTGAAAAAACGTTGTTGGGCATCGATGCCAGTGAATGATGCTGGCATCCCATGCCGATATAATGTAAAACGGATGCACTCAACGTCTGATTCTGAGAAACGTGAACACAAACCCACAGATGCCATCGAGCGCACGGCGCCGACCAATTGAACATTATAGTCTTGCTCGCTCGCTCTCGTTCGCACCTGTGGCTGTGCGAACAAGACAACCAACAAGAACAACAACGCACTTTTATACCTAGATTGAGCCGGTGCGCGCGAGTGCTTGATTGCGGAATACAAAGGGTAATTAATAATAATGATCATAAAATAATGAAAGGCCTTTCTAACTATTGTTAGAAAGGTGCTTATGACAAGGTCCCGAGGGCCAATATGTGAAAGTAAATCCATCGAGCGATGTGTATCTATTCTAGAGATGGGCGTTATCGTTATTTTTTGGCATCGATGCGCATCGATATTTCTCATACACCAACCGATGCCGCCATGGTTTTTTTCGGCATCGATGCCGGCCGAAACGTGATAAATTTACCACCTGGCCGAGGCTCGCGCAACGAAACGTTTGTAAGAGGATGGTGCCTGATAAAAACATTACTTTGAAGTTAGATAATTACCTAGAGTTTTGTTTATAGTTACAACCAAAACATATTTAGTTATGTTCCAGTTGAGTCAAGATAAAATATGAATAAACATGAACTTATTTTTTCAAAACATAAGAAAATGTTTTCCAAAATATGAGTTTTTCTAATTTGGAGTTGGAAAAGGGCGTCCTTCGTTCATTAAAACTGTACCCAGCTTTGGAGAATATCCGTTCACAAGGCACATAGTTTAAAACAATATTCACCTTGTATGGTATATTTCAAAGTCGGGTATATTTTAGAATGACGAAACCACCATATTTTGGAAAACATTTTCAACATTTTGGACCATCCCGTCAGAGACCGTTCTTCTCTGACGGGATGGTGCTTCTCGTCGAAGACATAAATTATACACTGACTACAATATTTACAAATTCCGATAGTATCGTCTTTTTATCAAAGTAGTCCCAAAAAGGATTTGCTGCTCTTTGCCGTCTCGACATGATCAAAAACTACTACTGGTTTAAACAAAATAAAGCGTGCGTAATTCGTATATTTTACAAATGATCCGTTACTTGGTCATAAAAGGGACACTTGAAAACAAAGGTCTCTATCCTGTTCGTTAACTTTCTAACCAGATGCGAGATTCCATAATCGTGGGAAATGGTCGCAGTAATTGTAAGGAGCGGTCTCAAAATAGGTGACTTTATGAGCAATTATATTTTCTATTCATGCAACCTAAAGGGCTAAAGGTTCATTAATTCCTTAATTAAACCTAGCTCTAATTTAATTAATTGAACTCAAATAGTTTATAGGATTATGTGACAGCTGCATGCATATTGATTTATCATCTTATTTATCAGAGTTTATACCTATCTTAGGGCGGGAATTACTGTGACTTAATTCGTCCACCCAAGGGGTAATAATAGGTAAATACTATCGCTATATTTACAGGCATCGCGTAATCAGCTCTCATAATAGAGATACATCGCTCGACGGAGTGTACTTTCCTATAACGGCCCTCGGGTCCCTGTCATAAACGCCTTACTAACAATACTTAGAAAGGCCTTTAATTATTTTATGATCATTATTATTAAATACCCTTTGTATTTCGCAACCAAGCACTCGCGCGCACCAGCTCAATCTAGGTATAAAAGTACGTTGTCGTTCTCGTTGGTCGTCTTGCTCGCACGGCCACGCGTGCAACAGAGAGCGAGCGAGCAAGACTATAATGTTCAGTTGGTCGGCACCGTGCGCTCGGTGCCATCTGTAATGTCTTGTGCTCACGTTTGTCAGAATCGGATGTTGAGGGCATCCATTTTACATTATATTGGCATCGGATGCCAGCATCATTCACTGGCATCGATCCCCGATAAAGTTTTTTCTGAAACGGCCATCTCTTGGGTAACCCCTTGGGTGGACGAATTAAGTCACAGTAATTCCCGCCCCAAGATAGGTATAAACTCTAATAAATAAGATAATAAATCCAAATGTATGCAGCTGTAACATAAACCCATAAACTATTTGAGTTTAATTAATTTAATTAGAGCTAGGTTTAATTAAGGAGTTAATTAACATTTAGCTCTTTAGGTTGCATGAGTATAAAATATCATTGCTCATGATATCAACTATTTCGAGACCGCTCCTTACAATTACTGCGATCAATTTCTACGACTAAGGGATTTCCCATCTGGTTAGAAAGTTAACAAACACGATAGAGACCTTTTTAATTGTTTATTTGTTTTCAAGCGTTCTTTTTATTACCAAGTAACGGATCATTTGTAAAATATATACGCATTACGCACGCATTCATTTATTTAAACCAGTTGCAGTTTTTTATGATGTCGAAACGGCAAAAAGAAGAAAATCCTTTTTGAGACTACTTTGATGAAAAAGATAATACTATCGGAATTTATAAAAATTTTGTAGTCAGTGTAAAAGTTATAAGTCGACGACGAGAAACTTAAGGTCTCCGACAGGATGGTAGTTTCGTCATTCTAAAATATACCGGCTTTGAAATATACCGTACAAGGCGTAATATATTATAAATTCTGTGCCCTGTGAACGAATATTCTCCAAAGCCGGGTATATTTTCAATGAACGAAGGACGCGCCTTTCCAACTCCAAACAAGAAAACCTCATATTTTTTAAAAGATTTTCATATATTTTGTAAAGATAAATTCATGTTTATTCTCATAATTTCATTTTGACTCAACTGGAACATAACTAAATATGTTTTTGGTCGTAACTATAAACAAAACTCTAGGTAAATGGGTACCGTCAAAGTTATTTTATTATCAGGCATCGTCCTCTTACAAAGGTTCCGATGCGCGAGCCTCGTCCAGCCGGTAAATTTATCACGTCTCAGCCAGCATCGATGCCGAAAACAACGATGCCGGCATCGGTTGGTGTATGAGAAATAACGATGCGCATCGATGCCAAAAATTAACGATAACGCCCATCTCTAGAAATAATTCAATTTTTTTTGAGATTGTGCCCAAACCATCTAAAGTAAGTAATGAAAACTAGTTACAAAAAAATTAAGTCGACTTCAAATCGTTTAAAACTTAAAATAAATAAAAAATAAGAAAAGAGATCCGTGCTACGTACGCCCAAACCGAATAAATTAAGTAATAAAAAGGTACCGGGTAACCGGGCAAAGCCCTCAAAAAATTAATTGTTTCTTTCTTTTAAGTTATTTCCGATTTGAAGTAGTATTTTATATTATTTTTATTTCTTTCTTTTTAGTTTCATTAAAGTAGGCCTAAGAAAGTGAAGTACTTATTCCATTCGCTAAGAAAAAAATAATACTTGAAACAGTTAACAGTCCATATCTTTTAAACTACAAAACGTATTTTATTGAAACTTGAACTATTTCCTAAGTTAAAAGATACTGATACTATTACAAAAAGAATAATTGCAATTGAACTAATAGTTTCCGAGAAATACGTGGACAAATGTACATACATCATACATAGTTTATTAATTGTATATTTCTGTATTGTGGTGTTTCAATAAATTCATCTATCTATCTATCTATACATTCGTGAAATTTTGTACATTTGTTCAGATACCCAAATAGACTAACATTATATAAAAAATATGCATAGTTTACAACATTGTAACCATTAAATTTAGTACATAGTCACAGACACGCAATAAACTAACATTTATTAATATTACATGTCATACTTCCTAGCAGAAACATGTATTTGTTCAAACTCCTAACTCGTTTCAAAAAAAGCGCCACAATTTGTATTTAAGCATTTTCAACAATACTATGTACATACCTACACACCAAATGAGAACCTACTTTTTTTTAAGTCATTTTAAAACGAAAAATTTCACACTATATTGGAAACTGATCTGTCTTAGACCACGAGGATTAGCAGCATGGCTTTACGTCAGCATACATTCATCTGCATTGAGAAGCGCATCTTGAAGTTTGCGCAGTCAATAAGAAATTTCGGACAGTATTGAAACGCGTTTTAGAAATTGATTCATTAAGGAAATCTCCGCAAACGCACAACGCAATGGCTGAATCCTGGCAAAGCACCGGCACAATGCCTCAAACTACAGAGAAGCTTACGCACAGAAAGGTGATGGTGTCAGTTTGTGGTATAATTCAATAAAGCTCACTAACCTCAGCTGTCGCTCGCTTGCTTATACGTGACTAAAAAGTGCACCAACTTGTCGAGACCACCACGTAACTAACCATGCACTAATTGGTCACTTCTCGATTTTTTGTACCATCACGTTAGAAAAATCACTTCATTCGTGACAAGAATGTTTTGCTATATAAATTTCGACTTAAACACATAGGAATAGGCTAAATGTCATTTGGCAACATTTTACATTTTGCAACTATTGTGCGGCAAAGACAAAGTCTACCCAAAAACTTTAGCAGCTTTAGCAACATTTGTAACAATACAACAACTTAGCGGTTGATCCGATGCATTAATGACAGCTAGAGTATTTCGCATAATGATGGCAAAACTGGCACAGAAACAGCCCCACTCTTTAATTATTCTTCTCCAGTACTGCTCTAATAGATGTCACGCGTCTTCGTACTGCAAACAAACAGTCTCAACACTTGCAAGAGCTACTTCTGCGAATCATCTGACACCCTCTTTACTCAACAGACCTAGCCACAACCATTAGTTTTTTTCCCGCAATAAGGACAACTTTCTATAAGGTAAAAATGTAATTTGATTGACGTCGTAAGTGTCTTCAAAAATTTTGTCAAGACCCTGCTTTTTTGGAAAGACATGAATGACCTGCTGACACCATGGCAGAACATCCATAAAATACGTAGTTACTTTGAATGAAGTTTTTTTCTTGTTCATATAAACAAATTAATTTAATTGCCTAGATACTATGATTAGCAAGATTATAGCTATTTTACTTGTCTTTTAATATTTTTTGCGAAGGTCATCCATTAGAAAGCTTACTCCCTGCATTTCTCTCATACCGTGGGCACATTCTCTCCAAAAAAACCTAGACGATTAATATGACCTACTTAACTTTCTTTACATCTATACATATAATACAGCAATAAAAACGAAAAAGTCTGTACTAGCAAGATATAAAAAATAATATCTAGGGTACTTTAAATAAGCTACTGAACATGAATATAACATTTTTTTAAATCGTGTTTGTATGCTTGTCTGTTTTTTATTTGTTTGTTTGTTCACGCATCACGTAAAAACTACTGCACCGATTGCGATGTGGTTCTCACTGTTGTATAGCTTGTTGGTTTTAATTAATAACTGGGGTACTTGGTATCGTAATCCGATGATTAGATGCTAAGCAATCGATAAAAAACTATTTGACTGTTGAAAGAGTTTTGAATAAATATAAGTTGTTGGTCCTGGAATAATACGTATGGGCTACTTTTAAATGAAATACCCACACGGGTTAAGCCGCGGGCACAGCTAGTTTTAAATATAGCTAATAATATTTGAATCCAAACTACTTATTCGTCTACCTACACTATCTACATCTAAACAAGATTTGATTGTTTGTATATTTGTTTGTAATGGATAAACTCAAAAAATACTGATCCGATTTTAAACCTGAACCTGAATTTTGGGTCTTATATTGAATCCAAAGCCAAGGTAGCTGCAAAAAAACCTGGTATTTTGTCTAAGGTTAGGCGGTACTTCACAACGGGACAGCTTTTGAATCTTTATCGAGCACAGGTCCGATCTTGTTTGGAGTACTGCTGCCACCTCTGGGACGGTTCTGCCAAGTATCAGCTCGAGTCTTTGGATTCAATTGAGAGACGTGCTATCAGGCTCATTGGGGATGACACTCTGGTAAAGAGTAAGCTTCAAAGTCTGGCGCATCGACGTGAGGTAGCAAGCCTGGCGGTATTCTACAGATTGCACTATGGAGAGTGTGCACAAGAACTGCACAACCTGATTCCCCCATCACCTTTCCATCACCGTACGACTAGACGATCAGCAAAGCGCCACCCTTTCATGGTTGAAATACTTCGCACAAGAACGAAGCGTTACGCTTCTTCGTTTATTATAAGAACTGCAAAGGAGTGGAATGCCCTGCCCTCGTCAGTGTTTCCGGTAAATTATAACCCCGGTGTGTTCAAGTCAAGAGTGAATAGGTATCCACTAGGCAAGCGTGCTACACCTTCGACCACATCATCGCTTTCCATCAGGTGAGATCGTAGTCAAACGATTGCCTAGTCAGTAATAAAAAAAAAAGAACTTTCACTTATAAAAGCTACATTATCAGCGAGTAAAATGTTCTGAATTTTATTTTCCAACAAATTAAGTACCCTGTGAAAATTGCAATAATATTACCCAAGGTATCAAAAAAGAACGGAATGACATGTTGCCGTGGAAACGTAATAATAACAAGTCTGTCAAAAAGTACGTGAGTAATAATGCAGTTGTCTATGGTCAAAAAGCAAGCGTTGCTACCAAAGATTTTGAATTACGCTTACTGGTGTATTTTTTTATGAAGTTATTATGGGTATAATAATTCTAAAGGTAAGAAAAATGGTGCGGTGTGAGCACTACCCGTGCGAAGCCACGGCGAGTCACTAGTGAAATATTATCTTGAAAGATTATACACAATGACTATAAAGTGTTCTAGCGACATTTATATAAATGAGTTTGCTTCAGACCCGCCAGTGGTGTCGCTGTCACTGGGCAGCACGCTGAATCCACATGACATCAAAGAGGGCGATGATGTGTACTTCGAGTGTTCAGTCAAAGCCAACCCGAGGGAGCACAGGATTTCGTGGTATCATAATGTGAGTATAATGCATTTATTTATCAATTTATTTAATTTGATTTCAATGAATATATTGCACTGCTCTAACAAGATCTGTCACGCCTATCACTACAATGTTTTCAGATTGAAATCTCTGAGCATTACGCTAGAAATCGTTATGAAGACCAGCTCATTAAGATATACTACATACAGATTTAGGTGTATTTATATAAGTCTCTCTACTCAACCAATACGGAAATGGCCACATTGATGTCAAAGTGACATGTTTCAAAGTGATAATAGTGAAAGTGACAGGGTTCATTGTAACAGGTGTCAAAGTGGCAGGTGTCAAAGTGGCAGAAACCAAAGTGACTAGTGTCAGACTTTTTTGTACCCCTGACATGTGTGCAAAATTTCATAACGATCGGCTGAGTAGCTTGAAAGCGTAGGTACAAACAAACAAACTCACTTTTGCTTTTATGATATTAGTAAGATGAAATACGGTGGTTGGTCGCAATACATTTATTAGAGGTCAGGCACTATTTGAATATACTTTAAGTAATAAATAAGCATTCGGGAAAAAACAAGATTAAAAAAAACACATAATTTCAGTTTTATTTCGGATCGTACACATTGAAATTAAGAGTAATTAACAAATCTATGCAGGTACATCTTAGCCGAGGACTGATGGAGATAAATGTTTGGTAAAAACATGATAAATTTAAATGTACGAGTATGCTTATAATAACGCTGGAAGTAACAAAAAGTCTGTGCAAAGAAGATAATAAACAGAAAATGGTCTAGGGGAGTTAAAATAGCTACTGAAAATAATATAACACAAAACCGTGTCTGTCTGTTTGTCCGTTCGCACATTACATAAAAACTACTGGATCGATTACGATTTAGTTTTCACTGTTGAATAGCTTAGGTTTTGACATAAATGGTATATTTGGTATCTTAACCAAATGAGTAGAAACCGAGAAATCGATAAAATACTGTTTGTCGGTTGAACAAATTTTGTGTAGGTACTTTTAGTGCTGTAATAACACAAAGGATACTTTTAACCCAAATAAATGGCCACGCGGCCAAAGTCGCGGGCACAACTAGTATTGTTATATTTTTTTTAAGAACTAGGTATCAATTCTAAACGGTTATGACACTTTTTTCTTTTTTATGAAATGTCGTACGTCCTACATACTCGTAATTATTTGCAGGATTATTAGCGCATTATCAACCAAAAACAAAACAATTGAAAAGAAAACTTAAGTGCCCACAGATAACCTCATCATCATCATTTAAAAGCTATTCCGCCCATTGCAGGGCATAAGCCTCTTCCCTCTTACGCCATTCATCTCTGGTTTGACCCAATGTAGTCCAGTTCTTACCAGCGTGCTTCTCTATGTCGTCGACCCATCATTGCATCGGTCTTCGTCGGCTACGCTTACCGTCACGTGGCCACCATTCCGTCAGGGACTTACTCCACCTGCCATCACCACATCTTGCCAAGTATTCTTCCCACCGCCACTTGAGTTTATTTATACTGGATCCGATATTTTCCTCACATCACCTAGGGTTGAGAAATGTATGTTACGCAAATACCACGGATCTACATAATCAATCAAAGCGTCCAATTAGAAAACCTTCAACAATCAAACAAACAGTATCTGGCTATTTACAAAAATTATATACGACGAAGTCAGTGAAATTTAGTGAAGATGGTTTGATATGTCAATTTAGGTTAGACTTGCAAACGAGAAAATTATGATCGTGCAAAAATATTTAGATATTCGTTGTGAGTTCTCTTAAGATATCCTCAATTTCATCTTGTTTTGTATGGTGTCCAAGGAAACTCTACCTAACTTCTAGGCAATCTATGCAAGCAAGATCGATCGCATTCTCAGTTTCAAGGTATTTTACAGACAGGATCTCTTTACACAAGTTGACGATCTAATGCCGAAGCGACGAGATCCCTCGTCGCTTTGGAATGACATCCTTACCGAAACCTACCAATGGTAAACCAAACAACAAACACACCCAAACCGTATATTAAAACATGAAAAATTTCAGCTTGCATCATACAAATCATACCACAAAACCACAAATCATTTTCTTCTGTGCAGGATAAGTCGGTGCTACAAAACGTGGTATCAGGAGTGATAGTAAGCACCAAGTCGTTGGTGCTGCAGAAGGTGACGCGTGACCATGGCGGTGACTACTCATGTCGGGCACACAACGCCCTTGGAGAGACAGCCAGTGAAGCGACACATCTTAGCATACAGTGTAAGTAATACACTTATCTAATTTCTTTCACCTAAAGAGAAAGATGCGATACTTTGATAAGTTAGTTCAGACAATAAGGAGGCAGCCAGTGAAGCGACACATCTTAGCATTCAGTGTAAATAATAAACCTAACTAACCCATTTCTTTTAACAATAGAGACAGATTCAATACTTTTATAAGTTAGTACAGACAATAAGGAGGCAGCCAGTGAAGCGACACATCTTAGCATACAGTGTAAGTAATACACCTAACTCATTTCTTTTAACAATAGAGAAAGATGGAATACTTTTATAAATTAGTTCAGACAATACTCTCTACTTTCTAACCTTCACAGTCTGTTGCTTCTGTAGATCAATATTCTTCTAATAGCGTTAAACTAGTCCTTCCACCTCAGTCTAGGTCGGCCTCGCTTCCATTTGGCTCTCTGAGGACCTATTTGGTGAGAGTTTTTGCCCATAACTTGTCTGGCATGCGGCAAACGAGCCCTATCAAATCTTAATTTAATGCTATCCTAGAAAAGGCGTAAAATACACAACAAAAACCGGCCAAGTGTGTGTCAGACATGCATAGACTTTGGGTTCCGTGGCCAGGACCAAGACAGTTGGGTAACTGTGACAACCGCATTGCAATCAGTGTCCTGTAGTTTTATGTGAAAAGCCAGCTAAGTTGTTTTTGCGGTTGGATTAAGTCTCTCACTATGGAATTTCTTCAGAGACGACGCGGGCATAAAATACGTTATCTTGTTCGGCTATATTTCGTATACTAGTAAACCATATAGTGCAATGGAGCCCTAGATATTTCGTATACTAGTAAACCGTATAGTGCACTGGAGCCCTACATATTTCGTATACTAGTAAACCGTATAGTGCACTGGAGCCCTAGATTTTTGCAAATTTGTTAGTTCCGTACTTTATGAGTTAGAGGTATTGGAGATATTTCGTTAATGGAACCAAATGTAAAAAAAACTGTCAAAGAAACCTCATTATAAATAAAAAGTATTCAACGAGATCACTCTTGATGGCGTACAAATGGACAGTGGGACAGATAGACGGACATGAATAAACTATAAGGGACCGTTGTTTGACTACGGGACGCTAAAAACGCATCAATAAATTAATTGTCACAAAAATAACTTCCCGTTTCAAACGGGGACTCTCTTCGCCATTATAAACTGTGATAATAAATTACACTTCCTTTCGGGGGCTTTCGTCGGCCCTTGGAGTATCAATCATAGCCCCTGTGATCGCAAAGAAGTCCTCTTACGCTAAACGGGAAGAAAGAGATGTATTGAATAGAACGATGTCTTCTGGTTCGTAACAATGAACATAATTTAATACAGTTTACTACACCACCAATAACCATTTATCTTATTGGCACGTGGCAGTAATCTATCTTCTATCTAAACTTATAGTAAAGCAATATGAACGAAAAATTCTGTACATACAGAGAATAGTATTAAATAAGTATAAGTTAAAAAAAAAACATTTTATAAAAAACGTGAACGTTTTTTTAAATTAATTGTCGTCGATTTATGAGCTACCCTGAAAGTTTCAGCCGGATAGCTATTTGAGAACTGCTTGAAATTTGAATTGCAAGATTCCAGGACAGACAGAAATACATAGATATTCATAGATATATACATACAAGTGAAGTTAAATAAAAGCTTTTAAAAAATGGTCTAGGGCACATGAAATAAGATAGATAGATAAATTATTTATTGCACACACCACAAACAAAATCAACAAAAAATAAAGGAACAATAGCAGAAGAAGTGTCACAATGGGCGGCCTTATCGCTAAAAGCGATCTCTTCCAGGCAACCTTTGGATGGAGAGGATTTGTTATAGTTGTGAGGGACGGGGTGCATTATGATATAAAAATACTACTTAGTGGGAAATAGTAAATCAAGTTTCTAATTATACAAAAACTATTTTATGATTAATAATAGATATAATACAATATACATTCAAATATAAATTTCCAATATATACATACATATATAAATATATAAATAAATATATATTATATGAATACATAAATACCCAAATATCATTATGAGATGATAAAAAACTGTAATACAAGCAACATGACAAACGTGATAATAAACATAATATTAGCTAGACTTCCAAGTAAAACTTTAATACAAGCAACATGACAAACGTGATAATAAACATAATATTAGCTAGACTTCCAAGTAAAACTGTAATACAAGCAACATGACAAACGTGATAATAAACATAATATTAGCTAGACTTCCAAGTAAAACTGTAATACAAGCAACATGACAAACATGATAATAAACATAATATTAGCTAGACTTCCAAGTAAAACTGTAATACAAGCAACATGACAAACGTGATAATAAACATAATATTAGCTAGACTTCCAAGTAAAACTGTAATACAAGCAACATGACAAACGTGATAATAAACATAATATTAGCTAGACTTCCAAGTAAAACTGTAATACAAGCAACATGACAAACGTGATAATAAACATAATATTAGCTAGACTTCCAAGTAAAACCTCTAAGCTACTGAACAAGAATATAACTTTTTTAAATCGTGTCTTTCTGTTTTTTGTTTCTCTGTATGTTTGTTCGTGCATCACATAATAAATACTGGGCTTATTGCAATGTAGTTCACTATTGGATAGCTTAGGGTTTGACTAAAAACTGGGGTACTTGGTATCTTAATCCGATGATTAGATGCCGAGATATCAATAAAAATCCTTTTAGACGCCTTAATGAATTTTAATCAAATGTTGTTTTTTTTATTTATTTCTTTGAATGACGAGGCCGGCAGGTTGCTCGCCTGATGGTAAGCGTCACGCCTGTCCAAAACAGTGACAGTGCCACCCAGAACTTTGGTTGCAAAGTCTTGCACGTCACTGCACTGCGCTCGTCACCCTGAGATATTGGTTGTTAAGTCTCATTGCCCCGTAATTTCGCTAGAAACATTGCCCTTCAAACTGAAACATAGAAATGTTTACACACTACTGCTTGGCGTTTGAATATCTGACAAAGGTGTGGTACTTCCCCAGGCGGACTCTTGCGTAAGAGGCCTACCACTACTAAAAATATGATGGTATATTGGTATTTTAGGTCCTGGAATATTACGTAATATACAAAGTAATTTTAACCTAGAGAAGTGACCACGCGTGCGAAGCCGCGGTCACAGAGTGGGTTTTTGAGATCAGGCAGTAAGGGCATGTAGGTACCATAACAGGTTGTTGCTATAGGAAAAAGGTTTTAGTAGACTATCCATACCTTTTGGAGATAAACATAGGCATTCACAGATTTTGGAAAAAATGTACGCAAAGACTTTTTTTTAGATTCTAACCGATTCTGTTTCTTTTTATGGATCAAACGGACCGGTTTTTGTGTAAATTGCCCATCTACATGCTGACAGTACATTTTTTCAAAATCTGTGTATGTAGGTATCTCCAAAGTTAAAGACAGTCCCATAACAAAGTTTTACTGTACCTGTAAGATACCTATGGCTTTACGCCCCATTTAAAAAATCCACTCTATATTACAATTTACCCAGTAACCTGATTATATGGAGATGTCATCCAGATTCAACAAAAAATAACTTAAATCTGACTACGATAGATCAGCAACTCAAAATGCCATTGACGCAGGGCAGATATTATTCTTTCAATCATTCTTCAGTAATCAAAAAACATCAATCATCAAAAAATCAGAAATCATTTTTCAGTATCGAGGTGAAATGAAACATTCGACAACACATATTTAACCGACTACGGCGAAGCAAGGGAAGGGTAATGAGTTTAACAGACTATGTATGTATTTATGATGTGGGTATATGGGTGTACCACCATTGCGTCGCCCCTATTGGTTCGATTTTGACAAGCGTGGTGTCAACCGATTCGTCTTTAGGTATAAAGTGTCATAGACTATTTTTTTTACCCGACTACGGCAAGGCAAAGTAAGGGTTATGTGTTAAAACTAAAAACTTGGTAAAATTTTGACAAGCGACGTATCAATCTATTCGTCTTTATAGTACCACCAACTTATCTGTGAATTGAAACCTCATTCGTGGCGGCTATAGTTCCTTTTTTTGTCCACTTTACATATAAGTTGGTATAGTATAGTGTCATAGGCTATTATTGTTTTACCCGACTACGGTGATGCAAAGCAAGGGTTATGTGTTAAAATAAAAACTGTATCCGATTTTGACAAGAGAGGTATCAATAATTTTCATCGCAAGAGTTTCATATCCCATTTTTTACCCGACAGTAGTCGGATTTTAGTTTTGATCTTACTTCTTGTTAAACTAGGTAATTCAAGTAAGGCTAAAGTTTAAAAATCTGCAGAAAGTTGCAGAACACGTCGATTACACTAACTACCTATGGTTCAGGACTAATTTTAGTTCTGCCATTTGTTTGTTTGTCGTTTGAGGTAGTGCTGGCCTCTGATGTCAGAGTTTGTCAGGCCACCCGAGGGCCTCTTTCATGGCTTAATGACTGCTATTATTAATAACCCGGTATTATTGGATTCTAAGTTGCACTATTGAACCTTTAGGCTACCATCGCTCTGCCACTCCGCTCCGCTCTGCCAAAGTTACCGCTGATGTTATAGATTACTATTAAAGTAATCTATAACATCAGCGGTAACTTTTCCCAGCACAGAGTAGGGCGAAGTGTCTCAAGCACATACTGACAAGTATTGAGTCACTCAGGGATCATCAATCATAGGGGAAGCTTGAGATTTACGTCGTATACGTCTTCGAGCCCTATTCAGTACAAATTTGTAGGCAGACATAGAGCTAAAAAGATTGCCTATCTCTTTCAAATTTTGAGACCTTAGAAATGTTCCAGAATGCAATGAACCATATAGAATAAAACCAAATTGCATACACATGATAAGTACTAGTGTGAAGACATTTTTAATTTCATATATTTGCAAGAACATAGTGTTTACATACATGGCAATTTTAAACAAATGGTTCAGTACATTCAGCTATGGTAATTATGGTGTGCAAATATAATTATTACTATTATTATACTTACAATCACTCAAAAACATAGGTAAAATAGAACAAAAGAAAATATTACAAAATCACCCTATCAATTTCAATACCTGTTTAATTGATGTCAAAATTATTTAAATCTCTTTGACAATAATAATTAAAGTAAAAAATTGTAAATATTGAATTGAAAAGTTGCAAAATGAAAATTAATATATTGACCACTAACTGCGCCACGCGGTTTCACCTGCCTGGAATATGATGATGGTTGATGATGATGACGATGTTGATGATGTTGATGTTCTAATCCAATATATAAGCTATATATCCTGTTACCAAATTTCATTCAAATCCGTTCAGCCGTTTGCGCGCACACACACACACACACACACACACACAGACACACACACAAATACAAACACAAATACATACTTCTTAGATAGATGGCGCTAATCGGGTTTTTATGCACTTTTGACGTTTTTTATTGACTGTCAGTTCTAATGTATGGAGTTCATGGTTCTAAGATTCACCATGAAATGGCTACTGTTTTTTTAATGATTTATATTTAAATAATTATAGCTGAATTCAAAATCAGTTTGCTCTAATCATGGCGCGTGCAACGGTACCGAAATATCGAGACCACAAAATCAATAAAATACACGCCTAATATCTCGATTCTAATAACAATACTAATATGACTATGATATTCGAGTCGAATAATTGAATGTTAGTGACCATCACAGTGAACGTGAGACCTTGTTTACGTCTCTAACTCCTTCTCAACAACGTTTTATTTATTTACACTTTTGACAGCAAGCGTACACCTTATCCCCTTACCATTCGTTACCTAAGGTCGTTTGTTTCACTTTTGTACATTCCCAGTCGACAGTTTGTTCGCGTTGTTCCAGTTTTATTGAACCTGATCCGGCACCGTCACAAATCTAAGGTGAAGAAATGCCGGTTGTTACCCGCACGTGGCGCGATCGCTGCCTCTGGCTGTTACATTAATCTGTGTATATTTTCATAAAGTTAAGGTTATTGAAGCAGATTTGTTTTGGTGTAGGATCTAAGCGATTTTGCTTTGAATTATTTTGTAATAAACATTATTATGCTCGGCTATGTTTTGTAAGCATTTAATTTGAATAGATGTAGGTAGGTGGTGTTGGCGATGAATGCGGTAGCTAAATCAAATATGAGCATTCATTCATAATATGAGCATCTATCTTCTATCTATACTTATAATAAAAAAATAGGAACGAAAAAGTCTGTACAAAGAAGATAATTAAAATAGAAATGGTAGAAGGTACATAAAATAAGCTACTGAACAAGAATATAACATTTTAAAAATTCGTGTCTGTCTGTTTGTCTGTTTATCTGTATGTTTGTTCACGCATCACGTAGAAACTACTGGACTGATTTCGATGCGGTTTTCACTGTCTGATAGCTTAGGGTTTGACTTAAAAACTGGTGTACTTGGTATTTTATTCCCATGAGTAGAATACGATGAGCAATCGATGAAAACTTTTTGACGGCTGAAGTAATTTTGATCAAATTTTGGTATATTGGTATTTTAGGTCTTGGAATAGTACATAAAGTACTTTAACCTAGAGTAATGACCACGCATGCAAAGCCGCGGCTACAGCTAGTTCATAATATGAGCATTCATAATATGAGCCGCAGGAGGGCACTATTGAAAATGAACTGATTTTATGCCAGAAGAGTGGAATTCGGGATACAGTTGTATTCTGAATCCGGTTCGTTAAGATACAAGAACGGTACCTAAGAAATATTTTGAAAATCACAAAAAGCAATTAGAACGTACTACAGACGTACGTATTACTCAAGTATAAATTTAGAATTTTTTCAACTAGTTTTAACCACATCCATTGCAGTGACGCATTGCACTGCAGTCAAATGCTCGGCGCCTACGTGATGATAAAAACTAATAGTGAGGTGACTGAGCTCTACATGCTGCTTGAAGGTAGAGCTCGAGACAGCTCTACCTTCAAGCAGAAAGCTTTTTGCTTAGACTCTTTTAGGTTGTTCAGACAGTTTTAAGCTTAGCGTATAATTTGTTCTAAAGTGGTAAACACTGCCATCGAAAACATAATTGCAAAACAACGTGAGATGGAAGTAAAATTAAAAATGTAAATATGTTAAATAAAGTAAACATATTAAAATTTTTAAGTTCCGACGTATAACGACAACAAATTAGGTTCCTCGTTTATTAATCTGACCTCAACCACCGCCTACACTCAGAAAAAAAAGGTCTAGCATAAAAATTAGAACGAAACTTCTCCGAAATCATATTAATAACTTTTTGCTCTTTCCAGCCAATTGAATCTTATTACTGTAAGTGAAATTTCCTCAAAGGGTTGCGCCCTCGCTCTCAAATATTTGAGGTCTTAATGAAAATCTAAGACGGTTGGTGAGCAGTTCTCGAGACACCTA
Organism: Alsophila aescularia; assembly: GCA_946251855.1. Lineage (NCBI taxonomy): Eukaryota > Metazoa > Arthropoda > Insecta > Lepidoptera > Geometridae > Alsophila > Alsophila aescularia. The sequence goes on along the minus strand of OX276373.1, from coordinate 20,660,422 downwards.
AATGAATCACGACTATTGGGGACTGGGGGCGAAACTTCACAGAATATATAGATATTGTAGAAAGTTATCATAGTTTATGGACTAGGCTTTGGATACACATACCAACCTTTATAGTTATTTAAATAAAACATTGCTCTCTCTTTTTAATCGACATTCAAAAGAATTCTTAATGCAACTGCATTTTTTTATGTCTTTCCGGGTCCAAAGAGATCAGATTACGCTTACTGTACGCAAGTAAGAGTAATCAAGTCTGTTTCACCGGGATTTAAAGAATTATAGACTTTTTGAGTAAAACCGGAAAGAAGCTCAACTTAACTTTACTTTTAGAACTCTACCAATAAGTTGTAAGTGCAAAAATGTGTTCTACGAGTCACTGGTCTGGCTCTTCTAATACGTCATCACTAGCGAAGCAACTGTCATGGAGTAGGGGGAAGCCGATAGGTATGTGTAAAGAGCGCTTCACTTCATTAGGAATGTTCACACTGCAGTGTGAACATTCCTAATGGACTGATCAAATCTCATTATTGACCTCATCTCACAGTTAGGTACTTCTGTTAAGGACAAGAACGTTTAGGTAAACGTTTCTGTGAGAACAAGCTTTCAATAGTAAATATCTGAAATGCTTTACAAAATTATATTAGTTTGACATGGATAGGCAGTCTGTTTGCTGCAACCATAAATTATTCATTGACGGTAAAATATCGTTAAAACCATTCTAAATTACTCCAACATAATAGTCATCATGTATCGTTTGTGGTAGCAACAAACATTGGAAACCTTTACGAGTACATTATTACCGTGTTCGAAATTTGCTCCAACCACAAATGGTTTTAATAGTGATAAAATATTTGTATTTTAATTATGTTTAACGGTTTTAACTCGTGGCTAATAAAGTCGGTATATTGACAGTTTGAGATAAGATGCCACGAAGAGTCTGCGGGCGTCTGCACGACATTATAAGCCATTAGTGGGTATAGCCCTTAAACATAATTAAATACTAATAGTGTATTTGGAAACGTGTGAAATAGATTTTGAGTGACATATTATTTGTAAAAGAAAACTTCGAGTTCCTCTAACATACAAATACCTCTTTACGCACGCATCATTGGTTTAATGGTGGTTATCTTCTTTAACAGATGCCCCCGTATGCACACATCCTTCGCCACAAGTTCTCGGCGCGCAAATAGAAGAAGCGTTGCGCGTGCGCTGTTCTGTGACCGCGAACCCTCCGGATGTGACCTTCTTTTGGCAGTTTAATAATAGTGGGGAGAGCTTGGATGTATCTCCTCTCAAGTTTGGTAAGTAATAATACTAATACAGTATACAATATAGAAAATCATCATCATCATCATCATCATCATCATTTCAGCTTTTATCAGTCCACTGCTGAGCATAGGCCTCCCTCAAAGAGCGTCACGACGAACGGTTTTGTGCCGCCTCCATCCACCGAATCCCTGCGATGGCTACAATGCCGTCCGTCCATCGTGTGGGGGGGGGAGGTCTCCCTACACTTTTGCAAATTTTGAGAGCTATGTCGATAACCTTGGTTCTTCTAAGGATTTCCTCGTTACGGATCTTATCACGTAGTGAAACTCCAAGCATAGCTCTCTCCATTGAACGCTGCGTGACTTTGAGCTTATGTATGAGACCAATAGTTAGCGACCACGTCTCAGAGCCGTATGTTATCACTGGCAACACGTACTTATTATAAACTTTCGTCTTGAGGCACTGCGGTATCTGTGACGAGAAGATGGTGTAATTTCCCGAACGCTGCCCATCCGAGTTGGATTTGTCGGTTGACCTCTTTGTCGAAGTTAGATTTACCCTGTTGGATCGTCTGACCTAAGTAGACATAGTTGTCAATAGCTTCGATAATATCGTTCCCATTATAGACCCGCAAAGGTGCGATATGGGCATTTGACATGATGTTCTTCTTACCCATGCTCATTTTAAGACCCACCTGTTGAGAAACAATATTGAGGTCACTGAGCATTATGCTTAGGTCTTCCAGGGTTTCTGCCATGATGACTCATCAGCAAATCGAAGGTGCACTCACCTTCGATTGCACCTGCATTCGCCATTGCTGTTGATACTATATCCGTTCCAGTTCAGAAGCTTGAATATATCTTCCAGTGCTGAGGTAAACAGTTTCGGAGAAATAACGTCTCCCTGTCTCCCCCCTTTTTTGCAGCTGGACAGAATTCGTGCTCCTATCCTGAAGATGGACAGTCATGGTGGCCTTGCTATACAAACACTTCAAAACTTCAATGTACCGTTAGTCAATCTAGCACCGCTGTAATGACTGTAGCACTGCCCAAATCTCAACAGAATCAAAGGCTTTCTCGTAGTTCACAAACGCTAGACATAGTGGCCAATTATACTCTTCGGTCTTCTGTCTAATCTGCCGGAACGTATGAATTAATTATATAGAAAATAGTAATATATTATTTAGTAAATAAATATACATATGTAAATACTTCTGTAATATAGCCTCGTGGGATCGAGACTCTACGGCCGAATAATCGAATATTTGAATGTTATCTGGTCGAAGCAAAAAGAAACCAAAATGCTGGCCTTAATTTTTTGCCCAAAGATCATATCTTTTGTCTTTTGCCATAAACTAACCTATCTAACTTTGATTTAGGTGGTAATGATTTCAGCATTTTACAAATGTTGCCTTAATAAAAATTAAAAAAGCGTTGTATGAAGAAAGCTCAAATTAAAAAGTTGTAAAAAATAATAATTAAGTACCTACCTAGCTTTAGATGCACCTAGTTGTAAATAATGTGTAATGTGTAAATATTTTTGCTGTTTATTGTTACTGTTTTTTGTATTTGGAAGGTAACGTTCTTTTCACTATAGATAGTTATTGGTAGCGATTTAGACATCCCCTAAACTAAACGTAATTTACTTACTTTTTGTTCCAAAGTCTCCATCACTGACCGCAATGTTTATTTTATATTCCTGTCCATCCAAAGGTTGCCTGTAATAAATTGCAAATAGCGATAAGGCCGCCTATTGTACAACATTAAATTTTATATATAATTACTGTCATGTTGTTTTTTTATTGTAATGTGTTCATTAAAGAGTTATTGTATTGTATTTTATTGTAATTTCTTCAAATGTAATATAAACCTTGTTAGCTTCGTAACAAGGTATTTTTTCCCTGGCAAATAATCGTCACTCACTAAACTATCACTAAAGCCTGTCAGCGTAAAATCAACTTTGTTTCCACGCAGTGAAAGTCCCGATTTGTCCAAACTCTGGCTCAGAACGTGTCCGAATTTATACGCTGTACAAACTTGTACTTGAATTATACAACAGTTTTTCCTTTTCTCGAATCATTTTACGTTTTACTTATTTGCTCCTTTACTATGCAAACAAAGAGACGAAAGACCAGCTTCAAGAAATCCAAGACAATTTTCCTAAATAGACAAACAAAGTTCAACTTGAAAAGAAGACTTAATTAAATGTTAAAGTTGCTGGAATTTTATTTCAAATAAAAGGTAAAAGTTACAGTACACATTTTATTTCTGTGGATAAAAGAAGATAGTAAAACTTGATTTTGTTATGTGTATTTTAATTTTACTCCAGTACAAATTAAACAATGACCTATGCCTGGTGAAACTATGCAGATATGACTAAATTCAGAAGTCGATAGATCCAAAAGAGAACGACCCTAAGTTGCTGTAAATGTTCTGCTATAAAATGTAATACAAAACTGATGTCATTATGTCTTGTTTTTTGTCCGTCAAAACTTTTCAATTACAGTATAACTAGCTAATACCCACGGTTTTGCACGCGTTCTCATTTCTCTAGAGCAAAAGTACTCCATGTGCTATTTCCGTGACCTAAAATACCAATATACCAACATTTGTTCAAAATTTCTTCAGCCGTCAAAACGTCTTTATCGATTGCTCGGCTTCTACTTATCAAGTCGAGCTACCAAGTACCCCAGTTTTTAAGTCAAACCCTTAACTATCCAACGGTGAAAACCAAATCGCAATCGGTCCAGTATTTTTTACGTGATGCGTGAACAAACATACAGATAAAATAACAGATTTTTGAAAATGCCGTCATCTTTCAACAATATTTTTATAGAGTGCTCGGCTTCTACATATCGGATTGAGATACCAAATACAAATACGCGTAGTTTTTACATGATGCGTGAACAAACATACTGACAAACTAACTTACAATAAACAAACAGACAAACAGACAGACACGATTTAAAATAATGTTCTATTCTTGTTCAGTAGCTTATTTAAGTACCTACACTAGACCATTTTTTTAAAATTATGTTCACTTTTTCGTTCTTATTACTTTATTACAAGTATAGTTGACGGCCGGTTGGTCTAGTGGCTAGTAACCTTAGGAACGAAATCAAACGGTTGCTGGTTCGAATCCTGCAAGGTGCAATCATTTGTATGATGAGCAGAAATGTTTGTTTCCGAGTCGTGGATGTTGATATTCGTATTTATGTATGTTTATCCGTTATCTAGTGCCCTTATTACAGGGTATCCTAGTTTGGGGCTAGGTAATTGATGTGGAATTGTCCCGATTATTATTATTATTATTATTATTATTATTTAGGGTTAAACATTATGTTTCTCAGGATTTTTTATACCTGGTTTAATAGAGTAACACGGGTGGGTACCAAGTGCTACTCTAGTTCTGGTTGGAGAGGTGTTGAGTCAACATTGTCCATGTCAAGTTGCAAAAACTTACGGACAATGCGACATGTATTCAGTACAGCAGCTTTTTGTAATTGAATAAACGAGAATTTGTTCAGTCCTAGTGTATTCAAACTCCAAAACAAATGGTTGGGTATAACTCCTGTCGTAGATATCACTATAGGTATTATGGTTACTGTATTCATTTTCCATAATCGTTTTATCTCTTGTTGTAGTTCTGTGTATTTCCTAATTTTTTCGGTTACAGTATTTTGAAGGTTGTTTGTGTTAGGGACTGCAATATCTATTATATCAACGTGTTTATTAATTTTATCTATAATCGTTATGTCTGGTCTGTTGTTGTAAATAGTATGATCTGTGAGAATGGTGCGGTCGTAATAAATTTTGTGAGAAGTGTTCTCTAAAACTGTTGCAGGAGTGTATTTATAATAGGGTATAGGAGAGGACCTTGAGAGATTATGTTTGATGCAAATTTTTTGGTGAATTTTGTTTACTAACTGGTTATGTCTATGTGTGTAATCATTTTGTGTGAGTGTGACACATGCTCCTGTTATATGTTGTATTGTTTCGGGTTTACTACGACATTTTCTACAAAGATCATTATTTACTGTTCTATCCTTCATTATGAATTTTCTGTAGTTTTTGGTAGCTATAACTTGATCTTGAATAGCCATAAGAAAGCCTTCAGTCTCTGGAAACAGTCCACTAGAGTCAAGCCATTTATTGGATGCTGTTTTATCAATTCCTGATTGTTTTAAATCGTTTGGATGTCGTCCATAAAGCTCCTTATTGTGCCAGCTATTGAGTTTTTCCTGATTATATTTGTCTACTTCTATTGCTTCGATATTTTCAGAATTGAGGTTTAACGGTGTCAAAGTTTTATCTATAGCAACTATAGCTCTATGAATTGAACTGAAGACTTTCTTATAGTTAAAAAAGTGCCTAAGTTTCTGTATTTGTTTGTTATGTAACAGTGATATGTCAATCAAACCCCTTCCACCTTCTTTACGTGGGATAGTAACACGTTCTTTTGCAGATTTTGGATGATGGTATCTATGTTTAGTCAGGGTGGTCCGAGTTTTAGTTTCTAACATTTTTAGTTCAGATTTAGTCCATTTGATTATGCCAAACGAGTAAGTTAAAACTGGAATTGCGTATGTGTTAATAGATTTAAACAAATTTTTACTTATTAATTGTGTTCTACAAAGTGAGTTTAGACGGTTAAAATATTCATTTTTTAGTTTTTGTTTAACAGTAGCATGTTCTAGAGTTTTGGCTTGATTGTATCCTAAATATTTATAAAAATCCTGTTCAGTCATTGCTATTATTTGTTGTTGTTCATCAATATTATGATTACCTTCGACTATTTTCCCTTTCTTTATGTTTAATTTGCGGCATTTGTCAAGACCGAAATCCATTTTAATATCTTTAGAAAAATTTGTTGTAATATTTAATAGTTCAGTCATGTCTGTATTATTACTTGAGTATAATTTAAGATCATCCATGTAAAGTAAATGAGTTATTTGGGCTATTTTTTGCCTACCATTTTTAATATCAAAACCGAGATTGCTGTTTATAAGTTGTTGTGATAATGGATTTAAGGCCAAACAGAACCATAATGGACTCAGAGAATCACCCTGAAAAATACCTTTTTTAATAGAAATTTCGAGTGTAGTTATTTCAGATAATTCTGAGCGTAGGTTTAATGTAGTTCTCCAAAATTGCATCGTATTTCTTAAGAATTTAATAATATTCGGGTTAATTTTGTAAACATCTAATACGTGTAATAACCAGCTATATGGTATGCTATCGAAGGCTTTTTGGTAGTCTATATATGTTACAAAAAGATCTTTTTTATTTTTATTAACGTAATTAAGCACTGCTGAGTCTATTATTAATTGTTCCTTACATCCCATATGATGACGTCTACACCCTTTCTGCTCCTCTGCTAAAATGCTGTTTGATTCTATATGTTTATTTATTCTATTTGATATGCATGAAGTTATAATTTTGTAAAGTGTTGGGAGACACGTTATCGGTCTGTATTGACTTGGATCATGGGTTCTTTCACTCTTCGGCAGCATAAATGTTAAGCCTTTCATAAAAAAAAACTGGCATATTATTATCATTTTTTATTAAATCTGTTATTTGTTGAGCTAATATACTGTGCAAACATATGAGTTTTTTAAACCAGTAGTTTTGTATTCGGTCACATCCCGGTGCCTTCCAATTGTGTGTTCTGTTAACTATATTTGTAAATTCATCTGCACTTATGTCGTCAAATACCATTTGCTCTATTGATTCCATCCGTTTGACCTCTCTATCAATCCATTCAGTATTTTTATTGTGGCTTTCATTCTGTGCCCATATATTAGACCAAAAATCAGTTAACGTAGTTTCTGTAGGAATTTCTTTAACTTCAGTAGTTCCTTTAAGTTTTCTGTAGAACTGTTTTTCATTAGTTTGGAATATCTTGTTATTTTCTTTTCTGTCCATTGACTTTTTATATCTAGCTAGCCTATGCGTTTTTACAGCTAGTTTTTGCTTTAGTGTATCTAAATTATCAGCTATTTTTTGTTGAAGTCATCATGTGTACTGTGTTGCTGAGTTTTTTCTAGGATTTTATTGACATTATTTGTTAATCTTTTCCTTCTATTTCCATTTTTGTATTGTGTTAATCTACCTATATCTTGCCTTAATTCTCCTATATCTTTTTCTAGTCGTATTTGCCACTTGGGTTTTTTTGTATTTGTTATACGTTCTTGAGGTTGTGTTCTATTATTTCTATTGAGTTTAAAATGTTCGATAATGGTCATTGCAGTACAATAAACAAGAGTATGTGTTTGCTTTACATTTTCTAGTTGAGGTGTGTGATGTGGTAAAATTACTTTATTGAATATGTAAATCACTTCAGTTAGTTTTTGCGACTGCCTTACTTTTGGTAGAGTAGGCCTAGTTATGGGATCAGTATGAGCATATTTAGCAATGTTTTCATTAAAATTACTGGTTAATTTAGTCACTAATTGTTCATTTACGTCAAATTGAATTTCTTCTTCATAAGTGTCCAATTGTTGTTGATTAAGGTTCGTAGATAACCCTATATTTGTTTGTGTCAAAGAGTCCATACTTATGATATCATCAGTTTGAGTTATTTGCAAAGGCGTTGAATTATCATTGTTGGGGTGTCGTCTATGTCTATGGTACTGACTATGTGTGTTATGTCGTATTCGTGTCTGTGTTCTATTTTGATCACTTTCTGATTGTATTTCTCTTGTCACTTCAGCTTTTATTTCATCTATTTGTTCTATTGTAAGAAACTTGTTGTTAACTATAGCTCTTCTTTGGTCTGCTAGTCGTTGTTCTGATATATTTGCATCTGGATACTTTTGTTTAAATTGTTGGTAAAGTTGTTGTCTATAACTTGTTAAGTTTGTTTCAAGTTCAGTTATTTTGAAATATGTGCGCATTATGAATATGTTAACATCTATACTCCACTTCATGCGCACACGTGGTTATTATTATTATTATTATTATTATTATTATTATAGATAGATACCTACTGTGCTATACCTGAAACAAGATAACATTTTTGATATAATAAAATATCATTAACGTTCATTCTGCCGTTACAGCTTGATTGAGGAAGAGTTATCTATCCATCCAACCAAAATAGCTAAACTGACACATTATGAACATTAGATTATTTTAGCCAGTTGGCTGTGCTTGACTTGTCGTAAGTATTAACGCCCATCTGTACTAAATCATTTGAGATTTTTTGACGGAAAATTCGTTTTTTTTTATGCCTGTCCATATAAATATGGGTAGTTGGGTAAAATCTGTTTTTACCCAACTATATATTTTTGTTATGTTTTCGGGTTGTATGTATGTTTGTCCGTTTCTTTGGCGGGTCCTACAGCTTAAACTGCTTGATGGATTTTGATAAATCTAATATGGCGGCATGCATACGCCATATTGTACGTTGCATTTCAATAAATGACCAAAACCTACCGAGTGGGATATCAAAGTGAAGGTATAATACCATTTCAGAAATATATAATTCATTAGGCTGCTTTGAACATTTTTTTTTTTTTTTTAATAATACATATAATAAAAAATACGATTGCGAATAATACTAAAAAGAGGTAAACAAGCTTTTAAATTCTTGATTTTGACATATAAGATGCAGTCGGAGGCACGAGGAGGCTCTCAAGGTGCAAGGTGATCTCGTCAAAGGAGAAATTAAATGCATGATACCTCCTCCGAATGCATCTTCTATGTCAAATTGGAGAATTTTAAATTTATTACCTCGTTTTTTATTACCTTCGTAAACTTTTTAACCCCGTTTTAGAATTTTTCGTCGTTTAACTGTTTATTTATTTCATTATTTTCGAGTGTATGTACCTATGATATCCCCGTTTCTTGGTGCTCTCTTCTCTAACGGGCGTCGCCAAAGCACCGGTATAGTCAAAAGGAAATACCCTTCTTCCTTTTCCAGTGTGGGATTTAACTCTGTTGGCACATGAAAAGAAAGTTTCCTTTTAAAACTCAAATCATACTTACTTTACCTAATTTTTATTGATTTGATCTATTTATAATATCTTATGTATTTCTCTTTGTGATGTTAATTTTGACTTGTAAAGTGCTAATATTCTGCCTATTTACAATAAAATACTTTGACTTTATGTTTGTTGTAGGATTTTTAACTTAATATGACGTGGGAGAAATTGTCTACGAAAATCATGATTATTTTGTAACATTCATTTAAACCTGTTCTAATATTAGGAATAATGCATCTAAACCTATACTTATTATAGTACTACTACCTATACTTATTATATACTTATATACCTATACTTATACTTATAATTCTTATATATACCTATACTTAAAAAATAACTGTACAGTGAAGATGATTTAAAAAAAGGAAGAATACGTGAAATAACAGAAATTAAACATTTGAAAAATTGTTTGTCTGTTTGCCTTTCTAATGACGCATCACGTTAAAAAAAGTGGACTGATTGCAGATCATGCGGTTTTAACTGTTGGATAGCTTAGGTTTCGACTTAAAAACTGGGGTACTTGGTATCTCAAACCAATGAGCATCTATGTACTCAGCCGAGCAATCGATAAAAAACTATTTAACGGCTGAACGAAATTTAGTATTTTGTACTTTATCGGTATTTTTGGTCCTGCAATATCATATAGAATACTTTTCCCCTGCTAGTGAATAAATATATTTTTAGTCGTTCAAGGCTTTTAACGATAGCTCATCGAGGCTCAGTATCTGCCAAGTTGTACCAAAGTTTCATAGTCTTTTTTTTTACTCCTTTTTGTAGGACTTCAATTTGTTTTACTGTGATGTTCCTGCAATGTCTTGTATTGGCACATTTTTTACATCTAGATTTTGATGCGTCTTTCAATAACCTGTCAACATTTAAATGTTTTATATGTAGGTAACTTCAATATCATATGTTTTTGTTAAGGTACAGCAAACGGTAGCACAAGCGAGTTGAGCTACAAGCCACAGAGTGAGAGAGACTACGGTACCCTCAGCTGTCGAGGAACCAACACCGTGGGCAGGCAACTAGATCCCTGTGTTTTCCAGATTGTCCCTGCTGGTGAGTACCTATAGAACATCAAAAGCACAAGTGAACTGTATTGCTAAAGAGACAAGATGAGTCGAGATGTACTTAGAATGTCACGTGCACAAGTGCATTGTATCGCTGAGTAACACAAGCTGCGGAATATTCAGCAGTCGAGATGTACCTAGAAAGTCAACAGCACAATGAATTGCATCGCCAAGTGATAGAGGTTACGAAATATTCAGCAGGCGAGATGTACCTTTAACGTTAGCTACACAAGAGCTCTGGTTGCTGCGATCAACCAGAGCTCTGCGATAGAATTGATACGGAATACTCGGCAGTTGAGATTGTTAGAGCGACGTAGATCATGTTTAAGTTTTTCCCAAAAACTTTGCTCCAAATTAAAAACATATTGCAATTCAAATCGCCCGTGTTGTAGTACTATTATTTATTCTGTGGTCATGTCCTTACAAACGTTTGAACAAAATTAATCGGATTACATCCAGCGCTCACGCCAAAATACGGAAATGCAAAAATGCGGCGCCGCCATTCCCACCGCAAGGACGTAATAAAAGCATGAAATATTCCAATAATCCAAGTTCCAGAGGCCCAATAGGAATGAACAGTCCAATAAAAGCATTAATAAAACCATGTGCATACAATTTGAATCGACAATGCGAAGCCAAACTGTGAGCACGTTTTATAATTTCGGGTTGTGGCTTTCACTGGAAGCAACACGCCGAATCTCATAACTCTTCAATGCAGATGTTTTACTCGCTAGATGTGACTGAATGATCAAATTTGGAATGGCATACGTGAAATTGAAATTTTGAGCTTGCATTTGTTGTATTTCAATTGAATCCAGGCCTAATTTTCGGATTCATTTCGTACCCGTAAAATAATATACGTCGCGTCCTATATTTTTTATGTAGGTACATAATATTACTAAAAAGCGTATTTAAAAAAATACTTATTCAGCGTTTCTTTCTTAGAAGACTTTATCTTAATAAACTCATTTCTGAACTACAAAATTTGGTTTACTAACTGGTCTACAGAAAAAAACATTACTTTGTATTATAAATGTACGTATGTTTAGTTGTTGAGTAAAGTATTAAGTTTTGCAAATTACTTTCAAGTTTCTGAGTCAAGCCGTTTCTGAGATTGAGAGGCAACGCGGACGATACGAAATACGTAGAAAATAGTCGACTTTGATTGAGCGCTCTCATGTTTTGGTTCTAATATTAAAAAACATTTAATATTTGCTATACTCAAGTTTATATCTATTCAATGATGCTCTACAGGCCTGTGAAAAGAAAAACATTGTTTTTTCTATTTCTCCATGTTTCTCCCTTTGAAATATAATGCTATCTAATTTTAAATGATGTTTAAATGCAATAATATAGAGTGTACATTTTAATATATTGTGTCCCTCTCTTATTTCGTTAACGCTTTACGTGTAATGTATGTTCGTCTGTCCGTCTGGACAGGCGAACGGGCACATGTACAGACAATCACACAGACATCCTTGTCACAGGCCAGATCCCTAAAAACGTGATAGACTAAATGTTATTCCTACAATATTAAATAATGTATATATAAAAATGATTATATTGTTATTTTTACACTTCCCGCAGGGAAACTGCTGCTAGACAATATTAAACTACACAAATTGAAGGAAAACTTCACAAGAAAGTCTTGTATCTTTTAGATTAGAAAAAAAGTTTCAAAACGTTTCCATCCCGTTGTTTTAGCTCCGCAAGACTGCGAGGAGAAATATGAGTTAGCTGTTGAACACTGCAACGAAATACGCCCCAACCCGCAACGTTTAATATCGTTGCAGTTTGTTATAACATATAACAAGTTAAATTGTCACCAAGCTGCTATAAGTCAAGGCGAAATTAGAGAGTTTAGCTTCGTACTCAATTCGCGTTCACGCACCGCTATGTATTAGATCAGTTGAAATAATAACGCTCGCAGGTACCCGCTATTTGGCATTCCAATTTTCCGTAGCTTAAGTATATTCCTCGAACCGAGGCTCGGAAAATCAATGTTTTCCTATGTAGCAGTAACGTTATCGTAGTTGAGGAAATGTTAGTTTGTGGGTGTGACTGACTCACATTTGGGCGATTTCCACAAAATGTACAAGCATTATGGGACCCCGAGCTGGTTTCATGGAAAATTTTCCGTTCCTGAAACAAAGTTCATAATTAATTAACGGTAAAATTGTTAGTCATCGTACGGTATTTTAATTAAAAGTGAATGAATACGAGTACATATTTTTCATCGTTTAGGACAAGGAAGGAAAACATTTGACTTTCCTTTAGATCATAAATCTTTTAGAAGTTTTCAATTGACATAGTCACTTTTACTAAAGTCAACAAGGTCTGCCCATCAAACGCTAGCTTTCAGTGATTAGTCACCATGGTCACTTTTACTAAAGTGAACAAGCTAGGTATCGTCATTGCAAAGCTGCTCATCAAACGCTAGTATTGAGGGTTTAGTCACCATGGTCACATTTACTAAAATCAACAAGCTAGGTATCGTCATTGCGAAGCTGCTCATCAAACGCTAGCATTGAGAGTTTAGTCACCATGGTCAATTTTACTAAAATCAACAAGCTAGGTATCGTCATTGCGAGGCTGCTCATCAAACGCTCGCATTGAGCGTTTAGTCACGAGGTAGGCACGCGATGTGCTCAAGTTCCGTCTACACAGTTAACACGAGCAACGCCGAGTCTGCAAGGCGTCAGCATACGTTTGACTATGGATCCATGTAGCGAGCGCGTACGGCAACACACATGCGTCCCATGCAACTTTGACCACGCAAATTTTCCGATACTGCGCCGGATCGCACATCACTCGCGGCAACGATCACGTTGCCTAGCGAGGTAAGCATCGTGGGCAGCCTTGCAATTTTGATATCGAGCTTAATATAACAAACATGTATTTTTTCTATTAATAACAAAACATTTTACGTTTCGTCATTTATGCTAAAAATAAAACACTTATAGTAAGCGCATCAATCGTTCCAACAAAGCAAAGAGTCAAATCAAGGTACTTTCTGTCAAATTTCCGTTCATGTCAGAAAAATAATAGAATAGGTTATTGTACGAATTGGCAGCTTATTCTCCTTGCATAACTATAAATAGCACATTTCTGCAGCCCGTCCGACCGCCCCTCGCAACTGCTCGCTCCAAGCTAGCAACAACAGTATAGAGGGCGTGACCAGCTGGCTTCGAGTGCGATGTGTAGCGGGCTATGACGGCGGCCTGCCTCAGTCTTTTATCTTGGAGGCATTGGACCCCGCCACGGGCAATACGAGGTTCAGTGGAAAAGTTAATGAAACAGGTAAGAAATTAAATCACATCAGCTTTCAAACAGAACCAACCGCACCAAATCGGTCCATTCGTTTGGAAGCTACGATCCCAACCCCTCCTTCCCCATTATAGCTAAGAAGCATCCAGATCACATCATCCTTCAAACAAAAAAGCATCAAAATAGGTCCATTCGATTTGGAGCTACGATGCCACAGACACACATACGGATACATACATACATTACATACACACCCTAAACTTATAACACCCCCTCTCTTTTAGAGTTCGGGGGTTGATAATTTAACCTGGCCATACACGATCACTATGCACTCCGTTAAAACTTTAACAATTTTATTTTGTTGTGGCTTGCTTCAACTGTTCAGATTTATTTTACTAGTAGAGTTTCTACTATAGTATTGTGTTTTACTTCACTCTGCTCTCTGCTATTTACTATGAAATAGGAACTAGTTCTCACTACAAAACATTGTAGCGATTGACTGTTCAATTAAAATTGTCTGTTAAACCAATAAGTGGCCTGAACTAATCCATTGTGAGTTAAAAGTAGTGAGCTCCAACCGTCCCTTATCCATTATAGGTGACCAAATATACGGTCATCATTTTTGTTGTGAATATTCTGTGTTCCACAAAATGTTTTATTTCCACCCTTGAAGCTTGCATCGTCGTTTGCCGATAAACAAGTGTTGTTCGTATTTATGAATGAAAAGTTTCCTTGCACTATGATTCTGTTTAAGCCTAATCTTAGTTATCGAAGTTACTGATAAAGATGCCCTCACAAAATTGAATTAGAAACAGGTATACATAAAAACGTTCCTTGCAGATGGCTTGGCCATATTCAAATTGGATCTCTCACAACTCACCGTCACTGGAGACAGCGAAGGCGCCACATTCAATTTGCTCATCTATGCGAGGAACCTCAAGGGAGAATCGGAAAAAACCTTACTTGAAAATATCGCCTTCAACGACGCCGCTAGGAGAACAGGTAAACTAATATATCATCACTTGTTCGAATAAAACAATTATGTACATTATCATCAAATTAGTAGATAATTAGGTACTTACAGTAGTCGCAGCGGAAGTACGAGTATGCATTGTGTCTCGGAAGTTATCTGCTAGTCGCTGCGCAAACTGTTATTTTTCAGGCGCAATCCGAATGTTGAAGTTGAAGACATCATTGTATAGCTGCCTCGCTCACTCGCTTAAGTTTTTCGCATATTCTATATCTAGCTCTTACTTTATGCTGTTTTATCCCCACAGCAGTACCTGCGCAATTATTCACAGAGCCTAACTTCACAAATATATAGATTAGCTGCAAATACTGTACTTCAAAATTTTTACATGAAAATGTTGCTGTTAGCGTATTATCTTCGATGCTAATTTGAACTACAGCCTAGTTGCATGATACTTGCGGAGATTATTGCTTTAGATAGACGGTTTTAAAGTCGACGAATGATTTTTTCTTTTTTTTTCCATGCTTAACTTTGGGACACAAATAAGGATCTTTTTTAAATTGTAGGTACACAGTACAGTTGAGCACACGCCAGTGATTTTCGTTTCATATCTCCGAGTAAAATGAAACCAGATCTTCAATATCAATAAAAACAGGGGCGCAGAATTTACAGCGACAAGTTTTTAAATTATCTCGGTTACGACTGGATGGGCTTAGCATCCAGATTCATGGCTACAGGAAAATTCAGGTCGTGCCAATAAAGTTGACATAGTTCTCAGCGTCCTAACTTTCGCAATACACCTACTTGCCTGTATTGCCCGCTCGTAAACGGTCTAGTTTATTTGGTTACGGCGTACAGATGTTTCGGCACTAAATATTTTTACTGGCTCTTATTGATTTGTGGAAACTCCATACGAGTTTTCTTAACATAGTCGATAAAGAACGTAAGCTACATTTAGACTTTGTGTATTAAGAAAACTCGTACTACGAAGCACAATCTACTCGTAATACCTACTATTTGTTTTGTAATATTAATTTATACTCAGAATTATTTCCCGTGAGCACCTTCTCTCTTCAAAACTTTACACCAATTTTCAGCGAAATAGTTAATTTACTGAAGTATTTTGAAATTAAGAGCTTTTCAGTAACTTAATCGTATTTAAGCCAAATAAATCTCAAAGCTTCTAAACAGGATTACTAAATTTAAATAAAAATGTAATATACCTAACTCCTTTGGGTCAAATTTTGGCATTTAGGTTACGTGTCCCGGTCACGTATTATTCCCTGTATTCCCTGTATATCTAGGGAATCAGAATTATAGGACTATGTTCGCACATATGGTTGGTTGCAATCTCATAATGATCCTTTAGTTGTCTAGAGGAGATTGTGTTGCGTTACTTTGCATTAGCATTTTTTATTTTGTCCCGATGTCATCTACATAGAGTCTATAGGGTTTATACAGCACTTTTATATTTCAACAGACGGCAAGAGTTCCATAGGCGGGGTAACCTTAGGAGTTGTAGTAGCAGCAGCTCTCGGGGCAGCCGTTGCTACTGGAGGCATTGCCTTCGCAGCCCTCTGTGCTCGGCGGAAGCGAAACCAGCAGCCGCACAAGCATCCTCCGGGAGACAAGCTAGAGGTCAGCGATGGTGGCAGGCGATACGTGGTGGCGTACACCATCAAACCCTCGCCGGAATCGAAGACGCCTGAGCCGCAGCCGGATATATTGAATGCGCCAGGTATGAGATTCAAAGACGAAGAGATAAAGATGTCTTAGGAGAAATTATTCAAAAATGCTTTTAAGAACCAATTATTGTTGATCTAAAGATACATTTGGATAGTATATAAGCAATGCCCATCAACATTTTTAAATTATGTAGTACAAAATATGAATTGAAAAGTAATAATTACAATAAAAATATATTTTCATAAAATCCCCTGACTGCGAAGAAACCTAAAATGAGGAAAAAACGGTTTAGATTCTAGATTTTGAAATATAAGATGCAGTCGGAAGCATATGAGGCTCGCCAGGCTGATCCTTGTCAAAGGAGAAATGAAACGCATGATACCTTCGACTGCACCTTATGTTTTAATATCAAGAATCTAAAGCTTATTTGCCACATTTTATTTTTGTTTGATAATAGTCGGGTTTTTTATTTATTTTATTTTAATAATTTATTTTTATTTGAATCTTTTTAGTTCCCCAAACATTTTTGAGGTCATTATATATTTTTAGAATGGTCTTATTTTGATAGGTTTTGGTCATATATTGTTCCGTCGGAAATACGTTATGGCAGCTGTAAGCCACCGTATTAGTTTTCTTGACACTTTATATACTTATTTACTCTCGTGGTTAAGACGAATCCAATGATAACTCATTTACCAAAATCCATTAAGCCGTTTAAGCTGTAGGATGCTCCAAAGAAACATACAAACATGCATACAGCCGCAGTAAAAACAACAAACACAAATATATATACATATTTGAGATGCAGTGTTTGTTGTTCTGTTCATAAACATGTGAATAAAAATATTGTATACAATGGTGAACAGATCTTATTTACATTCACTGTTCAGTGATATTGTACAGTCTATTTCAGAATTACAAAATATATATATTTTTAAAGTATATTTTCAAAGTATATTTTCTTTCAGATTCTGAAAATCAATTATCAGGACCTTCTATTGAAGAAGCTGATGAGTGGCCTAGTATAAAAGAAGTCAGAGGTATCTCACTATTCCAATATTTTACACTTTCTATTTATCAACACTTATTTCTTTTTTTCTATAAATTAGTTTTTCCGTTTCAGGGGATTGGAGTAAAGTAGGGGCAGTATTTTCAGCGGAAGATTTGGCTCTCTTAGACTCAACAGGGCGACCACCACAGGTATGACTACACTTCTTTTGAAGAAGCTTTTTGAACTACATACCAAAACTCAAACACACCACACACACACACACACACACACTCTACTCTACTTTTTCTATCACTCACACACTATTCTACAAAAATATAGAAAATCAACTTTGACAAAAGTTTATACCACTATTCACTAGGACATTTTTTACCTTAAATTTTTTGCAGTCCCAGAGATTAACTAGGTACAAAATCTGTCAATTTCAATAGAGTATTATTTTACAGCTGACACCCAGCAGCGATATGGTGCCCAGCAGACAGGAGGACGTTCTTAACCAGAACCTGCCTCAGCCAGTGATATCAGCTAGCTTTAGGCCAAACTACGTAGTTTCTAACAGCCCAACTTTGGGCAGTCCTAACTTTGTGTGCCCTAATGGCAATTTGAACTCTCCATTCGGAAGTCAAAGCCTGACGCTCAGCGGGCCGACTTTAAGCTCGGGCAGTCTGGCCACCTCTACTTTACACCGGACGAAAGGGAAAGGAAACGCGCGAAGAAGAGAACATGTTTTAGCAGAAAACCTGCCAGGACCTGAAAGCTGTGTGTAATCTTTACTTTTGGATTTGAAGTTTTTATTACAAGATTACAGGTTTCTGTTTGACTTTATAAGCATGTTAGTGAGAATCTGAGAAGTGTTTTTAATTGACTTTAAATTTCAATCAAATTATATTTATCCGAAGTTTTAAGCTCCTTGAGGTTGATTTACTTTTCGTCTAAATAAAATCTTGTAATAAAAATAACCATAAATATGCCATTGTTTATATTATGTTATTTTCGCTCCAAAGGACAGGTTAACTATTAGCGTAGGTTTTTGAACATATTTTCTGAATAGCTGCCATTGTGGTCCATTCTATAAAGAGATTGTTAAAGAATTTATAGTGTATTTTATTGTGTAGGTACTTGTTTTGCCAAAGCTACTCGATTTGTTGGCGTGACAATATATGTAAATATTTGGTAGAGAGGCGTTTTGGTGGATAGTACGAAATAGGTGCTTATTATATTTTGATGGAAAAAAACTTGTTATTAATGGATCAATTAGTTCTTACGAAACGATCTACGATGCGTTTCATCTGCTCATATACATATAAACCTATAAGTCTATGTAGAGAACAACCTTCAGATGCATTTTATACGTACTCGGTAGCTGTTTTTTTTTACGATTGGATGAATGAGTCCTTATTCAAAAAAAATGTGTATAGTATATTAGTGTATGCTATTGCTCAAAAGTATATTTCATATTGACTTCCAAATAGGCCGCTATGTAATGCGATTACGTAATAAAAATGACCCTAAAGGCCTGGTCAAACAGGAGGCGTAACTAGCCCGCTTCCAGGCGTCAATAACGCTAAGAACGCTTTCTATTTGACTAGGCCATAATTCTGTAATAGATTAATACGCCCGCCGCCCGCCTACATATTGATGTCACGTATTACTAGCGCGCGCTTTTTGACAGCCTAGGTATCTACTTGAATAGTAAACGCAATGCAGCGCTAAAGCGCGGCGCTAATATGCGACAGTATACGCTTTGACGCGCGCAAGGGACCTTCCTGTCTATCCAGGCTTTAAAAACTTACGATTTAGTACCAAATTTTTAATTGTGTTTTCAATCGGGATTCGTGTTCTGTGATTATGAGTATAAACAATACTTAAGTAGGATAAAATTACATTGTATGTACATACTTTATATTCAAGAGAAGGTAAAACTGGGCCTAAGTTAATTACAACTGTCTCAAACTAGATAAATAACCATATGTAATGTAAGTAAAAAAGCTTGTAGATGCTCCTATTTGTTTTAATAAACTTGGTTGTGTGATGTAAATATCGTTAGGAATAAAATAAACCAAAGATGTATGTATAGAATAGGTAGGTAAATCTAATGTTAAGATGCTTTTGTTGTCAATTTCTTTATGTGAAAATGTTTTAGCGAAATTGTAAATACTGAATTATTTTGTAAGAAAGAGTGAACCACTGTAACTAACAGCATTATGAATATGTACTCAAAGTACTCTATTCTTAGTAAAAACAGTACGGATCCGATTGTATTCGTGTGCGACTTCGTGCATGATGGTTACGCCGCGCCACGCCCCTGCAATAGATACTGCAGTTAACCGTCGCATTTTTACGTCGCGTTTTTGTACACCCATTGTACAATAAGTTTTGAAAGTAAGTGTTAAAGATGAATAAATAGTTACTTATACTCGTATATTCGCTATAATCGTTACAAACAAATACTCGTCATCTAATTGCTTAAACAAATCTTTCAGTACAAGATGTTCCTTACAATTTGGTAGCGCTCGTACGGCTTAGCGCGTGCTACGAGAAACCAAAGAGAATACAATAATACTACGTCGAGATACTAGGCAACTATTGTTTCGAACTTCAAATCAACTTGCTAGGGATGGGTTAGTAAACGATAACATTTATCAATGCCAGATGATATATCATAAACTCTGACACCAGAGGAAAATTATAATTTGTTTGTTTTATCGTATTACTTAGTGCTGTCTACCTAATACGGCAAAACAAACAATATAATTATATTTTTCCTAATTACATTGTGCTGTTTCCTATGAGTAGCTGTGCTTCTAGGGAAGAGAAGAGTTCTGTGTTACGTGGCTACACGGTTAGCGCTGAGGCGCGACAAGGCGCGTACGACCTACAGTTTTTAACATTAGGGTGATTAATATTTCAACAAATAAATTATTTAGTGATTTCTTAGATTATCGCGATTATAATTCATTAATTTTAACACTTCATAGCGGTTATAAAATAAATTAATAAATTCAATGGAAGATAATATTTTTTAAATATGTTTTTTGTATTATGGAAAAAGATTTATCAATGGATATACATACACACATAGCTTGCAGTATGGCTACAACAGCTTGTGTCATTCTGTATAATTTTTTGAGTTATACTTATGCCAAACATTTTCATTTGGGAGATCCAACATAGCTAAATAATATGTAGCTACCGTTAAAGCGGCATAAATGACATAATTATTATTATAACCTAGGGTGACGATGGTGATGAACATAGGCTTTATAATGTTACTAGTTTTACCGCCCACGGCTTCGTACGCTGACTAATGTTTATCGCGAAAAAACCGTCCTATTTTCTTCTAGGATATTAAAAACCAATGCAAAAGTAGGTATAGCACCACTCTTGATGTTTTTTGACAAACTTGTTATTTCGTTTCTATGGCAACCATAGTCCATTCTGTGATGGCAACCGTTCTTTACAGCGAGTAATCAACATTTTCCAGATTTCCCGTGGAAACTTACAATTTTCCGGGATAAAAGTATCCTATGTTTGATTCCAAGGTATAAGCTATCTGCATTCCAAAGTTCATCAAAATCCGTCCAGCCGTTATCGCGTGAAAGCTTCCCAAACAAACAAACAAACAGACAACGATTCACTTTTATATATTGGCATGGATCACCACAGAAAAATACTATTTGAAGATACTTTCAAATCGAAAGCACGATTTAGTTCCTATAATTAGTCAGTCAGCTACAGTAATTCATCATGTAGTGCCATTTATTAAATAGCAATTGTAAATGTTTAAATTTTGCGTGAATTCTATTGAATAGAGTTTAACATTGTGGCGTAATTGTAATATAAATGACCTACGATCGAACTGTTGTAGCTCTTAATTTTCTGTGGTCCTAACGATAACGGCAATTTTATATTTAATAAATAAATAATTTATATAAAGTGGTGGTTTGATTTGCATTTCCTCGGTCGTCCCCCTGTGTGTGTAACGTGCCTAACGTAAAGTAGGTTTAAAGGGGAGGTGTCGAGGCTTTATAAAGTTTATCGAACTATTTAGCGACACACCTTAGATGTTACGTATAGCTGTATGAATCTAGCTTCATCTGTATTAGGTTAGCGCACTGTTTCTTGGAAAACTTCCTTGAAAAAATATGGAGGCTGAAAAATTATGGAGCGGTATGCTTAAAATTAAAACGCATATACATACTTTACGGTTTCTATGTACTTATTATTCGACGATGCAGTACTGTTTGATAATTTTATGTCGATGTATGTGATGACTTAAAACCGATTAGGTATTAATTTGATACACATTTTCAAACCCCGTAGTGAACGTTAGATAAAATTTCCTGTATTGTCCTACCGCGTTGTTCAACTGGTAGCAAAGGGCATTTTTTAATGATTTAAATCATGGCCAAGATATTTCTTGTAGTTCAATTAGTGGTACTAAGGACTATATCTCTTTATACTTGTAATGAAGCAGTAACAAAAGTCTGTACAATGAAGATAATTCAAATAAATGGTCTAGGGGACTTAAATAAGCTACTGACCAAGTTTATTTTTATTTTTTATTGTGTCTATCTGTCTCTATGTTCGCGTATTACGCAAAAACTACTGGACTGATCGATACGCGGTTTTACGACTATAATTTAGGGTGTTGACATAAAATCTGGTGTACTTTGTATCTCAATCCGACAGGCAAAAGCGGACAGCTGAACGGACTTTCATGAAATGTAGTATTTATATTGTACTTTATAGGTACTTTTAGGCTTCGATTTTTTTTTATTTTTTTTAGAAAGGATATGTGCTGTTGGTCTATAACTGACCTCTACAGCGTCACCGGATGGTGAGGCGGGCGCAAAAGCGCTCCGCCGCAATGAAAGGCTTCGAATAACCTATAAGTAGGTTACTTTAACCCAGAAAAATGACCGAAAAGCGGGCACAGATATAGTTCAAAATACAGTTCTGTCTATCTTGATCAATGTTTTTTTTTAACTAGTCCTAGTAACATTTGAACTAACATAAAACGCATATACATATATATATATATATATATATATATATATATATATATATATAAATATAATAGGCAATACAAACGAATTAGGCGTTGTGTCCAATATCCATACGGTTCAGGAGTGGTTTTAGTCTGCGGGCGTTGGTCGAACAATCTAATAAAATCACCCCCTTCCCACCTGTCTTGTGCCCCCTCAAGTCAGGTCTGGTCTCTCTTTATCGGATTAGTGGGTTTATTTGACGCCACGGAATAGAGCTTCGTCTAGACGCGGTTTTAAATAGTAACCATGCACCCGTTTCTCGTAAGTTTAATACAAATTAACATTTGTTTTAAACTTACGCGAGTGAAATTTCTATTAAAGATATGTCGCCGTTAGAGTACGTAATACGTTATATCTAAGTAATCTGCAAATAACCGGGTACGAAACTTTAAAGCGTGAAATCTATCTATACATATAATAAAGCAATAAGAACGAAAAAGTCTGTACATTTAAGAAAAAAAAAGGTTATTCTGAACAAGAATAGTCATTTTTTTAAACGTGTCGTCTGTTTGTTAGTCTGTTTGTCTGTATGTTGGTTCGCGAATCACGTAAAAGCAATCGGTCTAGTAGACCGATTGCGGATTTTACTGTTGTTAAAAACTGGGGTTCTTGGTATCTTAATCCAATGATTAGATAGAGCAATCGATAAAAAACTTTTGGAAGGATGAACAATTAAAAAAAAAATAGGTATTGGCCCTGGAATAACCGTATGGGCTACTTTTAAATGAAACAAACACCCGGAAAAGCCGCGGGTACAGCTAGTTATACATAGAGTAGCAAAAATCCGCACTTTACTATGTAATCTGCATATTAACGAATGCTACACCGTTAAAGCGCGGAAGAGAGAGTGATTGAACCTTATATGAAAAGGTAATGTTGGCGATCATAAAATACTGGCCGCATACGTTTTTGTAAATAGTTCTCTTTTTAATTATATGTTTTTGATGGAATGTCAGTATTCAATAAACTGTAGAGAAAAGTGGTTGTTTTCTATTACTACTATTTTTCGATGGGCGATAGGTCTTCGCCCCTCGTCAGCAACAGGTAAGTACCTCAATAAAATGTACGTTCCTTGGTGTTTGCAGCGTTAAGATTTCTATTTAAAAAAAAAACTAACGTAACCAAATCTTTTTTTATTTCTTTTTTATTTAACTTAACGTTTACGTTTAACAAATAAAATTAATAATTTCCATGAAATCGAAAGTTTTATTCAAGCAAAGAACCTGTTTTATTTACTTGACCGTATGTCGTATTGTCGTTAGTCTGTAGATTACCTATAAAATCTGCAGATTAATTAGTTAATGTGAGAATTGAAATTATTTATTGCACTTTAACGGAATCAACTAGGTAACCTGCAGATTTACTTTAAGTTAATCTGCATTGTAACTGATTTACGCACATTAGCAGTGACAGATATAACTGAAACGGCTAAAAGAAGATCGGAAATACTCCGACCAGTTTCGGACTATTTTGAAGACCATTGTCAGGGAGTGTCATGATGACAAACCGCGACGCGCGCTATAGCAATATATAAAGCGTATTAACGTTACCTACGTGCTTGTTTATAAATTCTGTAATGTAACTAAGCACGTAGTAAACCTATGGAAAATCACTCATTTTAAAGAATGTGGCAGTCGGTGTTAGGATTTTTAATCCAAATCTTGCAAGAATTAAAGATTTCTTCTTGAAATTTTTACTTGATAAGTAAAAGTTTTGTACACAAAGAGGCCAGTTGACTATTCAATATTAAATAAGGAGTGTAGTACCCTCGGGAACTCACCGCGTCATTAAAATGCTAGAAAACTATATTTAGAGTCATATTTCTTATTTCAGGCGGCTTTTCAAACTCTTCTTTTTTATAATTAAGTGGGGACTTATATTTTTTCTAGGTATAAGTTTAAAAGATATCAAAACAAAGCAATATACCAAACAAACTAGACGCTCAATAAAACTAAATGGATACCAAACAAAAATAACTTTTCGTTACGAAAACAACTGAGTCTCGAGCGGTCGCCGCAAGCCCAATATTGACAAAAGGCTAACAAATCGACTAGCAAGACCTAGGTATTGCTTTCCATAAACATCACCTAATTAAAGACTGCTGAATAATTCAAGAAAAGACCAATAGACCCCTTTGTAACTACAGTCCAGGGAACAACTGTTTACATTTGCTTAAATTTTATGCTAATTCCTAACGATATTTAAATACGCAAGCTTTTCATATAAAGTTAAGCAAGAGAAACTTTAAAAACAGTTTAATGGCAAAGCAATTCGATGTTAAATTTGGTTTAGTCGATGTTCATCTTAAATTCTTAAAATAAATATTTTGATACAGTGCCGTCCTACGTGCCGTCACCCTTTGTTAGCAAGGAGTTGAAAAAGCTTCACTCTATTTTACAATAATACGGCTATCAGTGCCCTTATTCCATTTGGTACGAGAAGATCTTGTAAATATTATTATATATTTGTTTATCATGTTAGCTCTTATTGCCTCATCATTATGGTTATTGTTATTGGCTTTATAACTCGTCATGTTTTACCATAGTTAGCCATAGTGAAGGTAGCACAATCCAAGATCGATTGTCCCGATTTAGCTGCTAAATAAGTTTATATGTTCCTCCTGCTCACGCTAGACCCAGAAAGTTGCTACATACACCATTCATTCGCATTAAATATCGTTAAAAATATATATATATTACGATCGTCTTTAGCTTTTAATAAATTTGTTAAATCTAGCCACTCCTCTATTGATCTTTATTCTAGCAAGCTGTTTTCAATTAACCAGGCCTTTATCAATAAAATTGAATAATAAAAAATAAAATAAATAAACTTGTGTCTTTCATGTAACTTTTTAACGCGCGGCTTTGTACGTTTATCATTTGCCTACCTATTTATTTGTATATTTATTTTTACTTTCATGTAACTTTTTAACGCGCGGCTTTGTACGTTTATCATTTGCCTACCTATTTATTTGTATATTTATTTTTACTTTCATGTAACTTTTTAACGCGCGGCTTTGTACGTTTATCATTTGCCTACCTATTTATTTGTATATTTATTTTTACTTTCATGTAACTTTTTAACGCGCGGCTTTGTACGTTTATCATTTGCCTACCTATTTATTTGTATATTTATTTTTACTTTCATGTAACTTTTTAACGCGCGGCTTTGTACGTTTATCATTTGCCTACCTATTTATTTGTATATTTATTTCTACTTCTTCGAATGTACGTTTTTACTACCTGTGGAGGCTTGTTAATGGCTTCCCTAAGTTATTTTGTTTTTGTAGCGATAGCTGTAAGCCCCCCAAATATAACAAAATAAAATAAATAAATAAACTTAGAATATGTAAGACAAGTATGGTCTGCCTTAGGTAAACGTAGTGGTAGGATGTCCTGTGCCCTATTCGGGTTATGATCTACCTAACTGAACGTAACTGATAATCTTAGGATCAGAAGTACTGAAAATTA
This sequence comes from Alsophila aescularia, assembly GCA_946251855.1. Taxonomy (NCBI): domain Eukaryota; kingdom Metazoa; phylum Arthropoda; class Insecta; order Lepidoptera; family Geometridae; genus Alsophila; species Alsophila aescularia. The sequence goes on along the minus strand of OX276373.1, from coordinate 20,634,646 downwards.
AGCTCAGTGAAGCGACATAACTTTGTCTAACACTGAACTTATTGAAGAAATGCGGCCAATTATAAGTTTCTTTCACAAATTCAAACTAAAGTGCAACCATTTTATAATACACTTACACCAGGAAATTTTGCTGGGATGTGCTACATACATTGCCTTCAAATGCATCCAGGTACCAAGGAACTGTTACCTCGTACCAAATCTAGTATTTGAGGCACGAACGCTAAAGGAGTTACTGCACCAATATGTACTCTCAAGTATAGGTGTTAGAAGATTTGTATGGCTGCTGCTACGTACGTTGAAATATCTGTATTCCATGCACAAGTATTATATCTAGTAGTATTTAATCTAAACTATGTAACGATCCAAACATCTCGTCACTTTGTTGTAGGAAACATTTTACTCTCATTTAATACATTACTATACTTTAGTGCCTTTTGAATCATTTGCATCGTGCGGCACTGTACTTAACTTAACATCACAATCAATCCTTGTGGCAATTCTGGCGACGAATTTTAAGAACTGCGGCACCAGATTAGCTTATTATGCAAAGGTCGATAAATCTGTTCCACGAAGTATCAATTATGGACAGATGTTTCGCTACAATGGTTATCAAATCTACGCAATTTTCAGTAGTTATTCTGGAGGAGTCTTGTCAGGTTAGTCTAACTAGTTCTACTATTTGTTCTGTGATTAGAAAAAATTGATACTGGGTGTATCTTGTCTAGTAGTTTTTTTTTGAAGCGAGACAAGAAAAAAAGTCGCAAGATGCACCAAAAATACCTGAGAGGGTTTGCGCCAAAGACTGGACGAAGGGCAACCTTCTCCCCATCCTCGCTTACTGTGCACAGACGCCTTTGACAGTTTAAAAAAGGTCCACGCTCGAGGCTCGCCAGCTTGCGGTGGAGTTTAGTATCAATAGTTGGAGTAAAACTAACTGACCGCATCAAGAATACGATACAAAACGTCAGCGTGGCCATTACTGACGAAGGTGTCGAAATGAACTAGACTCGTACGAGAAGAACTAGCCGTTAATAGCACTAAACAGGAAAGCATGGAAAGAGAGAAGGGAAGGCTTTGCCAAGCTGTGTGACGATTAAGGCCTATAATGATAACAAAATTCTGAAGGTAAAGCCGTCAGGTTTTTAGTTTAAAGTGTGTAATCAAACTATTATGGTGGGCATAATAAGGATTATGTACCTCTACTGCACTGCCGGAACATTTCGATACTAACAAAGCCTGATATTTGGCAAGGTTTGAAAGGACAGTACCTAGTTAGTAGCCGGGATAGAGCTTAAGAGGTCCTTACCTGCTATAATCCCCGAGTTTAGGTAGTTTAACGCACTTGATATGAGAGTTGTTTAAAATTATGATATAATAATTTTGCGGCATTAACCATTTATTGAACATATGAACCATGTATATACTTATAATAAAACTGTAACAGATTCAATTCTTTACATTAATTATAGTTTTGACCGAGCGAGCGTGAAGCGCTTTCGTATGTCCGGATGTCAGTCCGGATTTCTGTTCTCCTCTACAGGTCTCATTTCTCAACCGATCTAGATAAAACTTGGTGTTAAACGAGTTTTTAGAATTTTCAGTCGTCGGGGATTTATGATTGGGGGGGTACTTCCCCCAAAAAGGGGCAAAAAGGGAACTACTGAATATATTGATGGTTCTTTTTTTATTTGAAAGTTAGTAACTTAAAATTGGTCTCATAAAAATTTGGTGAAGATCTGATGAGGATCTTCGGCGTGATGAGCTCCTCAAAAAGCAGTAAATTTCACACGTTTAGGTTTCTACAGTGGAATCAGCCCTTTACCCACTAGGTAGGGATTGATGGAGCACCTTGGTTATTAATGTTAGTTTTACATCAAGGTAACTAGATGGCGCTACTGTGCACCGCTAGATTACTGCAAAAAAGTTTGTGCGCGCGAGGTCTACAGCTCACAGAGCCCCTCACAGAGTGTAAATGTATTTGGATGAAGAAATCTTTGTTTTGTTTGTCTGTCTGTCTGTTTGTCTGTATGTATCTTGACCACGCACCACGCCAAACCTAATGAATGAATTCAAATGAGACTTGGCATGATTTGAGTTCGTACTACGAGGTACGACAATGGGTACTTTTCATTCCGAAAAAATAAAAGGTTCCCGCAGGATAGAGACTGTGCCTTAATGAAAAGAACACGTATCACTAGTGCTACTTGGCACAGTCACATTTTATATAAGTTAAAATTGAGTATACTTTTTATCTCGAATAAACAAGTGGTCCTGTGAGATGAAGTTTTCACAATTATTTTTTTTGCAAACAATCTAGTGGTACACAGTGGTGCCATCTAGTGCCCTTATTGTAAGACTAACATTAATAACCAAGGTGCTTCATCAACACCTAGAAAGTAAACAGCTGATTCCACTGGTAGAAACCTAAAAGTGAGCAATTTAGTTCATTTTGAGGAGCTATTCTGCTCATCACGACAAAGATTCTCATCAGATCTTCGCCAAATGTTTACGGGACCAACTTAAAGTTACTACCATTCAATTAAAAAAATAACCATCGAAATTGGATGAAATATGGCGGATATATTCAGTAAAAAAAGTTATAATGAAGCATTGACAAACAAAAAGCATTGGACGACATTTTAGCCATCGCAGGGAGTCGGTGGATGGAGGCGGCACAAGACCGTTCGTCGTGGCCTATGTTCAGCAGTGGACTGATAAAGGCTGAAATGATGATGACGAAATTTTTTATAGGTTTAGGTTTTTTTATGTAGATGAATAAAGCAGTAAGTAACAAAAAGTCAGTACAAAGAAGATAATAAGAAATGGGCTAAGGTACTTAAAATTCTTCGCGCATCGCGTAAAAGCTAGGTTTTGTCTTAAAACCCGGTTGCATTTTTTAACTGACTGTGCCAATGGCCAATTTTTGATTAAAATTCATAGTAGTTGATTATTTCAAACCTTATTTGTGCATCACTAATTGATCCACTGACAGATGACAGATTAGTATTGAACAGTGCTTTAAAATATCGAAGTTTAAATAATATACACAAAAAAATGTAAAATCTGTGCAAAAATATTAATAATTTGCAAGTGGTGCCAAAAATACCCGGCAGAGCAATTACCTATCTTGTTTCAATCAGATTTTCATTATCACGTGCACTTAATACGGCTGGCGCGTTAGTCGATATTGCTTTAAAATTCTGTTTGCAACAAGTCATTTTGGCTTAGGTGGCAGGGCCCCAGAAATCGTGAGAAAATTGATCAATTTCGGTATTTTGGTAGGACAGTGCCCAAATCGTAATAAATACCCAAAAATCAGAAGTTTCGAGACCACTGAATGTAGCACATAATAATATTATTGTACATTATAGGCACTTTTGGTACTGGAATAACACATAGGCTACATTTTACCCAGATAAATGGCCACGCAAGCAAAGGTGCGGGCACAGCTAGTCTAGAATAATGATAATGATAACACTTACCTACCTTGCCTTTTTATTATCAAATTCTTAATTTTATTTCAGGTTTTGTAGATACTTTCGTTTATAGATCCTCGGCAAATTCAAAGGTCAGTATGATGTTAACCTAATCACACTAATATTATAAAGGCGAAAGTTTGTGTGTATGTTTGTTACCTGGATGAAATTTGATACCAGCATAGCTTATATCCTGGATTACACATACTCGTAGGCTACTTTTGATCCCGTTTTAGGAAGAAATGTTTTTTTTTGTATGAGAATGTGACAGGTGTAATAGTGACAACGTTATTTCAAAGTGACAGGTGTAAAAGTGATAGTTGTCAAAGTAGAAGGTATCAAAGTGACAGATGTTGACCCTAGGGGTGCATCAAGGAGGGTTTTTTCCTAAAGTGGTGATGGGAGTGGCATATCCACACCAATATATAAAAGTGAAAACGTTTGTTTGTTTGTTTGTTTTGGGAGTTTTAGTGCAATAACGGTTGCACGGATTTTGAAGAAATTTTGAAATCGAGATTGCTTATACCTTGAAATAAAACCTAGGATACTTTTTATACCGGAAAATGGTAAATTTCCACGGAAAAATGGAAAATGTTGATTACTCGCTGCAAGGATTGGTTGCCATGGATACGAAATCACAAGTCTGTCAAAACACATCAAGAGCGTTGTTGCTATATCTACTTTTGCATTGGTTTTTAACATACTAGAAAAACAAAGGATGCTTATTTCGCGATAAACTGTAGTCCGCGCGGATGAAGTCACGGGTGAAACCTAGTAAATTATAAATGAGAAAGTCTGTTAGCATGTTTATAAGAGCGCTGTTTTATCATCTTTATCATCATCATCAATCCACGCGGTTGAAACCGCGGGTCGTAACTAGTAATTATATAACACAAAATGTAATTATGAGAAAGACACCGCTTATTGTTATAATCTCCGGTTCTCACGATGCGCGTATATTTATTTAGGCACAATAAGTTCTAAGGCTACGTGAAGTAACTCTCGAAAGAATTACTTACATTCAGAAATAGGCTTATTCCTTCTGATTACACATCTAACTGTCAGCTTTAAGGGACCCGAATTAAAACGAAGTGGCTGTGAACGTAACATTATTAATGATTTCAGACACCATATTCAAACTGAACTAAAATTTAAATTTTATTGCCTCTGAATTTCATTTACAACTCGCAGATTGAGAGATGTGTACTCACTTTTAAAAGAAAAACGTGCCTTTACGAGTAGCTGACTGTATTGCTGCAACTAAATAATAAAGCTAATTTATAATAAGTAACAATCGGTTCTTTCAACAGCTGCGACCTAAAAGTCAAAGATCTCAGTCTCTTTGAAAAGTACCAGACAGAAAGATGCCTTACAAATCCGAATAAGATATTGAATCCCTTTGAATGCGTATTTTAGATATAAAATTTTAATCGCTATAGGGATTTTTATTGTTGCATTTTGTGGATAGTCAGTTTATTGTAAAATATAATATAGATAATAAGAATTATGACTGACATCACTATTGCTGACATAGCAGGGAAAGTGCTGTTGGAAAGTGAAAACATGAAAAAAAAGAAAAGGTATGTTTTCACTTTCCAACGGCGCTTTCCCTGCTATGTCAGCAATAGTGATGTCAGTCATAATTCTTAATATCTTTATTATATTTTACACTAAACTATCCACAAAATGCAACAATAAAATTATTAAAATATTCTTGAAACCATAGGCTTGAGCGTAGCGAAAAAATCCTAAGCCTATGCTTGAAACATAGTAATAAGAAAATAAATAAGTTCAAAAACTAAAACAAGAGTTGGGTAAAAAATTAACGGTATGTCCTGTTAAACTCATTACCCTTTCCTTGCTTCACCAAAGTCGGGTAAAAACATGGATTTATTGGACAAAAGAGCTAGTGAAAATAAATGTTAGATGAACTGCAATATTTTTTATTTATAATTTCACGTATAATAAATATCCGGCTTAATTTTACGATATTAATGCAGTATTGATATAAAATAAAATAATAAAAATAAAAATAAAACAATAGAGAACTGCATAAGCAAATAATTTTGCTCGTTCAGATTCAGTGTGAGCGGGAGAGGTGATGCAGCTCAGGAGCAGATTTTAGATAAATATTGTGCTTTTCTATCGATATCTCAATACAAGAAACTTAATTTAAAAAGTGTTCGGTTATTGGTTTAGTTTAATAGAGTAGCTATCTAATTATTAAACAAGTAAAATTATTATAATAAAACCTGACTGCGAAAATAATCACACTAATACTATAATGGCCAAAGTTTGTATGCATGCAAGGGTGTGTGTGTATGTGTATGTTTGCTAATTCTTCGCGCTTAAACGGCTGGACGGATTTAGATGAAATTTGGTATGAAGGTAGCTTTTACCCTGGATTAACACATATGCTACTTTTTATATCGAAAAAATGAACGGTTTTTGAGGGACGCGTGTGAAACCGCCGGGTGCAACTATTATTTATATAAATTTAATGTTTGTTTTACTTACATATTTTACTTTATTTTAATAGTTGCAATTGCAAAATTAGACTTTATCAGGTATTAACATTAAATTGAATGTTGTAAGTAGCCTATAAAACCATTGCTACTGTTTAGCAATATAAGAATTACATATTTTTTCAATTTTCTTTTAAATACCTTCATTTTGATACATACATATATAGGTTTTAGTCATTTTTCGTTACGTCGGAAATACAATATGGCATTTATAAGCGCCATACTAGTTTTCTCGACACTTCATATATCTTAAAGCAATCTCGTGATCAACACATTTATCAAAATCCATAAAGCCGTTTAGGCTGTAGGATGCGCCTAAGAAACATATAAACAAACAAACAAACAAACATACAACCCAAACACATAACCCTCCGTGCAGTCGGGTAAAAAAATATGTTGCTGTCGTTGAAAATAACGAGAACAGCGATGCTACAGTTATTTTCATGTGGTAGTTCGTGTATTTTTTTCCAAGGATAGGAAACCATTTCTGAAAGTTCTGTTCGATAATTTTATTAGGTAGTATATTTTTCTTTCATTACGTCGTTCTCGACGTTTTGCTATTCGTCTTTTGCAGATTTCGGGAGCTTAGCCCGCCTTAACCACATTCTAATGAGTCCCGTTCTATCTATAGCCACAAAGAATAGGTAGCGTCAAAAAAAAGAAGAAAAAAAGGAAAAAATATCAGTCAGTAAAATATCAATCAATCAACTAACAAACCCAAATAATACTGAGTACGAACCCCTTCCAAGTCGACGTTCTCAACATGTAACAACTCTATCGCACATTCCTGCCGCGGAAGTTTTTCCTCAAAGTTACATTCCGAGTTGGCCTTCAATTTACACTTCATTAAAGCAACTGTAAAGTTTGAATACAAATTCTACTTAAAACCGAGCCAATCAGAAGTTTGGAAGGCTAACCCGACCTGCTGATGGCTTCATAATCTACTGATTACGCCCTTTCTTAAAGTTATTCAATAACTAATTTATCATTAATTTAATTGATTTATTACAGCCTCTTCAAAATCTTATTATTTTATGAAGAGAAGGAACAACCTGTCCTGCTGTAAGAGCGTTCCATGCTAATATACAGCAAGTATGGTATGAATGAATATGGGAGGTAGGGGATCCCAAGGCCTACCGGGATCAATCCCATGAATGTTTTGCGATTTGGTATATTCTCGGACATAATCCATTTTTGTTATTTTTCCTCAAAGCTTCAGATTTAGACACAAACTTAGTTATTTTGACCAAACTAACACTAACACTTTCTTATGTTGGTAGTCTCCTATACGACACCAAAATCATATTGTACTAATAAAAATAAAGTAAAAATAACTATAACCTTAAATTTTGACCAGAAAAAAATGTACCTTTTAATGGAAGACTCCTAAAAAAATGGGTTAATTTTTAAAAATATTCTCTAGGTCACTAGAAATCCGTTCTTTAAATTTCATTTACCTAGCTATAAGGCAACACTTTAAAAAAAATTGACGTTGTAAAGGCCGAAATTATTCTGGCGGACTCAATATTACTTACATAGTCTAAAAGCGCCGTAGTTGTTTCGTTTCTATCATAACTCACGGCAAGTAGTATAAGGAATCTGAAAATTAGCATACTTTGCAAGCGTAATCAGAAACTGAATAAAACAACACATTTCTAATGGAGATGTCCGGTGCGACCAATCCAGCAGTTAAATAACTATCATAGCGCTTTTTTTCAATTTTATTTGGACTAACAAGGTAGTAGCCAACCTTGGCGCGCTCCATGGTTTTGTCGGGTGGACAATTATGATGGATGATGATGATGAAAAGTATCATAACCATCTTACATTGGTATCATTTAAATCTTACTTCATTATTTTAAATCATTAACTCCTGAAACCCTAGATATCGTTGTTTTATCAGATATATAGGTTTACACCTATCACTTCTCCCAAAATTCATTCTAGCTGCACCCCGCGATGTATATGATGATGACGATAATGATGATGAATGTTTCCTATGTGTTATTCCAGGACATAAAGTATCTTCATTCTACATAACAAATTTCATCAAAGTCCGCTGAGCCGTTTCAGCGTGAAGAACTAATAAACATACACACACACACACACACACACACACACACACACACACACACACACACACACACACACACACACACACAAAAATTCGTATTTCAAAATTATTATTTTTTGTAAATTGGTGTGCACAATTTTTCACATGCCTACCCCTTTTTCGCGTCTCTCAGAACTGTTGTTTCAGTAACAGTCTATGGTTACGCGAGCAACGAACAGACCGTTCACAGTTATTTGATCCAGGACTACTAGTACCCCCGCGAAGGCCCCCCAGGGGTACAAAAGCGGGACAACTATGCACCTCTAGTACCCCTAATGGTACTTTTGATGCATGGTTGTTTACCGTACCCCGGTGAAGTACCCCAATAGGTACTAATGGTCCTGGATCAGTTATACCTCTAGCTGTAGTACACTGTTATACTACGCTCTACTACAGCTAGAGGTAAAACAACTGTGAACGGTCTGTATAGCCCGTCAATAATAAAATTGCTGTCATTTTTAATGTCTTAATGCCTAATTTCCGTTGTATTCAGAATAACGAAACAACTATTATGGTGCTTTTAGAGTAACGAGACATTTAGTCCACCAGAATAATGGAAATTTCAGACTTTACAACTCCAAAGTGTTTTTTCAGTGTTGCCATGTAGCTAGGTAGATCTGGTCGCACGGTGAAAGAAACCGTCACCACAGGAATTAGACTGGGCAGTTCTTGTGCACTCTCCATAGTTAAATCTGCAGAATACTTACTGACAGGCTTGCAACCTCACGTCGTTGGATTCAATGTAAGATCACAGAATAAATAAAAGTCCAAAATTCAGGTTTGGTGTGAGTTCTATACCCAAAAACTCCAGATAGTCGCCTATTGGTATTGGTATATTACAGAAAGACGGAGATAGATTTAAAATTATTAGGGCCGTCGCACATATAATGACTCTTTACCAACAGTGAAGTGATGAAATCACTGTTAAAACTCAAAGTGAAGTGTTGAAATATAAGCTGTAACAGTGTTACGCAAAGCGCAATATACAATAAGTTAAATTAAAAACATTTAATAAATAGATTTTATACTGTAGCCATGTTATGGTGAAACATAGAACGGGCTACTACAATTAAATGCGTATACAACATTTTGTATCTGTACTAGCTAGGAGTTCCCTAGTCAGGACTCAACCACAGACTCAACCCTGAGTGCAGAACCATGTCATAGTAAAACTTAAAAACGGCTATCATTTATAAGCCAAATTTTCGTGTCTGTGCGTGTCCGTTGAAGAGTTTATTTATCTAGAGCTAATCCTGGATATCGATTCAGGTCATGCTTACAAAATGCATTGTCATCGGAACTGAACCAACATGTAAAAATTCAACTTCCGGAGGATAAGAGAAAGTGGTTCTAATTCAGCTTGCAAGATTTAATTTAAAAATACATATTCAAATATTGCAAGTGAAATAAAAGCTTTTAAAATTATATAAATGGTGTATGAACTGCGAACCACTCGTTGCCCATACGTCACTTAATTCACGACTCTAGTGGTTCGACTGGAATTACCACGAGTTTTTTTTTTCTCGTGGTACTACCAATCTGTCTGGTAGTACCACGTTTAATTTATTTTTTCCGTGGTACTAATACTGCCACTTATTTTGCTTAAGTAAATATTATGCAAAATAAGTGGTTAACTATTAAATCATTTTATGATTAACATGAAAGCAACTTACATCTCAATACCGACGATTATTGAGATATAAGTAAGATTGACGATTGTTAATTATTGATTGATTGTCTAGTGACTAGTGACCCTAACTACGAAATCAAACGGTCACGAGTTCGAATCCTGCAAGGTGCAATCATTTGTGTGATAAGCAGAAATGTTTGTTTCCAAGTAATGGATGTAATATTCGTATCTATGTATGTTTATCCGTTATCTAGTGCCCATAGCACAGGGTATCTTAGTTTGGGACTAGTTAATTGGTGTGAATAAAACTAAATAAATAAAAAATATAAACTATTTATCTTGCATATTTACTTAAGCAAAATAAGTGGTAGTAGTACCAAAGGGAAAAAATACGTTGGCACTACAAGAAAAGTTGATACTTAGTACGACGGAGAAAAAAATTACCCGATGTACCACCAGTATTACCAACGGTTGTACTCGTACCACGGGTATTTCGCCACTTAACTCTTTTCTTCATAGTGGTCAGTAGAGTTAAGCACCCATTCATTAGCTTGTTTTACGATATAGCGAAATCTATTGGTTCCTATTTATATTTTTATGTACGGTAGGAAAGTAAAACATTTGAATAGCGCCAATTGACAGTTTTTTTGGCCGCCGGTAAGAGTACAACAATTTCAAACGAAATTCTAACTCGCCGTTTTGCAAGTGTTATATTTTATTGTTAAGTTATTATTTATATATATGAATTATTTATACGCTCAATTTGTTGAAATATGATTAATTACGCATAAAAAATATTACAGATAAACATAATAGATTCTATACACTAACACCTAATTTGAAGTGGTTAGCAGTGGTAGCCACCGTACTGTAAAGGCATTAATTCAATAATAAGTATATTAAGTATTGATGTTTTGTTTTTGTAGATAATGGAAAGAAGGGCCTTATTAAACTGTCAAATCGAAAATCTCTTATTGAAATATGCCGATATACCTTCTGATGATAACATTTATGTGGTTGGCGATGGTGCGAATACCAAAAATCAGTTCAACATCATTGAACAACAAAGTGTACAAAAAAGAGCCCGTGCGGACTATTTGAGGCTGTAAAATATGTAAAGTATAAGTTACCGTGAGAGAAAATACCATTTCTAGTTAAAAATCATACATTACTAAAGGTAGGCCAGATTATAATGTGGCATATTACTTGAGGCCGGTTATAGGACATTTTAACAAGAGTTATAAAGAATTATTCATCAGATAACTATTCCCATCATCTCACAATCAAATTATTACTCTTAAATTATAATATTGTGTTAACATAAACGATATTATTTACCGAGAGCTTTACAGCTTTAAACACTACCATCCACTCAAAAGGTATAATTGGAGATCAAGAAGAGTTAGATAGAAGGATTATTGATATGATTATAGCTCCACCAAAGAATCGTAAGTACTTAAGCATAAAAAGAAGTACTACACTGTAAAATATGTAAAGTATAAGTTACCATGAGGGAAAATCTTGCTTTGAAGAACACAATCAATAGACCAAAAACAATAATTTATCTCTAAGTAATTATGCCTGAGAAGTAATAGTAAGTAAAAGCTTATTTGTGTCTAGTATGTAAGCATCTTTCATGTTTTTTAATTTTAGTTAATAAGCACTTGTTCTAGTTCCTAGATGTGCCAAAAAACTCATAATATATATAATATAACAATAAATATTTTTAAAATACACTTAGCTATTCTTCACAGTGGCACAGAATAAATAATAGTACAAACAGTGGTCACCCACAGTAACCACCCCATATCTTACATCAACCAAACAACTTTTTTTTTACAATACTACTTATATTTAACCTTATGTTACTAAGAATACACAAAAAAAAAACTTTGGAAATAAAAATCTGTGCAGCAAAACGTTAATTCTATAAAAATAAAATTGTTGTTTTTTCAATGCTCTACTTTAGGTCGAGTTGGTGGTAGTATAATTATACGCCAAGAAAAATCAAGACCTTAATACGAGTATAATCTAAACAAACTGTTCATCAGCATAAACCCATACCCCATAAACAAACCACCGAAGACAACAGGCACTGTTTCCAATCCTGTCGGGCTGTAAGTGAACGTAAGTCCGGCGGCGGTTGGCCGTAAAGCCTTCAAAATCAAACAAGTGTTCGCTACACCCGTTCTCGGGAACGTTTATCTGATTCTATGATTCGACCCGATCCCTCGTGCTGTTGGACCGTTCTCAATTACAGATAAAGCCCTGAATATTTCCCGGTGTTAGCTACGATGATGAGAAATGCCAATTAGAATTGAAGCTGCCCGAATGGGTTTATGTTAAGTGCCTACCTATTGCTTGTTGAGAACTAGCCGGTTTGAGATTTGAGTGATTATAAAAATGATTAGTGTGGCTTCTAAGCATTGCAGAATCAATACATAGTATAAAACAAAGTCACTTTCCGCCGTTTGTCTGTAACGCTTAATATTTTGAACTATGCAACGGATTTTAATGCGGTTTTCACCATCAGTTAGATTATTGTTTCCAGAAGTTTGATATATACAGAAGTGTCCGCGGCTTTGCCCGCGTATACAAAATTCATAATTTTTTTCGCGCAGTTTGCTAATTTTTTTCAATAACAAAAGTAGCCTTATAATATATGCTATCTGCAAGCGACAGTCCCGTCAAAATCGGTCCAGCCGTTTCGGAGATTTTTATTATTTAAATGGGTGTGGATAATACGAGCATACGAGACCTGAACGTAGCGAGGGGGAAAACGGCGAGCGAAGCGAACCGCCGACCGCAGAAATATTTTTTTCTCCTCTTTCTTTATTTCACCCTTTCGATGCCGGGGGGGGGGGGGGGGGGGGTGTCTTTAGTATTTTATAACAAATTATTATTATTATTATTATTATTATCTAGTCTCCATTAGGTTTATATCATCTTATAACAAAAATAGCTTACATAAGAGTTATTTTTTTGGTAGTTTTAATTACTTACTGCTTTATTATAAGAAACAACTGTGCCCACAACTTTACCCACGTGGTAATTTCTATGAGTTATTAGTGTATGTGTAACTTCCAGCAACAAAATAACCTTAAATTTCGTTCAGCCGTCATATAGTTTTTTATCGATTGCTCGGCTTCTACTCATTGCATTGAGCTACCAAGTACATAAGTTTTTAAGCCTAAAGCTAAGCTATCCAACAGTGAAAAAGGCAATGCAATCAGTCCAGTAAGTTTTAACGTGATGCGCAAATAAGCAGACAAACAGACACAATTAAAAAAAACTTGTTCAGTAGCTTATATTATGTCCCCTGGAACTTTTTTGATTATCTTCTTTACACACTCTTTTTGGTACTTACCGCTGCTTTATAAGTATATAGATAGATAGATGTGCCGGTTAAAATCGCTATTCACAATAATCTTCTATGGATAGCCCGTGAACCACAAGGATCGGCATCCAGATCGCCGTTATACCTAGCGGCACGTAAGTCTAGCGGTGAACGAAATGTGGCGGGGATCTTGGCACAGTCAGTTTTCGGGATAAAAAGTATTCAACATTTTAACACATTATATAAACTTTGACTGTGCCTAGATCCCACCACGTTTCGTTCACCTCTAGACTTACGTGCCGCTAGCTATACACATAATATGTAGATGTGAAAACTTCGCGTAAGAAAGTTTTCCGGTATTTAGTTCGGTATAAGTTAAAGAGTTAATTCAGAGAACAAGAAAAAAAATATTATAAACAAGTAAAATTATTATGAAAAAACCAAAAAACCCGACTGCAAATGACCGCCCACAAAAATAATCACACTAATATTATTAAGGCGAAAGTTTGTATTTATGTGTATGGGGTGTGTGTATGTTTGTTACTTCTTGACGCTTAAGCGACTGGAGGCATTTGGATGACATTTGGTATGGAGGTAGCTTACACCCTATATTAACACACAGGCTACTAATTATCCCGGAAAATGCAAAATTCCTAAGGGATGAAGGTGAAACCGCGGGGTGCAGCTATTATTGATATAAATTGAATGTTCTTTTTTTATTTACATATTTTACTTTACTTTGACAGTTGCAATTGCAACATTAGACTATAGTATTTATATTAACTTGTATAATATAATATATAAAATACTCGCTGTACCCGCGGCTTCACACGCGTGGTCTTTTCTTAAGTTCAAAGTACCATAATGTGCTAAACCAGAACCAATATAATCAATTTTTTTTCAGCCATCAAAAATACTTTTTAATCAATTGCTCGGCGTCTAACTCACTAGATTGAGATACCAATTACACCAGTTTTTAAATCAAACCCTAAGCTATCTAACAATGAAAACCGCATTGCAATCGGTCCAGGTGTTTTTACGTGATGCATGAACAAACAAACATACAGACAAACAGACAGAAAGACACGATTAAAATAATGTTATATTCTTATACAGTTTTATTATAAGTATAGATTGTAAGAAGCTTAAAAGACAATTGCTACAGTTCAGCTATGAGAATTGTAAAAATTTTGAAATGGTCTTTTACAGACCTTCATTTTGATACCTCACTCGATAGGTTTTGGTCATTATTTATTCCTCCAGAAAAAAACAATATGGCAGCTGATAACTGCGATATTAGTTTTCTTGACACTTCATATATCCTATAGCACTCTTCGTGATCAAGACGAATCCAATGATACCTCATTTATCAAAATTCATCAAACCGTTTAGCCTGTAGGACGCGCCTAAGAAACGTACAAATAAACAAACGTACATACAACCCAAACACATAGCCCTCCGTGCAGTCGGATAAAAACAAAACTATAGAATCAAATTTTAAACTTTGTAAGAAGCTTGAAAGACAATTGCTACTGTTTAGGTGTTTAGGTGGTTTTGGTATTTTTTTTGTTTCGTCGAATATACAGTAGGTATGGCAGCTGTAAGCTACCATATAAGTTTTCTAGACATTTCATATATCTAGTAATCGCGTGACTAAAACGAATCCAATGATACCTCATTTATCAAAATCCATCAAGCCGTTTAGGCTGTAGGATGCGCCTAAGAAACTTACAAACAAACAAACATACATACAACCCAGACACATAACCCACCTCAATCGGGTAAAAATAAATGCTTGTTGACATATCGTGCTCACGATTCCAACATCTATAGAAAGCACCTTCTGCGTGCCCTTCGGTTTTCGTACTTCCAACATCTATAGAAAGCACCTTCTGCGTACCCCTCGGTTTTCGTACTTCCAACATCTATAGAAAGCACCTTCTGCGTGCCCCTCGGTTTTCGTACTTCCAACATCTATAGAAAGCACCTTCTGCGTGCCCCTAGGTTTTCGTACTTCCAACATCTATAGAAAGCACCTTCTGCGTGCCTCTCGGTTTTCGTACTTCCAACATCTATAGAAAGCACCTTCTGCGTGCCCCTCGGTTTTCGTACTTCCAACATCTATAGAAAGCACCTTCTGCGTGCCCCTCGGTTTTCGTACTTCCAACATCTATAGAAAGCACCTTCTGCGTGCCCCTCGGTTTTCGTACTTCCAAAATCTATAGAAAGCACCTTCTGCGTGCCCTTCGGTTTTCGTACTTCCAACATCTATAGAAAGCACCTTCTGCGTGCGTGTTTTAGGTTTTCGTACTTATGCTGCTTTATCTTTATTTAGTCCGAACAGTCCCTATTTCATTTTCATTGCAATCTTTGTCTTTTTAGGATTCCGTATCCAAAGGGTCCAAGCGAAGCTCTATTATAAGCCTTTATACGCCCGTCCGCCTGCAGAACTGCGGCAAGGCTTAGAAAAGAGCTTTGTATCTTAGAGAGCGATTCTTGATTATATCTTTTGAACTATAATTAAGGGTAGCCGGTAGATTTTTTCACTGAATAATTATGTAGGTGTCCATCATCGAAAAAAAATAGCCTTTTACAATCGATTTTAGGTAGAAAATAACTATTTACACTAATCCATTAAACCTATTTTGAAACCCCGCACAAAGACGAGTGTTATAAGTTTAAGGTGAGTATTACTCACTGTGTGTGCATGTGTGTCTGTCTGTGGCATCGTAGCTCCCAAACTTACAAACGAATGGACCGATTTTGATGCGTTTTTTTTTGTTTGAAAGCTGATGTGATAGAGATAAATCTTAGCTATATGGGGAAGTTGAGAAAGGGTGAGAATCGTAGCTTCCAAACGAATGGACCGATTTAGCTGCGGTTTCTATGTTTGAAACCTGAGGTGAACAAGCTGGTTCTTAGATATAATAGAGGGGGGGGGGGGGGGAGCGTGGCGAGGATCGTAGCTCCCAAACGAATGGTGCTTCTTAGATATAACGGGGAGGGGGAGGAGGTTTGGGGGTTACATAATTTTGATGCTTGATACTGATCGGCTCAAAACTTGTTCACTTCGCCTCACCCAATGTTGCCAACATCTGGACTATCAACTCACCGGAAGCTCTGAATTAATTAGTGATCCCTTTTAATTTAACATTCGCCTATTCGGATTTTGTTCTGTGGAGAAACGTGGAAGTTCTATTTGTTACACAAATTTTGTGTAAGTCCTGGATTTTCAGTAATTTATGGACAAGGCCACTAATTCTTTTAAGTGGACGGGTGGATATAAGGTTACTTCTGTAAGTCGAAACGGCGTATTTTATCTAGAAAGTTGCACCTAGGCGGCAAGACCACTTTTTCAACCGACTTCAAGAGGAGGTCCTCAATTCGACCCGTATATTTTTTGTATGTATATTTTTTGTATGTGTTACGCGATATCTCCGGCAATTGTGGATCGTTGTTTTTTTTGGATAGGATATGCCTCAGGGGTAGTCCCATATAAATTTCATGAAAATATTCCTCCTGTAAGGGTGGAAAA
This sequence comes from Alsophila aescularia, assembly GCA_946251855.1. Taxonomy (NCBI): domain Eukaryota; kingdom Metazoa; phylum Arthropoda; class Insecta; order Lepidoptera; family Geometridae; genus Alsophila; species Alsophila aescularia. The sequence continues at coordinate 20,618,030 of OX276373.1, read as the reverse complement.
TTAAGGAATGACTTAATTGTATTAACTTTCATCCACTTTATGCCACGATATCTCCGTCAATTGTGGGTCGATTTTGAAGTTTTTTTATAGAATAGGATATGCTTTAGGTATGGTCCCATATATATAATTTGGGTGAAGATCTGATGAAGACCTTAGATACAAAAGAACTCCTCAATGGATAACAGCAAGTCACTTGCGATTGCTGCATCTTCATGTATTTTTCACGCCACTCAAAATAGGGAAATAAAATAGATTAAAAAAAGAAGGTTAAAACTGACATCAAAATGAATAAAATAATCTTATGTGGGAAACATAAAGGTAGTCGGTACCCAAATCAACGGCATAGACTTCCTTAACTGTTTCCCACATAAGAAAATTTTATTCATTTTGAAGTCGGTTTTTACTATTTTTAAGCGACTTCACAAAAGGAGACGGTTTTATGTTCAATTGTTAGTATGTTCTTGTTTTTTTTGTTTTTTTTTTATGTATGTCGATCGATATCTCCGTTAATTGCGGACCGATTTTGAAAATTCTTTTTTGTTTGCAATGTACTCTCCAGGTGGTGCCATATCAAATGTATCCAAATTGATTCAGCAGTTTTTCGAGAATAAATAGTTTTTTGAGTAAATCCATTTAATTTTGTGTTTATATTGCCTTGATTTTGTGTTTATCTCTAAGATTTCTAAACCGATTTATTTAGGTGGTTGTTTTTTTTATTCAAAAGAGTAATTTTTCTGTGTATTTCCATCAACTTAAACTTTACTAATCCGTAAACTTCATCAAAATTTCAGTAGTTTTCTTAGAAAATCTACTTGTTTTATAGTTTATTAACTGTAATATATTGGGATTTTTGAACCGAATTAGATTATTGTTTTTACTGGAGTAAGAAGACCTCTAGTATGAATTTCCTCAAAATTGGTTTAGTAGATTTAAACAAGTTTTAATTTAATTCACTGTTATTATGTTTGGGACTGGATTGTATGTCAATTTTGAACGATTTAAATTCGAGGAAATTAAGGAATCCCTTCGAGTTTGGGCTCATTTGGTTTGTCTTGATGAATTCTCTGGTGTTATGTGGTACCCAGGGTCTGATGATGGAGCCGAAAGGTAGTCACAGGAACTCAACAACAATATGATAAACCCTTTCGAGTTTGGGCTCATTTGGTTTGTCTTGGTGAGTTCTCTAGTTTTATGTGATATCCAGGATCTGATAATAGAGCCGGAAGCTAGTCATAGGAACTCAACAACAAAATGATGGATCCCCTTCCAGTTTGGACTCATTTGGTTTGTCTTGATGAGTTATCTGGTGTTATGTGGTATCCAGAGTCTGATGATGGAGCCGGAATGTAGTCACAGAAAATCAACAACAAAATGATGGAACCCCATCGAGTTTGGGCTCATTTGTTTTGTCTTGATGAGTTCTCTAGTTTTATGTAGTATCCAGGATCTGATGATGGAGCCGGAAGGTTATCACAGAAACTCAACAACAAAATGATGGAACCTTTTCGAATTTAGGCTTATTTGATTGGTCACGATGAGTTCGCAGGTCTTAAGTGTTACTGGTGGTGTCTCGTAAAATATTGATTTAAAAAAGGACACATACATCATTACAGCATTTACAACTTATAAATCCATTTGTTTTGGGTTTATGTTTCCTCATATCTACGACATGTGTAACATTTTTTAAATTCCATTACGTTCCAGTGAAATCATAGATAATTTTCGTCAAAACTAATTTAGTTGTTAATATACCTATGTAGGTTTATTCATCCTTGGTTTTAATTTACCTACGCTTTGAGTCTAAAGTGAGTGAGTGTCTACTATTTTCTTTGGCATATATTCTTTCCGATGTTTGCTTAGGCCATTCAAAATCAAAAAAAAAAGCAAAAGAAAAAGTATTCATATTAAAAAAAATATTTGTAAACAACCACTAAAAAGAATAAAATAATTACAATTGAGCCAGAACAGCATAATTTTTCCGAAATTACCAACGTAATAATAATGCAAAAATACAACATAAGGCACCGCCTTCAAAAAACTCTTTCTTATTTTATGTTGTATTTTTGCATTATTATTACGTTGGTAATTACAAAAAAATTATACTGTTCTCAATTGTAATTATTTTATTCTTTTTAGTGGTTGTTTACAAAAAAAATATTTTAAAACGATTGGAATTGGATTGGATTGGATTTTAAAATTTTTTTTGGAAAAGTATTTAATTTAAAGTTTATTTGCATTGTGTTTGTTTGTAAGAGATAGTATAACGGACCTGATTCAAATCCGTAAGCCATAAGGATATGGTAAGATTAGTCAGAACTTTCCCAGTTTCAAAGAGAGGTATGTTATTTTCTTACAATTTTTAGTCTCCATTCTAAGCGGAAAAGTCAAAGATGATTCCGAAAAAACATAGACAGTTCTATTCTTACTAGCATTATCTGAAAGTTTAGGTATCGGTCTTGTGTAAGCCGCTAAATAATTTCGCGCACGGTAGCTAAGTCATATCTCACCGGTCTGTGTTGAAGTGGCGTGCTCAACAATGAGCTATTGTCTGGCGGAGCAGAGGTTCACAAACTTAGCACTTGGAGCCTAATTATTCATTACACAACAATCTTGACCTGTGCCACTTAGACCTAAGTGTTTGCATAATTAGGGACTAGCCGTGCCCGCGGTTTTGCCCGCTTGTTCATTTCACTGGGTTAAAAGTATTCGAAGTGTTGTATATTTAAATTACAATATACTATATTTCATCAAAACTCGTTCAGCCGTTAAAGAGAAGAGAGTAGAGAGATCCAAATCCATTGCTCAGCTTACACCTACCAGATTGAGATACAAAGAAAACCAGTTTTTAAGTTAAAAACCGAACCAAACCGAACCAAACCCAATATCACGTAGAAACTACTGGATAGATTGCGATGAGGCTTTCGCTGTTGGATAGACAGACAGCAAAAATAATAATTGGTGAAATGCTGCAAAAAAAATAATAGCTCTAGTGCCACTGCACTAGGTGGACAGGTAAATGCGAATTCCCCGTGCACCCACCAGTGGGAGAAGCCAGTGGGTGCACGGGGCATGCCCCGCTATAACTATCCACTTAGTATATAACTAACTAACTATAATCTCCTAATAAACTAACTAGTTTATTGTACTTTTTGGTCCTGGAATAATACATAGGTTATTTTTGTCCCAGAGAAGACACAGCCAGTTTTAAGATGAAAGTAATATTATAGGTCCATTCGTTTGGAAGCGACGTTACAAGAGCCTAAAAAACTACAATAACATTTCCTATACCCGCACGAAAATGTTTTTCTTAAATGTTGTTGTTGCTATAAATAAATACCTACTTATGAACGGATAATATAATATTTCAGTAAAAGGCTTTGGGAGCCTCGAGCCTTCTTAGATCCTTGACCTGAAAAGAAATGTACAAATGAGGGACTTGCACAAACATTTTCAAATAGAAAAACAAAATGGAAAAACAAAACAGCTAAACAGAAATGGATTGATCAGAAATTGTATAGATTAATGCATCTATCTATACTATACTTATATCTATCTACTAGTGACTCGCCCCGGCTTCGCACGGGTAGCTAAGGGTTTATCTTTATTTGTACACTATTCTACCCCTGTTTTGATTGACTAATTTGAACAAAAAACTGTTATTATGGCTTATGGTCAAGCTCCAAGGTTACATTTTCCCACTCCCCTCTCCCCTGCCATCTACCCTTCACTCTGCCACCCGCTACCCACAATAAGCACTGAAGTGCCTGCGTAACAAGGTTTAATATCGCGAGCGCTGTTTGAACACACAATTGAGCTTGGAACTAAATGATATATGTCTCAAAAGTTATTTATTTTATTGGCAGGCTAATAATGTAGTAAGATAAATTTTGTCTAAACCTTAGATGATAAACTATATTTTCTTGCTGTGAGATTTATTTTAGAGATAAAACTTAAGCCATTGAGTAGAAAAATGTAAATATTACTAAAACAATCGTAATTTTTGATAAGAAAATGTATCGAATGAAATTCTGTTAATCATGTTTTGTCTTAGTCTTAGAGAGATAAAGATCTCAAAAACATGTATGTTGAGTTTCACATTTATCAGGCTTGTGGTTGACCCAGCATATTTATGGAAAAACCCCTTAAAAAGCAGAGCTTGGTCTTAACTATAATAGTTAGACATATAGCCTCGTGGACTTTTTTGTGGCTAATGATGAGTACTATAAACATGTAGTACATTATTTAATGTATCATCAATAGTTTTTGTAGCGCACGCAAAATAATAATTTTTGATACCTTGGGTTACATTATTGCATTTTTCGTAGGCTTTTCCCAATTTTTGAAAAATAATATTTGCCCATGTTACTCGCTGATAACCGATCGTAATTCAACGCCTTGGTTTAACGACAATACAACCTACGCTGCACTTCAATAATAGGTAGAAGACATCACGGATGTTTCCGAATGTATCAAATTACTATCATTAAAATATTGTGTTCTAAAAGTGTCATCAAAACTTCAATAATAGGAAAGGTGGATTTACGTAGACCATATTATATACTAGTTTTCTCGCCCGCAACTTCGTTCGTGCAGACTATTGTATATCGCGACAAAAACATCCTATGTTCTTCTAGGATATTAAAAACCCATGCAAAAGTAGGTATGACACCAATGCTCTTGAAGTTTTTTGACAGACTTGTTATTTCGTTTCCATGGCAACCGTTCTCTACAGCGATTAATCAACATTTTCCAGTTTTCCCATGGAAACATACAATTTTCCGGGATAAAAAGTATTCCATGTTTTATTCTAGAGTATAAGCTATCTCGATTCCAAATTTCATCAAAATCCGTCCATCCGTTAGCGCGTGAAAGCTAAACAAACAAACAATCACACAACGTTTTTCTTTTCTATATTGGTATGGATGAACTAAATAATTATGTCAAACGTCAAATGACATCTTACCGCCATGATGGATTCTTAAATTCTTATTTTGAACTACCAAACAATTTAAGAGTAAATGGGCAATCAAACATTTTAAGATGTATTTATTTGTATTTATACGTATGTTTGAGTATTAGTGTACAATTTCAAGCCGAGGCTTCCTACATTCTGGAACCATCTCCATTCTAATTTCTGAAATATTTTCCAGTTAAAATCCAGAGACTAGCTTCCGAGAGACGTCCAAAGCGATCCGCTGTCATGGTGCGTAAGGACATCCTCCGCCGACAGTAATGGTCTCGGAGAGATAACAGATATAATAACTTGCGATGTTGTCCGAAACAAGACGACAATACACATAGAGGAAATAAAAAGTGTGATAGATACATTTTTCTTTTCCTAAGGGAACTGTTTTAGTTTTGAAAATTGTTTATCCCCAAGTGGGGAAGTCCATTAAGGTTGTATTGTACCTACTTAAATATTTGTAGCTTTAATTTTTTCTGGTGTTTTGTGTTATTAACCAACCTTTATTACCACAGACTATGGTTTTGTCCTATTTCTGTGTGTTTACACCTAAATTATGTTGAAAAATGAACTCTCTCACAATAAAAAGTTACAAAAAGATAATAAAAAAATAAACAACAGGTATGACGGTAGATCCAAACAAATCGCATTCTTACGTCTCAGTGTGATGCCCGCTTGAAGATCGCGTCGTAATGTCTATGGAGGCCAACAGATGGTCCCACTTCCGACAGTCATTACCCTTTTGTCTTATATCCACCGACCACCAAACCATTACCAACCTTATCTCACCACAACAGATGCTATTATCTTTTATAAAGAATCCAATCAGCGGTGAACGAGTATATTATTGAGCGGAAAATGTTTCGGAACTCAAAGTGCAGGTTTTATTTTCATTGGATAGTACTGCAATGCTTTGTTTTAAAGAAACCTCGCTAACGTGCGAAGTGTTTTTTAAGTGTTAGTTTAAGACGTGCCTACTGATGGTTGATGTACATCAACCAATTTTTTGCTGTCTTTAAGCTCCAATGTCACAGCAACACGAAACTTAAGGATACTATTGTTTAAGCATTGTAGGTATTGTTTTTTGTACAGGTATCTCAATAAGTTCAAACTTAAAGGATGTGACGAGGTCCAAACCTCTTTCATAATAATACTCATTTGATCTCTTAATTCTTTCATAATCCATTTCTTTTCATTTTTGATAGTTGGTCATCATTGATTCATTCTAAATAAAAATAACCTGTCATTCGAATATTGATTTTTGGAAAAACCGAAATAATATTATAAAATTCATAAATAAGTTTATAACAACTTGAATTACTCTTTTAAATATATATATGATAATACCTACATAAGAGGTTATTTTCATCCGTATTGTATCACCACGATATTCTCCAATTGGTCCCTATTGTTCCTGTTCCTTGAAATTCTGTGTTGTCCACTGAGGCTTGGTCCCTGTTCGAGTGCCAGTTTCGCGAAGCGGTCCCAGGGTTTGGGCTTGCTCCACCAGTGGGATACCAATAACAACAAAATTTTACATACCATATTACAAAAAAATAATTTTTGTATACTAAAATAAAAAAAATAAAAAAAATATCGGGGAGGCGGGGTATTGTGACGAGGTCCAAACCTCTTTCATAATAATACTCATTTGATCTCTTAATTCTTTCATAATCCATTTCTTTTCATTTTTGATAGTTGGTCATCATTGATTAATTCTAAATAAAAATAACCTGTCATTCGAATATAGATTTTTGGAAAAACCGAAATAATATTATAAAATTCATAAATAAGTTTATAACAACTTGAATTACTCTTTTAAATATATATATATATGATAATACCTACATAAGAGATTATTTTCATCCGTATTGTATCACCACGATATTCTCCAATTGCTCCCTATTGTTCCTGTTCCTGTAATTCTGTGTTGTCCACTGAGGCTTGGTCCCTGGGCTGGTGGAGCAAGCCCAAACCCTGGGACCGCTTCGCGACAAAGATACGGTGATATCCACCTATTTCCAGTATATCAGCGCAAGTACAGGGTGCAGTCTTTTTTATATATCTCTCTCTTTTTCTTGCTCTATCTCTATAATACACTCTTTTCATCTTAAGTAGAAACGTAATAAAGTGGGGATGAAGCTTAAATATGACATTTCAACAAAAATATACTGTTTCTTATCTACATACTTATATTTGTTGTGATTATAATTTTTAATCAATAAATTAAATTGTCCTCATGTTCGATTAGAAATCTCCGTTATTGATTCCAAATCCACACCAATATATACAAGTGAAACGTTGTCTGTTTGTTTGTTTGTTTGTCTGGGGAGCTTTCACGTTAAAACGGCTGATCCGATTTTGACGAAACTTTGTAAATAGGTACTGTACAATATAGATACCAACAGAGCATGCTTTTTATCCCGGAAAATGGTAAGTTGCCACGGGAAAACTGGAAAATGACGATTACTTGCTGTATAAGGAACGGAATGACGTTACCGTGGAAACAAACAAAAATAAGTCTGTCAAAAAGCATCAAGAACGTTGGTACTATACTTTTGCATTGGTTTTTTATATTTTAGATGAACATAGGATGTTTTTTCGCGATTAACTTTAGTTCGCGCTGATGAAGTCGCGGGTGCAAAGCTAGTAATTAATAAATCTTTAAAGTTTAATTTTAGAAGTCAAACGGCCACCGATACCTACTTATGTAACCTTCCAAAAGTGCCTCTAATTTTCCAAATTTCGGAACCACACGACAAAGTCACGGAGCACATATTCCGTAAACGGTATTTTCAGATTCCAACGCCATAATAAAGGTCCCAAGAGACAGCGACGATGTTCAGAAAACCATTTACCACGTTCCCCTTCTAAATGGGTCACATACATGGCGGATATCACTTGAAATTGGCCTAATCTTTAGTTACGGCCTCGGGAGTTTGCTTTTAAACGAAACTGGGGGAAAATAGACTGTTTATAATCATAGTTTTGATACACTTATATAATGTCTTTACTCTTATTTCTCGGAAAAACAAACCGAGATATGTCATGTAAGTTCTATCATGGTTCTGCCTTTCTTGATTTCAGTTTCATGTAGTACACAATCAAAACTAAATGATGGCGTAGTTTGGTTGTGTACTACTAAACTCCCAGAAAATAATTCAATATATATGATAGCCCTTGAACATGAACATAAATAGCTATCATCAAATATTTATAGCATTCAAATTATTCAAAAACAAAAGATATAAGTTCAAAAACTAAAACCCGAATACGGTCGGGTAAAAAATAGCCTATGACACTCTTGCGATGAAGACGAATCGGTTGATACCTCGCTTGTCAAAATCGGACCAAGTTTTTAGTTTGAACACATAACCCTTACTTTGCCTTGCTGTAGTCGGGTAAAAAGAAAAGCCTATGACACTCTAAACCTGAAGACGAATCGCTTGTCAAAATCTAACTACATATACTGTTAAACTCATTACCAATCCCTTGCTTTGTCGTAGTCGGGTAAAAAGTTGATGTAACAATAATAATATACACAAAATAGGTCAAGCCTTCCCCAAACGGTAAACAAACCGTTTCACTAAATATGTAAGCAAAACAATAACACAGATTCTAAATTATAAAAGCCAAAGCAGTAATTTAGCGTGTGTGGGACGCGGAGGGCGGGCGACATTTTGTCATACGCCGCAAGTTGTCGCGTGATGTCGCATGTTTCGCCGTTCTCTCGCCTCGGGGGACAGTGCGACAAATGCGATAACCGCGCTCAAAATGAGCTACTGTAAATATACAAATAATATTATGAATCTGAAGAGCTACATAAAAATAATGAAGGATTGTTTGTTGACAAGACATGAGCGTAGGAGCCTCACCGGGTGACGTTATAACAAATGGATCGCTTTGATTCACGACGATGACGTTGAATAAAAGAGTCCAGTCAACCCTTGGAAGCTATACTACATCATCTCAGCTCAGATAGCAAATAAATAACTTTTTTCTTGATTTTTATAATTGCCATTGTAGCGGTTATAATTTATATTTGTTAGGCACATTTTATACATGTTCCAAAATTAAATTTCAACATAAGAGCACAGATTAAATTTAATGTTAGCGCTACTGTTATATTTAATTCTGTGTTAGTCTGAATAGAATGTCTGTGACATACAGACAGGCGGATACTAAAATTATAAGGTTCCTTGTTTGACTACAAAATCCCCAAAAAAGTTTGCATCTACTTTTTTGTAAGGGTTCAGTACTGATATTGTTCTTGTAACGACGTGCTCAAACTAAACGCGTTCAGATCGCCGTGTCCAGCAGCAGGAGACGTTTGGTTTGAAAACATCTTTACAAGTACAATTGCACTGATCGCTACTGTGCACGCCACCACGATCGCATGCTGGACGCGTTGGTTTCCGCGAACCTTTAGGTTACTACGAGTAAAAACATTGAGAAAATAAAAAAACCTATGGAAGGGAGAAGATGCCATAAGGTACTAATGTCTTATAGATTACGGATATGCAAAGAAAAAACCGTAGAGGGAGTACAAAGAAGAGAAAGCCCTAATACTGTTTGATTTAGAAACTTACTTTTGGTCTTGGAATAATAGGATACTTTTATCCCAGAAAAATGTCCACACGGGCAAACTCGTGGAGCAAAGCTAGTATATATTAAAGGAATATTACGCATAAAAATATCAGTGGCGTTCACAAAGAGAGGCCTACGTCCTGCAGTGGATAAATTCGGGCTAATGATTTTTATCATGATGATTATTGATGATGTTTTTACCAGCTTGTTATAACCACATCAAAGTAAAGATAATGTATAATAGTTTTATCTTCTTCTTTTTTTTATTACAATGGCTTCTGCGGAGGCACTGGCCTACTAGCGATTTCGGCAATGTCAAGTAAAGAAGTGATAAAAAAAAGTTTTAACACTAAAGAGTGTTAGAAAACTGATCTAAAAGTAACACGGTGACTGCTTGTCACAGCGTTGCTGTATATTGATGATTCGTAACATCATTTTTTTACATCTTTTGCCGGTACATTTATACAGCAAAATTCATATATTGAGGCTTCCAATGCGGTGTATTAGCGCTGGTGTTATATCTGATCCGCATAGATCTAATCCATGATATAAAAGAACACACCGTAGCTGATATGTATCTGATTTATCGTATATTAGCGTTTCATTAACGCCTGCGCCATAAACACCATAAGAAATCTACAATAACACTAAGAAGTTGCAAATATACTTTTGCAAGATCATTATATCACCAGTAAACATTTTTTGCTCATATATAACTCTAAAAAGCCGCATAATAGCTTCAAATGGTACTTTTATGGAAAGATAATGCTCTTGAAGAGAACTTTGAATACCTAGTTATCACACAAAATCATATTTTATTAAAAAAACAGTCAATGTCTAAATATTCCACCAGTTTAGTTTCACTAAAAAAAACTGAAAATACAATAAGAATTTATTTTAAAAAAAAGGTAGTATGACACGCTACAAGGTTTTACCTCTGATTTCTTGAGAATAAAAAAAATATAAAAAACATGGCGGCAAGAAGCTGTAAATCAGTGATATATCAGTAACTGAAATACGTTTTGGCCATATTATGGTGACTTCAAAATAATTTGATAATTTAAATAATTATTATATGACCAAATATAAAAAAATTGAGGGGAGCATGGAAAAACCACTTATAATGCAGTTTTATTTCAACAATAAAATATAAAGCGCAACAATAATAAATGTCATAATTACACACATCTCAGTTTGATACAGAGAGATAAAAATATGAACACTTTTTATATATAATAATGTTTTGTTATTCTATAAAAATATATGAATTAAGTAATAATCCTATTGTAAAACCTTCAAAATCACAATACGCATAAAGTATAACTGATCACTGAGGAAATGTGATAAAACAGAATCCCAATCACCAAAATAACATTTAATAGCATTATATCAGCGTCGCGGTAGCTATTATATAACCATTAAGTTATAAATGTTATCAGAATATCATTGATATAACACCAAACAGATCCAAAGAACACTGAAATATTACGGATATGTATCAATAAAGATACATATCCATAATATTATCCGCTGTATCGGTGCAGCGGTTTTTTTAATATACACAAAATAAATCATCAAATATCTGTAAAACATGGGGCCACTGTCCAGTTATAGACACGTATCTATCATGGATATACGACTGCTCGTATTACTGATATACAGCTATATTTGATTCCGTTTTGCTGGCTAGGTAGTTTATTATTTGTAAGAATTGTCACGTCACAGTCAATACTGGTCAAAGTCACGAAGCAGTAAAATGGTGGACCATTTACTGAAACTTCCTGGAGAATTTTGAGAACATTACAAAGAGTCACTTTTTTTTTATCCATTGCCTACATTCGTGCACGTTAACGAACACCTAATGATTACTATTCCACCAATAGTACAGATTAATACTCGAGAAAAACAAAAGTATGAGGAAAAAGTAAAAATTAACAACATTTAAGATTGAATACTTTCAAAAAACTTCTAATCGTGTCATCATCAATCATCATCATCATCGTGTTTGTGTACAACCATTCAAAATGGATGCTTGACAATCGTACGTCTTTCTTATTCTGTCGCACTGAAGGGTCATAGGAATGAAAAGTTGAGCCATAGTGTGGACTAAGTACCTACTTATATGTAATTCACGTAAGTTGGTAAAGTTTAAAAAAATATTGATCGTTTGAAGGTGAACAAGACATAAGTTCAATAACTAAGGCTACGGTCGGGCAAAAAATTGCCTATGATCTGTGCTATGACACTCTTGCAATGAAGACAAATCCATTGACACCTCGATTGTCAAAATGGGACCAATAGGGTTGACGCTATGGGGAACATCCACATGTACAATATGTCTGGACATAAGACTCGGAGACTTAAACAGTGTGTTAAAAACTTAATTTTTACGATGAAAAAATAAAAGAGAGGGGGGGGGGGGGTCGCACACTCACCCTGTTAAGAAAAGCACCATCTATAGTAAAATGCTTAAAACAAAGACACCTCAATCGATGTATAGCATACTGCAATCCAAGTTAGTTCCCAAACTCGTCACCAGACGCCGACGTCATTGAAAACTAATAAATAGAAGACTTACAGCAAGCCGTTTATAATTCAACCCAAGCCGAAACCCCCTCAGCAGGATTTCTGGAGAAGAGAAACACATCCCCTATTAAAGGCAGCTATTTTAATTTTTCAAGTGTATAAAATATTTTATTGATTTGATAATTAATATCTAAAAAAGTAGGAGCTTTCCAGACATAAATATACACTTTTTAGAAGTGAAAATAATACTCTTTTAGATTATGATAACTTTCTATTAAAACTGTTAACAAATCATGGCAAAAAAAATTGGTCAGAGTGAAAATTTCTTGAAAAATATGTATTTTTTTTCACATTTGCTACTCTACTGTAAAAATTAAACGGTGATTACTACATTATTTTGTGCTTAAATGATAGCTTATGATTTAATCTACCTATCAACATTCCATTTAACGTTTTCAGATTGCGGTTTGAACAAAACCCTGGCGCGATCGTCACAAACAATAATAACAGTTAACCCTGTGTGCGCTTATAAAACACCTACTTTTTAAGCAATGAATATATTTTTTTAAAGCAGAATTAATAAATATCAACTAATTTGGTAACATTACAGTTATTAACGTGACAACGTTATTCTTCGTGACGCTTGTACAAGAATAGCGTTTAAAGAATTACTCTTTAAATTAGAAAAAAATACTATTTTATTATGGATTTACTAAAAACTACTCAGCTTATTTTGATGATATACTATTATAACTAAACCGGAGGAACTATTCTATCCTTGTAAATGAAGAAAGAATTATTCAAATTTGTTTAAACTCATAGAGATATGAATGAAAATAAAAAAATAAAAACATGTTAACACAAACAAATGACTACTAAACCTATATCGATGAAATTTATGTAAGACCACTATGAAGATATAACATCACACTAAATAAAATACATCCATATCTGTAAAAAAAACCTGGAGTTATGAAGGAACATAAACCTAATAACAAATTTAATAATTTAATCATTTGGAAAAACCGCAAAACCAATAAATAAAATACATCCAAATCTGTAAAAAAAACCTGGAGTTATAAAGGAACATAAACCAAATAACAAATTTAATTACTAAAAATTTATTCATTTGAAAAAACTGCACAACCAATTTTGATAAAAGTTTAACAAAACTTTACCTAATATCTAATCTTTCGAATAAAACAATGATCATCTAAATCGGAATACCGGAGATATGAGTTACCATACAAAAAATGAAGACTGAGGACGACTTGAAAACCTTTTCTTAATCTATTAAAAATAGCTTCTAAACTAAAATTGTAAAAACTTCAAATGCAGTATTTTTAAGTAGAACAGATTATAGACTATCATTAACGTTTACAATAATTTACACAACATTTCACATCGACAATTTTTTTGCCATGATGTGTAAACGATTTTTAATAGAATGTTATTGTTTATTTTTACTTTTCAATTAGTCATTATTTTTACCCGACTACTGCTAAGCAAGAGAACGGTAATGAGTTTAATAGTCTATGTATGTGTGTATATATTTATGTATGTATGTATGTATGTATGTATGTATCTAGTATGTAGGTATGTGCATGTTCCACCATGGCGTCGCCTCTATTGGTTCGATTTTGACAAACGAGGTGTCAATCGATTTGTCTTCATCGCAATAGTGTCATAGGCAATTTTTTACCCGACTACAGTTTTTTAGTTTTTGAACTTATGTCTTATTGTCTGGAAGGTCATTACTTTCATGGATATTAATTTTTTAAGATAATTAAATATTATTTTATGCATGACAAAGTAAAATGGCTGCCATTAATAGGGATTAGGGAGTGGGCTTGCAATCCTTTTTTATTTTCTAATTTGATAAAATTATGTGTTTTAATCACTGTTAAAGTCTCCGAGTCTTGTGTCCAGACACATTGTATACATATACAGTTTATCGCTAGTGGCTAGTGCTAGTGGGATAAATTAAAAACCAATGCAAAGGTATAGCACCAACGCTCTTGATGCCTTTTGACAGCCTTGTTATTTTTTCGAATACATAGCAACCATGCCTTACAGCGAGTAATCGTCATTTTTCAGTTTTCCCGTGGAAACTTACCATTTTCCGACATAAAAAGTATCATATGTTGGTCTCTATATTGTACGGTACCTATTTACAAAGTTTTATCAAAATCAGATCAGCCATTTTAGCGTGAAAGCTCCCCAATCAAACAAACAAACAGACAGACAAAGTTTTACTTTTATCGCGTTAAGGCCGGGTGTAAAATTATGTTAATTTTATGTCCCTCTCATCCGTGATAATGTAGAGCGGGAAAGGTGATACATCTCGGGAGTAAAATTTAAGGTTTTTATTTATTTGCAGGAAAACTAAAGCTTTGAATTAAAAAGTGTCTAGCCATTTTCTCAATTATAATAAGCTCTTTCTCTTAATATATCTTTGATATCAGTTAGTGACGGGGTCTCTTTCCAATCAATGCTCTAAGCATAAAGTAGTGTTACCTTTGATTTTATTTTCTATCGAGTGAATTAATACTAATCATGACTCTGTGTTCACAAAGTACGAGATAATATGTCAAATTTTGTTGTGGTACCTATTTCATAGTTCTGGGTTAATTATAAAACAAGATACAGACATTCAAAAGTGATCGAAAATTGCTAAAAGTGCTAGAACCGGGCCTTAAAACTCCCCAAACAAACAAACAAACAGACAACGTTTCACTTTAAGCAAGGTAATTAGTTACCTTGCTTCGCCGCAGTCGAGTAAAAATATTAAAAGTAGTCCTAGAGAAAGGATGGACATTTCTTAAATAGCTACAATGTAAGTTATGCCCGTTTTCACTAACCACGAACAAGACAACATCTATCTAAGGAACTAATCTAAGCTAAGTCTTAAGCTTAATCTTCTGTTTCACCAATCCATTTTTAATAGGTGACTCCTAAGCTAGAGCGCTCGCTTACTTATTTACATGAGTGACTGAGCGAGCGTGGTGCGGGCTCTCAGTTAAAGAGTTGCCCCCTAATCGATGTCTTAACTTTAGGTTAAACCTTGTCGTGTAACGCAGGGTTTAAAGGTAGTATCTACGTGTTACGCCGTTGGGTGACGTAACGATTAGGTAGATAGGTTTTACCTCTTTGCGTTATATTATGACGTAACGCTTGGAGGCAAAATCAAAGCTTATCTAGAGTGAGATAGGTCTTACCTCTACGCTATGACGTAATGCTCAGAGAAAAGATCTATAACCATAGAAGAACGTTATATCCCTCAAGGAAGAACTGGCTAGTGGGGTAAGACAAGATTATGAATTACCTTACTTTCAGTTAAACCTTAGTCTACGACTAATGGACCGTAGAGGTAAGGCGCTATCTTACAGTTTGCAAGATTGTGAATTACGCTTACCTCTATGTTAAGCCCACTAGAGGGTATGAAGTCCTATCGTCTTATGTCAATGGTTTTGCCACTCTAGAGGAATAGCCGTAAAATGATGGATGGGGATTTATGCTTTTTAGGGCATAAAACCTCATGAACATGAGACATTAACCTGGCTATCGCATACGTTACGACGAACAAAAATTAAAATTAAAGAATAGATATTATGTATATCAATACTCTTTGATTTTAAATTTAATGACAAGACACGAGGGTCTTCAAGATATTTTAAAGATCTTTTTATTAAAAATGATAGAATTACTCCAAGATATCTTTATAGATTAACCAGAGGGAAAACGCGACGTTTACCTCTAGGTACTCTACTATCTTGAATAAGCTATAGATAATTGAGGTAATCCATAGAATTATCCAAATCAGTCAAAGGAAATAAAGTTTAAAGACCAGACTCATAAAGGTTAAAGAATTTGGACTCTAAAGCCTTCCCATCAGATTTCCCTAAATTTATTAAGTTGAAGGCCTACCTATCCTATAAGGGGAGGCTTCCTATATTTAATTATTTTAAATAGGCAAGTATTAATATGTTAGTGAAGTAAATTTTCTATCGTAGTAACAGGAACTGGAGGAAGGCGGCAACTCGGTGAGGAGGACGGCGACTCGGGGAGGAGATCAGCAACCCGGAGAGAAGTTCAGCAACCCGGAGAGGAGATCAGCAACCCGGAGAGAAAGGCAGCAACTCGTTCTCAACTGCCTCGAAGTAGGCTCACGGTCCGATGAGGAGTTTCGGTCTCCAACTTCAATTTCGGCGATGTGGTAGAATTGGTCCTGGAGTCGTCTTAATTCTCGAAGATCTGTGGGATGAAGCAGGTGCCTAAAGGCAGTTTAACCTCCATACCAGATCAGACGAGCTCCCTTCAAACTGATTCCGTCTGGATGTTCGGTAGACGTCTCTCCTTCAAAGATCTTCAGGGTACGGTATGTTACCTCCCTGGCGAAGCCGTTGTAGCTGATGGAGTGTGGTTGAGTCGCAGTCTGATAGCTCTTCTAAAATCTATGTGTTTAGGGAGAATAGTTCATTAACTGGAGAGTTCTTCACTTTAATAACGAATACTTTTAAAATTTTGACTCGGTTTATTTAATTAAAAACACTATAAACATGAATTTTAGAAAAGGTCAAACTATCTTAAATGGAACTTCTTTTATATATTATTTTATAACTTCTTTACTAGAAGTCAAGATCTACTCTGACCCCCAATCTGCTTTCATTTAAAAGGAAGACTTTCAAAAGCTTGAAAAATGAACTTTGTAATAAAAGTCATATATATCAATGAGCAGTAACTCGATACAGAATTAAATGAGCTCAGTTAAGATTTACATTCGAATTATAAAATTTAAGAGAACAAAGTTGACAACAGATGCCTATTTGACGACTTCTGTCAAAATGAAATAAACTAAAAATGCAATTTTGTCAGCCTGTAGCCGTCCTTCAACAATAATATTAAACTCTGAAGAATAAGAAAATTCAGGACTACATATATGATTAAAAATATCATTTTCTAGTTTTTTTTACAAATTAACTTGTAAATCAGGATTTATGCAATAAACTAACAAGGTAAGATAAGAATGACAGACAATAATTCCTCATATATCAAGTTATCTAAAACCTGACTCTGAACGTAACCAATTTTGGAAATTGTTTTACCTACAAAAACTAATAGTATGAACAGATAATATGTTGTTCTATGAAAATACATAATACCAAGGTACGTAACGTGTTTTAAGAGTATATCTGGAGGTAGTTATATATAATTTCGATAATTCTGATTCAATATTCATACTATTTCTAGTTAAAAATTATACATTACTAAAGTAGGTCAGACTATATTGCGGCAAAATACTTGAGGCCGATTATAGGACATTTACAAGAGTTATAAAGGATTATTTATCAGATAACTACTCCTATCATCTCACAATCATTTTTTTTTGTCTAAAATTATAATATTGTGTAAACATAAATGATATTTTTACAGAGTTGAAGAGAAACCTAATATTAATCAATCATCGTAACAGATACAGCTTTAAACCACTCGAAAGGTATAATTGGAGGACAAGAAGAATTAGATAGAAGGATAATTGATAAGATTGTAGCTCCACGATAGAATCGTAAGTACTTAAGCATAAAACGAAATACCGTTATCACCTAAAGTTTGGTGAAACGTTGCCTTGCAACTCTTAAATATATATTCCCATTTTCACTTATCCTAGGAGTCGCCTAAATCAGATGCCTAATCGCTCGCTCAGTCACTCATGTTAATTAGTAAGAGCGCCTAGCTTAGTAGTCACCTATTAAAAATGGATTGGTGAAACAATAGATTACGCATAACACTTTGCTTAGCTTTGCTTAGATTAGGAGTTCTCTAATTAAGCGTAGCCTTGTTCGTGGTTTGTGAAAAGGGACATGTATATTATATTGACACTGACATTGATAGTTACGTAGTATTTGTATAATCTTTGATTGATTAAGTATCTAATAAGCAAGCGTGCTATACTTTCGACCACATCATCGCTTTCCATCATGTGAGATCGTGGTCAAACGATTGCCAAGCCCGAAACAAAAAAAAGAAGTGGTATTTCTATTACAAAGTTTTTATAAAATTCGATATTTGATTTTCGATTTTAGATTCGATCTCATTGCAACGTTCAAAAGACTGTATGCAGTTGTCTATGACGTCCGGCATCTTTGGTGGCCATAGAAAGGTAAGATAGTAATTTCTTACGTACAATGTTACGTATAAATTATTGTATTTGTTCTTTATATGGTGTAATAAAGTGATAAATTATTTATTAATGTTGGTGGCACAGTTTGGTGTTAGGTGGGATGTCTGTTTTGGAGGCATATACAATTGCGCTAAACTAAAGTACTAAGTGGACTTCATTACCAGCCAGCATTGTCTTCTAACTATTATTGATTCTACAGCTATGCTTCAAGGAGGTTAAATTACGCTCTATACTTTCATTCCATAGAGAAAAAATATTTTTTCTATGGTAAGTATTCATTGTCTTAGTTTTGACAATGAATACTTTATATTACAAAAAAAAAAGAGAAAAAGAGAAAAAAGAATTGCGTAAAGAATTTGAATTACGCTTACCGGCGTAAAATCTATGGTTATAGGCTTATTGCATATAGGTAGGTACGTTTAATTTTAGTTTCTACTATGTGTGGACTAATAAGTTTATTTTTTTTTGTAAATTTGATTTTGTAACGCCAAATATAATTAACATTAAGCATTAGTTTTGGCCAACGAATTTTACAATAAAATCTAATTCTAAGTAATCTTTTAATTAATAAAATAGATTAGGTACCTAATTTGTTTTTCCTTTAATAAATACAGCAATGGAAATAGCTCTAGATTCACCAATTAGCTTACAGAGTCAAAAGGTACAAAATTAATTTTACCAAAACCAGTGCGTTTAGTTATCTAGTTAAATTATAATTAACTAAACGCACTGTTTCGTATTTTACAGAGTAATTTTACACTTTCATGGAGGTTTATTTACATGATTTGTGTTTCCAATAATGTGTTTTAAATCAAGAGACTAGTGACTCGCCCCGGTTTCACACGGGTAGCGCTCACACCGCGGATTTTTTCTTACCTTTAGCATTTTTAAACACGGTGTAACTAAAAACTTCTAAAAAACGCTAGTAAGTGTAATTCAAAATGTTTGGTGCTTTTTTACAAACTTTTTATTATTTCCTATCCACGGCAATATGTCATTCCGTTCCTTACAGCGAGTAATAGTCATTTTTGTTAACAAATTTTTGATACCTTGGGTCACATTATTGCAATTTTCGTATTGATATCTAACTTTTTGATAAAGAAAGTACAGCCCATATTACTTCATGAAAATGTAGCTTTTTATAGATGAAAGAATTTTTATAATCGGTTTAGTATTTTTTGATTTTATGCATTACAAACAAACATACGACGGCCGGTTGGTCTAGTGGCTAGTGACCATTGTTCCCGATATTTCGGCTTCATTGCAGGTGACATAATTACTATACTTCTTTAACATTCCATAACCCGCCATTTGTGACGTTACGTCTTTAAGTCCGGGTGGTAAGAAAAAGTCGAATAACTTTTTATCCGCAATCGATTTGAGTTTTCATTTCGTCTACGACTACAAAAGGTTTTTTTTTTGATGTGGTAACCCTTTTTATAGTTTTTTATTGTTCCTAGCGTCCTAAGATTGACAAAACCTGATTTAGTTATAAAAAAGTATGATAAAAAAGTATGTTTAAAAGTTTTGATATAAATAAGCATTAGGTAATTTCTGGTGTTCTAAGTAAAGTACGTATAAAGTTTAATAACCGAGATGTGATTTATGACATAACTTTATTTATTGATTTAAAAAATACGTGACTTTTAAAAGTATATGTGACCAATTAAAAGTAGCATGGAGTATTCCAGAAAATCTTAGGTTGATAAACCCGGTGCGTTAGGGTGCGTAGGATCGGCGCGACACAAAATAATTATTGTACGTCAAATTCACGTTTCAACCGGCGGGTTGCTAACCTTCCGATCGATCTGGAGATATTAGAGAATATTACGATTAAGTAATAGCAATAATTACTTGTCTCCTGCCACAAGGAATGAATATTATAGAAATCATAGTTTATTTACAATTAAATTAAATTTAATTATCAAGTTTAGCATGTAAATCAAAGTAGCATTTAAATTAATTAACTCAGCAGTCACACAAGACACACACACACAAGGTCGGTCATCAGTCATCAACTATAATAATGTCAATAATCACTGTCCGCAGGCTGCTGAAATCCCAAATGTTTCCAAGTTTAAAGTGTCGGCAGGCAGCGATCAAGGCGCCAGGGAATTATTACCATATTCAACGCATTTCCTCGCACGGGAGGTAGGCTCCTAAGGAAATTATTTGTCATATTAACGTCAGTCTGGCTCGAGTTTCGAAGCCGAGATGTTAATATATTGAATTACCTATCCTCGGCGTTCCGTTGGCAAGCTCACCCGGTATCGATACAAAACTTGAGAGTATTTCCCGATTGTGGTGAGATCGATGTCTACCACGTCATCTCGTCAAACGTAATTTCCATCAAATGTAATGAACCTTAACCTTAACAGGAGTATAATATAGTTATTCCAAGTAAATTAAATTCATCATAATATGAAATCAGTGATTTTAGAACATAGTAAACATGAACTATAGACCTAAAAAAGGATGTTATTCATTATTTGACGAGTTCTCGAGTGGAGGCAAACGTAGCATAGGACGCTCAGTGGCCAGGTGGAGACTACTGCGAAAGGCGGCTGGAGAAACAGGAAGCGGAGAGCTGAAGACCGAGCTCAGTAGTGATGATGATACATTAGTAATTTTTGTGTTTATTAAAAGCAAATCAAATTAATATTTAAAACAACCTAAGAGTTTATTTTCGAAAGTGTACGCCGCACTTTCTACGATAACCCGAAGAAACCGAGTTAAATGTTTTTTTTTTCAGTTTAATTAAACGGTAGACGCACCAAACAAAAACCACGAAGCCAACAAATCAATTTTACGTCAGGAAATTACTTTGTAAAGTTGAAAAGGGTTGCGCGATACGCTACCAAATTGAAATTCTTTTGTGCGGCCCGTGCTTTTACATGTCTGAAATGTTACCTGACTCGTTGAATCATAGCGTGTCGTCACTTTTCTATCAAAACTTAGCACACTTTTAGGTTTACTACATTTACAGTTTGAACTATTCAATGCAAGTGTGTTTTAATTTGAAAGTCCCACCTGAAATGGGTCAGGATTTTATCATGTTCTGCCGTTCATCTGCTTTTCTTTCCGAGCATATTTAATTCCAAATAGCACAATATTTTTCATGCACCTCAGTGGTATTTGTTTTGTTTTTCGTCACTGTAAGTGAAACGTCATTCGAACAATGAAAATAAACTTGAAAAGGAAGCCATCACAAGGCTAAAATAAGTAAATATATAGTCACGTATAGACTTAAGATTGCATAGCCAGGACACTAAGCAACCCAAATGTGAAAATCGTACTGCTATCGGTCTAGTAGTTTTTACGTGATACGCCAACAAATTTGTTTTACGGCTGGATTAGTCTCTCACTATGGAATTTGTTCATAGTTGACGCGAGCATAAAATGCGTAGTCTTGGTCGGCTTTAGCTCGTAAACTAGTAAACCCTAGATAGCCATGATAATTTTGTTAGTGGAGGATGCCAGCTTTCGGCTTCCAAGACTTTTAAATGCTAAATGCCGCGGACACGAAATCTATCCCCATTATTGACTATATAAAATAATATAATTCATTTTCATTAAAACAATAACATTTGTGAACAGGTGTTATTATGAAAATACGAATAAAATTAATAGAAATGACCGGAAATTGCTGTGAATTGATACTAATTACGAATTATAGTATTGCCACTATAACTAGTACTTAGTGCAAATAAACTATTAATAAATCGATACATAATATGGATTTAAAAAAATACTAAAGGCTATCTTAGTTTATTCTAAAAGAAATCGTTTCAGTATTTTATTTCATGATATTTGTAATAGCCAGCAGTAAACGCATATGTATTTTTTTATCCTTCTTATACATTAATTCATTATTTGTTGTACAAACGTTTCAGTGGTTTAGGTACCGGGCTCATGACAAGTGCCGAGAAGGTTCGATTCTCAGATTGAGAACCTACTACTATAGCATGTTTAGGTAGGTAATAATACATTATAAATGATATTAAACATAATCGTAAACTGTAGGTACCTACATAATATCTCAGTTTAATATTAGATTTCAATAACTATCTAAGCTATTTTATTCCCTTGGCCATAAACCATGTCATCTAACGAAAGTCACATAACCTCAAAAGTTAACATAATTTCCTCATAACTAGTTTATGAAAAGTTCCCAGCAAAAACTAATATCACACAAAAGCTTTTAACATAATGCTTTAAAAATATAAATACTGTTTGGTTGTGTCCGCGACATTTTTACATCGAGCCTAAGTCACTTTGCAGATCTGGCATAGTTATTTGGTTAAATGTTCTGTACTTTCTGAGGGGGGCATGCAACTCAAGCAAAAAGGTCACTTGAGAGCTGAATGTTTCGTAAAAAGGAAGAAATAGAAGAAAACAAATTGTCTAAGAAACCACATTTTAATTTTTATCTACACTCATATCGTAAAATTCGGATTATGAACTCAAAAATGGTGGCATAATGATATGCATTACGCACGCCATGTTTCTAATAATAAAAAAATGACATTATAACACTGTTTTTGAACTAAACAATATAATAATAAAAAAACACATAAAAGCACAGGTTTGGCTCCATACGACGAGGGTTTTTGCCATTTATTATCTTTGGCGGCGGGTGTTAGACCGTATGCGCGTGAATTCACTATGGAATAGATTTCGGCGCCATAATTTACTTAACATTAGTAAGTACCTTACCAACTTAATGTATAACACATTTGTTTTTTTGGTGATCAAGAGTTTAAAAATGTCCGACAGCAGTGTTAGTTAGGAGAATTTGACTCTACTTGACATCACGGAAACAGCAACGAACATGACGAACGAACTTTTACCAGCAAAATCAATTAAAATTAGGTCATATTATATTTCATTAAACGGAATTTCCATGAGTGTAGATAAAGCAGTGTATAAAACGGCATGAAACTAGGTATTAAAACACTCGAGTGATACTTTTAAAAAATACGCCTACGGCTCGGATTTTAAACTAATTCTCGTGTTTTAATAAACCTCTTTAGGCAACCGGTTCATTAACTACTGTAAAATACTTAGTCAACGATACCCCACTCGATGGTGTACAAAACTTTTCTTTCTCCAAATTTCACCTTAGTATTTTCGATCTTCTTTTTCGTGAGTTTTTAGCCGTTTTATTTATTTAATATGAATTTCACTCGCGTTAGTTTTCAAAATCAAATATATAAATATATATATATATATATATTATATATATATTGTATCGTTAGTGATCGTGTAGTATCTAGTACCTAATTGTCGTAGTATTCTTGTAGAGGTAGTATAAATAAGTTATTTTAAAACATTGGCTTTTATGCAGTAGCCATGTCATGATGAAACTTAGAACGGGCTACACAATTAAATGCGTATATAAAATTTCGTGTCTGTTCTGTTAAACAGACAGAAGCCCACCTAGACAGGAGACAACCCGGAGTACAGCACTTCAAACCAGGTATCATAATAGATTGTGTACACAAAATTTCATGAAAGTGCTGTTGACCGTTGAAGAGTTCCTTTATGTTCCTGGATGTCGATTCAAGTCATGCTTACCATAAAAATGCATTGTCATCGGAACTGAACCAACATGCAAAAATTCAACTCCGCAGGATAATTCAGCTTGCAAGATTTGACCTAAACAAACATACGTACAGACACACTATAAAAACATTGCAAGTTAAATAAAAGCTTTTGAAAAACGAACGATCAATAAACTGAAATTTAAAAAGCAATCGCAAAGGCTTGATCAATAATTTCCAAGATAATTATCAGCTATTATAGGATCGTTAAGCAAAAAGTTTGAACTCCAAAGTTCATTAACTTAATAAGCAATCCGACTAAAAGCACGGCCCGCCGAGGTAAAAACCAATTACCAAGTTATGGAGCGTTCTTGGTGATTATCTACGTTTTAATGCGAATCAAAATTTTCGCTAACTAAAATTATTTTCCCATCCGCAAGTAATACTAATAATCCACATTATTAGTTATTGGTTTATTTATTAAGATTTTTACATACTTATCTACAATGAAAAAGTATTAAATATTATAAAAATACAAAAAAGCAGACTGGCGTGCAGGCGTGTGCGCGGAACGCACGCAAACATATGCTCGGGTTTTTGTATTAATATAAGCAAAATTGTGATGCTTCCTATAATGCGGCTTTAGCAATGATAATTATAATTTTATTAGTATTATTTAGCAATAAATGAATAATAAGCACACATTAAAACATTATATAACCCCCTCCCCCATTGTAGTTAAGAACCACCTCGATCACATCAGCTTTCAAACATAAAAAAACACATCAAAATCGGTACCATCGTTTGGGAGCTAAGATCCTCACCTTCGAACACCCCTCTCGTTGAAGTGCATCACTTGAGAACGGCTGTATCGATTAGTATTTTTTTGTATGATCATAATTGTACGAATAAGGTTATAAGGGTAGGAAAAGTAGCCTGAAAAGAAATACGGGAACAACTGAAACTACTTTCTTCTCTTGGATTTTTAAATGAACTTAAGACCGGTGAAATAACGCACGATTCGAAAGATACATAATTATGCGTTTTTTTAGTTCCGTCCTTGATGGGATGAACGACGATGGCAAAATATGCACGCGGGCAAAGTCGTGGGGCGCAGATAATATCAATAAAAAAAAAAAAAGTTTTATTCTTTAAGCTACATATACATATTTACTTATATAATAATCAATATATTTAACTCTGGCCTGCACATTCAAACATTAAAACATCAATCTTCAATATATCTTTGTAAAGGCTTCAAACTGAGATAATTTATGAGCGCCTTCAAAATTTTCCAGTAAACTGAAAATGTTTAATGTGGGATAATTATATTGCTGTCGGTTCAATGAAATTGTATAAAGTCAGTAACCACATTTTCCGCACCACGAGACATCAAAGGCACCATGATTTCCGCTTATACCACGAGGAATTACCACGGCTTATTCCGAACGACTTGGAAACGCATAAAACTAGAGGCTATGTGAGCTGTAGACTTCGCGAGTCTGTCTTTGCATAGCTAAAAAGTTAATATAATATGTTCAATTTCACGAGAATCGGTTTAGAAATGCGACCTGTAGAGGAGAACAGCCGGGCATCCGCCGGACATACGAAAGCATTTTGGCCCAAGCTGAAACGGAGCAGCTTCGTTCTCGCTTCGCGCACGGTCAATAAGGTGTGAGTTGTTTCTTGGAAACATCAATTAAATTTGTTACAAAGTATCCCTATGATTGAGACTTTTGACCCAGCGACTGTTTTTTTTTTTAAATAAATTTTGCTTGCTTTTTCGTATGAGGTGTCTGGTCAAAGTTTTCAGGCCGCCCAAGGGCCTTCAATGTGGCTTCACGACTGCTATTAATCAATAAAAGATGGAGCTTTAAGTGCCCTTCGAAGCAAGGGGCGATTGAAATCCGCACATAACTTAGGAAATTCATTGGTTCGGTAACCTTTTTTTTTTTTTCGTTGGAAAATCCTCATGGATACCACCGAGCTGCGGGGGCAGCAAGGTGGTTATGTCGGACTCTTACCGACTAAAACCCCACGGTGTTCCGCACTACGCCTTGTGCCAGGGCTACGGGTACGCTTTCGCACTCGTCCGCGGCCCTGACGGCGCTGGTCCTGTGAAGGACCCCCTCACGGTTGGGATAGGGCTGAGCCATTCCCTACCCCGAGTACGCCATTGAAGAGCGCACAGAACACTGTGCGCGCCACCTCGAGGCCTTATGCTGGAGCAGACACCCCGTGTCCACTACCTAGGCCTCAAGGGGTCAGAAGGGAATAAATTCCTCCTCCGACTCCCGGCGTTGAGCTCCACATGGCCTCCCACATCTATTGCCACAACCCAGTACAGCCACAGCAACAGCTGGCGGGAATATCCTACGCTGCACCGAGGAGTGACGCCAGATTTAAGAAGCCATAGAGCACGTCACACTCAGAGCACTACTGCCCATACAGTAGTCCTGAGATTGGACCACCTCCTCGAGCCGGCACCAAGCGCCCGGGCCCCCCCTCCACGTCACACCCCCAGCACCGAATCCATCAAGCCGAAGTATGGTAGGTCTGAGAGCGGACCGCCTCCTCGAGCCGGTGCCGAGCACCCGGGCCCCACCTCCTCGAGCCTGCGCCGAGCGCACTGGGCCCCACCTCCTCGAGCCTGCGCCGAGCGCCCGGGCCCCACCTCGACGTCACTAGGACGCCCATCCCACAGGAAGAGAACCTCCACAAAGATAAAAGCTCTTTGTAGCGATTCCCCTCCTGCCGTCCAGGTAGTAAAACTACCCAGACCCACCTTGCCAGATATCGGCTACGGCCAATAATCCTCCGAGGAGAATTAATGACCGATCCCCGGGTGCACCGTCCCAACGGCTGCTCTTCCCCCCAAATGAAACGCATCGAAGGGGACCAGCAACAGCCGGGCACTCTTGGAGGTTATCCGGCCTGCAACCCTCGGTAACCTAACCTTTTTTTTTTTTTTGACGTGGGTAAAATGCCTTTACCCGCCCGCTTCTGGGGGAGGTGGACGGATTATGTCGGACTCTGCAACGACTGTTGCCACTACCGACTAAAAACCCCACGGTGTTTCTTCGGGACGCCTACTGTCGGGACTACGGGGACGCTTGCGCACTCTTCCGCGGTCCCGACGGCGTTGGTCCTGAACAGGAGGACCCCAGCCCGTTTACAGAGTGGAGGAGAAGGAGTTTCCCCACTCCGTCGATCTTTGAGAGGCGCGCGGAAACATCACGCGCGTCACCTCGAGGCATTTTGTGGGTGACGGACGCCCCCAGGGTCCGCCGCCCAAGCCTCAGTTATGGAGGTCGGAGAAGGCCATGAAAAGGCCGCCTCTGACGCCTGGCTCTTCTTCTGCGGAGAGGGAGATCTGAAAATATTTCCCTTTCCCTCTCCGCAGCCTCCTTCTGTGACATTACTTCCTTGCAGAAGGTGGAACAGGCATTCCATGACCTCTCGCTTTCAACCATGGACTTAACCAAAGCCGGTAGCGAGAGGTCGTCCCCCACCGCTGTGACGAGGTCACGGCGCTCGCTGATCCAAGCTGGGCAGTCCTCCAGCGATACCGCCACACAACTTGCGATGTGGTTTGACGACAACGGGTTAGTATTAAATCTCGCTAAAACCCACTTCATCCACTTCAACCTGGCTGGGCGCTCTGTACGACGTCTGAGCGTCCTAGCAAACAGCACGAGAATAGAGCAATCAGACAGCACCACCTTCTTGGGCTTCGAGATTGACAGCGGCCTTACCTGGGAGTCCCATATACACAAAGTATGCGGGAAGCTAGGTGGTGCGTGTTTTGCACTCCGCCGACTGTCGCGATTTCTACCGAGGGAAGTGGTGCGGTCGTGCTACTTTGCCACTGTCCACTCCCTGTTGCAGTACGGTGCTGAACTCTGGGCCAGAGCAGCGGACTGGGAAAGAGCCTTTCGGCTCCAGAAACGTGCCGTGCGAGCCATTGTAGGGGTCTCGCAGGTAACCTCCGCGAGACCGTTCTTTAAATCGCTCGGTATCCTGACATTACCATCCATGGTAATCTATCAGGTAGCTGTATTTACACGGCAAAATATTAAAACTTTTAAAAAAATAGGTGAATCTCATAGGTATACCACCCGTCGCAAGGGACAGCTGGCTGCCGTGTCCCGCTCCCTCGCCAAGTCCAACAAGTTGACTCACGTCATGGGCCCGACGGTCTACAATCGACTGCCGGTGGATGTCACAGGAGCACCTAGTCTTGACTCATTCAAGTGTTCAACCAAACATTCTATAATTTTGCGGAATTTCTTGAATTTAAATAGGAATAGAATTAATTTACTATAATTTACTATTTTCAGTTTTTATTGATTTCAATTTCAGGTTTATTATGTGTATTCTGTTGTTATTTATTTGACATAATTTTAAAGTATTGTACTTAAATATTATTATTATTATTTTTAATAATAGTTATATTGCTTAATAAGTAATCTATATTTTACGAATTTGGTAGCAGCCTGAACCGTTCGCACCGCCATTCGCAAGGCTTGTACAAAATTGCCCTTAAGATTTGTGGACGTGTCTGCGATCTTTTCCACCAACATTAATTGTTGTGTAATGGAGGCGCCCAAGTCTTTTGTAGTCTGTGTTTGCATGTCCTTCCCGATGTCTGCTGCCGTCGGCAGTTTTCTCTTGGTCCGTGCATTAATAGGTGCCACCGAGGGATCAAATACATCATCCTCGCTTCTTCTCTCTGTTTCAAGAATGCGGCCCTCTTGGACAGCGGAGATTCTGCGCTGTCGTTCTCTTTTCTTCCTCTTTTCGTAGCACGGGATAAATCCGACGCCGTTGATGTGCGTGATGAGACGGACATGAATGAGCAGTCCGAGTCTTCTCCGTCAGTCACCGCCTTTGATTGTGGTTTCTTGAATGTTTTCTTGAATGATTTCAAAGAAACCTCCTTCTGTATAGAAGAACTGTTCCTTCCTCTGCGAAAACTAATGCTTTCGTGGCGAGTGCTGTCCCCCCCAGAATACGTGGGACAGAGTGCATCGTTAAATGCACTGAGGATTCTCCAGCTTCGCTGGTACCTCCCTGGGGTAGTTTATTTTTTTTCACAGTTCGCCATCATGTGTGTTCCTTTATTTTGAAAGGGTGAGGTCCCCCTTTGGTGCCCTAGCGACCGGGTTCCCCCCAGCCATGCATCCCCTAAGCGGGCACCGAAACCTTGGGATTCGGTCTCTCCTCTTCATGATAATGAAAATGATGGTGATGAGGATGATGGTGAAAATGGAGATGATTGATGATTATGAAGATGAAGTGATCAGGAATGGATACCCTCGCAAATCTTTGCGAAAATCTCCATCCCCTCGTGCTTCGTCCACTGAGTCCTCTACATGACAGAGGAACTCGTGGAGAAGCCGCGGCGCCTGGTGGTTTCTTTTTTTCGCGATAAACAGTAGTCAACGTGGACGAAGTCGCGGGCAGGAGAGCTAGTCGCTTTATAAAGATTAGTGACGAGACAATCACGTCGTTCGCCTAATTGAAGGCTGTTAATGAGACAGCTTGGCGATAGTATATCTGATAACGTTACTTACCCAGACTGACCTAACTCTTGTCACAGAATATGGTTTAGTCTAACGCTCTTGAATAGGAGGCCATCTACAAACGGGTACCTGTCTCACACCCAAGCATCTGTTCAAACAAATATTTTTATGCTTTCACGTTTATTATAGTATGGTTGGTCCTTAAAAACTTCTGGAATTAAAAGCGTGCGGGGAGATATAGAGTATCATGACCGTGTATGATGCACTTCCAGTCGCAGGAAATAACCCGTAACCCTGTTCCAGGTACGTTTATATCCTTTTCATTTACCATATTTTGATACTAACTAATAGACAAAATGTTATGTAATCGAATTTATGAGTTAATCACAGGTTTTTTTTTTCAAAAAAAAAAAAAAAAAAAAAAAGAAGCCTTCTTTGTATTAAGATTTCCCGGATAATGAAAGATGGGATTTATTTTGGCCATTTCAGTGACTCGCGCATATTTCAGTGACAAAGGAGGATGCCAGCTTTCGGCTTCCAAGACTTTTAAATGTTAAATGCCGCGGACACGAAATCTATCCACATTATTGAGTATATAAAATAATTTAATTCATTCTTATTAAAAGAATAACATTCTGGAACTGCTATTAAAATAAAAACAATTAATGTGAATAGAAATGACCGGAAATAGCTGTGCAAGACTTTTAAAAGTTAAATGCTGCGAACACGAAATCTATCCACATTATTGACCATATAAAATAATTTAATTAATTCTTATTAAAACAATAACTTTCGGAAACGGTTATTAAAAAAAATAGGAAAAGAATGGATAGAAATGACCGGAAGTTGCTGTGAATTGATACTAATTACGAATCATAGCGTTCACTATAACTCGTAATTAGTGCAAATAAACTATTAATAAATCGATAAACAAAATCGATTTAAAAATAATCTACAGGCTATCTTAGTTTATTCTAATGGAAATCATTTCAGTATATTATTTTATGATATTAGAAATAACAACAATAGACGCATACGTATTTTTTATATCTTGCTTATACGTTAATTCATTATTTGTTATAAATGTTTCAGTGGTTTAGGTACCAAGCTCATGACAAGAGCCGAGAAGGCCCAGGGTTCGATTCTCAGATTGAGTACCTAAGTGCCTACTTCTATAGCAGGTATAGGTAGGTAAAAATACTTTATAAATGATATTAAACATGATATTAAACATGACCTATATAATGTATCAGTTTAATATTAGATTTCAATAATATCTTGGCTATATTATTCTCTTGACCATAAACCGTGTCATAATCTAACGAAAGACACATAACCACAAAAGTTAACTTTATTTCCTCGTAACTTATTTTTGAATAGTTCCCAGAAAAAAACTAATAACACACAAAAGCTTTTAACATAATGCTTTAAAAATAAAAATACTGTTCAGTTGTGTCCGCGATAATTTTACATCGAGCCTGAGTCACTTTGGAGATCTGGCATAGTACTTTATTTTCATTCCTTAAAAATAAGCTATCAATTAGCAACAGTTCGTATTTATGGACTAGAAAAGTTCGGAAAGCTTCGAGATATATCACAGCAAAGCGACATTTCTATGAAGTGCTAATAACAGCTCAACACAGCCGGGGACAATATGGCGGAGTCAATAATTGGAAAATATTGTGCGGCGCCGTTTTACGACGACCCTCGCAGCTGGACGTTTTCGACAACGCACGATATTGCCGTATTGCCTCGCTGCGATATGTCACCCTGAAATGTTGAACATTGAGTAGGTACGTAGCTATGTAGCTCGAGATAGTGGGTTATTATAAGCTATATTGCCTACTAACATAAATGTTCAAATAATGATTTGGTCCGGAAGACTTTGTTTGGATACTTTATAAGTATTTATGTAGTATATTAAATTAGTTAGACGTCTTTGAGAACTTTTAGTATAACCGTGCTGCAACGCTGCGGAATGTCATCCTGTAACACATAATGAAGTTATTCTAACAGTGGGTATAAACCCACATACTGTCCCTAAAGGAGTACAATTAAATTGGATATTAGTGCTCGCCCCTGTTGTATAAAAATATAATTACTCGCTACGAAGAATACCTTCTTCGTAGGGTACTCGTGGGTAGACGCGGTATGACAGTTTTGACAACGTTTGTACTTACCCTGAAATCGTGAAATCATCTTTTAATTAGTTTGTGGTGAAAACTCTTTATCTCCTATATGGTCTGTGCGTGAATTGTTGAACTACCTATAACAAAAAATATCACACTTCACACTAATATTATAAATCATAGAAGTGTAGCCACTGTCGTAAACAGGCCGATCAGTGCTTAGATTTTAAAAAATGAAGACTTCTGATTAGCGACAAACTTCGTATGCGCGATGCAGAACTCCATACATAAGAACTGACAGTCCATACAAAACCTATACCATTAATGATACCTATACCATTCTACGTGTTTCCTAATTTTATAATTAGGCTATCGTATTGTGTATACAATAAAGAAATTGAAACTCTTTATGTAGTACCATTAGAAAATGATATGGATTCAAGCACAGTACACAATAATTATATCTACTGTGGTTCAAGTCACCGAAGTGGGAAGGATCGAATAGTAACGAACCAAAT
The DNA here is from genome assembly GCA_946251855.1 of Alsophila aescularia. NCBI lineage: Eukaryota > Metazoa > Arthropoda > Insecta > Lepidoptera > Geometridae > Alsophila > Alsophila aescularia. The sequence continues at coordinate 20,586,058 of OX276373.1, read as the reverse complement.
AAGAAACATAGTGTCGCCTGTTCCATATTCGAAAATATTGTTCTAGTCCTAGTTGATGCATAACTTGCGCAAATATGTAGGTAACTAATTGTCTTTTTACCCAACTGCACGGAGGGTTTTGTATTTGGGTTGTATGTATGTTTGTTTGTTTGTACGTCTAAACGGCTTGAGGGATTTTGATTAATGAGATATCATTGGATTCGTCTTGATTACGAGAGTTCTATAGGATATATGAAGTGTCAAGAAAACTAATATGGCGGCGTACAGTCTCATATTGTATTACTGACTGAACAAAAAATGACCAAAATCTATCGAGTAAGTTATCAAAATGAAGGTCTTTATGAGACCATTCCAAATATAAATGAATCTTATAATTAGACAGTAGCAATTGTCTTTTAAGCATCTAACAAAATTTTCAGTTATAGATTATTCAATTTAATGTAAATAATTTTGCAATTGAACTATTAAAATAAAGTAAAATATGTAAATAAATAAGCAACATTAAAATTTATATAAATACTAGCTGCGCCCGTGGTTTCGCCCTTCAAGAACCGTATATGTTTCCGAGATAAAAAGTAGCCTATGTGTTAATCCAGGGTATATGCTACCTTCATACCAAATTTCAACAAAATTCGTTTAGTCGTTTAAGCTTGAAAAAGTAACAAACATATACTATCTCTCTCTCTCTCTCTCTCTCTCTCTTTATTCTATCATTTTGTTTGCAGTCGGGTTTTTTTATATTTTAATAATAATTTTACTTGTTCGTCGTGTTTATTATTACTATTTTAAAAGTTCGTCACTCTTAAAAATATGCTTTATTAAAATGTATACAACTCCCAACCCCCCGTTACAGCTAAGAAGTATCTCGATCACATCAGATTTCAAACAGAAAGAACCACATCAAAATTGGCCCATTCTTTTGGGAGCTATACAGACCCTAAACTTTTCGAGTTCTGGGGTTAATAATAATAATAATAATAAAATTTTAAATTTAAGATAAAATGATAAATAAAATTTATTTATTGCAAACAAACAAACAAAAATAATTAACATAATCAACAAAATAGATATTCCACGATAACATGACTCGCGACAATTAGTAACATTAAAGTTACCGTGCCGCTCGTCATGTTAGCATGCATATCTAAAGTTACTTTTTTACAATATTGAGCTTGTTTGACAATTGGGGTATGCTCAACACTGTACTGAGCAGACTAAGAGTCTACGCAGGGCTGGTTTTCAGCATACCCCGTTGCTTGAACTCTGGTGTTAGTCAAGCGTAAATTAAGTGTTAAGCGAGCAGTAATCAAAAAATAATAAATATTCATTTATTATTTTGTACACAAAAAAAAACATAAAAACACTTCATAATGGACTTTACAAAATTAATTAATTAAAGGCCGTATACTCTGTGATTTAAAAGTTTCACCATTGACTACAATATGCGGGAGATGATGAGTGTAAGGGGATGGGGGTTGGTGTGTATGTGTATAAGTGTGTAATTTGATTGAAAGAGGGTGTGTGCGTGTGTGTTTTGTTATTTTGTTTTAAAGATTGCATCAAACTGTTTTTTGGAACGCTTCAAAAGAAGATCCTTGTATTTATATTTATATACAGCTGAACTTATTTTTTTCTCATAGGCGGTGGTATATTGTTCCAAATATTAGATGCGCTATATTTGAAGCAGCCTTTAAATCCAGTGGTCTTATGCTTGGGTGCTGGGGTATAGACAGAACATTCAGGGATTTTGATTTTTGTTCTTTTCTTTAATAAGAAAGTCGTTTACGTCCAAAGATGTATCCATTCCGTACAATGATGCTCGACTGTGACAAATGTTTATTAAAGTTATATAAGTAAACTGTATAGATTGTCGTTGGCGAGCAAGAAGTCATGAAGTGCAAAAAACTAGTTTGTAGACAATCGCGTTTTCAAGTTTTTATGTTATAATCGGCATAACTGATCAACGCTTATGGTTACAAAAATGGTTTCTATGAACAAAATATTGATATTATTACCCTGCAGCCTAATTAGAAATAAATTATTTAAATATTTGTAATGTTACTGTGATATATAATAAAAAGTATGATAGTTAAATCTAGCATGAACAAAAAACATAAACTTGAGATGGTTTTGCTTTAATAAACTTTAGTTAGATGTCACAGAACGTAAAGACCGAAAAACGTGCGATTACCTGGATATAAATTATTTAAGATCTGTTGGTGACTTTTAGCAAACCACAGAATTGCATTTATTCAAAGTTTTCCTCTGCCAGAAATAACTAAGAGCAGTTAATAGCGCAGTGTTGCCGCAGTATTTGATTAAACGTTAGTAAAACGATTGTCATAAATTACTCAAGTACCGTTAGTTAATTTTGACACTGTTTTTTTGCTAGACAAGTAGTTATGTACTTCTGACATTATTGTATTATCTGAAATACTAAAAAAAACAGCTCTTAATATCATTCCATAAAATAGATAATTTAAAACACTTGACATCATTTTGCCTAAAAATTACACTTAGTGACTTCTTGCTCTTCAACGACATCTGATATGAAAGTGCGGAAGTTTTCATTCTGGATTCTGCTCGCGTTTGAATTATTTTTTGTGGATGGTTTACTTCAAATACGGATTCATATGTTGCTGAATTTATCATTTACTAGCTCTCACCCGCGTCTACGTTCCCACGGACTACAGTTTATTGCGAAAAAAAAGTTATGTTCTTCTAGGTAATTAAAAACCAATGCAAAAGTTGCAAACCAACGCTTTTGATGTTTTTTGACAGACTTGTTGTTAATTCGTTTCCATGGCAACCGTTTCTACAGCAAGTAATTAACGTTTTCCAGTTTTCCCGTGGAAACTTACAGATTTCCGGGATTAGAAATATCCTATATTTATTCCAGGGTAATCCCCAGTCCAAATTTCATCAAAATCCTACAGCCGGTAGCGGGTGAAAGCTCCCCAAACAAATAAACAAACTAACAAACAACGTTTCACTTTTATATATTGGTGTGGATGTGCCGAGAAATAAATGTTTCCGTAGGATCACTTCACCACCATCTTCTTTGATGAAGGTATTCAAATGACTGCTGTATACAAAGTCTTGTTTGCAAAATATATGACATCGAACATTATCTTGATCTAAGTTACGGGTAATGTTCGAACATTGAGAGTTGACCAGAGATTACTTAAGGGCAAGTAGACGGGTAGATGATGGCAGCCATTTGATGTACAGTTAGCTACAAAAACATAAAACTACTTCGAATCTTGTGTCAACAAAATGTTAACAATGGTGATCCATACCAATATATAAAAGTGAAACCAATACCAATATATAAAATTGTCTGTTTGTTTGTATGTTTGTTTGTTTGGGGAGCTTTCACGCGATAACGGCTGGACGGATTTAGATGAAATTTGGAATGGAGATAGCTTATACCCAGGAATAAAACATAGAATACTTTTTATCCCGGAAAATTTAAAGTTTCCACGGGAAATCTGGCAAAATGTTGGTTACTCGCTGTAAGAAACGGTTGCCATGGAAACGAAATAAAAAGTATGTCAAAAAACATAAAGAGCACTGGTGCTATACCTACTTTTGCATTGGTTTTTAACATCATGCTTTTTTCGATATAAACAGTAGACCGCGCAGACAAAGTCGCGGGCGGGTAAGCTAGTTTGACATATTTCATGCTTCCTGAAACCAACCAGTAAATACGGGATATTTACGTATAATTACGGGATTTTACATGGAAAACATAGGCAGCGGCATATTTAATGATAATGGCTCTTCATTAAATATGCCACTGTTTGTGCAAAAGTACCACCGCGTTGCTTTTAGGCCTATGTAATAAAGCCCTATCTATTTGTAGGAGCAATAAAGCTTACTATCAAGCTCGCCCTACCTTGCCAGTATAACATTGTCGCACGGGCATAATGAATTAAGTATTAATGTTCGTTGCAGACTGTACTTCACCGAGGCCCGGACGTTCTCATCGTTTAAGGTCCCTAACGAGCGATAAAATCCCCGAATTCCTCTTTAACTGCAAGAGAAGTTTACCTGCGGGTCGGTAAATACGCGCCCACATTTGGTCTCCAAATTGTGATACGCAATCTGTAAATAGCAAGAAGAAATTTAAAGAATGTGCAGAGTTGGGTATTCAGAGGTGAAATTTGAAAGTCTTGACTCATACAAATGTACGTATGTAAGTAAGTATGTCGAATGAGTTAGTGTCTACCTCTGGTATCAGAGTTTGTCAGGTCGCTCAAGGGCCTGATATCTATTGTTAGCAATCAGGGCCGAAAGCTTATCACGCCGTCGAAGCACGGAGCGGTTAAGAAACTTGGTGGCATGTATTATCATTGTCATGAAGATGTGCCTATTTCTTTTCTGGAGGAATATCTTTAACCTTAGTTATATAAAAAAGTAACTGTAGTAATTGCATCCGTACGCAAGTAAGTTAAATATTGCGTGAAAAAGGATATAGTGGGACTTGTGTAACGTCACGCTTCAACAAACTGATGTTCGTAATGGCCCCTCCATTACATTACATTGTGTGCGCGCGATCGAGCACAAAGGTCGCAAGAGCTCCTGGGATCGCTGTCTGAAGAAGAACTTATCTACCTATACTTCTAATAAAGCAATAGGAAAGAAATAGTCTGTGCAAAGAAGATAATAAAAAAAGTCTAGGGTACTTATTAAGCTACTGAACAAGAATTAACATTCTTTTTAAATCTTGTCTTGATGTTTGTCTGTATGTTTGTTTGTTCGCGCATCACGTAAAAATACTGGATCGATTGCGAAGCAGTTTTCACTGTTGGATAGCTTATAGTTTGAGTTAAAAACGGGTGTACTTGCTATCTCAATCCGATGTGTAGAAGCCGAGCAATTGATAAACAGTTTTTGACGGCTGAAGGAACTTTGATAAAATGGGTGTTTATTGGTATTTCAGGTCTCAATAGTACATAGAGTACTTTTAACCTAGAGAAATGACCATGCGTGCAAAGCCATGGTACAGCTATTAAAAAATATCTGTTAAATTGTAAGAGGTACACAAAATTTAAGAAAGCGAACGGAGCGGAGCGGTGCAGGTGGTGGCTCTACAAACTCATATGGGATGTCACAATATGCCATTTAATTTGCCCGTTTTTATAAAAGTATTAATGGTGGAAAATCTATTTAATAAAATAATATAATATATCCCGGACAATTTACACCAATTACCTAGCCCCAAACTAGGATACCCTGTATTATAGGTACTAGATAAAGGATAAAGATACATAGATACGAATATTACATCCATGACTCGGAAACAATCATTTCTGCTCATCACACAAATGATTGCACCTTGAGGGATTCGAACCCACTACCGTTTGATTTCGTAGTAGGGTCTCTAGCTCTAGTTGGTTGGTATTTTACAATTAAATATAAAAATTATAGGTTGTAAGATCGACATTTGTTTTAGGTGCTTTGGATTCAATATAATTAAAATATATATGTTTAGAATCAACAAATATTTAAAATATTATCATTCGGCCACAATTGCTGCTGCATGAACAAGGATGAGTTTTTTTTAAAAGCCTTTGCTATCGCTTCGAAAGATTAGACAATGTAGATACGCACCCAAAGAGTATACAAATACTACGTAAAGTATACGTTTTAACATTAACGTTACGTTTATTTGAACCCCATTCCGCGTATATTTTCGATTATACCTTTTCAACCTCAACTGGTGCCATCACGCTGTTTATTAACCTCTACGCACTGATTAAAACTCATCAGATTCCTTCTTCCAACCCATTTCCACCTTTCAGGCAAGAAAATTTGCAGCAAAATGTACCTATTCTAAGTCGACTTTAGTGTCATAAATAAGACTCACGAATAGCGTTTCCAGAAAAAGTAATCATATGTATGTTTGCGCAGTTTTCACCGTACGATAATGCCGATGACTGACGCTTAATACAACTAATTTAAGTTTAGTGAAGTTTTGTGACAACAGCAAACACCGAGAGCGCAGTAAAACGAAAGCCTTGTTTAGCGAGGAGCCACCAGATAAAAGTTAACCTGAAAAGTCGGCGGCCGCAACAAACTTCGCAACTGTCTTCAGGTGGGATGAGAGAAACTCGATTAAGAAAAGGAATAAAAAAGTGCTTCGGTGCGGTGTGGGAATAAGAAATCAGTGCAACTATAAATAAGCATTGATGAAATACGAAGGTGGGTGAGCTATAAAATGTTGTACAAAGTTGTTAATACGGTTTTTATTTCATCTATATTTTATAATAAAACTGTAATGGGTCCAATTCTGTACATTGAAGATATTTTTAATATTTTTTTTGGAAGTTCCACTGCATTCGATGCTGAAGCCAAAACTGTATATTGTTTTCATTTTTGTCTGTCTGTCTGTCTGTCTGTATCTTGGCCTCGTATCACGCCAAAACTACTGGATGAATTCAAATGAATCTTGGTCTGACATGAGTTCATACTACGAGGTAGGACATAGGGTATATAGTTATTTTTGGAGGGTATTCTAAATTCAATACAGAAGGTAAAACTGTTAAAAATTTGCATTTTTGTCTGTCTGTATGTTTGTTTGTCTGTCTGTCTATCTTTATCTTGACCGCGTATCACGCTGATGCTACTGAATGAATTCAACTGAAGATTGGTATGATTTAAGTTCATACTACGAGGTAAGACTTTGGATAATTTCATCCCGAAAAATGAAAGGGTTCCCTCAGTATTTTTTTTAAAGAACACGTATATCTCTAAAACTATTGGATAGATTTTAATGCAACTTGACACAGTCATAGTTTATATGTTGGGTTAAAATTGAAAATACTTTTTATCTCGAAAACATAAAGAGTTCCTGCGGGATAGTGGTCCACAATTATATTAATTTTGAAGTAATAAATATCTGTACTTATAATAAAGCAATAAGTACGAAAAAGTCTGTACGAACAAGTAAAAAAAAATTGGTCTAGATTACTTCAATTAAGCTACTTTTCAAGAATATAACATTTATTTAAAATATGTCTATCTGCCTTTATGTTTGTTTGTTCGCGCATCACGTAAAAACTGCTTATTTTAAGTAACCTTGACCATTTTTTTTAACTTCTTTGTACAGACTTTTTCGTACTTATTGCTTTATTATATATATAGATTTTATGTGGTATGCAAGTGCCTTTAATAATAACTAGCTACTTTATATACAACTATATAGCTATTCCTACATGAAACAGTTAGACAACAGGCTACACGTTTATAGTTATTAGCCCAAGTGTCTAACACAGTCCAGTTGGCAGCGGACTCATCAAGCTGGCGGCATTTCCCGGTGGAATTACAAAGCTGATTATGTACTGAACTGTATCCCAGTTTGAAGCCACACTATTTCAATTAAAATGACTGGACATGATACATTACAAAAAACTATATAAAAAAAAAGACTTCAAGCCTTATAAAACAAGAAAAAATAAAAAACAATGAGGTCTGAGCCAGGTATGTAAGGCTACTTACCTGACAAAGAATTGAACTATTTCTTTCTTAAAAAAAATCTACGATTTATAGTAGGTATATTTTTTTTTTTTTTTAAATCAGTTTTTATTCAATCCAAAGTTCTGGATGACACTGCAATTGTTATGGACAAGAGTGGCGTGGTGATCGACTCGTCATTAGATGTATATGCAAAAACATATTTTGCTACAAATTCAAATGTTCCAAGATTCTTTTTATTTATTAAAAGTAGCCCATTCCCAGATTGTAATTATGCAGATGAGCTGCTGTACCCAGACCTAATTTTAAACAAGAAACTTAAAGTGCATTCTCACTAGAAGAGATCTTTTTGTGTACTCCCTAGTAAGTAACCACCTAACTTCTTTTCAGCACTAACCACAGTGAATAGGACAGTACATATATCTTAATTTGTGCTACATAAGCAAGTCGTCTTGACCGACCAAGTCGCGTGGATTTCTTATAAACATAAGCGATAGTGTGCAAAAATCGAAATTATAAATCTTATGGACTTATAAATCTTAGGATACTTTTATCCTGAAAAACTAAAGGGTTTCGCAGAGTAGGGGTTGAAAATTATGTAAAAAAAAACACGAATCACGCTGAAACTACTTGACTGACTTTGATGCAATTTAGTCATAGTTTACATTATGGATTATTATTTGGGATATTTTTTATCCCGAAAAACTAAAGGGTTCATATAGGATATGGGTTGGTTGTGGCGTTGGCTAATGTTTGTTTGTCGTATGAGTGTCGTGAGAGTGTGACAGAGAGAGATGTCAGAGTTTTTTAGATCGCTCGAGGGCCTCTGACATGGCTTAACGACTGCTATTCGTCAATGTTGAATTGTTGAAAGTAATGTAAAAATACTATTGACTCAGACGATAGAGTTAGCGAAACCGTTGAAATCTTGAAAATAAGTGTCATATGGCTAAACAAAGATATAATTTTATTAACATGCTTTTAGTCAGAGAAAATAAAGGGTTCCTCGCACAAGAACGAAGCGTTACGCTTCTTCATTTATTATAAGAACTTCTAAGGAGTGAAATGCCCTGCCCTCGTCAGTGTTTCCGGTAAAATATAAACCAGGTGTGTTCAAGTCAAGAGTGAATAAGTATCTATTAGGCAAGCGTGCTACACCTTCGACCACATCATCGCTTTCCATCAGGTGAGATCGTGGTCAAACGAATGTCTAGAAAGTAATTAAAAAAAAACTTTACACTGTTTTTTTTTTGTTGGCGACACGGATCAAATCATAAAAAGGAACATCATATAAACAATGATATATCTAGGAAATTTTTAGGATTCCGTATCTAAAGGACCCAAACAGAGCCCTATTATCAAGCCTACAATGAGCTGAATCTAGAAGTGCGAGAGGAAAACGTTGTTTACATAGTTCATAAGCTGTGTTTGTCATTAAACTTCTGGCGACTGTCAGTTAGGAAACCAAAAGAAAAAAAATACCAAGCAAGATAAAATTGTAAGATAAAATATAAGTAATCCCTCTGTCTCGGTCCAGCTCAAGGGCTCTTGTCTGACAAGGTTAGTGCAATGTTGTGATGAGACGTTGTATATCTTACAACTTTTTATAGATGGTATATCGTTTTCTTTTTTCACGGCACTGCCTGCCACCGCGGTGGTCAAGTGGAACGGTTATGTCAAACTATACGCTTTACTACTTACTAGTAAGGTGATGTTTTGCTCCAATCTAAAGGAATCTACTAGGTACTTATATACCTAAGCAATGAAATAAAGAACAAGCTAATAAAATTGCCGAATTTGACAGAAGAATTCCCAGTCCAGCTTGGTGTAACGTTGAAAAAAAAACTATTGTAAATAAACTCCTTAGGAACGGCTAAGTGGGCAAGTTAAGACCCCGTTTGGCCTTATTTGCGAGTTTCGCTGACTTGACCAAAGTTGTTCCATTCAGCGCCGGAAGCTTGTTACCGTGACTTCTGCGGTTTTCGACTATACTAGATAACATTGTGCTAAAGATTTAAACTATGTACCGAGCGAAGTTTCGTTACGCCGCAGTAAATGCTAACACGTCATAGCTTAGGAGCCATTGGGCTCTCCAACTAAGATGCCACGGCAAATATATACAACTAGTGGCTCTGTGGGCTGTAGATCTTGCGAGCACATACTTTTTTGCAAACAATCTAGCGGAGCACAGTAGCGCCATCTAGTTACCTTATTGTAAAATTAACATTAATAACCAAGGTGCTCCATCAATCCTTAACTAGTTGGTAAAGGGCTGATATCACTGGAAGAAACTTAAAAGTGAGCAATTTACTGCATTTTGAGGAGCTATTCTGCTCATAACTGATCACTTTGTGCTCACAAGTTTGTTGCTCACTTTAATTGGTGACTTTAATATTTCCCACGGTCAATGGTGTTGTTCAAACAATATGTCAACACTTGAAAACCCCTATTCTGATGCTTTGACAAACAATCTAGCTAATTTCCTTGGTTTTGTGGATTTCAGTCAGTATAATATTATATTTAATAGTTCCGACAGACTCCTTGATTTAATTATTAGTTATCGCGTGTGTGGCGTTTCTAGATGTATGTCACCTCTTGTTCCTGAGGATTCATATCACCCTTCATTGCAAATTACATCTGTGGATCTCTATCACCATTCACTTCTTAGGTCACTGTCGCTTATGGTTCGCCTATTTCGTGCAGCTGATCATGATTCTATTGAAGGTCTATAAGTGATATTGATTGGTATAATTATCTTAACCTTTCTGATATTGAAGCTGCTTCAAATATTTTTTGTAGAATAATCAATGACATCATTGAGAAATTTGTCCCTAAGAAATATGTTAAGTCTGGTGATAGGTATCCTATATGGTATACACGACCCTTAATTAAGATAATTAATGAAAAACTTAAATTTCATAGAAAGTGGAAAGTATATGGTAATGATAGGGATTACAAGTATTTTCAAGTTCTTAGATACAGACAAAAACGCATTGAAAGAGAGTGCTATGATAAGTTTATAAATAATACTGAGTCTAAAATTAAGTCGAATAGCAAATTTTTATGGAGCTTTGTGAAGTCTAAAAAGAAAACTAATGATCTTCCTGATACTATGTATTTGGATGATAGTTCTGGTGTTAATGGAGAACAAGTCAGTGCAATGTTTAACTCTTACTTCCAATCTGTTTTTGAACCTGTTGATACTCGCGCCCTTGTAGTTCAACTATTTGCTTACTCTCATACCCATACTCTACTTAGCTCCATTAAACTTTCTATTACCCTGGTAAAAAAATATCTTAAATCTCTTGATATAAATAAAGGTTGTGGGCTGGATTGTATCCCACCAATATTTCTGAAAGAATATTATAATGCTTTGTCAGTCCCTATATTTTTATTATTTAAACATTCTCTACGTACTGGTCATCTTCCCTCTATCTGGAAAAAGTCTTATATTGTACCTGTTTTATGTCTGGTAACAAGCATGATATTAGTAATTATAGACCTATCTCTAAATTGTGTACATTGGCTAAACTTTTAGAAAAAATGTATGTAATACTATGTTTCCTGTTCTGCGACCTTTAATAATTAGACAGCAGCATGGGTTTGTTAGTAAACACTCTACTGAAACTAATCTTTGTGAATTTTTGCATTTGGTTTCTAGTGCTATGGATAATGGCCGTCAGTTTGACGTCGTTTATACCAACTATACGAAGGCAATTGATAAAATTTCACATTCTAAGCTTATTTTGAAGCTTGGAGAAGTTGGTATTCACGGTGACCTTTTAAGATGGCTTGAATCATATCTTCACGATCATAATCAGGCCGTTATCATTAAGCTGCTCGTCATTTATTTAAATTTCTTCAGGGGTGCCTCAAGGGTCTCACCTGGGGCCTTTATTGTTTTTAGTGTTTATAGATATATTTTATTTATTCTTGCCTAAGTTTCAAGAACAACTGATCTCTTGCATTGCCGCCAATGATTAATTGTTGATTTCTTATTAGTTTGTTAAAATCTTAGCTTGTATTATTTTGTTTATCAGTTTGTTTATGTACACCATTTTAATTTTAATTTTTGGTTATTAGTAATCTATTTTTTTTTGTAAGATATTTTTCTAATCATTATACCTTTTTAGAATGTTTTTAGAATTCCCGCTCGTTAACTTTATATTATTTTAAGTTGGAAAATTTGTTGGGTATTGTGTTTTTATTTCGTTATTTAAGTTATTTTTATTGTTATATTTGTTTCCAAAATAAAATAAAAATAAATCACGCCGAATATCCTCATCACATTTTCACCAATTTTTTATGAGATCAACTAAAATATACTATCATTTAATTAAAATATGAACCATTGAAATCGAATATAATAAGGCGGAGATATTCAGTTCTTTGCCTCGTTTTGAGTGAAGTTTTTACTTATTTTTAAAGCTTTATTTTATTTCCCTATTTTAAGTGGCGTGAAAAATACATAAACAAGCGATTACAGCAATCGCAAGTGACTTGCTGTTATGCATTGAGGAGTTCCTTTGTAACTCCGAAGGACTTCATCAGATTTTCACCAAATTATATATATAGGACTATACCTAAAGCATATCCTATTCTATAAAAAAAACTTCAAAATCTACCCACAATTGACGGAGATATTGCGTCATAAATTGGGTGAAAGTTAATAAAATTTGGTCATCCCCTAATCTTCCCCTTAGAAGTGGAATATTTTCATGAAATTTAAATGGGACTACCCCTGAGGCATATCCTATCCATTAAAAACTTTTTTTTTAAATTGATCCACAATTGCCGGAGATATCGCGTAACTTACATACAAAAAAAAAACATACTGGTACAAATTAGGAACCTCGTCTTGAGGTCGGTAGAAAATAGATATAAAATTCACAAACTAACACATCCCTTATACAAATGAGACTCTAATCGACCAGATGATCTCGCTTCGAAAATTCTTAATCAATTAAGTCAATTAAGTCGCTTTCCGACTTTTTACCCGAGTACGGCGAAGCAAGGGAAGGGTAATGAACCTAACAGTCTATTGTATGTGGGTATGTTGATGTTCCAACATAGCGTTGCCCCTTTAGGCCCGATTTTGTTAAACGAGGTATCAATCCATCATCATCATCATCATCATCTTCAGGTATTGAGTGCCATAGGCTTTTTTCCGACTACGGTGAAGCAAAGGAAGGGTAATGTGTTCAAATTAAAAACTTAGTCTGATTTTGACAAGCGAGGTATCAATCGATTTGTTTTCATTTATAAATTGTCAAAGGCAATTTTTTACTCGACTATGGAGAAGCAAAGGAAGGGTTAAGTGTTGCTAATTTAAAAATAATAAAAAACGTCTGATTTTGTCTAGTGAGGTATCAATAGATTCGTTTTCAACGCAATTAGGTATTTTTCACCCGGCAGTAGTCGGGTTTTAGTTTTTAAACTTATGTCTTGTTTGTGGATATGAACAGCTCCTATCCTGCTTTTTCTTACTCCATGTGACTTTATCTCACATAATTATATCCATACCCAAATCCATAGCACCACCACCTTTAACTTGAATAAACAGCCTCAGCAGAATAAATAGGTGCTAGCTCCCCGTGTATTAAAGCTATGCATCAGAGTGGGTGACGTTGTCAGTGTTCTTGCTGGTTGCTTGTACGATGTACGTGTTCCCATTCCTTTGTGGTATAGGTATAATTAAAGTAAGTTGTATTAAAACATTGCGGAAAAATATTTTGATACTTATGACCTAATGAATCAGGATTGACAATAGATATGAAAACTCCTCGTCATTTAAGTGCTAGTAGACCTTGTTTGGGCTCATTTTTCATTTTTAGGCGGTTTTTAAAAGCTTGATTGCACTTAAATGATGTTGAGTTTCCATGTATATTGTCACTCCTGGGCGCTTATTCACTATGCCGCATGAAATTCCTTGCCAAAAACGTGTGACGTCAGTACGGCAATTGCCGTACGATTCCACGCAGATATCTTAACGCGGCGCGTAACGTGTCTTATTGGCAATAGAGAATAATGGCCCTGACTGCAGCATTAAGTCATATCTGTCAAAATATTGCATTAGTCATGTTAAATATTGTGGCCAACGTTTTAATTAACTTGTTAGGTCAAGAGAGGATCCAAAATAATACGTGAAGTTATATCATATGATCAATTCAACATTGTTTCATATACGTATAATTCCGTTTATATTTCAAACTCTGTATACTAAAATATGTACCCTTTGTTTTGGCTAATTAAAATAATAAAACTATACAAGGAGCTATAAGTGTTGAGAAGACTATATTTTGAGAGATTATGTAATATTAAACTTATAAAGCACTTGCGTCCAAAAGTTTTCAGAACTTTGGTACTAAAATTCATGAAAAATGACTGAAGTTGCTTGTAATAAAAATAAACAAACTTGATTTAAAAAAATGTTAGTCATTCAGTCATTGAATAGCCCCTTAATGGGGTGAAGAGTGCGTGAGCAGGTACCTAAGAAAGGAGAAAGGTTTCTGAGAATAATTGAAAGCTCATAAAATATTCTAAGCTTATATTTTACACTTTTTCCGAAATCTCAACGGTTTTCGAGCTACACGCTCCTGAGAAGTGAAGATAAAAGTTATTCAGCGCGATTACCTGGTGTGAAAATTAGCTAAACTGAAATCTCGACTAATTTATTAATAACACTAGTGTACCCGTGGCTTTGCCCACGTGGTAATTTCATTTAAAATTAGCCCATACGTGTTATGCCAGGACCAAAAGTACTTATAATGTTAGGTACTACATTTCTTCAAAATTCGTTCAGCCGTCAAATCGTTTTTTATCGATTGCTCGGCATCTAATCATTGGGTTAAGATACTAAGTACCCCAGTTTTTAAGTCAAACCCTAAGCTATCCAACAGTGAAACCACATCGCAATCGGTTTGATAGTTTTTACGTTATCCGCGAACAAACATAAGTTTTTTTTTGTATCTATGTTACGTGATATCTCCGGCAATTAAGGAACCATTTCAAAAATTATTTTTTGATGCCTCAGGGATAGTTCCATTTAAAATTCATGAAAATATTCCACCTCTAAGGGTGGAAAATTAGGAGATGACATAATTTTATTAACTTTCACCCACTTTATGACGCGATATAGTTTTATTTTTAGAATATTATATGCTTTAGGTATGGTCCCGCATATATATAATTTGGTGAAAATCTGATGCAGACCTTCGGAGATACAAAGGAACTCCTCAATGGATAACAGCAAGTCACTTGCGATTGCTGTAATGTGTTGTTTACGCCACTCAAAATAGGGAAATAATATAAACTTAACAAAAAAGTAAAAACCGACTTCAAAATGAATAAAATAATGTTATGTGGGAAACAGTTAAGGAAGTCTGAACGTTGATTTGGTTAGGTTTAAGAAAATTGGGCACCGACTTCTGTTTCCCACATAAGATGAATAAAATAATCTTATGTGGGAAACAGAAGTCGGTGCCCAATTTTCTTAAACCTAACCAAATCAACGTTCAGACTTCCTTAACTGTTTCCCACATAACATTATTTTATTTATTTTAAAGTCAGTTTTTTACTTTTTTTAATTTTATTTTTGTTATATTTGAGTCTTTATTAGATTTGCGTATTTTATTAAGGGTATGGAGTTATTTTGCTAATGTTAACTAATTAGTTGAGTTCAGTAGTGGTCCCACAGTCCCGCGTGATCAGAACAGTTTATTAACGAAAACACAATATAAAAACATAAACAGCACAGGTGACGGGACGGAAATATACTTGCCCGTTTAAAAATATACATGTATAAATGTTCTCTCTGTGGTTTGTTATATTTAACAACTTGCTCTACTTAATAACTCTACAATGTACATCCGTCTAAATAGTTGACTATAACATCATTAACAGACGACAAATCACCCACGTATATCGTTACTACAGTTTACTTACAAGCACACGAACAATGTTTGCTTAGGGGAGCATTTAGCTGAGTGAAGACCGCGCTTAATGTTGCAAGGGGCAAATTTGCACACCAGTGTGTGAGTGAGTACAGATTGATAATGCCTCATTTATTAACCAGGGTACTTATTCGCTATGAACACTCGGCCACGTAACGCGCCGCCTGCGTGGAATTGTTCTCACAACGTGACGCGTTACGTGTGTGAATGGTCAAACTGAAAAAGTACCCTATGAGCATGCTCAACTTCGGTGCATCGATAGTCGTATCTTAGCCTTCTTGATAAATAACTAGTGGAAAAATACAGCTAAAACATAAGCTATCACACCTTTGTCAGATATTCATCTGCCAAGCAGTAGTGTGTAAACATTTCTGTGTTTCGGTATGAAGGGCAATGTTTCCAGCGAAATTACTGGGCAATGAGACTTATCAACCAATGTCTCAGGGCAATGAGCGCAGTGCAATGACGCGCAAGACTTTGCAATCAAAGTTCTGGGTAGCACTGCAACTGTTGACACTTACCATCAGGCGAGCGACTTGCCCGTCTCGTCATTAAAAGTAATAAAAAAATGCTTTAATTACCTATAAATAGAAGCAGCTTTACAGACACTACTTTTTGTAGGTAGTCCAACATTTCAGGATAATACAAATCGCAGTGTGAAAATTTGCAATGCTCGCGCTGTGAAAAATTGAAGCCATAATAAATAAGTTTTAAGACGGGCGTGCCGCGACTATGTCTCAATGTACCTACAGAAGACGCGAAGGGGATTTCTGGACAAAAAATCCTAATATCCCCTTTGTAGGGGATAGTCGAAGGGGATTTATGGAATAAGCCCAATTGTTTTGCTTCTACTACCTATATGCGAAAATATATATAAGTAAAAGACAAATCACGAACAGGTATTGTAACGAGAATTTGATTGCTCCCCACCCTGCCTTCTGTAACATATCGTACCTCCAAGACTTCCTTATAAAATCGACAAAGGTAGCGAACTAGAGTATTGCGAAATTACTCAGTCGATGACCTGTGACGGGGAGACCAAAGACCCCTCCCGTTGGGCGATTAGTCTAAATTTAATTGATTTTATGGCCGAGCCGGAGCCAGTTGCTTTTCACCGATTGCCGGCTGGTTAGTGGTTGGAATAATAGGTCGCTAGTGGATAACACCACGATCGACATTAAACTTGTGGTTTAATTTTTAACAGCTCGCTTGTTATTGGGATATAAACTACTCGTGCCTACAAGGATCAATCAAGAAATTACTTAGGTATATAATACCGCTGATTTTTGATGGTCACGAATCATATATCACGACTTTACATTCCAATACCACGAACATTTTACCTATTTGTATTGCACTCTACTTTCCAAATGTCTTATCAGATCAGCACCCGAACGACATCATATAACGGATAGTTAGCTCTAACCTAACTCAAATCTAGCGGATGCAAGATGTTTGACTATACTAAGGGGGAGTCATGATCACCGTGCTGGGCAGTTGCTTTGGTTATCAAAGTAGTTAGCGATGGATGATAGACAGGAAAATGCTGCAGACCATATCCTGTATTCTCTTTGCTTGATCTCACAGCATCTGAGGTGTGTTTATTTTTTAATGCTGAATATCACATGGCTAATATATGATATTTATTATATATTTCTGTTAAGCAACTGATCCTGCAGTTTTCCTTTTTTCATCAGGAACTCTCAAAAATACTAAAGAATATTAAATCAAACATAATCGAAAGTGCTTTTAGCACTTTTTTAAACTTTTTTAAATCTAACTGCGTACAAAACTGAAAAGTGGCAAAAAAATATTGAGGATGGTTGTTAACTAACTTTAAATCTCTATAGATCCTAAATGGTTATTCGAAATGGAAAAAGATAAGAGAAATCTAAAGATGATTTTCAAATAGCTATTCAATGGTACACCACTAACTAAGTTGGCCGACTTTGTTTTTTTTTCTTCACTATTTTGCGTCTGGTTATCGCCATATTGAGTTTTGATTCAAACAGACTTAACACAGTTTTTGACTTAACAACCAATGTCTCAGGGTGATGAGTGCAGTGCAGTGACGCGCAAGATTTTACAACCAAAGTTCTGGGTGGCACTGCAACAGTTATGGGCAGGGGTGCCGCTCACCGTAAGACGAGCGACCTGCCAGTCTAATCACTTGGTTATAATAAAATAAAAATATTACTGTCATGTCCTTAGTGACAGTTGCAAGATTAAGGCAAATCGACTGACGTAAGAACTATCAAAATCGGTCCACTCGTTTAGTTTCTAGAGCGCCACAAAGGAACAAACATACATACAGGCTTATAAACACTACCCTCTACGCATTTGGGTAAAAAGCGAGGTCATCGTTTTGCTTATCATCAATCATTTTATATCTAGAGTGATTAGGAAAATACTGAAATTAATTTCTGGCTGTCAAAGAAGTCTTCAAACTACTCCTAACAACTTATTTAACTTGTGATAGAAATAGAACAGTTGCCGATGGAGTATACTCCAGTACCGGACTTTGTGATCGGAGAGCAGAGTGTTTTAGCCACACTGCCACTCCGTACTGAAGGGTACTTCCCTCTCTCTGAGGGCCGCTCACAACAGTTCGGAAAGCCTCTTCACTGTAGGTACTCCATTAACCTCTATTAGTACATAAAGGGTCTTTGTTTTCAAGCCACTATTGTACATTGTGAGGGCGTATAGTAAATATTTTATGTATTTGGTAAATCTAATTATTTTGATTATGACTGAATAACAAGTCGGCGTAGTAGTAAATGGGTATGATTGTGAAAATGTTAATTCAGGACTGGCTTGCTGCCCATGTTGCCTTAGATTTTGGTTCACTGACTCCAAATAATGAAGTTTTATAATATTAGAGATATACTCGTAATTATGCCAAAACGCGACATTCGACCGATGCCCAAAATTCAGGGGGTTAGCAAGACGAGAAGAATGTTAACCACGGTCTTTACTAGCGTTTGTACCAAAGAATATGTTCATGTTACACAAATAGGTAATAACTCATTAATACGACACTAAAACGAAACAATTTCCCGCAGAAGAGATTGTGTTGAGGCATTACGATGGCAGTTAACTGCAATGAGCTATCATTCCGATGGAGGGCCTTTACGCGTTTATGTTTAATGATTATTTGAAGCTTCTCATAATTTTGCGCCATATCTCCACTGGAATGAGTGCTTGTTATGGACTGTCGGTTTGGTGATTGTTTCGCATTTTTTACTCTTCCAGTATTCACTACGTAACGTTTGGATGGAAATGCGGATCAGTCAGTGAGTTTCTATATTGGTTGCTGGTTTTATTTCAGCCGATTTTCAAAGGAGTTTGTGTAGCTATGTTCTTATTTCATGCAGGTATATAACCACTCTAAACTAGACCAATTTTAAGATATGCGACAGGGGAAGATTTCAAATCAGAAGAGTGTAGGGGATGGTGACGTCACAAAACCACTCCACCAAACTTGAGCCACAGAAACCTGGTTTAGCGATAATTAGTTAGTCGATATATCGCTAAATACGCGCATGCGGAAGAAATTTCCTAATAATTTCTTTATTATCAAACTTAATCAGCGCTGTGTTAGTTCCATTCAGACTCTAGCGTGTACCGTCTCCTACTAAAAAGATAAATAACAAGTTAATTAAAACGCAGAGTTAGAAACTAACCATTTTGCAATGTTTGCGCTCTACCGCTCTAAGGCTTTCTGAGAAAAATATTTTTGTGTATTAAAACAAAAACGCACTGTTTCTCTTCCAGCATATTGCGGTTGGACTCGTGATTCATCTACTAGTATACTAGGACGAACATTTTATGAAAGAAGAAGCTAAGATTGGGCTATCTGATGTTTCTGCAGCATACAACTAATTTTTACAAGACTGCCCAAAAAAAGGAGTGTAATGCTTTTAGGGTTCATGTATGTTTCTATGTATATATGTATGTTTGTATGTATGTATGCATGTATGTATGTATGTTTGCATGTATTTAAGTATGTGAGTTTCTTTATTCAACCATAACTTTTAAATGCCTAAACAGGTTTAGACGTTTGGGGTATTGTTGGAATACGTACATGTATGCCTATTAAAATTAAGGCTATTTTTTTAAGTCAATATTTTATCAATATTGGCATCAAAGTGCAGGCCTTGAGAAGCACATTCAAATAGCATATAATTTATTCACATAAGTTCTTTTTTGGCAGGGCAGTCGTGTTTTTTACATGGAAGGTAAATTAACAAAAACATTTTATATATTTAAACGGGACTTAATCGCGCTGATAACTTAATATTTATTTACCTCGACTTTTCAATCGTCGTCGAGGTAAATGTTTTCAACTCCATTAAGTCCCGTTTAAATATATAACTATGTGTTCGAATCGCGAAAGTTTAAAAGTTACAAAAACATTTTATTTTTATAAAATATTATTTTTAGTTTTTTGCAACAATTGCAAATACTCATTTGGCCCGTTCGCTACCCATAGCCGACGTGTTAAGCTATTTATTCAATAACTTTTTGTATTTGCTACAGGTACAACATTTTGATCTCAAATCAGAAAAGAGACACAGAAAAATTGTTAAAAAAATGTGCCATTCTTTTACCATTCTGGCATTTATCTAAGTGCACACCAATGAGTAGTTTAAACGCGCTCCTTTCTATCGTAGAATTGCTCGGCCGTATCTGTGTCCAATTTTCCAAACGCCCCGGTTAGATATCTCAGATAGCATTCTAGACCTTTTCAGGACTGTAACTAAAAGGAAGTACGTATTTTTCACTGTTTATCTTCACATCTCTGTCCGTGCCGTCGTTGTGGAATTAAATCGAACGCTGTTAGCGATAATGTAGCGATTTATCAGTGCCTGTTTTAAATCCACCGTGGAAGTGAGCATCCGCTGGCAATTCCTTTAGCGCGGACAGAACAATAAGTAACGCTTAGTTCCAGGTCCTTGCGCTAGGGGGCGCCTGCGACTGGTCTCCGTCCATGCGCTAGGGGGCGCCACCGCGATCGGTCTCTGTCCTTATACTGCTATTACTGGCTTAACTTACTCTTAAGTTTATTGTTTTTATGGGCGAATTCACTTTTGTTAAAAATTACGTCTGTGCAATAGGTTTGTACCTGCAACTTTACAATTACCATTACTTTACCATTTGGCGACTGGTTGGTCTAGTGGCTAGAGACCCTAGGTACGAAATTAAACGGCCGCGGGTTCGAATCCAGCAAGATGCAATCATTTGTGTGATGAGCAGAAATGTTTGTTTCAGAGTGATGGATGTAATATTAGTATATGTGTATGTTTATCCGTTATCTAGTGTCCATAGTACAGGGTATCCTAGTTTGGGGCTAGGTAATTGGTGTGGAATTGTCCCGAACATATTATATTATATTATTACATCACTCTATTAAACTACCTAATCTTTAAATGTATTTTCTATGAAGTGATTAATGGAGGTTCATAATTATTTTCTACTTTATCAGAAGTTGGAACACCGTACTGAAATGCAATGCTGAGCTTTCGATATTTTCCTTACCGATAAATTTAGTCAAATACTGTTTCTTTTTAAATTACATGTGTTGTTTATTTTTATTAGTTTTTACTCAGATGCACAAAATAACTAACATCGAAGGCAAGCAATAATGCGCTGTACACTGAATTCTTCATTGCTGTTTCGAAGACTGCCAGAGGTCACTAATCGAAGTTGATTAAAAAATCTAGTTATTAAGTAAACAACAAAAATCTTACAACAATACATAATTATTACGTAAACATTGTCGGAAACCAGTCACCTTTGTCATAATAAGAGTGTCTATTGCCCGAGGCGCTGCACCGTAGTCCGGTAATAAAACATCGAGCCACTCTGGTCCGCCCCTCCTCTCGACTAGGGTTGGCTCTGTATGTCCGACATTTTGATAACTATCGACATTTTAAAAATCAGATTCGATCTATTTTTAGTGATGATTATATCCCAGCTAGGTAATTCATTACCAAGCGACTTGATTAGCAATTATAGTGATTTAGCTATTTAATTTGTTTTACATACCAGCTGCTCGACAATGTCCAATTACATAACATGCAATTTCAACGTAAAGCAAGTTATAATGACTTGCAACATTTTTTTTTAATAACTTTGTACATTTTCACATTACACCCCTAGGGATGTAATGTTAAATTATACCCCAAAAGATGTAATGTGATTTGAATTTGGCCACCATAGGCAGAACGCAAAAAAAAGGTGCAATTGTAAATAAATGTGAAACCAGACGTCTCTGGTCACCACCACCAAAACGGACGGTGTTTGGTCTGGTGACACCAAACACCGTCGTGTTTGGTGTTATTTTAATAGTTCCGTATTTTATCATTTTATAATTGACACAAAAATGTCGTCGAGCGATAATGATTTGACCCCGGAGTTTCAATCGGATGCTTTAGTGATTATTACTAATCTACTACCGGAAAAATCAAAAGAGAAATACGAAAAAAATATATTAATATTTTAGCTTTTTGTGCTAAAGTATTAAATAAATAAAAATAAACAAAGTATAAGTAATAATTCATAAGTAATTCATAAGTCATAAGTCTCTTAGATATTTTATTTCTATGTCGTAATATTGGTTGACTAAATATGAAGACTAGAGTAAGGTACATAACATTAGACACAGAATAAATAATAATTAGTGCAACCACGCGGAATAATGAAAAAAAAGTTCAGATTAATCGAATATTTGATCAATTCAATTACTGGTATGAAACGATAGCTGGTATCGATACAGCGCTCTCCTTTAGTCTCCCATCCCTTACTACCCCTGAGTAGAACATATTTCCACGTCCAGTCAGACTCCTTGCAGTGAAACAACGAGCGGACGTAGCCGAGAATAAGAGCAGAACAATAATAATGGCTGCCCAGATTCATAACATAAGTATTCAAAGTAATATAAAAGTTATGATTAAAATATCGTCATTTAAGGCCAATTTTACATTAAAAATAATTAAAAAACAAGTGCGTATCAGGTATATACTTTGTATTACCTGTATTTCTTTAAGGTTAGCTTTCCGTAGCCAGGATCTTAAGCTATCTAACTGTGAAAACCGCATTGCAATCGGTGCCGTAGTTTATACGTTATACGCCAACAAAGTTGTTTTTACGATTGTATGTTTTTTGTCTCTCACTATGGTATTTTTTCGTACCTAGTTGACGCGAGCATAACATAAATACGTTGTCTTGGAAGGCTTAAGCTCTTAAACAGACTAGTAAACCCTAGATAATCACGATAATTTCGTTAGTAAATTCATATTATGCGCTAGTTCACTAGTTACTACTTACCTGAGCTAGTACTTATCTGACTATTATTAAACCCTAGATAATCACGATAATTTCGTTAGTAAATTCATATTATGCGCTAGTTCACTAGTTACTACTTACCTGAGCTAGTACTTATCTGACTATTATTAAACCCTAGATAATCACGATAATTTCGTTAGTAAATTCATATTATGCGCTAGTTCACTAGTTACTACTTACCTGAGCTAGTACTTATCTGACTATTATTAAAAACTACTTATTATTATTAAGCAAAATAAATTTGTCTTTTGTTTTATAAAGCTAGTTCCAATATTTTGGAAGTTATTGAGGTTTTTGCTACCGAACCGCTCTCTTTGTCGCCCAGTCTTTGTCTCTCTTTGTAGCTAACCTACCGATCCAGTACGGTAATTTCAAGTTCGAGGATGGATATAACATTTAAACTCCTAGAAATTACCATTGTTCGGTCTTTGCAAGCTAGATGGAGGGTAGTTGGAAATTAAACTTCATAAATGCTTTATAATCTACTAACGTTTTCTGGTGGAATAGTCTGTCAATGCGAGTCGTACGAAGAGCAAATTGCTCTAAAGAGCAATTTGCTCTGTTTAGAAGTTTTAAGGAACACAGTATAACCGACTGCGCAGTTCAGCCGAGCTCGGCTGCGAGGGATGCTGCTGCCCTAGGTGGACGTACATAGCAGGTTGATGGAGTCTCCTTATTACTCTCTTAAGGCTTCCAAAGACAGGCATATCAGTTCCTCACCTGGTTCACACCACGCACCTCATACAGTCAACTTTTGAAAATGCCTCCCCCCAATAATATGAATTGTACAATCATATTGGATCGGTAGGTTAGTGGAACCTACCGATCCAATATAGGCCAGTAAGTAGAGAAATTTGCCTTGCAAAGATGGTTTTTCACATATGTTGTTTAGGTCTAGACTCTGATGAAAAATCCAAGTTTTCGACCTCGAACGGTGGGAGCGTTATGGAAAAGTGTCTGAAAAGTATAAAGAAGACAATATTTGCAACATTTTTTGCATTCACAGTTGTTCTGTAAGTCTCATAGGTAAAAAGTTACAAGAAGCGAAAAACACATCTTTACAAAAAATGCTCCAATGCAGGAACAACGTACATTCTTGACCGCTGAATGTAGAGACTTGATATTTGGAGAGTATGTTTATAAAGAGGTAAAACGTATACTAAAAAAATAATTGTGAAAAAAACGCATTTTAAGGGGTTATAAGGGGGGTCAGTGTTTTAACAAAAATCATCTATTTTGAATACCAGTGTATTCAAAATAGATGATTTTTGCTTACAATACAGTTGAAATTTTGAATGTAAACTCCCGAAATAAAATTAACTTACAAAAAACGGTTTATGCAGTAGCCATGTCATGAAGAAACTTAAAACGGGCTATCATAATTACATGCGTATACAACATTTCATGTCTGTGCTGTTAACCGATGAGGAGTTTCCTAGTCAAGACCCAACCCTGAGTGCAGCAACCATGTCACGGTAAAACTTAAAACCAGCTAACATAATAGAATGCATACACAATATTTCCAGTCTGTGCTGTTGACTGTTGAAGAGTTCCTATATCTGGAGCTATTCCTGGATGTAATAGGTCATGCTTACCATAAAAATGTATTGTCGTCGGAACTGAACCAACATGTAAAAATTCAACTCCGTAGGATAAGAGGAAGTTATTCTAGTTCAGCTTGCAAGACTTGACCCTCACAACACTCAAAAGCAAACCAAATAAAAGTTTTTAACCCTTCGGTGAACAATGCAATTAAAAACTATAATCGAAGCTAGCGCCACAATCCTAGGTTAGACAATGGTTGATGAACAATTCTGTTGATAAACCAATTATCAGATAGTAAACTAATGAGGTACGTTATTATTATTAAACCTTTTGATGCATTGAAAAACTAGTTTATAGAACACTAGCTCAGACTAGCTGATGCTTCGCTCGCTTCGGCTTCGCACGCGTTGTCATTTCTGTAGGTTAAAAGTTCTCTTAGTGCTATTCCAGGACCTAAAATACCAACATTTGATCAAAATTCCTTCAACCGTCAAAAATATTTGTAGCGATTGCTCAGCTTCTACTCGTCGGATTGAGATATAAAGTACCCCAGTTTTTAAATCAAAACATAAGCTATCCAACAGTGAAAACCGCATCGCAATCGGTCAAGTAGTATTTACGTGATGCGCGAACAAACCTACAGACAGACAAACAGACAGACACAAATTTTGAATATGTTATATTCTTGTTCAGTAGCTTATTTTATGTAGACTAGACTATTTCTTTTTTAATTGTCTTCTTTGTACAGACTTTTTCGTTCCTATTGCTTTATTATAAGTATAGATAGATAACTACGTATTTTTTGTGTCACATATGGATCAAATTAAAATTGTTTGCAGTTTGTTTTTACATTATGGGCCATTGATTCACAGTATTGTGAAACTACTCCTCTAATTGAGTATATATAAAATAAAGTATTTTACCCAACCAAGACGTACAAAATATAATGAAAACGTTATTAGCAATTCTGGATCTGATAGTTATCAATCCCACATATCACAGAGCGAAGATATGTCTAAGTGCCAACGTTATGTAAAGCGTGAAATCGATGTACTGCAAAGACAGAGACGTACGTTGCTTTAAAAAAAATAGTCCCCCTATAGTAATTTACCTGAAACTATTGCGTGTCTACTACTGTAAGGTGAGCTCGTATTTTTACACTGCAATAAAAAATACGAGCTCACCTTACAGTAGTCGCATATTATGTGTAACATCTGACATCTCACATTGGTACAGATATTCTATTTCACGAAGTCCGTTTGGCTCTGGTTGTAGTAGTGACGTGTAGTGATAGGCGCGCTAGTGTGTGTAAACGTAGGTAGCGTTAGGAAAAAAATCTGACACGCATTATATATTTATTTAATAAATTATATAGACAATTTAAGTAAATAATATTTAGCTGTTAGAATGATAAGTTGCAGAGAAAAGAAACAACAGTTGAAAGTAAATAATATTTTTATTTATTACAGAGAAGAAACAAAAAAATCAGCACTTAATCACTATCAAATTCAATTTCTGATTCGCTTTCGTCAGAATCGTTCCCTAAGTTAATTATGAACTCAAAATCCAGGTCGACGTATTTTAAGTATTCTTTTTCAATTTTTTCAACATGAGCACAGGTTTTTTGCCATGTTTCACTGGTTACTCTATCCAAGCTTTCAAAGATCAGTCTTTCCATGTTCGTCATGTTTTGTTCGATATTCTTTGATGCGATATAATTTTTTACAATACCCCAAATATTTTCAATAGCATTTAATTCTGGGTGATAGGGGGGAAGACGTATGACATCAAAACCCTTGCTCTTAATAAAATCATCAATTTTATACGTTATGTTTGTGTTTTTTTATAATATCGTACAATTCCAATTTAAGGAGAGATTGCTCAAATGCTATACCCTTATCCCTGAGCCATTGCTGCATGTCTGCTTTCGTTGTAGCTGACGTCGGTAGTTTTTCAGTCCGTGTGTTGTGATATGAAGCATTGTCTAAGACAATGACAGTGCGTGGGGATAAATTGGGTAAAAGTTTTTCGTTTAGCCATTTACCATAATTATCGTAGCTCATATTAGAATGGTAATCGCCAGCTGTTGAGTTGGCTTTATAAATCAATGAAGCATTTTCAATAAATCCATCCTTTGTACCCGCATGCACTAATATAAAGCGAGTGCCTGTGCTATTTTTTTTTAAGAATGGTGTACTCTTTTTCTTTTGTGCCCAGGTGTTGTTTCGCACGTGTGTTGAAAGGACATAACTTTCATCGGTGTACACAATTGGGCGACCTTGACTGCGATATTCTGACATCTTCTTCAAAAATTTTAAACGCCACATTTGTATATCATGACGCTCCGTCAAAACTTTACGGTTATTCTCTGTTTTACGCCACTTGTAACCTAACTTCAGTAACAATTGACGAACAGTTTCGATACAACCATCAAAACCAATTTTTTCATTTAATACAGTTTTTAACTTAGCCAACGTTGGAATTTCTTTATGGATGACATGGAAATTTTGTATAGTACTGCGAACAACATCGTCTGTAAAATTATCTATTTCTATCTTACTATCCCGCTTTCTTTTTTTCTTCATAGGAGAAGTGAAATTTGATGAGCAGGATGGCAATTCCTTCTCTTCTTTTAATATCCGTTGAACAGTTTTCATAGAAACACCTGTAGCCTCAGCTGTACGCCTTGTAATATCTCGTAAATGAGACAAATCACAGTTAGGTTCCGCAACTGATTTTGTGAATTCATACTCTTCTCGCAGGAAATGATAAACGCTAGCTATCATGCTTCGACCCTAGAACAAAACCAAATCGAAATACCTATTTAAGTAACAAGTTTCATAATATTAGATAGATAAACTCTTAATAGCACACAAAAAGTAGTAACAATAGTTAAAAAAAATGTTACCTCACTGTGGACAACTTTTCTGCGTTTACTTGTAATAAGTAACCGTGCCCGCTCATTGGTCAAATCAAATAGCACGCGCTTCCCCGGTTTTCTGTTACACACTTCCGTCCCTTTTCATGAAATCACTCCCACATATTTCAGGAAAACAAGAGGAAAGATTTATTTATTTATTATATCAATTATTCACATTAAACTCCAGTATACATTAAATTCAGTCCTATTCTAAACACAGAAATTTTAATTATAAGTAGAATGTCACAAAATAATAATAAATGTCAAATAAAACATTTAAAATATTTCCAATACATACATAGTCAATAGAAATATCGCGAACATTATGGTCAAAAATTCAATCTT
This sequence comes from Alsophila aescularia, assembly GCA_946251855.1. Lineage (NCBI taxonomy): Eukaryota > Metazoa > Arthropoda > Insecta > Lepidoptera > Geometridae > Alsophila > Alsophila aescularia. Next base: position 20,558,470 of record OX276373.1, on the reverse strand, counting down.
CCAAAATTACAATAATAATTATACCCACTACAAAAATCCAAATTTGCAAGTAAAATATAAATAATTAACAAAAATCCAGATGTCATAATCATGCAAGCATCTCACAGTACTCCAAACATCCCGATAAGAGCACCTTCCAGCACATTTATCTGCGAACACATCACAATTCGGACTAGCTACCAGGAGGGCATTGAGCGCAGTGAGAGTCCGTGGTATAGGTGATCTAGAATGAGCTTTGGTAAGACAAACCGGGACCGCAAACAATCTATGTTTTCTGCTCCGATGGTAATTATTGGGAACAAATAATTTACACAGCTTACTATTTAGATCAGGGGCGTCAACCTTCCCTCGAAGAATCTTGCACGTCATCGCAAATTGGTCACGAGACCTCTCTGACCTCCAAAGAGTTATACCCTAAGCAACCTAGAAAAATTTTCGTTGGGTACATGTAAGGGTAATAGCCATATATGCGCTTGTATATGTACCTTAGAAAAGCCTTCTGTACTTTTTCTAATAAAAGCGCATATTTACTCTCGTGTGGGTGCCACACACATGCACTGGCTTCTAGCTTACTGCGAACCAAGGCGCTGAAGATTAGCTTGATGATACCTATGTTCTGAAAATCTTTGGAGTTCCGAAGAACAAAACCTAGTTGCTGAAAAGATTCCTTAGCCACTGTCGTTATATGGTCATGAAAAGTGAGTTTTTGGTCAAACGTGACACCCAGACTTCTAACAGAAGAGGATCTTGATATTATACATGATTTCAGCTTATAGATAAATTCTACAGGATGTCATTTTCTGCAAAAAGTCATCTCGAAGCACTTCAAAGGATTGAATTCCATTTTATTATCCACACTCCACTTATAGATCGAGTCGATGTCACGTTGAAGCATTAAAGAGTCTTCCTCTGTTCTTATTTCCAAAAATAGCTTTAAGTCATAGGAAGACATTGCGTGTGTTTGACGACTGCGGGAAGATAATTGATCATAAGGATGAACAACAGAGGGCCAAGTATCGATCTTTGACTCACCCCGGAACGCGTGTGATAGGGTCGGGACTCATAGAGACCAAGCCGAACAAACTGCTGGCGATCGCGAAGGTAATCGGCGATAAAACGGAGGCCAGGGGCCAAGCCTATCATATTAAGCTTCTCCAGCAGTATGTCATTATTGACCCTATCAAACGCCTTCCGGAAATCAAAGTAAAGCACGTCAACCTGCCCTCCATGATCAAGTCGGGTAGAAATAAAGTCAACAATGCTTAGTAGATTCGTATTCACTGATCTCTTCCTTCTAAAGCCATGTTGCTCATTACAGATGAGTGGCTCGACCTGTCTATATATTTTTGTATGGAGGACACGCACAAAATTTTTTGCTAGTGTGGGAAGAATAGCAATCGGACGATATTCCTCAACAGATGCTTTATTAGAGCCTTTAAGAATGGGAGTGACGCGAGATAACTTCCACTGGGAAGGGTAGTTACCAGATTTTATGGACTTATTGAAGAGATAACAAAGTGGGTTCACCAGAAATGACATTAATTGCTTGAGAAACCAAGGAGGAATACCATCCGGTCCCACAGAACTACCAGATTTAAGGTCCTGAATCCCAGCAACCACGTCACTCGAAGTGATCTCACGCATATTAGCGTAGTTACTGGACGGAAGCAGGTTCCGATTAACAATATTTCCCGCATCCAATTTCGGTAATTCGGACAAGAACACACTAGAGAAGAATTCAGCAAAAGCCTCAGAAGCGAGCACTCCACTCAAAGTGTCACCCTTGTATTCTACATTTGGCTCAAAACCACCCTTGGATCGTAGGCTCGAGACGTGGCGCCAAAACTCACGGGGCCTAGTTTTGATGTTCTGCTCTATGCGAGACACATAGGAATCGTACGCAAGCGTGATGTGCATCTTCATTGATATGTTACCCTCCTTCCACTTGGATCCACAGCTGGCTCCACATGTGGATCCGTGGATACCTTTATCTCCTCTTAAATCTACCATTGAGTGGATTCAATTCTATGTTACACATAAAAAATAAGAAAAAATAACAATTCATGTGTGTAGAAGCATAATGTTGAAACTACATTGATAACAAGAGTGCGCTCTTTAATTTTGGTTTTTCTTATTGCCATCAATCTATTACATATTTCTGTGGTAAAGATTTATTGCTATAGGCATATTTCAAGATTATGCACAGAATCACATCGTATTGGTGTAACAACTATCTACAACACAAATCGTTTGAACACATGGAGTGAAACGCGCTGCCCACGTGTGCTATTCCCGATAACCCATAAACTGGGAATCTTTAAAGAGATAGAGAGTGAACCTGATCTTTTAGGCAAGCGTATCACGCCCAATACATCATCATCGCATGCCATCCAGCGGTCAAGCGAGAATACTTATTTTTTAAACCTTTCTGTAATTGACTGTGGTTATATGAAGATGGCGTCCGTTTGTGAACGTTCATAGTTATTAATGTTAGACCCACTTGCACAGCTGTCTTAGCCCCGGGCTTGTGTCTAGTCTGGGTTAAAAATATAAGACAAGTAGGATAGACAGACTGAAGCAGACAGTAGCGCGAAAGAGATAAAAGTAATTTTTGGACTAGCTAGATCCTTTGTTTTGTTTTCGTGCAAGTGGGCCTTAATGACTTGTGCGAAGTTTTGATACTGTATTACATTGTGTCGAGGGCGGCGAAGCGCCCGCACCTCACATCGAAGCACACTTTTGTCCCCGCAAGGGAACTCACGTCGCCATTTTAAATTTCACTTCGATATCCTTTCGCAGTCGGGAAATTTAAAGTGCGTCGCGAAACGAGCGCGAGTGGCACTCTGTCGCATTTCCCGAGATATCGGCGGATTTACTGGGTCACAGGCTTTGTGGGCTGAAATAAAACGGCCCGCTGAGAAATCCACCGCATGTTATTAGGAGAATGCTAGATTTATATCTTGTATTCAATTTGCGTGAAAGCTATTTGTTTGCATCTATCTGGATTGGCGACGTTCCTTGGTACTTAGCTCCGACTTTGTTGTTATTAACAACCGATAACAGTTGAGAGCTCTTAAGATTGCTTCCAATGGAGTCCCTTTTCAATTTTAAAAGCTTTTGTTTAACTTGCAATGTTTTTATGTATGTTAATTTTACATGTAGGGTCAGCTCCAATGACAGTACATTTTTATAGTAAGAATGCCCTGAATTGCCACCCAGGATTAGCTCCAGATAACAACAGTCAGCAGCACAGACACGAAATTTTGTGTGCGCATTTTATTATGATAGACGTTTTTAAGTTTGACCATGACATGGTTGCTGCACTCAGGGTTAGGTCCTGACTAGGGAAATCCTCGACGGATAACAGCAAAGACACGAAATGTTGTATACGCATTTAATTGTGATAGCCCGTTCTAAGTTTCACCATGACATAGCTACTGCAAGAATCTTTTATTTTCATTGTTTTTATATTAACTTATTCCTATTTAAATTCTGTTTTAACAGGGCAAGTGCCTTTTTGCGGCGGAGCGCTTTCGCGCCCTCCCCACCGTGACACTGTAGAGGCTAACAGCATAAACACATCCCAAAAAATATAAAAAAATAGCAAGTGCTTTTATTAACTAAAATCTAATTACTACAAAATAAAACTAGCTAACTATTACCTACATGAAACAGTAGGGGGCAACCCACGTGAACATTTAAATTCACTATTTCTATATGTAGGTACGGATACGAACAGACCAATACCGGTTTGTACTATGCCAATATATATATACGATCAAGAATCTGGCGGCAGTGGCAATCTATAGGAACAACTAAGGTTATGCTGTTATCTATCTATACTTATAATAAAACTGTAACAGGTCCAATTTGGAGGGTACTCTATATTCGATACTGAAGCCAAAACTGTTTATTTTTTCATTTTCGTCGGTTTGTCTGTCTGTCTTCTGAAACTTGACCACGCATCACGCTGAAACTACTGAATGAATTCAACTGAAGTTTGGTGATTTGTGTTCATACTACAAAGTAGGATACTGGATACTTTTCATCCCGAAAAATTAAAGGGTTCCTGCAGGATATTGGTTGAAAGTTATTTTAAAAGAAGACGTATCACGCTGAAACTACTAGACGGATTTTAATTCAATTAAACACAGTCATAGTGTCAGTCATAGTGTATATGATTAAAATTGAGGATACTTTTTATTCCGAAAAAATAAAGGATTCCTGCGGGATACGACTCAAAGCTATGTTTAATTTTGAAGTAAGAAATATCTATACTTAGAATAAAGCAATAAATACGAAGAACGATATATATATATATATATATATATATATATCAATAATATATACAATAGATATATATATATATATATATATATATATATATTGTTTTTAAAGTACGAAGAAGTCTGTACAAAGAAGATACATAAAAATAATTGGTCTCGGGTACTTCAAATAAGCTACTAAACAAGGTTTTTTAAAAATTATGTCTGGCTTTCTATATGTTTGTTTGTTCACCCATCACGTAAAAACTACTGGACTGATTGCGATGCGTAGCCAAATGACACAGGCCGATGACAGGCAGCAGCGTCACCGGTGCGAAAAGATACGCCTTGCGATTGCCAACCCGCATGCTCATCATGAACTTAACATGAACGAAACATTCTATAAAGGGCCCCCAGTTTCCAGTTGCCCTGCTAGTCCTCACTACGGTAGCGGTCACGGAAATGTCGGGGCAGGGGCGCGAAGAATACCTGGGCTACCGTAGGCCATCCAAAACAATAACCGTCAGAAAAAAGGGAGATCAGTATGCCGGTATGACGTAATCTCCGATGCTCAAATACACACCGAATAGAAAAGGCAATTGAGTAATATCGGGGGTCAAACGCCCAGCAATTGAGAAGATCCCATCTGACGAAGCTCAAGACCAATAATGGCACAACCGTTGTCTCTAAGCCGGAGACGAAGACTTCTATGGCTGATTGTAGGACTTGCATGCTTCTAGACCTAAACCCAGCACATAGGTTTCCTGCAAGGAATCCTGCAAGGTGCAATCATTTGTGTGATGAGCAGAAATGTTTGTTTCCGAGTCATGGATGTAATAATCTTATCTATGTATGTTTATACGTTATCTAGTGCCCATAGTACAGGGTATCTTAGTTTGGGGCTAGGTAATTGGTGTGGAAATGTCCCGAATATATTATTATTATTATTAATAATACTGACCCGCCACTACACTGACAAACTGCCCAACGACGTCAGTTTATACGAGATTAAGATCAACTTAAAAAACAACTCAATCAACTTAAGAATGGAAAGACCCCGGTGAGGATGGTATAACTTTGAAGCTCACTGGGGGGCAACCCGTACTTTAGGAGCTTCAGCGGACATTTTCTTAACAGTGGGAGAACTTCAGAGGTGTGCAGCAGGAGTTTGATAGTACTCTTCTTTTAAAAAAGGGGATAAAATCCTTTTAAAGAACTACCGACCTATTTCACTCTTGAGCCACGACTATAAGTTGTTTTCGAGGGTCATCTCAAATCGTTTCGCAAGCAGATTTGACGAATTCCTGCCTTCTAAACCGGCCGGGTTTTGTGGAAGATTTAGCACCATAGACCACATACAAACAGGTTATACAGAAGTCTGAAAGTCATAACCAGTTTCTTGTTTATGTGGACTATGAGATGGCCTTAGACTCCGTTGAGACCTGGCTGGTTCTGGAGTATTTGCAGTGTTTTTAAGTGAACTGGGAATACATAGAAATGCTGAGGTTTCTATAAGACGCCGTGACTATGAGTGTCTAAGTACAAAACCAGCAGTCTAAACATATCCAATTGCGCAGGGCACTCCCCTGCGCAATTGGACAGGGGAATGAAATACCCATAAACTGTTCACTAATGCCCTGGAAGATATTTTTAAGATGCTGGATTGGAAAGGAATGTGCATTCATATCAATGGTGAGAACATCTCACACAAACAATTTGCCGATGATACCATCCTAAATGGCGGAATCTCTGAAAGACTTCCAAAGTACGATAACCAACCTAGATGATGCTTCTTGACGCATCGGTCTCGGAATGAATATAGATAAGACCAAGATCATGTTAATGGCGTACCTCTTGAAGTAGTCCAACAATATTTTTACCTTGGACAAATATTGCTATTAGGTAAGAACAACTTTGAGAAGGAAGCCTACAGAAGAATTTAGCTGAGTTAGGCAGCAATCGGTAGGCTTCGTCAAGTCTTCTCGTCGTCCATAATACAGTGTCTGAAGGCTTCAATTAAATGCGTCCTACCAGTGCGTACCTACTACCTAAGGAGCCGAAACGTAGACACTCACGCCCACAAATATAAGGCCCACTCAGCGAGCTATGGAGAGAGCTATGCTTGTTTGTCTGAAGATATCCGACGGAGAATCAAGGTGACCGACATAGATCTAAGGATAAGCAAGCAAAAGTGGCCGTGGGCTGGTCACATTTCCCAAAGAGCCGATAATCGTTGGGTAGACTAGTTCTCGAGTGGAGACCACGTTTGCACTCAACCTGGCGACAGGGCGTCCTACACTACGTTGACAACCTACGAAAAGCGGCTGGAACAGAATGAATGAGGGGAGCTGACGACCGAGCTCAGTGACGTGCATTGGAGAGGCCTACGTCTAGCAGTGGACAGATATAGGATGATGATGATGATGATGAAACAGAATCAAAACGCATCAAAATCGGTTCATTTGTTTGGAAGTTACGATACATTGTAGACAAACGCAGAAGTATACGCATTCTACGTTACAAAAATATTGTCTACAAAGATAGATAGCTTTCTTTTGAAGAGTACTAAGTCTCAAAAGAAACCACAGAGAAGGTGCCATCACGTCCTCGCATCGACGCCGACGTAGCAGTGTGTAGAGCGCGCCTTTCAGTGATCAAGAGGGCGTCATCCCCGCATCTTTTCCGCGTCATTTGCGCGAGCCGCAAACTCCCTTACAGTCGGATACAAAAGAAGTGAACGAGTGAACGGTCGCTGGAAATGTTACAGACAACTTATTTTAACAGCAATTGTTTTTAATTGAAGAATCGGAAGGAAGTGGCTATCGATACTTTTATAATAAACTTACTGTGCTCGAGGCTTCGCACGCGTGATCGTTTCTCTAGGTTAAAAGTACTCCATGTGCTATTCAAAGACCTAAAATACCAATATACCAACATTTGATCAAAATTTCTTCAGCCGTCATAAAGTTTTTATCGTTTGCTCGGCTTCTACTCATCGGATTGAGATACCAAGTACCTCAGTTTTTAAGTCAACCCCAAAGCTACCCAACAGTCAATGCCGCATCGCAATCGGTTCAGTAGTTTTTACATGATGCGCGAACAAACATTCAGACAGACAGATATGTTTTTTTTAAATATGTCATATTCTTATTCAGTAGCTTATTTTAAGTAGCCTAGAGCATTTTTTTTTATTATCTTTTTTGTATATACTTTTTCGTATTTATTGCTTTATTATAAGTATATAGATTAGTGCCTCGCAAATGCTTTAGTAAACTAGTGTCATTTTCACCTGTAAAACCTCACGCGAGTGCCTAGGCAACAATAGAAAAAAAAAACCTACATCGGGAGAGGGCCTATGTTCAGTAGTGGACTGATAATATGCATTTTGGGAAGGATACCTTTTTATTGTAACGTTAGGGTTCTATTTAAGTTAAAACTGAGTTTTCGACTGTGGCTTGTTACCTATTTGGCCGTAGCTACCTGACCATGCGTAAGTAAAGAATATTATTATTTTATTGAATTAAAGACTAAACGTATTTCTGCAGTCATGAGTACTGGTGGATAAGAAAACGCTCGTAATATATGATGTCGGCGAACGGTTAATGCTTTCGCGGCTCACTGGAGATCCAGCACCAATTTATGCCGACGACGCTCTTTCTTATCGACGTGTTATTACCTAATTCGACGTTTTCGCACCACATTAGGTCTAGGGTAATCATCGATAAATTTGAAAAAAGTGAGTTTCTTGAATTTACGGTTACTGCTGAGTAAAGGTGAATTTAAGAAGGTTCATCGCCGAGGTTACGACCTGACCACTTACCTTATATTAAAAATGATCGGAATCTTTTCGTAGCTGGTGCCTTACATAGCATTATCTTATTATATCAAATAATTAGATACATTATTATAAAAACAAAAACCCTACTGCAAACCAAACTAAAAAAAAGGCCAACTAGCTATAGATTTTGAAATTAAAATATAAGATGCAGTCACAACAACACAACATAAACAAATTTCCTTTTCAAGCTCAAAGTAAAGTGTATGTTAGTTTAATTTTTTAATGTAGATTGAGTGTTATTGATATTTTAAGATATAATATTGCCTACTAACAATAAACATACTTTGTTCATTCAGATATATACGAGTAGCTTCGATTATGTTCTTCATACTGGCAAGCAAGCCGTCTAAACACTGACAGTCTGCAAACATTGCGAGGTTACAAACACAGGCCCCGTTGCGGATGTAGGATAGCGGGACCTAACGAGCCTACTACAGGGAGGTGACAAACGCGCGTTTAGCGCTCGCTGGAGTGGCGTGTGTAACCCGGCGCGCGGCGCGTCAAATGACGCGGCACTGATGCGCCACCTAACGATTCCTAGCCTTTTTACCCGGGCGGAATTATTTATGCCTCGTATGCACTGGAGTTTCAGCTTCACGGGAGGCGAGGCTGGATCGTTAGACATGCGGACCCACTTTTTGTCTATTGCTTTAGGAAGTGTCAATATGCTCAACTATTAAGTGATGCATTAGGATCAAATTTTCCTTAATCGTTTGTATCAAGATTTTAGCCCTTTATTTGATTGACCATACTTTATTGAGCATAATATTTTAACATTTACTTCGATAAACGTCTTAGAAGGTTGTAAATTTCTAAAAAAAAAAGTACTTACACGTTTTTAGAACAATTTAATTTTAATTATATAGACTTGGCCATTTAATCTGAGGCACAAAGAAATATTGGCCGTTCCAAATTCCAAAATGAAAATGCACAGCCTCAAGCACATTTGATCAACATTTGATCAAAATTCAGTTTTAAGTCAAACCCTAACCTATCCAACCGCATCACAATCGGTCCAGTAGTTTTTACGTGATGTGCGAACAAACATACAGACAAACAAACAAACAAACAGACACAGAGACACAATTTAAAAAATGTTATATTCTTGTTCAGTGTCTTAATTTAAGTACCCTAGACCATATTTTATTAATTACTAGCTTACGCGCCCGCGACTTCGTCCGCGCGGACTACAGTTTATCGCGAGAAAAAGCATCCATGTTCTTCTAGGATATAAAAAATCAATGCAAAAGTAGGTATCGTACCAACGCTCTTGATGTTTTTTGGACAGACTTTTATTTTCTTTTCCATGGTAACCGTTCCTTACAGCGAGTAATGAACCTTTTCCAGTTTTCCCGAGAAAACTTAAAAAAAACGGGCTAAAAAGTATCCTATATTTTATTCCAGGGTATAAGCTGTGTCCATTCCAAATTTCATCAAAATCCGTCCAGCCGTTATCGCGTGAAAGCTCCCCAAACAAACAAACAATCAAACAAACAGACAAGGTTTCACTTTTATATATTGGTATGGCTCTTCTTTGTACAGTCTTTTTTTGTTCTTATAGTTGTACTAGACTTCTTGCAAATCTTACTATTAGTAGGTAAGTAGGACAAAGGCGGTCTCATCTGCCGTTGCCACAATGGACACCACATCACCTGCGTACCCGCTCAGGCGTTGTTTGTATTAATCTGTCTAACGAACTCATTCATTTTAGAACTGTATCCTCTACGAAAGGTGAATCAATTAATTAAAAAAACATTTAAACTAGTGACTCTATGAGCTGTAGACCTCGTGAGCACAAATATTTTTGCAAACAATCTAGAACAGTAGTGCCATCTAGTTACCTTATTGCAAAAGTAACATTTATAACTAAGGTGCTCCAACAATATCTACCTAGTAGGAAAGGGCTGATTCCACTGCATTTTGAGAAGCTATTCTGCTCATCACGCCGAAGATCCTCATCAGATCTTCACCAAAATTTTATGAGACCAACGTAAACTTATTACCTTTCAAATAAACAATAAGGCGTGGATATTCAGTAGCCCTCTGTGCTGCCGCTCCCTTTTTGAAGGTAGTAAACCCTCCCCCCCCCCCCCCAATCCCCGACAACTAAAAAGTTCTGAAAATTTGTTTGACCTGTATACCTAGTTTTTCGTTTAGATCAGTTGAGAAATGTGACCTGTAGAGAACAGCGCGGACAGCGCGCGGACTGACATACGAAAGCATTTTTGCCCAAGCTGAAACGGAGACGCTTCGCGCTCGCTCTTTCAAATAAGATGCGTACACAATATTTCCTATCTAGCATGGACATGAGCCCTGAGTGTAGAAACCATGTCATGGTAAAACTTTAAACCGGCTCTCATAGTAAGATGCGTACACAATATTTCGTGTCTTTGCTGATGACCGTTGAAGATTTCCTTTATCTGAAGCTATTTCTGGATGTCGATTCAGGTCATGCTCACCATAAAAACGCATTGTCATCGGAACTGAACCATGTTGGCTAAAATTCAACTCCGTAGGATAAGTGGAAGTTCTTATTCAGCTCGCAAGATTCCACCTAAACAAACATACACATACATACATTGCAAGTTACATCAAAGTTTTTTTTAAATATTTCTATAACTTCTGAAACGTATGCTCTCAATAAATAGGTATATTAAATTTTGGTGCTTCTGCATTAGGTACAAAAAAGTTCTTCAGAAAAAAATAAGTTACGTAATAAATTAATCAATTTAGTTGTTTTCCCTAACATTAAAACATCTACCCTGTTTTTCAATGTCGAGAATGTTGTTCGCATTTGACCTTTACAAGTTTTTGCTGGAAAAGGAACACGGGCATTTTTAGAGCTCTGCACGTACGTAAGCAAGACAAGTTTGGGTAATTTGAGAGGTTCTATCTAGATAAGAGGAACTATTTCGGTATTGTTTGGTTTAGCGTCCAGAAAAGGAAAAAATAAATTAGGTACTGAGTATAAGTAGAACTTAGATATGAAACTAATGACAACAGAATAGTTAGAGTTGGTTGGTTGTGAAGAGGCTGAGATATTGCAGAGTCTAGGTTAGTTACTGTTTATTTAAACGGCCAAGTGCGTAATGGACACGTATATTAGACTTAGGGTTCCGTAGCCAGGATCCTAAACTACCCAACTGTGAAAACCACATCGCTCTCAGTCAGTAGTTTAAAAAAAGTTGCACTACTACTGGACCGATTGCGATGCGGTTTTTACAGTTGGATAGCTTGGGTTTTGACTTAACTAAAACTAAAACTGGGGTACTTGGTATCTCAATCCAATGAGAAGAAGCCGAGCAATCGATAAAAACTTTTTGACGTCTGAATTAATTTTGAAGAAATGTGGTAAGAATCTATTGTTCTCTAAAGTTACTTTTAGTCTTTATAGTTACTTTTGGTCCTGGAATAACACTTAGGGGCCACTTCTAAATTAAATGACCTCACCGCGGGCACATCTAGTCCCATAATAAGGTATATTCTTAAGAGTTACGAATGGCGTTTATAGGTTCAAGAAAAATAAAAAATAAATAAAAATAAACTTTTGTGTTTTTTTGTATGAACGTCCCCTTTTTTTGTTAAAGTTACAACTTTTTACGTTTTAAAGTATTATTATTTTTGCATTTTCACTTGATCGTTTCTTTTTCTTTTTTTTTTCTTGCTTTGTTACATTTTACGTTTTTAAGTTTTTTATTTATTTATTAGTTATTGTTGCCTTTTTCATATCTTTTTAATTGATTTGTCATCGGTTTGTGACCTACTCTGAAAGTTTCAGCTGGATAGCTAATCGGGAAGTGCTCGAAATATGAATCGCAAGATTCCAAGATAGACGAAATACATACATACATACATAGATACGCGTGAAGAAAAATAAAAAAAAGATTTTAATTAAAATAGTAATAAACGTGATGAAACGGAGGATTAAACCTTTGTGCAATTTGTGCGTCAGCGAAAATATGTCGTGCAAACATGCAACAGGCAACACTAGGTTTCACATAAACTTTAAACACACAAATAACGCATAAGCGGTTTTGTAGACCGTGATGTGGTTGATAGTTCCAAGTCACATGAGAACCTCCAGACATATCTCATCTCTCATATTTTATCTTCTTTTGTGATCTAACAATTAATAGCAGCACCCCATTATGGCAGCGGCAGATGAGGATCTCCTTAGTAAGATTTTTAAGAAGTCATACTAATTTAATTACACGAAAGGAGTGTAATATTTTTAGGGTTCATGTATACATTATGTATGTACAGTATAGACGCAGCCAATCTATATGTTTGTGAAGTTAGGCTCTGCGAACGATTGCGCAGGTACTGCTGTGGGGATAAAACAGCATAAAGTAAGAGCGAGATAGAATATGCGAAAAACGTAAGCGAGTGAGCGAGGCAGTTATACAATGCTGTCTTCACCTTCAACATTGGGATTGCGCCTGAAAAATAGCAGTTTGCGCAGCGACTAGCAGACAACTTCTAAGACACATACTTTCGCTGAGACTAGTATGTATGTATGTGAGTTTATTAGATCTACTATAACTTTTAAATGCCTGAACATATTTGGATGTATGTGTTGTCGTTAGAATCCTTACATTATCCCGAGTGACATAGGCTATAAATGTATTTGAAAAGTTTATTTTTTTGGTAGTCGTTATTTTATACGACTGCGTAAAAAAGGAGTGTAATGTTTTCAGGGTTCATGTATGTACGTATGTATGTGAAATTCTTTGTTCCACTACTAGCTGTGCTCGCGGCTTTGCCCGTCATTTCATTTATAAGTAGCCTAGATGTGTTATTCCAGGACCTTAAAGTACAATACACTACATTTCTTCAAAATTCGTTCAGCAGTAAAATAGCTTTTTAACGATTGCTTGGCATCTTATCATCGGATCCCAATTACCTACCCTAGTTTTCAAGTCAAACCCTAAGGTATTAATTAGTAAAAACTGCATCGCAATCGGTCTACTATTTTTTAAGTGATGCGCGACCAATCATACATATACCTATAAACAAACAAACAAACAGACAATAACGATTTAAAAAACCATTTGTTTACTAGATAGCTTATTTTAAGTACAATAGTACGAATAATTATAATTTGAATTTGAATTTTGAATTTGACTATTCTTTTTTTAAATTATTTTCTTTGTTCAGACTTTTTCATTCATATTGCTTTATTATTATAAGTATAGATAACTTTTAAATGACGGAACCGATTAGGATGTATGGGGTGCCGTTAGAATCCTTACATGATCCCGAATGACATAGGCCATAATTTCTTGAAAAGTTATATTTTTTGGCCGGTCAGTCGTGATTTTACTCATACTTTGATGATTTAGTTGTTTTTAAAAGATGTTATCTTGATAAGATTTATGGCAGAGGTATACCTTGACGCACATCCACACCAATATATAAAAGTTAAACATTTTCTGTTTGTTCACGTTATAATGGTTGGACGGATTTTGATGAAAGAACAATGGCGAACTCCCATACATAACTTTTATGTCAGTCAAATTCACGGCGTCTTTAGACAAAAAATATTGCTTGTAATTCAGCATCATTTCCTGAGATTGTTAGTCTAAGTTTTTTTTTTGGGGAGGCCAGGTATAATAGTTAATAGGCTTCAAAGTTTTGTAGGTTATGTTACTGTTAATGACCTTTGAAACAAGTCTTAGATATTTTAATTATTTTATCCGCTTAATTAGGTAGGCAAGTAAGTACTTACACGTGATAAATAGAATGTTTCAAGATATTGTAGGTAACCTAATCAATTACCTATCTAGTGTAACAGACTAGGCTTTTGAATAAGAATTATTTTCAATCTGTTACTGCTTGGCGAGATTTCAAAACAATATATTTAGATATGTTGCTGCTGTTTCACTGTTCAGGGAAACAGTTGTCCCATATTAGCACAAATATTTAGCAACAATTCCTTACACTAAATATTTTATTTACACAAAGTATTGTTCAATACTTTAACCAACACGCCCTATGACCCGCTACATTCTCTTACGACCTGGATGACTGGTAGACATAAACTATAATGCATTGTATTTCCTTTGCTACGAGTATAATGTTTTTTATAGAGGTTTTATATTGACGTACCATTATGTCTGTAGCACAGACTATATTATTATTGTATTTATCGCAAGGAGGTTGAATTACACTTACTGTTAAAAGATTTTACGCCAATAAGCTTAATTTAACCTCCTTTGGTTTAAAAAACCGGGTGGGAAGAAAGCGTAATTTAACCTCCTTTGATTTAAAAAACTGGATGGGAAGTATACTGTGTTGACAATTTTGACGGACAAACCGGAATCGTCATTGTATTATATATATATATTTTTTTACCCGTTGGGCAGGCAACAATTGTAGGAAGGAAGTGAAGTTACAATTTCATGATTTTTTAAATTGATTTGTTAACCTGGGTTTTTCTAGCTTACAGGCTATGTTGAAAAAACGTAGAAAAATAATTACTTAAGTTCTGTAGAAATTATATGTCAAGACACTGCAAGGTTTAACGCATAAAATTCCGCCTATGTTCTTTGGAGTGGAGATAGCTTATACCCTGTAATAAAACATGGGATACTTTTTATCCCGGAAATGGTAAGTTTCCATGGGAAAACTGAAAAATGTTGATTACTCGCTGTTAGGAACGGTCGCCGTAGAAACGAAATATTGACAACTCTGTCAAAGAGCATCAAGAGCGTTGGTGCTATACTTTTGCATTGGTTTTTTATATCCTAGAAGAACACATACTGCTTTTTTCGCGATAAACTGTAGTCTGCGCGGACGAACTCGCGGGCGAAAGCTAGTTTTATATAAATGGTTGACTCAAACGAATTATAATGCAGTGTTGTAATTATAAAGTTATTCAATGTATTAGAATTATTTTAAATAAATGTCATTACCGGGCTCTGGTTTGGAAATTAATACTTCTCATACTCTCTACATTCTCTAAATGTATCCCGTATAGGACCGACAGATTTCATCCAACTCAGAGGCAACTTTGCGTCGATGCTCTGGACGCTCGGGGCTCTGGAGTTTTCTTTTTTTTCTTCTATCTATTTTCAAGAATTCTGAGAAACACACTAGATATGTGAGCGATGGTGGCCTAACGGTTCTATAGTGCTTTTATGAGTTATGTGCGGTTTCCCATTGCTCCGTGCTTCGGAGGGCACGTTAAGCTGTCGGTCCCGGCTGTTATTGATTAATATCAGTCGTTACGTCCTGTCAGAAGCCCTCGGGCGGCTTGACAAACTCTGACATCAGAAGCCAGCACTCCTTCATACGACAATCAAAACTAGATATGTTTGTAATACTTTCTGTACTAGAAAAACTGACAGCCTCAACACGAAATTAGGTTCTGTTTGACCGAATACAAATGAGTTTTTTTATCTTTAGAAGCCATTAGGTCGTATAAACGTCGACGCCAATATTAAAGTGAAATGTCTTTCCCAGCTATGTTATCTTATCATTCGTAATGGCTTTGTTGGTAAACTGTAGCTCTGTGATAGACTCGTTATTTAGAGCTACTGGATATCTTAATTATGATGTGCAGGAAATGAAAGAAAAGAAGTGATAATATAAGCACTATTTATTTAGCTAAATTCTTGACGCGTGGTAATCATAGGAAATCATCGCGTTTTCTCAGGATAGGTTCGGCGGTAGCGGTAGCGGTAGGGATGAATAAAAATTGTAAAAAAAAAACATATGACAGACTTTGCAAAAAACACAATACCTAATAAATACGTAGGTACTATTAATTTTTGTGTAGCAGCACTTGCAGTAAAGTTACCGGTCAAAACTTTTAATCTTATTAGTACTTCAAAAGGTCCAATTGAAACCCCAATGCTATGAAAAAACAATCAAATCATAGGTATAGCTCGCGAGGCCTAAGCTGAGCTTTGCTTTCGTGTTCTTACGTCGCGCAACCGACGCACCGCGCCTCTGGCCGGTTGCCACAAAACAGTTTAAACCAAGCAAAGGATGCACCGCGCCTCAGTCCGGTTATAACCTACCCCATCACCATCTATGTACACTCACACAAATGCAAAGCTCAGCTTACGCCTCGCGAGCTATAACTACATACCATTTTTAAAAATCAATTTATGCTCCCTGAACTTAAACTTATGGGCAGTGTTCTTCTTGTCCCTCAAGTATACGTTTGTGATACGTTTTAAGAACTAAAATAGTACAAAAAAAAAGTTCAAAACTAAAACCCGACTACGGTCTTGGTAAACCTAAAAGTCACAAACAAGAATATTCAAACGTTTAAGAATTTTATAACTGTAGAGCCGGGGAGTGCGCTTTACCTACTTAGATAAATGAATACTGATAAATTTATATCGCACCCCTACGGCCCTAATATTTTTTTTACCACTTTATGCCCTCTAGAGGGCGCCCTTTTCAATTTAATGTGACGTCACATAGCTTATAACCAGTAGACGATGAAGACGCTCCCAACGATACCTTATTTGTCAAATTATGATGAGAAGTTTAGAAGTTATGAGGGAACAGCTGAACATACATACCCACCCACATACATACATACCAGTTAAAATCATAACCCACCTTTTTGCTTCTCCGTAGTATGGTTAAAAGAGATTTCATGTCCCACACTAATACGACAAAATCTCTTAATAATAAGATTTCTTAATTACTTGCATTTACTTGTAATTATGTCATCCATACGTTAAGCAGCATCGGGAAGAAATTATAAAACCAAGTTTTTACAACTAAAACCGGCCTTGTATTCAGCCGTACATTGACATCGCAGACGATTAAACACACAATCAAACCTCTCCATTCCAGCCTCTTTTAAAAGGCTAATGAGAACTCGTCTGTCTCCGTAAAGGATGTGGATCTGAAGAGGCGCATTAAACTTTGATTGGGTTTTCATAGTCAGAGGCGGCTGAGAGCGCAGTTAACTTTACTGCGCAATATCGCCCTCTGCCGGCCGAACGTGGGCGTAAAACTATGAACAGTGCAGGAGGTTAAAGATGCTTCTCTTTTACATTAAGGATCAGTTTTACCACTTTATGGACTTTCTCGTTTTAATAGTGCGTCTTGCACTTACTCGGCTTTAGTGCAGTGAAGAGTACAGTAGCTAATTCTACCAGAGGCAGGTTATAGACATGACTTGAAAATGTGAAATGATAATTAATTGTCTATCTGAATATTATATTACATTCCTTAACAGCTCAATGTTTAACTCCTGTTACGAGCTGGGGTTCGAATGAAATTAATGTATGCCAATTAAACCAAAAATTAACACTTATATTCCGAACACCAAAACAACTAAACAAACAACACTAAATCACTTTTTAACTTGACTGAACACAATAATCCGAACTTAACTTAGTACTGTTTATTCGCTTCGGATACCTTCAGTCGCACTCATAGTTTAGCCAAACTAAGACTGACTGCCTTAGTCGGTGAGTATAATTCAATCCGATGACAAGAAGACGAGCAAACGATAAAAATCTATTTTACGGCTAGGCGCATGATATGCTGTACTTTGTAGGTACATTTGGACCTAGAATAACACATAGGTTAGGTACTTTTAGCCCAGAGAAATGACCACGTGGGCAAAGCAGCGGGCACAGCTTGTTGAAAATAATGGAACAACCTAGAACAAAACTGTGAATCCAGTTCGAATCCACAGGTCAGTGTGATTCGAAACTATGAGCTAGAAAACAGAAGAATTTTCTATCAGCTTTTGAAACACGTGTTGGAATTTTCCATACGTTTCCTGGAATACCTCTGGTTCCGGTTCGTCCAACGAAATTCTCGTTTCTATTAGAATCTCGTCTGTTGGAATGCTATTATGTATACTACCTGCTTACGCGGCTTTGCCCGCGTGGTCAATATCCTGGGATAAAATTATCCTATAATATGTTATTCCAGGACCAAAAGTACATTTCATGTAGGTACAATATTCCAAATTCCGTTATGCCGTCAAATATTTTTTAATAGATTGTTCGGGTTCTTCTCATCGGATTAAGATACCATGTAGATACACCAGTTTTTAAGTCAAACTCTAAATTTTCTAACAGTGAAAACCGCACTGCAATTCGGTTTGGTCATTTTTACGTGGTGCGCGAACAGATGGACAGAAATACACAATTAAAAAAACAGTATAGCTTATTACAAGTGCCCTAGGCCAATTTTTGGTTTATTATAAAAATTAAGCGACCTTTTCATACTGACTGCTTTATTATAAGTATAGATGTTGTAGTAAATATGTTTATGAAATTACCAGATAAAAGGACAGGTAAATAAATCATGTTACACTTCGATCAATGGGCAGACTCTTAATTATGGGTATATTAAGTCGTATACATGCAAAGGTGGCTGTGTACACTTAGGTGTATATATAGATGACCACATTTACTTGCATCTAAACGTTTGTTTTATTGCTACAGGAAGTTTTTTAAAGTTATTCGTGTTACTTTGTTGTATCTGTCTATCTTTTACTCGTACCTGTAAACTTTTTAATCGTTATTTCAAGTTAATCTTGGCACAAATCTTGTATTTTTTTGTTATTCTTGCATCTAGCGTAGCTGCTACAGTGCCGCTAACTTATCTGTGAACTGAATGGTGGTGTGAGTGTTCCAGTCAATCGATAAGTAGACCAATCGAAAAACAGAAAAATACAGAAAATGTGAACCTCATTCGTGGCAGCTGCAGTTTTTATTTTTTGCGACTTCACTGATAAGTTGGTTGCACTGTAGTTTTCCGCATACATTATACAACGTGTCACTTCAAAGTCATGTAAGTACGTTACAGGTTTGTTTCGATCAAGAATGTAAATTTACGTGTGCTATGGTTAAATACATCGTATTTAAAATTCCCATACAAAAAGTAAATTTACTCTAATCTTAAAAATTTGCGACAACCCTAAATGTTTGTTTACTGTCTATCAAATCGTGCCCAAAATTAGGTACGAACATACATACATACTGCTCCATCTGCGGGTTCAGATAGCTAGGTCTCTCCTCGCTGGCACGCTGGTGGAAAGAACCCGTTGAGTGGAGACGGTTCACAAGTCCGAGAAAGCAGATGTGGGGAGAGCCAGCCTATTTGTTGCATGCACAATTTGAGTAAGAAGTTAGCTTAAGAAAATACTGAAGGCTTTAACACAAAGGCACAAGCCCGGGGCTAAGACAGCTGTGCAAGTGGGCCTACATTTGCACAGCTGTCTTACTCCCGGGCTTGTGTCTTAGTCTGGGCTTAAAAATTTGTACAAGTAGGATAAAGAGACCTACGAAGTCAGTAGCGCGAAAGAGATAACAATAATTTTTAGACTAACTGGACTACCTTTGTTTTATTTTCGTGCAAGTGGGCCTTAGGAAACGATAATGTTATGTTACACTTGAAACTAATCACAAATAACATAATATTCAATTTTTGCTAAACGATAAAGATTTTAATAAAAACGTAGTTTTTGTTTAATTAATCCATTTTAAGTCTTTAGATGTTATTCAAATAAGTAATTATAAATATTAATAATTTAAGTTAAGTGGATATGTTTAGTATTTGTAATTTGGTACGTTTACAAAAGCCCATAATAATGTTAATATTCATAAACGTAGTCTCTCCCTAGGTGAAGGCTCGTAAAGTCGTAACGTAGCCCGTAACGTTTTATTTTACGACGTAATAATAACACAATAACATAAGCAATTTATTATTTTCACACAAAAATGGCTACAAACTTTCACTATATCGTAGTTGACATCGTTTTT
Source organism: Alsophila aescularia (assembly GCA_946251855.1). NCBI lineage: Eukaryota > Metazoa > Arthropoda > Insecta > Lepidoptera > Geometridae > Alsophila > Alsophila aescularia. The sequence goes on along the minus strand of OX276373.1, from coordinate 20,538,617 downwards.
ATATCGCCGGATTCGATCAAAATTGGAATATTTCTACGAAATTCAGCTTATTGGATATCAATCCAGGATAAAACGGGTTCATACCTATTCAAACGGTACCTCTGCCATAGCCTTATGCTACGTTATTGTACAAGTACCTATATATACGTAAATAATTATTTCTTTTCGGTATGGCGCTCACTACGAGTACATCGAAATTCCTTGCAGAAAACGTGTGACGTAATTACGATAATTCACGAACAATTCCACTAATTTAACGTAACACGATGCGTTACGTGCCTGAATGGCCATAGCGAATGAGGGTCCTGCTCTATGTACACTTGAAAAGCTTTTAGCATCTAGCCAAATTCCCTAAAACTTAGCAAACTAGCTTAATTGCTAGAAGTAGAAAATCATATCATCCACCTCAAGAAGTGACTACCTACGGTGCCTTCCGGTCCGTGGTCACCATTTGAGAACCTTTCTTCCCCAACTTTTATCAGCTCTACGAGCTCTGCCACGTGATTATTGCCACCTCAATTCGCTAATTCTGAGAGCTATATCTCGGTAACTTTAGTTCTTTTGCAGATATCCATACCTCGCTTCCCGGATTTTATCTCGCTATTTCATTCCAAGCCCATCGCTATCTATAGTGACTGAGCTAGTGATAACTTTGACTGCGAATAGTAACTGTTTGTTATTTCAAAGTTTAAAAGTTTTGTGTCACTAACTGTACGTATCTAGATTCCCCACACATCACAAACTCAACATGAATGTATCGATTTATCCGTTTCTATAATGGCTAATGAGGTATGGTCGGGAGGAAGTGAGAATTGAAAAGAAGGACCTTTCTTTCAACAGAGCACGCAGTACATACGAAGGTTTTTCCCGCATGCGTAAATAAATGAATATCTCTGGAAAACGTCCTGTAGTGTGACACAAATGGCACAAAAATAAATAAACAATGATGTTGCCGCGCGACCGGTCCGACTGAACTTCGGCCCACCGTACAATATATACGACCAATATATTTAATATATTTAGGAACAATATCACTTAATAAATGGTAATATCCCCATGATGCAGGTTAAAGGATGGAAAATAATGTCGTATGAAAATAAATTAACTATAACATAAATAAGAACTCGAAACAAATAGAAAATAACAAGTATCCAGTTTCATAAATATTCCGTTTCATTGGTCTTGTAAACTTTTTCTGACCTTACTTACAGTCGGAGATATGTTGACGCTAATGACAAAGCTGATGTCTGAATGCCTGACGATAAAGACATGCAAGACTATTTGCCGGCGGCATGCATGCTAAAACGAATTTATCACTTCGACCGGCTGACGGCCTCCCATACGGCTGTTAATTGTACGCTCAAACAATCATTATGGGGGCTGGTATTTACACACCACATTCGAAAGCATTCGTTCGACACACAATTCCGTATTTATATTACGCAGTGTAAAGATTTGTATACTTCATTTGAGTGCTGTAATTTACGGATTTTTCGGACATTCGTGAACAAATTGGATTACTCACAATAATTTACGTGAGAATTTCTTTCGTTGTGCAAATTCGAGTTGTTTACTGTCGAGGGAAGGTCGCGAGTGTTCATTTGCTGAGGCGTCATCTCATTAGACGTTTATTTCATGCCTACACAATTTGAAGAAGTTGTTTTTATGAGGTGGGCTTAAACAGATGTTCCGTCGACGAGCTCAATTCACTACTGACGGTTTAATGATGTCTTTTATAATTAGACAAAATTGTATTCATTCTTCTTTAGTAGAACTAATTGTCTCAAACTCTATTTCAAGAGCATTTTAACCAAATTTTAGTTGGTATTGGATTTACAAACTGTCTTTTGAACACTTACGCAACAGAAAAATCACTTATCAACTCACATTCAATACACACAACCATTCAATCGATAATAAACACCCGGTTTTCAGAACTCTCTGATTATTGTCAGACATTACAATTGTTTATTCAATCGTGAATAGATACGAGAATTGTTCACGTCCACATTTGATGTCACATAATGTTGGTATTAATATTAAGATAAGCCAGAAGGCTTGTCAGGGTTAGAAACGCCTTGCGGCATGGCTAGAATTGAAAAAACTGAAAGGGCGCGGCCACTAATCAAACCTTACTAAATCGATAGAGAACATACAAACAACTAGATGTAAGTTCAGAAACTAAAACCCGTAAACGGTCGGGTAAAAAATATGATCTATTCCAAACGTATACCACATTTTAATACCAATTTCTTTTGACGGGCGGTTGGTCTAGTGGCTAGTAACCCTAGGAACGAAATCAAACGGTCGCGGGTTCGATTCCTGCAAGGTGCAATCATTTGTGTGATAAGCAGAAATGTTTGTTTCCGAGTCATGGATGTTGATATTCTTATTTATGTATGTTTATCCGTTATCTAGTGCCCATATTACAGGGTATCCTAGTTTGGGGCTAGGTAATTGGTGTGGAATTGTCCCGAATATATTTATTTATTTTTATTTATTAATGGTATTTCTTTTTAATCATATTTATTTTGTATTCCAAACGGATACCAGTTTTGACCAAAGTCACTTAATAAATGATAATATCCCCATAATGTAGGTTAAAGGATGGACATATCGTATGAAAATATATTAACTTTAACACAGATAAGAACTAACTTTTGAAAACTGATCCATAAACAATTTTATTGGTACCTGTACAGTCAGTAAAAATGCTTTTAATTGTCTCCAAAGTGATTCATTTACACTAAATCAGTTTGACCAAAAAATTATTAAAAAAAAATGCATGCTCAATGTTGTCTATAAAATCAAAGACAATCAACTATTAATATAATTATGTAGCTAATATTAAATATCGCAGGCAACCAATTCATTTATTGAAATTAAGTGAATTAGAAAAGTTTTAGTAATAAGTCGTAATGGATTAAATTACATACAATTTATCACAACAAAATTGTTATTTCTAGCTGAATGTACCAAACTCCATGGTTTGGTATTCATTTGGCATAGATATTATTCTAAATTTAAATGTTTTAAAAATGGTATTGGTGTTCTTTTGGAACACGAAATACATACGAATAAAAAGAAATACCATTGGTGTTAGAAATGTGGTATTCGTTTGGAATAGATCAGATTTTAGTTGTTACATTGAGTCTTTGTACTTAAGTTTTACCAAGTTGTACTTGATTTTAAGCTTTACTTTATTAGCAGAGTATACCTTTCTCAACATGAGAACAATCCGCCAGCGCCAGCGAGCAGCCTGTCGTTTACAGAACTTTACAAATTTGCAATAGCCTGGAAAATAAGGGATCAAGTTCATATTTATTCGAATTTACTATCATAACATCAGAGTTAACGTCCATTGAGCAATAAAAAAAGACTGTTAAACATTAAGGAAAAGCTCTCACAAAAAATCTTATATCCTATGTTAACCATACCCTGCGGCTGATATTTTAAGCAAAGATGATGTAACCTTACTTTATGAAGGGAAAAAATAAGTTTATATCCCGAGCTCCTTTAGTAACATTATGAAGAGTCGGATGCACATTATGGGGGTATGAGCTCGCTCAAACTTTTTATTCAATAAAGACTTAAGTGATGAAACGAAACATCTGGCAAATTGCGGGTCAATGGCCGCCACCGACTGGAACATCATAAAATTGGGAATTTACATTTCAAGAAGTTCTGACAGGGCAGGGAGTATACATTATACTTGTACCTCCCGATCAGCGATCCGCGTCATACTTCCAATTGAGGACGAATAACTTATATTCTCCCTAATAGCTGGCTGACTGAAGTCCTTCTAATATTTAATTGCGCGAATGAAAATTAAACGAAACGATAAAATTAGATCGTTTGTGGATGAAAACGATCTCTTTGGATAAGGTAAACAAAACCGAAACTCCCCGGATGACTTTTTCGTCAACATTGTCGACCCTTCCATCTATGCCTTCGTAGCACCTTAATAAGGAAAAAAACAAATACAAATTGTTTTAAAGAGAATGACATCAAAAGGAAACTGATACGGCTTAAACGTTCACGAGTTTTTTTTTGGTTGTTGATGTTTTTGCTGTCAACGATCTTTGAAACTTCCCTCTACTGCATGCATTCATGCAGATAGTGATATAATTCGTGTGCACTTATAACGAAACGATCAGCATTTATCCTTTGAAACTTTGGCGGAGACCCGATCATTCAAATAAAAGAAGGAATGTCAATACGAATTTCCGTTAAATAAACACAGCACATAAATACGGTATCAATCTACGGCAATTTCAACCTACCTATTGAAAATATAATAAACTGCATTTACACGAAATATTTTTCATTGATTTACTCACAGGATGCACAGCGGCAGTCAAATAATACGATTGATTACAAGCCATTTATTTACCGGGAACATCCGCAATACGGATTTCAGTGACATATTCAATCATCGATTTCACGTGCAATTTAATGTGATAATATTTTCATGTAATGTCAGAGCGTTGGTTAACGTGAACGCTATTGTGCATAGAACAGCTTGCCGATCGGTAATTAAAGGCACCGTTGGCAGGCCTGTGGCAGTTAAATTTAATTCTGTAGTCGCTTTCTGATAGTAATTCTTACTTTTGAGGATATGTAACCAACGCGGCTTCTACAGGTTTCGCCTTAGATTTTCCGTGAAATTTGCGTTTTGAAAGATAACGTTTCTACCATACTAAATCATAAGCATATCCATTATTTCTAGTCTTATTTTATTAATCACAGAATAATATACATTTATGGCTTTTAATTTTATCATAATGTGTCAATAATTTGAATTAATGAGTGTATAAATATCGATATTTTCTCGTAACATGGCTCTTAAGTTACGGTTTAAATGAAAAATATTATTAAATTAACAAAAAATAAAATCTATAAACGTAGTTTATTCATTGATTAATAAAAAAGACTACAATTATTGGATTTGGTTATGGTTTAGTGTGGTAGAAACGATTTCTTCAAAAATCTAAGGCAAAACCTGTAGAAGCTGCGTTGGTTCCCTATCTTCTGTAGTGGTAACATTCAACATTGTAGATTAATTGTCTAAAATTACAGTGAATTGAAAGATTGCCACAGATTGGTGCGACTGGGCGGGAAAAAACCTTAGATCAACACTGCAGAGTTATGACTTGCGCAATATTTATTACCTGAAGCGTAGTGATATATCTCTTCGCAAATAATGAACCATAAGATTGACTCAATATTTGGTATCCCGCAAAGTAAATGCCTATCCAAATCAAACTATTATTTTTGTTTCAAATTCAAGGTGATTCCGGCACGACTGAATTGTCAGAATTGGTATCCTGATCATTACCACTAAATTACGGTTATGTTTATTGAATTACAAGAACATGTCGCGTTCAATTATAATCAATTACATTAGCCGTCGACATTAGGTATTGTGTATTAGTGTGAATTGGTTAGAATTTAATACTAATCTGGCTAAATTAGTACCGTGTATTCCCATAGCAATGGCACAACGGAGCTTAGCTCTTGTAATCTTGGCACGCCCACGCTTCCTCTATCTTGGGACTCCACATCCATAGCGAGGTAATATATTAATGCTATCACTATAATATAATATATTGTGCGTGTATCTTTGTAAGGTGACGGCCTATTTCTGAAAGGTCACGCATAATCAAAAGTCGTGTATTAATCCCGTGTTGACCAAAAAACAGGTTGCAAACGCTTAATAAGTAACTACTTTAATTTTAATCTCCACTTGACTTAACGCCTTCTAATAAAACTTGTCCCAAATTGCCCACTTACCCTATAAATCGTCTTTTTTTTACTTTACAGCGTACACTTGTATGATGAGTTTCGTAGCTCTAAGCAGGCTTTTACATAGTTGATGACGTCGTCGTTTAAAAGCTATTTTTAGGCCGCAGAATGGAGAATATAAGTTATTAGATAAAATATTTTTTAAGATTATGTGTCGTTATATATTTTGACAATTTAGATTTATGTCACAAGCCTATACAATAGTATCTATGCAATGATTCTAAAAGCAATATTTTGGAGAGTAATGCTATCCACAAGTACAATACATTTTGCAATACGCCGTGAAACAAATTTGTTTCGAATAAAATACGTATCTTGTTGCTATATCAGCATTTGTGCAATTTTTTATTCTAATGAATACGGGAAATTACATTGCTTCATCTAATGTCATAATTTAAGGCTTTGAGAAAATTAGTTTTCATTGCTTAGATACTTCATTTGCCAGCGTCTCGGCGTGAGCGAATACGGGAAATTGCATTGCTTCATCTAATGTCATAATTTAAGGATACGAGAAAATTAGTTTTCAATTCTTACTTCATTTGCCAGCGTCTCGGCGTGAGCAGCCGCAGCGGAAGCCTCCGTCTCCAGAAGCCATTATCTCCATGATAATGCCTTTTGTCATCCATTCACATCGGAATAATTAATGGCTCCCGTGAGACAATGCCACCGCCAAACGCTGGAGCAGCCGACTTGATTTCTTGAACCAGGAGTCATATATTCAGAGACTAGCATTTTCATGACAAATTATTGGAATTGCAAGAGCAAGCCAATTACAATTACTTAACCCTTTTTACCCGACAGAATACTATTCAGTAGTATTGTGTTTATCAGCATATGTACGTATGTCTGTTCTTTTGTGGCACTATATAGACCAAACGCGTGGACAGATTGTGATGATTCTTACGTCAGTCGATTTTTCTTAATCTTACGAGTACTACAGTAATTACATGACAGTAATCAAAATTCAATATGGCGACAACCAAACGCCATAACTGAAAAATAAAAAATTAAATCAACAAAACATTATGACAGGTGTCATACATATTTTCTTAAGTCGAATCAAAGTAAATTAACTGTCAAAATGCTGCCGAGAATAACATAGGTCTGCGATGACAAGTTGACGGATCGGTTGCAACGACTGCGTCTTCAGGCTGAGGTGAAATGTAAATGTTCCAGAAATAAATCGGGGACCGCGATACCTATCACCAAACTCGGCACGAATTGAGGAAAAAGATCCATTTAAATGTAGATTGTCTCCGGTAATACTTCCATTTGTTTTTGTCTCAGAAAGCCGCCGCTGAGAAACGATTGCAAGCGGTAAGCCGTTCCGTGGTCGGGTATGACTCTGCCCGCGAAGAAATCGCTTTCCTCCCGGATCCATCCGTCAAAAGTATACCACGGTAGTACCTATTGACTGTAGCAAGGCAAACAAAATGCTAAAGGCTCACAAATTGAGGTATCACTTTCCTAAATTGAATCCAATTCTTCCGTATCGTTCATTTTGGGATGATTTCTTTCGCGATTGTTTCAGTCAGATGCTATTTTGCTATATAAAGCTAACATTGAATGTTTTGGTCTTCGGATTTCTTCAAATGCTCACTGCAAAATCTTTTTGTACCTATAAAGTGGTTCCTTAATTTTTTACACAGTTTAAGCCAATTTGTACAATATTAGGTAATTACTAGCTTTCCCGCCCACGACTTCTTCCGCGCGGACTACTGTTTATCGCGAAATAAGCACCCTTTTAATTCGGGTTTATTTAAAACCAATGCAATAGTAGGCACTAATGCCCCTAAAGTTTTTGACAGACTTTTTATTTCGTTTCCATGGCAACAATTCCTTACAGTGAGTAATCAACATTTTCCAGTTTTCCTGTGAAGACTTACAATTTTCCGGCATAAATTCCAAATTTCATCAAAATCCGTCCAGCCGTTATTGCGTGAAATCTCCCCAAACAAACAAACAAACAGACAACGTTGCAATTTTATATATTGAAATGGATGGATAGTGCAATGCAAGTTCTCATTGAATTGAACATACGAGTACATAATCCATTATTTGATTTGCTGTGCTCGCGGCTTTGCCCGCGTGGTTATTTCATTTAAAAGTAGCCCATACGTGTTATTCCAGGACCAAATAATACATTTCTTTAAAATTTGTTCAGCCGTCAAATAGTTTTATCATCGGATTAAGATACCAAGCACCCCAGTTTTTAAGTCAAACCCTAAGCTATACAAAAGTGAAAACCGCACCGCAATTGGTCTAGTAGTTTTTACGTGATGCGCGAACAAATATACAGACAAACAAACAGACAGACACGATTTTGAAAAATGTTGTATTCTTGTTTAGTAGCTTATTTTAAGTATACCCCATATTTTTTTAATGTTTTTTCTTTATTTATTCTTTAGCACACAAATACAATGTACAAGGAGGACTTAATGCTAAGTAGCATTGTCTACCAGTCAACCTGGAAGTGCAAGTTTTTTTTTTTATTATCTTCTTTGTACAGACTTTTTTGTTCTTGTTCCTTTGTTATAAGTATAGATAGAAGAAGATAAATAGATTAGTAGGTACATCAATTGCATACTGCTTTATCACTTTTAAAATTAACCTGTAGAATTGTAGGTTATCCTGCATAGTAATTTTATTGAATACCTAGACACTTCTAAATCCATTGATTAGTCGCAGCTCTTGACGTGAATGAGTAATAAATGGTACTGGTAGAACAAGGCTTACCTACAAATCGTAATAATATATTGCAACAATTTAATAACAAGTACCGCGCTAAAACTGCATTAAATCACATTTTAAACGTCAGTAAACGAACTCAACTATAATATTAAGCGGTATTACAGTCACGAATCGCACCCGCGCAACCGCTCTCATTACAACTACGGAATGGACTGCAATTTGGTCGCAACTGGATTGAATGCGGTCGCGTTGTTGAAAAATGTCTTCATTTGCATCGCCCATTTTGTAGTCACGTGATCATTATATAGCACATTGTGTTTTGGCATAGAACAGCGATGTGGTGACCGGTGAAATAACTAGCTTAAAAGCTAAAAAACACGCCTGCCCTGCCAAAAATGAACGAATGCCAATAAATTAAATACTGTTGTAATTAATTTATTGGCATCAAGGCCTTCAATTTGATACCCATATTGTAAAAAACGAATACACTTATTTTTTGGGCAGTCGTGTAATTACAGAGTTATTAATTTCAGGGCTCATATTATTATGAAATGAGCACATTGACATAAGACAATGTCAAAAAAGTGTTGTTACACTAGTAGATAGATAGATAGATAGATCGATAGATTAACTCTTTATTGACACTTAGATTATAGATACAGTGGGCGGTCTTATCGCTAAAAGCGACCTCTTCCAGACAACCTGGAGTACCTAGAACACCGACCGAAATTATTGATTAACAAGGACGGTGGTGTCGCCTTTCTGTGATATTTGTTCTCAAAGTTAGCATAACGACTAATACGGTATCTTTGAGCTCCAATATCACAGAAATGATACACTTTAGGTTACCAGTGTCCTAACATTTTTTACCCGATTACAGCAAAGCAAGGGAAGGGTAATGAGTTTAACAGTCTATGTATGTATCTTTGTATGTGGTTATGTGTGTTCCACCATAGCGTCGCCCCTATGGTTCGATTTTGACAAGCGAGGTGTCAATTGATTTGTCTTCAGGTACGAGTGTCATAGGCTAATCTATCTATATATATATTTATAAATTGATTGCCGTCCATTAGTCTCAAAAAACTCGAGAATGGCTCTACCGACTTGAAAAAGTTGTTCGTTATTGTATAGATATGTACTTACCAGGATTTAGTAAAAAAATATATAAATTAGTGGAATTTTAATTGAAATGTACCAGGAGTTAGTGTGTGTGTTTGTGTGCGTGGATCATTGTATATTTGTTACTTCTTCACACTGAAATGGCACAACGGATTTTGATAAAATGTAGCAAGGAGATAGCTTATACCCTGGACACACAGGGTACTTTTGATTATCATTATCATACACCGCGGGGCCCAGCTGGTATAAAATAAAACTCAAATATTTATCAGAATGTCATTTGTACTGACTTCCTCACTTACCAGCCTCCTAATCTCGAGGTCAATTAACATATTCTATTTTGTCGGTTTATTTACATTTAAAAGAAATACAGGTCATCCTAAGACGCCATCGCTGTTGAGTGAATCAGCGGCTGTAACATTTTAACTCACATTGTCACAGCAGTCGCAGCAGCCGGCTGGCAGGCGCGTAATGTAATTTTGCATGTGTCAACACTCCATGTCATGCCACGCATTTTGTCACCCACAGCTTGGCGTAATTGTTTCGGAAACACATGCATTTCGGATGAGCGGATGTGCTTAGAGACGACGATCGTGCTTTGGAATCAACGCGTTGAAACGGGATGACAGTTGAAGGCTTATCAGTGGGGTATGGGTAAACGGTTGTTTTGTTTGCTACATTACTGGTATACTTACTACTTTAACCTAAATACTAAACAAGTACCATTGGAGACTGACAAGATTTACTATGATTTCACTTCGAAACATTCTTCTGCGAACAGGAGTAGGCTCCTAATAACAGTATTTCCATATGTAACTATAAGATATATAAACTACCTCTCTAAAAATATTTATATACTAGCTTTCCCGCCCGCGACTTCGTCCGCGCGGACTACAGTTTATCGCGAAAAAAAGCATCCTGTTTTTCTAGGATATTAAAAATTAATGCAATAGTAGAGAAAACATCAGGAGCGTTTCCTGAGGTTTTTTGACAGACTTGTTATTATTTCGTTTCTATGGCAACCGTTCGTCACAGCGAGTAACCAACATTTCCAGTTTTCCCGTAAAAAAATATCAATTTTCCGGGATAAAAAGTATCCTATGTTTTAATCCAGGGTATAAACTATCTCCGTTACAAATTTCATCAAAATCCGTCCAGCCGTTATCGCGTTAAAACTCCCCAAACAAACAAACAAACAACGTTTCACTTTCATGTATTGATATGGATTCTTGTTTTGAGAACGAAAAGTATCTTGATGTTACATCTAAAAGAAAAAGTCATAATGCAGTTTTTCCAACTACATGAAAGACATAAAAAAAATTTTTTGCAGTGTTTCAAAATATGTACCTGTTTAATAGAAGACTCTAGATATGCTCCAATCCTATAGTTCGTTTAAAGTATGTGTGCTGAGGCAAGTTTAGCGCTTTATAATGAGCTCCCTGGCGGAGCCACTTCCTCTAACCTCGCGTCCACAGCTGTCCAACTTCACTTTAACTAAAATACAAAAACAAAATACATTCTATCCCAATGGTTTATTCCTTGTTTTATGTTTTTCTAACTGTGCCCGGGGTTTTTCCCGCGAGGTAATTTAATTGGGTTAAAAATAACCTATGTGTTATTCCAGGACAAAAAGTTAGGTACTTTATAGGTATAAAGTACCTATACCAAATTTCGTTGAGCCGTCAAAAAGTTTTTCATCGATTGCTCGGTTTCTACTCATCGGATTGAGATACCGAATACACCAGTTTTTAAGTCAAACCCAAAACAAGCAACAGTGAAATCCTCATCGCAATCTGGTTAGTAGTTTTTACGTGTTGCGCAAACAGACAGACAAACAGAGAAAGACACGATTTAAATAAAATAGTTCTTCAGTAGCTTATTTTAAGGCCCCTTGAGCATTTTGTTAAATTATATTTTTTGTACAGACTTTTTGTTACTGCTTTATTATAAGTAAAGATTATCCCCTTACTTATAATAAGTTATGCTTTGATTAAGTAATGATTAGTAATACTGCGCAGTACAATATTGTACTGCACAGTATTACTAATCATTTCCTAATCATTGCATAACTTTTTTTATGTAAGGGGGTAGAAGTATAGAGTATAGATTACGCTTGCGAGGAGGCAGTTCTCTATTGGTTGTTTTCTTGTCGACAAGTATACTTAACGACGAAGCAGGACGAGGATAGCTTGAGAATTAGGTGTTCCTAGAAAAACTAACACAGTGAACGCACCTCAACCCCTCTTATCTTGGCGTAAATATCTCAGCGCTAGTATCACATGGGTCTCAGCTCTCGTAATATTAGCGGCGATAAAATGTTTACACCGAGACCTGTTTACCTTAATGGATACAGCCGTAAGAAGATAGTGTTTACTTGACGATGTTTGTAAAGTAATCTACACACTGTAGTAAGTAGAAAGCATGCTGGAAGAAAAATATTTATGAGACTCTCTTCCTCTGGCTTCGAAATTGTTGCGATATACGTTTGTCGCATTTTTTTGCTGTTACATGACGAGATAATTATTCGTGCAGTTGTCTTGGTAGGGATAGTACATTTGCAGGGGCACAGGAAAGGTCGCATGCGCAGGCCATAGGCCATTAAATTTACTTTTTAATCAAACCGTTTATTTGTTGACTTTTAGTTTATTTTAATTAATATTGCTAATTAATTTTAGTATTTTTATTCTGTTTTGTCTCCAAATAATTATTTTTTCTACATATAATTTACGATAAGATGAACTTCATGTATATTACGAGTATATTTTTACATCGCAAGATGTACAATACCAGCTTTTAACAATATTTTCTCTTCTACCATCATACTGATGCAGACTAGTTCGTTCCCTGTTTTGGAATTCTGACCTTTATTCTAAAAAGAATACAGTATGTGTGTGGTTATGGGTGTGTGTGTGTGTATGAGGGAGAGAGAGAGAGTATAATAAAAAAATACTAGCAGCAGTAGTAGTAGTAAATAAAACAACGATCTGAGCAATTTATTGACTATCTTATTTATTACCTGTTTTATTACTGTATTTAATTATATAAATAAAGATATGTATCCTAATTATGTATGTATATATGTAATTATATTATTATGTATATTATACACGTAGGTATAGTATGTAAGTATAGTAATAGTATTGATATTATTGTTAGGAATCTATTAGACTTTCTGAATTAAAATTGGTACTACTATCTATCTATCTAATCCATCATGCTATAAATAAATTACTATTTATCAAAACTTATACGACACTTAACATTCGTCTATTATTAAAGCTATACTGGAGAAGCTACCAATCGAAATATTAATATTAATCTAAGTAATAATAAGTGATCAAATTGGAACATGTTATATGCATCGTCGCCGTCCCCTCCCCATAAAAATGTAGTAACTCCTATAAATTTAGCATCGTCAGCGATTTATATAGCGCTCCAGCGATACACCCTCGGCATCGTAAAAGATGAATGGTGTTTCTAGAACTGCATAAGTTCTTGTAACACAACTTTTACACTACTTGTTACAAATGTTGGGCTTCAACAGATGCAAATCTATATTATTAGACTAAAGCCACTGCTGGGCAATGGGTATAGCCTCAGATAAATACAAGGTTGACAGGTGTAATCTACAAAATGTACTACCGACACTGGATTTGTCTATTTAACAAACCATAGGTACCAACTGTTTTTTTATCTGAAGATCTCTTACACAACCTATAAAAACAAAACGAAACTATCATTCTCAGGCATTTCACAGATTGTTGAAAAGAACTGGTTATGGTGAAATGAAATGGAATCTCAACGCTCATTCCACTACTGTGAATGAAGCTTTGGCTATAAGCCTAGTTCAATCTCGATTCTGTTTTGTATTGACGAATGTGTGCAGTTGTTGAATATATTTGAAAAATTGCGGTTACAGTTTTATTATTTGAGAAATAAATAAGCAAACACAGATGACGCAAAAGATGCAATTTCAATAACCGCAAATTTAAGTATGCTTATACTTGAACTTACATCAACAAAATAAATACAAATTTCGTCTGCATTAATTTTTTAACTCTGCGATTACTTAAAAGAAAGGCATCGTGTCATAACAGAAGTTTGTTTTTACGGTCTATGCTGTCGTTTGACCACGATCTCACCTGATGGAAAGCGATGATGTGGTCGAAGATGTAGGACGCTTGCCTAGTAGATACCTATTACTCTTGACTTGAACACACCTGAGTTATAATTTACCGGAAACACTGACGAGGGCAGGGCATTCCACTCCTTTGCAGTTCTTATAATCAATTAAGAAGAGTATCGCTGCGTTCATGTGCAAGGTATTTGAACCAGAAAAGGGTGGCGCTTTGGCGATCTTTTAGTAGTACGGTGAAGAAAAGGTGATGCGGGATTGTGCAATTCTCGTCCACACTCTCCATAGAGCAATCTGTGCAATACCGGCATGCTTAAACATAAAAAAAACAAATATCCGCTTTATTTTTAATATGAGGTCATATTAAAAATAAAGCAGTGACAACTCAACAAGGCTGACGCATACCTTGTATCAATTCCTCAGCTCAGCCTTTCCCCGTGGAGATTCAGTATTATTTTGGTAAGATACCTAAGCCCGAGATAAAGTTTTACATAATTTTTTTTTTTTTATTTATTTATTTATGGACTAAAGATCTTATGTTATACGACTGGTGTCAACTAGAAATCGGTTGTAGTTGGAACTCCACATCTTTTTTTTTGCATCAAAGCAAGGAAAGCGAACATATATGAATTTGCATTGATAGATGTTCCATTTAAAAGAACCGGGAGCTGGTGATGGATGGCGCTGTTAGCAGCTTCGATTTCGTTTGACGAAATGCGATATACACGATGCATTAGCATTCATGCTGACTCATCGCAAACTTGAGATAATGTATGTACCGCGAATATGATTAATATGGAAACTACTGAACTGTACACGAGCGGAAAATAAATTAATCATTGAGGGGTGATGATTCTGTAACGCCTGCCTTACATTATTGATCTATAAACCATCAATCATAACGTAAGTTACAACTACCTACACTTCAAGGGGAAGGGTGAAGTTTCAAAGTTGTACTAGCATAAATCAAAATTGTCAATTCAATAAAGTAACAAGTTAATTAAAAAAAACTGTTATGCAGTAGCCCTGTCATGTCATGTCACGAGAACCAAACATGTGTGCCGAATTTCAGCCCGATAGCTTCAGTGGAAGTGGGTGAAATATTGATAGCAAAATTCCAGGACATACATACAAGTGAAGTTAAATAAAAGCTCTTAAAAAAGTGCAAATATATTTTTTCAAAGTGTTTGGTTTTATTAAAATTAGTATTTAATGTTCTAGATTCATCATTATCTGTGTTTCTGTGTTTAGTCATTACCTGCCTTCTTTGCTCGGAAGTTTGGAGGATTCAATAATATAGTCTCTATAATTGTTGCTCCCATTTCTTCTTTTAATTATATTCCCAAAGAATCGCATCAGTCATCAAGCGTACATTACCCGATCGTGTATTTAAATCACGCAATATTGTCAGGAGTAATGACAAAATAATGTCAGTGGCGGCTGATTGCCGGCAGCGACAGGTGCTCGCCTCGTCTGAATACTAAATACCCGTAATAATATAGGTACAAGCTTTACACGCGACTTCGTTCGCGTAGTGTATATTTTCTTTGACTCCGTTCTGCTGGCTTACTATCGACCACCATTCCGGTTCAATCACGATCACAACAGTGCGATTCAGCTAGAAAACCTAACCTGCACTGCAACGTGATCGTTACTTCTCTGTGTGGCAACATGTTCGCCATAGGTTTAAAAAAATTACGTCTCCCTCTTCCCCACCTTTCTCCTACTTCCCCCCACACTTTTCCCTTTTTTCTTACCTTTCTCTTATTTCCACCCTACCTTCCTCTACTTCTCCTCACTCTTTCCCCACTTCCCTACCCCTTTTCACTTTTCCCCTTTCTTCCACTCTGCCCTCACCCTTCTCCACTTCGCACCACCTGCTCTATTTCCAGTACCCTTCCCCGACATTCCTTACCATTTATCCACTTCCCCCTACTCTCCCCTCACTTTCCCTCACCTTTCCTCACTTCCCCAAATCTTCCCCTACATCCCTCGACGTTGCAGTGTAGGTTAGGTTTTCAAGCTAAATCGCACTGTTGGGATCGTGATTGAATCGAAATAGTGTTCGAGAGTAAGCAGGTAGGAGTTGCGACAAGGAGCTGTTACCTACTTAATTATTGCGATCGCTTTGGCAGATTGATGCAGAACGTTTTGCCTAATGACTTGGTGCAACGTTTTGGAGATTATTTAATGGCATTTGTTTTATACCTTCTAATATACATGTCCGAAGAATACTATGGGTGCTTTTCAAAAGCGCACTTCCGTTAAAGTGCACGTTTTAGCAGACCTCTGAGCGCATTTCCCCTCTTTCGCACTTACCCTCTCGTATCTCTATAATTGCCTGGGTTTTGGGTTATCAAAATATCTACCCCAACCAATCGAACATGTATGTTCTTACCAACAAACTTACTTACTGTCCACTGTAGTATCTACGGATAATATAATAGACAGATAACTAGATACACCTACAGAGTACGTGGTACCTACATGACGCTCGTTCGGGATTCATTAGTCGCCGTTTCATTTCAGCTTTACTGAAACATTAATCTCTATTTGTCTCTACGTCTAATGCGGGGCCCGTAATTGAAAGGCGATTTAGTTTTTCTTTTACTTCCCTTTCCAGAAGGTTGAGTTTGTACAAGAACAAGTTTAAAAGGGTTAGTATTTTTATAGGTACTTTACGTAAAGTGTCCTCTGGGTTACTGAGGCATGATGGTGTGCGATTTGGGAGAGTTTAACTTTTACAGTGTAGCATGTGAACATGTGAACGAAAAAGTCTGTACTATAAAGATTATTTTAAAAAAATGGACTAGTGTACTAAAAATAAGCTACTGAACAAGAATATAACATTTTTTAAATGAAATTAAATGAAAATGAAAATGAAATAAATGAAATGAAATAAATGAAATGAAATATATGAAATGAAATGAAATAAATGAAATGAAATAAATGAAATGAAATAAATGAAATGAAATAAATGAAATGAAATAAATGAAATGAAATAAATGAAATGAAATAAATGAAATGAAATAAATGAAATGAAATAAATGAAATGAAATAAATGAAATGAAATAAATGAAATGAAATAAATGAAATGAAATAAATGAAATGAAATAAATGAAATGAAATAAATGAAATGAAATAAATGAAATGAAATAAATGAAATGAAATAAATGAAATGAAATAAATGAAATGAAATAAATGAAATGAAATAAATGAAATGAAATAAATGAAATGAAATAAATGAAATGAAATAAATGAAATGAAATAAATGAAATGAAATAAATGAAATGAAATAAATGAAATGAAATAAATTAAATGAAATAAATGAAATGAAATAAATGAAATGAAATAAATTAAATGAAATAAATGAAATGAAATAAATGAAATGAAATAAATGAAATGAAATAAATGAAATGAAATAAATGAAATGAAATAAATGAAATGAAATAAATGAAATGAAATAAATGAAATGAAATAAATGAAATGAAATAAATGAAATGAAATAAATGAAATGAAATAAATGAAATGAAATAAATGAAATGAAATAAATGAAATGAAATAAATGAAATGAAATAAATGAAATGAAATAAATGAAATGAAATAAATGAAATGAAATAAATGAAATGAAATAAATGAAATGAAATAAATGAAATGAAATAAATGAAATGAAATAAATGAAATGAAATAAATGAAATGAAATAAATGAAATGAAATAAATGAAATGAAATGAAATAAATGAAATAAATGAAATAAATGAAATAAATGAAATAAATGAAATAAATGAAATAAATGAAATAAATGAAATAAATGAAATAAATGAAATAAATGAAATAAATGAAATAAATTAAATAAATGAAATAAATGAAATAAATGAAATAAATGAAATAAATGAAATAAATTAAATAAATGAAATAAATGAAATAAATGAAATAAATGAAATAAATGAAATAAATGAAATAAATGAAATAAATGAAATAAATGAAATAAATGAAATAAATGAAATAAATGAAATTAAATGAAAATGAAATAAATGAAATGAAATGAAAAAGAAAAAAATGAAATAAATGAAATGAAATGAAAAAGAAAAAAATGAAATGAAATAAATAAATGAAATGAAATAAATAAAAGAAATATATAAATAAAAGAAATATATAAATAAATTAATTCATTTGCAATTAAAATCATATCTGTCTGTTTGTTTGTTAGTTTATGTTTTTGTTTGTCTGTATGTTTGTTCCAGCTTCACGTAATAACTATAAGAACGATTGCGATGCGGATTTTTTTGACGGCTGGACGAACTTTGAAGAAATGTGGTATATTGTACTTTACAGGTACTTTTGGTCATGGAATAACACGTATGGGCTACTTTTAAATGAACTGACCACGCGGGCAAAGCCATGAGCACAGCTAGTGCATAATAAAAGACTAGGACTAGGAAGTGAATAAAGTGACATGTTTCTGACCGCCCAAAGTTGAATTTTATAAACTAACCGACGCTTTCATCATCATCATCATCATCATGTCAGCCTTTAGAAGTCCACTGCTGAACACAGGCCTCCCCCAAAGAGCGCCATGACGAGCGATCTTGTGCCACCTCAATCCACCGACTTCCTGCGATGGCTACAATGTTGGCGGTCCATCTTGTGGGGGGTAAATAAGTAAGTTGTAAGTTATATATTATGGACCCCCACACGATGGACCGACGACATATTGTTTCCCAACAGGTGGGTCTTAAAATGAACATGGGCAAGACGAACATCATGTCAAATGCCCATGTCGTACCCATGCTGGTTTATGTTGGGAACGATATTATCGAAGCTGTTGATCACCATGTCTACTTGGGTCAGACGATCCAACTGGGTAGATCCAACTTCGACAAAGAGGTCAACCGACGAATCCAACTCGGATGGGCAGCGTTCGGGAAATTACGCCATATCTTCTCGCAGATACCGCAGAGCCTCAAGACGAAAGTTTATTGAGGATGACGGAGTTAAACAGCTTCTGAAGGACTTTAAGTACCGGTGTTCCACCCGCTTTCAGTAGCTCTGTCGTTATTCCGTCCTCCCCTGGTGCCTTGTTGCTCTTAAGCTGTTTGAGAGCCATTATGATGTCGTATAGGCTGACGTCCGGGATATCTTCGGTATAATGTCGGGTCAAACGGGCTCTTGCATCGCTAGTCCTGGAGGACTACGCGATGAGGTGTATAATTGTCCATAGAACTTCACTCAAAATCTCTGGCTTCGACGAAACTATGCTGCCACTGTCGGTTTTCAGCTTCGTCAACAGGCTTTGCCCAATAGACAGATCTCTTGCGAACACTTTGGAGCCCTTGTTCCGCTCTATTGCGTTATTAATACAAGTAGTATTATAGGAACGCAAATCGTGTCGCATTGACTTGGAGATAAAAGTAACTTTATATAGAGCTGTGTAATAAAATAGAATAGTTATTTTAACTTCCGTTAGTGTTTAGTATTAGTATCTTACAGATTTTTGCTTTACTTGATGAGAATTTAACCCTTCGAGAAACGCTCACTCGATATCGTATATTAACGTAAGCATGCGCGGTGCTCGAAGGATTACGTAGGTAGGTACATAAAAACTACACTACGATAAAATGTTGCGCCTCTTTCAAAGTCTCTTCATTCAATTAATTCCGTTAACAACATGTAGGTACTAAAACAAATAACTACATCTGAACCACATCCAAGACAACAATGAGAGAGAACACGAGCAGAGCACGAATAAACATTGTAACAATGCACCGGCACCCGTGAAAATTGCTTAATGGCTCACTGGAGTCGTAAAACTATATTTCGTACAGAAGGGTAACAGGACACAGCCCCTCGTTAAAACTCCGACCGTTCAGTAAATCTTACGGGTTTACGATTCTACAAAAATTGGAGCAGTGGTCGCCATCGGTTCGTCTTCGACCATTGTCGGTAAAGTATTCGCGTCTCAGAAGTTTAGTGGTAGTAAAGTTATGTTATTACCATGTTGGGGGATTTTCACTGAGTGTCGGTTTTGTTCCTGCATGTCATTTTGGCAAGTGAGGTTCTGGCGCTGAGCAGGGCTGATTGTTGTTCGTATTTATTTAGCTGTGTAGCAGTCTTTAACCCGCAATATGTGACGTATATGTATGTAAGACCGGGTGGTTCGAAAAAGTGTAATAACTTTTTTATCCATTATCCAATTGAGTTGGGCTTTTGTGTAATTTCCTCATTGTGCGTTAGACCAACCCGAGCTGGCGACGTGGATGCACATCTCGAAGTTTTGGCATCATTCCGGAGCGTGAGACCAGCGTCATGGACTACAGGAGTATTTTAAAGCTTTTATTTAACTTGCAATGTATGTAATTTGTTAAGGTGAAATCTTGCGAGCTAAATTAGAACTACTTCCTGTTATCTTACGGAGTTGAATTTTTACATGTTGGTTCACTTTTGATGACAATTTATTTTTATGATTAGCATGACCTGATTTAGTTCCAGATAAAGGAATTCTTCAACGGTCAACAGCATAGGCACGAAATTTTGTGTATGCATTTTATTATGATAGCCGGTTTTAAATTTTACCATGACATTATTGCTGCACTCAGGGTTGGGTCCTGACTAGGGAAGTCCTTAACGGTTAGCAGCACAGACACGAAATGTTGTCTACGCATTTAATTCTGATAGCCCGTTCTAAGTTTCACCATGACATGGGTACTGCATAAAAGTTTTTTTATGTTTTCTAAATTAATTTATTAATTGTTTTTTGGTTTAAAGATTAAATATTTATTTTAAGTTCCTATCGTCCTAAAAACTGACAAAGGCTGATTTAACTTTTTTTTGTTATGAAAAACATGCCTTGTTAATATTTGACCAAGTGAAAGTAGTATGGAGTATTACTTATTAGTGAAATCTTAGGTTGAATAACGCGGTGCGTAGGACCAGCGTCACCAAAGATTTACGTCACAAGTTCAAAAGATCTTCATACCTGTTATAGGTATGAAGATCTTTTGAACTTTATTCGTTTTATTTATCTATCTGTTTATATCAGGCCAATATAAACACCGAAGCAAAGAGTTTACCGCAGTGTCGAGTCTCTCTGCGTCGACTTTACGAGTCCTAATTGTCATGCTAATTTAACTTTCAGATGGCAAATGGCGATGAACTGAGAGTGGGGTAGTTTGGATTTGGACAGCGAAACCAAAGGGGTCAGCAATTGGCCGACTTCATGGAGAACGAGGGACTCTTTATGATGAACTCCTTTTTCAAGAAGCGCCCCTCCAGGAAATGGACGTGGCTGCACCCCGGCGGTCATAAGCACGAGATAGATTTCATTTTGACGCCCAATAAACATATATTCAATGATGTATCTGTGATCAACAGGGTTAAGACCGGCAGTAATCACCGCATGGTAAGAGGTATATATACTTGTATAGTTTCTTTATAAGATGCCGACCCGTTGAACCATGGAACTTAATGTATTTCTAATAACGATTGTTGATAGTCGCATAGCATAGGTGAGTAAATGAAGATTGTTGTACCTTCTACATACATTTATAACAAAAAAAAATAAAAAACAACTTTCAGGTAAACTTAATTAATTTAAGTAAACAAACACGTAGGCTTAAAAATATGTATAAAATCACAAGTTAAGTGAATGAGGTGGACGTGTGACTTTGACACCATATTTAGTAGATCAAGTTTAGTTATGACATTGAAAGTAAATAATACTACCAAACTGCTTCATTTTTTAATGTCTTAATATTCGGTGACATATGACATGCCAAATGACTATTTGTCTATTTAACAACACAGCTCAATTTATTTTTTACCAGACTGCGCAAAACAAAGGCCCGGTAATGTGTTTATCAGCCGATGTACTCGTATGTATGCTGCTCCTTTGTGGCACTATATAGACCAAACAAGTGGACCGATTTTGATGATTCTTACGTCAATCAATTTGTCTTAATCTTACCAAGTGACAGACATGACAGTAAACAAAATTCATGATGGCGACAACCGGACGCCATAATGTGAGAAATATAAAACTGACAGTCGACGAACTATGTCAAGTGGTGTATCATTGAATAGGTATTTGAAAATCATCTTAGGTTTCTGTTATCATTTTTCTTTTTGAATGACCATTTAGGATCTATAACGATTTAAAGGTAAGTATGTATGTCTGTTCCTTTGTGACACTATATAGACCTAATGCGTGGTCCGATTTTGATGGTTCTTTAATATTTGACACTACGCGTACAAATTTCGCCCTTCATGCCTCTCCCCTTCTCCCCCTTCCCGTCTCCCTCTTCTCTTCCCCTCTACTCTCCCGCTCTACTCTTCCTCTCTCACTTCCCCCTACACCTCGTTACCCCGGCCCTTCTAAAACACTTACCAACAACCCCCTACCCTGCCCTATAAACTCCTCCTCGTTTACTTACTTTTCCAGTGCGCAAGGAACCTCCTCGAGAACAAGATAAACGAAAAAAAACAATCGAAATCAGTCAATCCATTCTCGAGATATCATCAAGTACGTATTTATATTCTAATAATATAATTTTATTCATTTCAGTAAATGTATACTTGCATATGCACACTATCGTTCATTAATGTTCATGTTCTCGTTTTCCAATCTAAGGTTGCCTGGAAGAGATCGCTGCTTAGTGATAAGGCCGCCGATTTTACTATTTTAAGGTCATTATTGATGTGCCATAATTTAAGTTTCTTTAGTGCAATAAAGAGTTATCTATCTATCTACGTTAATTATAAATCATTTATGCAGTAGCCATGTCATGGTAAAACTTAGAACGGTCTAGCACAATTAAATGCGTATACATCATTTCGAATCTGTGCTGTTAACGGTTGAAGAGTTCCCTAGTCAGGAGTCAGCCTTGAGTGCAGATGCCTTATAATGGTAAAACTTAAAACCGGCTATCATAATAAAATGCGTACACAAAATTTCGTATCTGTGCTGTTGACCGTTGAAGAGTTCCTTTAAATAGAGATAACCCTGGATGTCTATTCAGGACATGCATACCATAAAAATGCATTATCATCGCAACTAAAAGGAACTGAACATTGTAAGAGGAAATGGTTCTAATTCAGCTTGCAAGATTTGAACTAAACAAATATACATACGTACATTGCAAGTTAAATAAAAACTTTCGTACAAAATGTAAGAGAAAATGAATTTCATAAGGAAGTTCAATCGAGGAAATTTTCCTTGTTTTTTTGTTGGATGTTTTAATAGTTGTTCTGCTATTCAGGGGTGGAGACAGATTCAACAAATCAAAATTGGAATGTGCTTAACAAAGCCTTCAATTTGATACCCATATTGCAAAATTCGAAGAAAAAATAGTTTTCTCGCATTTGAAAATGAGCCATAAAACATATTTTCAAAAAAAAATGTTAGATGTTACTCGGGAGGATGTAAGAATTCTAATGATTCTCCATACGCTACGTCTAAATCTGTTCAGCAATTTAAAAGTTATGGTGGAATAAATAAACTAACATACATAAAAAACATACATGAATCCTAAAACAATTACACTCCTTTCTTGGGCAGTTGTGTAAAAATTGGTCCAGCCGTTCTTGTGTTGCAAAGTAATAAACTAATCCCACTTTGTTTTATACATTTAGATAACTCGTGCTACAAACGCTTGCGAGTTTTAAGGATCGCCAACGCCATCTAGGTTCATTTTGGGACACTAAAAGCTAAATAAGTATAAGGCGAAATCGATGTAAATAAATTACAATTGAAAAGACTAATAATACGTTTTTATTTACTGTGTTAAATAGAACATAATTATTTAATTTACTTACTGTCTTACTACTAAGTTACTACACATTCTTTATTCTGTAGCGCAACTGTATATAAAAATGTATGTAACTCCTTTTTTGATGCACCGATTTTTAAGAAATCTAGATAAAAACCTCCGCAGGCCTCCAAGCTATACAGGTCAGTCCAGTGGTTTTTGCGTGATGAAGAGACATACAGACAGACAAAAATTCTAAAAGGATATATTTCTCAACTTTTTTTTTTTTTTAAATTCTCTTCTATGTACAGATTTTAATTTGGTTACAGTTTTACTACTTATATGAATAGATAGATTTAAAAACTGCAATATCTTAACGCCGACATATATGAAATACATACTCGTAGCATACTAACTCGGTAAGGAAATACCAAATACCGATCAGTGTATTCAAGCCTGGCCTAATCACGGATTGGAAACTGTTAGGATCCTGATAGTCAGTGAGGTATGAGTTACACTCGGAAGTTCCCGAACACAAGGGTAAAGCCGAACCTCGTGTCTGTGACTAACAGCTCACTGGCTTTGCTGAATTCCACGTTCCAAGCTCACTAATTTAGCTTGCGACTGGCACGCCTTCTGGAACAGGCACTAAATTCTAAAGACACCATATCCTCCTTTGAAACTGCTCACGGTAAACTTTGCGTAAAATATGATCCAAGCAAATATAGCAGCTATTCACCCAAAAATAATAAAACATGAAATCCCTCGTTTGGTTTCCATGCCATTAAAAATACGACAAAACATAACGCGAAACTAGGTTTAATTTTATTCGGGCTCTGCAAGCGCAGCGACCCAATTTAATTCCCGAATAATTTGTATTGCATAGTACTTGTGCCCGCGTCTTTGCCCGCGTGGTCATTTCTGTGGGTCTAAAGTAACCTATGTGTTATTCCAGGAACAAAAGTGTCTATAAAGTACAAAATTCGAAATTTCTTTTAGTCGTCATATAGTTTTTTATCGATTGCTCTGCTTCTACTTCATCGAATTGAGATACCAAGTACGTTAACTTAGATTATTGTACAGAAGTCTTCTAGACCATTTGTTAAATTATTTTCTTTGTGCAGACTGCTTTAATATAAGTGTAGATGTAAAATAAAAGCTTATAGAACGGAATAGATAGCCAGTTGTGTATCGAAGACAATGCTCGCGTAGAAATGCTCGTGACAAAACGGCTCTAGATAGAAACCTCTCGTCTGTTACAATACGCTTTGTGTCACTCCAATCGCAAAGGATATTCCAATGTATTGAACTCTGGAGAATTTCACTCACATTGAACCATTCAACGGAATCTCACGGAAATTCCTTTCGAAATTTTTACATAATCCAACTTGGTTGGAGAACGCCCATTGTTTAGAAAAATATGCGGAAATTCTACACAGACCCTCTGTGAAATTTCACGGTAAACTGGCCGCCCTAAAGTCCTATTATATACTCTTATTCGGAAAGTAGCGTGAGTGTATAATGTAATGGAGACAACTGAAGGCAACTCCTTATTTTCCGTGTATGTTTTCTCAACGTTTGCTCATTATATTTGTCACTAGTCATGTCTTATCCCTATTTAACTGGCACTAGATGACAATATGCTCTTAAGCGTGTGCCATAAGCCTGGCAATGTTCCCGCGAAGTGGCTGGATGTTTACAAGCACCTTCGACGAGCAAACGTGTCCCAGACGGAGGTTTGTTTAATTAAGATAACTTTCCCACTCGCATTAATGCGCATTTACTCGGCGAATGTCGGCCACAATTAAAGCGGGGAAACTTTGGGCGATGAAACAAATTCAGAGAAGCTCCCGTTGCTGACTGTACAAGTTGTGGACACCGGCTTAGCGAGAGGTGAGTTCTCATCTGCATTTCATACCTGGATTTCCGTCGCGTTGTGGAATTTCTGAAAAGTTGGATTTATATAATAGGTGTAATGTCTTTTTGTACACGGAACATTTTCAGGACATGATAAATAAACACACTTTAAAATTTAGTTTAAAAGTAGGTTTTTATTTAAGTTATCTTCTTCAATTAACCAAATGTTTAGTATCGATCACCTCTCAGGACAAACGTTACCTACTATTAGCAGTAGGTACTTACTTATTTAGTTTTTTATGCTAACTTAGATAAGATACATATAATTTAAAGTAGAAAATAGCCTAACAATAGGTACGTAAATTAACATATTTATCTAAGAAGCCCTGAAGCCTTAACATTAAGTTTCAACGCCAACGAGGCATTTGTGGCGACCACACACTACGGTTGTAGTCATACACTTGCCACTTGTGGCTACTTGTTCCTTAAGAGAGTGGTTTGTGGTATCCTTATGAATATAGCATTGAAAGTCAGAAATGGGGAGTTAGTAGTGTTTTGGTTTAAGGTTTTATGAGAATCGGGAGAAGATAACCGAGGTTTGGGAAAAGGGTCGATTTTTTTAAAATAGACCAGAATAAACATAATGTCGGTGGAAAAGAAAAAATACAGTACGCGAATCTGCGCGTAATTCAGTTTTTTAATATTGAATGTACTGATTTGAAACCTGGAATCGATAACTGCAAAGTAATTTTAAGACCATACCGGATTCACAGAATACTAACCGGAAAGTAGCCATATAACATTGAATTTTAAGACACGCGAACTAGAATGGCCTGGTTGGGCATTGTCATCAACAGCCTGTATTTTCATTGCTGGACATACACGCTACTGAGCCCGATCGGTACATGCAAGCTACTTTGCGCAGGTCTTTGCTCTAACTGTCCGGAGGGGGCGGAGGGCGTCCCACCCTATACATATTTGTCTTCACTCAAGAACTCGCCTACCACATCAGTTTATCGGTTCTTCGACATATATATATATGTGGCAAGGGTCCATATTGGGTCTCATAATATTACTTTATGTTATATTTCTAAGTGCCATAACTTTTTATGTCATACAAATTTACCTACGCATAGAAATGATATCGAATAGCATGCCTTGGCATATTTTTTTCTCCCATTACTAGTTTTAGCATAACGACCCATAGCCCTTAAATTGACCACCATATATTTTGAACTCATAACGATATCTAAGCATAACATTTTATCAGTATACCTATATTTTTTACCATGTAATTAATTTTAAATAGGCTCCACTCACACTCGTTCTTTACTTCGCTTAGGAAGTCCCCGGCTCGCTTCGCTCGCCACCTCCCCCCTCGCTACGTTCAGGCCTCGTGCGCTCGTTTCTTTCAGTAATTGGATCCGCGCTTTGGATTTCAAACGTGGTTAGGGCAGAGTCGGACCACGTGGATGTCGGTGTGTTCTGATTTCTGGTGCACTGCTCGCCTGCAAAGACTTCCACTTCACGCCCTTTGCTCACTACGCTCCAGCTTAGAAGGCTTGAGCCAGTGAATTTCGTTCTATATAGCAGTGTGCAAAATAATGTTTTGGTTTATTTAAGTAATATATATTCAAAATAATGTTTAAGACTTCACCTAAGTATTCATATTGTACATAAAGAGTATTAGATGATTCAATTATTATGACTTCCACATCATCATCATCATCATCAACATCATCAACAACAGCCCGTGCTCGTCCACTGCTTGATATAGGCCTCTCCCAATGAACGCCACAGAGCCCGATCTTCGGCTCCTCTCATTCAGTCTCTGCCGGCCGCTTTTCGCAGGTCGTCACTCCACCTGGCCGGTGGGCGTCCTTAAACTACGTTTGCAAAGACGCGGTCTCCACTCGAGTACACGTCTACCCCCGCGGTTGTCCGTCCTTCGAGAAATGTGACCAGCCCATTGCCACTTCAGCTTGCTTATCCTTTGAGCTATGTCGGTGACTTTGGTTCTCTGGCGGATAATCACATGTATGGTAAAAAATATTAGAGCAATTAATAATTATGACCGTGAAACCAATAAGCTAAAAATAACTACGGCAATGTATGATTATAAGGATTTAAAAAAAAAAAAAAAAAAAACAATTCGCTGGGGAATAAAGGTCCTCGAATGGCGGCCACGAACAAGCAAGCGAAGTGTGGGCAGACGCCATTATAGCCGTCACAGGAAGTCGGTGGATGGAGGTGGCACGAGATCGCTCGTCATGGCGTTCTTTGGGGGAGGCCTATGTTCAGCAGTGGACTTCTAAGGACTGACATGATGATGATTATGTAACTATATGCCGAACATTTTCAGAAATTATGCAAACCAGTGGGCACCCATGTGGTGGGCCCACCAAAGTGGGAATAAATGTTTTCCCCTAAAACAAAAGTAAGTGGCAATGGGCTGTGTCTGTAACGTTCGTTCTCAGCCTTATGATCCCGGTATCGTTGGATTTTAAGTCAAACTAGTAAACTGCTAGACTGCCATCGCTTTGTGCTAGGACCTACCACTATCATTTAAACATCGATTATTTAATTAAATGAGAATCAGCATTTTACCATAAATACAAAAACTCGATCTATGGTACAATACAACAGCGCTTGTTATCCTTTATGATTTCAAATTACATTCTAACTCCATACTCTACTCATCAATCATTATCAATAAAGGGCACAGAACAACATCAAACGGAAAGTAATTTTAGATGAGGGTAGTTCCATCGCGAGCACTTTGCAGGAGTTCTTTGTGAAGAACCGCGTAACAATAGCACTTCGTTCAAACATTATATTCTCACACACCTTTGTTGTTTCGTATAGACTGAACTACAATTGCTTGCTATTCATGATTCGTACGTTATTCTAAGTATTTTCACACCCTTCCAAACTATTGTTTTTGGTTTACAGTCAACATTTACCTGGTGCATGATGACTGCGTGTCTGGAAAGGAAAGCTTCCTACTCCTGACCGAACATTACTCTGAACTACACAGGCTTTTTCTACTTACCCATAAGCATGCACTCGCAAACTGACGGCCACCTGAAGCTTTTAACTTTTGTAGCATTTGACCAACCCAGTATTTGACAAGTCTCTGCGAACCTTGCAGAGCTTTAGGAGTATCTGTCGTATACCAAACTTTATTTTTATTTTTGCGCTGGAGAACCAGTTAAGTTCTAGGCTAGGCCAACAGGTGAGATAAGGTCAAACAGTAGCCTTTCAGAGAATCCATTCCTATCGTAAAAATATTCCTTCATACATCGTTAACCTAAATAGCAAATTTCATAACCTGACATCAAATACGTAGCACTCGGAAATTTAAGATTATTTTTGGCAAAACACATCCTTGTATTTAGGGTTCCGTACCTCAAAAATAAAAAGGAACCTTATAGGATCACTTCGTTGTCCGACTGTCTGTCTGTCTGTATGTCTGCCTGTCTGTCTGTATGACTGTCAAACCCATTTTTCTTATGAATATGTAGAGGTATTAAGTTGAAGTTAATATCAAATCCTTCCTTGGATCTGTAAAAAAAACAAAGTCAACGCAATCAAAAGATACTGTTTATGCCGCATATTTTGAGACGCGAAAGGGAATCAAAACCTATAGGGTACTTCCCGTTGATCGAAAATAATGAAATTTGGCAAGAATCAATGTCTTATAGCGCAAGTAAACCGAAAAATCTTAGCGAATGCTGTCTTAGCATTAAGTCCTCCTCTGTACACTGTTTTTGTGCATAAAGTATTAAATAATAATAATAATAAAAATCCGATAATCGAAAATTTGTATTTACTTACAGTGCGGCCAGCACTACCTCACACGACAATCAAACATACCTGTCTGCTAAATTTCAGATTAACCAGGTAGTGTTCGAGATTTCGTGAGTGTCAGTATTTCCCTTTGGCCCGACTACGGCGAAGCAAGGAAAGAGTAATGAGTTTAACAGTCTATTTAAGAGCGCGCCATAACAGCGCTTCGAGTTGGACTTCATGTATCCCTTCCCCCCTCACGTCTCTACATTATTACGCGCGGCACCAGCACTACAAATTTATTCTGTGACTACAATGCGATCGAGTGCGAGTGTTCAAGTTACGCGGCAACGCGTTTTAACTTAGCCGGTTTATACTCAGTTCAGCACACTGCACTAAAATCACAGAAGAAATAATAGAACTAACTAATATGTGCATGTATTGACATATACCTATACCAATCTACATGAAATAGTTGTACTTACCTAGGTTATGTTGCAAATAAAATGCTATGGACACCTTATGAATTTTTCAACTAATTATCTACCAATCAAGATTAGGTGCAGGTAAATCTGTGTTACAAATAAAATACTGTATGTAGGCAGGGATATATTCAATATTTAATCTTTTATACATCTATGCAAGTAAATAAAAATGAAGTGTCTATTTGTAAATGTCAAAATAACAGGTTTTACTAAATGTCTATGAAAGTATAATGGTACTAATAACAAACACGGAACTAATAAAAAAAAACTTTGTCTGTTTGTTCCGACTAATCTCCAAATGGCTGGACTAATTTTGATGGGACTTTCATTGGCATATAGCTGATGTTATAAGGAGGCTACTTATATTTCGAACAAGAATTAGGGTTCCTCGCAAAACAAATAAAAACATGAATTTAAACCACACGGGAAACGCCGCGGGCACACCTAGTACAACTGTGTTTTTTAATTTGATAGGAAAATCTATAGGTACATAAGTAATATATAACTACGCCCAATAATCTAGAAACTACGTTTCCTGTTTATCTGTCTGAATAAATCGTCAAGAGCGTGTCGCGCACGAATTATTTTGGGTTCCGATCTCATAATATCATGACCACTTGCCTGTCTTTCTGATTGTCTGAATAAATTGTCAAGTACGTGTCGCGCACGAATAATTCAGGGATCCGATCTCATATCATGTCCACTTGCGTGTCCGTTTGTTTGTGTGAATAAATCGTCAAGTGCGTGTCACGAACGAACAATTTAGGGTTCCCATCTCATATAATATCTATTTGCCTGTTTATTTGAATAAATTGCCAAGTGTGTGTCAGAGCACGAAAAGCGTAGGGTTCCGATTTAATATATTGTCTATCGCCTATTTATCTATCCGTCTGTTTGATTCTCTGTCTGTCTAAATTTTAGTTGTAATCACACTAATATTATAAATCAGAGATCCATTTACTGTTGTAAACAGGCCAATCAGTAAATGAATTATCTCTTATCGAGCGGAAAAATTCGTTTGCGCGATGCAGAACTCCATAAATAAGAAATAACAGTCCATAAAAACGTCATAAAGTGCATAAAAACCGATCAGCACCATCTATTTTACTATGTTTGTTTGTTTGTTACGCTTTCACGTCTTTACTCAACCAATTATCATGGAATTTTGCACACATAATGTCAGGGATGCAGAAAAGGACAGGGTACTTTTCATCCCGAATAAGGCTAAATAATAATAAAAGAGAATCAAAATTGTTAATTTGGTATAGGAATTATAACCTCGATTTCAAAGTGACAGATAGATTGAACCCTGGCGAAGAACATAGGATGCTTTTTTAACTAACTTTAAAAAAATGAGATTGCTGTGTTTGTATGTAATATTGATGGAAATGCATAATATTCACTTATGGATGTTTATTATGTTGACAAATTGTAATTAAATACAGAAAAATTTAACAGACGACAGACAAAACTTTTTTATATCTGTTAGAGTTGTTATTAAAATAAAACAAAAATGTAGTTGGTAGATATTCAGTTTATTTTTTTAAGGAAATTTTAATATGACTCTAAATAAGTCTACTTTGGCTTTTTTCCAATTAAACGAAAAAAAACTACTTTCAAAAAATCTTAAAAACGTCAAGTTACGACAAATCAGTTCAATCAGTCAATGTGGCAAGTTGTCATAAAAACTGTAGTAACCTGCAGGTATTACACTATTCATAATCTGCCTATAAGATGTGTCCACTGCTGGACATGGTCTCCAGTTGAGAACTCTTCTACCCCAACGGTTATCGGTTCTTCGGGAAATGTGACCAGACCACTGCCACATCACCTTGCTTATCCTTAGAGCTATGTCGGTCACTTTGATTACTCGCTGAGTGAGCTTAAATTTTGTGGACTAGTTTGATCGTGAGTGTCCATGCTTTGGCTTCTATGGCCATGACTTCAATGCACGTCTAGGCATGAGGAATGGTGATGAACAGAGTGGGTCAGTTTGGATTTGGACAGCGGAACCACAGGGTCAGCGATTGGCCGATTTCATGGAGAAGGAGGGATTCTTTATGATGAACTCCTTTTTCAAGAAGCGCCCGTCCAGGAAATGGACGTGGCTGCACCCAGGCAGTCGTAAACAAGAGATAGATTTAATTTTGACGATCAATAGGCATATATTCAATAAAAAGGGTTATACCGGCAGTGATCACCGCATGGTAAGAGGCACATTGAATATCGACGTAAAGCTAAAAAGGTCTCGTTTGATGAGATCTACTCTTCGCCCATGTCCTGTTTAAATCAAAAACTCCAAGTTTTCTTTTGGAACTCCAAAATCGTTTCCAAATCCTTATCGAATGCGACACAGTGGATGAAGTAAAGTATATTGAAACAACGGGCTGGTGGAAATAATTCACGCGATCAGGTCGGAGTTCTTTAGGACCAAAAATAGAACACAGAAACTTTCTGAGCGTATTCTCAAACTTATGGCAGAACGAGGCGAGATGAGGCTGCAGTCATCAGTCGATATGTCGAGTTACAGCTTGCTTAATAAACAGATCTCCAAGTCGATGCGACACGATTTGCGTTCCTTTAATAACTAGAGCTCCAAAGTGTTCGCAGGAGATCTGTCTATTGGGAAAATAGTAGATCTCTCTAGAAGAGTATAGCGTTTGTGGACTACGAGAAAGCCTTTGATTCAGTCGAGACCTAGGCAGTGCTACAGTGATTACAGTGGTGCCAGATTGACTACCAGTAAATCGAAGTGTTAAAGTGTTTGTTCAGCAAGGCCACGATAACTATCCGACTTCATGATCGGAGCACAAATTCTACCTAGTTGCAAAATGGTGTGAGACAAGCAGAAGTTATTTCTCCGAAACTGTTCACCTCTGCACTGGAAGATATATTCAAGCTTCTGAACTGGGACGGATATGGAGTTAACATCAATGGCGAATACATCACTCAACTTCGATTTGCTGACGATATAGTCATCATGACAGAAACCATGCAAGACCTAAGCACAATGCTCAGTAACCTAAATATTGTTTCCCAACAGGTGGGTCTTAAAGCGCATTTTAAGACCCACCTGTTGGGAAACAATATTATCGAAGCTGTTGATCACTATATCTACTTAGGTCAGATGATCCAACTGGGTAGATTCAACTTCGACAACGAGGTCAACCGACGAATCCAACTCGGATGGGCAGCGTTTGGGTAATTATTCGCCATATCTTCTTGTCACATATACCGTAGAGCCTCAAGATGAAAGTTTAAATCAGTGCGTGTTGCCAGTGATGACATACGGCACTGAGACGTGGTCGCTAACACAACACAACACACAACACAAGCACAACAAGCTCTCATACACAAGCTCAAAGTCGCACAGCATGCAATGGAGATAGCTATGCTCGGTGTTTCACTACGTGATAGAATCCGAAACTAGGAAATCCGTAAAAGAACCAAGGTTACCGACATAGCTCTCAGAGTTTGCAAGTTGAAGTGGCAGTAAGCAGGCCATATAGTTTGCAAAACTGACAACCACTGGGGAATAAAGGTTCTCAAATGGCGACCACGACCAAGCAAGCGAAGTGTTGGGAGACCCTCCACACGATGGACCAACGACACTGTAGCCATCGCAGGAAGTCGGTGGATGGAGATGGCACAAGATCGCTCGTCATGGTGCTCTTTGGGGGAGGTCTATGTTCAGCCGTGGACTTCTATAGGCTAAGATTATGATGATGATGATGAGGCCATGACTGGTAGGTTGCACTGTCGGAAGACTTTTGTCTTCAGGCACTGTGTTATGGACGACGAGAAAACATGACGAAGCTTGCCGAATGCTGCCCAACCGAGCTGAATTCTTCTGTTAGCTTCCTTCTCAAGGTTGTTCTTACCTAATTGCAATAATTGCCTAATTTAAATATATTGTTGGACCACTTCAAGAGGTACACCATTGACTGCAATCGGTACCGGGTCAACAAGATCGATAAATATGATCTTGGTCTGTGTCTTGGTATAGCATTAAAATTTGCTAATAAACCTAATCTGTTTTCTCCTATTAATTCCATACTTACTATATCACAACCAAAGGCTTTCGAGTGGTCAGGCATAGTTTTTAATTCCTAGATAGACTTCGGAACCCTAAAATATATATTGTCATAGAACAGAATAAATAATTGTAGGTAGGTAATTCATCCGACATAAACTTGATAAAATTGTAATAATTCCTAGGTTGATTACGAAACTCAAAATTTTATATAGGTATTTCAGCGTGTTGACAATAAATTCCAGTAGCAACGAGTTCTAAGCCATCATCTCCGCACTCTGTTCTGAAGACAAGGTCAGCGACTCCGCCACCGCCGTCGATGTCTAGTTCCTGCTATCCACTCCACTTCCAGCTCCTCGAGTGCTTGAGCAAGCTCGTTCGTCGTCACATTCACAAGCTCAATGAGTTCTGGTTTTCTGCAAATATTTAGGTAGTCGTATTTAGTAGGTACACATTACATTACACATATGTTTTTTTTTGGGTGACATTAGGTAAGAAACTCAAATTGTATTTTATGTAATTAGATAATTTAGTGGGTAGGAAAAACTCCTTTTGACCTTTGTCTCATTTTACGGGCTTTCTCCTTTAAATTATTCTTTTGCAGGCATATTTCTTGTTTTTGGCATCTTATCTGCACTAAACTGAAAAACAAATCTAATATTTATTCTGTGCTACTACAATAAGTGTAAGAAGTTTTAGAGCGCAGGCCGGCAACGAAACACAGGTCCGCTTTGCACAAATGCCACAGACAGACTGATTGAACAATTTGAAAGTAACAGTCAAAGAGTATATAAATACTACGTAAGAGTAACAGTGTCCAATGATTCCGCATGCGAAAACGGGACAGAGTGTGAGAGCGCGCGCGTATTTGTAAAGGTCGTAAGCGCCAAATCAAATAATTGATTCTTACAAGAACACTACAAAATAAATCAAAAAACTAGTTTACAGAACTGAAGAAGTAGTTATTATCTACGTATCAAATTCAAGATCATCTTGAAATATTATAGCGTTCCTGAGATCTACATCAAAAGGTGTGCGAAACAGAGATTTTCCATATTTTTTTTATCGAGAGTATTATTTACAATCGTGTTTTTACGTTTATGGAACCAAAGAAAAAATGACAAAATTTCATATTTTTGTGATTTTTATTTCTTAACTCCCGTAGATATCGAGTTCTTTTTGGTAAGCAAAATCACATAATACGGCTTCTTAAGGCCGAGATATCTGTGAATTGGCCTCAATTTAGGGACATTAAAACCTTTTTTCTCCGTAATCTTTATATAAAAAACTTCAAATAAAATATATGTTAATTAATATCATACAGAGCAGCTCCTCTTCAGCTTAATAAATCGAAAATACAATTTTAAATATCAATAATAAATACGCAAAGTACCCTCTGTTTTTGTAGTTATTACCGTTTTTCTTCTAAACTAACAATCACATTTATTTTTAATTTCCTTTAGCATATTCAATAATGAAACGCTGAGGGAACCTTGGAATTAGTTTTGCAAATATCTTTCCTAATTATTTTTAACAATTTTTTTACGTAATCTATACTTGCTAATCGCATGGGCAACCCCTCTGTCGCCCAGTAAATCAGTGCGGGACGAGACGTTGTGCTGAACGGACCTGCGACACTTTTCTCCGCAAAAGGCACCTATTATTAATATGTGGCTTGTCTTGCGCATATCTAATTTGGAAATCGTATATTATGTAAATTTTTAGTTGTAGACGGGATTATTTGAGTGTGTAAATATAATAATAATGATATTTTTTTTAGTTTTTTGTAATAAGGCTGTACAGAATAGTGTAGTCTTTTATTATAGTTATTAATTTACCTATTTGTATTATAGTCATGATGACGATGATGATATTATAGTAATTATTATAGTCAATTACAGTCAGATTATAGTAACTATTATTTAATTAAGTATCAAATAATGTTTATCAATTTTCTAAATAAATAGTACTGATTCCTTATATATTATTTTTATTATTATAGTTAATTTTATTATACTCACATAATAGTAATTATTATTTAATTAAATTATTTAATTCTATGCGTGAGTTCATGTTTTTTTTTTTTTTTCAATAACTAGTTTTTGGTTTCTGTATGATATGGTAACAATTCTACTGTCCCAATCAGGGCTTGATATTGGTACGAACAATACTAGTATCATAGCGGTAAATACCGGTATTTTCCATTTCGGTACTTGAATATCGATACCTAAGAACCGGTATTTTCCCCTCAAGGTACCGGTAGATAATTCAGGTTCTTATGCTAGAATGCCACCATACACTCGTGCTAACGCAGCGGATGTCTACGGTTTGCGATGTTGTGCCTTCACACGAACTATTTGAGTCACACAGTGTTCTATCACAGTGATAAAACTAATAATACATCACGATTCACGGGATTTCAGCCTCAGATTTGACAATCACCACCACAAGCACTTTTTGTTTTGAATGATGAGACGAAAATACAAATCATGTATATGATAATGATTAGGGAGTAGGGACTTTGTATTATTCATCTGAAACCTCATTGTTCATTATCAGTGCTAAAATTCTAAAGTTAACCGTAGGTACTGTTTTTTTGAATACTCTACTCATCTTTCTTAAGATCTAAAATTAAGTCGATATTTTGCTTTCAAATCAGTTAAGATTCTAAATTGTTTTGAAACCAAATATTGTAAGTAGGTATTCCAATGTTTGGTGTGTTTTACGGTCGGATAATAATAATAATTCATAATTTTTTTAAATGATGTTCCTTGTCACTCTGAACTCCAGACTTTTGAAACATCAGAGATTGTAATTTATTGTATTTTGATGAAACATTATTTACTAAAAAACGAGCACTAATAGAGTAAATCGGAGACATGTATTTTTTATTGGAAACATAATTATTATTTTATACAAAAAATTGATTTAATTAAAAAAAAAGACCGGTTTTCTCACACTTGTATTGAAAAACTTCGTATAATGCGTGTGCGTAACAGATTATTACAAACTAATTGACGGAAGGCAAGTCAGCTTGTGCTTACCAACGATTATTAATGTTTTATTTACCCCGATGCAATAATCATCATCATCATCATCATCATCATCATCATCATCAGTAGGCACAGATATAAACTGATATAACTGATATAACTCTTGTTTGCATTAGAAGAGGCCTAGCTCTAGCTATAGCTACTGAGCTCAGTCTTCAGTTCTCCTCATCCACTTTCTTCCAGCCACTTTTCGCAACTCGTCAGTCCACCTGACCACAAGGCGTCCTACACTACGTTTGCCAAATGTGACCAGGCCACTGCCACTTTAGCTTGCTTACCCTTAGATCTATGTCAGTTACCTTGGTTCTCCGTCGAATATCTTCATAACGAATCTTGTCCAGAGAATCTCCAAGCATAGCTGTCTCTATAGCTCCATAGATCGACCTTGAATTTTTAGACTAGTTTGACCGTGAGTGTCCACGTTTCGGCTCCGTAGGTTATGACTCGTAGGAGGCACTTATTAAAGACTTTTGTCTTCAGGCACTGTAGTATGGACGACGAGAAGACTTGACGGAGCTTGCCGCAAGCTGCCCAACCTGGCTGAGTTTTTCTGTTGGATTCCTTCTCAAAGTTGTTTTTTTGGGAAATTATTGCAAATACCTTGGTAAACATATCTTGATAAACATATTGTCAATAGATACACCACTTGACTGCAATCGGTTTCGGGTCAACAAGATAGGATAAACATGATCTTGGTCTTGTCTGTGTTCATTCCAAGACCGATGCGTCGAGAAGCGTCTACTGGGTTGGACAGCATACTTTGCCAGTCTTGCAGCGACTCCACCATTAGAACGATATCATCGGCAAATTGTAAGTGTGAGATATTCTCCCAATTGATATTAATAAGATATGTTTAAGATGCTGGATTGAAAAGGAATGGGCATTCCATTCCAATCCAGCATCTTAAACATATCTTCCAGGGCATTAGTGAACAGTTTTAGGGACATAACATCCCCCTGTCTCACACCCCTGTCAGTTGGATATGCTTAGACTGCTGGTTTTGCACTTGAACCCTCATAGTTTCGGCGTCATACAGCATTTCGATGTATCTTTGCAGCGGTGTCAATCCACTTGACACCGCTGCAAAGAATCCAGAACCACCCAGGTTTCAATGGAGTCAAAGGCCTTCTCATAAGCCACAAAAGCAAGACACAGGGGCTGGTTATACTCTTCAGACTTCTGTATAACCTGCCTTCCTGAGTGTATGTGGTCTATGGTGCTAAATCCTCCGCGAAACCCGTCCTATTCAGGAGACTGGATCAAGTCTTCTAGAGAGACGATTTGAGATGTCCCTCGGAAACAACTTATAGACGTAGCTCAAGAGTGAAGCAGGTCATTAGTTCTTTAAAAGAGTTTTATACCCTGTTTTAAAGAATAGTACTACCAAACTCCTGCTCCACACTTCTGGAGTTCTCCCACTGTTAAGAACGATGCTAAATAACTCCAGAAGCTACGCTAGCCCAAAGTACGGATTTCCGCCCTGCTTTTAAAAGCTCCTAAGTTATACCATCCTCACCGTGGGGGCCTTTCGATTCTTAAGTTGTTTGAGCGCCATCTCAATCTCGTCTAAGCTGACGTTGGGCAGTTTGTCAGTGTAGTGGCGGGTCAGTATTGCGATGCAATAATATAGATAGATAGATAGAAACGCTTTATTGCACACCAAATAAATCATACCCAAGAATAAACATTTAACTTAAATAGAGTACAATGGGCGGTCTTATCGCTTAAAGCGATTTCTTCCAGACAACCGTTGAATGGAGAGGAATACATTTAATTGTCATGGACGGTGACGCTCAATAATAAACAGAAATAAATAAATCTAAAAGGTACATGAACTTAAACAACTAATCTAGTTCTAACTTAAACAACAATTACAGATATACAAATATATCAAAATACAATACATACACACATTTACATAGAGTTAATATAATACAAACAAAGAAAATGAACACAATAACTTAATTTATTCCAATTTGCGATAAGTAAAATATTTTTAACCGTTCCTTAAAGACGTTTAATGATGGAGACTGACGTATCAGGACTGGTAGAGTGTTCCATAATTTAACAGCTTGTATAGCAAACGATGCATCATAGAATGTTGTAACGTGCAAGGGTATTTTCAACTGTAGATGTAAATGTATTTTAAAAATGTCTGGCCATAAGTTGGAGAGATGTATTGATATGATTTTTTGTTGTTGGCAATGATATTGCCTATCATGTGCTACAACAAAAATCTCAGCAATTTGTGTCTAGAAATTTTGAAAAAATATTTTTTTCTCAGTTTTATAATTTTACTTATTATTGCATCGGGATAGAATATTGAGGACTGTTGCTACATTCACGGAAATGAGCCATCAAAATATTCTTCGAGAACGACTTATTTTTTAATGTTTTCTTTCTTTCACGATTTAAAATTATCGTACTATAGCGAGAGAAAAAAAAACGATTTGCGCCTTATTAAAAATTACGGGTGATGTTAATATTGAATTCATTACTTATTTCAACCTGTGAAGTACCTACTTACTGCTTTATTATAAGTATATAAACCTTCTTGCAAGTAAAGTTGGTTGGACATGCAGAAATTAAAAAAACTGTAAATAAATCGCACTAGCAAGGTAAGAGAAAGTTTCAAGACCACAAAGCCTTAACAGTACACATTTCAAGCAACTTTATTGAAAATTTACTTTTTCATATTTACTGGAAATGCAAAAAGAAAATTTCGTGGACTTAAGGAATCGCGTGTTACATGGGGCGAGACACTTGCGCTGTGCGCCTCTTTACTGGCATCATTCGCCTACTGTACTCCTTCGCTCACACTTATGAAAAGTAGGTACTACGGGATCCGGTTTTAGGACCTATATAATATACCACTTTATTAAGTAATACCTATATGTTAGTTAAAATACCAACACAGTACCGGTACCGTCTCAAAGTCAGTGGAACCGGTTTAAAAAATAGCGGTATTTCAAGCCCTGATTCCAAGTTGACTAAAATAATTTATATCCAAGTCCATAAGTCTCAGGAATAGTGGAATGTAATAGTAATAGATATAGTAAAAACTTATTGAGTCAATTACAATGCCAGTAATGTAAGAGAATGCGTGTTTTATAGGTGTTTAGGTATAGGTATGTACGAAAGCACATACCTATACCTAAACACATTCATATAAAATAATATTGTTAATATTGTAAACATAATAATTAGGTAGGTACTATTCGATAGAGTATGCTATCTAAAAAAGCTGTGGTAGAGGGCGCGCGGCTGGCGTAACTTTTGTCAGGGGGCGCGGGGCCTGTGCGGGGCATTTTCATCGGTAACGCCCAATCGAGCAAGGTCAACGGCGTATATCCCCACCTTAAGTATGTACGTATGTATTTATGTATGTGGGTATGTGGATGTTCCTCCATAGCGTCGCCCCTATTAGTCCGATTTTGACAAATAAGTTGTGATTGGATTCGTCTTAAGAGCCATTTCACGTTTTCGCGCGATAATCTTATATTTCAAGCGCTTAATTTACCATCTTAGAAACGACTTTTACAATATTAAAAAATTGTTTAAAATAGAACAATCTATTGCATTGATATTCAATGTTCCACATTTACAAATACTACTTTATTTATTTTGTAGTGGACAATCTGTCGCACCTAGTTTTACGAAAATTAAAACAAACAGTCAACTTCAGACTCCTAAATCTTTTATAAAAATTCATCAAAATGACTGGTAAAAAAAACCTATACATCAGGCATATACATCTGTAGGTAGATAATGTACTAGAATATAGTTTTTTCATCACAGTATCGTTAAAAAAAAAAAAAAAACCGCTAATTACCCCGAATTATACCGGCAGTTTGCCACGTTTTTTTGCTTCAAATAAAGCGTAATTTCAAACAAAATACTATATTAAAATAAAGTATGTTCTTAAGTGAATCTGATTCTTATTTTTTATTGAAATTCCCTCTGTTTGATAAGACATAAAAAAATACTTAGCATTATTCTAAATTTACTATAAATTACGATGTACAGGCGCGCGCCGACCCGCCCTCCGTAGACGTCCCCGCGATGTCCTGGACGATCCGGACAACGCCATCGCAGTCAAAGTACTGGCAGCGATGGCCTCGTCCAATTCGACCACCTCTGGCAACCCGCCAGGGGGTATCAACACACTTAGACACAGACACCGACCTCGCCGGCGAGGTCGAAGGTCCCATAACACATAGTCAGATATTATTCGCTTTCGAGTTTCTTGCCGATTCTTCTCGAAGGTGTATTACGAATCGGCGGTCAGTTATAATAATCAATGAAAGGGCACCTAGCCATTGTTCAGGGCCCCCTCGATCACTACTTAACGGTAGCGATCCAGGGGTGTTTAGTTCGTTACCCCCGTAATCAGACGGCCGTCCAAGCCGAGGGCCGTACCCCCTGGGTACCCTCGTGCGGGTCGTCTAAATTTTAACTTTGGCGTGCGCCTTCTGCGTCACGCATTGCGGCGGAGTGCTTGTAAGCGCCCGCCCCACCGTCCGGTTCAAGCTGTAGAGGCCAATAAGGCCAACAGCATTAGTCATTCCTAAAAAAAAAAAAAAAAAAAGCGCGCCGATCAGTACGGCGCGAGCGCTTACCTGTGTCAGTTTTGCTGCGCCCCGATTTTCCGTACGCGAGACGCATAAACGCAAGTTTATAGTACGACCACAACGTTTTGATCGCGTGAGTATTTTTTAAGTGTTTATTTTTGTTAAGTAATATTAGTATTGATGTATTGTATATAACAATAACAACATATTTTTGTATTTTTAGTATTAGCAATGGGACGAAAAAATGCCATTTATCACTGTGTTAAAAAAAGGAAACGTCATAATTATGCAGCCATACAGAAAGCAACAGAAGCGAGGTAAGAATTTATTTTTAAAAAAAGATTCTCAAGTTCACCTATTTTTATCTATAATATAATCAAAAACGGGTAATATTTAGTTCAGGTATTATGTTCTGTTTGGATATCAGAAATTCTAAGTGTCTGAACTCATGTTTTTATGTATGTATTATTGTCCACTTCCTCAAAACTAAAAGTAGGAAAACGAAAGTTTCATAAAAATTGGATCAGTATTTTAAAATAATATATCGATCATAAACTGAGTAAGAGCGTTACGCGGCATGCTAATTTTATGATTTTAACTTAGCTAATGTTATGATTTTTACGTGATTATTTGGATCTTTCAAACTAGCACTTAGATTTTGATGGGATAAAGTGTCGTAAAATTATTATAAATAATTTTTGTTAGTAAATTAATATTTGGTACTTTTTAGTTTATACAGGCTATTTTTTTGTTTTAATATCTAATTTTGCAATATATACATAGTTGTAGTTAAAAATATAAACATAACAGATATTTTATTGTATTTTAGAATGAGAAATAGCATTAATACTGAGGCTGTTTTGGGTACATGTTCAAAGGAATCCAATTCGATAATGGAAATTGTAAGTTTTATTTATTAATTTAGTTCTGATAACAATATATTAACATATATTGAATAATATTATACATCCAAGATGGCCGCCGCAACAAAAAGTCGGATTATGATTTCTTTTACAAACCCCTTGATATGGGTATCGAATGAAAGGGCTTTACTTGTAGAATACAGTATAATAATATTTCTTTCTTTCATTTAACAGGACAAAGAATTTCTTGAAGAAGAAACTGAATCTGACATACCAAAGGAAGTTTCT
Source organism: Alsophila aescularia (assembly GCA_946251855.1). Lineage (NCBI taxonomy): Eukaryota > Metazoa > Arthropoda > Insecta > Lepidoptera > Geometridae > Alsophila > Alsophila aescularia. The sequence continues at coordinate 20,496,186 of OX276373.1, read as the reverse complement.
CAACCAATTGTAAATATTTTTTTATATTTTTTAAATTTCCACATTTTTTTAAGTATCTACTAAATATTCATAATATTATTATTTTTGTTTTAGGAGGATTACCTAGTAGAAGGTAGGCGAATAATTGATTTCGAATATTTTTGGAGTCAGTTGGTGGCTATAAGTGAGCACAGTGAGAATTTTGGCTGCAAATTAAATCTTAAAAAAGAAAAAGAAAAAAAGTAGGTCTTATATCTAAATTTAACTTAAAGTGTATGTTTTGTGGATCAAGCTTCATATTGAAAACTTCAGACTCCGAGGAACAATCAAGACTTGACGTTAATGCTGGAGCTGTGTCAGGTGAATCAGGTCAATAATTATGGGAATTGGTCTGTCGAACTTAAATGAGCTCACTGCATCTATAGATTTACCAACAATGCCATTTCGGTTATATAGTAAAACACATGATGCTATTTCTGATATGTGGAAGACTGCAGCCGAAGAAACAATGTTAAATGCTGCCAAAGAGGAAATTAAAGTGGCAAATCACGTGGCGATATTAATAATGCAGGTCTTGCAATGATACCGGTCTGAAAAGCGCCGAAACGCTCCTACAAAAATAATTACTCTGCGCTTTCTGGTGTTGCGGCCATTATAGGAGAGCATAGTGGTAAAGTTTTACACATTGGGGTTCGCAATAAATACTGTGTGATTTGCGCCCGTACGAGCAAAAAAAGACAGGCCCCAAAACCTCATAAATGCACTAAAAATCATTCAGGATCGTCTACCAGCATGGAGCAAGTGATATTGGTTGAAGGGTTCAAGAATTCTATAAAATAATGGAATCTAATATATAAAACTTTAATTGCAAATGGGGACTCTAGTACCTATAAAAGTATCCTAGAGAGTCGTCCTTATGCTGATGTGCCTATACGAAAAATTGAGTGCACAAACCATTTGTTGAGAAATTACAATGGAAAGAACTTACAACTTCAAAAAGATACCACCATTCCTCTAAGTGAACGCAAAAAAAAAATGCAGTGGATGGTCATTACGGCAGTGAATGTGAACGACTGGATATGGATGCCGAAGACTATGAAAGAGGAAAAACGCTGTTTTTAAATAATTTAAAAGAACAAGCTTCGAATCATCATGAAATTGTGAGAGCTACTGTCCTACAAGCAGAAAGCGCTTTGTGGCTCGAGCTTCGAAGATGTATACTCACAGCGTCTTCCTTTGGAAAAGTTTGTAAAAGACGTCCAAATCAAAACTCAGCTCCTCTGGTGAAATCAATTCTATATACATACAAATTAGATAATATTACCTCGATAAAACACGGTAGAGACAACGAACCAAAGGCTTTGCAACAACTCAGTGAACAAGAAAATACAGTAATAGAAAAGTGTGGACTTTTTATTGACATGGAACACTGTTTTAGGAGCGACACCCGACGGTCTGTGCAATGAAGGTTTAGTGGAAGTAAAATGTCCTAGCTCCGTTTTCGGAATAGATCCTAATACTGGCATTCAAGAAAATAAACTTAAATGTTTCAAATTGAACCAAACTCAAGTCAACATGAACCAAAATCACGATTGGTACTATCAGGTACAAGGCCAGCTCCACATTACCAGAAGAAATGTATGTTTATTTGCTGTGTGAACTGGTTCTGATTTTCCACTGAAAGGATCGTTAGAGATGACATATTTTGGCAAGAAAAAATGCTTCCGAAATTGGTTCGTTTCTACAATGATTGCCTAATCCCAGAAATCATAGACCCTAGAAAGACGAGATCAATGCCTTTACGGCAAATATTTATATAATTTGATAATTTGACGCCAGTCAATATTTTTGAATAAAGTTATTTTGAAAGGTATTTTTATGTCTTTTATTGAACTAGAAAAAAACTATATTTATATAGACTTACTAGCAGTACCCGCGGCATCGCACGCGTGGCTATTTCTCTATTTTAAAATAACTCTTACTATTTCAAGACCTAAAATACCAATTTACCAACATTTAAACAAAATTTCTTCCGCCGCCTAAAAGTTTTTATCGATTGTTCGGCTTCTACTCGTCGGATTGTGTATGTATAATAAGTAAACCAGTTTTTAAGTCAAACTCTAAGCTATCCAACAGTAGTAAACCGCATTGCAATCAGTCCAGTAGTTATAACGTGATGCGTGAACAAACATACAGACAGACACGATTTTTAAAAATGTTTTAATCTTTTCCAGTAGCTTATTTTTAGTAACCTTTTTTTTGTATCTTCCTTTTACAGATTAAAAGTATTCTATGTCCTACTTCGTAGTATGAACTCAAATCATGCCAATTTTCATTTGAATTCATTCAGTACGCGTAGTTTCAGAGTCAACTCAAATCATACCAAGTTACATTTAAATTCATTCAGTAGTTTCGGCGTGATGCCTAGCCAAGATACATTAAGATAGACAGACACACAGACAAAAATGAAAAAAAAAACTGTTTTGGCTTCAGTATCAAATATAAAACCACATCCAAAAAAATATATTACTAAATATCTTCATTGTACAGAATTGGACCTGTAACAGTTTTATTATATGTATAGATATACGGACTACATTTATTTGATAAGAAGTAATTGAAAAGAAATCAATTAATTAAGATCGAGTCCGAATTACAAAATTTCTGTACGCAAGGAGTGCAAGTATCAAACCATGTTATTCCTAGTCGCGCTATCCCCATCGTCGGCGAGTCGTGCGCTCTCACTCTTGCTGGCGAGCGCCGGTATTTACCTAAATTTGTGCAACGTAATTTTGTGAAATGGCTCCTAAAGTATAGTGTCATATTTTTTTACCCGATTACGGCAAAACAAAAGAAGGGTTGTGTTTAAATTAAAACCTTGCTCCTATTTTGACAAACGAGGTGTCAAACGATTCGTCTTCATTTAAGCAGTGTCATAGGCTATTTTTTTACCCAACTACGGGAAGCAAAGGAAGGGTTATATCAAACTAAAAACTTGGTTCTATTTTGACAAGCGAGGTATCAATCGATTCGTGTTCATCGCAAGAGTGTTTTAGGCTATTTTTTCCCGACCGTAGTCGAGTTTTAGTTTTGAACTTCATTATGTCTTGTTACACGACTGCCAAAAAAAGGAGTGTAATGTTTTTAAGATTCATGTATGTTTGTATGTATGTGAGTTTCTTTATTCCACCATTACTTTTACATGCCTGAACAGATTTAGACGTATGGGGTATCGTTATAATCCTTATATCTCCGCGAAGTACAGAGGCTATGACTTTTTTGGCGTCATATGGCGTTCAAATAGCTGCCGGTACATGCATTTTTTTAATTTGAACATGATTCCATTTTCAAATGCATTTTTTTTTTTTTTTTTTTTTACAATATGGGTATCAAATTAAAGGCCTTGATAAACACATTTTAACAGTACATAATTTATTGGCCAAATTTATTTTTGCCAAGGCAGGTGTGTTTTTTTAGCTTTTAAGCTAGTTATTTAAAATCTTTCCTTGAAACTATGAACTAACTAACTAACTACTCATATGTTTCTACTATGTCCTGGAAATGTTGCAATCAATATTTCACCCACTTTCACTGAAGCTATCAGGCTGAAATTTGGCACACACGTTTGGTTCTCATGACGTTTTCTTTCTTTTTTAATTTATTTATTTTTCTACTAGGCTAGAGTTCGAATTCTATCTCATCTTCTTTTAAGTAACGATGTGGTCGAAGATGTGTCTATCTAACCACTATTATGAGCCTATAATGGGCCTGCCGAGCAACGAATTCAATAACAACAAATACCCTCTTCCCAAAGCCTACTTTCAAACCGAAAATATGGCGTCATCGCACAGTAACGTGTCGACATTAGTCCTAATTCGCGTCGAGAAACAAACGACATCCCGAAGAATGATAAAATAGTAAATTATGTGGGGCTGAATACCTGCATAATGCCCCCGTCAATCATACAGGCGCGTGAAATTGAATCTCATGAGCACAAATCATACAACCTGTATTACCATACGTGTGTCACTCACCACATACCTGCTACGATATACAGCTCTATTCAATAAAAAATAAAGTCTCATTTGACTTAACCGACGTCTCACTTTTTATTGGGTTTTTCTTTAGGTATGTGTCTAAATTCATATAACATATTTTTTGTTAGAGATAGATAGATTTGCAGAATTATGATATAATTTGTAATAAGTACCTATCTATTACTATATTTTTCTTCGATCAGTGCGTCCTACCAGTCATGAACTATGGAGCTGAAATGTGGACGGTCTCACGGTCAGATTAGTCCAAAAATTTAAGGGCGCTTAGCGATCTATGTTGAGAGCTATTCTTGGAGTTTGTCTGAAGACAAAATTCGTAATGAAGTGATCCGACAGACAACCAAGGTGACCGACATAGCTTTAAGGATAAGCACGCTGAAGTGGCATTCACATTTCCCGAAGAACCGATAACCGTAGACGAGTTCTCGAGTGGAGACCATGTGGAGACCACCTTTATGCAAACGTAACGAAGGATACCCTTTGGCCAGGTTGAATGACGACCTGCGAAAAGCGGCTGGCAGAAAGTGAATGAGGAGATCTAATATAGGGAAGATAGATAATAAAGTTACCGTTATGGAAAAAACCTCCGTTAGTTAAGAAATAGATGAAAGCGCCAAATGTTTATGATTTGAGCTTGTTAGACAATGCAATGCGCAATGTGTTTATTACAGGAGCCCTTAGCGCAGGTAGGGTAGTTGCCGTTAGACTAAGTACAGCTATATTCCCACGATATTTAGAATAATAACACGCGCAATGTGCCGACAAAGTAAAGGCCTAAGTAGTAAAACAATTAACGAACGATGCCAGTTAGTTTTTGCCAAAAAATACAAGAACCGTTGTAATTGCCCTTGCTTCCGAGCTCTCCCTGAGACCAGGTAGGTACCGTTACCTAAATTGTATTGTATAAATATAAGAGCATTTTTGTAAATAAAGGCAGTCAGTCAGTTTGTTATACCCGTCGTAGTAGTTTCATTCATTGAATCCTCGAAGCTCCTGAACCACGAATAAGTTATTGCTGTTAATTAATATAAACCAGCGACCTATGAGCGAAAAAGTGAATACGCGATAAAACTGTAATACAGTCCAGTCCACCGAAAAAGTAATTCTGATCAGTTTGGTCCTTCTCGCGCGGATCGTGAACAGTTTAGTCCTTCTCGCATGGTTCATGAACAGTTGTTAGTAATTCTCCCGCGGATCTTGAATAGTTATTGGTCCCTCTGATCCAGAGATTGAACAGTTTTTATTTATAAATTCAGTGATTTTCAGACTTAAATTCAGTGAAATTGCGAGCCAATATAGCGAATAAATGTAGCCAGATAAATACCTGAACAGACAGTGAATAGTGATAGTCTTCGCTATAGTGACTGAATCTAGTTAACGTGATTAGATTAGTGGCCCAGAGCACAACCTGCGAGGACATATGTAATTAAGGTTTGTGCATAAGTGTTAGATTAAGACATTCACGGTGAAACTAAATCAGTGCTATTTACTGTCACTATTTGCTACATAAACTTCAGTTTCATGTAAATTCCGTTATATTCGAACAAAATGAAAACGCGAAGCCAATCGGAGGCAGACGCTCCCGTCGCTGGACAGATCGATTCCACGGGAGTTGAGGGCGAACGTAACCCTCACGCGGGGACCTCCGTGTCCACGAATGCGCGTTCTGAAGCCACCGTGATGTTCGCTCCGACAGCTGAGCTCCATAATAGAATAGGCCGTGCTGCATCGCCTTCTCGATCGGTTGCGTTGAACAGATCGACGAGTAGTGTTGCTACGCGAATTAGACGAGCACAGTTCGAAGCGGAAGAAAGACTCGCGATGATTAAAAAGAAAGAACTAGAATTAGAATCAGATATAATTCGCAGAAAACTAGCATTTGATATCGAAGTTATCCAGGAAACGGATGAAACTACGGAACAACCGACGACGGATAGAAACGACTGTGTCGAACATTGGATAAATAATAATGCAACGGTATGTGACAATCGCATCGCCCAATCAACACGCATCCCAGAACGCGGGGAGCGCGTTGCAGAAACGATTATGGACGACCGCGATCGCCTACGCCGCCACGACCTGCGAATACAATAGGCGTGGAAGAACTTGTAAATGCACTAGGACAGCTGACTAAATCTAGACCTCCACGACAAGTATACGATTTGCCAATATTTTCGGGAAATGCGCATGAGTGGTTCGCCTTTAAAGCCGCAATAAACGAAACATCGAAGCTTTATGGTTTTTCTGCTACAGAGAATATGGCGCTACTACGAAATTGTCTACACGGCGGAGCTAGAGAAGCCGTCTCTGCTTTATTATTTACTGTGGAGTATCCTGACATTATAATGCAAACTTTAGCGCAAACCTTCGGGAGAGCTGAAGTCTTGATCGACAAGACTATTGACGACCTGAGGCGTCTACCGAAGCTAGAGAACACAGCGAGCAATCTAAACACATTCGCAGTCAGAGTACAGAACACGGTGAGTGTATTAAAGTCCATTGACAGGAAAGGCTATCTCTACAATCCAATGCTGTCACGAAATATTTTAGACAAGCTGAGCCCGCACCTGAGATCGAGGTGGTGCGACTATGCCGAGATTCATCTGGAAGCACAAGAGGAACCTGAAATAATTTTGTTATCTAGATTTTTGAAGCGTGAAGGCTATCGAGCTCTGAAGTACGGATATACGAGCGTAGTAATGACAGGCGCCAGCCGAGGCACCAATGCTACAATGTCCGCTACAAAGTCGAGCTCTACGAACAGACAAAGGTCGATATTTGCCACAATAGAAAATTAATCGGAGCAGAAAAATAAATGTGTTGCTTGCAAAGCGAACCATTTGCTACCTAATGTCCTAAATTCAAAGAGATGAAGAGTGAGGACAAATGGGAACTTGTGAAGAAAGAAAAGGCAAGCGCCAAGGCATGTGGCCATGATGGATGTCAACGCCCACATCACAATCTACTTCATACGGAGAGAGCGTCAACGTCCTCTACGAACGGTGAGCAGCGTAGATCCTCTACGGACGTAGTGACGTTAACGACTTCTAAGACAACAAAAGAGGTAATGTTAAAGATTTGCCCAGTTACAGTGTCCGGTCCAAAGGGGCATATGCGGATATACTCCCTATTCGATGAAGGATCGACCGTGTCACTACTGGACGAGGACGTAGCACGACAGATCGGTGCTGAAGGCCCTTGAACTTTCGTGGCATAAACATGCACCAGCAGGACATAACGAGCAAGCTTGTCCAATTCGAGATAAAAGGTATGAATGACCGAAAGGCAACTATTAAGGCTAGGACGATTACGAGTATGCTGCTGACACCGCAGACCGTACCGGAGCAGTTGCTACGTCTAGATCACCTAAAGGACTTGAACCAAGACTTGTGTTATGAGCAAGGCAGACCGCGCCTCCTGATTGGAACTGATAATTGGGAGCTCATAGTCACAAGAGAGCTACGAAACGGAAAGAGGAACGAGCCCGCTGCTTCACTTACTTATCTACATATACATGGGACAACACCGAGAACCTCGCTGAAGGAGGACCGACACTCAGTGCTACATGTCGTAAACGCGCACGCACGGGACAATGAACGCCTCGACGAGCTCATAGAGGCCCACTTTAAGATAGATTCACTTGGAGTGGCACTCAAAGCTAAGGTAAGAGAGACAGACGAACGAGTCATCGCTATCTTTAACGAAACAGCGAGGAGGGTCGATGGACGTTATGAGGTCGGACTTCCCTGGAAGGAGGATGACCCCAAGATGCCGACTAGGTACGAGACAGCGTGGAAACGACTACAGAATCTAGAACGTAAACTAGACAAGTCGAATGAGCTAAGTATCGAATACGGAAAGCAAATTCAAAATCTCTTTGACAAGGGATATGCCGAGCAGTGCGATGGAACAGAAAGTGATAGCTTAAACGGTGGTATTTACCGCATTTTCCTGTAATGAACGTGAACAAGCCATGGCGCTCCAGACTTGTATTTGATGCAGCGGCTAGATCCAAGAATACGTGTTTAAATAATTACCTACTTGAAGGTCCCGATGTGCTACAGTCACTGCAGACAATTCTGTTTCGCTTTCGAGAACGAAAGGTCGCAATAACGGCGGATATTCAAGAAATGTTCCTTCAGATAAAGATTAGGAAAGAGGATCAGCCCGCTCAAATTTTCTTATGGCGGGGAAAAGATCGTGCACGACCTCCGACGCAGTAAAAGATGACCTTATTGAAATTCGGGGCATCGAGTTCACCATTTATTGCCCACAGCGTTAGGAATAAGAACGCACGAGATCACGCCGAACAGTATCCGGAAGCGGCGAGAGCTATCACTGAAGCCCACTACATGGATGACTACGTCGACAGCTACGCGAACGAACGAGAAGCTGTCGAAATTGCAACTCAGGTACACACGGTACATAGGAAGTGTGGTTTCAAGCTTAGGGGATGGAACTCGAACAGTAAGCTTGTGTTGAACGCGATACCTGAGTAACTCCGAGCTCAGTCGAATACACAGCTTTTTTCGGGTTTTGAAGCAAGCGACAAGACACTGGGACTACAATGGAATGCCGCAAGGGACACACTGGGTTTTAACAAGTCACTCAACCGAGTGAAGGATGAAGTGAAAAAACTCAGCCGGTATCCGACTAAGCGTGAATCGTTGAGCGCTGTTATGTCGTTGTATGATCCTTTAGGTCTCCTTAGTTACTACAGCATCACTGGTAAGATCCTGCTTCAGAAACTGTGGCGAGAAAAAAAAGGATGAAATGAGCCATTACCAAGGAAATTTGCGCTTGAATTTATGTCATGGTTAAAACAAATGCGTGTCATTTCAGAACTTTAATTTTAACTAGGTGTTATTATCCAAATGAAGGAGCTGTGAAAAGAGAGCTTCATGTCTTTGTGGATGCAAGTGAGGTAGCCTACGTAACTGCTATCTTTTGGAGACTGGAGAAGGAAGACGGCACCGCAGACGTGGTGCTAGTGGCCGCCAAGGCTAAGGTGGCGCCATTACGAACTCAAAACATCCCGCGTCTCGAACTGCAAGCGGCAGTCATCGGAATGAGACTAGCTGCAGCCGTCCAGAGGGGTCACCGATAGAGTACGGATGAGGTAGTATACTAGACAGATTTGCGAACCGTTCAACAATGGATTAGAAATGACAGCGTACGATACACACCATTTGTAGCGCATAGACTCGGGGAGATTGCAGACCTCACACGATTTAGTCAATAGAAATGGATCCCCACAAGCCTCAACGTCGCAGATTTGGCTACTAGACCCAATTATGTGCCGGCTTCACCGAAGGATAAATGGTTCGAGGGACCGTCTTTTTATCAGGAAAAGAAGTCCGAATGGCCTCGATTCTTAGAACACGTAAATGAGGAACTAGGAGAAACCGAAACGATTTTGCATGTTAAACAATCACAAGATAGTCTGCCAGACATAAATAGTTCTCCAGTTATGAAAGGTTGATTCGAGCCACCGCCGCGATTTTGTTATTCGCGGATAAGTGTACAAAGCGAGCAGCGAACATGGAAGTTAGACATTTATTAGAAGCCGAGAAGCTATGGTTAGCCAGAAGTCAATTAGATTGTTTCGGGGAAGATGTAAAACTAAAAGGGAAAGGGAAGTACATTCCACAGAGCAGTAAACTTTTCAAGCTCGATGCGATCTTGAGCGATGGCCTACTTTGCGTCAACGGTTGGATCAATGCTGCGAACGTGCTATCTGAAATGAAACGACCTATCATCTTGGATGCGCGCTACTACTTCACGAAACTTCTTGTCGAGAGAGAGCACAAAGCTGCGGGACATGCAAATCATGAACGCGTGGTGAACGACTTGCGGCAGCGCTATTGAGTGCTACGTCTGCGGCCCGCGGTGCGAGCAGCTGCTCGTAACTGCGTGGTATGCCGCGTCAAGAAGACAATGCCAAAGATCCCGGTGACCGGAGACCTGCCAGCGGCTAGACTAGAGCCCTACCGCCGACCCTTCACGAACTGCGGGGTTGACTACTTCGGGCCTCTAGTTGTCACCATTGGTAGAAGACATGAAAAAATATGGGGGGCACTCTTCACATGTTTAACGACACGCGCCGTCCATTTGGAGGTAGTGGCATCACTGTCCACAGATTCAGCGATTATGGCGTTACGAAAGATGGCAGCGCGTCGCGAATGGTCATCGGTCATCTACAGTGACAACACGACATGCTTTAGATCATCAGACAGTGAACTACGAGCAGCCTATACACAATGGGCGGCAGCACTGCGAGACTACGGGCTGCAGCACCGAGCATCCTGGCGTTTCATTCCGCCAGGAGCACCGAACCAGGGAGGCGCATGGGAGCGACTCGTGAGGTCCGTAAAGGTGGCCCTCATGGCCGCCCTCAACCAGAAGACGTCGAGAGAAGAGACGCTGCAGATACTGTTGGTGGAGGCCGAGCACTTCATCAACGGGCGTCCCCTGACGCACGTCTCCGTGGATGCAGCCGACCCTGAGGCGATCACGCCTACTCACCTGCTACTGGGCGGGTCATCCGGCCTGCCACTCACCAGGCCGTGTCAGCGACAGGTGCGCTTGGCGCGCCAGCCAGGCGCTCGCCGACGAGTTCTGGTGCCGCTGGGTACGCGAGTACTTACCGACACTCGTGCCCCGCCACGGCGCCGCTGCAGGCGTCCCCAACATCAAAGAGGGCGACCTAGTCATAGTTGTCGACAACAACTTGCCACGCAATACGTGGCCCAGAGGAGTCGTAGAGCGCGTGTACCCGGACCGAGACGGCGCGGTACGTAACGCTGACATTCGCACGGGAGGCGGCATCTTCCTACGGCCAACTACGAAGCTCGCCGTATTGCCTGTAATGGGCTCCGCCGAGTCTACGCCGGAAGGAGAATATTGAGGACAGCGAGCCTGTCCGCTTCCCAGATGCCGCGAGACCCCGCGATCATAGATCAGTTATTTTTTTATAAAACTAGAATAAGATTAAATAATAGTAAACCTAGAGTAAGTAGGTAGATTTAACGTCTAATATAGGGAAGATATATAATAAAGTTACCGTTAGGGAAAAAACTTCTATTAGTTTAGAAATAGATGAAAGCGCCAAATGTTTATGATTTGAGCTTGTTAGACAATGCAATGCGCAATGTGTTTATTAAAGGAGCCCTTAGCGAAGGTAGGGTAGTTGCCGTTAGACTAAGTACAGCTATATTCCCACGATATTTAGAATAATAACACGCGCAATGCGCCGACAAAGTAAAGGCCTAAGTAGTAAAACAATTAACGAACGATGCCAGTTAGTTGTTGCCAAAAAATACAAGAACCGTTGTAATTGCCCTTGCTCCCGAGCTCTCCCTGTGACCAGGTAGGTACCGTTACCTAAATTGTATTGTATAAATATAAGAGCATATTTGTAAATAAAGGCAGTCAGTCAGTTTGTTATACCCGTCGTAGTAGTTTCATTCATTAAATGCTGTTCCTGAAGTTCCTGAACCACGAATAAGTTATTGCTGTTAGTTAATATAAACCAGCCGAAGCTATGACCGAAAAAGTGAATACGCGATAAAATTGAAATACAGTACTCCTCCGAAAAAGTAATTCTGAACAACAAGTATAGGCTGATGATGATGATAACTATATTTAGAATGGGAACAAAAATAAACGTCATTTGATTGGCATATATTATTCAACATTTTCAAAAGAACATGGATACTTACCAACCTGCCAGTGTGTTAGATTACGGCCAAATCAATCTCTCTCTAAGCACTCTTTATCAATTTCAATTTCTGAAGAAAAAAAACACACGTTAAAGCTATGGGAATCTATTAGATTGTTGGTTGTTGATGAGAGTCAATATTACACGTCAGTGTAATTCTTGTTCATTGCCCGAACTTTAACTGTCTCACATTGTATTACATTTTATCAGAATTCCTAAAAAGAATGCTCGAGTAAAACATACGCTATAATAAAATCTATAAATCTCCAATACGTTCTCGTCTCGAAGATAAAGTCTTCAATCGGATTGAAGCGCCACACGGGATCCGATTGTTGTTTGGAACTGTACAATGCGGAGAATTGACAATATATGCCCTCGAAGAGACCTGTTGCGATTCCCTTTTAAGTAACTTTGTTCTTTGTTTGTTTTTATTTATCGATATTTTTTAGTTTTTCCGTGGAAACTTACCATTTTCCAGGATTAAAAGTATACTATGTAAGTCTCTATATCGTACAGTACCTATTTTTCAAGTTTCATGAATATCCGTCCAGCCTTTATCGCGTTAAAACTCCCCAAACAAACAAACAGACAACGTTTCACTTTTATATATTGGTGTGGATTATATTGTGATACTAGCTTTCCCGCCCCCGACCCTTGACCGCAACATATTATTTTCTTCTAGGTTATTAACAAACAATGCAATAGTAGGTACTCATAGCACCAATGCTCTTAATGTTTTTACACAGACTTGTTTTTTCGTTTCCATGGCAACCAAATACCATTATGTGATGGCAACCGTTCTTTACAGTGCGTAATCAACATTTTGCTGTTTTCCCGTGCAAACTTATAATTTTCCGGGATAAAGAGTATCCTATGTTTTATTCCAGGGTATAAGCTATCTCCATTCTAATTTTCATCAAAATCCGTCCAGCCGTTATCGCGTGAAAGCTCCCCAAACATACAAACAAACAGACAACTTTTCACTTTTATATATTGGTATGGATAATTCTTTCCGTGTGCATCATGCGGGCAAGCGCTCATTACGACTGCTACGTAGTATAGCTAGCGGCGCGTAAGTCTAGCGGTGAGCGAAACGTGGCGAGGATCTTAGCACAGTCAGTTTTCGGGATAAAAAGTATTCAACTTCTTAACACATTATATAAACTTTGACTGTGCCGAGATCCCCACCACTTTTCGTTCACCGCTAGACTTACGTGCCGCTAGGTATACTATTATTTCTTCTGTGCCGCTACTTCTACTTTTGCTGCCGACCAACATACATTTTGCACAGGTGTTTTTTGGTAGTTCAACAATCAGACAGAATAAGAAAAAATACTTCTAAAAACCTAACTATGGGCTAGGACACGACTAGAAATCTATAATATTTTTACAGAACTTGACAAACTAAAGTAAACCTCCGTAGAAATTTTAAGTTTCTATCTTTTCTAGTTTCAAAGTTATTCAAACTCAAAACTAAGTAAGGTAAAGAGTATAGTACCTACTTCCAGTAGTGCTCGAAATTTTGTCTTCTAACCTTGTAGTTAAGAAAAATGAATTGAATCGCGATTGGTCCAGTAGTTTTATTAAAAATGTAGTATCACACTTTTAAAATTTATCATCAACATCATCATCGGCCTATATTCGTCCACTGCTGGACGTAGGCCTCTCCTAGTGAACGCCACTGAGCGCAATCTTTGGCTCTTCTCATCCAGTTCCTGCCAGCAATTTTTAGCAAGTCGTCACTCCACCTAGCCGGCGGGCGCCTTACACTACGTATGCCTACACCCGGTCTCCACTCTAGAACTCGTTTACCCCAGCGGTTGTCGGTTCTGTGAGAGATATGACCAGCCCATTGCGAATTTTGTTCTTCAAAGAAACTCCGAGCATAGCTCTCTACATAGCTCGCTGAGTGGCCTTGAACTTATGGACCAGTCTCACCGTGAGTGTCCACGATTCAGCTCCGTAGTTCATGACTGGTAGGACGCACACATTAAAGCCTTTCGCCTTAAGGCACTGTGGTATGGACGACGTTTACCAAATGCCGCCCATCATAGCTGAATTCTCATGTCGGCTTCCTTCTCGAAGTTGTTTCTACCTAATTGCACAGCTTACCCGAGGTAGGCATATTGCTGAACAACTTCAAGAGGTACACCATTTACACCAACAGGTCTCGAGGTAGTAAGGTCGTTGAACATAACCTTTGTTTTGTCCATGTTTATCTCGAGACCGACACGTCTGGAGGAGTCAGCTAGGTCTGTGGCGACTCTGCCATAAGGACGATGTCAACGGCAAATTGTATGTATAAGTTGTACTTGCCATTAATGTTTATGCCCGTTCCTTTCCAATCCAGCGTTATACTCGTAAACATATCTTTCAGGGCATTAGTGACCATTTTTGTGGATATAACATCCCCCTGCCTCACTCACGCTGGATATCCTTTGTCTGCTGGTTCTGTACTTGAACGGACATATTCGTGGCGTCATACAAACATCTCATCACCTTGATGTATCGCCAGCCGACCTGGCATCGCTGCAGAGACTAGATAAGAGCCCAGATTTTGATGGAGTCAAAGGTTTTCTCATAGTTCACGAAAGCAAGACACAGGTACTGGCTATACTCTTCGGTCTTCTGTATAACCTGCCGCACTGTGTGGATGTGGTATATGGTCCCGTAACCCCCCGAAACTCAGCCTGCTCAGGAGATTGAAATTCATCAAGTCTTCTCGCTAGACCATTTAAGACTACCCTTGAAAACAGCTTGTAGTCGTGACTCAGAAGCAAGACAAGATGGGCCTGTTGTTTTTAAGGAGTGTTTTATCTCCTTTTTTGTAAAATAATACTACCATGTTTCTGTTCCACACCCTTGGAGTTCTCCCATCGTTCAAAGCAGAGTTGAACAATTTCTGGAACTCCCGAAGCACAGGTTTTTCTACTGCTTTCAAGAGTTCCGTACTAACTCCGTCTTCTACTGGGGATTTTCCATTTTTAAGCTGTTTGAGGGCTATCTCGATCTCATCTTGACCGTTAGATCGTCGGTATAGTGGTGGGTTAGAGTGGCTCTAGAATCCTCCGTGCTGGGTTCGAGTCGTGGAGTATGCGAGTCGTACAGTCTGCCATAGAAGTCCCCTATCTTGATGAAAATCTCTGGCTTCGAGGTGAAGGTATTGCCGGATGATGTTTTCAGCTTCGTCAGATGGGGCCTCTTCAATTGCTGAGCAAAGACTTTTGACCCCCAATTTTGCTCAATCGCCTTTTCAATACGGTGTGTGTTGTAGTATCGGAGGTCTCGTTGCACCAGCTTGGTGATGTTACGATTGAGGGCCCGCTTCTCTGACGAATTGGCCTGCACATCATCTCGTCTCTTATCCATAAGCCAAAGAGTCTCTGCCGAGAGTTTGGACTTCGTACCATTACGTTGCAGCTGAGAGAACCTCTACCCTTCGTCCCTTAGGAAATCCACTATCCGTTTTAATATTAATAGTTTGTTAATTTAATTCCTTGGCTCCTACACATCAGATTGAAATACACCAGTTTTTAAGTCAAAACCTGAGCTATCAAACAATGAAAATCGCATCGCAATCAATTCAGTAGTTTTAACGTGATGCGAGAACAGACAGACATTAAAAGTTTGATACTAAGTTTTGAAGGCTAGTGTTTTTTCTTATATAACTCCCAACCACTTATTTTAAAATTATCAAAATATATAATTAAAACCCTCACAACAAACATTCATTTCATTTGATTTGATATGTGACACGGTGCAGTTTGTAAAACTTTTTTGTTTTCTATTATGCTATACAAATATGCTACACAAATGCCCCATATATAGACTTCTTAAAGGTTTTTCTGTTACGTTACACGTCAGTGTTTGGGTCACAGAAATTCATACGTGTAGATTCGGAGCAAATTGGCTGTGACAGCTGGACAAACAGACATACGAGAGTGATTGTATAAGGGTTCTATATTTTCTATATATTTTTCATTTGGACGTAAATTCAGAACCCTAAAAAGGATTGACTAAAATCAATTTATGCAGCTGCAACTGTATGTTATTAATATAGTATAAAGATAATGCAGCTCCTTACTCAATTTCAAGGGTTCAGAGTAAGTTTCATAGAACGCGCCGCCGCCGCGCCGCAAACAAAGTTTTGTGGAGCATCTTATAAAATTGTCGTCAAGACAACTTACTCGTGCTAAATTCTCCCTCGCTGGGGTTTTTGCATCTATTTACTGTCAACTTCAGTTTAATATAATTTGCTAATTAACTTGTTAAGAGACAAGACTAGTGACTCGCCCTGACTTCGCACGGGTAGCGCTCACACCGTGGCAATTTTCTTACTTTTATCATTTTTATGCCCGTCGTAACTTCTAAAAAGAATACGCCAGTAAGTGCAATTCAAAATCTTTGGCAGCAACGGTCGTGGTGGTTTTTAACCATAGACAACTGCATTATTAATTACGCAGTTGACAGACTTGTTATTATTTCGTTTCCATAGCAACATGTCATTCCGTTCTGTATTTTTGATGCCTTGGGTTACATTGTTGCAATTTCCGAAGGGATCTCTAATTTATTGAAAAATAAAATTCTGCCCATGTTACTCGCTGATAATATTTAAAATCGGTTCAGTATTTTTTCGAGTTTATCTATTACAAGCAATCATACAAAAATACGGGAGTCCTGTAGATCATTTCTTTTATTATCTTCGTTGTACAGACTATACGGGACTTATAATGAGCTACTGAACAAGAATATAACGTTTTTAAATGGTGTCTGTCTGTCTGTCTGTACGTTCGCGCATCACTTAAAATCTGCTGGATTGATTGAAATGCGG
This sequence comes from Alsophila aescularia, assembly GCA_946251855.1. Lineage (NCBI taxonomy): Eukaryota > Metazoa > Arthropoda > Insecta > Lepidoptera > Geometridae > Alsophila > Alsophila aescularia. The sequence continues at coordinate 20,479,601 of OX276373.1, read as the reverse complement.
CTTTCACTGTTGTATCACATGCTTATAAGTAGAAGCCGAGCATTCGATAAAAAACTATTAGACTACGAATTTTGATGAAATTTATTATAATATTGTACTCTGTAGTTACTTTTAATTCTGGAATAACACATAGGTTTCTTTTAACTCCGTCAGAGAAATAATCACTAAGGCAAAGCCGCGGGCAAAGCTACTCCTATATGAAGTTCATAATGTGTTACAAAAGCAATCCTCAAAATACACAAGTAAAATGATTAAATTAGTAGGTATATTTAAAAAATATAATTAAAGTAAGCTTTTAGGGCAAATTATTTTCATTTATTCCTTTTTTCTTTTTGCTTTTCACTTTTAACATTCTTAAGTTTTTTCTTTTGCATTGTCATCAGTTTGTGAGCTACCCTGAAAATTTCAGCCAGATAGCCAATCGGGAAGTGCTCGAAATTTGAATTGCAAGATTCCAGGATAGACAAAATACGTACATAGATACATACATAGATAGATACATTTTTAAAAATACAAAAACCAGACTGCGTACAAAATGAAACCCAAATATAATCACACTAATATTGTAATGGCGAAAGTTTGTATGTATGTTAGGGTGAGTGTGTGTATGTTTGTTACATTTTCACGCTTTTTTTTAGGTGAAATTTGATATGGAGGTAGCGTATACACTGGATTAACACATAGGCTAATCATTATCCCGGAAAGTGCACGGTTCCTGAGGGACGCGGGTGAAAACGCGGGGCGCAGCCGGTATTGATATAAATTTATGATAATTTTTTTCTTACATATTTTACTTTACTTTAATAGTTGCAACTGCAACATTAGACTATAGTACGAGTACCTATTAACATCAACTTAAATAATCTAAAATTGAATTTTTTGTAAGAATCTTAAAAGGCAATATCTACTGTTTAGTTGTTAGAATTATATTTTTTTGAAATGGTCTTACCTTCATTTTGATACCACTCGATAGGCTTTAGTAATTTTTTGTTCTGTCGGAATATGCGAGCTGTGAGTCGCCATATTAGTTTTCTTGATATTTCGTATATCTTAGAATACTCTCGTGATCAAGACGGCAAAAAAACAAAAATACATACATATAACCCAAACACAGAACTCTCCGTGCAATCGGGTATAAAATACTTCGAAACCCCTTTCAGCGACTATAACTTCAATTAAGTTCCTTTTGATTTCTAAGTCTTCATTTGTGAACGAGAAGACCTGATTAATTAAAATCAGAAAAAGATGCTTGGAGATACTTGACGGCGTGGATGTAGCTAGGAGTAAATTTGCGGTTGCGGATAATACTTACCCTTTCGCATCCAATGGTAACTTTTAGGTAAAAATTACAGTAAGATTTGAAAAATTTGGTGTCTACTCTAAAACTAGAAGTCATGCATGATTCTCGTTCAGGTTTGCTTTCAACTACCCCCCAAAATCAAATCTGAGTACGTCCATCCTCGACTTCTTGGCTGTAATATTTATACGGAGTATTTCGAAGGGTATAAGGCAAACGGCTGATTGTCCCCCGAGAACATCTGCATGACAAAGGCCACTCTTTTTTAATTAGGCGACTATTTCACAGTCGACTCGCATACAAATGAACTGAGATTAGTGTGATTTTGGAAGTTCACTCCGAGTTCAATTTCTTTTTGACTCTTCAGTCTTTGTCTATCGCTTATTACAAACAGTGTAAATCTGGTGAAGTTTAAAGTTATATAACATCATCATCATGTCAGCCTTTAGAAGTCCACTGCTGAACATAGGCCTCCCCCAAAGAGCGCCATGACGAGCGATCTTGTGCCACCTCCATCCACCGACTTCCTGCGATGGCTACAATGTCGTCGGTCCATCTTGTGGGGGGTAAATAAGTAAGTTGTAAGTTATATATTATGTACTAAAAAACGTCCACCCAGGCAAAGCCATTACCTATGATGAAAGTACCTAGAAAGTACAAAATTAGTTTAGCTATCAAATAATTTTATATAAATTGCTCGGCTTTTACTCATCGCATCGAGATTTTAAGTACATCACATTTTAAGCCAATCCAACAGTGAATACCGCATTTCAATAGCTCGCACAGTTTTTACGTGATGCGTGAACAATCTAGACTGAAAAATACGATTTCAATATATTATATATTTTTGTTCAGTAGCTCATTTCAAGTGCTCGAAACCATTTTTTACTAAACTGCCCAAAAAAAGGAGTGTAATGTTTTTTAGGATGTTTGTATGTTTTTTTGTATGTATGTGAGTTTCTTTATTCCACCGTAACTTTTAAATGCCTGAACAGATTTAGATGTATGGAGTATCGTTAGAATGCTTACATCCCCCAGAGTAACATAGGCTATTTCTTTTTTTTTTAAAACAATGTGGTGGCAGTATGGCTCCATTTACAAATGCAAAAAATAAAAAATCTTCGTATTTTCAACATGGGTATCAAATTAAGAAAGGCCTTGGTATGGGTATCTGGTGGTATGGGTTTGGTACATTAGCTGATTAGAAAGTACTGTGCGCTCTACATTCCTTCATATTAACATCATCATCCCCAAGATATCCTCTACTGAACATGGGCCTCCCCATAATGGTTACTCTATAATAACCTCGCTTGGCCCACAGATGCAGAAGACCGCCAAGGTAATTTCTGTAGGTACTTACACGTGAAAATTCAGCTTCCAATTTCCTGCGCTTGGCCCAAAAGCAGAAGACTGTCATGGTAATCTCTGAAGGTGTTGACACTTATATGTGAAAGTTCTGCTTCCTATTTCCTGTGCTTGGCCCAGAAGCAGAATACTGTGACGGTAATTGCTGTAGGTGTTGATACTCACATGTGAAAATTCAACTTCCGATTTCCTGGATTCTCAATGCTAGTTCTCACAGCGCGGGAAGAGATGGACCTGTTATTAGGACTCACGCAGATACATTCCTTGATCATCCTTAATTTACCCTCTCTGAATAAATGCATGTAGTCCTTTTTAGTTTCTTATTTAGCCTTTTCATACAACTGTATATATTATATTCAAGTCGTGGTGGTTTCAAACCAACGCTACAGTGAAGGCCAGTGAATAAGGTACATACAAAATGAACCGGGCTAAACGAACAAACTATAGCAGATGTAGCTTATATAATGGATAACAGTGATTACTAAAACGAACAAACTACAGCAGATGTAGCTTATATAATGGATAACAGTGATTACTAAAACGAACAAACTATAGCAGATGTAGCTTATATAATGGATAACAGTGATTACTAAAACGAACAAACTATAGCAGATGTAGCTTATATAATGGATAACAGTGATTACTAAAATGAACAAACTATAGCAGATGTAGCTTATATAATGGATAACAGTGATTACTAAAACGAACAAACTATAGCAGATGTAGCTTATATAATGGATAACAGTGATTACTAAAATGAACAAACTATAGCAGATGTAGCTTATATAATGGATAACAGTGATTACTAAAACAAAGAAACTATAGCAGATGTAGCTTATATAATGGATAACAGTGATTACTAAAATGAACAAACTATAGCAGATGTAGCTTATATAATGGATAACAGTGATTACTAAAACAAAGAAACTATAGCAGATGTAGCTTATATAATGGATAACAGTGATTACTAAAATGAACAAACTATAGCAGATGTAGCTTATATAATGGATAACAGTGATTACTAAAACACCGATAAGATAAACCTAAGTTCAAATTGTACTTTTACTACACCGTAAGATTTATTATTTAACTAGCTGCTCCCCATGGTTTTACCCGCGTGGATGATGATGAAAAGTAGCCTCCGTTTGGTCGTTTGGCAAGATGGCCGCCACCACAAAATGACGGATTACATTTTTTATTAATCCAAGATGGCCGCCACCATAAACAGCGTTTCTTTTTCCATCCCCTAATCAAATGAAAGGGCTTGACAAGTATACTTTTACTACACCGTAAGATTTATTGATTAACTTGCTGCGCCTGTGATTTTAACTGCGTGGATGATGATGATGGTATTGAAAAGTAACCTGTGTTCATCCAGGATATAAGCTATCTTGGTACCAAATTCATCCAAATCAGTGAAGCCGTTTGAGCGCGAAGAAGTAGCAAATATACATAAAAACTTTCACCTTTATAATATTGGTGTGGTTTTGTACGAATTAGTAGCGCTTAAAAAGGTAACAACCTGAACTAGATCACCGTGGTAGATTACGAGCCATTCTTATTATCTTTTTATTTTTAACACTCTCATTCTCTCTTGCTGAATAAAACCCCGAGGCCAAGCTATGGGAAAATAAAGCGTTATTGAAAAAACTGTATTGAGATAAGACAAAGCGATTGAATCCTACTTTTTCCATTCTGTCAACATACTTGATATACCATAATATTATGAGAAACCAGTGGAAACCTCAGAGATTCCTATATGCTATATAGTGACGTCTGTGTGGAAAACACACTTCACTGTTCAACGAACCTACTTTTTGGGCCTGGATAAGACAGTTCAATAAAACGCTTTTGGCATTCCTGTACATACTTTGATCTCTTCAAACATTGCGAGCAAAATTACTGTATAGATTAATATACTGCGCCCAAACATCCAACAGGCACAGCCCCGCCCAGCCACCTAATGAATATCATGCAAATGCCCGGTGTCTAATGAAAACCACACTCGGCTCTTTAACGTACAAAGTTTTTGTGACAGCCGAGGAATATTCAAACGGAATGATGAATACAGATAAGGTGCTGTCTGGCGTTTTGAGGAACGTGAGTTAGAAATAAGTTATTCGAGAGAGGAAAGGACATTTTAATCTGAAGCATTCTAACGTAATGAATCAAAGAAGTCCTAGCCGTACCTTTCTGGCCATGTGCCTCCGTAAAAGTAGGAGGAATGGTACACCCTTTCTCGTTCTGCGGGTGCTGTGTGAACCAGAAAAGGGAATTCAGAAAATAGACAACAGTATTTTTCCTGGCAGAGAAATAAAGTTACAGATATGGCCCAAAGAATTATCAATCTGAAGTGGCAATGGGCCGGTCACCGTTAGACGATGGGGTAGGCGAGTTCTTGAGTGGAGGCCACGTAAAGGCCAATGTAGTTAGGACACCATCCAGCTAGATGGAGCTACGACCTTCGCAATGTAGGTCAGCAATTACATGAGAAGAGCTAAAGATTGGGCTCAGTGGCGTGCATTAGTAGAAGGCTAATGCAGTGAACTAATGCAGGCTTAGGACAGAGGCATCTTGTGCTAGACTCCACTTGGGAAACTACCTCCTCTACCAGATGTTCAACCACTAAGCAGTAGCACTTTAAACGTTTCTGTGTTCAAGTTTGAACGGTAATGTTCCCAGTGAAATTACTGGGCATGGGACCAATGACTGAAGGTAACCAGCGCAACATTGAAACACGCAAGATTTCGGAACCAAAGTTCTGGGAGGCCAATCAATCGTCCTGCTCATCCCGTCAGACACATAAATTTAAAAAAGTGATGTCATGAGGAACTAATACAAATACAAATACAAATACTGAAGTGAGTATTACGATAAACCACAATCGATGATGACAAACAATCAGTTTCCGGTATACAAACGGTCACTTTATAGCTTGGCATCAACGAAACATCTGATACTAGTTCAATTTCAGTTCAGTCCTACTACCAAGCATTTTGGATGTTTTTTATTGTTAAAAAATGCGTTCAACAGAAATTTCCCTGAGGTAGATAAATCAGCCATAACAGCGCCGAAACATCCATTTGAAGGAACCACTTATGATACTTCGTAATTTCTAATTTTTTATACATAGAAACTATATCTATACTTCTATCTATCTATATTTATAATAAAACCGTAAGTACCAAACATTCTGTACAAAGAAGATAAAGAAAGAAAAAGTTGATGGTACTTAAAATAAGCCACTGAACAAGAATATAACATTTTTTAAATCGTGTCTGTCTGTTTGTTTGTTTATTTGTTTGTATGTTTGTTCGCGCATCACATAAAAACTACAAAATCGACTGCGTTGCAGTTTTCACTTTTGGATAGCTTAGTGTTTGAGTTAATAACTGGGGTTTTTGGTATCTTAATCCAACAATTAGATGCCGATAAAAAACTATTTGACTGCTAAACGAATTTTGAAGAAATGTAAGTATATTTTACTTTATAGGTACTTTTGGGCCTGGAATAACACGTGTGGGCTACTTTTAAATAAAATGACCTCGCGGGAAAAGCCACGGGCACAGCTAGTTATCATATAAATACGCACTCATCTTCATCATCATCACGTCAGCCTTTAGAAGTCCACTGCTGAACATACCTACTCCTCCTCCAAAGAGCGACATGACGAGCGATCTTGTGCCACCTCCATTCACAGACTTCCTACGATGGCTACAATGTCGTCGCTCCATCGTGAGGTGGGTCTCCCTACACTTCGCTTGAAATACATACTAGTCCCTATATACTTTCTCCAGCTAGAATACTGTAAAGCATGTAGTACATGCAAACGACTCGACAGTTTACATTCAGTTTTAAAACTAGGAAGAAGCTATAACTACGTGCCTGTAATTGTAGCAGACTGTCCAAAGACTCATTAAGTAGTGAGCATACACGGCTACTGGCAGTCAGATGGCACCGAGAGGGTTTACGTGTAATCGGCTTCGAGCACACCATTAGCATATCCATCGGCAATATGTAAGCAGGTCGTCTTGATTCCGGGCTCTTGTGGCCGGTTTAATAGTAAGTGTTTGAAGGAGAATGGAATATACGTATATATATGTATTACTAGCTGCGCCCCGTGGTTCTAATCGCGTGGATGTGATGACGATGATGAAGATGAGCCTATGGCACTCTCCGGTCTTTGAAGTATACCTATGCAAAATAAGAAAACAAAAAAACTATACATAAGTGCTTTTTTTTATTAATGTCACTTATTATGTTTTCTTTTATTGCTTTGTCGACAATTTGTTAGCTACGCTGAAAGTTTCAGCTGGATCAATCGGGAAGTGCTCTAAATTTGAATTGCAAGATTCCAGGGCAGACAGAAATATATGGATACATAGATACAAACGTACAAGCGTAGTTAAGTAAATAAAAGCGTTTTATAAAAAACATATCAATTTTCCTTAGTTGCTGCATGAAAGAGGAACAAAGAAATCAAAAATCAAACACTTTCTCGCATTTATAATATTAGTGCGATGGTTTTAAAAACAATAATGCATATAAGCCGTCCCTCTTCTTCCTCGAAATATTTCCTAACAGACTTGCGTATTCCTTCCAACAATAACCCACATTATCGCAAAATAAACGTCTTTTATGTACGCAATATTATCATTGTTGGCCTCCGACTTTAAAACTTGTGCGATATGTGTATCCCGAGCCAAGAAAAAGTAAATTTACTGCGCGTGCAAGACGGATGAGTGTGGCAGGTCGCCGCGGAAAAACTTTAAAGATTAGAAAGTTTCTGTACATGCGGTCGCCGGTCGTACCGCAGATTATTTTGTAGTCTCAAAGCTGTTCGTGCCTCCACTGAGTCTCCGTGGGCACATTACACCACAATGTTTACACATAAAAATAAAGTCTCAACGTCTGGTGTCATTACGATTCTTTGAGACGGAGAAAGAACTTTGTCGTTTTGTTCGGCGGAAGTTACTCTGTTTTTTTGGAGATTGTCATAACTTCAACGGTAATGTATTGCTTTACCAACAGTGCCAACTAACTAACCTTATGAGTGTTCTATATTTATATCACCGTAGGCCAAAAGCTTGTGAAATGATTATGAATTATTATTGTACAATGGGCGGTATAATCGCTACAAAACGATCTCATCCAGACAACGTTTGGATGGAGAGGAAATCAATACGAGAACAGACGGTGGTATATCCCAGGTATCATAAAAATATAAATTATATAACTAATAAGAATACATTCCAATCATCATCATTATCATCAGCCCGTGTCAAAAACATGACATAGACCTCTCCCAACGCTCGCGACTGAGCCCGATCTTCGGCTCTTCTCTTCCAACTGCTGCCAGACACTTTGCGTGTATCGTCGCTCCACCTAGCTGGAGGGTGCCCTGCACTACGTTTATCGAGCCGCGGTCTCCACTCAAGAACACGAACATACGGAGCCGAGTCGTGGACACTCACGGTACGACCAATCTAAGGTCGCTCAGGGGGCTATGGAGTTTCTCTGTAAGATCGTATCCGGAATGAGGTGATCCGGCAGAGAATCAAAGTTGTCGACATAGCCCTTAGTATTAGTAAGCTGAAGTGGCAGTAAGCTGGTCATATCTGTCGAAAGACTGATAACCGTTGGGGTAGAAGTGTTCATACTAATACAATAAATAAATATCTAATAATAAATAACACACATAACATAAAATTTATAAAATACATATGAATCAATAGTAAATAATTACATCGAAATAGCATATAGTTAATTAAAAAAAAACAATAACTAGAAAAAAACAAGGGGAAGTGAAATCAGATTGCAAGATATAGTTTTTTAACTTTATCTTTAAGTAGCTGTTTTTTTTCCTTCAGGTGAATCGTATTAACAATAAACATGCTTTTATTCCAAGAAATGCAGGACGGTTCGGAGCACAACATCTGAAATAACAATTTTATTTTTCTACGATGTTACTCCTCTGACAAGTTGGCTCCCCTGATATCAGAAACGAGTTTCCGTCGTATTTTCAAGAAAATGGTACTACCTCTGAAACACGTAACTGTGTAAGTACTATTTAATACCTAGTAGGTACTTAGGTAGAAGTTATTGCTCTGAATTAAACTAATCTTACCCTTTTTTACATCACCCGCGGGGTTTATCTGAAAACCTGCGTCTAATATAATGAATTAGGCATTTGTGCTGAGTATAAACCCCTTTCGATACACTCACGGGCACATTTTACTATACGTATGTTTTTAATATTGTTATCAGTAGTTATATGTTCTTATGGAAAAATTTGACATTCGAACTCGCATACAGTGCCTCTGCACGGTACATGCCTCTGCCAATTCAGCTACCGTGCCCTATGCATCGCCAACCAATTTTTCCCACTAGCTTCTTGAACCCGTCTTATGGGGACGGTAACGCCATCTATTGGTAGCATTTCGAACAAACCAACCAAACACGGCTAATATTGATTAACTTCTTGTCTGAAAGATAACGCCTCCCAAATCTATTATCTGAAGTTGTGTGTTGAACAAGTGTTTTTTTCTTCTTCTTCTAATCTTGGCACATAATAATGAATAATCTCATTGAAGAGACGGGGAACTGTAACCTCATTTTTCATTTAAAATTTATTTTAGTAAAATGTCTTTTGTACATCACTCCTGTATGTTTGTGACTCACTTATTTAATTTCTTTCCAGTTCAATTTCATGCATCGCATTGTCCTTGTGGAAACAGCGTTCGTCAAGTGCTCCATAACGTGAAATGGTCGTCGTAAATAGTCGTGGGTGATCTAAACTGACTAACGGACAACCAGCGGAGCGTGTTTCTCGTTTCTCAGTTGTTTTACAAGTAGTAACCTGGTTAAGGAAGGACAACCAAAGAAAAGCGAGCACTGTTTATTTCTCTCCAAGAATAGTTACATGATTACTGGCTCCATTATTAAAATCTATTATTAGCTGGGCGGCACCCCGTGGCTTTGCCAATTTTGCAATTTATAAAATCTCGCAACGAAGGTTAAAAAGCAAATTCAGCATATCTCGAATTTGAAAAAAAACCGGGAAACTTTTCCAATTTTTCTTTCCATTAAAACCTAATTCGGTCTATTACGTCTATTAAAACAAAAAAATGTCAAAATAGTACTGCCTGCAAACAAGTAATGTGCTTACCAACAAACAGCATTTCATTTTATCTATAAAGATTTATTTTCAATAAATTTGAAGTTGAACATCGATGTTCAACTGTAACACTAACTGTAATTTTTTTAAATGTATTCATCAAAGAAATAACATGTATAATCAATTTTTTCAAAACAAGTGCTTTTTAATAGCTATTATTTAACTTGCAATGTTTGTATGTATGTTTGTTTAGGTCAAATCTTGCAACCTGAATTAGTACCACTTCCTCTTATCTTACGGAGTTCAATTTATGCATGTTGGTTCAGTTCCAATGACAATGCATTTTTATGGTATGCATGACCTGAAGCCACATCCAGGAACTCTTCAACGGTTACGATATTTTGTGTTCACATTCTATTACGATAGCCAGTTTTAAGTTTTACCATGAAATTGTTGCTGCTCTCCGGATTGGCTCCTGATTAGGGACCTCCTCAATGGTTAACAGCATAGACACGAAATGTTGTATACGCATTTAATGTGATAGCCCGTTCTAATTTTTTTCATGACATGGCTACTAAAAGCTTTTTTTAAAATGTTTTTAAATTAACTTATTTGCTATCACGTAGCCGGAAAAAGTCAAAGAAAGTCAGGCGTACTTGTTTGTAAAAGTTTGCAAAGACGATTGAAACTCTTCGTTCCCAAGTTTCGAGAAATTGGTCTCGGTGGTAATGCGTGTGAGTGCATCTATACGAGATGCTACGCCACTCGCTATTTTACGTTCGTCTCGACTCTAGACTAGAAAGGAAATGGCAAGAAAGCACCATTGCTATTTCACTGTGTATAGCAGACATAACAGTGAACAATCTCCAAATATGAGATTTTGTTCAACAACATGAAAAAAACATATTATTATATCAATTGGGATAGCTAATATATACATTATGTTGGAGGCACAAAGCGAGCGCTCATGCAGAAAGCGGTTTTTGTATATTGTAACGGTAATCACAGTTACCGCTCGTATTGAACACAATGCAATATTATAATCATTTACATCCTTGAGATTAGTAATGATTGTAACACTTACATAATACTCATATCCCTTTGGAAGAAAGCTTTCGTTTAATTATGATTTCATTTTCGTTTAAAACTTCACGTTCAAAAAAGGCGGTCCATTCATGAAAGGCTCAAAGCGAGCGCGCGTGTAGCATCCAGTCGTATTTTGGTAACCACAGTACGACTGGATCCTGCGTTTTTATACTTCAAAATTCAAGAAGCAATAATTTCGTGCAAAATTATTTGAATTATTTGAATCAAGTCCAGATTTTTAATATTTGAATGAGAGCGAGCAAGACGCTCGCCTGGTGATAATTGTCACACCTGCACTTAACAATAAGTTACTTTCGACTGCATTTAACTGCACTACTTAGCACAAAAATTACACAGCTACAATTTTTGTGCTCACAAACGTATATTACGAGTAGATTCCTTTACGTACGTTGCGTAACTTTGTTAACTGTATTCATTTCTACTGCGATTTCTTATTTCAACAGCAACTGCGTTTTTATTGTTTCATGCCAATACTTTTCAAACTTCACTGCAATTTATTACTGAGATTATTGAGAAAGTTTTATTTTTATTCGATTCATAGATTTCTTGCTTATCCTTTAAATAACCTGTTAAAAAGTGTATTCCGGCAAACGTCATTTAGGTTGCCCTCTGTTAAGGTGAAGCGCCGATATAAGCAAGAAGGCTGGCAGGCGGCGATAGGAAAGGAAGAACCAAAGATCTTGCCCAAAGGCGTACTTTGGGAGAGGTCATTGTCCAGTACTTTAGCGGACTGATACGGGCTGATAATGATATGATAATGATGTATTTTATATGCATAGGATAACTAGTTTGTAAGCCATAAAAACACGCGTGCCCTGCCATAAATGAACTTATGCCAATCTACATCTACACTTACATCTACACTAATATTATAAAGAGGAAAGAATTGTTTGTTTGTTTGTAATGGATAAACTCAAAAAATTCTGAACTTATTTTAAAAATTATTTCGTTAGATAACTACACTGTCAGTTAGTAACATGGCCAGTACATTATTTTGAAAAAAAAAGAGATCCCTACCAAAATTTTAATAATGTAACCCAAGGTACCAAAAATAAAGAATGGAAATTACGTTGCCATGGAAACGAAATTATAACAAGTCTGTTAAGTAGGTGAGTATGCAGTTGTCTATGGTCAAAAAACACTGCTGCCAATGATTTTGAATTACGCTTACTGTTGTTTTTTTTGACCCTCTAACAAAGAGACGTGTGTTAGATATAAGCTTAGGGTGTGTATCACTGTATGTGTGTCTGTCTGTGGCATCGTAGCTCCCAAACGAACGGACCGATTTTGATGCGGTTTTTCGGTTTGAAAGCTGATGTGATCGCGATGGTTCTAAGCTACTCGTATAGTGGGGGAGGGGGAAGAGGGGAGGGGGTGAGAATCGTAGCTTCCAAACGAATGGACCGCTTTTGATGTGGTTTTTTCTAAGCTACAATTTGGTGTTATATAAAATTTTCATCATCACCATCATCATTATCATCGTCGTCGTCGTCATCATCATACTTCACTCTCAAATAGCTGAACGGATTTTGATGAAATTTGGAATGGAGATAGCTTATACCCTGAAATAACACATAGGATACTTTCATCATCATCATCATCATCATACTTCACTCTCATACGGATGAACTGAATTTGGTGAAATTTGGAATGGAGATTCTTATATCCGGGAATAACACATAGGATACTTGTCATCATCATCATCATCATCATCATCATCATCATACTTCACTCTCAAACGGCTGAACGGATTATGATGAAATTTAGAAAGGAGATAGCTTAGTGATATCCTGAAATAACACATAGGATACTTATTATCATCATCATCATCATTATACTTCACTTTCAAACGGCTGAAAAGATTTTGGTGAAATTTGAAATGGAGATGGCTTATATCCGGGAATAACACATATGATACTTTTCATCAACATCATCATAATCATCCCTCACACGGGTGAAGCCGCGGGGCGAAGCTAGTAAATTATATACTGTTAGAATTTACTTATCAAGGCCTTCAATCTGATACCCATGTTATAAAATTCGAAGAAAAAGTATTTATTTTACTTAAGAAAACGGATCCATAAAACCCAAAAGCAAAAAATATGTAAAAAAAAAACGTTTCGTTTACTCGGGGGAAGTAAGGATTCTAACGTCATTTAGGTTGCATCTAAATCTGTTCAGGCACTTAAAAGTTACATGAATCCTAAAAACATTGCACTTCTTTTATTGGGCGGTCGTGTAAAAAGCGCTTATATTAGTTTCGTGTCTGTGTGTCCAGGAAGGGTCGAGTACCTAAGCTAGTATACTAAGTATTACTAATTATTCTGTGCCTAAATGTCTCGCACAGTCAGAATCCACTAAAATAGTCCACTAAATAGAATTAGGTCCATCCATATGAGAAGATCCACCTAGTATTATAAAGTTATTTCAAAAATCATCATCAGCTTATTAAGTTCCTGGAGAGAGGGGAACTGGCCATCTCTCAAAGAGAGGAGATAGGCCATGATCCACCACGCTGGCCCTGTTGGGTTGGTGCATGCCACAAGTCCTTAAACTTTGAGCTTCTTAGATACTATGCTGGTTTCCTTACGATGTTTCCCTTTACACTTTTTGAGCGATGGCATTGGTATCTGAACATAACTTATTACCCTACCTAGTGTAGTCGTGGGTCCAGTGGACCCATGTTTAATCTTTGAACGCATGTAAATAAACACTGCGTGCGCCCCAGCTCTTTCCGCTCCTAGGTACCGTCCGCCAGTAAGCCGAAGCGCGCAGATGGAGATGGACACGTATGGCTCGCTATTGCTAATGCTAAGAAAATTGTAAAAAAAAACCAGATGACCATCAATTTATGACGTCAATTTTCTTACTGTTTTTTTTTTTATTTCTTTTGAAGAAGTATAATTTTTTGTTTATGAATAACGTTATATATAGTTTTTTTATTATGTTTGTCATTTGATATGTTATTTTTTCTAAAGCATATTATTTGGTTTAGTAAATAACGACTGATAAAAGCGATTATAGATAATAATAAAAGTTTATATTGTTGATTTTGTTTAATACTACGATTGTGAATGTAACAAAGTAAAGATTTTTTTATGTGTAAAATTGAATTTAGTTTTTGTTTAATTTTAAATCAAAAAAGGCTCTTAGTCCCACGACTATATACATGTGACTTCTTTTCACCACTATAGATAAGGGTTAAATAAGTGCGGGGCTGAGATTCTGAACCATTGTTTTATTGTAAAGCTCATGCTACCGATCGGTCAACCTACATCTTAAAACGAACCGTTTTCGCTTACTGTCCGCTTTTGACATAAACACCATACAAAAAACGTAATTGGATAGGAATTGTGGGTTAAAGATTTAAATCTTAGAACCAAGATGTAAACTGATCCAAGACAAACATTAGCCTCAAAATTATAGCACCTTTCTTCACGATTTTACGTGAGGGGTAAAACAGGTGAGTTCGCTTCACGCACACATAGGTCCATTTATCAAATACAAAGTTGGATAAATAATCGTTTCCCCCGAGTTGTCTCGCAGACGACATTTATTGGTTTGTTTGGGTTGGAGCTGGCGCCGAGGCTACCTGCCTTCCGATTACTGTAATGAAGAGCTGGTGGTCACATTGACTAAGATGTTTACTTAAGATGAAATTTGAAATCCCTTGCGGTGTACAATGCTAACTTGTTTGCTAACAGGCTGAAGCATTTAACGCATTTTTAAGGCCGGTAAAATAGTATTTAATACGTAGTAGATTCTACTATAAGTTATTTTGTAGTTGTATTGTTGTAGTATTTAGGTAGATAGTCGATATAAGCGTATGCCAATTTTTACCCGACAACGGCGTTCCAACATAGCGTCGCCCCTATTAGGCAGATTTTGAAAAGCGAGGTATCCAACGATTCGTCTTCAGTTATAGTGTCATAGGCTTTTTTACCCGATTACGGGGAAACAAAGGCAGGGTTATGTATTCAAACTAAAAACATGGTCCGAATTTGACAAGCGAGGTATCAGTCGATTGGTCTTTATCGCAAGAGTGTCCATAGATATTTTAGGTTTAAGTTATTGAATTTATGTTTTGTTACTGAATTAGTCGCTACAACGGTAAGTTTGGCGCAAACAGGGTTGTAAGAATGACGCGATAATTTGAATTTGTAATGTTGTAGCAAGACGGAACTCAAAAACTTTCTGATGTTTACATAATATATATATATATATATATAAGTTCCTGGAGAGAGGGGAACTGGCCATCTCTCAAAGAGAGGAGATAGGCCATGATCCACCACGCTGGCCCTGTTGGGTTGGTGCATGCCACAAGTCCTTGAACTTTGAGCTTCTTAGATACTATGCTGGTTTCCTTACGATGTTTCCCTTTACACTTTTTGAGCGATGGCATTGGTATCTGAACATAACTTATTACCCTACCTAGTGTAGTCGTGGGTCCAGTGGACCCATGTTTAATCTTTGAACGCATGTAAATAAACACTGCGTGCGCCCCAGCTCTTTCCGCTCCTAGGTACCGTCCGCCAGTAAGCCGAAGCGCGCAGATGGAGATGGACACGTATGGCTCGCTATTGCTAATGCTAAGAAAATTGTAAAAAAAAACCAGATGACCATCAATTTATGACGTCAATTTTCTTACTGTTTTTTTTTTATTTCTTTTGAAGAAGTATAATTTTTTGTTTATGAATAACGTTATATATAGTTTTTTTATTATGTTTGTCATTTGATATGTTATTTTTTCTAAAGCATATTATTTGGTTTAGTAAATAACGACTGATTAAAGCGATTATAGATAATAATAAAAGTTTATATTGTTGATTTTGTTTAATACTACGATTGTGAATGTAACAAAGTAAAGATTTTTTTATGTGTAAAATTGAATTTAGTTTTTGTTTAATTTTAAATCAAAAAAGGCTCTTAGTCCCACGACTATATACATGTGACTTCTTTTCACCACTATAGATAAGGGTTAAATAAGTGCGGGGCTGAGATTCTGAACCATTGTTTTATTGTTAAGCTCATGCTACCGATCGGTCAACCTACATCTTAAAACGAACCGTTTTCGCTTACTGTCCGCTTTTGACATAAACACCATACAAAAAACGTAATTGGATAGGAATTGTGGGTTAAAGATTTAAATCTTAGAACCAAGATGTAAACTGATCCAAGACAAACATTAGCCTCAAAATTATAGCACCTTTCTTCACGATTTTACGTGAGGGGTAAAACAGGTGAGTTCGCTTCACGCACACATAGGTCCGTTTATCAAATACAAAGTTGGATAAATAATCGTTTCCCCCGAGTTGTCTCGCAGACGACATTTATTGGTTTGTTTGGGTTGGAGCTGGCGCCGAGGCTACCTGCCTTCCGATTACTGTAATGAAGAGCTGGTGGTCACATTGACTAAGATGTTTACTTAAGATGAAATTTGAAATCCCTTGCGGTGTACAATGCTAACTTGTTTGCTAACAGGCTGAAGCATTTGACGCATTTATAAGGCCGGTAAAATAGTATTTAATACGTAGTAGATTCTACTATAAGTTATTTTGTAGTTGTATTGTTGTAGTATTTAGGTAGATAGTTGATATAAGCGTATGCCAATTTTTACCCGACAACGGCGTTCCAACATAGCGTCGCCCCTATTAGGCAGATTTTGAAAAGCGAGGTATCCAACGATTCGTCTTCAGTTATAGTGTCATAGGCTTTTTTTACCCGATTACGGGGAAACAAAGGCAGGGTTATAAGACGGAACTCAAAAAAAAACTGATGTTTACATAAAATATATATATATATATATAATAAAATATATACATATATTTATATATATATATTTGTAATATTAAGTACGCTTGTAACTTTTAAACTTTTGCGATTCGAACACATAGTTATATATTTAAACGGGACTTAATCGCGCTGAAACCTCGACGTTTCGATCAAGATGCATTGATTGTGGTCACGAGAAGACTGAAGTAGCGGGTGTCAGCGTCGAGAAGAGCAAGCGTTGACATAAACCGTGACGCGAACACTTGCTTATCACGGGATTCCAGGACGCAGCTGACTTGAAACCATTCTCTCGGTTGAAATTGGGATACTTTTTAATTTTAACCGCTTCACGTACAATCCTGGAGTAGTAGTGACGTTCCGTGGAGAGGATCTTCGGGTCGTCCACGAACTAATCACTGGATCCATCCACTGGATCACAATCCAGTGATTAGTTCCCGATTCGAGCAAATGCTCAGCGACTGCAGATTTATTTATCTGGCGGTTCTTTACAGCTGCAATGTGTTCTTTGACCCTTTCCGCTATAGTACGCTTGGTTTGTCCAATGTAGGAAGTACCGCAGCTGCAATTTATCTTATATACGACAGGAGTTTTTTTATTTCGCTACTTCCTTCTTCTCGTGGCCACGATCAATGCAACTTGATCGAAACGTCGAGGTAAATAAAAATTAAGTTTTCAGCGCGATTAAGTCCCGTTTAAATAAGTACGCTGTTGGGTTTCAGTAATACACAAATAAATATACGGGACAATATAAATATATGTTTACTGTTACTCTTGGGTTCACTTGCTCACTACTCCTAGCCTACAATAGTTAAACGACTAGGTTATTGAGTAACAATATTAAATCTACCATTTTTTCATCCCTTTTATTCATTTCTTTTTCAGATTCTGCTTACAAAATTATAGAGTATCTACGAGGATGCAAATATTTTCTTAAGCTAATACCGTCTTGTCTATTTTATTATACGTTTTAGGCCAACATGTTTTTTTTAATGTTTTACTTATGTCTACTGATAAAAAATCTCACGTTCGAGATTTTTTAGTACCGATCCGTTTTCATGTGCGTAAAAGAACCTTATTCTTATTAACCCATTAGCTGCGGTGAATTTTTTGAAATAGTGTCACAAAAAACAAAATAAAAAATATGTAGCTTACTTCCGCCAAAATTGTTAGTCAAAGAAATGATAAATGGTAAAAATAAAAATAAACAAAACATATACCTCAATCCAAATACCAAACGTCGACATGACTGACGAGGCATAACCTCTTTTGTTTTGGTACAAAGATGTATAAATACATATATTTTATAATCAATTACTATGGAGGTAATTGTTATTATTTCATAATTTAATGAAATAGGTCAGAGAAGGTAGGTGTTTCATCCTGAGACACACTAAATAGCCCATGCAAGCATTACATCATATACATGTTATCGTGGGAAACACGCAACGTGGGATTTACATTAAAGCAACATTTAAAATGCTTGAGAATTCTGAAAAATTTGGTTCTTATTTATGTTAGGAAGAAATTATCTTCCTTATGGACTCTTGGCATCCCGGTAAATATAAATAATGGTTTAACTTCACTCTGAGGAATTACATAAAAGTATGTCCAGCCGGCAGGCTTTGGGCTAGACAGTGATACCGAATATTCAGTTTACTGGATATTAGAGTTATGTAATGGCCGTCAAGTGGCCGCACCGAATGGAATCAAGTCTGGTACTTACTTGTTGGGTTGAGAATGGTTCATGAATCTAACCGGAACTGGACATACAGTTCCAAGACAGACATTACCGACAAAATCTTGTGAATTTCCCGAAACAGACAAAATATGTCATTACACCAAAACAAATCATAAATAACGCTTTATTTAACCTTCAAGTTTGTCTTTCATATGAATGTTAAATACATAAAATAAAGTTACTCATTTACAAAAGATTAATATTGACCAAGGAAGTGAATTATAAACACTAATAAATATTATGACTACATGTTTTATACTCAAATACTACAAACTGGTTTAAGAAATATGAATATATGTCATATTTCTTAAACCATCTGAAGAAGCTAAATACAAAACTATTACCTTTTATATAAACAATAATCTATTTTATTAGGATAGGGAACTTATTTAGAAACCGCTCAGCAATTTTTCATATTCCAACAGAAGTCGGAGGTCTAATCCTTCACCCTGCAAGAGAGAGTTACAACGCGTCTTCAAATATCGTATGAAGACAACATCCAAGTTAGTCGCTTTTCACATTTTCTTACACAATTTCTATATTTTTCTAAATGTTTATTTTACATGTTTTCTCCTTTAAAACAGCTCAACCAAAAATATAACAGAACTACCTTTAACCAAATATGTTAATTTCCAGCAAACTGTTCATTTAACTTAGACGATCACATAAGCCATTTAAATATTAAACTTCTATAAGCAATAATGATTATAACATTTCAATAAACTTCAATTTTATGAGTAATCTAGTCGATCACATAAAAACTTTATATTTAATCTTTAAATCAGCAATTTTAATAGCAGCGTTTCACAGAACTTTACTTCCGTAGTAAAATAGGAATTATTCAATAGCATTTTTAGGTAGAATAGACGACTAGAACCTTACACAGCACTCGACGAGTCAACATCACCTGAAGATGCCTCGTGCAGAGGCGAAACACGTGTCGCCAGGCCTTAGCTTTCATTTCATTTATATTTTACAATAGTTCGATTTGGGTAGGGTTTGTTTAGCGTGGGGTTTTACTTTTGTTTATTTTTATTTTTACCATTTATCATTTGTCTGACTACCAATTTTGGCGGAAGTAAGCTACATATTTTTTATTTTGTTCATTTTAAATATGGATTTCCGCAAAGTAACGCCTGATTCTATCAACTAGTGTCATAAACTTAAAGTACGATAAAGGTCTTCCAACCACCTGTCATATGAATTGCTTCTTATCCTATTTTCTTGATGTAGAAAAGATATATCCAATTTACCAGAGTATTGTGAGAACCTCAGGCCAAAACACCCGCTTTGAGAGGTTTTTAGACCCCATAACCGCACTAAACGATTTATTTTTCCTTCTAGTGCTGTTTGTGGTTTATAGACCTCTTACATATTTTTTTGTATTACCAAGTCACACTTTAAGAGACAAACACAAACATATATTTCCGTTTTTCTTGCACCTATATACATATAACATATTCGTATACTCAAGTTATTAGCCCCGCACCAGAGGGAAACAGCATAGTATTTTACTGAACACTGAGCGTTAGAACAGAACACGCAAGAATTTTTTAGGCTTCTATCGAAGTGAACGTGTTAACCTGTAAATCTTTTAGCATGTTTTGTTTTTGATTGTCGTATGAGGTAGTCGTTCCACTTCCGCGGTTTGGTTTTCAATTCTCAAAGTAATCCCAAATATATGTACTATGTCACAGTATCCACAGGAAGCTGGTAATTAGTGACATCAGGGATGTTGGTCATAATTTGTCTTTTTTGTTGGTCTTTCTGGTGTTCATTTTAAGGCCTGTTTTTTCGGATTATTTCCTCAGGTTCTCCATCATGACGATCATGCCATGGAACGACGCATCGCGCAAGCCTGAGCTGATTTCGGTGTCAATAAAGTGACATTACGTGGCAAACTACGTTTCCACCTAAAAGTTTTCGAGCAATGCATCATGCCCGTGCTCATACGGCACGGAAACCATGGCGCTCACCAAAAAGTCAGTCGATAAGTTCAGAGTCGCGCAGAGGGGAATGGAGAGAGCTATGCTTGGTATCACTCTGCGTGACCGTAAACGAAACGAATGGATCCGGAGTAAGACGAAGGTGAATGACGTAATGGTTTCAATAGCAAAGAAGAAATGGGCATGGGCGGGACACATTGCACGAATGGAAACGAGCCGTTGGACGAGACGAGTTCTTGAGTGGAGACCCAGGGCCGATACCAGAGGGCAAGGCTGACCACCTTAGCGCTGGGTCGACGACGTTAGACGACACGAAGGTCAGGATTGGATGCAGCAGGCACAAGAGCGCCGGGAATGGAGACAACGGGGAGAGGCCTATATCCAAGAATGGATTACGAGAAGGCTTCCATGATGATGATAATGACGAGGTAGTGCTGGCCTCTGGTGTCAGAGTTTGTCAAGGCGCCCGAGGGCCTCTGACAAATCTTAACGACTGCTATTAATCAATAACAGCGGGACCGACTTCTTAACGTGCCATCCAAAGCACGGAGCTATGGAAAATCGCACATTATAAGTCATTGGTGCGGAGCCCAGGATCGAACCCGGTATCGCTGGATTCTAAGTTGCACTATTGAACCGTAAGGCTACCATCGCTTTAGTCTGGTAACAAATATTCATAAATGTAGTATTTAATGTATAAATCATAAAACCAATCACAACAAATCATTTGATTCGCCGAGAAACCACGTTCTGGTGCATGCGTTGTTATTCCGACTAACGCCGCGCGGCCAACACCAAACACACAAATTAACTTTTATCGATACGGAGTCTCGGAGCCGTAGAAGTGAATAAAGAAGTTAAATAAAATAAGGTTTCCTTTGGGGCGGCGAGTGAGGCGTCCAGAAAGTTCGGCAGGTTGGCGATAAATCGCAATTTATGGGGAACCAGCGTTCGCCGACGGTGCATAACAAGGTAAAAGCATTGGTGGTTTACTCCAGTATGCTACCACCCGTAAGGGGCGTTTTAATGAACCATCGGTGATGTCCATTGGATACTTCGTTAGTATAGACTTGCTTTTATTTATAACGGCTTAAATAGACCTAAGGTTTTATTTAATTTACGAACCTATCAATAAAATTTAGTCTTACGTTGAAAACTTATTTCTTGATTACAAAATAATTTTAAAATATCAACTTTACCTACAAGGCAAATAAATAATTTGAAATGTATCAATTTAAAAGGCAGCAACGGGAGTTACTCACGTATATCCACACCAATATATAAAAGTGAAACGTCTGTTTGTTTGATATATAGATAGATAAATTATTTATTGTACACACCACAAACAAAAATAAAGAAACAATAGCAGAAGAAGTGTTAGAATGGGCGGCCTTATCGCTAAAAACGATCTCTTCCAGGCAACATTTGTTTGTTTGGGGTGCTTTCACGCGATAGTGGCAAGGCGGATTTTGATGAAATTTGGAATGGAGATAGCTTATACCCTGGAATAAAACATAGGATTATTCATACCGGAAAATGGCAAATTTCCACGAGGAAACTGGAAAATGTGGATTACTCACTGTGTGGAACGGTTGCCATGGAAACGAAATACTAACAAGTCCGTCAAAAAACATCAAAAGCGTTGGTGCTATAGAAAGTATAAATAATGCGAAAGGCATTGGTTTTTAATAGCCTAGAAGAACATATGATGCTTTTTCCCCGATAAACTGTAGTCCGCGCGGACGAAGTCGCGGGCGAAAGCTCGTAGTTATATTAGTTGAGAAAGGCCACCGGATGTGGTTGAAACTATAGTTGGAATAATTCAACTAATATACGTGAGTAACTACTTAATAATACGTATAAGCTCAATTCCTTACTAAGAATTGTGTGTTGATCAAATAACCTACCGATTAATCCAGGACAGAGTTGGTCCAGATTGAATCGGCTTGCTCTAATTTCTGCCGCCCTGCTCACCTACCGATACGGTTCTTGGTAACAGTGGTTTAGTACTGAAGAGTTTATGTCATTAAAGGTGCAAGCGGAGGTAGTTATAGGCAGTAGTCTCTCATAAATTACAATGACTTTCAATTCGGTGCCCATTTAGTATTTTTGGTGCTATAATATGATTGAAGGGACATAGAGCACGGTACTATGTTTACCCGAATACGGCAAAGTCACAGAAGGATTATGAGTTTAACAGTATTTTTATGTATGTATGTATGTATGTATATATGTATGTATGTGGTTATGTGGATGTTCCACCATAGCGAGGTGTCAATCGATTCGTCTTCAGGTACAGAGTGTCATAGGCTATTTTTACCCGACCGTAGTCAGGTTTTAGTTTTTGAACTTATGTCTTGTTATTATACTAAAATAAATAAATATATTTGGGACAATTCCACACCAATTACCTAGCCCTAAACTAGGATACCCTGTTGTATAGGCACTAGATAACGGATAAACATACATAAATACGAATATCACATCCATGACTCGGAAAAAAATATTTCTGCTCATCACTCAAATGATTGCACCTTGCAGGATTCGAACCCGCGACCGTTTAGTTTCGTTCCTAGAGTCTCTATCCACTAGACCAACCGGCCGTCAAATGTCACTTTCGTGGGTGCTATCGTGTTACTATATCCTAGTTTTCCGTTGAAAATGATTATTCCGTGACCCTGTATATCCAGGATACTAGAACCATTTTACTGCATCTATCTATCTACCAAACTCATCTGTTTTATTTATTCGCTCACATACTTTTAAGTAACTGTCACTGTCGTCGACAAGGACAATAAAGACATCGGAAACTTGAAATTAATTTCACTTACATACTAGTTAGTTACAAAAGGCTTCTTGTTGTGTTTCCAGGAATCTTGACAAGTGTATTCAATCTCATCAAAGAGTAGCTAAGTCTCTACTTTGTCGAAGTTTGATAATAAGTAGCGCTGTTGTCTATGCAAGCAATAGATAGAGTAGGTACGCGCCTGCGTTCACGAAGTTTTAATTAATAATCTTAATAAAAAGAACAGTTTCATGGCAAAGTTACGCAAATGTTCTTATAACGTAATGGTCAGGGATACCTATACGCTAAGAAGGTTTGAAAGAAGATAGAGTCTATACCCCAAAAAAACACCTGAAGCATAGCAAATGGCGGCTGTGTATATGTGCGTGAGTGGATAATTTACACAATTTTATCACAAAAGCTTGTTTTTTTTTCATGAGAACTTGACAGAATTAACATGACTAACAAGTTCGAGAGCTTGCTGCGATGTGGCGGCCGATTGGCACACATAATGTAAGTGTGTGCGTGAGGATTGTGCGTACGACCGCATCGGCATATCTTAGGTGCTTCACTTACGATTTGGCGGTGTGGAATCCGTCTATTTTTAAACATTCATGTTCTACATCTGATTACTAAATTGCAGTGACACTATTGGATTACAAAACCCTGCATGGCACTGAACCTCATCATCCCGAGATTACCACAGACTAATTTACTATCTTTAAATTAGGTACACAACACTTACGGTCTTATTTATAAAAAGTTAATAAACGTCAATTAGTACTGCGCAGTACAATATTGTAGTGCGCAGTATTACTAATCATTGCTTAACTTTTTATAAATATGGCAGTTAATGTATCTAATATATACTCCCTATATAACGAAACAGTTTACAAAGGCCGTAATATCCTCAGCTACAGTTACATATGTAAATTTTTCGTCGTGATTCACACAAACCGAGGTGTTATCCAAGTGTAACTGAGGAAGTTGTTGTTTTATGTATGAGGCCTTTTCAATTCATTTGGACGAAACTTGTACCTTTGTCCTTTCCGGGTCAGTTATTTATTGCCGCTTGTATCTCGGATGCCAAGTGCGTACTCATGAAACTTAACGTCGCCAATACAAACAATATAGGCTGTTGGTCTCGGGTCTAGGGGTAGCTTCTCTCTATAGCCTGATGAAAATTGCTGGTTATTCGAATTCCTTAGGGTTACAAAAGCTTCTTTTGGTAGGATAAATAAATACAAAATATGGCGGTCTTTTTGTGACTAGTTTGGAGTAGGTACAAATTCATGACCCTGTTAAGAAGCCAAGCCGCATGAATGTATTTATGCTATACATTTCTGTGGGTTAAAGTAACCTATGTGTTATTCCAGGACCAAAAGTACCAATGTCATCAAACTACGATCAGACGTCAAATGGTTTTTTATCGATTGCTCGAATTTTACTTATCGGATTAAGATACGAAGTGCACCAGTTTTTAAGTCAAACCTTAAGCTATCCATCAGTGAAAACCGCATCGCAATTTGTCATATAGTTTTTACGTGATGCGCGAATAAACATACAAATAGATAAACAGACAGACACGACTTTTTTTAAATATTATATTCTTGTTCAGTAGCTTATTTTAAGTAACCTAGACCAGTTTTTTTTATTATTTTCAAAGTACAGACTTTTTGGTATTTACTGCTTTATCTATACTTATAATAAAGCAATAAGAACGAAAAAGTCTGTACAAAGAAGATAATTTAAAAAAATTTGGTAATGTTAGTGTTCTTAAAATGAGCCACTGAACAAGAATAGAACATTTTTTAATCGTGTCTGTCTGTTTGTCTGTTTGATTGTTTGTTTGTCTGTATGTTGTTGTATGTTATTATGCATCACTTATAAACTACTGAAGCGTTTCAATGCGGTTTTCACAGTTGGATAGCTTAGGGTTTGACCCAGTACTTGGTATCTTAATCCAATGATTAGATGCCGAGCAATCAATAAAAAACTTTTTGACGGCTGAAAGAATTTTGATCAAATGTTGGTATATTGTATTTTAGGTTTTGGAATAGAGTACTTTTATCCTAGTGAAATGACCACGGCGAAGACGCGGGCACAGCTACTTGTTTGTTTGTCGTATGAGGTAGTGCTGGTCTCTGGTGTCAGAGTTTATCAAGCCGCCCGAGGGCCTCTGACATGGCTTAACGACTGCTATTAATCAATAACAGCCGGGACCGACGGCTTAACGTGCCCTCCGAAGCACGGAGCGATGTAAAACCGCACATAACTCAGAAAAGTCATTGGTGCGGAGCCTAGGTTTTGAACCCGGTGTCGTTGGATTCTAAATTGCACTATAGAACCGTTAGGCCACCACAACTTTTTTTTAATTATTTTTTTTACTAGTAGTGCCCGCGGCTTCGCTCGCGTGGTCATTTCTCTAGATTAAAAGTACTCTATGTGCTATTCCAAGATCTAAAATAAACATTTGATCAAAATTCCTTCCGCCGTTACAAAGTTTTTTATCGATTGCTCGGATTGTAACCATTGGATTAAGATACCAAGTACCCCAGTTTTTAGGTCAAATCCTAAGCTACCCAACACAGAAAACTGCATTGCAATCGGTCTAATACGTTTTTACGTGATGCGTGAACAAACATACAGACAAACAAACAAACAGACAAACACGAATTTTAAAAAATTCTGTTCATAGGCCATTTTTTTTTAAATTATATTCTTTGTATAGATTTACGTTCTTATTGCCTTATAGCTGTGCCCGCAGCGTTGCTCGCGTGGTAGTTTTTCTGGGATATAAGGACCCTACGAGTTATTCCAGTACCAAAAGTACCAATATAGGTTGTCCCGATTATAATTAAGGGGTACTGTTGTATGCCTTCTTACCTGCTTTCTTCCCTCAGGATGGGGGTTCAGAAATAAGGCAGAAATATACGGGCATAAAACATTTAATTTTGCCAAGGGCCGCTCAGTAGTAGGGGGTACACGAAAGTGGTGGTATCGGCCGGACACAGTATGGCTGATTCTACTTCTCTGGTCCTGGTCCAGTACTCTCCTGACTGAGGCCGCAGGTGGAAGGGGGCGCTCGTGGGAGACCAGGTTCTCAGATCGTAGCCGGTTCGAAGTGATGGCTGTCAGACCAGCAAGCCGGACGTAGGACCCTGGAACGCGCATCCAAGAACAGCGTTATGGTCTGATGGTAACTCCTGTGAGCACCCACGGCAACAACAGAAGGGAAGTACTAGGCAGTAGTTGTGTTGCCGGGGATGTTCACAATCAGATACGGAGATTACAATGATTTAAATGAAATTGATTGATTTTATGAAATTGCGAGGGTGGAATTGAAATTATTAATTAAGCCGATTTCAGAGATAGCATTTTACACAATTAAGAAATGAATTCTAATTTCAATTCAGTATGAAATGGCTAACGATGATGACCTCTCAAAAGATTCCCCAAGCAATGAAATAATAAGTTTACGAAAAGTCACACTATCTACTTTACAATATTATGTGCACCGCTTACCCAAATTCCGGGGTGAAACAACAACACCAAGGTCTCGGAGAACGTGTAGGGACGAACAGTTTTATATTTGTTGTCTCTAAGATCCTGTCTTAATTCAAGCAGAGACCAATAAAATTGACGTACGTTCTATTAAATTAACCTCTCGGCGTGTGTGATGGCGGCGGTCTGCCGGTTGCGTCTCAGCTCCCTCAGTAACTCCTAATTAAGCTGCACTGCAGCGAACAGGTCGGGGTGCGGCAAATAAAATGACGCTGCGAATATATTGAACGTATTGATGAATTTCAAAAGCTATTTAATTAATATTTAATATATAATTAGTAGGTAAGGTAATGTACGTGTAGATAGTGTTTTATAGATATTAAAATTAGTTGTAACGATTTTAAGTTTTAATTTTTTTATAAATAATATGTAAATAATGTAAACATGTACGTATAACGTTACAAGGTACCTACCTACCTGTGTTAACAACCTTCAGTGGCGATCCGACATGGTCGTGATAGGTTAGAAGACGAAGGTGGGAGCGAAGCGTAGCGAGCACCCGCCCTCGGCCCCCCATTCGTTTGGGAGCTACAATCCTCACTTCTCCGCTCTCTCTCTCTCTCTATCTCTATCTCTATCTCTCTCTCTCTCTCTCTCTCTCTCTCTCTCTCTATCTCTCTCTCTCTCTCTCTCTCTCTATTCGTCGACTCTATACTTATTACTTTTTACTTATTACTAATTACTTATTACTTTTTATAAGTAAGGAGGATAATTGTTTGATAAACATCTGTTGCACCTTCGAATGTGTTATCTAGTGAATTCTAGTGTGACATGGAGATCGCTGGTTTCAGTAAATTATATTCAGTAGTAGGATCAAGAATGTATTCATCATTTTGTGGTAATCCTACGCGTCTGCTTCCGCTTCATTGCTGATTCCCTCTGAAAAGGACAAGGCAATGAAATAATACAGAAACCTACAGCAATAAATAAGACTAGTTGTATTTGACTCTAGTCTAGTCACAGTAGCGATACGAATCCATCAGCCGATTACGGCTTCGAACGCGTGGTCATTTATCTAGGTTAAAATTACTCTATGTGCGATTCCAAGACCTAAAATACCAATACCTATACCAACATTCTTTTTCATTTCTTGTTCAGTAGCTTATTTTAAATACCTAGAGCATGTTTTAATTATAGTCTTTGTACAGTCTTTTTCGTACATATTGCTTTATTTAAGTATGGGTTTGCATTGGATAGAATATATATTATGTGCTTTTTCGTACATATTGCTTTATTTAAGTATGGGTTTGCATTGGATAGAATATATATTATGTGCTTTTTCGTACATATTGCTTTATTTAAGTATGGGTTTGCATTGGATAGAATATATATTATGTGCTTTTTTGTTTGCATTTTATTTTATTTTTTACATTCATGCAATAGTAAAACGTACAAATAATTATTAAGTATGTTTCCAGAATTTGAGGCCTAGCATCGATAAACGAGGGCTGTCAACATACATGTTGGGATGTTCCTCCCCTACGCCGCCTTCCATTATTTGCTAGACAGCGGTTAAGCAGAGAATTGTTCAACGAATATGTTTTCATTTTATGCCGTATTTTGATGAACAACATTCTGATTCACGACACTTTTTTTTTTGTTTTTTTTTTACCGGCTAGGCAATCGTTTGACCACGATCTCACCTGATGGAAAGCGATGATGTGGTCGAAGGTGTAGCACGCTTGCCTAGTAGAACTGCACAACCTGATTCCCCCATCACCTTTCCATCACCGACGACTAGGGGTTATAATTTACCGGAAACACTGACGAGGGCAGGGCATTCCACTCCTTTGCAGTTTTTATAATAAATGAAGAGCGTAACGCTTCGTTCTTGTGAAAGGTATTTCAACCATAAAAGGGGGGCGCTTTGCTGATTTGTGACACTGCACCTACAAAGTTATAGAGCAATTCTAAATAGTGCGAGGACCGCTCCGTTCCGCCTGAACATAATTTGATATTCATACCACGTGGAATCGTGAGCGCCGTTCAGCAAAATAGGAAGTGTAATAAAATATTTCTG
This sequence comes from Alsophila aescularia, assembly GCA_946251855.1. Lineage (NCBI taxonomy): Eukaryota > Metazoa > Arthropoda > Insecta > Lepidoptera > Geometridae > Alsophila > Alsophila aescularia. The sequence continues at coordinate 20,450,869 of OX276373.1, read as the reverse complement.
ACTGAAACGCTTTATGTTATAACTGAAATAGAGTGCATGCGTCATAAAATTCACATTGTACTTATTTCCTTGCAGCCGAGATTTTTGAGCTGAAACGAAGATTAATCTTTGACTGCTGGGTTTTTACAGAGTCACAGTGTACTCCTAGAGTTGATCACTTTAACTCTACTGACCTGTTACTGTTTTTTATTGATATGTAATGTCTTTCCGCTGGCTTTTCTGCAATCTATGGGAGTGATTTCGTGAAAACAATGTGTAACCGGAAGAGTAATAGGAAGCTAGGGAAGCGAGCGCTATTTGATTTGACCTATGAGCGCTCGCGGTGCTATCAAGTTAAAAGTCATCACATTATTATTTTTATAGTGCAGGTTGGGAATAGAACTCCAGTACTTCAGACTGGCGTCCGGCGGTCTCCCACTGAGCCAACCAGACTTACGGTATTAAGCGAAATAAGATGAAGAGTTGCTCATTTACAGTTGACTAATTGAGTTGAGAGCGGGCGGTGCAAAACGTTGCTCGTTGTTAGTTTCTAATATTATAAAGGCAAAAGTTTGTATGTATATGTGTGTATGTTTGTTACCCCTTCACGCTCAAACAACTGAACGGATTATGATGAAATTCGGAATGGAGATAGCTGATACTCTGGAATAACACATAGTATATGTGGGCGCAGCCATGACGCCATCTTGTTTTTCTCATCGTGCTCACGAACAATAAAAAAGTATTTCCATTTGCCGAGTGCTACAAGTGGCGCCATCTGCTAGGCCTGCGAGTAATCCTAAGAATTGCGTGTTTCATATTTTATCTAAGTAAAAATAATAATGAATTATTGATTCTAAAACTCTTGGTTAATAATTAACTTTTTTAAATGCTTTTGTAACAAACTATAACATATTGTGAACTTATTTTGAGGCTGGCAATACAGCAAACCATCGGCTCATTTTCAATAACACTAATTACTTAGTTAAATAATTATGTTATAAGATTAAATTTCGTTACAAAACGTTAGTTTTAAAAATGAAAAATGATATGAGAAACTTATAATGATTTTGAAATACCTATTCAATGATAGTTCGTCGAAATCCGTCAAATTCCGGGGTGAAACAACAACACCAAGGTCTCGGAGAACGTGTAGGGACGAACAGTTTTATATTTGTTGTCTCTAAGATCCTGTCTTAATTCAAGCAGAGACCAATAAAATTGACGTACGTTCTATTAAATTAACCTCTCGGCGTGTGTGATGGCGGCGGTCTGCAGGTTGCGTCTCAGCTCCCTTAGTAACTCCTAATTAAGCTGCACTGCAGCGAACAGGTCGGGGTGCGGCAAATAAAATGACGCTGCGAATATATTGAACGTATTGATGAATTTCAAAAGCTATTTAATTAATATTTAATATATGATTAGTAGGTAAGGTAATGTACGTGTAGATAGTGTTTTATAGATATTAAAATTAGTTGTAACGATTTTAAGTTTTAATTTTTTTATAAATAATATGTAAATAATGTAAACATGTACGTATAACGTTACAAGGTACCTACCTACCTGTGTTAACAACCTTCAGTGGCGATCCGACATGGTCGTGATAGGTTAGAAGACGAAGGTGGGAGCGAAGCGTAGCGAGCACCCGCCCTCGGCCCCCCATTCGTTTGGGAGCTACAATCCTCACTTCTCCGCTCTCTCTCTCTCTCTCTCTCTATCTCTCTCTCTCTCTCTCTCTCTCTCTCTCTCTCTCTCTCTCTCTCTCTCTCTCTATCTCTCTCTCTCTCTCTCTCTCTATTCGTCGACTCTATACTTATTACTTTTTACTTATTACTAATTACTTATTACTTTTTATAAGTAAGGAGGATAATTGTTTGATAAACATCTGTTGCACCTTCGAATGTGTTATCTAGTGAATTCTAGTGTGACATGGAGATCGCTGGTTTCAGTAAATTATATTCAGTAGTAGGATCAAGAATGTATTCATCATTTTGTGGTAACCCTACGCGTCTGCTTCCGCTTCATTGCTGATTCCCTCTGAAAAGGACAACGCAATGAAATAATACAGAAACCTACAGCAATAAATAAGACTAGTTGTATTTGACTCTAGTCTAGTCACAGTAGCGATACGAATCCATCAGCCGATTACGGCTTCGAACGCGTGGTCATTTATCTAGGTTAAAATTACTCTATGTGCGATTCCAAGACCTAAAATACCAATACCTATACCAACATTCTTTTTCATTTCTTGTTCAGTAGCTTATTTTAAATACCTAGAGCATGTTTTAATTATAGTCTTTGTACAGTCTTTTTCGTACATATTGCTTTATTTAAGTATGGGTTTGCATTGGATAGAATATATATTATGTGCTTTTTCGTACATATTGCTTTATTTAAGTATGGGTTTGCATTGGATAGAATATATATTATGTGCTTTTTCGTACATATTGCTTTATTTAAGTATGGGTTTGCATTGGATAGAATATATATTATGTGCTTTTTTGTTTGCATTTTATTTTATTTTTTACATTCATGCAATAGTAAAACGTACAAATAATTATTAAGTATGTTTCCAGAATTTGAGGCCTAGCATCGATAAACGAGGGCTGTCAACATACATGTTGGGATGTTCCTCCCCTACGCCGCCTTCCATTATTTGCTAGACAGCGGTTAAGCAGAGAATTGTTCAACGAATATGTTTTCATTTTATGCCGTATTTTGATGAACAACATTCTGATTCACGACACTTTTTTTTTTGTTTTTTTTTTACCGGCTAGGCAATCGTTTGACCACGATCTCACCTGATGGAAAGCGATGATGTGGTCGAAGGTGTAGCACGCTTGCCTAGTAGAACTGCACAACCTGATTCCCCCATCACCTTTCCATCACCGACGACTAGGGGTTATAATTTACCGGAAACACTGACGAGGGCAGGGCATTCCACTCCTTTGCAGTTTTTATAATAAATGAAGAGCGTAACGCTTCGTTCTTGTGAAAGGTATTTCAACCATAAAAGGGGGGCGCTTTGCTGATTTGTGACACTGCACCTACAAAGTTATAGAGCAATTCTAAATAGTGCGAGGACCGCTCCGTTCCGCCTGAACATAATTTGATATTCATACCACGTGGAATCGTGAGCGCCGTTCAGCAAAATAGGAAGTGTAATAAAATATTTCTGACTGAAACGCTTTATGTTATAACTGAAATAGAGTGCATGCGTCATAAAATTCACATTGTACTTATTTCCTTGCAGCCGAGATTTTTGAGCTGAAACGAAGATTAATCTTTGACTGCTGGGTTTTTACAGAGTCACAGTGTACTCCTAGAGTTGATCACTTTAACTCTACTGACCTGTTACTGTTTTTTATTGATATGTAATGTCTTTCCGCTGGCTTTTCTGCAATCTATGGGAGTGATTTCGTGAAAACAATGTGTAACCGGAAGAGTAATAGGAAGCTAGGGAAGCGAGCGCTATTTGATTTGACCTATGAGCGCTCGCGGTGCTATCAAGTTAAAAGTCATCACATTATTATTTTTATAGTGCAGGTTGGGAATAGAACTCCAGTACTTCAGACTGGCGTCCGGCGGTCTCCCACTGAGCCAACCAGACTTACGGTATTAAGCGAAATAAGATGAAGAGTTGCTCATTTACAGTTGACTAATTGAGTTGAGAGCGGGCGGTGCAAAACGTTGCTCGTTGTTAGTTTCTAATATTATAAAGGCAAAAGTTTGTATGTATATGTGTGTATGTTTGTTACCCCTTCACGCTCAAACAACTGAACGGATTATGATGAAATTCGGAATGGAGATAGCTGATACTCTGGAATAACACATAGTATATGTGGGCGCAGCCATGACGCCATCTTGTTTTTCTCATCGTGCTCACGAACAATAAAAAAGTATTTCCATTTGCCGAGTGCTACAAGTGGCGCCATCTGCTAGGCCTGCGAGTAATCCTAAGAATTGCGTGTTTCATATTTTATCTAAGTAAAAATAATAATGAATTATTGATTCTAAAACTCTTGGTTAATAATTAACTTTTTTAAATGCTTTTGTAACAAACTATAACATATTGTGAACTTATTTTGAGGCTGGCAATACAGCAAACCATCGGCTCATTTTCAATAACACTAATTACTTAGTTAAATAATTATGTTATAAGATTAAATTTCGTTACAAAACGTTAGTTTTAAAAATGAAAAATGATATGAGAAACTTATAATGATTTTGAAATACCTATTCAATGATAGTTCGTCGGCTTTTTTTTTGATTTTCACGCTCTGGGCGTCTGGTGGTCGTAATTTTATCTTGTCCTTTAGTGACACTCGCGAGATTAAAAAAAAATACTAACGTAAGAATCATCAAAATCAGCAAACACGTTTGATTGATATAGTGCCACAAAAGAACAGTCATACAAACACATGTAGGCTGATAAACACATTACCCAGCCTTTGCGTTGCGTAGTCTGGTAAAAAGTTAGGATATTACACGGTTAGTTTAAAAATTAGATAAATCAATTGAGTGAAAAATTCCTTGAGCGTAGCTCTTCGCCGTTCGCGTAGCATCTAGACTGGGGCATTTCTACGGCGCCAGTACTTTATTTGAACAGATGGTACTGTACAATACTCACTAGAGCTTCAGTAGGGATCCGGCAAAAAAACAGAATCCAACCTACAATTTATTTGGACGCCACAAAAGCTAGCTACGCCATTCTGCATAGCACTGGGGGATTATTACGCAGACGATGGGCTACAATACGTACTTGAGTGGCTAAAGCGATCCGGCAAAAAACAATTATTAAGACAACAGATTATACAATTTCAAGCAAAAATAACAGCAGTGAGGATCATTTGGCATCTGGAACAATATATTTCAGTAGAGTACAGTCAAATATCATTGTTCTAAGGATTAATAATTATTAGATATCTATGACTGAAATATATTATTCCAGATGAAAAATACAGAAATACGTGTTAGTTACTCTATTTATAACTCAAGATCGGCTGGACAGATTTTGATGATCTTTGTTTTTTTGAATTTGGTTTGTCCCGAATAGGGCAATAAATATCACCAAAGGGTGCAACAAAGAGGGTTTTTTTGAAATTTCTGTCTTAAAGTGGATATATTAATAATAATAATATATCCCGGGACAATTTCACACCAATTACCTGGTCCTACACTAGGATAACCTGTACTATGGGCACTAGATAACGGATAAACATACATAGATACGAATATTACATCCATGACTCGGAAACAAACATTATTGCTCATCACACAAATGATTGCACCTTGCAGGATTCGAACCCGCTACCGTTTGATTTCGCACCTAGGGTCTCTAGCCACTAGAACAACCGGTCGTCATCAGAGTGGCAAAGTTAGACCGCGGGCAAAGTTGTGGGGCGTAGTTAGTTAAATATATTATTTTTTTTTATAAAAATTAGGACTGAGATTGAATTATTAAAATATCGGCTAGGTACCGTTTCATAGAATCCGGCTATCCGTCCAAACTGCAATCCTCTGCACATCCCTAACACGCACACGTACCGTAAGGTAAGGATTGCCTTGCCGCCAATATGTTTCAATTTAAACTAAGCCGCTTGTCGATACGGGCTCGCCTCGGAATATCTTCCGATTCCAACAGGATTCCACGATAACAAAAATAATGTTTGTATAGAAAAACAACCAAGGAAAACTCCGATTTAATCATAATGTTGTTGTAGTCTACATCTACTAATATTATAAACAGGAAAGATTTGTTTTCGATGTAAAACATCTCTCGGTGATTTTCGATGTTTCACATCTGCCAGGCGACCCGCGATTTATATTTTTGTATGTTTGTTTGTAATGGATAAACTCAAAAAATACAGAAAACTATTTCACTTATAGAAAGCTATTTTAGCAAGTAACACAGGTTGTATATTATTTTTCAAAAAATTAGTGATCCCTACGAAAATTGCAATAATGTAACCCAAGGTATCAAAAATTTGATAGTAAAAATGTCGATTAGTCGCTGTTAAGAATGGAATGATATGTTGCCGTAAAAACGAAATAATAACAAGTTTGTGAAAAAGCACCACAAGCGTTGCTGCCAAAGATTTTGAATTATGCTTAATGGCCTATTTGTTTTTAGAAGTTACTACGGTTATAAAAATGCTAAGAGTAAGAAAAATGCTGCGGTGTGAACGCTTCCATGCCAAGCCGGGGCGAGTCATTAGTTTTATTATAATTTAATGAAAATCTAAGAAAGGTTAATAGTATGGTGCTTGCAACTTATAGCAATTACTAGTAAGGCACAGATTATTTACAAAAAAACATTAAAATAAAAATTAATGATGCATACGTTGCTCAAATATACCTTTGGAACGCCAAACTTGGAGCTTATCTAGTCTGAAACGGCAATTCAGATTGAAAACAAAACTATAAAACTAGAAATTCAATACGTACTCAAAAACATCCGTTTGGAATAGGGAGTTGTAATCCAAATTCCAATGCGGGCTTTAGCGTTAAACTTCGGAAATAAAAATTTCGCAGTACAAACAAGCAATCAGTAGCATTTGCGAGCTCGCGCTGAGCAAACACGCCCGGCCCGGTCCGTAGAAGTGCTTCTCAAAGACTGCTTCAAATTCATCCAATGTATTTTTTATCCAAATCGCATCGCAGCCCCTTTAAGCACTTTCAGAGGTGAGTGCGCGGACAGAAACGGCCGCATTACCTGTGCGGCTGGTGCCTTGAAGCCAAAGTATTCTAAACTTTTAGTGGTTTACAATGCCATCTTTGAGAAATAGAGTGATTAAACTAACTAAGAAAATTAAGTTGAATATTGCCTATAATCATCGTCAGCTTGTTTCCATCCACTGCTGGGTAAAACTTTATAGGCCCCCTCTCCCTTGTATCTTTCGTCTCTAGACTGTGCCGACCTCATCCTTGTCTTTCCTCCGACCACCTCGATGTATCTGACTCATCTTGTGGTCTGCTAACTCATCCTTTATTTGCTCTCGGCAACCATTCCGTGAGGGCTCTACTCCATCTGCCATCACCACGCCTCGCCAAGTTTCCTGCCCAACGCCATTTGAGTCTAATAGTATGGTCTCCATCGCCTGGAACTCGCATTCGATGCACCTTTTATCTCTTTAGTGATCCATGTTTTGCAAGTCATGGTGGCCAAAATACACTGGCTAAAAAGTTTAGTTTTCAGGCATTGTGGTATCTTTCGAGCCCTCATAACTTTCCGCAAGCGGTCCATTCGATACCCTGTTTTTTTTTTTTAAATGTGCTTTTTCTGTCGTTTCTCCGTACAACTGTGATATAATCATATTTCGGAAAAAAATAAAATTAATGAAATTTTGTATACAAACACGATCTTGAAACGTAACAAGCACGGACAAGCGTCTTCACGAAAAACCCAACTGCGAATAAAACTAAAATGAAGCAAAAATTTAAGTGAGAATAGTCGCTAACTAACTTTTAATCGTTATAGATCCTATATGGTCATTCGAAATGAAAAATTATAAGAAAAACCTATTCCTATGGCGTCTGGTTGTCGCCATATTGAATTTTGATCACTGTCATGTCTTTATTAGCACTTGCAAGATAAAGAAAAATTGATTGACGTAAGAATCGTCTAAATCGGTCCACGCGTTTTGTCTATATAGTGCCACAAAGGAATAGACATACATACTTAGGCTGATAAATACAATACCCGGCCATTGCGTTGCGCAGTCGTCATTCTGTTTTTTTATTACTCTGATGCCTTTAGTAGCACTCGCAAGATAAAGACAAATCGATTGACGTAAGAATCGTCTAAATCGGTCCGCGCGTTTTATCTGTATAGTGCCAAAAAGGAATAGACATACATATTTAAGCTGATAAACAACTTGTAGAGGTTGACTTTATTAGGGACCTGGGTGTTATCCTCGATGGTAAGCTTTCTTTTACGCTTCATATTGATAATATTATTAACAGATCATTTAAAATTTTGGGGTTTATTTGGCGTAATTGCAAGCACTTCAAAAATGTCTCAGCATTTAAGATTGTATACGCTGCTCTGGTCTGTAGCATATTACATTATGGCTCTAGTATACGGAATCCATTTTATCATTGCCATATTAATAGAATCGAGAAAGTCCAAAAGCGATTTCTTTTTTTACTTACAGTGCACCAAAGCAAAAAAATCCCAACTCCTCACCTACACTGACCGCCTGAATAATTTTGAAATGGTAACTCTTGAAAATCACCGCTGGATCACAGATCAGATTTTATTGTTCAAAATTGTGACCGGACTACTGGACTGTCCAGAACTTGTCGCCAAAGTCAGGTTTGTTATTCCGCGCAAAGGTGCCCGTATTGTTAACTTCAGACCTTTTGCGACTCAGTCTCACAGAACCAATGTTGGCACTCACAGTGTTCTCGCCAGAATCTGCCGGGACCACAACACACTTTTTAAGGCTGAGCAGATTGATATACTCAATTGTTCACTGCTTAGCGCTAAAAATCTAATGTATAAGTTTAAGAGGTTATAGGGATCACCATTTTGTGTGATCCTTGTGTACGTTATATTTTTTTTAAATTTATTGTTAAATTGTATATTTATTTTACTTGTTACTTCTCTAAAATACTAATCAGTTTATATCCTGGCCCTTTTTGTACCTACCTTGTATTGTGTTGAGCGGATATGCGTGGACACGTCGCTTTGTGGCGTTTTTGCATTTTAATTTTTTGCATGATGTGTTTTCCTTTTAGTGGACTTTCACTATGTTTTTGTTTTTGTTCATGTTTATATTTAATTTACTGTGTTAAGTCTGTTGGAAAACTTAATAAATAAATAAATAAATACAATACCCGGCCATTGCGTTGCGCAGTCGTCATATTGATTTTTTATTACTCTGATGTATTTAGTAGCACTCGCAAGATAAAGACAAATCGATTGACGTAAGAATCGTCTAAATCGGCCCACGCGTTTTGTCTATATAGTGCCACAAAGGAATAGACATACATACTTAAGCTGATAAATACAGTACCCGGCCATTGCGTTGCGCAGTCGTCATATTGTTTTTTTATTACTCTGATATCTTTAGTAGCACTCGCAACATAAAGACAAATCGATTGACGTAAGAATCGTCTAAATCAGTCCACGCGTTTTGTCTATATAGTGCCACAAAGGAATAGACATACATACTTAAGCTGATAAATACAATACCCGGCCATTGCGTTGCGCAGTCGTCATATTGTTTTTTTATTACTCTGATGTCTTTAGTTGCACTTGCAAGAAAAAGACAAATCGATTGACGTGAGAATCATCTAAATCGGTCCACGCGTTTTGTCTATATAGTACCACAAAGGAATAGACATACATACTTAAGCTGATAAATACAATACCCGGCCATTGCGTTGCGCACTCTGGTAAAAAGAACGCTTGTCGCGTGAGGGTAGGTATTAGTACCCGTGGTGTATTTTTTTTAAATTAGTTTGAATAGTTAACAACTACGGGAAAAATATACGAAAAAAAATATTTATCGTGCATGGTACATTAAGTACCTCCTCCTATAAGGTCCTATAAATCCTCTTGTAAAGCTGGCCGAGATAAATGCTTTGCTTACCCAAAGCACGTGCTTACCACTAACCCTATTATACACTGGCCTTCAAAACTTAGTACCACACTTTTAATGTCGGTCTGTTCGCACGTCAAAACTACTGGACCGATTGAGATGCGATTTTCACTGTTGGATAGCTTATGTTTTGACTTAAAAACTGGTGTACTTGGTATCTCAATCAGATGAGTAGAAGCCAAGCAATTTAATAAAAACTCTATTATTTTAAAAGCGTGGTACTAAGTTTTGAAGGCCCGTGTTGTTCAAGACATCACTTTGTCTATACTTTTGGCACAGAATACCTAATAATAGTTTAATAATAATAATACTTTTGGATAATCTTTAGTTAAGCGTCTATTTAAATTATAATAATAATAACATAAAGATAACATAAAGTCAAAAGCAATGTCATAGAATGTAGAAGCGTTTAGAACGATACGCTAGTAGTTTTTCTAAGCATCTACTTAGTCATCATGTCAGCCTTTAGAAGTCCACTGCTGAACATAGCCCCCCCAAAGAGCGCCATGACGAGCGATCTTATGCCACCTCCATCCATCGGCTTCCTGCGATGGCTACAATGTCGTCGGTCCATCGTGTGGGGGGTCTCCCTACACTTCGTTTGCTTGTTCGTGGTCGCCATTCGAGATCCTTCTATTACTTATTGACTTCTAGATATAATATCTCGACCTAGTACTTTATGTAGGTAGATGGTGGTTAGGTTCACTAGAAAGTTCATATTGCAGACGATTTTTCAAGCTTGACTACGCGCTTAACAACTTGTAGAATTTATGGATTATTTATTCGAATGGGGATTGAAATATTGAGCAAAATTAAGCGAACTGAAACGATCGGCTCTTTCACATTCGAATAGCAGCTAGAGTGAATTCAAAAACACAAAAGATTGTCTTTTTCTTTGACTAGTCTGAAAGAAAGTTTGGGAGTTATCGCTGAGGACTCGATGAACCAGCCGAGAGGGAGCTATTCATGCGTGAAGGCAAAAAGGATTCGGTAAACAACATATCTGCACGAGAAGCTTTATGTTTCTTTACTTTGTAGATAGTAAAGCTTGGGAAATTATTTTAATAGTTATATGTTCCTACTTATTGTGTCACGTGGATGATAAAACATCAGATTATATTACCAAATCATTTGCTGAAAAGTAAATTATTATTGTAGGGTGCCGTTGGCAGTAATGCCACAGTACATATATAGTCCTACGGAACTATATATGTACTGTGGTAAGGCGGTGACGAAGCTACTGCCACAGAATAAATAATAGTACAAGCTACTGCTGATTAGGGACTATGCACACGGCGTATTTTATAAGCGCAGACGACGCGCGTTTCATGAACGCGCGTTTGTATCGAATCGATACTTTACGGCGCACAAACATATGCAAAGGCTGCGTGGCTGCGACTGAATTTCGTTTGAAGCGCGTATACGCGCGTTTCACGAACGTGCGTTTGTGTCGATACTTTACGGCGCCAAAACGTATGCAAAAGCTGCGTGACTGCGTCTGAATCTCGTTTGAAGCGCGTTTACACGCGTCGTCGGCGCGTATAAAATATTCCGTGTGCATAGGACATACAAGTATTTTTTTCGTTTATTCCGTTGAGTCGAGCAGGTCGCTCACCTTATGGTAAGCGTCACGCCTGCCCATAACAGTTGCAGTGCCACCCATAACTTTGGTTACAAACCAAAACACAGAAATGTTTACACATTACTGCTTGGCTAGTGAATATCTGACAAACGTGTGGTCCCAGGCGGACTCTTACGTAAGAGGCCTACCACTCCAAAATAATAGCTTCTGACATTACAAATCGTTCAATTCAATCGCGCCGTGTCAAGAAGTGCTATTCCCTAAACGCAAGACCATCTAACGTCAGGGTCATTTTTGTTTGAATAGAAATTTCGGCACAATACTTCCTATTATATTCAGAAACGTTCAAAATAATTCAAATATGTTCTTCACGAGCAGCAACATTATGTAGTCTAGTCGGCTGGAAAATACCGCCCCATATTCATCGACATCTCTAATCTACGTCTCAGCCGATTGCTCCTACGAAATACGTAATAGATAACGATTGGATTGGATACAATTTTACCGGTGGTAAGCAGACATCCCACGTGTCCCACGGCAATGCGTCAAATGGCAATAACGTATTTTTTTCAATTACCGTGCAATTTCCATGAATCATTTTGTGCCGATGAACATTTTGCGCCGCTCGCTGCGACTCGCTGACCCAGATTGAAAATATTTGAGCACACCTCGTGGAATCCCGGTAGAGGTGGATGTGGAAAGGATAGGCGGTTTATTGTAAGTTTATTGTAGTCTTATTGTAATATTTGTATCTATGTATGTTTATCCGTTATCTAGTGCGCATAGAACAGGGTATCCTAGTTTGGGGCAAGGTTACTGCTGTGGAATTATCCCGAATATAGTTATTTACATTTATTTTATTTTTGAACAAAATTTCTTTAAATTTTAAGCAAACTAGCCCTTTTTTTTAATTATCTTCGTTATATAGTTTTTTTACGTTTTTTTTATTGCTTTATTATAAGTACTAGCTGTGCACGCGGCTTTACCCGTGTGGTTATTTTATTTAAAAGAAGCCCATACGTGTTATTTCAGGACCAAAAGAACCTAACTACTAGTGGCTCTGTGAGCTGTAGACCTCGCGCGTATAAACTTTTTTGCAAACAATCTAGCGGTGCACAGTAGCCATCTAGTTACCTTATTGTACAACTAACATTAATAACCAAGGTGCTCCATACAACCCCTACCTAGTCGGTAAATGCCTGATTCCGCAGGTTGAAACCTAAAAGTGAGAAATTTACTGCATTTTGAGGAGCTATTCTGCTCATCACGCCGAAGATCTTCATCAGATCTTCACCAAATTTTTATGATACCAATTTAAAGTTACTAAGTTACTACTTTTCAAATAAAAATGAACCATCGAAATCGGATCTTATAAGGCGGAGATATTTATTAGCCCCCTTTTTGCCCCTTTTTGAGGATCTTATCTAATCATCGGATTAAGATACCAAGTACCCCAGTTTTCCAGTTTTTAAGTAAAACTCCAAGTTATACAACAGTGGAAACGACATTGCAATCGGTCTAGTTTTTACGTGATGTGCGAACAAACGTTCAGACAAAGTAACAAACAAAGAGACAGAAAAAATATGTTATGTTCTATTCTTGTTCAGTAGCTTATTTTAAGTACCCTAGACCATTATTTTTTTAACTTGCTGTGCCCGCGGCTTTGCCCGCGTGGCTTTTTCATTTAATATATGTGTTGTACAATATGTGTTATACCTGGACCAAAAGCTGCATATCCTTAAAATTGGTTGAGCGGTCAAATAGTTTTTTTATTTCTTGCTCAGCATCGAATCATCGGAATAAGATTTCAAGTACCCCAGTTTTTAAATCAAACCCTAAGCTGAAACAGTGAAAACCGCATCGCAATTGGTCTAGTAGATTTTACGTGATGCGCGAACAAACCTACAGACAAACAAACAGAGAGACACGATTTAAAAAAAAATGTATGACCTTGTTCAGTAGCTTATTTTTAGTACCTACCATATTTTAAAAATTATCTTCCTTGTACAGACTTTTTTGTTCCTATTGCTTTTTTATAAGTAAATCTATGCTTAATCTTCTTTGTACGGAGTTTTTCGTTCTTATTGCTTAATTGATAGTATAGATTCTAAGTATAGATAAATAGAAGATAGATAGATAGAAATAGATAGATAGAATTAAACCAAGTAAAGTGCACTCCCGCCCTAATGTTTTAAATTTCTAAAACGTTTGAAAAATCTTGATTGTTACATTTTAGTCCCATAAGACCGTAGCCGGGTAATAGATTAAGTTTTTTTTTAATTGTTTTTAGTTTTTGGTTTAGGCAAACGTAGTTTATGACGTAACCATGTGGAGTGACGATCTGCAAAAAGCGGCTAGAAAGTCGGAGTCTACAGGGCGCCGCACCGCACGCGCCATCTTAACTTCACAACTCAATTTTAATACCTATCTGTATCGAAGTAAAGAAAAAATAAAATTTACGAATTAACTTTTATGTGCTTTCTGGTTTAGAAAATCGTAAAAGAAAAGTTGAAAAGACAAAGTTTTTGAACAACGCGGATCCTGAGGTTTACTTATAGAAATATCTCAAAATTTTTGCACTCGCTTCGTTCGTGCCTTTATAATAATATTGTGATTTTACGCACACACAGAAGGTAAATTATTAACAAAAAAACACATAATTACAGGCTCAATGCAAGCACTTCGTAGAAGTTTTTGTAGGGTAACCAAAGTTACTGATTGAACAAGTTTGATAAAATAAATGCACTTCTCTTTCGCAAGCTTGTTCTGTTATTTCCTGTTGAATGAAAGATAAGGTGGATCTTATTTTCCTTCAGAATTTAACAATTATTTCTAGAAATAACTCGGAATTATCAATTGTTATTATTGTCTGCTTTCATAGTTATATCTTTCAATGGATCCATAGTAATGTTTGTTCTTTTGTCATTCACACGCACATGGCTACAAATAGTTCGAATTTTATGCGCTCGCTTGCCGGCGATCTTTATTATTACCTATTTTCGCACGCTGTGGAATATTTACTGAAATTTTTACTGCACGTTACGTTCGCCTCTTTATAATGTTATATTCAGTTTCCTTCTTCGTACAACGTATAGAAATAAGCCAAAATTATCGCACTAAGAAAAAAACAAGTAAGTTTTACGCACAAAGAAGATCGATCATAAACGTTTGTTTTTTTCATAAAACTACACTAATAAAAGTATAAGTAGCTCAAAATTCGCGCCTTCTTGGTAAAGGGTATGGTTGCTCAAGTCGTACCACAGCCTAAGTCGTACCTCAGTAATATCTCAGATAACAATAATAAAAAGTGACAGCTAGTAGTGTAATTCTGAATTATTTAGTCACACGAGTCAACAAAAACAAGTGGGTGTCTGGCCGGTATCGCGAGGCAAAAATAATTAACAAGTAATTTTTTTCCACAGTTTTCATTAAAATATTTCACTTATTCGTTATCTTTTCCAGGGAGGAATATCATGGTTAAGTTACTTTTCTTGTTACCGTCTACTTTTATGGGTTTCTGGCAATTACTTAGGCACACTCAAACGATAGAAAATTTTGAGGTGATGTCAGGATTTTGGTTTGAAGGTATAATTAATAAGGGAAATAATTTGTTACTTATGAAAATACTAGCCTCGCGGCTTCGCAAAAAGTACTCTTTGTGTTATTCCAGGAACTAAAATACCAATATACTCGTACCTACATTTGATCAGAATTCCTTCAGCCGTCACAAATATTTTTATCGATTGCTCGGCTTCTACTCATCGGATTGAGATACCAAGTACACCAGTTTTTAAGTCAAACGATTCAACTGTGAAAACTGCATTGCAATCGGCTCAGTAGTTTTTACGTGATGCGTGAACAAACATACAGACAGACAAACAGACAGAAACGAATTAAAAAATAATTGTTTAGTAGCTTATTGAAGGTACCCTAGGCCATTCTTTTTCTTTTTATCTTTTTTGTACAGACTTTTTCGTTCTTATTGCTTTATTATAAGTACAGATAATTTTATTTCCTATGTGTAATTCATTTTGTTATTAAGGCCAATGATTAGAATGTAAGTTGATTTAGACTGAGTTGTTTGTAATTTTTATTTGTAACGTGATCTCGTGTTATTAGGTATTATTCTGTAGAGTTTATCCTAAGTACGACTTAGGTGGTAAGAGTAAGACGACCAAGCACCTTAATCATACTGAAGGTGCTTTTTAAAAACTCTTATTTACCTGATTTATTAAAATTATTTTCTAATTGTATGAATGTTACTTAAAGTTAAAAAAACAAAGATTCAGATACCGCAGCAGATTTTGTTTTATATGAATTACACTCAAGAATTAGGGGGTACGACATAGACAACCTTAACCTATTGCATGTTTCGCAATCGTAGAAGATCGTTCATAAAAGTAAAATAAATAAACAACTACATTAATAACTGTATACCAAAGTAGCAAAAAAAACGTATAAAATAGGGGCGTTGAAATATTTCTCGCCCAGGGCACACAGATGCCTAAAGCGGGCCCTGCGCTTCTTTTTCAGGGAGGTCGTTTCAATAGTGAAAGCGCGTATTTCTATGTCTACATAAATGATTTGACTGATTGTATTAGCAGGTAATCAATCTAGCTGTTGGCACACCGCTTTGTATTAACGCCAGTTTGATCCACACGCGCAAATTTGCATGATTGGCAACTGCTTCTCCAGTAGCTGGTTATTGACCAAATATTTAATATATTCAATAATTATAATTATTGCAAAAGCTTCAATCAGTACATAATTTAAAGTATACAAGACATAAGTTATTACACAAAAACCCGACTGCTGTCTGTTAAAAAATAGCCTGTGACACTCTTGGGATGAAAATCAATCGATTGATACCTTGCTTGTTATAATCGGACCAAGTTTTTAGTTTGAACACATAACTCTTCATTTGTTTCACCGTAGTCGGTTAAAAATAGACTATAACACTCTATAAATGAAGACAAGTCGATTGATACTTAGCTTTTCAATATTGGAATAATAGGGGCGACGCTAGGGTAGAACATCCTTATACATACATACATACATACATACATACATACATACATACATACATACATACATACATACATACATACATACATACATACATACATACATACATACATACATACATACGTTAAACTCATTTCCTTTCCTTGCTTCGCCTTAGTCGGGAAAAAGCTCTGGACACGACGTGGCATAGATATAAAACTGTTTATCACACATTATTTGTGGTATTTTTTTTGGGTTCGATTTCATGAAACGTCGCGGACTCATTTTACAATAAAACTAGTTTTTGCCCGCGTCTTCATCGGCACGGACTACAGTTTATTGCGAAATAAAGCTAATAATGATAATGATAAATATAATATGATCTAGGATATTAAAAACTAATGCAAAAGTATAGCCCAACGCTCTTGATGCTTTTAACCCGAATACGGCGTATAAAATGAAATACGGCATATAGAATAAAAAGTATCCTTTGTTGGTATATATATTGTACAGTACCTATTTACAAAGTTTCATTAAAATCGGATTAGCCGTTTTGGCGTGAAAGCTCCTCAAACACATACATACAACGTTTCACTATTAGATATTGGTGTGGACTACCTGTGCCTGCGGCTTTGGTCGCGTGGTATTTTTTCTGAGAAAGGAGTATCCTATTATGTTATTCTAGCAGTAAATCTCTATAAATGTACGAAATGGTATATTGTACAATATACCATTTCGTACAGCCATCGAATCATTTTTTATTGATTGCTTGGCTTCTACTCATCAGATTTAGATACCAAGTATACCAGTTTTTTATTCAAGCCCTAAGCTATCCAACAGTGAAAACATCATCGAAATTGGTCATCGAGACAGACACTATTTTGAAATATATTATATTCTTGATCTGTGGAGCTCAATGGGAAATTACTTGGCATTTTTGGACAAAAAATCCACTTATGCCCATTGATGGACCAAGTCAGTGGCGATTTATGGAATAACCCATTTCAAGTACCCTAGGTCATTTGTTTTGTCTTCATTGTACTGACTTTTTGTTACTTACTGCTATAGTTTCAGTATACAGGCTGGAATTTTTTAACCACACCCGGATGGAAAGTACTCTAAATACTGGAGATAGCAAATTTTACTCAAAGGAAACATTCCTTTATTTTTAAAAAGAAACCAATCTGCATTCAAAGATTTGGGAATACTCGCTTGCCACACTCGATAATCGAACTTGCTAAAATCTGAAAAAAATACACCTGTACTTTTATGGCATCAATCAATAGCTGTTATAAAACACGGGACTTTTTATCCCGGAAAATGGTAAGTTTCCACGGGAAAACTGGAAAATGTTGATTACTCGCTGTAAGGACTGGTTGGCATCGAAACGAAATACTAACAAGTCTGTCAAAAAACATCAAGAGCGTTGGTACTTTACTTTTGCATTGGTTATTTATATTCTTGAAGAACATTGGATGCTTTTTTCGCGATAACCTGTAGTCCCCGCGACGAAGTCACCGGCGAAAGCTAGTTTATAATATTAATGTGATGGTGTGATTAGGAAGGGTAAAAGCTCTCATTTGTTCATCACATTATGACTATGAGCGTAATCTATGCCTATTAACTCTCCTGTTTATCCCGGTTTAGACCTTAATTCGGCAGATACCGGCAGATATTGCCGCTGCCAGCGACACCCGCCTGATTTATAGTATTAATTTCTCATTTTACCATGACTTATCTAATCCGAGTCTCAAATTAATTTTGGCAAACAGATCCACCTAAAATTTTAATTCTGTTTTGTTTAAATTCGCAGATATCGTTTTTTTTTTGGTATTTCTCTAATCCTCTTTTGTGGCGCTAGGTCTTTTAAAAATGAGTTCAGTTTTAAATTCATAACCACAATGTAATTTATTTGATGTGGTCGCTGACTAGTTAGAGTCGAACTCATGGAGGAGACAAGGATACCTATAAACGTATCCTAGAAGTGAAACCGGATGGTCGGAGACTCCGTGGTCCACCCAAAGCTAAAGTAGCTGCTCTTTATTCGCTAAGACCGTTGAGACACGTAAAAAAACTCGTTACGATAACTTCGTGGAATTGTTCGTAATGACGACAATTTACGAAAAAAGAAAACCAGAGAGAAAAAAAAGCGTGACGCAGAAAACATTATACTTTTCAGTGATTTTATATTACGCTGATGCATAATTTTTGTTAAAACTTGATTATCAGAGCAACTAGTGTATGATTTTCAGGATTTTATTTATCACCTTGTTTATTAATTGGCTTTATAACTGTCGTTTTTAGAGACTCGGGAAATATGACTTGTTGACCAAGTAAGCAAGAATTGGCGCAAATATATACTCATACCAGCATTTTATTACATTTGTGGCACACACATCCCCACATCCAATAGATGGAGTATCTTAAGGGATTTTATCGTTTTGAGCACTTCATGGCCATCTGTAGGAAATAAAAGTATATTATTACTATTTTCTTTAATATTACTTTTATAAGAATTGTATTTAATTAGGTCAAATTCAATGTAATTTTTATTGGTCAGATTTTCGAAGAAATTATTAAAAATATTAGCTCAATAGCTAATATTTTTAATAATTTCTTTTTATGTCATGTTTGCATAGGGATTGATTGTTATATTTAATATTTTGGATTCAATTGTTGTTGTTATTTTGACTAGAGTTGGTGCTATTCCTAGTTAGGTTCCACGACGCAGCACAGATATTTTTAGAGTTGTTGATGTAGTAGTGTTCGTTCTGTAATAACCCTTAATTATAAGTAAATTTAAAACAGTAAGGCCGAAAAGTGCCTTCTTGCACTTTTCAGTCAGAAGGAGACCTGCACTGCGACGGATAGTTCGTTTCGATACTCTACTAAAGCCACACGTCTTCTACTTCCTTTTTTTTTTGACTTTATATATTTTTTATACTTTTGAGTTTAATACCAAGTAAAATACTAATTGCCATTTTAAGTTTTTTTTTTTAAAAAGGCTTTCCCACAACACCGTCTAACATTGGTGGCAGCTCAAGGGGATTTCAAAAGTCCCTCGGTTCCGTCTCCGCCCGTTCAAGTACGGTGAACCCTAAATTTGGGAAAAAGCGTGAAAATCGTGAAAAGTGCGAAAAGTGCATTTATAAGTGTAAAAAAGTCTACTGAAAAACGCTATAAGTGTGCGGGAAAAACCGAAAATAAAAGTGTCTAGTGCCTTAATACAATAAACTCTACAAACTCTATAAACTTTCTAAAATATTCACATCTTACCAAGTGCCAAGGATAGTCATAACAATGCGATAAGCATTGTTATGAGATGTGACGGTGTACACATCTCATAACAATGCTTATTGCATTGTTTGCCGTTGCCCAGTGAGTCATTCATATCCAGTCATAAAAAAACAGTCAGTCAGAAAAAACATAATAAAATCTTTGAAATCACCACAGACCCAACAAAAATACTACTGCCACATGTCTTGATAAATTCTACAGTTTCAGAATTCCCACTGTCTCTTCTTGTAGACTCTGGCTCTGCAGTCAGTCTCATCAAGTCTTCATATATACAGAAATTTCCTAAACTAGTGAAAGAACAAATAAACCTGAAAGGAATTGAACCCGAACAGAGTTCCACAAAAACTTTAGGCCATTTTGCACTAAAAATACAACTTACTGACTCATCCCGCACGTACATAAGTCACAAGTTCCATGTCATTGAAAAGATACACCTTCCTTACGATGGTATAATAGGAACAGATATGCTTAACTCTTTTGGCTGTAGCATTGACTACACTACTAATAAACTACAAATCAAAGAAACCAAATTACAACTCCAGTTCCATGAACCAATTTATTCTAATCCTGCCAGATCTGAAATGATGATTGAATGCTCCGTGTCCAAGCCTGAAATAAAAGAGGGCCTCGTTCTAGATCAAACCCAATTCGAAGACATATTAATAGCCAATTGTCTAGTCAAAGTGAAGGACAATAATAGAATAAACATAATAGTGATAAATGTATCTGAATCTTTTAAATCCCTTAATTCTAATATGAAACTGACGCTGACCCCTGTAGAATCCACCCAAGTACAACACCGACCAGAAACATAATATCCAGTAAATGCCTTACAAACTCAAAATTCATATCAACGCACTCAAGAAGTTCTCAATCAACTCAGAACGTCACATTTGAACTCGGAGGATTCTTTGTTTCAAGTTTGCTCTGACTATTCCGATATTTTTCACCTACCTGGTGATCCACTGACTTCAACAAATGCTCTTCAACATGAAATTAAAACCACAGCAAATGAACCAATTAATGTAAAATCATACAGATTTCCTGAATGTCACAAACAAGAAGTCCAAAATCAAGTAGAAAAAATGTTAGAAGATGACATTATTAAACCATCTATGTCTCCTTGGTCTGCTCCCATTTGGGTTGTACCCAAGAAACTACACGCTTCTGGACAACGCAAATGGAGAGTCGTGATTGACTACCGAAAGTTACTATCGGTGACTCTTATCCCATCCCAAACATCAACGAAATACTAGATCAACTTAGAAAATCATAATATTTTTCAACTTTAGATCTCGCTTCCGGCTTTCATCAAATCGAAATGTCTCCTCAAGACGCAGCCAAAACTGCGTTCAGTGTTCCACAGGGACACTTTGAATTTAAACGAATGCCCTTTGGACTAAAAAACACCCCATCCACATTCCAAAGATTAATGAACTCGGTACTTGCTGGCCTACAAGGCATCCGACGCTATGTTTATCTTGATGACATAGTTATCTATTCCTATGACCTTGATTCCCATGTAAAAAACCTAGAAATAGTATTTAAAAGACTCAGAGAATTTAATCTAAAATTACAACCAGACAAGTGCGAATTCCTTCGTAAAGAAGTGTCCTATCTTGGCCATCAGATCACAGATGAGGGTGTTAAACCTGACCCAGCAAAAATCAATGCCGTGTCTGAATATCCGGTTCCCAAATCTCCTAAGGATATCAAATCCTTTCTAGGACTTATGTTCTATTACCGGAAATTTATACCAGACTTTTCTAGGACAGCAAAACCTCTGACTTCCCTTTTGAAAAAAGATACTCCATTCATCTGGCAAAACGAGCAACAGCTTGCTTTTGAAACTCTGAAAACACGACTCATTTTTCCGCCTCTCCTAATATACCCTGATTTTACGAAACCCTTCACACTTACCTGTGATGCTTCCAACTTTGCAATCAGTGCTATTCTCTCTCAAGGAGACCCTGGAAAAGAAAAACCTATAGCCTATGCATCACGAACCTTAAATAAAAGTGAAATAAATTACAATGTCACCGAAAAAGAACTACTTGCTATCCTCTTTGGCTGTAAAAACTTCCGACCATATTTGTATGGCCGCAAATTTCTGATTGTCACTGATCATAATCCATTAAGATGGCTCTTCAAGCACAAGGATCCCTCTAGCATATTACAAAGATGGCGGTTAAAGCTCGAAGAATATGACTATGAAATCACCTATAGAAAAGGTAAACTGAATTCAGCTGCAGATGCACTTTCTAGATATCCGATTAACACCTCAAATATACACAATATAAATCCTAACTCTATTCCAGTTCTACCAATAACTAACACTCCAAACACAAGCCCTATAAATGTACCAAATCCAGACTCCCTCGATACTCAGCTACAATCCAATCCTTTTAACCCTGATGATTAGAACTTACCATCCCTAGATCCTCTCCAAGAAGCTGACTTTTTTCCAAACATCATCCCTGAAAATGAAAAAGATCATATTAATGCTAATCCTAGTATACCAAAACCCCATCCTCAGTAGCGACGGAAATCTACCTATAAATTCACCTACCAATATACCAACTTCTAATCCTACACTCAATAATTACGAGAACTTACCTACAAACTCACCTATTAACTTACCAAGCCCTGATGTCCACGAAAACTCATACTCCAATTTCTTAAAAGCCATGTCTGATAAAAATTATACTTACAATATAAAAATACATGAGTATACGAATCCTTTATTGTCTTCTGATTCCAAAACTATAATTGTTCCTGCATCCATCAATCTCGACGAAGCCAATCCTTATATCGAAGAAGTTTTAGCAAATAATAGTGATGCCTCTGAATTCCTCGATAAAGAAAGGACATTACACTCTTTCCTGAAACTAACAAAGAATGACAAATCATACTACTTCCTTTTCACAAAAGTACATCATTTTGATACCATACAATATCCTGAATTATTCGAAGCCCTAAAAACTCTTAGAAACGAACTGCTCAGACTTCAATGATCCCTTTTTCAAACCGTCCTTTACAAAAATCTACAACATTATAGCTTTTCTATTCCACAATACAAACATAATTGTAAAAATTTACAGAAACTCTATGATCTTCCCTGTTCCAAGTGAGATTCCTAAAATTCTGAGAGTAAACCACGACTTACCAATTGCTGGTCATGTTGGCTCCTCTCGAATGTACAACCGCATTAAAGAAAGATACCACTGGAAAAATATGAGATCAGATATTGAAAACTATATAAAGAAATGTAATCAGTGTCAAACGAATAAAGCACTCTGTAAAGTAAATCGATAACAACAGTAAACAGATAACATCAACCTCAACCGCACCATTTGAACGAATTAGCTTGGATATTGTAGGACCCCTTCCTGAAGCTGGTCAAATAAACCTAAAATACATACTTACCTTACAAGATGACTTGACGAAATTCTCCATTGCATACCCAATTACTAATGCCTCAGCTGAAGAATCCTGCGAATGTCTCATACACTTCATTTCTCTTTTTGGTATACCAAAAATGATTCTCACAGATCAAGGTACTGCAGATTTATTCAAAAAGACCTGTGAATTCCTTAAAATAAAACAATTATGGTCCTCACCTTACCATCCCCAAACACAAGGTGCCTTAGAAAGGAGCCATTCAACCTTAAAAGAATATTTAAAATCTTATGTGAATGAAAACCAAACAAATAGGCACAAATATGTGTACACTGCAATTCTGGCCTATAACACTAATGTCCACACTACCACTAAATTCACACCATATGAACTCATCTTCGGTCATAAACCCTATCTTCCTGATTCAATCTATGAACTTAATCCTACTACTACTTACCATGAATATGTGAAAATAAATCACCGCCTCAAGTTGTCCCGCGACAAGGCTCTTGAGAACATAACTCAATCCAAAAAAACATCAAAAACTTATTATGATCAAAGATCTCGTCCTGTGACATACAAAGTTGGTGACATGGTTTACCTTAAAAACCATCTAAGACTTCGAAAAGCATTATCCCCAATTTGGAAGGGACCGTATAAAGTGAAATCATACACTCTCCCTTCTTATAAATCGACGTCACAAAAAACATCATTATGATCAAGTCAAATTAGCCAACAAGAACCCCCTAGGTCTTAATATCTAGTCAGTTTTCTACAAAGACATAGTGACTTGAAGTTAGACAAATAGGTAACTAGCTATTAGACATTTTAGGCAATTAAGTAATCTAGTAATTAAGTAAATTTGTTTATATTTTCTTACAGTCTGGCAGTGTTATGCCATGGCGTATCACGCACCCAAGACCTCATCGGTATCGAACAGATCACGAAAAGCCCTGGAATCTATTTCAACCCTTCCGGATCCATAAAACTGATTAGTGATTATTTACATATTATGATACCAGTAGAAATTAAATACATAAAACCACACATCGACAACATACAAACCATTCTTCATTCAGCTCGATACCTCTGTACAAAAAGCTATGCAATCGACGACCTTGAAGGTCAAAATGTTTTCTTATCACTTGTTTCGACGTATAATGATATTTCAAGAGATTATTATGCTATTTCTCACCTGATTTCTAGCAGATCGAAAAGATCCGCGTAGATTGCCGGTATCGGCACAGTTTTAAAACAAATATTTGGAACAATGGACGAAGATGATGCTATCAGATACGACAACGCCATTCAAACACTGAAAGACAGTAATGGAAAATTATTAGATTTAGTTAAAGAAAATATAATGATATACAAATCAACTATTTCTAATTTTAATGAATCTATTATAGAAATTAACAAAAATGAAAATAGATTAAATTCAATGATTGAAAACTTATCTTCTTATGTTAACAATCTAAAGGTGGTAACGAATTCACTACTGTTCAAATCTACTATGCATGACATGTTTAATGTGCTCCAATCTTGTATGCTAAGCCTCTCATACAAATTAGAAGACGTTGTTAATTCTATTTTGTTTGCAAAAACAAACACGTTACATCAATAATAACACCCAAAGATTTGTACTACGATTTGGTAAATAATGTGAAACACCTACCTAAATATTCGGAATTTGTTGTAAGCTTAGAATTAGATAACATTCATATTTTGATAAGCCTTGCGGATATTGTTACGTATATTTTAGATGATAAGTTAGTTTTTACTCTTAAAATTCCTTTAGTGCTTATGAGTAAGTATAATTTGTATGAGAATATCCCAATACCGGTACCTCACAATGTAACAACATACAAATCCTACGCACTAATAATACCTACAGTTTCATATGTGGCCCTGAACCAAGATAAAACCAAATACATTGTTTTAAACGACCTATCAAACTGCAAAACGGTTTCTAATAAAATGAATATCTGTAAACAACTTGACGAATTCGATGTACAAGACTATTCTATTTGTGAAACAGAAATTATGACCAAAGTCTTGACTTCACTTCCAAAACATTGTAAAACTAACTTTTTGTATGGCCATGCTAATATTTGGCAATCTTTGGGAGATAACAGATGGGTTTTTACTCATTCAGAACCTATAAAGCTAAACATAGAGTGTAGAAATGATATATCGGAATACAGTATCGTAGGAACCGGCATCTTAACCCTGAGGCCTAATTGTACTGGATTTTGTAAAAATGTAAAACTAATTGGGAAAAGACCCTAAATATAAACTCAATTATATTTACTCGGATTTTAACTTGATAAATGATTCTTGTTGCAACTTGTCAAAATTAAAGAAACTTAACTACAGTGAAATTGTAACTAAACTACCTAATTTAAATCCTAATAATTTGAAACAAATAGATGATAAGGCCGATGATATGTTACGTATAATAGAAGAACTTAAGTTGAAAAATGAATCTATTCCACGACTTACTTCACATTCCATAACAACATACATATTTGTAACACTATTTGTAATCTTCTTAATCTACTTCTTTTGTAATAGAAAATGCGTGGCTTTTTATTACAAATTCCGGCCGACTCCTCCTTCTGAAAATCATCAACTTAGAATCAATTACCGAAAATCAACCACGACTTAGAATCCGTTGAAAAACTTCGCAAAACCAGCGTAAGTTTTCACCTAAACGGGGGGTTGTAATAACCCTTAATTGTAAGTAAATTTAAAACAGTAAGGCCGAATAGTGTCTTCTTGCACTTTTCAGCCACAAGGAGACCTGCACTGCGACGGATAGTTCGTTTCGATACTCTACTAAAGCCACACGTCTTCTACTTCCTTTTTTTTTTACTTACTATATTTTTTATACTTTTAAGTTTAATACCAAGTAAAATACTAATTTCCATTTTAAGTATTTTTTTTATAAAAAGGCTTTCCCACTATACCGTCTAACAGTTCGTTGGTAAATTTATGGGCAGCACAGACACATTTTTTAAGGCTTTTTTTTATTTATCTTGCATGTGTGTATGTACGTTTTGTAAGCTGAACTAAAACCACTTCCTACGGTGTAAAATTTTTACGTGTTGGCTCAGTTCTGATGAATATACATTATGGTAACGATGAACTGAATCTAGTAGCTCCAGATAGAGGAAGTCTTCAACGGTTAACAGCACAGACAAAAAAAATTGTGTACACATTTCATTATGATAGCCGGTTTTAAGGTTTACCATGACATTATTGCTGGAATCAGGATTGGGTCCTGACTATAGGGAACTTTTTTGGGTTTTGACTTAAAATTGGTGTACTTGGTTTCTCAATACGACGAAAAGAAATCCAGCAATCGATAAAAACCATTTGACGTCTGAACGAAGTTTGATGATATTATTACTTATGGTCCTGGAATAATATATACCACGTGGGCAAAGCCGAGTGCACAGCTAGTATATAATATTTTATTCCATTAAACTGTTTAATTACATAATTTGAAACGGCAAAATATTTGAATTACTAACCACTACCTTGCTACGCATGCGCATTCGTAGTATGCGCGTGGTAGCTTTTTCGCGAGCGAGCAAGGTAGTATGACAAAAGGTCTAGATTAATGTTGGCCTTATGTTATCTTTGAGCTCCAATATCCCAGAAACACGACACTTTAGGATAGGGGTTCCAACATTTTTTGTTTGTATTGAAGTCTTCTATCGATTTATTAAAGTCAATCAGTCAGGCCAGTTGCCGCGATTTGCATTATTTTTAAATGGCGGACATTTACTGTGCCACTAAAGATATTACTATTTTGAAATTACTGTAATTGAGTCAAAATAACGCAACACCAATTAGATGTCACAGGCTCTGCAAAATTTAATGTCTAGATTAAATTTATTCACATATCTTTATTTGTCCTATAAGTATTTTTCCTTCTCATACTCGTATGTATTACATGCTACGACAACTTTTTTAAGTAGGTCGTACTTTATTGAACGCCACATCTTCTTGCCTGCTGGTCACTGCCTGGATGAGATCAGGACTTGCTTCCTTCAAATCGTAAGCTAGTCCCATTTTTGCCCAAATTTTTATCAATCTTGCGGACCAGTTAGGGATGTCAAAGATTTCAGCTGCCTTGTAGTCGTAAGGAAACGTGTGATGGTAGTTATGCCAGCCTTCGCCACCCGTGACCGTAGAGACGAATTGGTTCTGTGTGGGTTTGATACTTCTGAAATCCAAAAATATAAGTTATCATAAAAAACGAAGTTTGCATTGGATCGGTACATTTTTAAATGCAGGCACTAATGGTAATAAGGATATTGGGCTGTTACCTCGTGGCCAAACTATGTAGGTTGCCAAACTGATTTGGCTACGAGGAATAATTTTTCCTCATGGCCACACTGTTGCGTCACAGTGGGATGACAAATAATTAGCTCATCCTTTGTTTATAAGTATTATCGAGTAGTCAAATATTATTGTACAGTTACTAATTTTCCTTCTTTGTGAGGATATAATGTAATGATGCAAACTTATGTCAAATGGAAAAATAAAATCATTAACATTTACTCTAATTTGATTTTCTTCCTTTTAAATATACTTTACATCGTAGAATTTTCGCGGGAAATTATTAAAATGCTTTTTGTGAATCGCAAAGACGGAAGTGTATTGTTTCATGATGGTCGGCAGTACCACAAACTCCAAAGCTTCAAAAATGGGACAACTATATATAATTACAAAAGCATAAAAAAATAGGGGTAGTTTTCAGTACTTTGTAGTTCAGTACCTAGTAAGTCATTCACTCGGAGGGCTTAATTTTATTTATCATAATGGTAGGTATAATATTGTTTATATTATATTTTTTTATGATAGGGAAGAATTATTTGTTGTCAACGACTTTTTTTGTATGTAGATACCTATATAAGACATTGTTTTTTTATGTGGTTCTAATAGGTGAATGCTTTTTGTAGTAGTTTTAAGTATTTGTCATGTATTTGTGCTTATGTCTGTACTCAACCCGTGACAGTATTTTATACAGGTTGAGTCAATAGATTATTGATAAGCAGTTTGGCCACCATGAAAAATTATTCCTCGTAGCTAAATTAATGTTGCAACCTAATTTAGCCACGAGGAAACACTCAAAAATTTATGGGCTTTAACAGGTTTGCCCACCAGTGGGACAGCATAGGTTAAGAAAATAAAACAAATTTAAAACACCGCAGACTTAATCTAACCTAAGGTTGAAACAAAGATAATAATACAAATAATTAATAATTAATATAAAAAAACAAAAAAAAACAACTGTGAACATAATTACTGAATACGAGTTGACCAAGCGAAAGTTTGTATGTATGTAGGAGTGTGTGTGTGTGTATGTGTGTGCGTGTGTGTGTGTGTGTGTTTGTTTCTTCTTCACGTTTAAACGGCTAAACGGATTTGGATAAAATTGGTATGGAGGTAGAATATACCCTGTTGTTGCAAATTTTGCAGTATTTCGTAATGCAACGGGTTAAAGTCTGAGATGAAGGAGGGCCGGGCCATTCGTCGTGCCTGGTGAAGTCGATTTCAAGGGCTATCTGCCAGTTTTGCATGCTTGCTACCCGATGAGTTGGCGCAGAATCTTGTTGGAACACCCAATTCTTTCGTATGTGTTTCCGGATGTCTGTCCGGCTGTTCTCCTCTACAGGTCGTTTTTCTTAACCGATCTAGACAAAACTTGGTAAGTATACAAGTTTAGGCTTTTTTTAAACGTCAGTGATTTTTGATTGAGGGGTTACTTCCTCCAAAAAGGGGCAAAAAGGGGGCTACTGAATATATCCGCCTTATTAGATCCAATTTCGATGGTTCCTTTTTTTATTTGCAAGGTAGTAACTTTCCAAAGCCAAGGTAGCTGCAAAGAAACTCGGTATTTTGTCTAAGGTTAGGCGGTACTTCACACCGGGACAGCTTTTGTATTTTTATAAAACACAGGTCCGATCTTGTATGGAGTACTGCTACTACTTCTGGGACGGTTCTGCCAAGTATCAGCTGGAGTCTTTGGACTCAATTCAGAGACGTGCTATCAGGCTCATTGGGGATGACACTCTAGTAAAGAGTAAGCTTCAAAGTCTGGCGCATCGACGTGAGGTCGCAAGCCTGTCGGTATTCTACATATTGCACTATGGAGAGTATTCACACGAACTGCACAATCTGATTCCCCCATCACCGTACGACTAGACGATCAGAAAAGCGCCACTCTTTTAAAAACTCACCCTTTTGGTTGAAATACCTCGCACAAGAACGAAGCGTTACGCTTCTTCATTTATTATAAGAACTGCAAAGGAGTGGAATGCCTGCCCTCGTCAGTGTTTCCGGTAAATTATAACCCCTAGTCGTCGGTGATAGAAAGGTGATGGGGGAATCAGGTTGTGCAGTTCTACTAGGCAAGCGTGCTACACCTACGACCACATCATCGCTTTCCATCAGGTGAGATCGTGGTCATACGATTGCGTAGTCTAATAAAATAAAAATACATTCATATGGTCTCGCAAGTACAAACTTTTCTGCAAACAATCTAGAGGTGCACACCAGTGCCATCTAGTGAGTTACCTAGATGTAAAACTAAAATTAATAACCAAGGTCCTCCATCAATCCCTACCTATCCTATTAAAGGGCTGATTTCATTGGTAGAAACCTAAAAATTTACTGCATTTTGAGGAGCTATTCTGCTCATCACGCTGAAGATACTCATCAGATTTCACCAAATTTTATGAAACCATCCTAAACTTACTACCTTTCAAATGAAAAAAGAACCATCGAAATCTGATCTAATAAGGCGGAGATATTCCAATAAATACGAAACATATGTGCTCAAACTGAAACGGAGATGCTTCGCTCGCACTTCACGCTCGCTTGATCAATAAAGTATAAAGATGTACCGCCTTATTTATAAAAAGTTAAGCAATGATTTACTAATTACTGCGCACTACAATATTGTACTGCGCAGTACTAATTGACGTTTATTAACTTTTTATAAATAAGGCGGATAATTGAAAATTTTTGAAAAATTACCCGGATGTTTCACAAATCCCCAAGTAAAAACGATATACTGCAGAACAACGTAAGCCAAGAAAAGGGACATCGTCTAAATCTAATACTTGATTGCAAAACTCGCTGGAGCTCACTATGTGATATGTTAGGACATTTTATTCAACTGAAATACAGCATTAATAAAGCTGACATCGACTTGAGATTAGAGTTCTGTATATAAGTATAACGATGAAATTCAGACACTTGAAAAAATACATAAGAGTCAATAAAGTCATGAGGTGATCGAAGTTACTGTGGAAGCCATCTGTCAGCGTGATGCCACATTAATAACGGCTGATACGGCTTTAAAAATTATGTTCCAAGCTATAGAAGAACAGAGATTGTTTCCTCTGTTCTGATGTATTTACATGATTCAGAAACCTATTTTGAATACAATTACGAAAAATATACTTTTAGCAAACCATGTTCAAGTTCAGTATTAACAGAGTTATGTTATTTATTGGAATCTAAAGACGTATTTGAGAATGATGAGTCTGTAGCCAACATAAGTCAGAGCTTTATGGTGAGCGATCATGCCAGTATATCTGCAAACATATCTAAGAAAGAGAACATACCTTAACGTTGCTTGGCTTTAAATAAAATAAAATAGAAAAGAAAGCAAACTCATCCACTAAAAATAGCAGCCTACAAAATTTAATCCGCGTAGAAATGGCACTTTATGCGAATGGTGGCGAGGGGAGTACCTGGACAAGGCCTACAATTATTTATTATCTTTTCTCCCCACAAGTATCAAATCTGAGACAGCTTTTTCCGCAGCAGGCTACTTTTGTAGTCGGCTGAGGAGCTCTCTAAGCAGCAAAATGCTTGATAATCTATATTCTTTTTATGGGCATATTTTCTACAAGACTTAAAGGAATAGTTAGAATTTCCATTCAATTTTTTTCTCTAGTGCGTTGTTTTTTTTTTTTTTTTTTAAATAAATCATTTTTAATTCTTACTATGTACCTACTATGTGCTTTTGTTACGCATTAATTCAAGATTAAAGTATAGGTACTAAAGAGTTGTTTAAACTACGAAATTTCGAAATTTCGAAACTAAGGCCCCTAATTTCATAGACCAATTTCGAAACTGAAAATCTATGAAACTGCATGCCCTAATGTTTATCCGCTATCTAGTGCCCATATTACAGGGTATCCTAGTTTGGGGCTAGGTTATTGGTGTGGAATTATCCCGAATATATTTATATTTATTTATTTATATCATTGAATGATTAATTCAAAAATATTACCATAAAGAGAAAAAAGAAAATAGAACTAATTGGGCAATTTGTGACTTGTCCCAAACAATCTTCAATTGGAGATTTTTATTAAACCTGTGATTAAACTTACTGGTTGTATGGCTTGTATCCAAACATATGAGCGAAGCTGTTAACAGTCATCTCAGTATGAAGAACAATCAGAAATCTGATGAAGCACTGCCACGCAACAGCACACTTCCACGTCTCCCCCCAGAAAACCATTCCAGCCATAGTTGGTAGAATATAACAAAAGGGGAGGCTCAGCAGGGTCGAATATCTAATAAACAAACAAGGTGAGAATATACTGGATATTGCTTTATTATTTTTCCATCCTGACCCTGAAGCCAATTCATGAATGTCATCATCATGAGAATAAAAAGATTGAGAATAATTTGTACTTTATTGCGATACTCGAAAACTTACTTGCGCTGAAAGACAGCAACGGGATCCTCCAAAATATCGCTCATGTCAATCTGCCTTCCCTTTTCAATGACAAGGCTGCTTTTCTCCATCATCAGCCAGCCAATATGCGAGAAAAAAAACCCTCGGTTCGCGTTGTGAGGATCGGCTTCCGTATCGCTGAACTTGTGATGGAGCCGGTGGTCTCGTACCCAGTCGTAGATAGTATTCTGAAATATAAAAACATTTCTGTTTGAAAGGTGATGTGATAGAGATGGTTCTTAGTTATATGGGGGGTGAGTTGAGAAAATGGGGGTAAGAATCGTAGCTTCCAATCGAATGGACCGATTTAGCTGCCGCTTTTATGTTTGAAAACTGATGTGATCGAGATTCTTCTCAGCTACAACGGGGTCCTCTCCCGAGGTTGAGGTTTTTGTTTATTTGTGCTTGTTGTTTCGTTGAAGAATCAAGCAGGTCGCGCTTGATGGAAAGCGTTTGGCCTACCCAAAAAGTAACTAACATAAACGACCAACATAAAATTCAAATAAAAAACGCATCAATTTCAGATAACTCGCGAAGAAGTTAGTTGGCCACACACACTCCAAGTCTTCCGCTTATCATCAAATCGGCAAATTCAGAATGCTTCAGTCCTAGCTAGCAATTGTGACAGTGACGCAAACGAAGTGTGACCTTCAGAGGTTCAGCGTAATAACATTTTTTTTCAACACGCTTATGACCCAATTTGGCTTGCACTGAATTAAATTTTACTGTAGATTAGCTGTGCGCGCGGCTTTGTCCACGTGGTAATTTTTCTGGGATATAAAAATCCTGTGTTCCAGAACCAACAGTACCAATATCATCAAACTTCATTCAAACGTCAAATGTTTTTTTATCTATTGCTCAACTTTTACTCATCGGATTGAGATATTTCTCGTCAAGCAACATTTCATGTTAACTGTTGAGGAGTTCCCTAGTCAGGACCCAACTCTGAGTGCAGCAACCATGTCATGGTCAAACTTAAAACCGGCTGTCACAATAAAATGCGTACACAAAATTTTGTGTCTGTGCTGTTGACCGTTGAAGAGTTCCTTTATCTGGAGCTAATCCTTGATATTCTGGCATGCTTACCATAAAAAGGCATAGCCATCGGAACTGAACCAACACGTAAAAATTCACCTCCTAAACAAACATCCATACCTTAAAAGTTAAATAAAAGCTTTTAAAATACCAAACTTTGACCACATCAAGCGGGAAAGTTGTCGTTTCTAATCCAAAGATTCTCGTGGAAGTTGATTTTTTTTATGGCCGACTGTACTTTTCTCACGCTTTGCAACCCGAAACGGATATCTAGGATTCAAGCTGTTTTCGAGAGTCATCACGAATCGTCTTGCGTCGAATTCCAGTCCAATAACAGAGCAAGTCGGGTTTCGGGGAGGATACGGCACCATATACCACATCCATACAGTGTGACAGATTATACAGAAGACAGAAGAGTATAATCAGCACCTGTGTCTAGCGTTTGTGGACATTGAGAAAGCCTTTGACTCTATCGAGACTTGGTCTCTTTTGGAGTCCCTGCACTGATGCCAAGTCGACTGACGGTATTTCCAAGTTTTGAAATGTCTGTATTACGCCGCAACAATGACCGCCCAAGTACAAAACAAGCAGACTAAGCATATCCCCCCCGCATCGAGGTGTGAGACAAGGGGACGTTATTTCTCCAAAATTGTTCTTAAATGTTTTTAAAAGTTCAAGACTCTGGACTGGAAAAGATGTGGCATGAACATTAACGGTGAGTACATATCACACTTGAGATTTGCGGATGACATAGACATTGTAGCAGAAACGTTGCAAGACTTGTAAATGATGTTGGACAGCCTAGATATTTCGTCCCAACGCATTGGTCTCCGGATGAACTTGGACAAAACCAAGGTTATGTTCAACGAACATGTTATTCCGGTACCAATTGTTGTTAACGGAACTGCTCTCGAAGTTGTTCAGTAGTGTGTTTATCTGGTAAAAACAAATTCAAGAAAGAAACCCGCAGAAGAATAGAGCTGGGCTGGGCAGCATTTGCGAAATTTCATCAAGTCTTCTCGTCGCCAATACAGCAAAGTTTGAAGACAAAAGTCTTCAACCAGTGTGTCCTACCTGTTATGACATACGGATTCAAGTCGTGGACACTCACGGTACGGTAATTGAAGGTCGCTCAGCGGGCTGTGGAAAGGGCTATGCTCGGAGTTTCTCTGAAAGGTCGAATGAGGTAATCCGAAAGAGACCCAAAGTTGTCGACATGGCCCTTAGGATTAGTAAGCTGAACGTGTTCTTGAATGGAGATTGCGACTTGGTAAACGTACTGTAGCCTACCCTCAAGCTAGGTGAAGCGATGATATACGCAAAGTGGCGTGCAGCAGTTGGAAGAGAAGAGCCGAAGATTGAGCTTAGTGGCGTGTTTTGGGAGAAGCCTATGTCCAGCAGTGGATGATGATGATGATGATAATGAATTAAGGATACGATGACTTTCCTATCGATTAAGCCACTGATGACAGCGCTTAAGTACAAACTGGATGCTCAGAGCTTTAAAGATCAGCTATGCATAACCACAGAATAAACAATAGAACTACGGCATTACGTTCGGTCACGATGGTACCTTAAAATGGTTAATAGTCAATAGCTTAAGCTTACCTGTCCAGTGCCAGAAAACAGCAGCATCAGATATATCCGCAGAGGAAGCTTTGCTTTATAAGATTTATGAGTCCACAATCGATGTACTCCGCAGGTGATACCGGATCCAAACCACAAGTACATATATATTGCTGTAATGGATACAAAAATATAATATAATTTGCAGAACCGAATATCATCGACGAGATAAAAGTCCATAGGCTTCGCTGGTGGCTTGGTCACATCGACATAATGGGAGAATAAAAATCATGCTGACGTGTTCGTCTTAACGTGCGTATTTGGGACGACGTCTAGTTGGCCGTCCCAAGAATCGCGAATCGCGTCGAAGAATGATGTCGGCAGGGACTTGCACTAGCTCCAGATCGAGCACTGAGGGTGACTCAGGACAGACTGAGGTGGCGACTCTTATTATCGGAGGCCAAGATCTATCTTATGTCACTGCCATCCTCGTTAGTTACATGCTGAGTGACATCGACGAATCGATATCGATATTGTGACGAATCTGTCAAGACTGACGAATTAATAAAAGGCGTCGCGTCGTCGCGAGCGCGGTGCCTCACGCTTTTTTCATCGTTCCCTAGGATGCGGCACGGATGGGTGCCTTGGTTCGGATCAGGATTTACTCATGTGCCTTCGACCAGGCATCCAGAATTGGTTGCTTTCTCGTAGACACGTGCCCATGCTAGGCTACTTTAGAAATATTTATGTTCAACATTAAGATAGATACCTATATCAGCGCACGTGACTGCACCTTCTTCTTTTCAATTAACTTGACGATGGCTCAACGCCTGCATTAATTTTGTTCTCAAAGTATGATATTCCTTCCACTTGATTTCGGAGGAAAATCCGATTATCATAAAAAACGGGTGTCACTAGAGATGGTGGATATTGATCCTAATATATCCCTACTAGCTGCCAGTCCGGCTTCGCTCGGGTAGCTAAGTGTTTATCTAAATATTTCTTTGTACAATATATTAGGTACCTATGTTGAACATAGGAAGAAACAGGTTACAAAATTACCACTTAAAAATTCGTCATTTCAGCCTTTAGAAGTCCACTGCTGAACATAGGCCTTCCCCAAAGAGCGCCATGATGAGCGATCTTGTGCCACCTCCATCTACTGACTTTCTGCGATGGCTACAATGTCGTAGGTCCATCAAGTGGCTTGGTACACTTTGCTTGCTTATTCGCGGTCGCTATTTGAGAACCTTTATTCCCCAGCGGTTGTCGGTTCTGCGAACTATATGGCCTGCCCATTGCCACTTCAACTTGCAAACTCTGAAAGCTATATCGGTAACCTTGGTTCTTCTACGGATTTCCTCATTTCGGATTCTATCACGTAGTGAAACACCGAGCATAGCTCTCTCTATTGCACGCTGCGTGACGTAGCTATGTATAAGACCAATAGTTAGCGACCACGTCTCAGTGTCGTACGTCGTCACTGGCAACACGCACTGATTAAAAACTTTTGAATTTCTCGAACGCTGCCCATTCGAGTTGGATTCGTCGGTTGAACTCTTTGTCGAAGTTGGATCTACCCAGTTGGATCGTCTGACTTAGGTAGACTTAGTGATCAACAGCTTCGATAATATCGTTCCCAACATAAACTGGCATGGGTGCGACATGGGCATTTGACATGATATTCGTCTTACCCATGTTCATCTTAAGACAAGTTGGGAAAAAATATTGAGGTCACTGAGCATTGTGTTTTGGTCTTCCAGGGTTTCTGCCATGACGACTATATCATCAGTAAATCGAATGTGAGTGATGTATTCGCCATTGATGTTAACTCCATATCCGTTCCAGTTCAGAAGCTACAATATATCTTCCAGTGCAGAGGTGAACAGTTTTGTCTCACCCCTTTTTGCAACTGGATAAAATTCGTGCTCCAATCTTGAAGACGGACAGTAAATACTAACGTAATGACGATAAAACAAAAAAACGGTGTAATGTAATGCACAATGAATTGATTTAAATACGCCTACCTATTTTTTTAAAAGTAGACGATCCTAAGCCTGTACGAAGCTGAAAGTATGAAGCTGAAGCTGAAAGTATGAAGTATGAAGGAAAGATCATATTCATACGTAAGTGAACTATTAGTATTTTGAAATTTGTGGCCATATTGGCCGGCTGACTGGCATAACAGACTTCGCGATACATAAAGGTTAGGTTAAAGGAACGCAAAGGTATTAGATTCGGTCCGCTCCGTCTTTGTAGATTTCATGCCGAGTATATGGATTAGGTGGATTCGATGGATCAGGTATTTGAAGAGATTAGGATTAGTTGGAACGCATCTCTAATTTACCTAATACAACCCATCTTTACGTGAAGCCAATGGAATACACCGCGCTTCATCTGCATTTATATGACCCAACCATCTACATCAGCAATTTAATTATCTAGGTACTGAAATGTACCAAATCAAACGAATAAGATCATTTATCATTTCGAGCAAAACTTTGCAAGAACTATACGATAATCTTGTTATGATACAGTACCAACTTAGTACCTACTCTTTGGAAAGTACATACCAATAAAATGATTACAAATAAACGAAACGAACGAAATAATACGACGAAATGACCCGACGAACCACGAACGAAACCGCGATCGAGTAATGGTCTAACAAAACCTGGATATAGCTCGTGAGAAAAATGCTTTCGTGTTTTCAGGATCGCCAACGCCATCTATTTTCATTTTGGAATACTAATAACCTAATTATATAGATAACTAGCTTTCCAGCCCGCGACTTCGTCTGCGCGGACTACTGTTTATCGCGAAAAAAGTATCCTATGTTCTTCTAGGATATTAAAAATCAATGCAAAAGTAGGTATAGCCTATTATTTATTCTGTGGTATAGCATCAATTTTTCCAGTTTTCCCGTGGAAACTTTCAATTTTCCGGGATAAAAAGTATCCTATGTTTTATTCCAGGGTATAAACTATCTCCATTCAAATTTTCATCAAAAACCGTCAAGCCGTTATCGCCCGTAAGCTCCCCAAACAA
Organism: Alsophila aescularia; assembly: GCA_946251855.1. Classification (NCBI taxonomy): domain Eukaryota; kingdom Metazoa; phylum Arthropoda; class Insecta; order Lepidoptera; family Geometridae; genus Alsophila; species Alsophila aescularia. The sequence continues at coordinate 20,413,581 of OX276373.1, read as the reverse complement.
ACAAACAAACAAACAAACGGACAACGTTTCACTTTTATATATTGGTATGGATTTACTTACTTTCTTACTACGTAGTTAGTAGTTAACTACATATTCTTTATTCTGTGGCGCAACTAAATATAAAAATGTCTGTAATTCTTTTTTGGATAAACAGATTTTAATGAAACAAAGATAAAAACCATCGCAGGACTCCAAGGATTACATTTCAGCAAATGGCATCAAAATCCATCCAGTGGCTTTTGCGAGATGAAGTCACACACAGACAGACAGAAAGACAGACAAAAAATCTAAAAACGATATTTTTGGATACTACTACTTTAATATATTCAAATGAAAATGTTTTTTTTCTTTATTTTCTTCCATGTACAGATTTCGCCTTGGTTCAGTTTTATTATATGTACGACTAGCTGTGCCCGCGGCTTTGCCCGCGTGGTCATTTCATTTATAAGTAGCCCACACGTTTTATTCCAGGACCAAAAGCCAAACCACCACCAGACCAGTTGTAGGTTTGGTCCAGGTCCAGAGGACCAGGAGGACCAGGACCAAACCTACAAAGTACAATATTATACTACATTTCTTCAAAATTCGTTCAGCCGTCAAATAGTTTTTTATCGATTGCTCGGCATCTAATCATCGGAATAAGGCACTGCCTTGCCTTTTTATAACGCATATTCTGTGAAGTACGGCACTCCGTACTTCACAGAATATGCGTTATAACAATTAAATTATTTTTTTAATTAATAAATTACTATTTTATAGCTATTTTACTATAAATAATTAGCTTAATTTCGCTGCGCGTTTACAACTGAAGTCGACTTATTCTATCAAAAAACACAAAAAACATCTCAATACGTTTTAAGAGCCTCTAAGGACCATAAAGTAAAAAAAGAAGAAAGCGTGTTGCTCGAGTTCATTCAACGTTCAAACCACTTCGCAACAAACCGCTTGCGTGTTTTAAGGGTAGACAACGCCATCTAGTTTAAATGAAGTAACTTGTTATCATGACCGTCTTGTTATTGAGTGGAGAAAATTATCTCCGAAGGTAAGGTGGCACAGATTAGGGAGTAATTAAGGTGGTGAGGTAAATTGTATGGGGTATCAAGGGTAGGTCATTATTGTGAGGTCCATACGAACAAATTTTAATGCAACGAAACATTGTGTTCTTAGTACAAATTATTTTTTATGATGTTTCACAGAACGACGTACCTACTTACTGGCACTTTAACTGGCTCTTAATAATTACCTACCATACCTACCTACTTTTTGAGCTTTTTCAACACGATATGAGGATTGATTTGAAAAAATAAAAGTTTTCTATACTTTCTCTGTGAAGTGTACCTGTGTACCTACCTCTGTATGTACACATTTCAATACCGACAACTAACCATTTTGCCAGTAAGACATTATGAAGAAACCTCCGATATAATTATATAATTATGTAGGTACGTAGGTAGTACATTATAATATCTCAATGTAAGAAACATAATAAAAAAACGTAGTACATATAATGTATATACATACTCAGAAAACTTGCAACGCTTCGAAGTATTTTTTACGCAAAAGCAATTGTGGTCTTTATTTATGCATACCCACGGATCAATTTCCTATGCAAGTATTTTTTACTTTCATTTTAAAAGAGCGATGGTGGCCTAATGGTTCTATAGTACAATTTAGAATCCAACGATACCGGGTTCAAAACCTAGGCTCCCACACCAATGACTTTTCGAAGTTATGTGCGGTTATCCATCGCTCCGTGCTTCGGAGGGCATGTTAAGCTGTCGGTCCCTGCTGTTATTGGTTAATAGCAGTCGTTAAGCCATGTCAGAGGCCCTCGGGCGGCCTGACAAACTCTGACATCAGAGGCCAGCACTACCTCATACGACAAACAAACAAACAATTTCAAGGCTTCAGAGTACTTTTTCACACACGCGATAATGCTCCTTTTACATATAGAGGACAAAGATCAATTTGCTAAGCAAGTATTTTCTACTTTCAAGGCTTCCAAGTACTTTTACTTTGCAAACACGATTGTTCTCCTTATTTATATGACGGCAAAAATCAATTTCCTATGCAAGTATTTTCTACTCTCAAGGCTTTAATCTGTTTCTACAGAAAGCACTTGAAAGTATTTTGAACCCTGGTTTTTCGCCCTGGTGTTTGAAGATAGACGTACTTGAAAGCTCTGGTGCTGGATATTGCCAAAATGACCCATGCCTACGTGGAATTTGTTCATGATTGATTTCCCCGCAGGCAGCGAGGAATTGGCGTCTTAAAATTAGAGAATTAGGCCCCTGGAGGTCGTGCTAGTGCTAGTGTGAGCCGAATCCCAAAAACCTGATAAATTTGAATTTACCGGCACCCTTGGTTGCAGGAATGAAATGATTGCGTGTTTTAAGATCAATCAGCGCCATCTAGTTAAATCGGAGGGAGAACTTTGATGCCTTTGGTTTATTCGCTTGAGTTGTTGATGCCATTGTGCTATCTTTACTCGTACCAAACTCGTACTATACCATCTCGATTACCTCAGCTTGCAAACATAAAAAACCGCACCTAAGTCGGACCATTCGTTTGGATAGATCCCATTGTATATATTGTTTTACATTTACATAAATATGTAAATGCTTATAAATATTGAGGCAAAACATTCATAGCAGCGCGTGGATTCGATCCATGTGCCTCTGGGTTGCAAGGCGGACACCGCTTCTACTGTGCCACTCTGACTTGTGGCATAGGAGCCGAATTCACGGTACCATTTTATAAACGGATGTGCAATTATTATTCCTTTCAAATTGACATAACTTTAGACTCATATCCCGCAGGAATCTCGTATTTATTCGTGATTAAAAGTATCATTCATTTTAACACATACTATAAACTTTGACTGTGCCAAGTTACTTGAAAATCTGTACGGTAGTTTCAGCGTGATATGTGTTTTTTTAAATAACTTTCATCCCCCATCCTGCGGGAACCATTGTTTTTTTCGGGATAAAAAGTATTCTAAATGTTAATCCATAACATAAGCTATGATTGTGCCAAATTGCATCAAAATCCGTCGGGTAGTTTCTGCGTGATGCGTGTTCAAAGAGACAGACAGACAGACAGACAGACAGCCAGACAGACAAAAAATAAAAATAAAACCTTTTTGCACTCCATATCGATTTTGAAGTTCTACTCAATTAAAATTTTCAAAAAATATTTAATGTACAGATTTAGCCCAGTTACAGTTTTATTATAGTATAGATATGTACGATAAACGATGTTGTAGAAAAATAGCTGGGGTAAAATGTACGTATGGTATTGCATTTATTATTCTTTCGGTTATAATTTGGCATGTCGTAGAAGACTATTGAAAGAATATAAAAAATATCACTAGTCCATTTTCTATACTTTTTAATTTCGAGGCTTTCAAATATTTTAGTGTGTATAATATTGAGAAGATTGATGTTTTTTTTTTAATTTGTACTAGTTTTCCCGACCGCGACGTTGTACGCGCGGACTACTGTTTATTACGAAAAAAAACATCCTATTTTTTTCTAGGATATTATAACCAATTCAAATTTTTGACAGACTTGTTATTTCGTTTCCATGGCATTCACAGACCATTCTGTGATGGCAACCGTTTCTTACAGTGAGTAATCTACATTTACCAATTTTCCCGTGGAAACTTATAATTTTCCGGAATAAAAAGTATCCTATGTTTTATTCCAGGATATAAGGTATATCTATTCTAAATTTCATCAAAATCCGTTCAACCGTTAAATAAATAAACAAACAGACAACGTTTCACTCTTATTTCTTATTCTTATATATTAAATACCTACCTACCTCCTTGAATACCTACCTAATACCTGCAAACAAACTTCAAATAAAACAAACAAACAAATCTATACAAACCAACCAAAGAATCTAAGTAAAAACCATAGAAGTACTAGGGGATAGAAGGTAGGTACCGACAAGCGCTCGTCCAAAAAGGCAGAAACTCGATTTATGTAGAACCGTGTATTCACGCTCTGCGACACACACAGAAGTAAAGAAATAATGGTGCTAGAGGAATTACATTGACCTATTTTAGCATATTTTTTATGATACTGTATATTAAAGATTGGTTGGTTACTAAATATAATATAACGTAATAGGGAAACTAAATGCTAGGTAAGAGAAAGTTGATGTATGAGTTATTGCGAGCTATTCGCGGACAATAGCTTTGATATTATTGGATGACGGGATGCTTGGTGAAATAAAAATAAACCAAATATTTAAAAAAACAGCCTAATAAGAGTCGGACTGGCGCAAGGAGGGTTCCTAAAATCAAAGAAAAAATAATAACGTTATTGTACCATGGCAACAACAAAAATAGCCATCTGTGGTTAACAACTGTAAACAAAATCTATTTTATAAACTTCATAATTAACACTTATCAACAAAACCAAAAACGGCATATTTTTTCAAAACCTGGTCACACTAAACCATTATGGCGTCAGTCAAAACTACGATTTATTTTTCTGTAATGTTTGATTAATAACTCAAGAAATGTAGGCTGTACTTACGCATGATAACCGATATTAGTATCTTTCTTGTGCTTTGCTGATTGGTTATGACACCCTTTCACCGCACAAACCGTCATTTTTAACGAAAAATTCGAGAGCTCTCTTAAATACGATGTCGTGCACTGACAAGTCGGCGCGCTCGCATAGCCTTTTAAGGCTATGGTTGATCTTCTTCACTGTGAGCCCCCTCACAGTGAAGAAGATCTACCTACCTTCTATCCCTAGTACTTCTATGGTAAAAACCTAATCATAGTTTCAATAAATTATCCTCTCCCTGGCTTGTGCTGTGTACCTTGCCTGCCTGTCTATCTATCGGCTGGCCGTGGTCCAACTATTATATATTCTGTGGCGACACTCAATCCGATGCGCGCGCGCCGGGTGGCCCCTGATTATAATAACAATATTATGACAGCTGTTTTAATATTAAAAAATATTGAAAGTAATGCATATATGTTTTGCATCAGCACTTTTGTTTTATTATATTATATTTATTACTTTAAAAAATTTAAACCCCTATCCCGCAGGAACCCTTTATTTTTTTGGGATAAAAAGTATTCATAATTTTAACCCATCATATAAACAATCACTGTACCAAGTTGCATCAAAACCCGTTCAGTAGTTTCAGCGTAATACGTGTTCTTTTAATTAACTTTCAACCACTATCCTGCGGGAACCCTTTAATTTTTCAGTATGAATAGTATAAAAAAAAACTTAATTTTAACCCATCATATAAACTATGACTGTGCCAAGTTGCATCAAAATCCGTCCAGGAGTTTTTTAAATAACTTTCATCCCCTATCCTGTGGGAATCCTTTAATTTTTCGCTATGAAAAGTATTCAATACCCTACATCGTAGTATGCACTCAAATCATGCCAAGTTTCATTTAAATTCATTCAGTAGTTGCGGCTTAATACGCAACCATGATACAGACAGAAAGACACAGACAGACAAAAATGAAAAAGATTCAGTTTTGGGTTCATTATCGAATATAAATAGAACACAAAAAGAAACTTGTATGTAACTTTTTTTTAATTTAGCTCTCGAATTTTTCCTCTAGAATTATAGATTTGAGCTTCTATTTAGTTTTTTCATCAGTGAATTGAACTGTAGTACGAGGCCTTAAACTTTAATGCCCCACTATTGGGACTGGGACACATTGTTTATATGATAATGTTGCCCTGATATCTCAACAAACAATTCAGGTCATATTCAAACGTAAACGTAACGCCGTTCATTGACACTGTTGTTTAATATACATTCATTAAAATTAAAATCATTCAAAAAGTGAAGTGTTATGATAATCAACAGAATTGGAAGCCATTCCCTTATTTATATTCATAATTATTATTTTGCCGAATGTATTGCACGTCCAAAGTTTTACTTCCGTCATCTACTTACTATCGAAAATCACGGAAGTTGTGAGACAGGTACATGTATTAAAGTAGATCAAACTACTCCAACAACAATTAACATTGCATCCATATATGGTTATTGCCCGGTACCTTTGGGTATGCTGATGACAGTACTGTAGTTGAGAGATACACTTCCAATGCTCATGCCAGCTGTGACGCTGTCCAGTTTCAGAGAGAGGCTCTGGTAGACCGTTTAAATTAAGCCTTAGAAGCCGTGTCCGATTGGGGCGATGCTAACCTGGTTAAGTTTAATGCTACTAAAACGCAGGCGTGTTTGTTTTCTGCTAAAAAGAGTCTTCTAACAGCGTGGTCCGAATCAGGCCATAATCAATATTATCGCGCTCATAAGCGGTCCGATTCAGCGTAAGCGCGCTAACGACAGACTGACGATATCGCGTGTGATGTCATAGATGACGTCATCTATGTATGTATATCTATTATTGCCGCCATTTTGAACTTACGGTGATTATACTCCTGCGTGAAATCACTGTGAGCCTAATATCAAATTTGACGTTTCTGCCATACATCGCCAGTTTTGTGGACTAATGCAAAGAGAAAAGAACCCATAAAAGCTAAGTTGAGTTAAGATTAAAGAATATAATCACTACGTACATCCCCATATCTTCCTATATGGTCATTGCTGCCTGCGTTTAGAATTTTGGAGAAAATTGAAGTCTCTATTAGTGATGAAGGCACCGGGAGACAGTTCAACCTCCGTTTGACGCTGCAAGAGGTCAAACGAGATATAGTGAGTCCACGTCTAAGAGAAAAATTATCCGCGATCAAAGGAAGGTCCGATACAAAATCACGCTGACAGTGGCTCACAGCACTGTGAGCTGTCAAAATCGCAATTTTTGATTCGGACCGCAGTTATTTCCGTCAACGCTTTTGAGCAATGAAATACGATTCGGACCGCGGCCTAAACCGATCTCCGTCTTTCCAACCATTTTGAGCTTTTGGATGTCGAACTCACATCAAACCTGAATTTTGGGTCTTATATTGAATCCAAAGCCAAGGTAGCTAGACGATCAGCAAAGCGCCATCCTTTCATGGTACAAATACCTCGCACAAGAACGAAGCGTTACGCTGCTTCATTTATTATAAGAACTGCAAAGGAGTGAAATGCCCTGCCCTCATCAGTGTTTCCGGCAAATTATAACCCCGGTATGTTCAAGTCAAGAGTGAATAGGTATCTACTAGGCAAGCGTGCTTAGTCCGTAATAAAATATATATATATATTTTATTACGTTACAACGTTAACCATATATATGTATATATATATATATATATATATATACATATATACATTGTACGATTGCGCGAAACCATTGAGCAAGGAATGGAAAATAAGTTTGACGCGACCACAGCGACAATAATATTTCGCGCCATTTTGCACGTAGTGACTATGACTTATTCTGTGTGCCGATGTATACATAGACTTGAACATAAGATTCAAAATGCTTTAACCGGTTATAGGTTTTCCTGTAATATGTAAGTAAAGAAATAACGTGCTTATTTAAAAAAAATAGGCTCATTTCTTTCGGAGATAAGTGGAATGTTTAATTGCATCAAATTCATCAAAACCTATCAATTTCTCAAATAACTTTATAACTATTTCTTTTAAAATTATTTAAAAAAAACTTTCATGACAAGCGCTTTCATTTGATATGTACAGTAGCAAAACTTAATCCAAAAATCTACGTAGTTTGATCGCAATGACAAGGAATCATCATACCCCGAGGATCATCTCATACGCCTTTCCCTTACTATGACCAATTCTCTATATTATTATTATTTCTCTTTATTCTTATTATTTTTGATTATTCTATTTTTTTCATTTTCTATTAGGTTAAATAGTTTTTTTACGAAGCACAGGATATTGTAGGAGGAAAAGTTTGGTTTTCCGAAAGGAACCTCGATTAAACTTGCCTGTTTTAATTTAGTAAAATTATTCACGGAGAGCATAAACAATGGTGTACCCATAATGTCACTTTTCTTAGATATGACCAAGGCTTTCGACTTTGTTAATCATTTTAAGCTCATGCACAAATTAGATTTTTATGACATAAGAGGAAAGGCGTATGATTGGCTATCTAGTTGTTTAAAAGATAGAAAGCAGTATACTGAAATAACAAGAATTGTAACCAATGCACAGTATGTTCTCTCGAGAAATAAGTTTAAATCTGAGCCACTTGTAAATAATACTGGAGAGTAATAATTTTCGAGTCTGGCGCATACACGTGAGGTCGCAAGCCTGTCGGTATTCTACAGATTGCACTATGGAGAGTGTTCACAAGAACTGCACAATCTGATTCCCCTTCACCTTTCCATTACCGTACGACTAGACGATCGGCAAAGCGCCATACTTTTATGGTTGAAATACCTCGCACAAGAACGATGCGTTACGCTTCTTCATTTATTATAAGAACTTCTAAGGAGTGGAATGCCCTGCCCTCGTCAGTGTTTCCGGTAAAATATAACCCTGGTGGTTCAAGTCAATAGTGAATAGGTATCTACCAGGCAAGCGTGTTACTCTTCGACCACATCATCGCTTTCCATCAGATGAGATCGTGGTCAAGTATTGCCTAGACAGAGACATAAAAAAGAAAGTATTCTCGGCCAATTGCTTTTTCTAGTGTACATTATCGATCTTCCTGAGGCTACCCCGCATAAGTGCTGACGATACTACACTATCTTTGCTGACGATACTACACTATCTTTGCTGACGATACTACACTAGTTGTTAAATGTGGAAAAAAAGAGCAAGCCCAGTCCACGGTTAACAAAGCCCTAATAGATGTGATTCGTTGGATGGAAAATAATAACGTGTTATTATAAAATAATATAAAACTCGTTCAATTTCATTCTTTTAAAACTAATCCTATAAATCTTGACAAATATAATAACGAAAGAGTTGATGAAGTTGATAATATTTATTTTTTGGGAATTAATATAGATAGACACCTCATTGGAAAATGCATGTTGATCAAGTGTGTAAAAAACTGTTTGCACTAAAAACAACTCAGGCAAACTGTTTCTATAGAATCAGCTCTTACAGCTTACCATGGATATGTGTCATCTCTTCTCAGCTATGGTCTTACAATGTGGGGTAACTCAGTTTAGTTGGACAGAGTTTTCAAAATACAAAAAAGATGTATTCGGGTGATGAACAAGGCCTGGTGTTTGGATAGTTTTAGACCACTATTTAAAATATGCAACGTTCTTCCGCTACCGTGCATCTATATCAGGGAAATTTGTCGTTTTACCAAAACTCACCCGGTTTTTTTAAAGAAACGTAGTGAAATCGTTACCCGGCAAAAACGAGTAAAGTTTACGAACCTAATTAGTTTACAACCTCCTTGTCATAAAGAAATTTATAAGAAAAATGTATTTAATATGTGAATTTCAATTTCTAATTTGAAAATATCAAGAAGGCAAGAGGTTTTGACAAAAATAATTGTTAATATTTGCACGTCTGCAATGGCTGAATGCACTTTATCTGTTTTTTAATATTAAGAACTTTTTGTTGTGGCATTGGGCACCCCCTACTCACTGACTTAGATAGCTTTGTAAATCCCCCCCCCCCCCATTTACCATTTTAAATCCCCCCCCCCCCCGCCCTTCCCGCAGGCGACGCTTGATTTATGAGATATTTAAGTTTTAAGTTGATAAAAAGTCGGATGATTAATCGAACTAGCTGTGCCCGCGGCGTTGCTCGCGTGGTAGTTTTTCTGGGATATAAAGATTCTATGAGTTATTCCAGTACCAAAAGTACCAAATAGGTCCCTACCTACCATGTCGGATCGCCACTGAAGGTTGTTGACAGAAATCTGTGTTACGGTAGCGTTGTGTGGAGGTATATTTCGAAATAAGCTACGTGAAATCCTAAATTCGAAAGTATACCCGATGTTCTCTCGGCCATAAACGTTGGGTTTTCGCTTTTTTTTAAACATGCCCGACGCCAACACGGTCTCTGTGTTATAATAGATTATGAATAACTGTATATGTTTATCTGCTTGTTTTAAAATAAAACTTCACAAACTTTTTAACAGCAATTAGATTCAAAGATGGCCATGTTTTGAAGATCTTAAAGAGACTTGATATTTTTAAAGGAGCGGGCGCCGACGGAATTCCATAAATTTTCATTGCCAAGTGTGCACCTGCTTTGGGATATCCCTTGTGCCTTATTTTCAACAAGTCGCTGAACTCCGGAATCTTCCCGTCAGTTTGGAAGGAAGCCTTGGTAGTACCATTACATAAAAACGGCAATAGAGACCATATTAATAATTAAGAACTATATCTATAATACCAGTGTTTGATAAGGTCTTTGAAAAGTTGCTCCATCCCGTGCTATTCTGGCATTTTAAAAATATTATAACCATACTACAACACGGATTCACAAAATCTAGATCAAAGGCTACTAATCTTGTATTTTTGTTGATGTGTCTCACATATTGAAGAACGCTCATCTGTGGGTGCGATCTATACAGACTTCAGCAAGGCGTTCGATAAAGTCAACCACCAGATTCTTTTTCGTAAGCTCTCTATGTACGGTATCGCAGAAACCTTGCTGAGCTGGTGCCGGCCTTACCTTCTAGACAGAACATCAACTGTTGTTGTTAATGGTGACTCTTCGGACTCTTTTGATGTGTGTTCGGGTGTGCCACAGGGCTACATTTGAGCCCTTTGTCTTTCAATGTTTTCATCAATGACATTGATCAGTGCTTCAGTCATTCTAATTTCTATCTTTTTGCTGACGACTTAAAGTTCTTCAGAGTTGTAGACTCTACCCAAGATGTCGAAAAATTGCAGGAGGATATTGATGGTGTGGTTTCGTGGTGTGACTTAAATTGCATGATTCTTAATGTGTCAAAGTGATTTGCTATGCTTTTTACAAGAAAGAAGGTTATGGAGCGTCCACTTCTCCAAATGGGCAGCTCTGCATTGCAAAATGTTGATCTTATACGTGACCTCGGTTTTATGATTGACAGCAAATTGCGTTTTAAACATCATACTTAATCAAAGCAGTAGCCTTTCAAGAGTCACTTTTGGGATCCCACAAGGTAGTGTCCTCGGTCCTACCTTATTCTTAATTTACATCAATGACTTGTGTAAGCTGAATATGCTCCAAACTAAAATTCTCGCTTTCGCCGATGATACAGCACTCATCTTCCATGGGAAGACTTGGGAAATAGCGAATAGAATTGCCCAAGCCGCCATGGTTTAAGTTTCTGTTTGGCTACAAAACAACTTACTTAGGTTAAATACCACGAAAACCAAATTTCTGACATTTAGTATTTCGCAACGCACGGCACCGAAAAGTCCAATGGCTATTACAATACATAACTGCAATATTGTTGGCAAGTGTGATTGTAAATGTTTGGAACAGGTTTCATGGGTCAAATATTTAGGTGTGTACTTGACGATAGTCTCTACTGGAAATTGACATGCTAAATGGAAGAGTTAGGAAACTCAAGTACATATTTAAGCGCCTGGGTTCTGTCGGTGATAAAGGCACAATAAGTCTAGTTTACACAGCTCTTTGTCTTTCTATTCTATCTTATTGCTACGTCGTATGGGGTGCTGCCTATGGAGTACATTTAATAAAGCTAGAGCGTGCACAAAGAGCTATTTTAAAAATAGCCTTTCGTAAGCCTTGGCGTTATAGCACTGATCTGCTACATGCAGAATGTGAGGTACTGCGAGTGCGTCAAATCTTTATTAGCGCTACTCTTATGCGTTTTCACAAAAATGCTTTAACCTGCAAAAAAAACACTGTGAGATCTCAGCGCCTGACATCTTGGAGAACCCATATAACAAAATCTGATTTTGCTAAAAGAACACCTGCGTTTCTCGGGCCTTACCTTTACACAAAAATCAATAGGAACCTCAATATTTTACAATGCATAAGGAAGATCTGTAAAATGAAGATTAAAAAGTGGCTTCAAACTTTGAACCACATGCAAACGGAGAAATTGATAAAGCTGTGCCGTTAAGAACCTATTCCATATTCCTGTATGCTATTTCTTACAGCATATTTTCCTTCCAACCTTTTCTTTCTCCTTTTCAACTACCATATGCCCATTTATGCTGGGAAAATCGCACAAACAAGTGGACGCACTTTTTTGTACCAAATACCTACAATATGAACGCACTTTTACTACCACTTTGACGGCATGATATTTACATACGAGGAAGACAGCTAAAAGTATCAAAAATTAACATTTATTAACTTATAATTTTTCTTTTATATATTCGATTTACACTAACTACTATTCCAATAATTGCATTAATATTCTACTTATGTTATACACCTACTTACCCAAATAACAGTTTCACCACGTGTATCACCGCCTCTTTGACTAGCGCACACTTGCATACTGCCACCTCTGTTGAATGCGATTGCGCTTACGTTGTAGGTACACGCGGTCACACACACTCCTTTAGTCAAGCACTGCACGTTATCGCGCATGTGACTTGCCGCGCGCCTGTCAAACCTTTTTGTTGGCGAATGTGTCGTTCATTATGTACCTACCTACATATTTATTTATTTTTAATTTTTATTTTATATATATTTTTATTGACTATATTGATTGCTACTATGGTGATTTGTAACTTTTGAATGCCATATTAGTGATGTTGTAATTCTGTTTAGCTTGATAACTTTAGTTGATGTAAACTTTATCCAGTAAACTGGAATTTTATATAAATGCAATTAAATGCCCTACCTTATTTTATAAATACTAATTTTTTTGCTTGGTTTTGCCGATCTCTTTTGTTTGAGGTATATTTGTTTGGCATTACACGAACTATTGTTCGCATAATGCCAACTCAACCTATTGTGTGCACAATTAACCAAAAAATATATACTTTTGTGTGGTGTGCACTTAGTGGGTGCAATTATATAAGAAGGTTTTACATATATTAGTAACTTATTTTAATATAATAGTATGTATAAATTTTTGAATTTTGTAACCCCAGGAAGAGACTAGTTTCCCACAACACAGGGAATCCTAGTGTGGGAACTAGTATACCCACAATTAATATAATTACAAAATATCGTTTACTTTAAGGTGTCCGATTGTTTTGTAAGATTTTTGGCAACGAAATAAAATAAATTATTATCAAAAATTATTATTATCATTTTAATATCCACATTGCCAACTTCATCCTTGAGACACTATGTCTCAAGGATTTAAAACCCTCGGCTTTGTCTTGCGAAATTGTAGGGATTTCAAATCCCCTAGCACTAAAATCATGCTATTTAACTCATTGGTACGGAGTGGGCTGGAGTATTGCACCGTTGCTTCGAGTCCTTCCTACGAGGTTCATAGAAAGAAACTAGAAGGAATACAAAAAAAGATGTATGTGGCATTTGACCTACTCTTGCTTTATTGGGAAGGAGCTGCAGAGTTATGACGCTAGACTTAAATATTTTAAGATGGAATTGCTAGCTCACCGTAGACACACGCTTGACTGTCTGTTCCTTTTTAAAATAGTGCAGGGTGTCATGGATGCACCTAATTTACTCGCGGAGCTGTACATTTGTGCGCATTTTAGGCTGCCTAGGACTTCGCGATACAAATTATTTCATGTTGCTGGTTCTCGTTCTAATCTTGGTCATAATGCCCCCATGACAAGGTTGGTGCGACAATATAATATCATTTCTAAATATAAGGATGTCGATATATTCCACAACAAAATTACAGTTTAAAAAGACTGACTATCTGACTCTTCTTAATTTTTTGTATTTCATTTATGTTTTAAAAAATTTGCAACTTTTTTTATTTGTAATATTTTTTATTTCTTTCAATTTTTATGTAATGATTTAGTTTTAATTTTTTATTTTAGTTGACTTTTTGTTACTCGCTCAATTTCAATTTATTTTGTTGTGTATTTGCATGTTGTCCTCACCTTTAATTACTGTGACATTTGATTTTATTTTTATTAACAATTGTATAATATAGTGAAAGTGTTGATGTGCACCGTGTTGGTGATCGAATAAATAAATAAAGGTTTAGGTTATTATTAGAGTTGAATTAGATTGCTGGTCTTTAATAGAAAAAGCGATATATTTAGATTTTTAACATTTAAGGTAAGCATGTTGTTTCGGAGCCAGGACGAGATAGTGTGAAACACTATCTGGGATGTTTGAAATACTTCAACCCAGCTCTCGCCTTGAACTACAATGGCTGTGTCGTCTGCATAGGTTATAACACAACCTCTATTTATTGACAAAGCAAAGCTCGTTAATGTAGATAAGGAAGAGGGTTGGATCGAGTTTGCTACCTTACGGCACACCACAATTTACAGGTAATGGATCGCTTACGTAATCACCTATTTTGACATTTTGCGTACTTTCACTCAAATAGATTTCAGCAAGTTTGAGTTGTGTGCCTCTAATTCCGATCCTTTAAAGTTTATATAAAAGTAGCGGGATTGAAACCGTGTCAAAAGCCTTTGCAAGGTCCAAAAATAAAGCCAGACCTTTATTTTTAGCATCCAGACTGTTAGCTATAAATGCCATTAATTTTAGTACAGCATTTGAGGTTGATTTTCCTCTCCGGAATCCATATTGGTTAGGCGAAAACAGGATGCTTCTTTCGACATAGTTAACAAGTCGATTATTGATAATCTTTTCAAAGCTTTTTGACTTGAGATGGGTCTATAGTTACCAACAACTTTTTTATCACAATTTTTGTGTATTGGAACTATAAGAGCATACTTACGAGCTTTGGGAAATATTCCTGATAGCAAGGAAATACTGACTAAATATACCAGAACGGGAGCAACTAATTATTTGTTTTGTATAAGTACGTAAGAGGATATTTTGTCTCATCCAAATAACGGTCCGGTTTTAAGCTATTACTCAACGATGTGATTTCTGACACATCCATATTCAACATTACCATAGAGTTTTTAGGTGAGTCAACCAGGGAGTCATGTGACAATTCTGGGTCAGGTGTTATTTTTTCTGAGAGAGCTTGGCCCACTTGACAAAGTATTTAATAGTAACATTAACCGCAAAACTATTTGAGTTGAGCGACAGTTGCTCGTCTTTACATTCTCATCTTAAAATTTCTGGATTTATTGGCTATTATCTACAGACTTAGGCTTCATATCATGAAATGTTACAGATTTCTTGAGGTCAGTTATCAGCTATCAGCCTTTATCAATGCTCTTGAAAATATATCAAATATATAAAGATCTTGCCATACAACGCGGCATCGCTGCTAGCATTTTGGGGACGTTGCCCACTGGTAGTGGCTTGTTAGACTAGTTTTAGTATTAATTAGCTAAGGTTTTAGCATATTATGATATTGTTTTTTTTAGGTTCCTTTTCATTTGATCTCACTTGAGTGTTGTCATTTTGCCCGCCCTTAGATTTAGTGCACCTATGTAAATCCTTACTGCCATTGTTAATGCGTTTTATGTGTTATGCCTTCTAAAATAAGGTCCAAATCACATCACCCCCCAGATAATAATATATTTATTTCCTTATAATGACTCCTTATAAAAACTAATAGCAATCAATTTGCGAACTGTAAAAATATTTCCTTTCGAATATGTAATAGCTGCTACACTAATAACAAATCTGATGTTTATTACTTAGCTGGGTTTTTTTTAATTTCATGTCGTGGGTGGTTATTTTTAATATTATATAATCTCAGTTTATATTACTTTGATTTTCGTAAATTTTTAATTAGTCTTGCACAATTGTACTTGAGAACGTGATATGTTCGCAAATTTTATTTGCGATCTCACTATGGAGGTGGAGCAAAACTCAATATGTAAATATAACTTTTTGCACACGAAAACTAATATTAAACTGGTAAATATAAATGTCTATGAACTGGACTCAATTTATAAATGACCTTCTTGGTTGTCACCCGGTTCTCGGTTGGTCCACGGTTATTACCTTCCACCCATAAAATTGCCCCAGAATAACCCCTTTTACTCGCACTATAGACAATCAAAGCTCAAAATACTACATTATGCTAAAGCCTCATCCATACCAATATATAAAAGTGAAACGTTGTCTGTTTGTTTGTTTGTTTGTTTGGGGAGCTTTCACGCGATAACGTCTGGACGGATTTTGATGAAATTTAGAAAGGAGATAGCTTATACCCTATAATAAAACATGGGATACTTTTTATCCCGGAAAATTGTAAAGTTTCCACGGGAAAACTGTTAAATGTTGATTACTCGCTGTAAGGAACGGTTACCGTGTAAACGAAATAACAAGTTTGTCAAAAAACATCAAGAGCATTGGCGCAATACCTACTTTTGCATTGCTTTTTTTTATATCCTAGAAGAAAATAGGATATATTTTTTTCGCGATAAACAGTAGTCCGTGCGTACGAAGTCGCGGGCGGGAAAACTAGTACTAACATAAGTAGATTTAACAGAAAAAGAGATAGTTGATAGACTCAGGTGTTACTTTGCAGAAATTCATATTTAAAATGAACGAAAAAATATATATATGTAGCTTACTTCCGCCAAACGGTAAGTCAAACTAATGATAAACGGAAAGTAATAATAAAATAAACAAAAATGTTGTTTATATAGTTAGGTTTCATATATTGAGTAGAAAGTCAACAAAAAGTGGGATCTAATCGTGGTCCTACACGTTCAAACGTATTATTATTTTATCTAAATCGGTTCAGAAGTTTTAGAGAGGTAACAAATAAAAATAAAATAAATGACTACCTGAGAACCTCCGCTTGTTATAAGTCGATTAAAAAACCAAAAGCAGTGTTATATGGAAATTTGGGTAGAGGATAATGTTTGTATTGTATATTTAATTGAGTTTCATATATTGGGTAGGAAGTCAACATCTCTTGTTTATATATTTTACTAGCTTTCCCGCCGGCGACTTCGTCCGCGCGTACGACAGTTTATCGCGAAAAAAACCGTCCTACGTTCTTCTAGGATATTAAAAACCTATGCAAAATTAGGTATAGCACCAACGCTCTTGATGTTTTTTGACAGACTTGTTATTTCGTTTCCATGGCAACCGTTTCTTACAGCGAGTAATCATCAATTTCCAGTTTTCCTGTGGAAACTTACAATTTTCCGTCATGAAAAGTATCCTATGTTTTATTCCAGGCACAGAATAAATAATAGTACAAGTACAGAAGGATAACTGAGTAAAGTCACTTAAATACATAGCGACCCTCGCTATAACGCAATAAAGTGCAATTTAACTCGCACGGCGCTGCGATCTTTCAATTTTAGTTACTTATAAGGCGCTCACCCATTGCTTGCAGGCTAGAATGTACCGTATCACAACGCGCGAGAACTTCCATTGCTCTAACCGTTTCAGAATCGCTCTGTCACTTTTTCGCTCGGCAGGATTGTATCAAGATATAACTAGGTACTTGTACTAGTAATTATTCTGTGATATGATATGACTTAGATATTGTAACAGAATAAACAATTATGTAATAATGTATTATTTTTTTACTTATTAAACTTTTATTTTCATTAATTAAATGTTGATAGTTCTATTAACTACATATAATGACATTCTTATCAGAATAGACCCAGTACCTCATTATTTGATTATAACTTAATAGGTATTGCACTTTGATGAATAAAAGGTGACTGTCTGAATTCCATGCTTAATAAAGAATGAAAAAGATATGGCTACCTACGTAATAAAATGTCATTATGTAGGTATTTTACGAGACTTGTCAGACCGAATGCTATGCAGTACATTCTAGGTTTCACTCGACTGAATTCACCGCAATATTGCGGCCGCAAAGTGTAGGTATAATATTTGTACTTGTTGCGGAGTGCGACTGGCCTGTTCCAAGGTGTAAGCTATCTCCATTCCAAATTTCATCAAAATCCGTCCAGGCGTTATCCCGTGAAAGCTCCCCAAACAAACAAACAGACAACGTTTCACTTTTATATATTGGTATGGATTAAATTATTTTGAAGTCACCACAATATGGCCAATACGTGTTTCAGTTACTGATTTATCACTAATTTACAGCTTCTTGCCGCCATGACACAATTTTAGGGTCCCTCATGAAATCAGATGTAAAACCCTAGTGGCGTATCATTCTACTTTTTTTTTCAATAATTTCTTATTGTCGTGTCAGTTTATTATAGTGAAATTAAACTGGTGGAATATTTAGATATTGACTGTTTAAGAAAATATGATTTAGTGACAAGGTATTCAAAGTATATAAGTATATATAAGAACGTTATCTTTCCAAAAAAGCATCATTTGCTACTATTATGCGCCTTTTTAATTATTTACGAGTAAAAAATGTTTATATGTAACTGGTGATATATGGACCATGCAAAAGTATATTTGCAACTTCTTAGTGTTATTGTAAATTTCTTATGATGTTTATAGCGCAGACGTTAAGGAAACACTGATATACGATAAATTAGATGCATATCAGCTAAGGTGTGTTCTTTTATATCACGGATTAGATCCATGCGCGTGTTAGATCATTTAGATTATTAGTTGCTAAATTGACCTGTTATTTAAAGTCACAGCCGTTTTGTGCAGGAAGTCCTACGTTATTGGTTGCCAATTTTATCCGAATTATTTAAAGTCTTCCGTTTTGTACAGGAAGTACCACAAAATTAATATTATATGTTAATATATGTTTGAAGATCTATTTAAAAAACGAATTTGTAATTATATTAAATAAAAACTAATTTAAGAAATACGTTATCAATAAATCCATAAATACAGATTGAAAATTTGGCGGGGAGGTGACAGAAGACCGCCATCTTGCAAAAGACGCCTTAAATACAATCTACGGCAGGATAAAGCTCTTTTTCGCTGCCCAATCAGAGCCAAATACGGTACCTCTGCCACGTTCCAATGCCACGTCGCATCAGTTTAAAAAGAAAACATAAGTATTCGCTGTTTCTATGTCCAAATGTATAAAAACTTGTGTTCAGTTGAAGTAATGTGTTAATAATACTAATTTTTCTAACATTTTTCTATTGTTCTTCTTTATACCTGTTGGCCCTGTTGCTACTTGTATTAATGAAATACTATGTGATCAATACTATGTGGTAAAACTGCTTAATGTTTTCCTTTGACCCAAAAACCTTGCTTAAATCTAAACTATAGTCTATATGCTCTCACATCAGAAGTGGGATATCGTTTACCATCCTGAATTACATAACTAATGGGTTTTTTTTTATATACAGGTCCTGGCGATTGACTATGGAACTACTTAACGAAGTTCTAAGGCAGATTCGCAACAATCATCGGAAGCCAGTAAAATAGTCTGAAGGAAATTTTCCCAACACACAAACGAACAGACTCCATTGTTTTTTTCGTCATAAAGAAGGTCATGCAATATAAACTTGCTTCCGTAAAAAACGTGCCGATAACACTTCTACACAAAACATAAATTGTGTTACTAAGTCTGACTTGAGTTTAACCAAAATGACGATCAATGATTTCCCAGTAATTTGCTTACTGGATACAGGTGCGAGTTGTAATATTATTAAAGACTCTAATGCACGACGACTTGGGTGTCTCTTTTCACTATGCACCTTGAACTTAGATGGGATTGGCGACGGCAGCTTACACATATTCGCCAAGATAATAGTTCCCGTCAAGTTCAATGATGTTTGCCTTGAGTTAGAAATGCACGTTGCAAACGACGCCGATTTTCATTATGACTATAATTGGGAAAAATGCTGTTCAGTACCCAGATATTGCTATGGTTACCGATTCGAATGAAAGCAAACTTGTACGTATTTCATTGCATGTTAAAAAAAACGATAGCGTAAACTTAATCGAAATACGAATTTTTGAAAATGCATTTTTTTTTCTGTTATGGACCATCAGTTTTTCAACGAGCCATTAAAAAGCCGTCAAACACCTTAAATTCCTACTAGTGTACGTAGATGATTTACTTATTCCTTTTTCTTGCATTTCGGAAGGTCTAGAATATTTTGACAAAACCCTCGAGGCTTTGAGCACTGCTGGCTTCACGATAAACTTAAAGAAATGTAAGTTCTTTGAAACAAGCATTCAATATTTAGGACGCCATATCTCTGCAGATGGTGTAAAACCAAGCGATAGTAAAGTATCTGCATTGGTCAACGCTCCTGTTCCGATAACGGTAAAGAAGAGTACGCCAGCTCATGGGTCTTGCTAGTTATTTTAGAAATAAATATTCCAGAATTTGCTTCCCGCACGGCTTGCATAACAAAACTTACCAAAATTAATCAAAAATGGGAATGAACAAGACCAGATAGCCAGAACAAGACAAAGCCCGAGAGTACGTTAAACATTTGTTAACAAAACCATTGCTGACCATATTTGACCCTTCTTTACCTACAGAGCTCCACACCGACGCCAGTGCTCAAGGCTACGGGGCTATACTTTTACAAAAAAATAACGGCACTAACAGAGTTGTGGCATATTTTAGTAAGCAAACATCCCCGTGTACATCTGGGTACCATTCGTACGAATTAGAAACCCTATCCATATATAATGGTCTCAAACATTTTCGAGTTTATCTTTTAGGGATAAACTTCAAAATAATTACGGATTGTAACGCAATTAAGTCTACTGTATATAAAAAAGGCCTTTCACCGCGTGTTGCCAGATGGTGGACGTACATGCAAGATTTCTCTTTTGAGGTTATTTAGAAAAAAAGGGAAATACATTGGTCATGTAGACTATTTGAGTCGTAATCCCATTATCACCTCTCCAATAACTAATGACGCCATAAGTTTTGAAAAAACTACAGAAACTTCCGATCCAAAAAATGAGGGTATATCTGGTATAAATGTTATAACTTCTCAACAGTCATGGTTAGAAACTGCACAAGCAAAGGATACTGAAACTGTCGATGATAGAAATGATACAAGCCGGTGAATTGGATACAAATCAGTACATCTTACGAAATAATATATTATACTATAAAACTGACCCAAAAGAGAAACCTAAATTGTACGTCCCCAAAGGTAATCGATTAAGCATGTTACGTCTCTATCATGACAAAAATTGCCATGTTGGTTATGACAAAACATTGCACAAGTTATGTGAATCTTTTTGGTTCCCTAGAATAACGAAATTTGTTAAAAAATACATATCTCATTACCTAGTTTGTACTGAACAGAAATCTCACACAGTTCCTAAACAAGGCATGTTACACCCAATAGAAAAAGTCCCAGTACCCTTCCATACTGTACATTTGGATTGTACTGGTCCTTTTGAGCAGTCAAACGAAGGTTATAAATACATTCTCATGATTATAGACGGTTTTACAAAATACTGTATCTTGAAGCCTCTTAAAAGTTATTGTTGTACGTGAAACTTTAACATTATTTGGTACCCCAAAATTGTTTGTTTGTTTGTTTGTCGTATGAGGTAGTGCTGGCCTCTGATGTCAGAGTTTTTCAAGCCGCCCGAGGGTGACATGGCTTAACGACTGCTATTAATCAATAACAACAGGGACCGACAGCTTAACGTGCCCTCCGAAGCACGGAGTGATGGAAAACCGCACATAACTCAGAAAAGTCATTGTTGCGGAGCCTAGGTTTTGACCCCGGTATCGTTGGATTCTAAATTGCACTATAGAACCGGTAGGCCACCATCGCTCTTGGCCACCACCCCAAAATTGGTAGTCGCAGATCGTGCCACAAATTCACTTCTAGGCAAGTACAATCGTTATTCAATAATTGTCAGGTTAAACACCATACCATAGCTACTGGCACTCCTAGGGGTAATGCTCAGATTGAAAGGTATGTGACCACCATAATAAACATGTTAAGTTCAGCATGTCTTGCATCAGATTGGCCGAACGGTTTATGGAAAGTCCAACAATCTATAAACACAACAATACATAAATCAACCGGATTTGCCCCTATCCGTTTATTAATTGGACATAACGATAACATACCTTGTATACAAGTTCGATTAAATGGTGTTCCTGATAATAATGATACTCGGGCTAGAATTAGTAGATGTACGTTCGGAACGACAGTTGGCTTACCAACGCCTAACTAAAGCAGCTGAAATGAATAAGCAACGTTTTGATTCGATTCGTTGGTATCTAGTTGGTGATATAGTTTTCGTAAACCAAGACCACAGGCGTCACGAAAAACTGAAGGCTAAATTCAAAGGTCCATATAAAAATATTAATATTTTTGATAACGACAGATATTCTCTTAAGGGTCAAGGAAGCCTAAGAGGTATAATTATTGCAAAAGAAATGTTCAGACGCTGGCCTGGAGAATGGGTCGAACAAAACGCCACTGTTGAGGACATTGTAAATAATGACTAAATATTTTAAGCAATGATTTATTTTTAAAAGTATAGTAAGTGTATTATTTTGTATATCATCAAATTTGTAAAAATCTTGTTATTTTTGTTAATCCTAATGATGCTATTGTTTTTGATAATAGGTATAATAATAATGATTTCAATAATTGGTCACTTTGTGGAAAAATAATTAATGATTGTTGTTGTTGTTGTGAAGGTCACAATATGGTGACAATTTGTTGTTGAATGTAATAAAATATAAAATAAGTATCTGTGTGGATAAAGAAATAATTTATGATTGTTGATGTGAAGGTCACACAAATGGTGACAATTTGTTGTTAAGATAATATATAAAATAAGTGTGTCTGGATAAATTATTATACTTTAACCTTAAGTTTAACAATTTTGGTGGCAGTTTGTAGTTGATCATTATAAAAAATACTCGTGTTATAATTGTTAGGTTATTATCGAACAGATGATGCGAACAGTTGCTTAAAAGTTATATTGTTAATTAAGATGTTACTTATGTTCACATATGATAAATATTCCTTAATTATTGTTGTTATTGACAATGTTAATTTTAAAATTATCTATACTTATAATAAAACTGTAACAGGTCCAATTCTGTACATTGAAGATATGCAGTTTTTTTTTTTTTTTAATTTCTATATTTGATACTGAAGCCAAAACTGTTTTTTTTTTCATTTTTGTCTGTCTGTCTGTCTGTCTCTCTGTCTGTCTGTCTGTCTGTCTGTCTGTCTGTCTGTCTGTCTGTCTGTCTGTCTGTCTGTCTGTCTGTCTGTCTGTCTGTCTGTCTGTCTGTCTGTCTGTCTGTCTGTCTGTCTGTCTGTCTGTCTGTCTGTCTGTCTGTCTGTCTGTCTGTCTGTCTGTCTGTCTGTCTGTCTGTCTGTCTGTCTGTCTGTCTGTCTGTCTGTCTGTCTGTCTGTATCTTGGCTAGGCATCACGTCGAAACTACTGAAAGAATTCAAATGAAACTTGGCATATTTTGAGCTCATACTACGAGGTAGGACATAGGATACTTTTCATCCCGAAAAGTTAAAGGGTTCCCGCAGGAAAGAGGTTGAAAGATTTTTATAAGAACACTTATCACGCTGAAACTAATGGACGAACTAACGGATTTTGATGCAAGTTGGCACAGTCATAGTTTATATGATGGGTGAAAATTAAAGATACTTTTTATCCCAAAAATATATAGGGTTCCTGCTGGATAGGGGTCCAAATTCTGACAATTGAAGTTTTTTTTTTTTGTCTTTTTTATATTCGGTACTGAAGCCAAAACTGTTTTTTTTTTTCATTTTTGACTCTCTGTCTGTGTGTCCTTTTGTTTGTCTGTATCTTGGCAGCGCATCATGCCGAAACTACACAATGAATTCAAATGAAACTTGGTACGATTTGAGTTCATACTTTGAGGTAGGACATTGGATAATTTTAATCCCGAAAAATTAAAGGGTTCCTGCAGGATATGGGTTGTAAGTTATTTAAAAGAAAACTTATCACGCTGAAACTACTGGACGGCTTTTGATGCAACTTGGCACAGTCATAGTTTATATGTTGGCTGAAAATTAAGGATACATTTTAATCCGAAAAAAATTAGGGTTCCTTCGGGATATGGGTTCAAATTCTGTACGTAGAAAACATTTGTTTTTTTTTATGTTACGCAGTAGTCAAATTAAAATAATAGTCTAGGGTACCCTAGGGTTTTCTGTATTTTTGTGCATCACGTAAAAACTACTGGACCTATTGCTATGTGGTTTTCAATGTAGGATAGCTTAGAGTTTGACTTAAAAACTGGTGTAATTGGTGTTTGGCGATTAGAAGCCGAGCAATTGATAAAAATATTTTTGACGTCTGAAGAAATTTTGATCAAATGTTGGTATATTGGTCCTGGAATAGCACATTATGGTACTTTGAACCGAAAGAAAAGAACACGCGTGCAAAGCCGCGGGTACAGCTAGTTAGACATATATACATATATTTATATAAATAGATTAAATCATTGTATAGGTACGTCGAGAATGATGTACATATCAGTATGGCCGTGTTAGATCATTTAGATTATTAGTTGCTAAATTGACCTGTTATTTAAAGTCACAGACGTTTTGTGCAGGAAGTCCTACGTTATTGGTTGCCAATTTTATCTGAATAATTTATAGTCTTCAGTTTTACAGGAAGTAACACAAAATTAATTTTGTATGTTAATGTTTGAAGATCTATATAAAAAAAAACTAATTTGTAATTATATTCAATTAAAACTGATTTAAGAAATACGTTATCAATAAATCCATAAATAAAGATTAAAAATTTGGCGGGGAGGTGACAGAGGACCGCCATCTTGCAAAATCTGCGGCAGGCGCTTTCGCGCCCGCCCCACCAGTATGACGCAGTAGAGGTCAATTATAGACCAACAGCATATATCCTTTTTGCTGCCCAACCAGAGTCAGTTGTAGCTCCTTATGTGCTATTATTTATTTATATATATATATATATATATATATATATATATATATAATATGTTATTAATACTATTTTTTCTAACTTTTTTCTTTTGCTCATATTTTCTTGTTTCTTAATACCTGTTGGCCCTGTTGCTATTCATGAAATGAATGTGGTAAAACTGCTTAATGTTTTCCTTTGACACAAAAACTAAACTAGGTTAGGTCACCTTAAAGTAAATAAGTTGCAAATCCATTTGACTTATCTAGTTTGCATTCCCTAGTAAATATTATATCTTAATAGTCTATATACCCTCACATGCGCCAGATTTAGCACCAGCGCTAATACAATGACTTGGAAGCCACAATTGATCAATTTTGCTGTATAAATGTACCGTCAAAACATGTTGTACTACATGTTTTCTCTAAATTGCTGTTGTGAGAACCGCTTTACAGATTTGTTATAAATGCTGTAGAAGGCGGTCGAGTAAACGTTTATGTGATCTATTATTATCACTATTTGACTGTATAAGCTTATACAGCTAAATTATGTTACGAATCATCAATATACAGCAACTCTGTGACAAGCAGTCACCGCGTTATTTTTACACACTTTATTGTTAACACTTTTCTTATGTTCCACCATAGCAACGCCTCTATTGGTGCGGTATAGAGTGTCGTAGGCTATATATTTTTACCCGACTACGACGAGGCATAGGAAGGTTATATGTTCAAACTAAAAACTTAGTCCAATTATGACAAGCGAGGTATCAATCGATTGATCTTCATCGTAAGAGTGTCACAGGCTATTTTTATCCGACCGTAGTGGAGTTTTAGTTTTTGAACTTATTTTTTGTTGTATATGTGTATAAACTAATATATACCCACGTATAATAAAGCAGTAAGTAATGAAGTCTGTACAAAAAAGACAATTTAAAATAAAAATGGTCGATGGGCCTAAATAAGCTAATGAACAAGAATATAAGCATTTTTAAACTCGTGTCTATCTTCAGTCTGTATTCGCGCATCTCGTAAAATCTACTGAACCACTGGTTTCACTATTGGCACTGAATACATATCTGTATTATTGGATAGTTTAGGATTTGACTTAAAATCGGGTGTACTTTGCATATCAATGAAACGAGTACCTAGAAGCTACTAGAACCGAAGCAATTGAGAAAAAGCTATTTGACGCCAGAACGAATTTTGATCTAATTTGGATATTGGTATTTTAGGTCCTGGATTAACACTTATGATTATGATAATAATAACCCAGGAAAAGTCTACGCGGGCAAAGCCTTGGGCACAGCTAGTGATCAATATAAAAACATATTATTTTATTGTTTTATAATTTTCATTTATTTATTTTGTTTTAATATTCATTAATTTAATGTATTTTATTAATTTATTGATACTCACCAAATAAAATAGTTTGCCATTTCGCAGGAAACGCATGTAAATAGCTCCAGTATAATCCAAAAAAGTGAAAAAAACTGATTGTGATTAAAGGTTTCCATTTTAACCTTGATTGAAACCCCATATGCTTTTCAAATCTCTTCAATAGCTCACTAAAGATGTTAACTGCTTCGAATGTCCCCATTTTTAATTGGAGCACTCTATACTTCCGTAAAATTCAAATTGTGTTCGTCTTATATAAGAGTTCCTTGAAAATTTAATTTTATTCATATTATGTATTCTTTCCTGTGTTCGAAAATGATTAATTTAATCAGTTGGAGTTCCTTTTGCACTATTTTGTAAACAGTCTCAAAGTATTTTTTTGGTGTGTAATATCTTTCCGCTGGATTTCCTGATCTCTATGGGAATGATTTCGTGAAAAGTGTTAGACAATGTGTAAACGGAAGTGTAATAGGAAGCCGAGGAAGCGCGCGCTATTAGATCTGACAAATGAACGCGCGCGGTGCTATCAAGCTAGAAGCCATCACATATATTTTTTTAATGTGCAAAGTAACCACTTCAGTCGGGAATAGAACTTAGGAGGTTAACTTACCTACCTATAACCGATGCGGTTGGCGTGAAGTGGTGAAAGTAAAAAGATATTTTGGAGGATTTTCATAGAAAAGAAATGGGCGCAAGCGTTTGTCCCGAGCGTTGTTAAGTTCGTTCCTTTGCAGACTTCCGACTGCTAATATCTGGCCCCCAATTCTGTTAACTATTGAACCGCGATAACGCAAGTCGATCGCTAGAAAAATAGCGATTTTTTTCTCATTTACCTCTTAAAAGTGCTATTTAAGCTAAAATTTTGCTAAAATTTTCTCTTTTTGTATTTTTTTGTTTTTTACTTATTTTTTTTTATTTTTTTTTTGTTTCCCAAAAAACTACTTCTAGCACTTTTAAGTGGTAAGTGAGAAAATTTCGCAAAAATGTTCTAGCGGTCGACTTGCGTTATCGTGGTTCAATAGTTAAACAGAATCGGGGCCCTGGTCTGACGTTTGGGTACAAGCGCGAGCGCGGCTTTATTTAAACTCTAATTTAAGGTGAGTAACAAATATTTCTAAATGATCTAATAATTTTGACTTTATACATATTACTAATTTATATTTATATATTATTAACCTATTCTGTTGCAGGTCGCGAGGCACGTCGTCTACACCTAACTTCTTCAGAATATCAGCTGAACAGTGCCCGGCTGAGCTAGCAAGACATACGATGTTCTGACGAACACTAAGATCAGATAGATCAGATGAAATAGTGTTTGATTCACAGTTGATCAATGAGCGCGCGTGGTGCTACCAAGGTGATATGTCAGAAATTACACCACAGAAGACAAAATAGTACTACGTACAGAATGATCACTCCGCTAAGACAATTAAATAAATAGTGACTCTTGCCACAACGCATTAAAGTGCAATTCGACCATGAATGTGTATCATTTTATTAGCCTAGAACAATGATGTTATATATAAACTGAGGTAGATACGTTGTACCCCGCTCTGCGTGGCAAAGCAAACACAAGCTAATCAGCTTGTGTCGACTTAGTCCCAAACAGAGTGGCGACTTCCGAAACATGAAAAATTAATCAAAAACGTCATCTTGTGTATTTAGAAAGCGCACTAAATACACTGGGACGACTGTTAAAGGCAGGAAGGATGTGTCTTTTAATTTTTAAGTACTGTTTAAGGTATTGAAAATGGAAAAT
Organism: Alsophila aescularia; assembly: GCA_946251855.1. Lineage (NCBI taxonomy): Eukaryota > Metazoa > Arthropoda > Insecta > Lepidoptera > Geometridae > Alsophila > Alsophila aescularia. Next base: position 20,385,750 of record OX276373.1, on the reverse strand, counting down.
AATAAAGTTCATTTTACCCTAAATCAACTGTAGCGATGTTACCGCTTCGCCGCATACACGAACAAGACAAGTAGCGGGTTACGTGTAAGAGCGACAGAGAGAACGCGATAATGGCACGCAGTGTTGTTAGTTCGTATGATGCTAGGGGATGTTGTGGCTTACCAACGGCCGATGATTCTCAGTCTGCCCTCCGACCCGTAAACGCCACGGCTGGCGATCTTCAGTCGGGGAGTCGAGCGGAGTTGCAATCCTATTTGTAATGGATTAGGATAGAGTATTTGTGTTACATATTTGAAAACAGCTTGAAAAGAGCGATTTTATTGGATAATAAAGTGATATTATTGTTTTGTGGTTTGAGGTTGTCCTAGCAAGTTCATCGACCGCGTAGTGAGTGATTGTGATTTTTAATTTGTGTTGTTTTTAGTGAGTTATAGCTTGTATTTTGTGACAAATAATACTGTAAGGAACTTAATAAAATGATAATGATAAATGATTTTTTATTGCCAAAAGGAGCTTAATAAAAGTAAAACCAAATAGGAAAAAAAACTAACGGAGAAACATCAAACAAGATTGTCGGTGAGCCCCAAACTAAGCACGAGGCCTGTATCTTGGGGCTAGAGTGCAAATTTACCCGATAAGTTTGTATCATTTAACTAAACCAAAAGAAAATAATTATAAGGAAAGTATACAGTTTTGGCAATGCAAAAGACGAAAATTAATGGTCTCATTTAGAAATTATTGTTTTTTTGCAAAATAATTTTGTGTTTACTGTACCGCGAATGGCGATAGCAACAAAGTGCTTCAAAGTGTCTTTCATCACTTTTGGCGGGAAAATGTTAACGTGAGTATATTTTTGATAGTTTAATAGTATTTTTTTCGATGTTCTTCATTATTTTAGCTATAAAATGGTATATAACATTATGTAATTTATTCTATAAGCAATTCGCAAAATAAAAAAACCAGTTTTCCCGTAAAAACTTTCAATTTTCCGGGATAAAAAGTATTCTATGTTTTATTCCAGGGTATAAGCTATCTCTATTCCAAGTTTCATCAAAATCCGTCTAGCCGTAATCACGTGAAAGCTCCCCAAACAAACAAACAAACAAATAAACAAAAATTCAACAGACAACTTTTCACTTTTATATATTGGTATGGATTATTACGAAATTATTTGTTTTTCAAAAAAATCATTTTATTTTCGTCTTGAATAAGCCCTTCCATCCATTTTGCCCCACTTTAGCTGCTAGCCGACGTACGTGACGTCACAGGCCGTCATCGGCGGTGATTGGCGATCGGCCGCTCTCTGCAACTCACTGTAACTAAGAACATATGTGTATCTCTTTCTGACGAAGTTCTATGTCAGTAGCTATAGGATAATTTCGCCGTGTTTTTAGTGTTTTATAAGGGGTATGACGTCTCTATTGGTAAAATCTCATTGGCCTAGAATGCGTCTCTCTTTGTAACGCGTAAGTCTATCTCACCTGACGCGGGGAGCGCCACTTTAGGGTTGTCCATTTTATGTTGATAAGAATTACCTATACCTATTTACGGAAGTGTTACTACTATTAACTCTCGAACTTTAATAGCCATCGTCTACTTGACCGCGTAATTATAAGTATCGTAGGTCATCGTAGTCACAAAATAAAAGAAACGTAAGAACCTGTTTGTTTAATCTTTAGTATTTTTTGTGTTAGTTTGTTTTAAGTTGGTTTGACGAACACTTAGGGATTTTTTGTTTGTTTATAGTTATACAGTTTACTCAGGCTATTTATACCCGGGTTAAAAAAATATTAAGTGAAAAAAAAAATAGTAGGATGAAACCCATTGGAAAAGGAGGAGAATATTATAAAAATGAAAGGAAAAATAATTTACAGGCGATCTGAGGTCGGGAAGGGGTACGGGGTAAGTTTTTAAGGGTAAAAAAGGTTTATCTCGATTTCCGGCAAAACTACAAGTCTTATGGAAAAAAGTCATGTATACAAAGTTGTAGGTAATAAAAAGATCTACAACTTTTGTATGGACACTTTTTTCACATAACCTCAAAATGTATGTGAAAAATTCATTTATCTTTTACATAAAAGTTTTTGTTACGAAATTTGGTAAAAACTTACCTTTTCATGTCCCAAATACACTGTAATTTATTTGATTTGAAATATTTATTTTTTCACCTTATTTTGACTTAATATCGAAAAAAGCACCCTAATTTTCAATCGAAAATTCATCCGTTCAGCTTTTTTTTCAAAAAGTTGGTGTGCTTTCTGTTCGGTGAAATCTCTACTTTCCGATGGTGTAAAAAATATATGTGTAAATGGTGTGTATTATATTACAATAGTAAATCTTCTCAAAAAATGCAAAAAATCGAAAAAAACTCGAATTTGTTTTTTTTTTTTAATCTTTATGTACAATTTTGAGCTATTTATTAAAATTTACACTTTAATTACTCGAAAAACGTAAGATTACATGTTACATTGATAAACAACAAAATTGCAAATCGAAATATACTAATTATAATTAACAAACACATAAGTTAATAAAGTTAATATTTAATAAGACATGTACAATATTTTGAGAAAGTTGTAGAATCTTCTTTAGATTATATGCGTATAGGCATCTGCCTATTTATTACTATTTTAAGATAACTTATATACCCGAGTGACCTAGGAAAAATTTTAGCCCATCAAAAGGTAATTCATAGAGAAGTGGGGAAAGGGGCTAGGAGGGTCTGGGCCTTACTACATACCTGTTATTTCGTAGCAGCTGTATAAACCGTTAGCCAGTATTCGAGATACAGAGCAGTGTACAAGATCCATACCAATATATAAAAGTGAAACGTTGTCTGTCTGTTTGTTTGTTTGTTTGTTTCGGGAGCTTTCAAAATCCTTTAAGCTGTTTGGGAGTGATGAATGATGATGATTATGAAAAGTATTATATGTTATTCCAGGGTATAAAGCTATCTCCGTTCCATTTTATATCAAAAATGTCCAGTCGTTATCGAGTTAAAACTACCCCAAACAAACAAACAGACAACTTTTCACTTTTATATATTGGTTGTGGATGTTGTACATTGCTATGTATCTCGAATACTGGCTAACGGTTTATACAGCTGCTACGAAATAACAGGTATGTAGTAAGGCCCAGACCCCCCACCTCTACAATGGTATCGAATATCTATAGCCAACCCTTTCAATATCTTCCAAAATTTAAAAAATAAATAATTTTGATTCCTTGTTCTTCCTTATGTTTATACAACCAAACTCAACAGTATCTTTTATACGAATTATAAGATCGTACAGAAGTCATCATTTGTTGCAAAAAATCACAGAAAATATTTACGCGCGACGTAGCGTGCGAGCCAAGCGAGAGCCAAGCGGCAACCTAGCCTACTGTCAATCTTGCCATACGGCGCGCCTCTCGGGCAGGCGCCCGAGAGGCGCGCCGGCCAAACGTACCTAAACTGCGGAGTGACACCCCCCTGATTACACATCATAATATGCGTGTGCTCGTTTTTTGTTTCCTGTATTTTTATTATTTGTGCGGACATTATAAGAAGATAACAAGTTTTGCCCGAGTCGTCATTTTTCTGGGTTAAAAGTATCTAAATTTCCTACGCGTTATTCCAGGATCATAAGTACCTACTACATTTCGTCCAAATTATTACAGCCATCGAAAAGTTTTTATCGATTGCTCGGCTTCTACGCATTGGATTGAGTTACCAAGTTCACCAATTTTTAAGACAAAAATAAACTATCTTACACTGAAAACCGCATTGCAATCGGTCCAGTAGTTTTGACGTGATGCGCGAACAGAAAAATAAACACAGAGGGACACGAATTTTACAAATGAAATAATTATTGATCAGTAAGTAGCTTATTTGTTCTATTCCGGTCCGATCCACTGAAGAGATCCCGTGATGGATCAGTTTTATTATGTATATATTTATTTTTTATTCCGGTCTGTTCCCTATGTTAGTGGATCGTTACAAAATTTAAATATGTAATTTTATTCCTATTCCGGTCTGATCCTCTCTAATTTTTTAACGCTATTTGGTACTGTTTTAATAAAAATTTAAATTGTTTTGTTCAATATTAAGTAACAAACGTTTGTATCTAATAAATTTTCATATTTACATACCTAGATTTTTAGGCGCAATTTTATGAAACATAGTAGTATGCACTGACAAAAACTACTATATTTCATAGAATTGCGCCTAAAAAAACTAGGTAGGTTAGTTAGGTTGAACATGAAAACTGTTTATAAATATATGTCTGTTTGCAAAGTACATTTTGTACATTAGTAGATTTTGTTGGTGATTGAATTAAAATGAAGAGTGATATTGTCTCTATTATGTTTTTTTTTTTGTCATCCTTACTATCTAAACACAACCACGGTGGATCCGACTGGAACGGAAATAAATAATTTGATGGATCAGACCGGAATTTTATTTTAATAATAAATGGTGATGGATCAGTTTGAGGATATATATATATATACCTTCTTTGTACTGAATTTCTGTTACTTACTGCTTTATTATTAGTAATAATTCAATGTTAGTAATAGATAGGATACGGGTTTCTTTCATCGACTTGTTATGTTTGTATAGCGCACTAGTTTCAACTTATTGATTCTTGGGATTGTATTAGTTCATTTATGTATCTAAGTGAATCATCGAAATATGTAACTAAGTATGTGATGTATTTTTGTTCCTTAAAATATCTGATCATGCTTAAGGCCCGGTTATTGCATTTTTAGCAATTTTCGATATTTTTAGAACGCGTATCCTCTTTTAAATTGTATCACATCAAATTTTGACAAATTATCTCGTACTTTCTGTACACAGAATGATTAGTATCAATTCACTCGATAGAAAATAAAATTAAAGGTAGCACTACTTAATACTTAGAACATTAATTGGAATGAGATCCCATCACAAAATGATATCAAAGATATTCCAAGAGAAAAAAGCCTTATTATTATTGAGAAAATGGTTAGACTATTTATTGTTCTAAGCTTTAGTTTTCCTACAAATAAATAAAAACTTTAAAGGACTTGATGGCATTTGGCGCTAAAGCGCCAAATAATGTTCTGAGTAACCCCTTTGAACCGATTAAAAGCAAGGTACTAGAATAAATTTTACTCTCGAGTTCTGTTCGATTCTATTCGATTCTATTCGATTCTATTCGATCCTATTCGATCCTATTCGATTCTATTCGATTCTATTTGATTCTATTCGATTCTATTCGATTCTATTCGATTCTATTCGATTCTATTCGATTCTATTCGATTATATTCGATTCTATTCGATTATATTCGATTCTATTCTATTCTATTCGATTCTATTCGATTCTATTCGATTCTAATCGATTCTATTCGATTATATTCGATTATATTCGATTCTATTCGATTCTATTCGATTCTATTCGATTCTATTCGATTCTATTCGATTCTATTCGATTCTATTCGATTCTATTCGATTCTATTCGATTCTATTCGATTCTATTCGATTCTATTCGATTCGATTCGATTCTATTCGATTCTATTCGATTCTATTCGATTCTATTCGATTCTATTCGATTCTATTCGATTCTATTCGATTCTATTCGATTCTATTCGATTCTATTCGATTCTATTCGATTCTATTCGATTCTATTCGATTCTATTCGATTCTATTCGATTCTATTCGATTCTATTCGATTCTATTCGATTCTATTCGATTCTATTCGATTCTATTCGATTCTATTCGATTCTATTCGATTCTATTCGATTCTATTCGATTCTATTCGATTCTATTCGATTCTATTCGATTCTATTCGATTCTATTCGATTCTATTCGATTCTATTCGATTCTATTCGATTCTATTCGATTCTATTCGATTCTATTCGATTCTATTCGATTCTATTCGATTCTATTCGATTCTATTCGATTCTATTCGATTCTATTCTATTCTATTCGATTTTATTCGATTCTATTCGATTCTATTCTATTCTATTCGATTCTATTCGATTCTATTCGATTCTATTCGATTCTATTCGATTCTAAACGATTCTATTCGATTCTATTCTATTCGATTCTATTCGATTCTATTCGATTCTATTCGATTCTATTCGATTCTATTCGATTATTCTCGATTCTATTCGATTCTATTCGATTCTGTCCAATTTTATTGGATTTTAATCGATTATGATCGACTCTATTTGATTTTAATCTATTCTATTTGTTTCTATTCCATTCTAATTCTATTATGTTTACACATCTGCCAGGCGTCCCGCGACAGCATTTTTTTTATTATTATTGTAATAAACACTAACATAATATAATAGTTGAGCTGTTTTTCTTGCACCTTGCATTTTCCTCGCTGTAGTGAGGTGAAAAGTTGTGTGTTTCGCACGGCAGCAAATTTATTTGGCGTCTCGTACTTTTGAAACCCTCGCTACGCTCAGGTTTCAATACAAGTACTCTCGCCAAAAAAACACTTTGCAGTCTTGCATAACAAATAACTATTTCTTACTGTCTTACTGCGTTGTTAGTACCTGCATATTCTTTATTATGTGGCGCAACTATATATAAAAATGTAGTTATAACTTGCCAATTTTGATGAAACATAGATAAAAACCTTCGCAAGGTTCCAAGAAATACAGTTCAGCAAATGACATCATAATCCATACAGTGGTTTTTTATTTAGTCTCACACAGACAGACAGACAAAATGCTAAAGACGTTATTTTTGGATTCTACTACGTTCTCATATTCAGATAAAAATGTTTTTTTCTAAATTCTCTTCCATGTACAGATTTCACTTCAGTTACAATTTTATTATATTATTATGTATAGATAGATTAGCAGATATACTTGCCTAGTTTCTATCAGGGGCACTGATGTGCCATAACACAGGCTTGCCTAGTATGGGTATCAATGTCCAACAGGACAACAGGACCAGGATCAGGTACACATATATTATGTGCAAATGCAAAAATATTTGAATCTCTGTACGATGTGATGTAATTATTTTAATGTTATTTTTAAGAGACGTATGTTAATTAATAAAATTATTCATTCATTCATTTATTATGTACTGTGCTCAAACTAAACTGTAAATTAAAACCACAGCTGCAAAATATGCACTGTCACAAAATAAAAATAGTAGCTGTGTCAATATTTAGTGCAATTCAAAGCGAAGTTCGTTTTCAGATAACCGAACCGCCAGGAGCTCACTTCCCGGTTGTATCTATCTGGTTATGTATCTGGCGCTAATCGTGGCCGCGTCTCTGCGCGGAAGTGTGCCGGAAATTGGCTGTCCCAGATCCGGCAGCCGACACATCATCGGCTTGTTTGCCGCCGAGGTTGGACGTCCCGTTTAACCATTTGAAAATGACCAACCGGTTTTGCAACACATGTTTAAATATTCTACTAAAGTAAAGAACGTATTGATAATACCACTAATAATATTATATTTATGATTTTAGCATTAAAGCATGCTTAGCGAGAAGATCCACACCAATATATACAAGCACAATTTAAAAAATTATATAACCCCCGACTTCCCACCCCCCATTATAGCTGATGATGATGATGTCCTCCTTGACGTATCCGTCAACGGCGAACCTTGTTATCTCTTGTGTGAGCGAATATGTCTGGCAGCACTTTAGTGTTAAAGGTCCTATGCACACAGTTATTGGCGCACAGTTCAACTGACCTGAAGAATTGCAGGTGTAGGTGTAGGAAGGCTTGGGACGGTTCTTTTTGTGAAGGCGTTTCGCATCGCGATCTTTAAGTCGATGCTCTTCGAAAGTTGTAACAGCCTTATTAATAGAGTTGCGCCATTGTTGTCTCAGTTGCGCAAGCACTTCCTAACCGTCACAGGATATGTCACATGCCGTTAGATGGCGCTTAAAGACATCTCTGTAACGCAGGAATTGACCACTAGATTTGCGCTTTCCTCCTTCAACTGTGAGTAGAAAACAGCTTTAGGCAACCTGGTATCATTCATACGCACGAGGTGCCCGCACCATCTCAGCCGGCGTTTTATGAGCATGGACTCTATGCCATTAAGCTTCGTTATTTGTATATATATTATATGCCATTATAGCTAAGAAGCATCTCGATCACATCAGTTTTCAAACATAAAAATCGTTCCATCCGTTTGACAGCTACGGTTCTCACCGTAGTCCGGGATAACTGAACTGTACTATGGGCAAGAGGTAAACGGGCGACTATTGTAAAAGACCTGACGGCATGACTTATTCCATGGAAGATGCGACGGCCTTTTGTGTGTGACGCTACTTTCGTAGATACCCTTGCGCCGTCTTATCTTCAAGGAACTCAAATAAGGCCTGGAGTGGCGGTTAAATCAGTTGAGAGCTTCGATGAAGGAAACAAATAAAGATCAAGCACTTAATACTCACTATTATTCAAAATGCGATCACGCGGCTATTTGTATTGTGCGTGTCACGTGGTACAAAACCGTTCGTTGTTTACCAACGTCATCAAAAGATCGCAACTGATATTGTGCCATCCTTTTTCCACACACATTAACCCGTATCGCTTGCCTGTTCGCTCCATGCAAACATTTACGTGTCAGCGCGTGTAGTGGATTCATTATGTGTGCTGCCCGGCTCAAAACTATGGATAGCGGCTTTTTACTTTTTATGATGATTAAGTTTAGTTACCTATTTGAAGCAATTAAAGAAGCCGTCTCCACTATAAGCGGGGCATGCGCGGAGTTTTTAAATTGCGCGGAGTGCTGGTGGAACACAAATCGGGCGAGCTTAGTGAATTGATGTGAATTTGTTTCTTTCATCGAAGGCTGAGAGCCTCAAAACGCGCAATTAAAGTACTACTCTCGAAAGTGTATACATATTTGAGCCTTTTGTACCAGGAGCACATCAAATATATAAAGATCTATCGGGGCGTCTGGTCGAACTAAGACGTGACCAAAGTGCTGGCCTTTACTTTGCCCAAAGACTAAGCATTGCCATACAACGTGGCAATGCTGCCAGCATTTTGGATACGTTGCTCACTGGTAGCGGCTTGTTAGATTAGGTTTAGTATTAATTAGCCAGGGTTTTTAGGTTAACATAATAATTGTTTTTTTTTTTTTAGTTTGCAGTAAAAGTATTCGATAAATAACATAAAGAATAAATTAATGAACATTTTCTCAAAGAAAACTAATCCTTAACTCAATCCGAACGTGCAGACGGCACTATAGAAACTAGTAGGAATTTAGTAATTAGTATTGAAAATGTATAGAATTTGAGGGACGTAAATCGGTGTACCCTATAAACAACTGTGGAACGATTTTATTCGTTTTCACGACAATTCAGTGGTGACCAGTAGACTACTATGGATGCAAGTTTTGAATATCACCGAGTGACTAAATCAACGTAAATCACCGATTTCCCAAAACTCGTTTAATTGAATCTCGGCGGGTGAGAAAAATTGACATATCTATGATATCGATTATCAAGTCCTACAAATCTCCTTGTTTATTGAAATCATTGTGTTCACGATGGTTGCTAATTGGACACTAAATTCACGTCTGTTCCTGCATGTTAAATTATGGTGTCATTATCAACAGCAGATGGTCGCCATTTACTGTCACTGCAGGAGATCTAAGAGCACTGTCTCACAAGATTATTTGCGTTATTTAGGAATGATGTTTTGGGATGATGGAACAAGAGAGAAACCGCCAAGAGAATGTAATATTGTTGCGTTCTCTTGCGCCATTCGTTTCTATAAACCATAAAGCTAAAATTTCGCATCTATACAACCAGTAACGCTGATAAAAAAATAAAAAGCAGTGGTATATGGAAATATATTATGGATAGAGGTGTTTTTATTGTAAGTATATTTAGTTGGGTTTTAGGAAGTCAACATCTCCTAAGTTGTTTATATATATATATTATCTACACTCATATCGTAAAATCCGGGTTATGAACCCAAAAACTGTGGCACAATGACATACTTTACGCACGGCACGTCTCTAATAAGAAATAAAATTACATTAAAACACTGTTTTTTTAACTAAAACGTGTTATAAAATATATTTTTTCCCATAAAAGCACCGGTGGGCTCCGCACCTACGAGGGTTTTCATCATTTATTATCTATGGCAGCGCGTGCTAGACTGTAGGCGCGCGAATTCGTTGGACTGGATTTTGGCGCCATTATTTTACATTAATTGGTACCTAACCAATTTAATATGTTTTTGTTGATCAAAAGATGTATTCTTTTTACAAATGTCCGACAGCAGTGTTAGTGAAGAGAATTTGTCTCTACCAGACAACACGGAAACAGCAACGAGCATGATGAACGAGCTAACCAGTAACTTTTTTTTGTCATTAAAAGTAATTTCCTGTTGCATGAGTATAGATAAACTAGTGTATGAAACGGCAAATAACTAGGTAGGTATTAAAACACTCGAGTGATACCAATGAGATATATATAACATCATTGAGTGATACTATTAAAAGATTCGCCTACTGCTCGTTTTTTAAACTCACTCTCGTATTTTAATACCTAACCCTTTTTATTATAAAAACTCGAAGAAAAATTTAAATTGTATTCAATGAGCTTACGTATTCTGTTGATAAAATGGCGTGAGCGTGAAGCCTGTTCTTTCTGTTATTGTTTTCATTACATTGAAATGCAAACTAACGTTTACCCTCATTAGACTAAGGATACGACGAGGGGCGGGCGTCTTCAATAGAACTTCTATCTAGTGTTTATTTACGCCAACGCAATGATAAATGAGTACTAGTGCTACCACATATCGTTCCGTAAGTGCTACCCCTTTCGGTACCTATTGGAATAAATCTTATGCCTCATATTTAAACATTATGCAATTATATTTTTCAGTTTCAATATTCAATCAATACATAGTATAAAACAAATTCGCTTTCCGCCGTCAACTCGTATCTGTATCGCTTAATCTTTTAAACTACAAACGGTTTTCACCATCAGTTCCGTAGGCCAATCACGAATATTTGCGAGAAAGTGTTCGTATCGTTAGCGTAACCATTTTGTATGAGATTTGATAAGCGCCTCTACTGGGCGTTAATCAGCCTTAATTTCGGCAGCAGAAATACTATCGTGTCGCCTGCGTATCGCCTTCGTATCGCATGCCTAGCGTAACCTAGTACATTTTGTATCAAAACAGCGATCACGAATATTTTTTTGACATGAGCACGCAGGCTGGCTCACGTCATGCTACGGTGAACGTACGCAAATTTATTCACGTAGATTTTATCAGTGAAAATACTTTCGTAAGGAATTGAATTACAACAATATTGTTTAATTCTAGTATTTTATAGTTCTTTATGTAGGTACATAAGTTAAATAACATTTTTTGTGGCCCTATGTTTCTAATATGAACATATTTACTGAGCAAAAGTCGAGGTTATGCTACTAGAAAACTTGTGTGTTTTAAACGTATAAAAACTGTTTTATATGCTCAAAATGGAATGGGGGGCCTCTTATTATTTAATTTGCTACAAGATAAATTGAAAACAGGAAGAAGAAAGCGATAAAATGTGAAGATAAATATCATATCATATTTTTAGTAAGTACCTAGGTACCAAGAATGTTAAATACAAGACAATAATATTATTTAATTCTAGTATTTTATATTTTGGTATGTAGGTACCTAAGTTAAATAACATTTTTTGTAGCCCTATGTTTCAACTAAGTAGATATTGATCATATGTTGAGGTTATGTTATTGGCTATAAAACTTGTGTATTTTATATGCATAAAAACTGTTTTAGGTACTGAAAACGGAATGGGGGGCGACTTATTATTTAAATTGCTACAAGATAAATTGAAAACAAGAATAAGAAAGTGAAATAATGCAAACAAAATATTATTTTTTCAGTCTTAATTATAGGTACCAAGAATGTTTAAAACAAGACGGATTCCACACCGGTAAACAAACGAGTGAAGCATAGCAAATGGCTGCTGTGTATAATATATAATTCAAGATCTTTGTGTAGAGCATCGTGTTGTTATCAATACAAAAACGGTCACTCAAGATATGCCAGTACTCATAATCATTTCTCTAAGCTCAAGATAGTTGTCTACGATAAATATAGGAATCCTTATAACCTCATACAAAGATATTGAATTATGCTTACTGCTTTATACTACCTCTATGGGTTCATATCTGCTGACCGAGCAGGTCATTAAATTATATGTCAACTTTAAAATTAGCCCGTCAAATATTGCAGCATGCGAGCCGTTCAAATTTAAGAGTGTTATCATCAATTACTGGCGCGGTCTGTAATGACTGCGTTGCTGGCAGCGATGATGATAGTCGAGGCCATCATAGCGTGGCCAGCAGCGCAGTCATTGCAGACCAAGGCTTGTACAGTGCTTTTCTCACACATTGCGAGGAATTTAAATAAAACCAGCTTAGTATAATAAGAATTTACTCAAACAATGCAACAACAACGAAAACAACAACGACAACGACAAAGACAACAACAACGACCACATCAACAGAAACAGTAACAGAAACAGAAACAGACACAGAAACAAAAACATAAACAGAAACAGAAACAGAAACAGAAACAGAAACAACAACAACAACAACAACAATCACGATCACATCAGCTTTCAAACAGAAAAAAAAGCATCAAAATCGGTCCATTCGTCTGGGAGCTACAGCGCCTCTCTTTTCGCGTTCGGAGTTAACGAACCCACGGAATAAATAATAGTGCTACGACCAAAGACGACAATAATGGATTTTCAAAGGAAATTGCTGGCTGCAAACACGACAATAATGAAATTCCATACAACTTTGCTGGCGCCTACTCAAGCAGCGCGGCAAGGTCGACTTTGCCCAAAGAAGGTTGTCGATGAAGGCTGTTGACCTTTTCTGTGCATGACAACATCAAGCAAGCGGCAGGAGTGATGTGGAACAGAGTGGCTCAGGAAAGACATGAATGGAAAAGGTTGGCGGAGGCCTTTGCCGATTGGCAAACAGATCTACAGAAAAGAAGCAAATAGTAGGTAGATATACAACAACATACTTAATTCTCATCTATTATAATCTTTATACTATGTAAATAATAGATCTGAATAAAAGGCTACATTATTATTATTTAAATAAACAAATTTATTGAAAAGAAACTTCCAATCTCTTTCATTATTTTTTCTAGGTACAATAAGGCAAATAAATCTAGTTACTGGTACATTTGTTGTAGGTACCTATTTAAAAATAATTGTTGCTTGTAGGGAGAAAGGGATGGGCTTTCTCCCTTTGACTAATTTGTCTAAAAGTAGGGAAATAGCTAGTTAGGTACTTATTAGTGGTATGGTTAACTTTAAAAGACCCACTGTACCACCAGGGGTACAGTTATATGTCAGTCTCATAGTATACACACTAGTTTCTAACCGCTTTTGACCAAACTATTTGTCGACTGATAGAGCATCCCTGCTGTGCCAGATGTTTGCGCAGCTAAGATGCTCTGGAACAGACCCACATCAAGTTGGTTTATATTTACCACCTTAAATAATTCCTCTCTCATAGGTGCACTCCGGACTTATTCATTCCATCAGAAAATGGTAGACATCTTTCGAAATACCGCTTAGATCACAGTTGGGGCTGTTGGTTTTCTTCGTTAAGTGTTTAAAGGCATATGTCGAGTGCAATCTATGAGTAATCACAATTATTTTCCTACTCAACTTCATATCGGCACACCATGGTATACGAGGAGGCTCACTTTGCATTGTTCTGTACCATATTCATTTTCTCGAGAGACAATATCAAAATACTCATTGTAATGGGATGTAACTTTTGTATTCGATATGTACTTCGGATTATCTGCCTCCTTATTACCATGTGAGAAATCCTGCAATCCCCCCCCCCCCCCCCCTCCCCTACAGATACTTCAATAAAACCATTGAATTAATAAACAGTATATGTATTTAATCAGAACTATTACATAAATAACAACATTTATTAAAACTTCTTTCAACAAACTAGTGCATCATCATTCTTCTTTCTATTGTTTGAGAAGGCTTCCATTCATTGATCATCAGGGATCTCCACCACAATAGGTTGGCTTGTCCCCAGGTGTGCCGATCTGAAACATTAAATAGGGAGGAATAAATAAGAGATACCTATTCAAAACTACTGGGCCTACAGCTAGTGACAATGTCTTCCTCATCAAAATTATAACCTCTTTCATATTTTATCACCGTCTCGGTAGAGCGTAACTATATTCTTTGATCACCGTACTGTCCACACATATACTTTTATGTCATTCATACATTGTCTTTAATTGGCAAAACTATGTTTTTACCTATCCTTGTACAAACTTTAATAAAACAGAATTTAAAAGAAATGAATACCTGCTTATAATACATTTAATTGTAAAATCAAAGTTTACTGCACGTAGTTGAAGGAAATGTGTATATAATAGTATGCAATAGACAGAAGCTGTGCCATGTAGTAATGCAGGTGTTCGTATGAAGACTTGCAGCTGAGAAGCCTCCACTGCCCATTGAAGGAAGAGCCGGCACAGAACTTGGTGCTGTTTGTGCACTAGGTGTTTATTGGTTTATTTTGTAGACTCCTCCGTGTTCCTGTACCATATTATTGTTTGATGACAATCAAACTTGCCCCCTTGAGCTAGTAGGCCATACCCTCAGAGGACTGCCTTGCAACACGCTCAGTGCAGTGCTGTGCAAAACTTTACAGCTTGATATCCAACCAAAGTGAAAATACAACCATCATTGGCAGGTGTGACGCTTAGCATCAGGTGAATGACTTGCTTGTCACATTACTTACTTTTTGTGGTGGAGCTTGTTCATCATATGCCATTTTTCCTCTGAACTGTCCCCGGTGCCGTCACTTATGTTAGCATGGTTTTATTAGTGTATTCTATGCTATGGCTGTCAGCTGCTTTCACTTCTCTTGGAGGATGTGTCGGCCATGAGATTCCAAAGGGGATTTGGATAAATCTCCATGTCTAGAACATAAATTCAAATAAGTAATTACATTTAGGAAACACAAGTACCTTTTCTATATTATGGGAAAGTAATATAGAAAAGAAATATACATACTTTTCGATGATTCCAATCCAATAACATCACGTTTGGGAGTGGCTTGTTAACAAATTCGGTAGTTCCGAAGGCGCTTAAACTAATTTACATAAGACTTTAGCTTAAAAACAACGAGATCCTCAAAAAAAGGGAATGAATTCGTATTTTTGAAATAAATTCGAAACCAAATGATGTCAACCAGTGTTGCCAGTGGCCGATAGTCAAAAGTAACACGAGACAGTTCAAAAAGTAACATTTTCACGAGAAAATTAACATCTTATTTTATGTAGAAAACGTCTTTGTCACAGTAAAATTAAAAAATAACCATTGAAATCAGATCTAATAAGGTGGAGACATTCAGTAGCCCTCTTTTTGGAGGAAGTACCCCCCCCCCCCCCTCCTTCCCCAATCAAAAATCCCAAAAAAAAAAAAACATGTTTTAAACCTGTATACCAAGTTTTGTCTAGATTGGTTGAGAAATTTTACCTGCAGTGGAAAACAGCCGGACAGTCGGAAACACATACGAAAGCATTTTCGCCCAAGCTGACACGGAAGCGTACGCTAGCGCTTTGCACTTGATCGGTCAAAAAGTATTCACAGCTACAGTTCATAGCAACAATTCAAATTATACGCGATTGGTCCATTTCGCGTTTCGTCGAATTCGAGACGATGATGGCTTAAAATCAAATGCGCCAAAACGTTGAATGAAAACTTCCTTTGATGCGTTTCATTTCACGCTTTTTTTATTACTGAATAAAATTATATATATATATATATATATATATATATATATATATATATATATATATATATATATATATATTTTAGTCGTAAAAGTTACGTAAAAGTAATATTTTAAGTCGTGTAACATGAAAGTAAAATGAGGGGGTCAAAAGTAACGTAAAATGTTACAAAAGTAACATTCTGGCAACCCTGATGTCAACGAAAGAAATGTCAAGAGGAGTCGTTCATAGACAATTTGTAAAAAAAAAGGAGTTTTCACAAAACATACATTATATTATTAGGTTTTCAAACAAACTATTCGTTCTTTGTTCATTCAATTTGGCCGGCTTTCGTTCTACCGAGCCCATCCTTATTTACATTAGAAATACGTCATTAACGTAAGGACGCTAGTCGTACGCAAGTCGTACGCAAGGTGTTGTGATGGCGACTATCGTCTTGCTCTGGTAAACACGGTACGCATACGATACGAATGTTTGAAAAATTTGTGCTTGGCCTACCGATTCCATTTTTGATGCGTTTTTTTTCTGTTTGAAAGCTGATGTGATCGAGATGGTTCTTAGATATATAGGGGTGGGGAGGGGGGAGGTGAGAAAAAAGTGGTTAGAATCTTAGTTTCCAAACAAATGGACCTAGGCTAATTTGTCGAAGATCATAAAAGCAAGAAACCAAAAATATATAAAAAGTTGCTCTCAAAGACTTCTTGTGTCTTTACGCGTCTCTATTCAAGACGGATGCGTGTCTGTCAGTTTTGATGAGACTAAAGCATTGGGAAACGGCCTTTATGTGCCTCTATTCAAGACGGATGCGTTTCTGTCAGTTTTGGTGAGACTAAAGCATTGGGAAGCGGCCTTTACGTGCCTCTATTCAAGACGGATGCGTTTCTGTCAGTTTTGGTGAGACTAAAGCATTGGGAAGCGGCCTTTACGTGCCTCTTTTCAAGAGGGATGCGTTTCTGTCAGTTTTGGTGAGACTAAAGCATTGGGAAGCGGCCTTTACGTGCCTCTATTCAAGAGGGATGCGTTTCTGTCAGTTTTGGTGAGACTAAAGCATTGGGAAGCGGCCTTTACGTGCTTCTATTCAAGACGGATGCGTTTCTGACAGTTTTGGTGAGACTAATGCATTGGGAAGCGGCCTCAAACCATCATTTGCCATCCATTATATGTGCCTACTGATCTTGACTTTAAAGTTTATCTATTTTCCTCTCTAGGTAAAGCTAGAGAGCCCGTATTCAATAAATTACCCACTTGGTCGAGGCACAAGGCGTATGGTAACCAAACGTAAAATTTTCGATTATAGTCCCTTTTAGCCGAGGAATATCTTGACAAATACCCTAATAAAAAGCCTCGCCGGGCACCCCGAACGTTTGGAAAACCATTTACAAGGTTTATCGCCGCCATGGAAATAATAACTGGAGCCGTTATCGTCCTAAATTGATCTAATTTAAAATTATTGTTATCGCGAACCTTTTATTTTTATTAGCAGGGATCATAATATTTTATCTGCGGGCACTCGAAATCTTGTGCATGTGTTATCCGAAATTAAATGCTTGTCGTTATATTTTCATTATTGTTTTTATGCCCGATAGCATGCATTCGTTTTTATGAGCTACTATATTCGTTCACACTTTTGCGTTTATTACTTTTCGATATTATGGTAGGTACAGCGCCTTTCACTGTAGATTTTCCAACTGAAATTCCCTTGTTAACAATACATGCTTTGTAAAACATTGTTATAAATACAATCACTATTTTATATCATGTCTGCACTGTCTGTTGACATAGTCCTATGATAAAAGTATAATTTCTTTCGAAATGTATCTGTAATACGTATCGTAATGAACACTCAAATGATTATACCATGAAATTAAATGATCTTGATATATTCAGTTTTAGTCTCAACCGTTTCAGAAGTGCCATTTATAAACACTTTTCGTAATGCACTACAATTTTATGTATTGTGGTGTACTGTATCGTAACACTGCCGTGATTTTGTATCTAACAACTTATTCACAGTTAGGTATTTCTTTATTGTAATTCAACAGCTTGCGTTTTTGGATGGCGATAGAGACAGGTGTATGCCTGATAACATGGTTATAATACACCTATCATTGCAGGTAGAAGGCAATTAAGGGAACTTGCAGTCTGCTCGCCTATACAATTCTTTTAAAATACCTACCTATATTGTGGAATAGTGCTTGCAACTTTAGCTATAAGTATTAATATTTTTGGCAACTTAGCTGGTTTTTTTTTATTGATGCCGTGTGCACATATTGATTGGATTATGGAATCGATCGCATAATTTACCATTTTATTCTCATATGTTATATTTCTGTAATCTGTTTTGTGCACCTAATAAATAAATAAATAAATAAATAAATAAATCAGTAAGTAACAAAGAAAAAAATGAGGGACTAAAAATAAGCTAATGAACACAAATATAAAAAAGTGTGTGTGTATGTCTGTCTATCTGTAATTCTGTGTCTTCGCGAATCACGTCAAAAACTACTGGACCGATTGAAATGCGGTTTTCACTGTTGAATAACATTAAAATCTGGTATACTTTGTATCGCAATCTGATAGGTATAGATGCCGTGCAATCGATAAAAAACTATTTGACGGCTGTTCGATTTTTGATGAAACTTACCTAGTAATTTTATAATCATTGCGTGTTGCCAGTGATGACATACGGCACTGAGACGTGGTCGCTAACTATTGGTCTCATACACAAGCTCAGAGTTGCGCAGTGGGCAATGGAGAGAGCTATGCTCGGTGTTGCAATACGTGATAGAATCCGAAATGAGGAAATCCGTAGAAGAACCAAGTTTACCGACATAGCTCTCAGAGTTTACAAGTTGAAGTGGCAATGGGCATGCCATATAGTTTGCAGAACGGACAACCGCTGGAGAATGAAGGTTCTCGAATGCCGACCACAAACAAGCAAGCGAAGTGTGGGGAGACCACCCACACGATGGACCGATACATTGTAGCCATCGCAAGAAGTCAGTGGATGGAGGACGCTCATCATGGCGCTCTTTAAGGGAGGCCTATGTTCAGCAGTGGACTTTGAAAGGCTGACATGATGATGATGATGATGATGATGACCTAGTAATAGTACTCTTTTGATACTGGAATAACACATGTTACTTTTAACACCGATAAATAACCACGAGCGCACAGCTAGACGTGTATATAATTGTTATATTCATCAATATTTTCCATAAGTTTCCGATCGCAGCGCGAGCTCCTACATTGTACACAAGAGGCTCATAAATAGAATTGTTTGATTGACATCCCACTCGCATACGCCTCTGACATTACCTCTTCTCTCGCAATAATTGCCTTCAAGACGTGAAAACAGTGCTCTCACGATAAAATATTATTTGTGGGTGACAGCCTCTGAATGTGTACCAGCCATATCTCAAAGACACCCGTTGGACTGTGTAACACAGTGCTACAACTTTAATAAATGATTGAACCCTCATATCACATTAGGATGCCCGGCTTTGCAAGACAATCATGTTGTCTTGCTGCAAGCGGCTTTCAGCAAGACAACATGATATGAGATTATTTTCACACTCGGGTAATGTATGTATGTGTATCAGGTACGTATCAACATAATAATACAAGGATTGAAGGTACTAGTATATAATTTAATTTACACATAATAAGCGCCAATACATCTGCAACATGCAAGTCTACCTACTTATATACCTAGGGTTGTACCTAGATAACTGCAAACCTCTAAATGATAGATATGTCAAACACATAGAACATAAAGAATGATAAAATTATAACTATGAGAAAATATTTTATGAGGGACATGTAATGTTTATTTATCTCATCAATAAAAAAAAATGTATTATTCCATAAAGCATCGTTAAAAACCAAAGAACAGTGGCTAAGACAAGACTGTACAAAATACCATTAGAAGACTTCAAATGGATTTAACAGACAAAAAGGGAAAAAAACCTCTGAACCAATTTTGATGAAGTTTATATGGGACTACCTAATGGCTACTCTTTTGAATGAAACAATATTTTTAGAGATTTGAGGCAATATAAACACAAAATAAAACGGATATACCAAAAAAAAAACACTTTATGAGCTGCACTTAGCATATCTCTAGTTGTTTATTATTTTCCTTGCATGTACGAGCTTAGTGTAGAAACCAGGTGCTCCGCTAACCTGTTTGTTTTATAAGCCTATTGCAAATAAATATTTTCTTATTCCATAATTTCAGTTTACGTGAACATTCTGTCATGTGTTTTTGAAAAAACACATGACAGAGTGTTCAAAAAAGTATGACATTGATTTTATTCAGTGCCACTAACATATGTACTCGTACTTTCTACAAAATAAGTTTGCAGTGAATCACCTAGGTAAAACCCTTTCTACCCCACGAGTGCTTTCTAACATCATATCTATCTAATTTTTATGATTGTATAATATTTGCACTCCATAAATACCATGGTAGAATGTACTGGACCTTTTGTATATAATTGCCATCTATGTAAACACGATATTCTTGCAAATAAATGAAATTGAAATTGATATCATCGGCCGGAGTACGTCCTCTGCTGTTCATAGGTAGCCTCCCAATAAAACAAACGAGCGGTTGGTGGCTGTTTCACCATCATAAGGTGGGGTATTACCATATTTGCCATAATCACCACGTTTGGCAGACGGCTCAATTTTCCTTTGCTAAAATTAAAATATGAGGTTGAGGTTCTAAAAGTCAACCAACTCAGTTTTGTTGACTTTTGGAAAGTCGTGGGTAACCCTACAGTTGGTTTAGTTAGACCGCGCGTTTAGAGACCTAGAGACCAACCACAAAACTCGCGAGCTCAAGTACTCCCTAGATTATTGTACCGTTCCCGTTGTAATTAAGTAGACAATGAGAGTTCATATTTGGCGGTGGGCGGGAGAGCGGCCATTGTGCTCAGCCCGTTATCTGCAGACCAGTCTTTTTAGCTTTGCACAACAAAGTGACTGCCTCCCGTGGTTACCTCTGTTACTGTTTATTGGACACGAATTTTCTTTTAATAATACTGCGGGGAGCTCACCGCAAAAAAAGACAAAAGCTATCTAAGCGATACTCAAAAGTAGGTGAAAGCAAACAACAAAATACCTATACACGGGAAGTTAGTATATATACCGATGTAAGCTATTTCACACGTCGTGGCGAACAACTTTAGTCATACGACATTTGAGATTTTGACGTTTTTCATTCATTTATTTACTTATAAAGATTCCTCTAGAAACACTGTACTTCAAACCCTAGTAACACAGAATAAATATTAGTACTAACTAGTAGTCAGCTGGGGAAAAAACAATAGCGACCTTGATCCTGGTTTTTCTCTGGTTGACAGACCTCGCGCATCGGTTGCACAGTTGGACGTCAAAGTGAAAATCTGTTGAATTTTCGTTATTAGTTTGTAAAAAGTGAATCGTATCTATAAATTTGTGATTACTTTCAAGTGTAACATAACATTGTCGATTCCTAAGCCTTCCGTGTTTTCTTTAGCTACAAGTAACACTTCTTACGCGAATCATGTGCACGCAGATAGACAAGAAGAGAGGCTCGCACGCTCCACATGTGCTTGGACAGGTAAACAGTCTCCATTCATCGGCGTCTTTCCACCAGCGTGCAAGCGAGGAGAGAGACTTAGTAACGTCAACCCACAGATACATACCTACTTTTTTGTGCTACGTGATAGATGGTAAACAAAACATTTAGGGTGGTCACAAATTTACAAGAATAAAAAAATAAAATTTGAAAGGGACATTTAAATATTTCAACCATTCGATGTATTCAACCATTGCACATGTTAACGAACTTACATGCTTGATCGAAACAAAGCTGCTACGTACTTATAAGGCTATTTATTGACACGTTGTATAAGCCTTTTAAGCGAGCACTAGTTTTTTTGCCTTTAAACTTAATAAAAGATGAATTTTTGCACTCGTTAAAAACTCTGTCGAAAGTTTCGAAACAAAATGTAAGCGCCCAAGTAAATTTAATAACTCTCTTTCCCAGAAATTAGTTAAAATGAAAAATGTATAAAGCATCCACAGTCGCTGAAATAAATTATGCTCAGATAAGATTTTCCAACGAAGCAGCTAATTCAAAAGGAAATAAAAACTTTATTTCTTTCATAAAACAGATACAAAGGGCGAGATTATCCGGATTTTAGGGCCGACATCGATTCAACGGCGCAGAAAGCAAACAATCGTCTTTTGTTGTCCTTAGCTATTGAAGTTTGGGTAATTAATTATCCGGGGAAGCATTTTGCAGATTCACTTCGGCTATGACGCTTCTACGAGATTGACTGATTAGTTCCCTCGCACCGACTCGCTGATTATCCCTGAAACCTCATAATACGCGTATCGAATGCGAATCAATACGGGCTTATTTATAATCCTACTCTGTATGAATGTTAAGAGCACAAGCCCTTTCAAACATGTACCTACGTTAAGGCTCGGGCTTAAATGAAAAGAATGGGCTTATTTTATTCATGTCGTATGACTCCAAATCGACGTGTCCAAAAGTCTTTTAATCGTTTTAAGATCGAATCGATATGCGCTCTTTGTCGATATTTTAAAACCATTTCAACTCACCAAGCTATAGATGGACAGAATAAATAAGAAGAAACTAATACGTGCTAAATATATAATTAATAATAAAATGATATGATTAAAGGAAACCTTATATTCAAAGCAGGAAATGTAGATAGAAACGGCCGGTACTGGAGAGATCAAAAAAACGAATTCATATTTTTTTTATGTAGCATGTTCATCGATTTGTGAGCTACCCTGAAAGTTTCAGCCGGGTAGCTAATCGGGAAGCACTCGAAATTTGAGTTGCAAGATTCCACCAAGAACGACAGACAGACAGACAAACAAACAAGAAAACGTGGTAAAAATACAAAAGGGAGTGTTCCTAAAGCAATACCTCTCTGGCGAGAAACAAAGTAATTGGTGAAGAGAAAAATTACGACGCGAGAGAAGGCAGTATGTTAAAAAGTAGAGTAAAAATAGTTTCTGATATACCTAAGTTGTTGCAAACAGATGTTGGCTTTATTCTGAACGGGCACAGCTAGTACTTATAATAAAGCTGTAAGTACCAAAAAGTCTGTACAATATAGATAATAAAAAAAATTGCTACTGAACAAGAATACGTTTTTCTGTTTGTCTATTCGCGCATCAAGTAAACACCACTAGATGGATTGTGATGCAGCTTTCACTGTTGGATAGCTTAGGTTTTGTCTTAAAAACTGGTGTACTTGGTATCTCATTCCGATGACTATAAGCCGAGCAATCGATAAACAAGTATATCATCATAGTATTCAAAAAAATAACTTAAGTATAAAAGCTTTTATTTATCTTGCAATGTTTGTATGTCTAAATGTATTTTATGGATGTATGTTTAGGTCAAATCTTCCGAGCTGAATTAGAACCACATCCTCTTATCCTACGGAATTAAATTTTTGCATGTTGGTTCACTTCCGATGACAATGCATTTTTATGGTTAGCATGACCTGAATCGACATCCAGGAGCAGCTCCAGATAAAGGAACTCTTCAACGGTCAACAGCACAGACACAAAATGTTGTGTACACATTATATTATGATAGCTGGTTTTAAGTTTTACTCAGGATTGGGTCCTGACTAAGGAACTTCTCAACGGTTAACATCAAAGACACGTTATATACGCATTTAATTATGTTAGCCTCTTCTAAGTTTCACCGCATGACATGGCTGCTGCATAAAAGCTATTTTTATATATTATTCTCAATGCATCCCATCGAATGTGTTTTTCTTTCGTTTTTCTATTGATAACTTGTCCCGGTGATTTGACAGGGATCGCAACTTTGTTGTTAGCGCATAGCACATAGGAAGTTTAAGTATTTTACCTTTAGTTTATATTATTTAGTTTTAGTTTTAAAAACCCCGAAAAAGTAATTTATCCATTAATCCCTACCTAGTAGGTAAAGGGCTGATTCCACCTGTAGTCCGGTAGAAACCTAAAAATGAGCAATTGACTGCATTTTGAGGAGCTATTCTGCTCATCACGCCGAAGATCCTCATCAGATCTTCACCAAATTTTTATGAGACCAACTTAAAGTTACCTTACAAATACCTTACTTACCTTACAAATACAAAAAAACATCGAAATCGGATATAAAAAGGCGGAGATATTCAGTAGCCCCCTTTTTGCCCCTTTTTGGGGGAAGTACGAATCATCGAAACCGGTCCAAGCGTTTGGTTTATTTAGTGCCACAAAGGAACGTACGTGCATGCATATAAACATACATACTTATATAAGCTGATAAACACAATACCCTCTGCTCAGTCGGGTAAAAAGACCCAGCACTCCCCAGTAGCATCTCTAGTAGTCAGGTGGTGAATTTGTATCTGTCGAAACCATGAAGGCGCGGCCCACATCAAAACAGATTTGAATAGAACGCAAAATGAAGGAGAAGCGGCGCGTCCGAGATAACGGCTCTTCAAAAAGGGAAAAATGTTAAAAACAAGATTCAAAAGGGAAAGAGGAAGTAGGTATCTAAGTAAATTATAAAAGTAAGACGCGAGCCTTTTGTTCAGGAGCCGCTACAGTCAGAGCTCGCAGTTTCCAGTGAGAACCGCATTTACAAACAGACTGCCACGTTTTGCCTCTAATTTCACGCCTAAAGATGGAGCAGTTATTTTTTTCGAATCTCTAGTGGCAAGCGCGAACAATGCGGTCCGCTTTTTTTTATCTTGAGCAATGAAGAGGCGAAATTGAGTTTCGGAAGCCGAAATTGCCAATTGAAAGATCCAAAATATTTTTACACGCGTCCGTCATTATGTATTCCATTTATTCATCAAATAAACCGAACCCGCACTACGCTCAATTAACCCTTTACGTACGGGTTAATGATATTAAAATTTAAAAATGTGTGTGGAATATATCCGACGGAATATAATTCACGTCGCCATGCGGGTAATCACTGGGGATAATCATGCATATATCTGTGTTCGACAAATGAAAACGACTCTCGAACAGTATAATGTGCTCTAGGTGGTACTTTTAAGTTCTATTTTGTAGATATAAGTAAGGGCACTAATGACATTTTCATTGCTTTTTTTATGATCCACTTTTTTACGTGCAAGTGCCTTTATAGTAACAACTACATAATACTGTAACTACTACTTGAAAGAGAACTCATGGTTCCAATTTGAAGTTGGTGTAGTAGGAATTTAATCTGTGGTAGTCGTTGTCCAGGGCCATAACTTTGAAGACGAAGACGATAATTATTTATTTAACTAGCTGCGGATTTGCCTGCGTGATTACTGGTTTATTTCTTTGGGTTAAAAGTAGGAGGACCAAAAGTACCAAAATCATGAAACTTCGTTCAGACGTCAAATGGGTTTTTATCGATTGCTCGTCGAATTGATATAGCAAGTACACCAGTTTTTCAGTCAAACCCTAAGCTATACAACAGTGAAAACCACATTGCATTCGGTCCAGTAATTTGTATATGACGCGCGAACAAAATATACAAACAGACAGACAAGATTTATAAATAAAAACTTGTTCAGTAGCTTATTTTAAGTGCCCCAGACCATTATATTTTATTTATTAAATTTTCGTTTTGGTATTGGTAATTGATTTTATCCTAGGAGGATACTCTGAGATTGTATCTCTTCCCTACTAATACATAAAAGTACGATGTCTGCTTGTTTGTTTGGGAAGTTTTCACGCCAAAACGGCTGGACCGATTTTGATGAAATTATGTATGTAGTTTTTTTTTGTATGTAGCTGTAATATTAATATTAATTATTATTTGAGAATCTATAATTAACCAACGATTAATTTTATTTACATTAAATATATCTTCAAATATTGAATGATAACAAAATATACCCCGTGTACAACAGATGTAGTATAGGATACTTTTAATCCCGGAAAAAGGAAAATTGCAGGGAAAACATGAAAATATCGATTACTCCCTTGCACTTTAAAACAGCTATGATTAAGTTTTAAATATAGTTAGGTAGGTACTCCGAAGTCGGAGATCAGTGGCGTACATTGAGAGAGGCCTACGTCCAGCAGTGGACAGATATAGGCTAATGATGAGATACAATACAGAGATGAACCTAGGATACATTTATCCTGAAAATCAAACGTTCACAAGGGAAATCGAGAAAATTTTTGTAGATTGGTTTTACTCGCTTACGCATTAAAACATATTGGAATAAAATATAGGATACCCTTTATCATTGAATAAGTGGACAAAGCCGCGGGCACAGTTAATAATATAATATAGGTAACATAATTATCCAACTTTTTTTTTTTACAGCTGTACCATTTCCAATTCGCTCACAATATGGTGTTATTCAAATATGTGCCATGCTTGATCGATTTAAGAAAAGCTAGTTTATACCTATACTTATAGTCACTGTAGGTATAACTTGTTTATTATTGTGAAAGTGCTATTATTATTATGTTATTATGTTGCCTATTTACAATAAATTACTTTCATTTAGTTTTTTTTTTATTAGTAAAATTCAATCGACTGTTACTGAATCAGCCGTACCATCGTTTGTCTTGACTATGATTACTGTCTTGGCTCATATTGTGACGGCAACTCACGAAGGCGCGAGGCGGAGCACTGGAGCGGTTTCATTAGGGGCCCCATTTGCATGTTATTCATTACCTTCCCCTGTATGTATTATTTCATTTCTGACGTTTTTGGAACGTTGTTACAGACTTCAAAGATTTTGAGGAGCGGGCGTTTACTCTTTGATTCAGAGGTATTTCTTTTAATTTCGTTGCTAAATTCACTTGAAACTGTATGTGCTTGTAGTGTGTATGTTAATTATATTTTGGTCAAGATAATTTTTTGAGGGTTTCGAGGCAAAAATTTCTTACAAATTTTACAGCTCGTAGCGACATTTTAAATTTATTTACACATCAATTTAATCAACATCTCACTATAAGCTAATGTTTAACTACTGAGTTCCTTCCTACCTTCTTTTACAGACAAAATGTATTGTAATTACACACCAGTGCACTTTTTCTTTCCTTCATTTTTCTACATTTATAACTACATAGGGTTATGGCGGCCGGCAAAAACTGGATGAGAAGAGCCGAAAACCGGGCTCTGTGGCGGTCATTGGGAGAGGCCTATGTCCAGCAGTGGACGGATACAGGCGGATGATGATGATGATGATGATGATGATGATGATGAGGTTTAATATGAGTTTGATAGCAAAACCCACAATTTTTCTTCTGTATGATAAAAACACTGCACCATTTTCACTGCCCCTGTTTATTTTATTCAAGAATACTTCAATTTATACAAAAATCTGACTAATGCGCTGAGGTTTAAACTGAATTAATTCTCAATTTAGATTTCGTAGGGCTTTTGTACAACCACTTTTCTTAATAAATTAAGGAGAATACGGCTTTGAGAGTCCTTTGAACCCAGTTAATTTTATAAAAGTGTAGATTTGTCTACACGTAACATAGAGTACAACTATACTGTGATGTTTAAATAGTTATCTACTGAGCTTTGTCTAAATCTTGCAAAATGCAAACTGTGTTATTGCTTAATTGAAACTGAAATGCAATAAATAATTATCCCCATTATTTATAAAGCTTTTACTAAATTATTTCCTTGTCAGTATGTTAGTCCACCGTCATCATCATTATCAACCCGTATCATTTTTGCAATTTGTGCTTGTTATGTTACAAGTTGCCGTTGAGCTTCTTGGTGCCGAAAACATGAACAATTTGATTGTTACTTATAGGTACTACATCTATCTTCGTTCTATACTACCAAACTTATAAGAACAAATCTAAATTAAACTTAAATTAAGTTAAACAAATCTACACTAATATAATAAAAAGGTTTTTTTCTTTTTGCATGTGTGTTTGTTTGCAATGGATAAACTCTGAAAAGAGGCTGGAACAAAATGGATGAGGAAAGCTGAAGATCGGCTCAGTGGCGTGCATTAGAAGAGGCCTACGTCCAGCAGTGGACAAATAGTATGATGATGATGATGACGATGATGGAAGAAATTAAATAAACTAAACTGTTTTTAAAAGTTATTTCATCTATATTAAGCTACATTATCAGCGAGTAGCATGGCCTGAATTTTATCACTACTGAAAAATTTGCAAAAATGTCGACTACTAGCTGTAAGGAACGGAATGACATGAAGCACAAAAAGCACCACGATCGTTGCTGCCAAAGATTTTGAATTATGCTTACTGGCGTTGTTTTTTCTTTCGAAGTTACGACGAGTATAATCCTTGCATTCGAGATGATGAAGTGGCGTTTTGGGCTGTTTCGATTGCCATTTTTGACAATGATCCTATTCAAACCGAATGAAAAATTACCAAAAAAAATATATGCTAAAGCCTTGTTCATAAAGTCGCTTTTCAAATGTCAAATTTAACTGTCATGTCCAAAGCGAACGCTGATCGAAACATATTTAGCGTTTATAACTGTTATTTTTTTATCATTTAGCATCGTAACGAACGAACGATTAATACTAAAAATAAGAAAAATGCCGCGGTGCGAGCGTCACCAATTCTGCTTTCGGCTGTCATTTATTTCGGTTAAAAATAACCTTTGTGCTATTCTAGGACCAAAAATACTGGTCCGATTCGGCATTTTAAAAAATAAACATTTTTACCTTCAAATAGTTTTTATCGATTTCTCGGCTTCTACTCGTCGGATTGAGATACAAAGTGCACCAGATTTTAAGTCAAACCTAGCTGTCCAACTATGAAAACCGCATTTCAATCGGTCCAGTTGTTTTTTGGCATTCCGCGAACAAACATCCAGATAGACAGAACTCATGTTAAGTCCTCAAGACCTTTTTTTTTACACGATTGCCCAAAAGAAGGAGTGTGATTTTTTAAGATTCATGTATGTATGTGAGTTAATTTATCCCGCCATAACTTTTAAATGCCTTAACAGATTTAGACGTATGGAGTATTGTTAGAATCCTTACATCCCCCCCGAGTAACTTACGCTATTATATATTTTTGAAAAAAAATACAGTTTTGCGGCAGTGTGGCTCCATTTAAAAAGGAGAAAAAAAATGCTTCGAAATTTACAATATGGGTATGAAATTGAAGGCACATTCCAACAGCATATAATTTAATGGCATAAGTTATTTTTTGGCAGGGCAGGCGTGTTTTTTTTAGCTTTTAAGCTAGTTACTTTTTATTATATTCTTTGGCCTTTTTTTACAACATACTGCTTTATTATAGACTAGCTGTGCACATGGCTTTGCCCACGTTGTCACTTCTCTGGGTTAACTTCGTTCTCTGGTTTATGCAGTAGTCATATCATGGTGAAACTTAAAACGGGCTATCATAATTAAATGCGTATACAACATTTTGTGACTGCTGTTAGCCGTTGAAGAGTACCCTAGTCAGGACCCAACCCTGAGTGCTGCAATCATGTCTTGGTATAACTTAAAACTAGCTGAAATAATAAAATGCGTCACAAAATTTCGTGTTGGTGCTGCTGACTGTTGAAGAGATCCTTTATCTAGAGCTAATCCTGGATGTCGATTTAGGTCATGCTTACTTTAAAAATGCTTTTTCATCGGAATTAAACCAACATGTAAAAAATCAACTCCTAAACAAACATTGCAAGTTAAACAGCTTTTAAAATATCAAATTTTGACAGCCTTCAAATAGTTTTTTATCGATTGCTCGGCTTCTACTCATCGGATTGAGATACCAAGTACACTAACCTGTTTTTAACTCAAACCATAAGTAATGAAAACCACATTGCAATCAGTCCAGTACTTTTTTACGTGATGCACAAACAAAGAAACAGACAATCAAACCCTCGATTTAAAAAAAAAAAAAAACTTGTTCAGTAGCTTATTTCAAGAACCCTGGACCATTTTTTTCTGAAATCATCTTGTTTGTACAGACTTTTTGGTACTTACTGCTTTATCTATCAATACTTATAATTAAGCAGTAAAAATCTGTACAACGAAGATAATTTAAAAAAAAAAGTCTAGTGTACCTAAAATAGGCTACTGAACAAGAAAATATAATTTATTTCAATCATGTCTGCCTGTATTTGTGTGTGTTGTGTTTGTCTGTATGTTTGTTCTTTCATCACGTAAAAACTATTGGATCGATTGCCGATGCGGTTCACTATTGGTTAGCTTAGGGTTTGACTTAAAAACTGGAGTACTTGGTATCTTAATCCGATCAGTAGATGCCGAGCAATCGATTAACTATATGACGGCTGAACGAATTTTGAAGAAATGTAGCATATTGCACTTTATAGGTACTTTTAGTCCTGGACTTTTAAATGAAATGACCACACGGGCAAAGCCGCGGGCACAGCTAGTAACACAATAAAATACTTTTATAGGTAACTTAATACGTCGTAAGATTTATTCATTACGGTAAATCTGTATTTTATATCTTCTTGAGAATACACAAAGCTTTGTCTGCAATGAGATAAAACTTAAATAAATTCCGCTACTCTAGACATTATTTGAGATTTCAAAAGGTGAAATATTTGTGCTTAGTTTACGGTAGGTTTCTTTACCCTACCGTTCACGTCAATTGGTATAAGGCGTTTGTCTCCGTCCGTAGGTGACCGTTCACTCCAAATGGCGTTCTGGAACCCAACGCAATTCCGAGCTTATTTATATCAAATTAGAGTAAAGTTTTCTATTATTGTTATATATGAATGAACAGAACTTGAACTGAGGGATTTTATTGGCTAATAGTTTGGTTTAGTTTGAGTACTTTTTTTGTGAGTGTATGCAGTTAGAACACGAAACTTGTCCTTGTTTTAATATTTTTTTTGATTCAACTGCTGTAGTTTATGAAATACTTTTTTATATGATATTATTTTTACTTATTCTTATTGCCAATTTCAATAGCTTTCTAGAACAGTAACTTAAACAATCCATACTCCTGGTGCACACCAGGTTAACAGAGTCAGAGTTAACTTTAAAATGTGTTCACTGATTCCACTGGGTGGGCTCCACTATCTGCTCGAAGGCTCTCAACGACACATTTATCCCAAACTTGCACACCACACGCAAAACTCACCCCCTGCGCCGCGCTCGCTTACCTACCCCAGTCGTACACAGACAAAGTTGATAGAACTCACGCGAAAGTCCTCTCCATGGAACGTCACTACTACTCCAGCGACTGAAGCGTTTGAAATTAAAAAATATCCCTATTTCAATCGGCAGGATGGTTTTAAGTTGGCTGCATGGGATTCCGTGCTAAGAAATTGTTTGCATCGCGGTTTTTATCAGAAGAAATTTGCAGATGTGTTGTGTGTCGCGACAATTCTAAATTTTTACAAAACCATATGCGGGTAGTAGGAGAGAACTCTCGCCCTCTTCGACGCTGACATCAATCTTCTCGTGACCATGATTAATGCAACTTGATCGAAACGTCGAGGTAAATAAAATACCTAACGTTTTCAGCGCGATTAACTCCCGTTTAAATAATTAACTATGTGTTCGAATCCTTAGGTTGATAGACTCTGGCTCACTTAAACTTTGATACCAACAATTGATAGAGCAATAATATAAACCAGTGAAAACCGACATTTGTGTTACGGGCCACATCTGGCCCGGACGGCGGACTAATCACTTGCGTATAATGTTTCACTCTATTTAACTGTGGGCAGTTATAATGACGTAACATTGGCCGCTTCATGTGGTCTATAAATATTTATAGGAAAATACCACCCTTCACTCATAATGGAACACCCATTCAACCATACCAATATATGAACCACCATATGTGTCCTTTATATAATTATAATGGAACACTTTCAGATCTCGTACATTACTGCCGTGGTCTGTAATGAATGCGTTGCGGGCAGCGATGATGATGGCCTAGAGCGTGGCTAAGCTAAGCTTGAGACCATCACAGCGTGGTCTACATTGCAGCCCTTGACGGCCAAGCTGGAATGAAGGTCGAGGCCTTTATAGCGTAGACAGCAAGGGCTGCAATGATGGCCAAACTTGAAGGCCGAGAGCTTAGCTAAGCGAAGCTCTAAACCATCATAGTGGCCAGCAGTGCCGTCATTGCGGACCAAGGCTTGTATAGTGCTTTACTCAAACAATGCGAGTAATTTAAATATAACTAGGGCACAAATTAAAAATATAAGTAAAGCCCCCGAATAACAACAAAACAACAATACAACAAAACAACAATACAACAAGAACAACAAGAAAAACAACAAAAACAACAAATTAACAACAAAAACAAGAACAGCAAAACCAAAGAAAAACAAGAACAACAAAAACAATAAGATCAACAACAAAAACAACAAGAACAACAACAAAAAACAACAAGAACAACAACAAAAACAACAAGAACAACAACAAAAAACAATTACATACAACAACAACAACAACAACAAAAGAACAACAACAAAAATAAATAACAGCATAAACTACAACGACAACAATAATAATAGCTAAGAACCACCTCTATCACATCAGCTTTCAAACAGAAAAAAAACAAAGTCAGTCCATTCGTTTGGAAGCTACGACGCCTCTCTTTTCCTCGCCTTCGCGTTTTGCTGGCCGCTAAACTTGACAATAATGAAATTCCATACAACTTTGCTGGCGCCTATACTAGCAAAGTTGTATGGCCTTTTCAAGCAGCGCGGCGAGGTTGATTTTGCCCAAAGAAGGTTGTCGAAATAATGACCACATTACAAGCTTGTTTGAGTAAAGTACATTTAACAAGACATAAGATAATAAACTAAAACGCAACTACGGTTGGGTAATAATAGTCTATGACACTTTTGCGATGAAGACGAATCTATTAATACCTCGCTTGTCAAAATCGGACCAAGCTTTTAGTTAGAACACATAACCACCCATTATCCTTGCTGTAGTGCTGTAGTCGGGTAAAACAATAGCTTATGACACTCTATACCTGAAGAACAATCGATTGACATCTTGATTGTCAAATTCGAACCAATAGGGACGACGCTATATTGTGACTCCACTCATGAGTGCAGCGACCTGACAGGGCACATGTATTAGTTACGTACTAGTAAGACTTTTTTTAACAACTGTCTGTCTACATGTAGGCATTAATAAATGAAATGAAATGAAAGGGAACATCCACATTCATACATACATACATAGACTGTTAAACTCATTACGCTTCTCTTGCTTCGCCGTAGTTAAGTAAAAAGGAAAGAAAATTTTACTATCCGACTAGGAAAGCAACTAAGCTACAGCTGGCTCTAGAATATAATGATATGCATGGGTAGTGCCCAAATTATATAACAATCTATCTAGAGAATTTGTTGATAAATATGTAGCTTAATATTTGTTCAAAGTAGCCTTGAAATAAAGACTATCGTATAATACTAGCTGTGGCTGTGCCCGCGGCTTTGCCCGCGTGGTCATTTCATTTAAAAGTAGCCCATACGTGTTATTCCAGGACCAAAAGTACCTATAAAGTACAATATACCTAATACATTTCTTTAAAATTAGTTTAGCCGTCTAATAGTTTTTATCGATTGCTTGGCCTTATCGTCGGGTAAAGATACCCAGGACCCCAGTTTTCATGTCAAACCCTAAGCTATACAACAGTGAAATAGCATCTTTCCAATAGTTTTTACGTGATGCGCGAACAAACAGACAAACACAAAGACACGATTTAAAAAATATGTTTTACTCCTGTTCAGTAGCGTATTTTAAGAACCCTATACCATTTTTTTTTAAGTATAGTTAGAAGATAGATAGATATAGATTGAAGAATAATATATAAATGTCTTCAGTCAGTATGATATTAAGTTATTATATCATTAGATGTACTTACAAGTCCTTAATATACCTAAATATATTAAACTAAAATGAATTACCTACACAGTTATAACATAACATGAGAGTGATCATCTGCCTACTAACTACTTTGCAGTTTGGCTTTTTTTTTCATTTTTTTTTTTATTGTTTAACTAGCTGTGCCCGCGGCTTTGCCCGCGTGGTCATTTCATTTAAAAGTAGCCCACACGTTTTATTCCAGGACCAAAAGCGAAACCACCACCGGACCAGTTGTAGATTTGGCCCAGAGGACCAGGAGGACCAGGACCAAACCTACAAAGCCAATACCAATATTATACTACATTTCTTCAAAATTCGTTCAGCCGTCAAATAGTTTTTTATCGATTGCTCGGCATCTAATCATCGGAATAAGGCACTGCCTTGCCTTTTTATAACGCATATTCTATGAAGTACGGCACTCCGTACTTCACAGAATATGCGTATAATAATAATATAATATATTTGGGACAATTCCACACCAATTATCTAGCCCCAAACTAGGATACCCTGTGCTATGGGCACTAGATAACGGATAAACATACATAGATAAGAATATTACATCCATTACTCGGAAACAAACATTTCTGCTCATCACACAAATGATTGCACCTTGCAGGATTCGAACCCGCGACCGTACGATTTCGTACCCAGGATCTCTAGCCACGAGACCAACCGGTCGGTATATATATATATATATATATAATATACACTTGCACTTCTATGACACTTCATATAAGTGCACGTATTGCAATGAAATGAACGCATATAATAAAATATGAAATAAACGTATATAATACAATGTGAAATAAACGCTAGAATAAACGCACCGCGTTCCACTGCAAGGCAGTGCGTGCAAGGCCTAAGATACCAATTACCCCAGTTTTTAAATCAGTCGCAAGGGCTTGAGAGCAGGGCCTGGATTCTGTATGACCACTCACGCCAATTCCACGCCACCTGCGTGGAATTAGGGAAGGTGGGTATTTACGCAACCAGGTTTTTAAACCAGGTTTTGGCTTGTAAGTACGCCGCCCTGGTGCGGACCCGCAATACTTGCAACACTTTCAAAGTATTTTACTCACCAACTCGCTCTTTCGCCACGTCCGCACCTACATACTCGGTGGCGGGTTCGGATGTGTTCGGCTGCACTCGGCCAGCCGGTCACAACAACCTAGGTGGCTGATAGGTCGCTCAAAAAACTTGCAAAGCTTCGAAGTTTTTTTAAGCAAACGCAATTGTGCTCTTTATTTACATAAGCGCACGGGACAATTTCCTATGCAAGTATTTTTTACTTTCAATTCCACGCTTCCAAGTACTTTTTTCGCAAACACGATTGTGCTCCTTATTTATATGGACACGAAGATCAATTTCCTATGCAAGTATTTTCTACTTTCAAGGCTTTGGTTTACAAAGCACTTGAAAGTATTTTGAACCCTGGTTTTTATAATGAAAGATTCATGACATGAATGAGAAAATTTATTTTTTTAATTAATAAATTACTTTTTTACTATAAATAATTCGCTTAATTTCGCTGCGCGTTTTACAACTGAAGTCGACTTATTCTATCAAAAAACACAAAAAACATCTAAATACGTTTTAAGAGCCTTTAGGGACCATAAAATAAAAAAAAGAAGAAAACGTGTTGTTCGAGTTCATTCAACGTTCAAACCACTTCGTAACAAACCGCTTGCGTGTTTTAAGGGTAGACAACGCCATCTAGTTTAAATGAAGTAACTTTTTATCATGAACGTCTTGTTATTGAGTAGAGAAAATTATCTCCGAAGGTAAGGTGGCACAGATTAGAGAGTAATTAAGGTGGTGAGGTAAATTGGATGGGGCATCAAGGGATTCAAGGGTCGGTCATTATTATGAGGTCCATACGAACAAATTTTAATGCAACGAAACATTGTGTTCTTAGTACAAATAATTTTTTATGATGTTTCACAGAACGACGTACATACTGGCACTTTAACTGGCTCTTAATAATTACCTATCCTACCTACCTACTTTTTGAGCTTTTTCAACACGATATGAGGATTGATTTGAAAAAATAAAAGTTTTCTATACTTTCTCTGTGAAGAGCAATACATGTACCTACCTCTGTATGTACACATTTCAATACCAACAACTAACCATTTTGCCAGTAAGACATTATGAAGTAACCTCCGATATAACTATATAATTATGTAGGTACGTAGGTAGTACATTATAATATCTCAATGGAAGAAACAATCGATTTTGAAGTTCATCTCAATTAAAATTTTATAAATATTTAATGTACAGATTTAGCCCAGTTGCAGTTTTATTATAGTATAGATAGATATCAAGGAAAATGTAAAAAATAACGCATAAATAATGTAAAAATCTTTTAATAATGGAGCGAAATATTTATACAGCGCGTGATTTCGATCCACGTACGTCTGGATTACGCACCCATGCATCTGTCCAACTGGGCCGGTGAGCTTCGTAGCAGAATGACGAAATTCGGTACCAGTCTAGTCGTAAACGGATGTATGATCACTTTAAATTTAACATAACTTTGGACCCATAGGCTGCAGGAACCTTTTAATTTTTCGGGATAAAAAGTATTCAACATTTTAACACATTATATAAACTTTGACTGTGCCAAGTTACATCAAAATCCGTCCAGTAGTTTTACCTTGATACGTGTTATTTTAAATAACTTTCTACCCTATCCTGCGGGAACCGTTGATTTTTCCGGGATAAAAAGTATCCTAAATGTGAATCCAGTACATCAGCTATGATTCTGCCAAGTTGCATCAAAATCAGTCTGGTAGTTTCAGCGTGATGCGTGTTCAAAGAGACAGACAGACAGAGAGACAAAAATTAAAAAAATATCCTTTTTGCACTCTATATCGATTTTGAAGTTTATCTCAATTATAATTTTCAAAAAATATTTAATGTACAGATTTAGCCCAGTTACAGTTTTATTATAGTATAGATAGATAGATTCGGACATCGTGG
Source organism: Alsophila aescularia (assembly GCA_946251855.1). Taxonomy (NCBI): domain Eukaryota; kingdom Metazoa; phylum Arthropoda; class Insecta; order Lepidoptera; family Geometridae; genus Alsophila; species Alsophila aescularia. Next base: position 20,349,142 of record OX276373.1, on the reverse strand, counting down.
TCCATATTATATCATATCGTGGTTATATATTTGCTATGTATAATCTATACTATAATAAAACTGTAACTGGGCTAAATCTGTACATTAAATATTTTTTGAAAATTTTAATTGATATGAACTTCAAAATCGATATGGAGTGCAAAAAGGTTTTTTTTATTTTTTTGTCTGTCTGTCTGTCTGTCTGTCTGTCTCTTTGAACACGCATCACGCAGAAACTACCCGACCGATTTTGATGCAACTTGGCACAATCATAGATTATGTTATGGATTAACATATATAATACTTTTTATCCCGAAAAAATCAATGGTTCCCGCAGGATAGGGGTTGAAAGTTATTTAAAAAAAACACATATCACGCTTAAACTATCGTACGGATTTTGAAGTAACTTGGCACAGTCAAAGTTTATAGTATGTGTTAAAATGAATGATACTTTTAATCACGAATAAATACGGGATTCCTGCGGGATATGAGTCTAAAGTTATGTTAATTTGAAAGGAATAATAATTGCACATCCGTTTATAAAACGGTACCATAAATTCGGCACCTATACCACAAGTCAGAGTGGCACAGTAGAAGCGGTGTCTGGCTCGCAACCCAGAGGCACATGGATCGAATCCACGCGCTGCTATGAATGTTTTGCCTCAATATTTATAAGCATTTACATATTTTGTGCCTTTTTTTACATTTTCTTTGATTTTTTTAAGGCTTATTTAATTTCCTGAAGTAAACCGTCAAGTTTTGTTTGAAAACAATATATATAATGGGAGCTATCTGTTATTAAATAACAATAATAGATAGAACCAAATTAGGCTTTATTCAACTTAAATTTTCACATTAGACACTTGACATCTCATATTAGACAAATAGCGGTTATCTTCTTAAACCATAGACATATCAATGAGTAGGTCCTAATGTTTCGACTAAGAAGTTTAGTCTACTACATTTTCCCCCGCTCTAGAGAACAGTATCTTACTCGTAATCTTGAAAATATGCTGGCGGTCTCCTGATTCTAGTGGATCGCCGTGCTGGTGGAGTATCAGATGGTCTACTCTCCGTGGTGACAAATGATGAATTACTCTCGGTTTCAACTCCATCAGTTTCAAAAGTAAGAGTTCTATCTTCTTCGCTTTCTGTTTCATTCCCACTGGAGCTAAATGTCTATTTGACACCGTCGTCTCTCGGCCATCGTTTAGTCTCACAAATGAATAGTCTGGGTTAGATTCTAATAGTTCAACTTCTTCAACAATTGGAGAATATTTTGAACTCCTGTTATGTTTTTTAAGCAGAATAGGTCCAGGTGTGAGAAGCCAGGTTGGCACTGAGTGACCATTGTTCGATTTTCTTATATGCATGAACATTCTCTCATGAGGAGTTTGATTTGTAGCAGTACATAATAAGGATCTCATTGAGTGTAGCGCTTGATTAAGAACCTTCTCCCAATCTTCAATGTTAAAGCCTTGAGATTTTAAAGCTAATTGAGTTGTTTTCCAAATTGTTCCATTCGCTCGTTCTATTTGACCATTGCCTTGTGGGTTGTAGGCTGTCGTACGACTTGTAGATATGCCCCTGCTGTGTAAATAATCTTTAACTTCCTTGGACATAAAAGCTGAGCCACGATCGGAGTGAATGTATATGTATATGTATATGTAACAACTCACTCCATTAGTTACTCCAAACGGAATACGGCAAAATTGATACAAATTTCCGCACGCTTCGAACGCAGTGTATTGTTTTTCTATTTCCAGGATAGGCACTTGATGGTAAGCGCTCTTCAAATCAATTTTTGAGAAAAAAACGTATTTTGAAATATCATTTACCATTCTTTCCATGTTCGGTAAAGGATAAGCGTCCAAGTCAGTATATTTATTGATAGTTTGAGAATAGTCTATAAACAGCCTTTTGCGATGATTTTCGTTTTTGGTGATCAGGATCTGCGCTCGCCATGGAGATCTACTCTCATCAATAACGCCATCAGATAGCATTTGATTGATTTCATTTTCGATAAACTTCAGATCATCAGTGCTGTATCTGCGCGACTTTACTGCAATTGGCTTACAGTCAGAAGTTAAATTTGAAAATAGTGGCACTGGTGGGACTGATGCAGCAAGAACACTACATATTTGTAAAGGTTTTCTTGGTCCACCAAAAGAAATTTCCAAACTAGAGTGCTCTTCCAAAATATCATGTCCAATGATGACATCAGCGCAAAGATATCTTACTATAAGAAGCGCAGCTTTGTCGTAAATATTATCATCAAGGATGATTTTAGCTTGAAGTAGTCCTTCGCAGTTTATTGTATGTGTTGTCTGTGCCATCGTTATAGATTCACTGGATTCTTCTTTTTCAAAAGAGCAACTAACGAAGAAATCGTAGTTGATAAAACTTCTCGTACTTCCAGAGTCAATTAAGGCTTTAGCCTTTTTGCCATTAACTTTTATAGTGACAACTGACTTCCTGAGGCTTGATGGTGCAGCGGCAGTGATTATAATTCCATTCAAGTTGTTATCAAGTGCCTCAGAAGGCCCATCCGAAGCAGCTACAAGGTTATTCTTAGGGCTCCTGCACACATTTGCAAAGTGACCTGTCTTTTGGCAAAACTGGCATATCTCGTTTCGTGCAGGGCAGTTCTCACGGCGATGGACTTTACCTCCACAGAAGAAACATTGTTTTGATTCGTATATCGCGTTCTTTTTTTTAACAGCGTCATATTTAACAGCATCATATTTAGGTCTAGTAACATTTGTTGTAGTCTTTGGTAAAGCCATTACCAATTCATTATTATTTTGACTGGCAGAGTTAAATGTTTGGGCGTTGCTTTCTGCTAACTCTATTGATTGCGCCTGATTGAAAGCTTCGTCTAAGGTTAACGTTAGATTTTCGAGTAGTCTTTCACGGATTTTATTAGATGTAATACCAGATATAAAAGCATCTCTTATAAAGTCATTTTTATTACGCTCTGCATCGACATTTTTGAATCGGCAATCTTTGCTGAGTAATTTAAGTTGCTGTAAGAACTGGTGTACACTTTCGTGACTATGTTGTTTACGTATTGCCAGAAGGTGGCGTGCAAAAATTTCATTCTTTGGTTTTATGAATATTTTATTGAGGGCATCTATGGCAATCTCATAATTTGTACAATCACTTATGTATTCAAATACCTTCGGTGATACGTGATTTATAAGCAGCTGCATTTTTATTTTATCCGACATTGGTTTGTCATCACTGTTAGTAGCAGTTAGGAAGTTATTGAAAGTGAATATCCAATGGGTCCATTCTTGAGTCGCAGATGGTGATGCCGGATCCACATCGAGAAAAATCGGTCGAAGGTACTTGTCCATTGTAACAAGTATTAACACTTATTTCGTAGAGTAAATTTTACATTATTTAAGTTGAATAAATTGTTATGAAATAACAATAATAGATAGAACCAAATTAGGCTTTATTCAACTTAAATTTTCACATTAGACACTTGACATCTCATACTAGACAAATAGCGGTTATCTTCTTAAACCATAGACATATCAATGAGTAGGTCCTAATGTTTCGACTAAGAAGTTTAGTCTACTACACTATCCAAACGAATGGTCCGACTTAGGTGCGGTTTTTTATGTTTGCTAGCTGAGGTAATCGAGATGGTATAGTACGAGTTTGGTACGAGTATAGATAGCACAATGGCATCAACAACTCAAGCGAATAAACCAAAGGCATCAAAGTTCTCCCTCCGATTTAACTAGATGGCGCTGATTGACCTTAAAACACGCAATCATTTCATTCCTGCAACCATTAAAACTGTAACTGGGCTAAATCTGTACGTGTTTTTTTTTTTGAAAATTTCAATTGAGATGAACTTCAAAATCGATTGTTTCTTCCATTGAGATATTATAATGTACTACCTGCGTACCTACATAATTATATAGTTATATCGGAGGTTTCTTCGTAATGTCTTACTGGCAAAATGGTTAGTTGTCGGTATTGAAATGTGTACATACAGAGGTAGGTACATGTGTTGCTCTTCACAGAGAAAGTATAGAAAACTTTTTTTTTTTTAAATCTATCCTCATATCGTGTTGAAAAAGCTCAAAAAGTAGGTAGGTAGGGTAGGTAATTATTAAGAGCCAGTTAAAGTGCCAGTAAGTACGTCGTTCTGTGAAACATCATAATAAATAATTTGTACTAGGAACACAATGTTTCGTTGCATTAAAATTTGTTCGTATGGACCTCATAATAATGACCGACCCTTGAATCCCTTGATGCCCCATCCAATTTACCTCACCACCTTAATTACTCTCTAATCTGTGCCACCTTACCTTCGGAGATAATTTTCTCTACTCAATAACAAGACGTTCATGATAACAAGTTACTTCATTTAAACTAGATGGCGTTGTCTACCCTTAAAACACGCAAGCGGTTTGTTACGAAGTGGTTTGAACGTTAAATGAACTCGAACAACACGTTTTCTTCTTTTTTTTACATTATGGTCCCTAAAGGCTCTTAAAACGTATTTAGATGTTTTTTTTTTTTGATAGAATAAGTCGACTTCAGTTGTAAAACGCGCAGCGAAATTAAGCGAATTATTTACAGTAAAATAGTAATTTATTAATTAAAAAAATAAATTTAACTCATTCATGTCATGAATCTTTCATTATAAAAACCAGGGTTCAAAATACTTTCAAGTGGTTTGTAAACCGAAGCCTTGAAATTAGAAAATACTTGCATAGGAAATTGATCTTCGTGTCCATATAAATAAGGAGCACAATCGTGTTTGCGAAAAAAGTACTTGGAAGCGTGGAATTGAAAGTAAAAAATACTGCATAGGAAATTGACCCGTGCGCTTATGTAAATAAAGAGCACAATTGCGTTTGCTTAAAAAAACTTCGAAGCTTTGCAAGTTTTTTTAGCGACCTATCAGCCATTTAGGTTGTTGTGACCCGGCTGGCCGAGTGCGGCCGAACTCAGCCGAACCCGCCACCGAGTATGTAGGTGCGGACGTGGCGAAAGAGCGAGTTGGTGAGTAAAATACTTTCAAAGTCTTGCAAGTATTGCGGGTCCGCACCAGGGCGGCGTACTTACAAGCCAAAACCTGGTTTAAAAACCTGGTTGCGTAAATACCCACCTTCCCTAATTCCATGCAGGTGGCGTGGAATTGGGGTGAGTGGTCATACAGAATCCAGGCCCTGCTCTCAACTCAAGCCCTTGCGACTGATTTGAAAACTGGGGTACTTGGTATCTTAGGCCTTGCACGCACTGCCTTGCAGTGGAACGCGGTGCGTTTATTCTAGCGTTTATTTCACATTGTATTACATGCGTTTATTTCATATTATATTATATGCGTTCATTTCATTGCAATACGTGCACTTCTATGAAGTGTCATGGAAGTGCAAGTGTGTTGTACGTACGGAGTGCCGTACTTCACAGAATATGCGTTATAAAAAGGCAAGGCAGTGCCTTATTCCGATGATTAGATGCCGAGTAATCGATAAAAAACTATTTGACGGCTGAACGAATTTTTAAGAAATGTAGTATAATATTGTACTTTGTAGGTTTGGTCCTGGTCCTCCTGGTCCTCTGGACCAAACCTACAACTGGTCTGGTGGTGGTTTGGCTTTTGGTCCTGGAATAAAACGTGTGGGCTACTTTTAAATGAAATGACCACGCGGGCAAAGCCGCGGGCACAGCTAGTCTATACTATAATAAAACTGTAACCGGGCTAAATCTGTACATTAAATATTTTTTGAAAATTTTAATTGACATTAACTTCAAAATCGATATAGAGTGCAAAAAGGATATTTTTTTAATTTTTGTCTGTCTGTCTGTCTGTCTCTTTGAACACGCATCACGCTGAAACTACCGAACGGATTTTGATGCAACTTGGCACAATCATAGCTTATGTTATGGATTAACATTTAGAATACTTTTAATCCCGAAAAAACATGAGTTCCCGCAGGATAGCGGTTGAAAGTTATTTAAAAGAACACATATTACGCTGAAACTACTGGACGGAGTTTGATTTAACTTGGCACAGTCAAAGTACATATTATGTATTAAAATTATTGATTATTTTTATCCCCAACAAAATATAGGGTTCCTGCGAGATTCAAAGTTATGGTAATTTAAATGTAATATAAATAAAACATTAAAAGGGTATCATAATTTCAACCCTCTCGCCACTATACTGTCTGGTTTAGCGGGACCATTTCTGCCTGCCAACCTAGACGTGCGTGGATCGAAATCACGCACTTCTTAAAAATGTTTTGTTCCATATTTTTATGCATTTACATATTTTATGCGTTATTTTTACAATTTCTTTGATTTTTTTTTAAATTGTTTTTTTTTTCCTTAAGTAAACCGTCAAATCGTTACAACAAAATAGGTTACAATAATTCCAATTCGGATAATTTATTTGCCTATGTTCATTTATTTAAACTCAAAAACAGAAAAGAATTCTGCCAATTTACTTTGTTTTTTTTTAAATTTGTTAGTTTTACCTGAAATACATGTTTAAAAAAGAAAAAAAATATAATTTATAATTTACATTCCCCCATAAAAAAGCGCCCTCTAGCGGCTGTTTTTATTGGTAACCAAACTGCTGTGTGTGTGTGTGTTTGTGTGTGTGTGTGTGTGTGTGTGTGTGTGTGTGTGAGCGTGTGTGCGTGTGTGTGAGGATGCGCGTTTTGTGTGTGTGTGTCTGTTTGTGGCATCCTCATAAAAAAGCTCTCAAACGCTTATGATGCGGTTTTTTGTTTGAAAGCTAATGTGATCGAGATGCTTTTTAGCTATATGGGGCGGGGGGGGGCGAGAAAAGGGGGTGAGAATCGTAGCTTCCAAACGAATGGTCCGATTTAGCTGCATGTTTTTTATATTTGAAAGCTGAGGTAAACGAGATGGTTCTTAGCTATAATGGGAGGGAGCTGGGGGGGTGGGGGTTAGGATCGTTGATCTCAAACAAATGGACCGATTTTGATGCGGTTTTTATGTTTGAAACTGATATGATCGGGATAGTTCTTAGCTTTATGGGGCGAGAAAAGGGGGGAGTTTCGAGAAAAAGGGGGTGAGAATCGTACCTTAAAACGTAAAACCCCGTAAAACGAATCGACCAATTTAGCTGCGGTTTTTTATGTTTCAAAGCTGAGGTAAACAAGATTTGTCTTAGCTATAATATGGGGGGGGATATGGTGAAGTTCGTAGCTCCCAAATGAATGGACCAAATTTGATGCAGTTTTTTGTGTTTTAAAACGGATGTGATCGAGATGGTTCATCATGTTTCTTTGCTATATGGGAGGGGGGGAGGAGTTGAAAAAGGGGGGGAGGAGTTGAAAAAGGGGGGGTGAGAATCATATCTTTCAAACCGAATGGACCAATTTAACTGCGGGTTTTTGTTTCAAAGCTGAGGTAAACAAGATGGTTCTTAGCTATAATGGGGCTTTATGCTCGCTACGCTTCGCTCGCGTCTTCGTCTTCTAACCTATCACGACCATGTTGGATCGCCACTGAAGGTTGTTAACACAGGTAGGTAGGTAGGTAGGTACCTATATTGGTACTTTTGGTACTGGAATAACTCAAAGGATCATTATATCAATAATAACGTAAAAGTCTGTACAAAGAAGATAATTTAAAAAAATTGGACTAAGCTACTGAACAAGAATAAAACATTTTTAAAATTTGTGTCTGTCTGTTTGTTTGTCTGTATGTTTATTCGCGCATCACGTAAAAACTATTAGACCGATTGCAATGCAGTTTTCAGTGTTGGATAGCTTAGGGTTTGACCAAGACCTGGGGTACTTGGTATCGTAATCCAATGATTAGATGCCGAGCAATTGATGATAAACTATTTAACGGCTGAAGGAATTTTGATCAAATGTTTATTTTAGGTCTTGGAATAGCACATAGAGTACTTTTAACCTACAGAAATGACCACGCGAGCGAAGCCGCGGGCACAGCTAGTGATGAATAAATAAATAAAAAAAAACGTTTTCTTTAATCCTCGAGTGAAAACGAGGGGAATTACATAGAATCAAGGGGCAGGAGGTGAAGGGGGGTGGGGGAAAAAGAAGGCTGCCCACTGGTAAACAAGCAAGTGTATAAGTGTACAAGTGCACTTCGGCGAGTGTACAAGTTAAGTTCTACACATTCTACTAATTTTTAATTTTATTTACGGCAACCTAACAGTTGATTTTTATAAATTAATTTAATACTGAAATATCTCATAAACTAAGCGTCTCCGCGGGAGGGGAGAGGTACCTAAGGGTAGCCCCTCACCTCCTCCACTCCCCACACCCTTCCCCCAGACCCCCCCCCCCCCCCCCCCACAACTCCTGCCTTTCGATTCTATAGCAAAACTTATCTCATAAACTAAGCGTCGCCACGGGGGGAGGGGTACCAAGGGGTAGCCCTCCACCTCCCCCAACTCCTGCCCCTCGTTTCTATATCCAACCCAAAACGAGAACGGAAGTATTTTTTCTGAGGTGATTTTTCTTATATTTTATTGAGGGTCTAAAGAAACAAGGGATAACAGAACGCTGAAATCTTAATTTCAGCTTTGAGAGGAATTGCTGAAACTTATGATGATGATTCACTCACCTTCGATTTGCTGATGATATAGTCATCATGGCTGAAACCCTGGAAGACCTAAGCACAATGCTCAGTGATCTCAATATTGTTTCCCAACAGGTGGGTCTTAAAATGAACATGGGCAAGACGAACATCATGTCAAATGCCCATGTCGTACCCTGGCCGGTTTATGTTGGGAACGATATTATCGAAGCTGTTGATCACTATGTCTACTTGGGTCCGACGATCCAACTGGGTAGATCCAACTTCGACAAAGAGGTCAACCGACGAATCCAACTCGGATGGGCAGCGTTCGGAAAATTACGTCATATCTTCTCGTCGCAGATACCGCAGAGCCTCAAGACGAAAGTTTATAATCAGTGCGTGTTGCCAGTTATGACATACGGCACTGAGACGTGGTCGCTAACTATTGGTCTCATACAAAAGCTCAGAGTTGCGCAGCGTGCTATGGAGGGAGCTATGCTCGGCTTTTCACTACGTGATAGAATCAGAAATTAGGAAATCCGTAGAAGAACGAAGGTTACTGACATAGCTCTCAGAGTTTGCAAGTTGAAGTGACAATGGGCAGGCCATATAGTTCGCAGAACCGACAACCGCTGGGGAATAAAGGTTCTCGAATGGCGACCACGAACAAGCAAGCGAAGTGTGGGGAGACCCCCCATACGATGGACCGACGACATTGTAGCCATCGCAGGAAGTCGGTGGATGGAGGTGGCACAGGATCGCTCGTCATGGCGCTCTTTGGGGGAGGCCTATGTTCAGCAGTGCACTTCTAAAGGCTGACATGATGATGATGATTATTAACTTGGCTAAAGGAACATCTTGATTTCATGTTTCTATAACCATTCTTCAAATTAAAAATTATTGAAATGCAGGATTCCGCTATTTTCTAAGGAACGCTGATCCAAAACGATAAGTTACTTCCTGAAATCGTATACCTAGGAGTAGGAAACTGAAATTTTACATTAGTTATTCTGCACAAACAAAATAAAAATTTGACACGTCACGCCGCCGCTCCAATTGTGACTAAGGCCAATTAATGCCAATTCTGTGAGTTGCACCTAATTTATGCCCAAAGAGCTGGTACCTTAACCTTTCTTTTAATTAGATCTATGTTAAAATAACGGAAACGCCACTATTTTCCCAGGATTGTACGTGAAGCGGTTGAAATTAAAAAGTATCCCAATTTCAACCGAGAGGATGATTTCAAGTTGGCTGCGTCCTATAATCCCGTGATAAGCAAGTGTTCTCGTCGCTGTTTATGTTAGAAGAAATCTGCAGATGTCGTTAGTGTTGTGTCGTGACAATTCTGAATTTTTACAAAACCAAATGCGGGTAGTTGGACACAACACTCGCTCGTCTTGAAGCTGAAGCCTAATACTTCAGTCTTCTCGTGACCACGATCAATGCTACTTGATTGAAACGTCAAGGTAAATAAAAATTTAGTTCTCTGCGCGATTATGTCCCGATTAAATATTTAAATATATGTTAAAATAACTTAAAATTAAAAAACTCAACATGCTGAAATACAGACTGTTTGAATAAAGTAGGCAAGTTTTAATTGAATCGACGATGCAGTTTGTAGTTCGTTATTATCGAGATCAAAGTGCCGTAATTACTCAGGTGTAAAGTGGTTTTGCGGTTTGGTATTTTGTTTTAATTTGTTTGTGAAACAACAAGTTTTGATACGGCGCTTCTACTGAAGGGAAAGTGTCTACCATAAGTACAAGTATTTTTGACGTAAATCGTGTTTAAAATCAATCCGATACATACGAGGTATGAATAAAATAAAAAGGCCTAAAAAAAGACTTCATATTACAAATGATTTTTATAAGCTACCACTAAAAAGAATAAAATAATTACAATTCAACAAGAACAATATCACTTTTTCAAAATTAAAATGTTATTCCCATACAAAAATACAACACTCAACCTTTCTAAGAGTTGTTTGAAGTCGGTGCCAAACCGAGCCGATCATTTATAATATGGTTAAGCTTATTTAAAAGATGATTTTTTAATTTTTTGACGTGCTAATTTAATAACCTATTAAAGTAATTATTATAAACACTTTATCATTTACTACTGACTTGCCTCAGCTTCGCACGGGTAGTGCTCACACCGCGACGTTTTTCTAACTTTTAGCATTTTTATGCCTCGTAACATAACATAGGTACATATAATCGAACATTAATAATATAACTGTCTCCTTTTGTGAAGTCACTTAAAAATACAACATTCACTCTTTCTAAGAGTTGTTTGAAGTCGGTGCCAAACCGAGTCCATCATTTATAATAATGGTTAAGCTTATTTAAAAAATGATATTTTAAAAGGCTTGACGTGCTAATTTCATATTTATTAACCTCAGTACTAGTTTTCCCGCCCGCGACTTCGTACGCGCGGACTACAGTTTATCGCGATAAAAAAAACATCCTATTTTCTTCTAGGATATTAAAAACCAATGCAAAAGAAGGTATAGCACCAATGTGGTTGATGTTTTTTGTCAAAGATATTTTTTTTTTTTGGACAGGATTGTTATTTCGTTTCTACGGCAACCACAGACCATACTGTGATTATTTTATTTATTATTTATTTATTTATTTTATTTTCTTCGGAAATGTTATAACATGACTATATTTACATTTATAATTAATTCTAGACACCATTTTCAAAAATTGAATTGATACCGTTCTATACAGTGAGTAATCAACATTCATTTTCCGGGATAAAAAGTATCCTATGTTTTATTCCAAGATATAAGCTACTTCCATTCTAAATTTTATCAAAATCCGTCCAGCCGTTATGGCATGAAAGCTCCCCAAACAAACAAACAAACAGACAACGTTTCACTTTTATATATTGGTATGGATGGTATGGATTAATGTAATAATTATTACAAATAACTAAATATCGTCCCTTAACTAAATATAATTTCTTCAATAGTATTAACTCTAAAATTAATGACATTGAATGAATTTGCTGCACGATCTCGCTTCTGAAACGGCTCTTGACACTTTTTACATTACCATAGACAGTATTATTAAACAACATGCTCCTATGGCTACCGCTAAGAGCTCTGAATTTCCGGTATGGTTCACTAATTTCTTAATTAATATCTTTAAAAGAAAACAAAAAGCGTGGTCCAAATGAAACAAATACAATAATGAAGTAGATTACGAAAAATTTTCAAAATACAGAGCTGTTTTTAAACGAAAATGTAAAGCATGTTATAGTAAATATATGTATAGTTGAAGATGGTATATCCACTAACATTAAACACTTTTGGACGTACATATCAAACCGGAAGGGTAAACCAGAAATTCCATCTACTATGCAGTACAGAAATGTAAAATCTAATGATCCCGAAATTATATGTAATATGTTTTCTGACTTCTTTTTATCTGCTTTGAGTCAGCTTCAATTAACATTACCCAATGGCAACCCCCCTCTAATCACTCTAATAGCGAAATTCTTATTTCTGATCTTTATTTCAGTAGTACTGCTATTTTGAAGGAATTAAAACTGCTTGACGTTTCCAAGGGTGCTGGTCCTGATGGTCTCCCACCACTCTTTTTCAAACGTACAGCTGTGAACATTTGCAATCCCCTTTATATAGTGTATAATAAATGTTTAAACGAAGGTATCTTTCCTGAGGTATGGAAAAGGGCTAACATAACTCCAGTGCACAAGAGTGGTTCCAGGCATGATGTGGAGCAATACCGACCAATTTCAATTTTGTCGACCCTGTCAAAACTCTTTGAGCGACTAGTACATAATAAAATATATCCACTTTTACATAATATAATTATCTACGAGCAACATGGTTTTGTTAAACGGAGATCAACGACTTCTAATTTAATGATATTTACTAACTTTTTGTTTGAAAATGCAGACAATCGAATACAAATAGATGCAATATATAAAGATTTAAAAAAGGCTTTTGACAAGGTTGACCATGAATTACTACTAAATAAAATTGCATACAATGGCATACGTGGCAATTTGTTGCGCTGGTTTGCTTCCTATGTCCTGAATAGATCGCAAAAGGTTGTTGTCAATGGGTATCAATCAGGTAGTGTCAGGGTTACATCTGGCAAGCCACAAGGCTCTATACTAGGCCCGCTTTTATTTACTTTGTTCATAAATGATATTAAGAAATGTTTTGAAAACTCTAAATTCCTAGATATCCTCTAAATTCTTAGATTCCTTAATATATAGATGATAAAACCTAGGCCTATAAAACTATATATACACATAATGATTGCATATCCCTTCAGGAAGACTTAGATAGGCTTACTACATATTGTCATGATAACAAACTTCAGCTTAGCATCCCTAAATGTAATTTTATTAATTTCACGAGAAATAAAAACATCTTCTTTGCAGTGTTCCTCTTGTGAAAGTTAATACTCTACGAGATTTAGGAATTCAGCTAGATGCTAAACTGTCCCTAAATGTTCATGTAGATAATATAGTCAATAAAGCCTTTCAAATGTATGGTTTGTAATGAGATCATCTGCTGATTTTAAGCGCACCTCCACTTATCTGTATTTGTACAAAATCCTAGTACGCTCCCAGCTTGAGTATGCGGTATCCATCTGGAACCCTTATTATAATAAATATATTGATGCCATTGAGCGTGTTCAACGTAAATATCTACGTACTATGTATTATAGGTGTCACAGAAGATATTTGTCTTACTCACAATTGCTCAGCAGATACAACATGATTTCGCTTGAGTCGGGACGTCAATATTTAGAAGTTGTCAATACAAAATCTATACTTATAATAAAACTGTAACGGTAACGGGTAAAACCAATTCTGTACATTGAAGATATTTTGAATATTTTTTTTGGAGGATACTCTATATTCGATACTGAAGCCAAAACTGTTTTTTTTGTCTGGCTGTCTGTCTGTATCTTGGCTAGGCATCACGCTGAAACTACTCAATGAATTTAAATGAAACTTGGTATGATTTGAGCTCATACTACGAGGTAGGTTATAGGATACTTTTAATCCCGAAAAAGGTTTCCCGCAGGATAGGCGTTGAAAGTTATTTAAAAGAACACTACGCCAAAACTACTGGACGGATTTTTTTGCAACTTGGCAAAGTCATAGTTTATATAATGGGTAAAAATTAAGAATACTTTTTATCCCGAAAAAATAAAGAGTTCCTACGGGATAATGTCCCAAATTTAGTAAATTGAAGATAATTGTAATTTTTTTTGAAGGCCGTTCTATGTTCAATACTAAAGCCAAAACTATATCTTTGTAATTGTTGTCTGTCTACCTGTCTGTCTGTCCGTCTGTCTGTCTGTCCGTCTGTCTGTCTGTCTGTCCGTCTGTCTGTCTGTACCTTGGCAGCACATCATGCCGAAAATTCTCATTGAATTCAAATGAAATTTGGTATGATTTGAGTTTATACTTCGAGGTAGGACACTGGATACTTTCATCCCGAAAAATTAAAGAGTTCCTGCAGGATAGGCGTTGAAAGTTATTTAAAAGTACACGTATCACGCTTAAACTACTGGACGGATTTTGTTGCAACTTGGCACAGTCATCACACTAATATTATAAATGCGAAACTTTGTATGTTTGTGTGGGTGTGTGTGGGTGTGTGTGTGTGTGTGTGTGTGTGTGTGTTTGTTGCTCCTTCACGCTCGAATGGATAGACGGATTTAGTTAAAATTTGGTACCAGGATAGCTTATATCCTGGATTAACACATAGGTTACTTTTTATCTCGAAATAGGAGAAAAAAATATTATCGTTTTCTATAAAACTAGAAAAAAAAACGAAAAAAAATAATGAATAAAAATATTTCAAGTACCAGGAGAGCATAAGCACTTAAGAAGTTGGAGATATAAAATTGACAAATAATGTTATTAAAAGTGAGTATACTTAGCTCCCAATGAACATGAAATGGTGTGGTTATATTAAAATAAGTATTTCTGAGTACCAGGAGAACAGAAACACTTAAGATGTTGGAGACATAATATTGAAATATAAACTTATATTTAAAGTGAGTATTCCTCCCCATGAAGATTAAATGGTATGATTAAATTAAAAAAAGTTTTTCTAAGTACCAGGAGAAAAGAAACACCTGAAGTTGGATATATGACATTGACAAATAAAGTTATTAAAAGTAAGTATACCTCCCCATGAACATTAAATAGTGTGAATATATTTAAAACAAACAAAGTACCAGGAGAGCAGAAAAACTTAAGAAGTTGGAGATATGACATTGAAAAATAAACATATTAAATTAAAAGTGACTATACCTCCCCATGAAAATTAAAAAAATAATTTTAAAGTACCAGGAGAGCAGAAAGACTTAAGAAGTTGGAGATATTACATTGAGAAATAAAGTTATTTAAAGTGAGTATACCTCCCCACGAACACTAAATAGTGTGATTATATTGAAAAAAGGATTTTAAAGTACCAGGAGAGCAGAAACACTTTAGAAGTTGGAGATATGACATTGAAAAATAAAGTTATTAAAAGTGAGTATACCTACCTCCTCGAGAGTGTAGTAGCCGAAGATCTGGCTCAGTGGCGTGCTTTTGAAAATGCGTATGTCCAGCAGTGGACTTACACGGGCTGATGATGACGATTATGATGATACTTAAATAGTGTGATTATATTTAAAAAATAAGTATTTCAAAGTACCAGCAGAATTTATCATCATTAATATATTTTTGCAAATTCTTTGTCAAAGTGACATGGCGGGGTGGGGGTTGAGGGTTGTTGGTAGAGGATTTAAAGGGGACGGAGCCAGGGGGAGGAGGATGGGACCAAAATAAGAAAGAAAATGGAAGCTTTGAAGGAATTTTTGAAATGATAAGTGTCAAAGTGACAGGTGTCAAAGTCACAGGTGTCAAAGTGACAGGTGTCAAAGTGACAGGTGTCAAAGTGACATCCTAGGGATGCAAAAAGGAGGGATTTTTTTAATGTATTTTCTAATGTGGCGGGAGTGGCAAAGATTGACCGCGATTGTGTGTGTGTGTTGTTGCTTCTTCACGCTCGAACAGTTGAACGGATTTGGATGAAATTTGGTATCAGGATAGCTTAAGTTAGAGATACAAAATTGACAAATAAAGTTATTAGATTATACCTCCCTATCAACAATAAATGCTGTGATTATATTTAAAAAAGTATGCACTATGACGCTGCGTTATAATAGAATGTTTTTAATAGAAATACCAATATAAATAAACACTATTAGTTTATCAAAACTTTTTCTTTACTTGATAACGTCTTGCAATTGGCAATGCATTTTGTATTCAGCAGAGCTTTTGTGTGTTTAAATAAACAAAGTAGATAAATGAGATTATATTATTATTTCTCTTAAAAAAGTGTTTTCATTCAAAATTAATGATTCCTTGAGTATCTAAGAAGGTTACTTAGGAAGGTTTTATTGAAATTCCTGCCTTATGGGAGTGACTCCCATTTGCAATTACTAAACAAGGCGCAGGGGTAATCACTACAATTTTAAGGATTAAATTTGGAAAATACATGCTCCTCACATGGTCAATTGTTATGTGCCGTGCTCACGTGTTGGGAAACCGTCAGACTACTCACAAGACGGAAAATATTTGTTTATCAAAAAAACTTCAATATAAAGAATATATACCACCAAAACTCTTTTAAATTATGTGACATGATTGTAACGCTAACTGTATTATTTTTAAATAGGATGGGGGAGAAGATTGCACGCGGGCAAAGCCGCGGGGCGCAGCTAGTAGTTTATATAATGGGTAAAAATTGAAGATAATGTTTATCCCGAAAAAATAAAGATTTCCTGCGGGATAATGTCCCAAATTCTGTAAATTGAAGATATTGTGTAATTTTGTTTGGAGGCCGTTCTATATTCAATATTAGAGACAAAACTGTATTTTGTATTTTTGTCTATCTGTCCGTTTGTCCGTCTGTCTGTCTGTACCTTGGCAGCGCATCACGCAGTAAATACTCTGTGAATTCAAATGAAATTTGGTATTATTTGAGTTCATACTTCGAGGTAGGACATAGGATACTTTTCATCCCGAAAAATGAAAGAGTTCCTGCAGGATAGGGATTAAAAATTATTTAAAAGAACACAAAGCATGCTGAAACTATTGGACGGATGTTGATGCAACTTGGCACAGACATAGTTTATAAGATGGGTGAAAATTATGGATATTTTTTATCCCGAAAAAATAAAGGGTTCCTGCGGGATATGGGTCCAAATTCTGTACATTAAAGATAAAGTGTTTTTTTTTGGAGTTCTCTCTATTTTCTACAATGAAGCCTAAACTGTATGTTTTTTCATTTTTGTATGTATGTCTGTCTGTCTGTATCTTGGGCGTACTTCACGCCAACTACTGGATGAATTAAAATGAAACTTGGTATGATTTGAGTTCATACTACGAGGTTGGACATAGAATACTTTACATCCTGAAAAATTTAATGGGTTCTCGCAGGATAGGGGTTGAAACTTATTTAAAAGAACACGTACCACGCTAAAACTAATAGACGGGTTTTGATGTAACTTGGCAACGTCTTAATTTATATGATGATGGATATGTTTTATCCCGAAAAATTAAAGGGCTTCTGCGGGTTATGGGTCCAAATTTATGGTAATATTTAAGTAATAAATAATATTTTTTGGATACTTCTCTATATTCGATACTGATGCCAAAACTGTTTTAGTTTTTATTTTTGTTTGTCTGTCTGTCTGTTTGTCGGTATCTTGACCGCGCTTCGCAAAAGAAAACTACTACTGAACTAAACTACTAAAACTACTGAATGAATTCAAATAAAACTTGGTATGATTTTAGTTCATACTACGAGGTAGGACATTGGAAACTTTTCATCCCGAAAAATTAAAAGGTTTCCGCAATATATGGGTTGAAAGTTATTAAACAGAACACGTTTCACGCTGAAACTACTAGACGGATTTTTTGATGCAAATTGACAGAGTCATATATCTATACTTATAATAAAGCAATAAGTACGAAAAAGGCTGTAAAAAAAGAAGATAAATAAAAAAATGCTCTTGGGTGCTTAAAAAGGGACTTATTAACACGTTTTTTTTTAATCGTGTCGCTCTGTCTGTTTGTCTATATGTTTATTTGTTCACGCATCACGTCAAAACTTTTGGACCTATTGGACCGATTGCAATGCGGTTTTCATTGTTAGATAGCTTAGGGTTTGATTTAAAAACTGGTATAATTGGTATCTCAATCTGGTGAGTTAGAAGCCGAGCAGTGGTTAAAAGTATTTTTCACGGCTGAAGAAATTTTGATCAAATGTTGGTATATTTTGTTCTTTCATTCAGTATATTATTCAGTATTATTAATTTAACTCTGTTATGTTTTTCTGGTGGTAGTTTTAAGTAAATATTTTTATTTAACATGTGAATAGCGTTGTGGGCTACTTTATTGTTACCATGTTTTTGTACAGCTTTATGTTACATTTTATAAAGTAGTTGTTTGCTATTTCAAATAAATAAAATAAAATAACTTTAAACCTCAATCCAGCGGGAACCCTTTCATTTTTCGGGATGAAAAGTAGCCTATGTCCTACCTCGTAGTATGAATTCAAATCATACCAAGTTTCATATAAATTCATTCAGTAGTTTCGGCGTGATGCCTAGCCAAGATACAGACAGACAGACAAAAATGAAAAAAAAAAACAGTTTTGGCTTCAGTATCGAATCAAGACTACGTTAAATCTTTAAAAAAATCAAAATATCTTCAATGTTACAGTTTTATTATATATATATATAGATGTTCTCGCTAAGCATGCGTTAATTCATGTTGTTTGCATGCGCAAACAACTTGTCGTTCGTTTGATTAGCTCGTGGTTTGTGTATTTTTACATGTTTTCGATTACTCGCGTTAGTTTTCATAATCAAGTAGCAATTTAATTCTAAGCTCAAAAAAAACGGATAAAGTTAATGTCCGCCGATTACACCAATAATGAACACATTTATTCGAAAATCCACAAAAATAATTAACCGATAAATAACACTCGAACACTCTTTAGCTCGACTGTACACTCTTATCAATTATCACTGAATACTCGCTTCGAATTACTTTCATAGTTTCATTCCAAATGCCAAGTCAATACTGTTCCAGGCAGCCAATGCGCGCCTTACTTATATCACGACGGAAGTTTCTGAAGTACTCGTATGTACTCGTTTGTACTAGTAGTAGTCGGTAGGTATTTGAACTTTCAAGGTCGGCAGCGTCTCTGAAGTTGCCGCGCCGCGGCGCACACGTAGGCACCTAAGGGCGGCGGCGCCTTTGATGTCACCGCGCCCGTAGGTGTACCGCGCACTCTGGAAACTTCTGTACGCTCCACTGGTGTGTTCCAGATGGTTCCTGAAGATGTAGGTATTGCGTCATCCGACCGCGGTTCCTCGAACATTTTTGTTCCTACTGTTTTTCTAAGAATCAACCGGCGTAACAATATTTTGTCAATTTCATATGCGTATACTGTATGTAACATTTCTGTCATTTTGCCGATCAAAATATAAAATCAAGATATCGTACTACGATTTGGTTACCTACGCGTGGCGACTACGAACATTACGCGCTCCGGCACTGATAACGAACCTACGCGTGACGGCTACGAACGCTACGGAGCTACGACACTGGCTGCGGACACTGTAGGCACACAAATTGTGTAAACTGTACGGTTCCATTACAGTTTACGTGTCGATACAGACGACGGGGGTTTGTTGCAGGGAATTAACAAATAATTATTATTATTGTAATCTATGTATACTTGTAATAAAGCAGCAGTTAATTAAGAAAAAGTCTGTACAATGAACATAATTATAAAAATAGTCTAGGAGACTAAAGCTACAGGGCCCTTATTCTGTATTGCCACTCGGCCACGTAAAGCGCAGCGTTAAGATATCTGCGTGGAATTGTTCGTGCATGTTCGAGAATTGCCGTACTTTTCAGAACGATTCCACAGCACGACGCGTTACGCGTGTGACTGTTCATAGAGAATAATGGCCCAGAACAAGAATATAACATTTTTTCTTACTGTCTGTTTATCTGTTTTTTCACGCATCACATAAAAACTACTGGACCGATTGCGATGCGGTTTTCATTGTTGGATAGATTAGATCTTGCCTAAAAACTGGTGTACCGAGTATCTCAATCGGATGAGTAGAAGCCGAGCAATCGATAAAAACTATTAATGAACGTCTGGTATATTGTACTAGGTACTTTTAGTAGTGGAATAACACATAAGTTACTTTTAACCCAAAGAAATGACCACGCGAGCAAAGCCAAAGGCACAGCTAGTAAGTAATAGAATACGTAAAGGAACCGAGTACATAGTATAATCATATTTTCTTTAAAAGATTCCTACACTGACACGGAGAAGCTAAACGAAGTCGGCAAGATTGATAGCACGTTAACCAAACACATACGTACATTAGCCGAACTGAAATGCGAGCGGAATTGCACGGAACCAACAACTGGCTATCGCATCTGCATACACACCGTAGTCGCATCAGGTACTATAGCAGACAATCGATTGGAATTGCCCTTGGTACAGCCAGGTGAACTAAGGTGGACTATGGAAAGAAATAAAAACCCCTGGTACACCCAGAAATCTTGAGGTGAACCATGGGAAGAAAAAATTGCCCCTGGTACAACCAGGTGAACTAAGGTGGAACATGGAAACAAAACCTGGCAACCAGCTAAGGGATCTGCACATAAAACGGAATCGCATCAGGTACCTACTGAAATGTAGAGCCAACCTGTGTCTGTGGGCTGTACAGGCAATCGATTGTTGTTTGATTGCATCGACAATATCTATTAATAATGCCTACGGTTTGAATATTTTGGCGCGCAATGTTTCCTATTTAATGTGTAGAAACATGTTTATCGAAGTGTTTATATTAGATTACTAGCTTTCCCGCCCGCGACTTTGTCCACGCAGACTATAGTTTATCGCGGAAAAAAGCATCCTATGATTTTCTAGGATATTAAAAAACAATGAAAAAGTATAGCACCAATGCTTTTGAAGATTTTTGACAGACTTGTTATTTCGATTCTTTGGCAATCATTCCTTACAGCGAGTAATCAACATTTTTCAGTTTTCCCGTGGAAACATACAATTTACCGGGATAAAAAGTACCCTATGTTTTATTCTAGGGTGTAAGCTATCTCCATTCCAAATTTTATCAAAATCCGTCCAGCCGTTATCGCGTGAAAGCTCCCCAAACAAACAGACAGACAACGTTTCACTTGTATATATTGGTATGGATGTCTCTAAAATGTCATTCTAGAGGATTCAGTAAATTGCATGTCCATGATACAGATTTCAATGTGCGCCGCTAAATTGAAAAAAAACGAGGATCCGGCTGACAACTAATCCAGCATCTTTAGGAAAAAAATCGAACCCCTTTATGGCAATGACCTATTTTCGTCATCGATAAGGACTCATATTACATTGTGCGGTTATTAGTGTAGTACCTATAAGTATTGCTCCCATCACGATACAATCAAGATAATAACCGATGGTATAAATGATTCGAGAAATCAGGTAGGTATATATAGGTAATCGGCTATAGGTAATCGATTTTCAAACAGCACTACCGAACTAGTACTAGTACAAACATCGGTAAGTGAAGTCGATCCGGTTAGGTCCCGGATGATTTATACCGGGCAAACATCGGACCGGTTATCGCAGCCTGCACCTGCCTTATCCGGGTGCCCGGGAGCAGGCACGATGCACCGCACTGCTAAGCCGCTTTCCCAGTTTTGATGCATGCGGCACATCAGCCTTCTTAGCTCAAATCTTAGTTTGTGCTGCATAATGTTAAGACTACATTTATCATTCCTGAGCGTACTTAAGGCTTTAGATACATGAAAGGACAGCGAATGATGTTTTGGTTATAACCAACGATTAGTACGGGACATGTCAAATTCTCACCCGAGAGATACTGCAGAGTTTAATCTGATAAAGAATTTACAAAAAAAACTATGTATATCTGAACATGACAAAAAGAGCTTATACCTAATATGTAACTGTATCCAAAACTAACACACATAAATCCACCGACTCTTTGCTAATTCAATATTAAAGACAAACTAAACACAAAACAATTTTCATTTAGAGAAAACTGTGCTACAGTGGATCGGGGGCGTTTAACGACAGAGTAAATAGTCATATACATAGTTAATGGCGGCCAGTAGGTACGTAAAGGCGGAGTCACAATCGCCAGCTGCGACGTTGCGTCAGCACATTAATGGGACGTGATACGTAAAGCCGCCAGGTAGTGTTGAAACAATCAGGATATTAAGATAAAAATGGGACGGAAAACTAAAGCTGGAAAATCTAAAATTAGGTATAAGTAGATAATGTAGAGCTACATTTTCTATTGGCTACCGTACGGGCTTGATTAAATTTTACTCGGCATTTTTAGTTCGTATCAATGTTTCAACCATTTAGCCCTGTAATAGGATTTGGTAAGACCAAAAAAAGTGTGGCTGTATTGTGAGAGAGATGACATGTGTAAGAAGAGAATGTATACTGAGGTGACAGCTGATAGAGAGAAATGGAAGAAATGCACATGTTGTTCCGACCCCACATAATAGTTGGATAAGATTCACATTTGGTGTGAAACATCGACGTGATAGTATTGACCAGCTTGCAACACCAGTCGAAGTGGATTTAAATTTTTTCAAAATTTAGAGCGCATACTTAAAAATAATTATTTTGAATGTCGGTCAAAGATGGTGCTAGCAGACTTCTGAATCAACAAAAATATCATCGTTCGACACAACAGCTGCTGCACTTGAGAGAGTCTCTATGATTTCTCAGAGAGACCATACCATAGGTAGGCTATAACGTCCATTAACCGGGATGTCCCGGATAAACCGGGCACTCGCCAACTCTAGCGATACAGTAAATCGAGGCGTAAAGAAAGTTGGCCGAAGCCGGATTATGGCCACCGAATGAAAACGGTCCGCTAATGAGCAACGTAAGTTAATTGCCGGGCCCCCACACCTCGCACCCCTCGCACTATTCACTTTGAGGCCCCTGAATGCTGATAACAACACAATGGCGGACGCTGAGAAACTTCCAAATGAAAAATTTAATTATGTACTCGAGCACCTACGTGGAGAGGAAAATGTGAAGGTAAACTTCTTGTATCAAGGCAAACTCGACAGTGCTTTTATTTAGAAGGATGTTAAAAATTCATGAGTTTTAGAGGTCACCCCCAGGAGTGAATCTCGTCTATATGATATATTCCGGGCACCGTAATGAATTAAACGGGACTGATTTACTTTTGTCTACTCTGTTTAGTCCTTTTGGCTTCATCAGTCTACATCAGGCCGTTGTTCAGCTGGATCGGAGAACTTTATCTGATTAAACACTAGGAGTTTTGTAAGTTTAAAAAATGTCATTAGCCAGAAACTTGTCCTTCTCTAGCCTTTGTCAGCTTACCTGTCGCTTCATCTAGTCATAACTATTACGTAGTTATTTTGTGTCGCAGATCAAAGACCGGCAGGCTTGGGGATTCGCTATACAATCCAGGAAACACATCTAGGTAGTACTTACAATCAGCAACATAATGTCTGTGAACACTACATTTACTATTTTTTGCAAATTTTGAGTATTTTGCGTGCGTAAAGCCTGAAGATAATTGGAAGTTAGGAACACCTATAACTTGCGTCAGAACTTATTGGTGTTAGATAACAGGTTGGGAATTTGTAACAGTATGTTGGCTTCTCCTTCATCTCAAATTGTACTTGTTCCTTTTCGGTGGTAGATAAGTACCTAATTATTGATATGTTATATTTCATTAATAGCATAATATTATGTGATCTGCCCTACGGGGGTGACGTTGTCAGAATTCTGATAAAACTCTGATACAAAAAAATAAAGAGGAAATGTTCAGTGACTTTTGTAGCTGTCTGTACCTAGCCCAAAAAATGGTCATATTCTAGTATCTTTCTAGTAAGTTTTGTGTTTGCTCGCTTTTTCCTCTCATTTCCATTTGAGATCCTTAATGAAGATGGTGAATGTTTGCCCACCCAGCATACCATTTCAAACGGAATTCTCCCCTTCAAATCCTATTACCTAAATTACGCGAAACATTCTGTTCATCGCGAAATTCAGTGTGCACACAGTATATTTCGCACAAACGGTTCCAAAACGTCCGACAAGAAACGATAATGACCGCACAAAATGTTTACGTAAGAAATTGGCATGGCTTCGGCAATGTTTGGCAAATAAGCCCTGCGGCCGGCCGCCCTGCGTGTGACAGGAAATCTAATAACCCTTGAACGCGTCACACGAGCGCTAACCCAGTGTAAGGGAGAGGGGGAGTCTTCTGAGATAATGGAGATATGGATTCGTATATTATAAACTAGCTGTGCCCACGGCTTTGCCCGTGTGGTCATTTCATTTAAAAGTAACCCACACGTGTTATTCCAGGACCCAAAGTACCTATAAAGTACAATATACTACATTTCTTCTAAATTCGTTCAGTCATCAAATAGTTTTTTATCGTTTGTTTGGCATCTAATCGTCGGATTAAGATACTAACTACTTCAGTTTTTAAGTTAAACCATGAATTTAAACAACAATGAAAACCGCATTGCAATCGGCCCAGTATTTTTTACGTGATGCGTGAATAAACAGACAGACAAACCGACAGATACGATTTAAAAAAATGATATATTCTTGTTCAGTAGCCTATTTTGAGTATCCTAGACCATTTTTTTTTTTTACTTCTTTTTACAGTTTTTTTGTTACTTCGATTCCGGGTTCGGTCCTAGGCTCCGCACCAATGACTTTTCTAGGTATGTGCGGTTTTCCATCGCTCCGTATTTCAGAGGGCAAGTTAAGCTGTCGGTCTGGCTGTTATTTATTAATAGCAGTCATGAAGCCATGACAAACTCTGACACCAGAGGCCAGCACTACCTCATACAACATACAAACAAACAGTAAGTACTCATAGATAAACTGTACCTATACAGTACCGAAAAGGCAGTATCTAGGTACTTACCTATTCTTTACAGCATTTATACACTTGTTTACTCATTGCAGTGTTAGCATCTACGCACTTAATCTCAGCTGAACCAATACTTATCTATACTTATAATCTGCTAGCGACCCGCCCCGGCTTAGCAAAGGTGTAATATAGAAAAAAAGAGGTGAAAAATGTAGTTCTTGCATACTCGACCTTCACTTCGCTTTGAAGAACGGGTGCTCGCTTCGCTCGCCGCCTCCCCCCTCGCCACGTTCAGGTCTCGTATGCTCGTATTATCCATATCCATAATAATAAAAATCTCCGAAATGCCTAGGTCGATTTTGACGGTATTTTCACTGGCAGACAGCTGATGTTATAAGGACTAACTTAAGCTACTTTTATTTTTGAAAAGAATTAGGATTCCGCGCAAAATAAAAAACATAAATTTTGACTATATGGGCATATGGTAAGCCGTGGGCACATCATACATATAATCGTGAAAAATAATCTAACTGTTGGCGTAAACCGCATTAAAATCCGTTGCGTTATTTAAAAGATTAAGCGTTATAGACAGACGGCGGAAAGCGACTTTGTTTTATACTATGTATTGATATTGATACTTTTAAGAGCTGGGGTTCGGATAAAATTAATGTACGCCAATTAAACCAAAAATTAACACCTTTATTCGGAAAGCCTCAAAATGAAATTAAACCGACAAGTAACACTCAAACACTTTTTAACTCGACTGTACTCACTAATTAATTATCACCGAATATTCGCTTCGAATCACTTTGATCGTTTCGTTCGGAATGCCAAGTCAAGACTGTTCCAGGCAGCCGATGTGCGCCCTATTTATACCGCAACGGAGGTTTCTAGAAGGTACTGGTATGTACTCGCAGTAGTCGATAGGTACGTGACCTTCTAAGCCAGTGCTTTGATATTGCCACGTAGCGCCGCGCCCGTAGGTACCTAAGGCCGGTGCTGTCGTTGATGTTGCCGCGTCGCGCGGCGCCCGTATTTACCTACTGCGCGTCCCAGAAACTTTTCGTAGGTACCTACGCGCCACTGTTGTTTTTCAGTAGGTACCTTTAGATATAGGTATTGCGTCATCCAGTCGCGAAAAGACTTTTTGACTGCTGAAGAAATTTTGATCAAATGTTGGTATATTGGTATTTTAGGTCCTGGAATAGCACATACTACTTTTAACCTAGAGAAATTACCACGCGTGCGAAGCCGCAGGTATAGCTAGTAGGTAATATAACATTATTTATTGTATTATCTTTCATTGCATAGACTCAATAGACTTCAGGTTTTGAATAGCATCTCTCTCATAAAGATGAATTCTTCATCTTTTTAACCAGTATGTAGACAAACGAGATAATATTCATTTCAAAACTGAGAACTACTTGTAGCCAAGTAGGCACTTACTAAAATACTAAGCTGGCGGGGGGCATCTCCCCATTTGACCCACCCCAAACTGCTTACGTCTAATAGTCCCTATATACATTCTTAGAGAATGTCTTCGCTTCCCTTCTTAGACTTCCGGTGCTATGATAGCATTACCTACTACCACGGAAAGTCCCAACATATGTACAAATAGACAAGGAATCTTTTTTGAGGGCTTAGATTTTAAGACAAAATCTAAGCCATCCAACACTGAACTTTTTTTTAATTTAAATTAGTTTTACGTGATGAAGGAACAAACAGACAGACATTTTTAAAGTGTTATTTGAAAGAAAGAAAAAAAGAAAGAAAATACATATATTTATGAAAAACACAACATTAAACAAAATCACAAATAAATAAAAATCTAATAAAACGAACAAAAACTATTGCTGTTTGTTTGTCTCAAACAGGTTCTGACTCAGCAAACGCCAAGACTGGCAGTAGCCTTAGCCATTTTTCTTGTTCAGCAGCTTATTTTAAGTCCCTTGACCATTTTTTTTGGTACATTTCATCAAATTTCGTTCATCCATGAAATAGCTTTTTACGGATTGCTTGGCTTCTACTCATCGGATTGAGACATAAAGTACACCAGATTTTAAGTCAAAACCTAAACTATCCAACAGTGAACACCGCATTGCAATCGCTCTAGAGTTTTTTACGTGATGCAGGAAAAACAGACAGACACACCATTTTTAAAATGTTATTTAAAAGAAAAGAAAGAAAGAAATAAAATACATCTATTTATGAACACACACAACATTAAACAAAATCACAAACAAATCAAAACACGAACAAAAATTTATGCTGAGTGTTTCACAAAAGCCTTGGCTTTATTTCTTGTTCAGTAGCTTGTCATAAGTCCCTTGACCATTTTTTTTTGTTATCTTCATTGTACACTTCTACAGACTTTTTGTTACCTTTTAGTATTACAATTTTGTGCTTCTAGTTCCTCTCTAATTAGTTTTTTAGAAGTTTGTGTACATACAGGGCAATTGGTAAAAATTACGTCTTTTTACCGCAACGAAAACAAACTTTATGTCTGTAGGGACATTGACATAAAGCATGGCTATCGTTTCGACAGCGAGGGCAAAATATAGGTAGTGCAGGTTTCTTAAAATCTGCAGCAATTGAATGTACAGGGTAAGGTTGAGGGTAAGGGTATGTTTGCACAAGTGGTTGTTGCAAGGTATTGTACGGATAATGTGGTATATTAGGTGTAGCAGCGACTTTGTGTTGGGTATTAGAAGTCGAAGGCTTCGTTAAGTCTTATAATGTAGAAGGAGTATCAGAGTTGGACATTTCAATGCAACTTTCGTACCATTTGCAAGATTTAAATAATGTTGCGACCGTGTTTGTTCATAAACAGAGATTTTGCACTCGACTATTCTATTCAGTCTTCTCCCAATTTAATATATTTGGTAAGAGTGTACCCTTGGGGCTCTAGTATTGTTATTATCACAGACTTTTCGTGTTTCAACAACACGGATCAAAACAACCACGAACGAAAGTACTATCATATATATTTAAAGGACTCCAGATGTAATAAACTTATTTAGGTATGTACATATTTTATAACATATTATTTCGTAAAATTTTCAGTTTTTGCTAATCCAATGACAATGTGGGAATGACAGGTTATTTGAATTTAGTATTAATATAGACAAACTATCAAAACGGTATGATTATGATGAAAGAGGTTTGACATCGTCACACTACTTACTTACTTAATTACACAGGACAAGACATAAGTTCTAAAACTAAAACCCGACTACAGTCAGGTAAAAAAATATCCCTTGACACTCTTCTGATGTAGACGAATCGATTGATAACTCTCGTGTCAAAATCGGAACAAGTTTTTTGTTTGAACACTTAACCCTACATTTGTTTCGCCACAGTCTGGTAAAAAAAATTGCCTGTGAGCCTGTGACACTATGAATGTAGACGAACCGATTGACACCTTGCTTATCAAATTCAGACTAAGTTTTTAGTTTGAACACATTACCCTACTTTTGCTTCGCCGTAGTCCGGTACAAAAATGACACTCTATACCTGTAGACGAATCGATTGGTACCTCTTTTGTCAAAATCGGACCAATAGGGGCAACGCTATAGTGGAACATCCACAATCGCACTCTTTACCTTGCAATAAAGATTAATGTTTCTTTTTTTTTCTTCCTTTTTTATAATTATTATGTCAAAATTTTCGCGCTCGCTGCGCTTGTGACTAAATATAGTGCATAATTCTTATGTGAATCGGGATAGTTATGTATCATTTTTACAATAATAAAAATATCTCTATCATTTTGTGATTCGGAATTTTATTATGATTTTAGGTTGTCCCAAAATTCACTCAAGAACTAATTATGATAGAAAACGCAGGATTCCATTGATAAATTGTATTTTTTTTTATTGATTCATAGTGTATACAGTATAGGGTTATGTACGGAAAAGCATCTCGGGCAAATAGCCTCCACGTCTTTTCTTACACATACCTACCTACTCATTCTTGTTGAATATTTTCCATGACCGTTTTGCATAAATGTGGCTGAATTTATTTTATACAGCGCTCGTTTTCCACCTTCCAGGCGTGGGAGGTCGTAGACTTTTTGGCATAGGTAAGCCTTTTACTTCAAAAAACCCCCAAAGAAAAAAGTCCAACGACTTGAAAACGCATGATTTGGGCACCTAATCAACAATTCCTTCACCAATACAAATTATCATGTCAACAAAATTCACCAACATTTATGCAAAACAAACATGGAACAAAAGTACGTAGCAAAGCCGTGGAGTATTTAGCCGATATGCTATACCTTACCATATACCTACTGTATACTTTAGGAATCAATTAAAAATATACTATTTTTAATTATAAATTTATGTTTTCTATCATAATTACTTCTTGCGTGAACTTACATCCTAAATTAAAAGAAAAAGCCAAAAAAAAAACGCGCTCGCTTCGCTCGTGTTTTTTTTTTAAATTTATATCATAGATGTCTACTTGTAATAATGTATAGATGCACCCACTGCAAATGCTTGCGCCCATGCTGGCACTCCTCCACATCAATAAAAGTTTAGGTACCTACCGAGTTTTTATTGTACACTTGTATTTTTTAACTAAGTACTTTGAAGAGGTAATCATTGTGTTTGTTTGCATGAGGTTATCTCTAGAACTAATATAGCGATTTTGAAAATTCCTCTGCCAGAGGTACAAAGTTACACTATTCCCGAGTGACATAGGATACTTAAGTGAAACCGCGGGGAACAACTAGTATTGTATTATTTTGGAATTCGTCCAGGCTGGATATTTGTGTGTTAATAAATTAAATTCGAAAAGCATGTTTACGAGTTGTGCTCTGCCGCGACGATAGTGTCTCGTGTGAGTTTGTGGTGCACCTACTTCCACTGTAGTGCCCAGTCACACAATCTGGCAATGCAGACACTTCCAAAATACGGAGCCTGTCCAACTGTTTAAGTAATTAGTATAAATTCTATCGGTTTTTATTTCATGCATTGGCACTACGTTCGACGGTACTGACAGAATCAATTGTAAGTCTAATGCCAGATTCTAGACACAAGACATTGATAGCATAGCAATAGATGGGTCCAATGACATGACAATGTGATGCGTTTTGATGAAATTCTATTGCTTGTAGCGCTTTAGAAAAGATAAAGGATACGGGAAACAGGGAGACTTCGCACAAACAGGGCGGCTAACCAATTGATGGTCAATTCAATGTGAATATCCACACCAATATATAAAAGTTAAACGTTGTCTCTTTGTTTATTGGTTTGGGGAGTTTTAGCGCCAAAACGGCTGATCCAATTGTGATGAATCTTTGTAAATAGGTTCTGTACAATATAATAAATACCAACTTAGGATACTTTTATCCCGGAAATGGTGAGTTACCACGGGAAAACTGGAAAATGACGATTACTCGCTGTAAGGTTCGGTTGCCATGAAAACGAAATAATAACAATTCTGAAAAAAGGATCAAGAGCGGTTTAATGTCCTAAATGAACATGATACTTAAGATGCTTTTTTCGAACTACTAGGCCAAAGACAGACACACACACACACACACACACACACACACACACACAGATACATACCCTAAACTTATATCACCCCACTCTTTTAGCGGCGGGGTTAAATAGAAAACCTAGCTCCATCGGAGTAGTGAAAATGCATTTTTGCCTAAGTTTTAGTACTGGTTTTGCGCCAGCTTTCATTAACGCACCTGTAACCGACCTGTAGATTACTACAGGTGGGATAAATTATAATACCAATAGATGCGCCCCGTGGTTTTACCCGCGTGGATTATGATGATGGATGATGATGATGATGATAATGAAAAGTAGCCTATGTGTTAATCCAGGATATAAGCTATCCTGATGTCAAATTTCATCCAAATCCGTTCAGCCTTTTGAGCGTGAAGGAGTATACACATACATACACCTACTAAAGATAAAAGATAGATGGCGCTAACCGGTTTTTATGCATTTTATGACGTTTTGTACGGACTGCCATTTCTAATGTATGATTTCTGAATCGCGCATACGAAGTTTTGCGCTCAATTACCTAGTGTGATTTAACCTTTCATTGGTGTTATACCAAACAAATCGTACACTTTTTGGAATTCTTCTTATCCAATTTAGCGCCATCTAAAAACGTATTTTAATACTAACTTGCCCGGCTGATTCAGCTTCCGCTTGGAAGTTTTCTTTAACTTCACTGTTTCTGATCAAGCCATTAGATGGCGCAATTTTTTTTTTTTTTTACTAGGTTATGAAAAAGACAACCATATCGTTTTTTAAGTAGAGAGAACGAGAGAAGAAATAAAATTATTCACGATTTCACGTCCAAAGGATTGCTCACGGTCACGTGGCGTTGCGAACTGCGAACAGCTGAACATGGCCGATGAAACGTCAAATAAACGTCATCGTGACTAATGTACTCTACGATCGTGACGTCAGAGCTGAATCAATCTGCAAGTTTTATTTTTCGTCAATTGCGCTCTAATAAAAATTATGGCAAATAATGCTTATTTTGGAGAAAACTGCGATGTTTCGGCTATATTG
The DNA here is from genome assembly GCA_946251855.1 of Alsophila aescularia. NCBI lineage: Eukaryota > Metazoa > Arthropoda > Insecta > Lepidoptera > Geometridae > Alsophila > Alsophila aescularia. The sequence continues at coordinate 20,318,067 of OX276373.1, read as the reverse complement.
TTCGATTTAGACAACACTTTAATACAGACAAGAAAGGGGGACACTAGAGCGTGCAATAAGGTATGTAAAATTCACTTTTGCTATTGTGACATTGCCACGGTCATGGATTCATAGATTTCGTAGTTCGGAGCGAAGTGCGCGCGCTGTCATTGTGAATATCGCCCGCAACCCGCAACGAAACGCAACGCAGTTTTTAGATTACGCTGTTGGTGGAGTTGCTCGATAGGACCCGTTCTCGTTTGCTTGTTGCACCCCGCGTGTAGATCGGTCACGTTCCAGCGCGAGATATTAATAGCCATTTCATAGTTGGAGAACGTGAGCTCGCCGTCCAGATTTAGATATTTTGGAAGCGAACTCACGCTAATTATAAACGTGATGTAGATCGAGCCGCCAGAGCTATCCTACTGCGGCACTCTGCGCTCAGTGGAGCGCTAACTACTGCGCTTTGTGATCGCGTACAGTGATTTGTGATAATGGGTGATATATCGGAGCCGATTAAAAAATGCATCATGATACTGAAGGCCGCGAAGAGCGACACGGAGAAATTCGCGGCGCTCTTCATGGTAACCAAACTTGTGAAAAGTAAGGACTGTCAGGCTGCTGCCAAGAAAGCTCTGTTTGAAGCCATTGGATTCCCGTTTTTGAAGAAACTGCTTACCAACACCGGCTTGGATGATGATTGTCCACCTTCTGTATACAAGTCAGTTGCTCTCTCTATTCTCACCTGCTTCTGCAATGAACCTGAGCTATCAACACATCCAGAGATGCTTATTAACATCCCTGTATTCCTGGACATAGTGCAAACATCAGATAATGAAGACTATGATGACAACCTCATTATAATCAGTGAAGCTTACACATGTCTTCAATGCATCGCTGAGCATGAAGCCGGCCAGAAGGCCCTGATCGAAGTAGGTGCTATAACTAAAATGTCAGAGATATATTCGCATCAAAGCTTCCAAACTGACGAGGCCCTTAACATCCTTGTGAAGCTAGTCAGCAGGTATGGCCCGGCCGCTTGGGGAAATGATCCGAAGCCATTCCACGCATTGGTCAATAAAATCTCTTTAGACTTCGCCACTGACCAATCAGAAAGGAAATTTGAATTAGCTACTATCTTGAGTGCACTTTTATACAGCTGCAATAAAGCTACTGTAATCCCTGGAGCATCAGATGAAACATGGCCGCTAAGTATCTACAAAGCTCTCTCTGATATTCTTACCAGCAAGATTGGTAAAAACCAAAGAGACCCAGCTCTGAAATTGGCTGCTAACATTGTGGACCTTCTCGGTGTTGAATGGACTTTTAATGATGAAGAAAACCCAAAGAAATTCTTCCTGCTGTTGTTGCAACTGTGTGCTATTGAAGTAAGAATGCAACTGGATGACAGGAGTTTCAAACAAGCATTTGCCAATGCAGACTTGATTACCTCCTGTTTTATAGTACTGGAGTTGTCTGTTAACTATATGGCCACTGACCAGCTCGACTTAGAACAGAAGGAGAAGCAGTCAGTATACACCAGCCTTAAAGGAGCTTTCAACGCTGTGGTGTCCATCCTAGGTAAAGTATCCAATGATAAAAACCGAGATAAACTACCCGATGCAGAGAAAGTATTTGTTTGTGCAATGGTCAGAGTTTTGGTATCTTGGATTGCTCAAGAGACAACAGCAATGAGGGAACAAATCTATGCACTGCTCCCATTCGTGTTTTCTCTTGCCAATGACTCATTCCACGCACATCGATCAAGGAAACTATCCGAGAAGAACAAATCCGACGGTGAGCCTATGGAAATTGAAACAACTCTAATGGGACAAATAGATCTGCTGCGTTTGATGCTGCCAGCTCTCTGCCACTTAGTTGTGGAAGACAAAGCTAGAGATATTGTACTGAACTTGAAACAAGAAGATATCCTCTATGAAGCAATGAACTTCCACTGGTCAATTGTTCATTACAAAAAGCCCATCGTACCAAAGTCAGAGAGGGGAAAACCGAGAACTCAACCTGAACCTGAACTGGACCCCCAACTGTTAGAAGATATGAAGGACTCCAGAGCAGCCATGGTCAGTCTCTGCAACATTTTCATGAACCTCACAGTATTAGCACCTAAGGTGGTTGAGAACAGCATGCTCTTCAATACTCTACTGAAATTTATATTCAATGACTTGCCCGAATTGAAGAACATACCTGAGAATCTGGTTCTTCATGGCCATCTCGCTGTCTTAGGTCTATTGCTGCTCAAGTCGCAGGCAAGCAACGTGAAGAAGAATGACTTCTCTATATGCCGTTACATTACTTCAACAATCAGGTTCCTGTGGGATGCGTACAATGTAGACGAGTCGAACGATCCCACTGCATTAGTTGTTTCAATGGCTTACAAAGAACACTGGAATGATATTGCCGATTTATGGTTCTTGGGTATGCAGACCATGAGTGGAGTTCTCACTATTGTGCCTTGGATATCTGAGTTTGCCATTGAGAGCGGATGGGCTGAAGGCATTACTGAGATGCTAGTCAAAGTCAAAGTTGGGACTCTCCCACCGAATGTCAAGTCAGCGTTTGAAGACTTCCTGTGCAGATTAGTCGATTCAAATGAGAGTGTGATACCAGTCCTTAAAAAGGCAGGAGCTCTGAAGACCTGCAGGAACCACCGGCTAATGGAATTAGGCAAAAAACTCTTTGGAGATTAAACTTCTCAGTTAGGTCTATTTTCATTTACCTGTAAGTAGGCATGTCTACTTATTTTGTTTGTATTATCTACTCTTATTTTTTAACAAGTCGTACTTAATGTATTTGAAGCACAAAATCGTTGTCCAATTTCGTATTAAATTGCTGTACATAAGCATTTTTGCGGGTGTTATCTCTCATAGTTTAACTCACTTTTTTATAACCTGAATGGGTCCCAAATAAAAGCTTATATGTGACGAAAGTTGTAGTTTATTTTGTATCATAGATGCACAGGAATTGCTTTGTAGTTAGCAGTGTGATTTGCCAATGATAGTGAGCACATAGTTTCAGTAAATGTTCAGCATATCAGCTTTCAATCCGAGAAGCTGTGCCAAGCTACAGGTGAGTGAACGCCTGCCGACGGCCAATGAACCCAGGCTATATCTGGATCACAAGATACTTCCTTACTCACCATGCAATGTCTGGACAACATTCTGCTAACACATTAAGTCAAAATAATTACGACACCACACGTACTCAAATCTGAAAGCTTACGTAATTTATATGATAACTCTACAATATGATAGGAAGTACAAGGTTCATATCATTCATAGGTTATCTTCACATATCAGCGTACAAAACAAATACTACAGTGACGATTCTTTGTACAAACACCTATGTATACACGAGTCATTGTAATTTCCAGCTCAATGTATCATGAATGAGACTACCAGATAGTATATATGTCACTGTAAAAGCCCTATCATTGGTTAATCTTAGGTTTGACAAGAGTGGTAAAATTTAGAAATGAACTATGATCAGCACAGAACTGTTCGGACTTTTACCGTAAATAGTTGTTAAATCTTAGGTTTTAATGGTATATCTTAGAATTTACCGTAGTTCGGGTTTTTACAGTAACATATATAGTTATTAAATGCTACGGGTCAGCACCTGCTTGAATAATGCACCTGCATAATGTAGTTATGTGATTTTTCTAGCTTTTCTGTCAAACCTATACCTACCTAGTACATTTTGCACACGTTAAAAAAGTAGAAAGCAACTTGGCTACAGGGGATGGTCGGCTACGCAATAGCATAGACCTCTTCCTTACCACAGAATAATGCCACTAGTGGAACCACGCGGTTGGATCAAGGACAACAAACATACCTAGGTATCCATACTCTTTTCTGCCTCTCAGTCACTCACACTAAATAAATAAGTACCTACCTACAAAGCTGTTTAAATCTAGGATTCCCGTTGAACCTTATTAGTTACTAGCTGTGCCCGCGGCTTTGCCCGCGTGGTTATTTTTCTGGATCCTATGTGTTATTCCAGAACCAAAAGTACCAATATCATCTAACTTTTGTTCAGACCTCAAATAGTTTTACAAATTGCTCGACTTCTACTCATCGGATTGAGATACCAAGTATACCAGTTTTTAAGTCTAACCTTAAGCTAAACTACATCGCAATCGGTCTAGTATTTTTTACGTGATGCGCGAACAAACTGACAAAACATTTTAATTAAAAACATTTTTTTATTATCTCCATTATACAGACTTTTGGGTACTTACTGCTTTATTATAAGTATAGATAAATAGGATATGCTCCAGCTTCCAGCAATAAATACTACACTGCATTTCATGATAATAGGAATAGGTACCACAGAACCGTTACCTGCCTGATGACGTAATGAATTCACGTCACGACAGATCGTTGGCTGTCCTACGGCTGCCCTAGACGTTACGACACTATCCACCGCCCACTGCGTTGATGGAAAGTTCCTCGTGCCCTCATTATCACAATATCTTAGTACCTACATATTATTATTAGAGAATAGCTTGCTATTTCAATCGAGTACAGACAGAACTGCATACTGCAGAGAATTAACAACTTCAAAGGGAAGTACATATTGCCTTTTTACCCGAGTACAGCGAAGCAAGGGAAGGGTAATGAACTTAACAGTACCTATATGGTTTTTTTTATTGCGGACTAGGCATTCGTTTGACCACGATCTCACCTGATGGAAAGCGATGATGTGGACGAAGGTGTAACACGCTTGCCTAGTACATATGTGGGTATGTGGATATTCCACCATAGCGTCGTCGTCACAGCGCGTCGACAAGCGAGATATCAATCGATTCGTCTTCATATATAGTGTCATAGACTCCTTTTTTTACCCGTCTATGGCGAAGCAAAGCATGGGCTATGTGTTCAAACTAAAAACTTGTTCCGATTTTGACAAGCGAGGTATCAATTGATTCGTCTTCATCGCAAGACTATTTTTTACCCAACCGTAGTCGGGTTTTAGTTTTTGAACTGTCTTGTTTTATGGAGTCTTTATTAGAAATCTACGTTTCAATCTTTTAGTCCTGGATGGGCTTTGGTTGAAACATCGTGGTGACAAGATGAGACAGACTGCGATGATGTAGTCTTGGATGCAAGGGTGCGCCGGACGTTTTTAGAATTATAGATTCCGCTCAGGGAGTCTCCTGTCTTCCGTACGCTAGTAAAAAGACTAGGAAGCAAAGAAGAGGAAAACCACTTCTCTCTGCATTTATACTTTATACCAGCTGTTCTCCGCGGTTCTACGCACAAGGATAATGTTGATGATGAAAACTTTGCGTAAATAGCAAAGTTAAAAAAAAAACAGGGCCTAAAGTATCTACATAGCAAATTTCGTCAAAATTCCGTTGAGACGTTCCAGCGTGAAGAAGTACCTAACAAACATGTAATACACACTCACACAAATTCTCATTTTTATTACATAAAATAGTGTGGTGTAAAATGTGATTGCTTTATCAAGAAAAAAATACATTTCCGACAATTAAGTCTATTTAACAGTCATCCTAAACGATTCTCAATTTGACATTATTGAATAGTCATCCTAAACGATTCTCAATTTGACATTATTTAACAGTCATCATAAACGATTCTCAATTTGACATTATTTAACAGTCATCCTAAACGATTCTCAATTTGAAATTATTTAACAGTCATCCTAAACGATTCTTAATTTGACATTATTTAACAGTCATCCTAAACGATTCTCATTTTGACATTATTTAACAGTCATCCTAAACGATTCTCAATTTGACATTATTTAACAGTCATCCTAAACGATTCTCAATTTGACATTATTTTTATGTGTGTATTACTTACCTACCTCACAATTCCGGAATTTCTAAACTTATTGAGATCATTATTTTTCCTCCAGGGTCCCATATAAATTTCATAAAAATTTGTTTAGTTTTTTTTATTAATAATCATTTGTACCTAAATGAATTTTAAATTATTTCATGTAAGTACCATCTTTATAAGTTTTATTAAATCGCACGTTTTCATCTGAAAATTCCTTAATTCTTCAGCTAGTGGAGATCCTTCAGCAGCAATATGGTATACCCCAAGAAGAGGCAGTGGAGAGCGGCATAAACTTCCTGCGGACCTTCCGCGCGTGCCCTGACGATGAGACCTACGCACTGGACGAATGGTCCACGCTGCTGTGGCGGAATAGCCTTCCAAAGAACTACAGACATATCGCCAGTTAGTATTTACTTCCCATTAATAATAGTGAAGTCGAATACCTACTAGTGGCTCTGTGAGCTGTAGACCTCACGAGCACAAACTTTTCTACAAACAATCTAGCGGTGCACAGTAGCGCCATCTAGTTACCTTATTGTAAAACTATAATTAATAACCAAGGTCCTCCATCAATCCCTACCTAGTAGGTAAAGGGCTGATTCCACTGGTAGAAATCTAAAAGTGAGCAATTTACTGCATTTTGATGAGCCGTTCTGCTCGTCACGCCGAAGATCCACATCAGATCTTTATTAATTTTTTATGAGACCAACTTAAAGTTATTACCTTTGAAATAAAAAAAAAACATTGAAATCCGATCTAATAAGGCGGATATATTCAGTAGCCCCCTTTTTGGGGGAAATACCCCCAATCAAAAATCTCCAAAGACAAAAAAAACTAAAAATTCGTTTAACCTGTATACCAAGTTTCGTCCAGATCGGTTGAGAAATGCGACCTGTATTTGATTTTTGCCCAAGCTGAAACGGAAACGCTTCGCGCTCGCTCGGCCAATCATTATAATATTCCAAAAATCTCAAAAACACATTCAACGCTTCGCGCTCGCTCGGCCAATCATTATAATATTCCAAAAATCTCAAAAACACATTCAACGCTTCGCGCTCGCTCGGCCAATCATTATAATATTCCAAAAATCTCAAAAACACATACAACGCTTCGCGCTCGCTCGGCCAATCATTATAATATTCCAACAATCTCAAAAACACATTCAACGCTTCGCGCTCGCTCGGCCAATCATTATAATATTGCAAAAAAACTCAAAAACACATTCAACGCTTCGCGCTCGCTCGGTCAATCATTATCGACGGCTGGTTGGTCTAGTGGCTAGTAACCCTAGGAACGAAATCAAACGGTCGCGGGTTCGAATCCTGCAAGGGGCAATCATTTGTGTGATGAGCAGAAATGTTTGTTTCCGAGTCATGGATGTTTATCCGTTTCTAGTGCCCATAGCACAGGGTTCCTAGTTTGGGGCTAGGTAATTGGTGTGGAATTGTACCGAATATATTTATATTTATTTATATATTGCAAAAAAAAACAAAAACGCGTTCAACCACATGTTAAAAGGTAAATGACTCAACCAATGTGTACGGGAAGTACCGAGGTACATCACGTACTTCCCTAGAACTCATTGGGAAAATATGTAATACTAGCTGCGCCCGCGGTTACATCCGCAATTCCACATGGATGATGATGATGAAAAACCCTATGTTTTATTCCAGGACCTAACGTATCTACATATCAAATTTCATTTAATCCTAAGCCGTTTCAGCGTGAAGAAGTAACAAACATACATACACAATCATATTTATAATATTAGTAGGATAGGATCTGACATCCACTACACAAATTAGAAAACTTATGTTTGCAATATGTGTTGTTTGTTTGTACATTCACAATAACTAGCTACAAAAATATTGCGACACGCACGAGTGCCCTTGTAAATATTACTATACTGTATTTACTGTAACCTTTACATTCGTGTACAAACGAAGGTGAAATTGTTAGAATCTACGTGAAAATCTAAAACGCATGACGAAATCGACCCAAGAGCTGGGTCGGCACACAGTCTGTGAATATTTTTATACAAACTCATAACTTCTCGGAATTCTATCTTATTTAAAACTGGTCGTAATGTAATCACTTAAAAAAAAAAACTTAATGACTACACCCACAGTGAAAGTAGGTTCGTAGACGAAACTGTCTACTTCTGTAGTTACAACTGCTCAGAATTAGTTTTTATAGACTTGGCAATGCGCCTAGAATGCTCATGCATGCACAAACTAAATTATACATAGTATAGTCGCGACGCCTGTACCAACTCTCATGGATAATGTGCAATGGACTTATGACCTGTCCTTATGATATAAATATAAAGGACCTGCGTCTTCTATAAGGTAGTGATATATTTCCAAGATTTACGAAAACAATCTGGCTCGAGGCAACAGCGTGGGCGTTGATGAAATGTATAAACAGCTGAATTCGTTTATCTACAGACGCCATGAAAAATGAATGGAAATGACTCGACACCACTTGACTCTATGCTTTTGTGATTTATTCAAGAAACCGCGTTCTAAATAGGATTTTTTTTCATTGAACTCGTCCGTGAACTGACTCGTACGTCTTATTTCAGAAAATATATCAACCGAATGGCTAAAACTGAGATTTCAATGCTTGGCACTGACCAATGATGTTATACATCTGCTGGAAACTTTGCGGTATGTTGGTTGAATTTATGCAATTAATTATGTGTTATGAAGAAATATTTTTATATATTTATGCTATTTATAATATTTCTCCATAATATGAACAAGATGATTATCAATCAAAATTGAATAAAGATGTGTTTCCTTTGTTTTTAAATTTGCGATTTAATATAACAAAGGATTACTATATTTAGAGCACCTTGTTTAAATAATTGTTCTAAGATTCTGAATGGTGATGAATAACATTTTTAAATATGTCAAGGGTCTTTAAAATGACTGCTACATTAGCATCCACTGTTCCTGGCATAAGGTTTCATCTGATCTTGATCTCGGAACAAATCTGTTATTTTTATTTTGTGCATGGTGTTATGTGGTACACTAAATTATGTTCTTCATTTTTTCAGATTCATTCCTTCAGTATTTTAACTGTTCACAATTGACCACACACATATCGTTATTATACATTTAGTGTTGGTATTTGTTTTACTTTTGTTCCATTGGTTTATGCATGCCACATAATACTATGGATATATTCGCGCATTATTGTTTTTTGGATGAAAAGAAGTCACGCCAAACATTTGTGAAGGCATTGCATGTTGAAAGAGTTTAAAGCTAATATTAGTGTAGAATTGAACCGTGTATGCCTTCGCGAATGCATTGGTGTGACTTTGAGCGCATGTTGCTAATAAATGACTTGTTTTTCAACAGTTCAGTTGTTGCTCATCGAGTGACTTAACTCGGGGCGCCGCGTGCGCAACACTTAGGTTTGAATTGTATTTGTAAAATATGTGAGGGAGTGCCACACGACGAAGGTAATACTGTTACCTTAGACACTACAATACAACAATGGAGACATTTTACAAAATATTAATAATTCCTATCACATTTACAAAAAGTAAACATGTTTTGATGATTTTAGTGTCTCTGTTGTACTATATCTAACAAATAGTGCTATGTTGATGAAAACACTTAATTTTCACCAATTCCGGACATCCAACACGGCACTACATAGTTATAAGATCTTTTCATATACAAATTATGATAGTAACTTGTATGTGATTCACCAATTCCGGACATCCAACACGGCACTACATAGTTATAAGATCTTTTCATATACAAATTATGATAGTAACTTGTATGTGAATCTATTTTTGAAATTCTCTTGCACACTGTTATAACGAAAAGTCGAACTATCTACCGTATAAAGACACAGTAATATCAGTTGTGTGCAAGACTATTTGGCATGTTTGTATCGCGTGCGCTGAGTTTCAGCATGAGCAGAGAATAACCAAAGGCTGGTGAATGAATGGCACAGGGAGGATTATCTTCTCGGTTTGATCACGAACGGGCCGTCGCGCGCCCAGTGGCAGAAGATAGAGAGGCTGGATCTGCGCAAATACTTCGATTGCGTGCTGGTGTCCGGCGACCTTCCCTGGGAGAAGCCCGACCACCACATCTTCCTCGAGGCGTGCAAGCTGCTCAGTGTGGAGCCGAGGGTGTGCATCATGGTTGGAGACAAACTCGAAACTGATATTAGGGTAAGTGACGCTAAGGATCAGAGCAGACGACGGTCATTTTGACCGCGAAAACTAGTTACCTTTTTCTCACACCTACGGCATAAAACTGTTGCTTGTTCACTTACTTAGAGAATCTGTTGTCCGTCGTTTGTGCAGAAACTAAAGAGGGTTGCAGACCAAGACCAAAAAAAACGTGTGAAATGTGGAGTAACCTGCCGTTTACCGTTTTCTCTCGGAGCTACAAATGGAGGCCTTTAAAAAGAGTATTTACAGAGTCTTTAAATGTTGTCAACAAACGCCACACAGACCCCTGGTGTTGAAGATCTTTTTAAGCGACGACGGTGACTACTTAGACGCATCAGGCGGTCTCCTTGAAACTGAAATTAGTTTTGGTTAGCTCACGTGGCTGAAGCTATTTAACATATTGCATAGCTTAGCTTTGGTTCGCAGTCGACACTATGTAAAACAGCATCAGCTATGTTAGCTAAGCAAATTTAGATTAGCTTTTGGTCTGTAACCCGCTTTATCTTACTACTACTGGATTATGAATAATACTGAACTTTGAAGATTGAAAATCATCGACTTAACTCTAACATCATCTGGGATATCGTTTAGGTCTCGCGCCGTCTATGCTATAGTTACTTTTACTATTATTTTTCTGTGCTATAGTGGCATATTTTTCGGGACATGTTTGTTTTTGCGTTCTACTAAACGCAAAGGAGTGATCTATTATTATAAGAAGACAGAAAGACCTCAATGAAGCTAGAGGATGTAAACACTAAAGATATTCAAAAGCCTAATGATTATGTTACTTCAGTTCTGCTTGGACACATGAACTGCTGGATTTTCATCCAATAATAAGTTTAAAAAAGATTAGCTTTTATGCAGAAGCCATGTCATGGTGAAACATAGAACTTTATGATAGGGTAATCACAATTAAATCGGTTTACAATACAACATTTCGTGTCTATGCTGTTAATCGTTGAGGAGTTCCCTAGACAGGACCCAACCCTAACTGCAGCAATCATGTCATGGTTAAACTTAAAACCGGCTATCATAATAAAATACATACACAACATTTTGTGTCTGTGCTGTTGACCTTTGAAGAGTTCCTTTATCTGGAGACCATGTCATGGTAAAATTTAAAACTGGCTATCATAATAAAATGCGTACACAAAATTTCGTGTCTGTGCAGTTAACCGTTGAAGAGTTCCTTTATCTGGAGCTAATCGTGGATTCAGGTCATGCTTACCATAAAAATGCATTGTCATCAGAACTGAACCAACATCTAAAAATTCAACTCTGTAGGATAAGACAAAGTGGTTCTTATTCAGCTTGCAAGATTTGGCCTAAGCAAACATACATGTGCAGTTTTCCATCGCTCCGTCCTTCAGAGGGCAAGTTAAGCGATCGGTCCCGGCTGTTATTGATTAATAGCAACCGTTAAGCCATTTCAGTGGCCCTCGGCGACCTGACAAGCTCTGACACCAGAGGCCAGCACTACCTCATACAACAAACAAACAACATACATAAATACATACAACATACATACGTACATACATACAAACATTGCAAGTTAAACAATCCTAGTTTTTTCACTCATAAAACGAATGTAATTCCTATTTATAGCTAGGCAATAAAGAACTATGATGTAATTGTGGATAAACGTTTGTGGGAAGAGATGGTTTCCAGTAGAGAAAACTGGTGCTCGTAAACACTAGATAGTGTGTTAGTTTTATAATCTGAATGTGTGAGACACAAATCAAATTACCGAGACCGACAGCCTAACGTGCCCTCCAAAGCATGGAGCGATGGAAAACTGCATATAATTTAGATTAATAAAGTTGATGATTATTAACTATTGATAAAATTCTATTTCAGGGTGGCAAAGAAGCCGAACTAGGGGGGACTGTATGGATCCCACTTCAGAAGGACGAAGAGGCATCTGATTTACCCGACTTCACCATAGACAACGTCACGGAATTACCTGAAGTTCTACCGAACTCCCCCAAACTAAAGAGCTCAGCACATTCTACTAAGGATTGTTGACATGCAACATGTTAGTCCACAATAACAACGAAAAAGGGTTGATTATTTTATAAATACAGATAACATTTTAGGCCACTAAGCTAGGGACAGACTTCGACCAATATAAAATGAATGGACGGGCCAAAGTGTGGCCTTTTTAAGTCCACTTGGTCTCAGTTGGTCTCTGTCTGTGAGAGGTGCAACATGTGAGCAACAGATTAACACAAGTTGTCTCTTTTTCTCACGTAGTAATTACATTTCCTACCTCTTTTATTAGTAACAAATGCACAATTAATACTTATAATTGGGTGTTGAAGTATATGTCAACCTATTGTTGACTTGTAATTATTGAGCAAGTAGTATGGACAAGGCCCGTCCATTAACTTTATACCTATTGGTCGAAGGGGACAGTTAGCTATCCCTTTAGCTCATCAGTAAAACGAGCCGTCAAGCGAAGCAGAGCTTAAAAAAAACACCTATTCGCTCCATTATGACCGTGTTTTGTTTCTTTCACTTTGCTGTTTTGGTAGATGCTCACCCTAACGAGTTGCCTTATGTTATCTGTTAGGGTTGTTCTTTGTAAATATTTATTTCTGTTTTACTTTTCATGAATGAACAGTATTCTTTATAAGTACAAATTTTATTTGCAGTACAAAAGTGTACATAATTTTATTATTAGGATGTTATGTTCATGGAAGTTTATGGTGGATTTGGAGATGAAGCCTTGCAGGCTTTACTGACACATATCTGATTCTACCGCGACCCACTAACCTTCACACTGCTCTGTCACACTACTATGATGGTTAGGAAGAAAATTTACTAACCTTCATACTGTTTGTATAGCAGTGTAAAGGTTAGGAAATTTATTTCCTAATGTGAAAGGTTAATCGGTTGTGATCAGTCATGAGTGTGAACATAAGAAAATGTTACGGTTAGGAAAGCGAATTCCTATCCTTAATATCCTAGTGTGACAGTTAGTAAATTTTCTTCCTAACCATCACACCAGTGTGACAGAGCAGTGTGAAAGTTAGTCGATTGCGGATTCTACAACAGCTATAGCTACATCTAATGTTTGTGGTTTTTATTTTTGTTGTTTTTGTTTTACTGTTTTGTTTGCAAAAAAGGTGATATGTGGACTATGACTATGAATAGAAAGATAAGCGACGCTGTATTTTTGTACGAAAAATATCTAATTTTATAAGTATTTTTGGTTGTAATCTATAATGGCATCTCATAAAGACTGTCTTAAATGTGATATTGATAGATAGTTACTTAATTTATCTTTCGAATACTTCTCACTTTCATTGTTAATGTATTTGTTAAGAAGACTAAATTTTTCTGACAAAATCTCGTATGTTTAGCTGATAGGGGGATTTTAGTATCATCCATAAATATTGATAAGAAGTTTACTGTACAGGTGACTTCTAAATGGTAAAAAACAGCAGTACTTTTAGTAGTTCCATAGGGAGTAAGCTAACACAGCCTAGCAAAAAATATAGCAAATCGAGAACATGAAGACATTGTAAACCATTGATTCTGTTGTGCCATTATGCAGGAATGATATGGTATTATTGACATGATATGATATGACCACATTATTCCGAGCTTGGCATATCTTTTGACAGGCATTGCATCTCATAACATTTAGTTAAAATAGTATTACTGGGTTTTAATACAATACTGGACTACAATTGCTGAAATTCATAATATTATATTGTAATCGCAATCCGTGTCCCAGCACTACTGTGGTATCGTAGGGAAAAATAATTACCCACCGTACGACTGGGGGTATGGCCGGTAGTACAGTGGGTCAGAAGCATAATCAACAGCTATTCTTTAAGATTCGTAGATAAGTAAAATGATTTATAACTGGAGAGATCTTGTTTGTTATATTTTTACTATGAAGATATAGTATATTTTGAAACTGCTTGTAGAAGCTATTTAGTATTATCTGTAGTTAATAATTTTCGGTGACGATTTTACTACTAACCAAAGTGTATTTCTACACTGTTTAGCTATATCATCAGCCAATTTTAGAAAATGGGAATAAATAAATTATTTTTGAACAATTCCTTTCTTTCATTACTTTCTAAAATATTCTACATACAATACCTATTAACAAAATAACTAAATATATTTACTGTTTGAACAGACTATGCAGTTCTCAACATTTTAGCTTCCCTCTTCTCTTGCAGTGCTTTCTTTTGTTCCTCTACTATTGTTTTTCTCTCTTGAAGAAATTCCCCATATTCCTGAAATAACAAAAAATTCCTGTATGATTACTTGTTTTTTAATGCAACCAGAGTTATGACTGAAAAGTGAACCAAAGACAAACATGAAAACACTGCTTTATCAAGCCTTCAAACACTGAGCATGCTAGTGCACATTATGATGTGTGATATAGAGTGAGTGGAGCTCGAAGGGTAATAAATAGAGTATTTTTTGGTTTAAAGTTACGAGAGGCTATGTTAGCGTTACGGGCGCGCTGCGACTATATCTCAATGTACATAATCATGCAGTGGCAAGTGTCCGTTTGTAAAGATGCATAGGGAAATCAACCATATATATTAAGGTGTATTCTTAAGAGTTACTGGCGTTTATAGCTTTTAAATGAGTAATAAATGTGGTGAATAGGAGAACTATATATTTGTGCATCAATTATGTTATATCGTTTGAATATGCAACATGCAACACTAGGTTTTGTACATTGATTTGCAGCCTTTCGATCCTTTCCCACTTTAGTGGTTAAAATGCATCATACCCCTTTTTCCATGGGACAAATAAGAAGCACCATTTTAAAAATATCATAGGTGAAGACTTCCGGTTTAAAAGGTGCAGACATTGAAGTCTCTTACATATATTTTATATGAAATGAGAATAGTGGCAAGACATCCACTCCACTTGTCTGTTTTGCGTTGACAGTGAAAAAGTTGGGAAATGCAAAAGATCGCAATTATCTTTACCTTAGCATCTAAATCTTTCACAATTTCAATTCCACAAGTTCTCGCAGTTGCTACCAGCATGGTGCAGATTTCCTGCAGTGACTTCCATTCTAGTGGTGGGTCTTGCTGTTTGATTTTTGCTATTTCGTAAAGATGCTTTAGTGTAATTTTACCAGATGTCTCCTTTACTGAAAATATTTAAGACCTTTATTATTGCATATCAAAAAAGTACTTGTTGATACTTTTTTAAATAAATACCGAATCAATGTAAATCATACCAGGTTCCATTGCACCTCTGCTGATGCCTGCAGCCTGCTTCAAGAAGTACGATGCAGGAGGCTGATGGATGATAAGTTGGTAGGACCTATCTGCATTTACTTTCACCCTAGTCGGCAGGGGTATGCCTTGCTTAATGTTCGATGTTTTCTCATTGAAGTCCTTGCAGAATGCCGCTATGTTGATATTACGCTGGAATTAGTAGGATTTAAAATGGATAGTTGTAGAATACTCTTGTGAAATCTAACCTGTCTAGCTATGACATTGTTTCGGAGCGAAATCTAGTTGTAGGAAAAAAGATACATTTATAAGACAGTCGGTTAAAGGTGAGTACCTGGCCCAGCATCGGGCCCAAAGGAGGGCCAGCCGCAGCCATTCCAGCGGGAATATTGGTTCTCAATTTTGATGAATGGTCAATCTTATCTGCCACTTTCTTCATTGATTTCAATCGTGCTACGGACTTCGACATTACGATATATACTATAAATTTTACTCAAACACAACAATTTCTTTTATATTTTTCAGCAAATTCATATGAATTTGATTTTATAGATGTAAAACAAAATTCCAAATAATTCCAATCATAGGAACATTTTTAGTAAACAGAGATAGTAAAACGCAAATTTTTCAAGAGTAAAAGAATAAGATATAGTTGATGCAATATTAAATTCATTAAACCCATCAGAATCGGAACACACCACACTTAACCTCAAAATCAAATGAATAGCAATGACAGATTAACTGCACAATTCCATAACTTATAGCAATCAAATCCGCAGTGCTATTACGCAGTGTTGATCATATCGGTTTCAAGCCGTCAAATTCATTAGTGCCTTGCGATAGAGTCGAAAGTGCTATGAAAAAAGTGACAATCTGATTGAAGCTAAGTTATGTGGTCGGGCCCCTGGGGATTCGGATTGTCAGTATCGATATCACTAATGCCTTGCGATTGAGTCGAAATTACTATGAAAAAAGTGATAATCCGATTGTAACCAAGTTCTGTAATCGGGCCGCAACGTGCTAGAGTCGATATTGCTATGAAAATCTGATTGCAACAAATCACACCTTGGCCCAACTCCATAACTTGGCTACAATCGGATTATCACTTTTTTCATAGCAAATTCGACTCTATCGCAAGGCATTAGTGGTTGCGACACTGAGAATTCGATTGAAGCCAAGTTATGGAATCGGGCTGAGGGATTCGCACTGCTGACTGTTTAGAGACATAGACATTAGGGTGTTTTGACAATGGGCCTGCAGTGCGATTACGTAATGTTGATCATGACGGTTTCAAGCCGTCATATTCAATAATGCTTTGCGATAGAGTCGATTTTGTTATGAAAAAAGTGACAATCTGATTGAAGCCAAGTTCTGTAATCGGGCCGCAGTTCACATAAACGTTCGAGGACGCACGGATCACCCGCGCGTACACTCGAAATCATTCACGGCGTCGTCCGGGCGTTCGCCTAGGTCATCCGAAAAATAGTAGTGGAGGGGAGGAATAGTATGAAACTGACACTTGACAGTTGTCAGTTGTATGTGGACGTCCAAAGTCGTTCACGATCTCCGGATGATCGAGCGATAATCGCACGGATGATTCGAGCGTGTAGGTGAACACAGCCAATAAGTGTTCTAGGTTGCTATGACCACGAAAGTTGTTGACTGGGGCCCGTTCACCTAAACGTTCGAGGACGCACGGATCACCCGCGCGTACACTCGAAATCGTTCACGGCGTCGTCCGGGCGTTCGCCTGGATCATCCGAAAAATAGTAGGGGAGCGTGTAAGTGAACACAGCCTTTGAAGACGTAAAAATAAAAGGGTGAAGAGCTTGTTATAATATTCGTTTAATTAAATAATAGCTTGACATGTATGTGCTCATAAATCACTGAGCCTACTCTGTAACATACTATCATGTCATGGGCCTGCTTACGTGCGTAAAAATAAGTAATCACGTTCAT
This sequence comes from Alsophila aescularia, assembly GCA_946251855.1. Taxonomy (NCBI): domain Eukaryota; kingdom Metazoa; phylum Arthropoda; class Insecta; order Lepidoptera; family Geometridae; genus Alsophila; species Alsophila aescularia. The sequence continues at coordinate 20,300,884 of OX276373.1, read as the reverse complement.
ATTGAGCCATTGAAAAGAGAAAATTAAGACACATGGCGGATCCACGCAAAAGCTCTTTTATTGAAACTAGGACTCTGGAATTACGTCTCGAATGATATAAAGAAGCCTACCCAAGAAGGTAATGAGCTAAATAAATATTTAGAAAAAGATGGCTTGGCGCTGGCATAATTATTTCTTATAATCTCACCCAGTGAGCTGAAACAAGTGAAGAACTGTAAAACAAGCAAGGATATCTGGGGCCCGACCACATAACTTAGCTTCAATCGGATTGTCAGTATCGATATCACTAATGCCTTGCAATAGAGTCGAAATTGCTATGAAAAAAGTGATAATCCGATTGTAACCAGGTTCTGTAATCGGGCCGCTGGGATACGCTCGAAAGTATCTATTATAGCAAAGGTCCTGCACAAACGGTAAGTCTATTAAAATAATTAATCTTAAGAAAAATGAAAGATGGGGATGATGTAGTTGACCACTTGAGTAAATTCATGGACATAGTGGATAAATTAGCAGACATGGACATAGCAATTAATAAAGATCTACTAAGTGTTATGATGCTATACAGTTTGCCTCAATCTTTTGAAAATTTCCGGATTGCAATAGAATCCAGGGATGACTTACCTGATCCAGAAAACCTGAAGATAAAAGTTATTGAAGAAGCGGAAGCTAGAAGAAATATAGCTAGTACGAGTGAACAAAACTCTGAACAAGAGGCGTTTTACAGTAAGCAGCGAGGGAGAAATAAGAAAACTATAATTGAGTGTTTCAAATGTAAGAAAAAAGGGCATAAGGCTAATGAGTGCTGGTCAAAAGTGGATCAGAGCAATAAAAATAACGAAAAAACGTTTTGTTCAGAAGAGATATGTTTGAATACCAATGATAATAAAGATAAAGTGAACAGATGGTGTCTTGATAGTGGCTGCACGTCACATATGACACAAGAAATCAGGAAGTAACCTACAAAAGGATGAAAGCAAATCTTTGAAATTAGCTTCAGAGAACTGCACAGCACAAATAGAAGGCCGTGGTATTACAAAACTAAACATTAATGAAATACCTAATATTAAACTAGCCGAAGCCTTGTATGTGCCATCATTGACAATGAACCTAATGTCAGTAGGAAAAATTACGGACAATGGTGGAACAGTTTTATTTATACAGAAAAACGCAACTGTGATGTTTAATGGTGAAATACTGTTAAAAGCTGAAAGAAATGAAGACGGTTTATATTATATCCAAGAAAGCAAAAAAGATAAGGCTAATTATTGTGGAACAAATAAAATGCTGCAATAGCAAAGAAAACTAGCTCATCTTAATGATAGTCAAATGCGAATAGCCCTCAATAAGGAAAACATGAGAGGTTTAGAATTTAACAAAAATGACACAGTTAGAGACTGTGAAGTATGTGCTAACGGCAAAGCAACAAAACTGCCATTTAATTCAAATAAGAATGAGAAACGGACAAATGAAAGATTACAAATTGGGCATACTGACGTATGTGGTCCCATTAGACAGCTATCAGAAGGAGATTCCAAGTACTTTATTACGTTCACTAATGATTTTTCGAGATATACAAGAGTATATACAATGAAAATGAAGCATGAAGCTTTATCAAAATTCAAGGAATTTAAAAACGAGGCTGAAAGATATACGAAACAAAAGATAGTATATTTGCACAGTGACAATGGGACAGAATATATAAACAATGAATTTGACAAATATCTTAAAGACATTGGCATCAAGAGAAGGCCTTCTGCACCATATACAACAGAACAGAATGGTTTGGCAGAAAGAAAAAATAGAACATTGCTTGATAAAGCTAGATGTTTGTTGATTGACGCCAATATGAAAGAAAGTTTTTGGGCCGAAGCTATCCATACAGCCAACTACTTGGCAAACCTAAGCCCCTGTAGCAGCATTGATAATGCAACACCATTTGAAAAATGGGCAAATAGAGTTCCTTCTGTAAAGCATTTGTAAATATTTGGGACTAAGGCTTGTTTGTTCTTAAAAAAGGAAAGAAAAACGGAAAATTTGAAGCCAGAGCGTCAGCTGGAATATTTGTTGGGTATTCGGAAAATCATAAAGCGTACAGAATTTTTAACCCAAAAACAGAGAAAGTGATAATTAGTAGAGATGTCAATGTACTAGATAAAATGTTTTACGAAAACGAGACAAAAGAAGAACAAAAACAAGACGAAGTTCATAAAAATGAAATAGAAGATTTATTTCTTCCGAAAGAAAATAGTTTTGAAGACATCGAAGACTTATATGGACCTGAGATTGAAGAATCAGAACCTGAACTAAATGTTGATGATGAATTCGTAGATGCTACAACAGAAACATATGAAAAAGAGAATGAAATGTACATGGATAATGATGTTGAAGCGACTACTTCTGGAAATGAAAAGAGACAGAGAAGACCACCAGGGTGGCAGAAAGATTATGAGATGGATGCTGAACAATCATTTCTCTGTGAAATAGATGAAAATAGTGATGAATGGGAAGATGCTATTATAAGTGAAATTGAATCACATCTAAAAAACAATACCTGGAAAGTTTTACACCGAAATCAAAGTAAAAATTGGATAGACAGCAAGATGATTTTGAAGTATAAATATAATGAAATTGGAGAGATAAACAGGCGGAAAGCACGACTGGTAGCTCGGGGCTTTAACCAGAAATAAGGGATTGATTACAATGAAACGTTTGCTCCAGTAGCAAAAATGAGTACGTTGAGACTACTGATTGCCCATGCAGTAATAACATGAAACTATCTCAGTTAGATGTTTGCACTGCATTTTTAAACGGCGATATAGATGAAGAAATATATATGAAAAAGCCAAAAAATCTGGACAAATATTTAAATATTATACCTTCGAAATGAAAAGATAAGGAAATAGTTAAAGAAGCTAAGGAAATGATTCAAGATACACAAAAATATAAAAATAATGGGATATGTCAATTAAACAAAGCCATTAGCCATTTATCCTAGGTACGAAATCGAACGGTCGTGGGTTCAAATCCTGCAAGGTGCAATGATTTGTGTGATGAGCAGAAATGTTTGTTTCCGAGTCATGGATGTAATATTCTTATCTATGTATGTTTATCCGTTATCTAGTACCCATAGCACAGGGTATCCTAGTTTGGGGCTAGATAATTGGTGTGGAAATGTCCCGAATATATTATATATTATTATTTATGGATTGAAACAGGCAGGACGACAATGGTTCTTAAAGTTACATAAAAATTGCTGGACATTGGTTTTAAAAATGCTATAGCGGATCCTTGCCTGTATATCTTAGAAAAAAGAGGCGATAAAGTATTAGCCAACATATACGTCGACGATTTTATCCTGGCATATAAATCGGAGGATTTATTAAAAGAAGTAAAAATGAAATTGCAAGAGTCATTTGATATTAGAGATATGGGCTCTTTACATCACTGCCTTGGCATAAGATTCTCCCATGTAGGGGGAGAGATGACGTTGTCACAAGAGACTTGCGTAGACAATTTGATACAAAATTTTAACATGGAAGAATGTAAGTCTGCGTCTACACCAATGGAACCTGGCTTGAAGTTAGAAAAGAGCGAGAAAAATGACCATGAAAAAGAAATTTACCCCTACCAGAAACTCATAGGTTCATTAATGTACTTGGCAGTAGCAACGAGACCAGATATAATGTATGCAGTGAGCTATTTGAGTCAGTATAAAAATTGTTATGATAAAAGCCACTGGCTAGCGGTGAAAAGGATCATAAGGTACCTGAAAGGGACAAAAAGTGTCTGTATTCGTTATAAGAAAACAGGAATGCCACTTATGGGCATGGCTGACGCAGACTGGGCGGCCTGCACTGTAGACCGACGATCGTATACAGGATATATTTTCAAGTATGGTGGAGGGTTGATTAGTTTTGAAACCAAGAAACAAAGAGTAGTGGCACTATCGACAGCAGAAGCCGAATATATGTCAATGACAGAAGCAACAAAAGAAGCTCTGCATTTGAAGCAACTTCCGGCTGACATTGGAGTTTTACAAAAGTGTATCACAATATACAATGACAATCTAGCAGCACAAAAGTTAGCGAACAATCTAATAACTGGAAAAAGGTCCAAGCACATTAGTATTAAATAACATTTTATAAGAGAATGTGTCCAGAAAAAGATTGTTAACATAAGGTATAAAGATACAGAGAACATGGAAGCCGATTTACTTACAAAAGCTTTGCCACAACCAAGATTGCTAAAGTTGATGAAAATGATTGGAGTCACTCAGACCTGTGCTTAGCCCGATGGTCATCGTAAGGGGGAGTGTTATAGAGACATAGATAATAAGGTGTTTTGACAATAAGTATTCTAGGTTGCTATGACCACGAAAGTTGTTGACTTGAAGACGTAAATATAAAAGGGTGAAGAGTTTGTTAAAATATTTGTTTAATTAAATAATAGCTTGATATCACGTGTATGTGCTCATAAATCACTGAGCCTACTCTGTAACATACTACATAATACTGACCTATTTGGGGTACGATCACTAACTACGCTTGACGACGCACCTATCACTCGAAATTGTTCACGGCGCGCGACGTCGGGCGTACGCACCACAAAACACTGCTACTCCTAGCGGAGTAGTATTAGTAGTCAGTCCGGCGCGACCACGAAGAAATTCTCAAATTTGTCTCAAATGTATGGACTTTGGCAGAACAGTGAAGTTCATTTGTTTTTCAAATCCCAATGAACGAACCAAAAAGGACGAACTATAGAGTCCAATCATGATAATATTACTATACTCTTTGGTCCAATCTCTTTGTGGTACTGGCAGTACATAATTTTTCTCTTTGGGTACTGGCATCCCACTTGCACAGCACGCTCTCTCTCTTTCTTGCATGTGTATTGTGAAGACAATCGGCTTCTTTGTTTGAAATTTGCCAGGAAAACAATATTCAAAATTAAAGTTAGTGTCCTGCGTTTTTTAAATTTTATTCATATTATTGTTAATAACGTGCTGATTTGTGTTTTGATTGAAGAATCATCAGTTTATAGTGTTAAACCGGTTTTTATGATAATTTTAAAATGTTACCAACTCTAGAAAGCTACAGAAGATGTGTTTTATGTGGTGTTCGCGCCAGTCGCGAAAACCAAAACAAAAAGGAAATTTATGGCATGATTTTCTATTGATCAGCCCCGGTAAGCATTAATTTTGATATTGTTTAGTGCCACGTCCTCTCAACATGATTTTAAATGATAATTTACATAATTTTAATTTTGTATTTTCATATTGTTTTAACACTAGGGATGCGCAAGTTGAAAGAACTATTAACTATAGATAAAACTATCGTAGGCTGGGTCAGGCTGCTTATAACGTATTTCCTTATCATTAATCAACATATTTATTTCCAGATTCAGAAAATGAGGATATAGCATACATTTCTATAGAGACCAGTTGTAACATACATTCATGAGTGTGAGTGCGTGAGATTAAGGTAGAGTAGGTAAATCGCAAGGTCTCAATTAAGAGTGAAACACTAGTAGGTAAGCTTACCTTTGTTTGCAAAATCCATAAGTTTTATAAATAAAATGTTCCGTCGTTCAAAAGTGTTTTATTTAAAAGTTTTTTATTACAAGGCTTTGTTTTTTGGCATGGGCATTTACTTGTTGCAATGGGTATCCATTATGCCCAACGTTGAATTGTGAGAAAACAACGTTGGGTTTATTGAAACTGTCTTTGATTAATAGGAAGCCTCGAAGAGGGCATGCATGTTTTATCGATGTCGATAAACCGAGAATACGTGCAAGCAAGCACTACTCAACCCGTTATGTTGTTAGGTTGGTATCATTGTCAAGATAGGCTAACGTCTGACCTTTAATGTTAGTAATGTTGGATTCATTGAGGCCAATAAAGAACAAAGGCGAAATATTATGTGATAAATCTTGCAGCGTCTTGAAATAATATTTCTACAGAACTTAAGTAATTATTTTTCTAGTTTCTTCAACATAGCATGTAAGCTAGTAAAATCCAGGTTAACAAATCAATTTAAAGAAACATTTAGTTGAAACTTAATTTCCTTCCTACAATGTTTTACCGGCCTTGTTGCCTGCCCAACGGGTGTAAAAACATAATACAATGAAGTTTCCAGTTCAGACGTCAAAATCGTCAATACAGTATACTTCTCACGGTTTTTTAAACCAAAGGAGGCTGAATTACGCTTATTTCCCACCCGGTTTTTAAAGCAAAGGAGGTTGAATTACGCTTACTGGCGTTAAACCTTTTATCAGTAAGCATAATTCAACCTCCTTGCGTTAAACAGAATAATACTACTACACACAAAATGGTACGTCAACAAATAGATAGATAGATAACTCTTTATTGAACACCACACAGATAAAATATTACAACTTTTTTTTATTAATAACAAAGTGTCACAAGGAGCGGTCTTATCGCTCAGAGTGATCTCTTCCAGACAACCGTGTATGGAAAGCAAAAACGGTGGTAATAGGGACGGTGGTTTTCAAGCAATAAATGTATACATAAACCATAAATAAGCACTACAAAATAATAAAAACTATTAACAAAACATTATAGCAAAGATAATACAATGCATTATAGCACAGAATAAATAAGATTATAGTTTATGGAGGAAGTAAGTAAGGAATTGATCTTAGGTTATGGTCTACCGTAGGTTTTATATTCTCTTTGGTTATGTTTGTTATTATTTATTGTAAGGAATTTTTGCAAAATATTTGTGTTAATATTGGACGACTATTTACCTGCACAGTGAAACAGCAGCAACATATCGAAACATATTGTTTTGTAATCTTGCTACGCAGTAACAGATTGAAAATAATAATTAGTCAAAAGCCTAGTCTGATAGGTAGGTAAATGAACAGGTACAATATTTTTAAACATTATATTTATAACGCATAGGTAAGTACTTAATTGCCTACCTAATTAAGCAGATAAAATGAATAAAATCTCTAAGACTTATTTCGAAAGTCGTTAACAGTAATATAACCTACAAAACTTTGAAGCCTAATAACAATAATTCCTGGCATCCCCAATAAAAAAACTTAGACTAACAATCTCAGGAAATGATGCTGAATTAGTAGCGATTTTTTTATTTTTGGTCTTAAGACGCCGTGATTATTACTGACATAAAAATATGTATGGGAGGTCATTCCAAGAACGTGACAGGAATCGTTGGATATAAAGTCGACGTGTCGTACTGCGACACGTATACACCTAACACGGCGGTTTTCTAGTTAAATCTGGGGGGAAGAAGCCTCCGTCGTGTGGTGGGGGGGGGGAAACTCCGTCGTGGTATCTCAATCCGGGGGGGAAAACCCGCTGTGGATGAATAAACACAACGTTTCTTTAGAATTCGAGACTTCGAAAACGCCACCGCTCTCAGTTCGCTAAAATGGCGTCTCGAAAAATGGATAAAAGTGATTTCACAATCGCAATCATTAGTGCCGACAATGCAAAATACCGAAAAATGCTTTCAACTTTTTTTACGGGTTTTATAATACGCAGGGAAAAGACTTGTCAGTCCTGCTACCGGGCTCTGCAGCACGAAAAAAACCTTCACGCCTCTCGTCTCCATTGCTCGGTTTCTTTTGTCTAGCCGGATCTAGTTTGCTCCTCAGTTAGCAAAATCTATCCGAATAACATTTCGTTCCACCAAGAAACCGATCAGCGCTTACAAAAATAAGCAATTAAAAATAATAATAAAGCCAAATAATAATTTCCGAAGCCCATGTGGGCTTCGGAAATTATTATTTGGCTTTATTATTATTTTTTAAGATTTCTCACCATCGAAAACGAATTTGTTTATTTACTGTTTTTTTAACTATTTCTGACAGCTAAACAACTGTCAAGAGACGTCTAAGAATTGTTATAAACTATTGCCCATAAAACGTTCCGTACTAGAAACGATGCGTTCACTTCCAGACTAGAGGTACGGAACGCGGTCTCCATGCTTCGGTACTGTTATACTATCATAAAACTATATACTGTCACTATTAAATTATGATATTGTATGGGTTTGCTTTGGAAAATATCTACGTTCTTAAATTTGACATAAGTAGAACCTACGGTAGAGGTCACTACTTGTCTCCGTGTTTATCAATTGTACTTTATTAATTATTTATTTATTATCTGATTCCCAGTTATTCCTGGTTCCTTTTGTATTTATCTCAATCAATTGACCTAATGAGAGTTCTCTTCGATGTGTTCCGTAGTGCATGGACGTGTTATATTTATCGAAGTGTTTATAACCTCTGTTTTTGTTATGAATACGTGCGGCGAACAAAATAACCGGCGATTGTTTTCGTGTTGTGTTGTGGCTATATCTCTGTTGTTTATTTACTCCAAAAACGAAGATACATTCTAATATGTGAGTATATTGAACAATATGCAATTATAATTCTAGTTTTACTATTATAAAGATGTGTTTCTATTGTTATGTGCTGTCTTGTTTATTCCTACTTTTACTTGTCGAATTGTTGTTTTGTATTGCTAGTTATAGGTTTATTGTTTTTTTATTTAAGTAGCGTTTTGTCAACGCTACAAACTGTTTGTATTGCCACGCATTCGCACTCGAGGAGTACATGCGTGGCCGTTTCTTCTGCCCCCATGCATCCTCTGCACAAGGGGCTGTCTGTGACACCTAATCTGTGAAGAAGCGTATGTTGTTAAGCTTTGTAATTAGGTCATTTACCACCATGTTCCGTAGTAGGAGTGACAGTACTCCCCCTTGAGGGCACCCCCTTGCCTCCACTCCTCTAGTGGTTCCACCTAGGTCGACTCTAACCGCCCTAAGTTTTAACATGTTTATGACCCAATCAACTAATGTCGACTCAACACCATGCTTCCTTAGCGCTGCGTTTATGCTTCTAAAGTTAGCTCTGTCAAAAGCACCTTGGTAAGGCGTGTAAATAGCCTATACAGTGTGTACTTGCGTACCGTTATAGTTGAAAAAACTATAACTAACACTTTGCAGTAAATTAATATGCCCAGTCACCACTTCATTAATCCAGGCACACCTGCAGCGCCTCGAGGTACGAATTACAGCAGATGTACGTCTCCGAAGACCGGCGGGTGGGTGCTCCAACAATATTCGAAGAAAAAAACAGCACTTCCAAGCGTGAAGGCACTGTGCACTTATAGTTCTCCAAATTGTCAGACACTGCAGTGTTAATATTAGTAGTTCTCACAAGAACTCCAAGTCTTTTCAATTAAATATGTTTATGTTTCCGAGGGAAGTAATTTATCACAACGGGGATTGAGAAGCATCCATTGCGACTCAACTGTCGACCATCACTGGCCAGCTTCGAATGCATAAACATGCATGCGAAATTACTGCTAACGCCATCTCTTGGAGTTTTGGGTGAAACCAAAGAAATAATATCCATGAGAGCGGGCGCCTGCATTAAGTACGAGTGTTTTCCATATGGTTATAAATTATAATATACGTAAATAATAAATGAAAAATATTCTAACTAAATTTTAGGCATTGGCGCTTCACCACACCTTCAATATCAATGAAAGTGCCCAGGCACAACGTTTTGTTTTTTAAATCTTGTTCTATTGTGCTTATTAAGTTGTGTAAGGCTGATTCTGTTGATTTACCCGAACTATATGCGTGTTGTTGTGGGTGTAATGGTGATATAGTTAGAACGCTATCTCTAAAGTACCGATCAGAAAGTCTTTTCAAGGTTTTAAGGAGGCAGGGTGTAAAACATATCGGTCTATAAGATTTAGGGTCTGTATAGTCACTCTTTCCAGGTTTGGGAATAAACAATACTCTGACCTCTCTCCAGCCTAAGGGAATGTACCAATAGGATAAATACGCCCTGAAGATTATAACCAGTGTACCGTTTATATGTCCCTCTCCCCATTGGAGGAGTCCCGGAAAGATACCATCCAGCCCAGCTATTTTGTAAGTTAAGAATGTATTTATAGCCCCAACTAATTCTTTCCCGACTTACTACTGACTTAGCAACATCCCAATCCGCGTCTGCAGGTATAGCCTCCTCAATGTCAATCCATGTAATGGTGTCAGTGATTTGGCATCCTGGGAAATGTGTCTGTGAAAGTAGGCTATTTGTTTCTGTTTCTGTTTTAGTATAAGTGCTGTCTACTTTTTTTAAAGAACCGATATCGCGCTTAGGATTAGCTGCTAGAATTTTCCTGACCTTATTTGCCTGCGTATTCGTTTCTATGACGACCAGTTGGTATAGTGGCTAGAGATCCTAGGTACGATATCGAACGGTCGCGGGTTCGAATCCTGCAAGGAGCAATCATTTGTGTGATGAGCAGAAATGTTTGTTTCCGAGTCATGGATGTTAATATTCTTATCTATGTATGTTTATCCGTTATCTAGTGCCCATAGCACAAGGTATCCTAGTTTGGGGCTAGGTAATTGATGTGGAAACTTCCCGAATATTATTATTATTATTATGTTTGTACTATATTTTTTCCATGACTTACGACCTTTGGAGCGAAGTAGTTTTTTGTTCGCCACCTGCGCCTTTCTATATTGCTCCCAGTCCTCATCATGGTATGTATTCATGGCTCTATTAAATAATTTACGAACCTACGCTTTCAGTTTCTCCAAATCTTTACCCCTACCATGATTACCAGCTTTACTTACGTATGGTCACAGAATAAATAATAGTACAAGTGTATGGTGGGAAGAGGGCTTCCTCATAGCTTTTGGTGAGACTGTTTGTTAATTGTACTACCGCCTGCTCAATATCAGTAGCTTGTTAGCCGTGATCATCCGTAGACATGGGAGGGTGATACTGTTTTAACGAATAATAAAAGATCACCTTGTCCGTTCTACGGGGGTTACGAGTTGGTGCGGGAAGTACCCTGTTAAGTTCCATTTCAAACCGGATCCATGGTCTAAGTACGAAGACTCTTTCGAAACTCTCCAATTCATAATGGTGTTAGTTTTTTTTGTTATTGTCTGAGAATAAAGTTAAGTATATCAACAATGGTGCGGCATCTGCGTGTGACTAAGTTTGGCTCCACACCTCTGTTCGCTATAGAGAGAGTAGTAGTGAAAACAAAATTTACCAAATCTTCACCTCTACTGTTTGCTGTCGGCATCCCCCATAACGGATGATGTGCATTACTATCTGTAGCTATGGTTAAATTAAAATTGTTAAGCTCACAGTGTCTTACGAGATCAGCGACTTCCTTAGGTGGGATGTCCTCGTCGTCGGGCATGTAAACCGACGCGACAATCACCGCCTCTTCTCTCCCTCCAACACCAGAGGGTAACCTAACGGTTTGATGTTTGCCCGGCTGGCTAGTCTCTCTCTCAAGGGTTGAAAGGTAAATCACACACGCGAGTAAAGATTTAAACGATATAATTATTATGATTACAAGACACGAAAAGTACATATAAAACAGAAAACACAAAATAACACGCAAAATACTATTATACAGTTAAGTCAAACGATCAGTCGCGGTAGCGCGCGGGACGCCGAGTCTGTTTCACTATCCTCTGTTGCCTTCCGGGAGACGGCGTCCCTTGTCGAAGCGCGGGAACGCGCGGAGTGGGGGACGCACCGCCACTGCATGAACGCCTTTTGTCTTCATCAGGCGAGTAATTAGACGAGCTAATAGTATGGTGCGCTACAGACTCCCCCTCCAAGTTGGGAACTCGCCCCGAGTCAAACTTGGGACTCAAACCACTACGGCGCGGCCTACCTCTGCGCTTCTTAGGCATGACTGGGACCGTGGGACCAGATGGAGAGGTAAAAGGAGTTAAATCCGTGCTATGGTACTTTCCTATTACCTTTGCTGAGAGGTCAGCAAGAACAGAGGTAGTAGAGCTAGAGATCTTGAAAATACGATAAGGGCCATCACGTCGTGGCATAAATTTGCGCGTTATTCCTTTGGATGCGTTACTTAGATCGTGCGCCTTTACTAGGACTAAATCTCCTACGCTGTACTTAGGCTCTTTCTGACGGAAAGCATCAGCTACCTCTTTACGTGTGTCCTGTGATTTCTCTACACGGTCCCTGATTTCGGTAAGAGAATTTATAAATGATCGCAAATAAGGAGTGACTTGAGGGACAAAGTTTTCCTTATCTAAAATGCTGCGTAGGTCGTGATGCACATCAAACGGCGTACGCAGTTCTCGAGCTAAAGTTAAAAATGCATTTTTTAAGATTGAAACCCCGGGTTTTCGGGTTTTTCGAGTTTTTTCATTCTTGATGGTTTATGTAAAATACTACCACCAGAACATTAATAAAGAATCAAACTTATCAAAAACTTACTGTTTCTCTATTTCTACTCTATTGAGCAAGTAAATTCGGCAGGCTGACTAAAATCTATAATAATTATTAGGTACTAGCTTTTCCCGCGTGGTCATTTCATTTAAAAGTAGCCCACACGTTTTATTCCATGACCAAAAGCCAAACCACCACCAAAGCACTTAAAAGTATTTTGAACCCTGGTTTTATAATGAAAGATTCATGACATGAATGAGTTAATTTTTTTTTAAATTAATAAATTACTATTTTACTATAAATAATTCGCTTAATTTCGCTGCGCGTTTTACAACTGAAGTCGACTTATTCTATCAAAAAACACAAATAAGATCTAAATACGTTTTAAGAGCCTTTAGGGACCCATAAGGTAAAAAAAAGAAGAAAACGTGTTGTTCGAGTTCATTCAACGTTCAAACCACTTCGTAACAAACCGCTTGCGTGCTTTAAGGGTAGACAACGCCATCTAGTTTAAATGAAGTAACTTGTTATCATTAACGTCTTGTTATTGAGTAGAGAAAATTATCTCCGAAGGTAAGTTGGCACAGATTAGAGAGTAATTAAGGTGGTGAGGTAAATTGGATGGGGCATCAAGGGTAGGTCATTATTATGAGGTCCATACGAACAAATTTTAATGCAACGAAACACTGTGTTCTTAGTACAAATTATTTTTTATGATGTTTCACAGAACGATGTACTTACTGGCACTTTAACTGGCTCTTAATAATTACCTACCCTACCTACCTACTTTTTGAGTTTTTTTCAACACGATATGAGGATTGATTTGAAAAAATAAAAGTTTTCTATACTTTCTCTGTGAAGAGCAATACATGTACCTACCTCTGTATGTACACATTTCAATACCGACAACTAACCATTTTGCCAGTAAGACATTATGAAGAAACCTCCGATATAATTATATAATTATGTAGGTACGTAGGTAGTACATTATAATATCTCAATGGAAGAAACATAATAAAAAAAACGTAGTACATATAATTTATGTACATACTCAGAAAACTTGCAACGCTTCGAAGTATTTTTTACGCAAAAGCAATTGTGGTCTTTATTTATGCATACCCACGGATCAATTTCCTATGCATGTACTTTTTACTTTCATTTCAAGGCCTCAGAGTACTTTTTCACACACACGATAGTGCTCCTTTTATATAGAGACAAAGATCAATTTCCTATGCAATTATTTTCTACTTTCAAGGCTTCCAAGTACTTTTATTTTACAAACACGATTGTTCTCATTATTTATATGTCGGCAAAGATCAATTTCCTATGCAAGTATTTTCTACTTTCAAGGATTTAATCTGTTTCTACAGAAAGCACTTGAAAGTATTTTGAACCCTGGTTTTTCGCCCTGGTGTTTGAAGATGGACGTACTTGAAAGCCCTGGTGCTGGATATTGCGAGTATGACCCATGCCTACGTGGAATTTGTTCGTGATTCCAATTTCCACGCAGGCAGCGAGGAATTGGCGTCTTAAAATTAGAGAATTAGGCCCCTGGAGGTCGTGCTAGTGCTAGTGTGGGCCGAATCTTAAACACCTGATAAATTTGAATTTAGCGGGACCCTTGGTTGCAGGAATGAAATGCTTGCGTGTTTTAAGGTCAATCAGCGCCATCTAGTTAAATCGGAGGGAGAACTTTGATGCCTTTGGTTTATTCGCTTGAGTTGTTGATGCCATTGTGCTATCTATACTCGTACCAAACTCGTACTATACCATCTGGATTACCTCAGCTTGCAAACTTAAAAAAACATTTTCTTTTGTTGATTTTGTTTTTAAATGCTACTTAATAGTTAATATAGATAAGGTGTTGCTTAGATTATCGTGTGTGTGTGCGTGTGTGTGTGTGTGTGTGTGTGTGGTGTGTGTGTGTGTGTGTGTGTGTGTGTGTGTGTATGAAATGTACCTTCTCTTTATCTAAATGTGTTATCTATGAAAGGGGAAGAAATTTGTTTTTTATCATCGTCATAATCATGTCAGCCTTTAGAAGTCCACCGCTGAACATACGCCTCCCCAAAACAGCGCCATGACGAGCAATCTTATGCCACCTTAATCAACAACTTCCTGCGATGGGTACAATGTCCATCGTGTGGGGGGTCACCATACACTTCGCTTGCTTGTTCGTGGTCGCCATTCGAGAACCTTTATTCCCCACCGGTTGTCGGTTCTGCGAACTATATGGCCTGCCCATTGCCACTTCAACTTTGAAACCTTGAGAGCTGTGTTGGTATCCTTAGTTCTTCTACGGATTTCCTCATTTCGGATTCTGTCACGAAGTGAAACTCCAAGCATAGTTCTCTTCATTGCACGCTGCGCGACTTTGAGTTGATGTATAAGACTAATAGTTAGCAACCACGTCTCAGTGCCGTATGTCAGCACTGGCAACACGCACTGAATATAAACTTTCGTCTTGAGGCACTGCGGTATCTGTGACGAGAAGATATGACGTAGTTTCCCGAACGCTGCCCATCCGAGTTGGATTCGTCGGTTGGCCTCTTTGTCGAAGTTGAATCTACCTAGTTGGATCGTCTGACCTAAGTAGACATAGTGATCAACAGCTTTGATAATATCGTTCCCAACATAAACCGGCATGGGTACGACATGGGCATTTGACATGATATACGTCTTGCCCATATTCATTTTAAGACCCACCTGTTGGGAAACAATATTGAGGTCACTAAACATTGTGTTTTGGTCTTCCAGGGTTTCTGCTATGATGACTATATGATCAGCAAATATAAAGTGCTCGGTGGTATAACTTTGCTTTTTTATAGTTTCCTCTTGGTGAAACCGTGTCATACAACCTCGAACGTTTGCTAGTCTCAGTGCGAACTGGGGCTTGCGCCGACTTGGCGATCGCAATGGTAGCTCGTTTCTGCCGGTTGAACCGGTTTCCATGTTTGGTTCTGTACTTGGAACTCGAGTCCTTACCTCTGTAACCGGAGGGCCCAGCAGTCACCTTGGACAAGTCCACGGTCGATGCCGGCTGGTCATGCGGTTTAGATACGAGATCCTAGTTCTTAAGCGGGGTTTCCATAACCTAGCCTCTATATCTTTTAGGTCCAACAGACTCCTTGGACGAATCCTTGGTGAAAGCTGACCCAGAAGACTCCTTGGACGAATCCTGGGTGAAGGCTGGCCCAGGAGACTCCTTGGACGAATCCTTGGTGAAAGCTAGAAGGGCTTGCGGCTTGGTTTCGGGATCCATAAATTGAGTAGTAAACCGGGCTTACCTGAGAGTGTCAACAGTATCAGTGACCATAAGTGTATAGCTGACATGTTTAAGGATCACTTTGTGGTGAAGTCGCCATTGGGACCATCACAGTCAGAGGGCGGTGGGGTACCTCATGGTCAGGAGCTTATAGCCAGATTCTGAGCGAAAGAAGTCAAGAATGTCTTATCATCAATGTCACGAGGCAAGTCTCCTGGCCATGACGGTCTGAGCATAGAACATCTGAAGCACGCTGGCGTTCATCTGCCTAGAGTGATCGCGATGTTCTATACGCTTTGTGTAGGACATTCGTACCTTCCTGCCGATATGATGAAGACTGTGGTGGTGCCAATTGTAAAAAGCAAAACCGGTGACATAAGTGACAAAAATAATTATAGGCCGATTTCTTTGGCAACGGTCATAGCGAAGGTTCTTGACGGTTTGCTTAACATTCAGCTCGATGCATTTTTAAAAGTTCATGACAACCAATTTGGGTTTAAATCAGGACTCTCTACTGAGACAATTTTGTGTTTAAAGCAAACTGTCAAGTACTACACGGATCGGCG
Organism: Alsophila aescularia; assembly: GCA_946251855.1. Classification (NCBI taxonomy): domain Eukaryota; kingdom Metazoa; phylum Arthropoda; class Insecta; order Lepidoptera; family Geometridae; genus Alsophila; species Alsophila aescularia. The sequence continues at coordinate 20,284,810 of OX276373.1, read as the reverse complement.
GACGCCCATCTATGCCTGTTTCCTCGACTTATCGAGGGCGTTTGACCTGGTTCATTATGACATCTTATGGAAAAAACTAAACGCTCTTTCCATGCCCCATGAACTAACGCAAATTTTAAAATTTTGGTACTAAAACCAGGTCAACGTTCTTCGTTGGTCGAGTGCTTTTTTGGAACCGTACAGGTTGGAGTGCGGGGTGAGGCAAGGAGGGTTGACCTCACCCAAGCTCTTCAACCTGTATGTAAATGCACTGATTGAGCAGCTCAGCAGCACCCGTGTCGGCTGCCATATGTACAGCGTCTGTCTCAATAATGTCAGCTACGCGGACGATATGGTGCTGTTGAGTGCGTCGGTCTGTGGGTTGTCTAAATTGTTGGGCATATGTGAACAGCATGCCCTTAGTCACGGTTTGCTTTATAACACAAAGAAGAGTGAATGCATGGTATTTCGGGTCAGAGGTAAATGTCCAGATAAAATTCCATCCATAAAATTATACGGGGTTCAGCTTAAAAGGGTCGAACAATTCAAATATCTTGGACATTTGATAGCCTCTGACCTGAAAGACGATGCAGATATAGAAAGGGAGCGTAGGGCGTTATCTGTTAGATCTAATATGATTGCCCGCAGGTTCTCTCGTTGTTCAAGTGGCGTCAAAATCACTCTTTTTAGAGCGTTTTGTACGTCCTTCTACACGAGCGCCCTGTGGGTGAACTACCTTACGCGTCCAATATAACAACGCTTTTAGGGTGCTGATGGGACTGCCCCGATTCTGTAGCGCATCTGGGATGTTCGCTGAGTGCCGGGTGGATTGCTTTTACGCAATTATGCGGAAACGGTGCACATCCCTGGTGCGCTGGGTGCGGGGTGGCCCTGGCAGCATCCTTAAAGCATTTGCAGAGAGGTTCGATTGTCAGTACATGAACTACTGTTGCAGTGTTCATGTACTGACAAGGTACATTTCCGTTAGTTTAATTTTAATTTTAGTGTATATTTTAAATTGTGTATTTTAATTACTTGTGAACCTAGTAGGGTCACCTAGATGGTCGAAATAAAGAATATATTATTATTATTATTATTATCCCTTGTTTTTAAACGTTGCTTAAAGTAAGATGGAAAGAAAATACATTTATTTAATAATAAAAAATAAAAAAAAACAAGTAATTACAATAGTTAAATATTTAAACGGGACTTAATCGCTCTGAAAACTTAATATTTATTTACCTCGACGTTTTGATCAAGTTGCATTGATCGTGGTCACGAGAAGACTGAAGTAGCGGGTGTCAGCGTCGAGAAGGGCGAGCGTTGTCTCCAACTACCCGCATTTGGTTTTGTAAAAATTCAGATTTGTCACGACACAATACACTAACGACATCTGCAGATATCTTCTGACATAAACCGCGACGCGAACACTTGCTTATCACGGGATTCCAGGACGCAGCCAACTTGAAACCATCCCTCTCGGTTGAAATTGGGATACTTTTTAATTACAATCGCTTCACGTACAATCCTGGAGTAGTAGTGACGTTCCGTGGAGAGGATCTTCGGGTCATGGAGTTCAACCCTATTACAGAACTTGGCATTCTTGGGTGAATACCTCGCCATCGCGGTCAAAGCCTCTAAAGAATGAGGCAAGGTCATCAATAATATATGGAGTGAAATATGATCAAAGCCTTCCGCATTAGATTTAAGATTTTTGATTATATTAAAAATATGATTAGGACTAGTAGCTTTTATAGTGAAAACGACGTTATCCTTTAATCGATTGAACTCAAAATAAGTGAGTTGACGTTAACGTTACCTCCGTATTACCTGGGACATTCAAAAAATGGTTATTAATTGTATTTGGATCTCAATAATGTGATGGAAGCTCTTGATGTTTATTTGAAGGCAAAAGTGTTGATTTTATTTTTTTCCAAAGTATTTTACGTTTATTCTATTATTAATATTATGTTTATAATACGCTATCTTTTCAAAATACAAAGACTGACTTACCAATGACTTAAGGCTTTTATAATAAAAAAAATACCATCTAAGTAAGCTCGTGGTCCCGGTTTATTCTGTCTGGTGTCTTCAGCCATACGTATGTAGTATGTAGGTACTAATTTAAAAATGATGATAATTATTGTACGTCCATTCCGGATAAAACTGTCGCGACTCATATTATACCATAAGACCTTTATACGTGATGTACACAGTTTATACAATAAAAAATTATTCTAGTCTATTCTATTCTGCCCCCCGATTCAGAACTCTTCGATAACTCAGTGGCCCTATTACAGAACTTGGCTACAATCGGATTATCACTTTTTTCATAGCAAATTCGACTCTATCGCAAGGCATTAGTGGTTGCGATACTGAGAATTCTATTGAAGCCAAGTTATGGAATCGGGCTGCAGTTGTCGATCGATATGGTATTATTTCTTCTGTGGATTCGGTTTGAAATCGTTCAATTCAATACACTTTTCAATCACAATATCGAATCGAATTGATTCGGTTCGCTATCGAAAGGTTCTGAATCGGGGGGCTGACCTTATAAGTGTCTGCAATAGTGTCTTTTTAGGCTAATGTGGTTTCTAAGTTATAAATAACAGCATTATAATGTAAGCAACTAGTCATGACTAACTTGGTCGTTGCATATTGCTTCGAAACGTTAAATTGTAAAAAAATAAACTGTTGTGGGATGCCTGGCAGATGTATAAACATAATAGAACAGGGGTGCGTTCACTAACTACGCTTGATGACGTACAGATCACCCGTGCGATCACTTGAAATCATTCACGGCGTCATCGAATTCTATAGTAGGGGGAGGGGGGAAGGAATAGTATGAAACTGACACTTGACAGTTGTCAGTTCTATGTAGACGTCCAAAACCATTCACTAACTCCGGATGATCGAGCGATATTCGCACGGGTGATTCGAGCATACTTAGTGAACGGCACCCCAGGAGGCATAGATTGCTTCTGCGGCAGGCATTCTGTGGCCAAGTTATGGAATCGGGATGCAGCAGCCCGATTACATAACTTGGCTTCAATCGAATTCTCAGTCTCGCAACCACTAATGCCTTGCGATAGAGTCGAATTTGCTATGAAAAAAGTGATAATCGGATTGTAGCCAAGTTATGGAATTGGGCCACTGATGTTTGCTTTAGGCGGCGTTCGAGATTCGCGTTCTCTTTGAACATTTTCAACACTTTTGCCCCTTTTGCAACTTTTGACAGTACAGATCCTTTCTAAACCGAATGAACAACGACCCTATTTTAAAGGGAATAAAGTCGATTTTCATAAGGCAACGTGTCATATAAACATGCAAAACGAAGGGTGATCTAAAATGGTTCAGAACGCTAATTTCGCCTACAAAGTCCAAAGCGAACGCCAAATGTGATCATAATTAGCGTTTTTAACAGTTATTTTCCCCATTTGCTACAAAACGAACGGTCCCTAAGTCATCCCTATTTACTTAGGAGAGCGACAATCCACAGATATTTCGTCGCTGGCCAATCCGAACTTAGCCCATGTCACCAAAACTGATTTTTTGCGCTGTCAATAAAAATATAAAAATTTGATTTTCTCAACTCTCAACTAATTCTGTTCATCTTAAACCCATGTAGCTTGTAAATAAACTTATATCGTTTTATGTCGATCGAGATTTAGCCGAATAAAAATGTGTATTGTTTTTTGAAATATGTATTATTTCTGAAAATTATTATATTTAGTTCAAGATGTGGTCGTTTTTCTCGCGGGATCCGACGAAGGATTTCCCTTACGAAGTTGGAGACCCTTTGCCTGGTTTGGAGGATAAAAGTGTATGGACCTTGCATAAAGGAAAGAAAAGAGGAACCCAAGATGAAGTGTCTATATTCCTGTTTGATGTCCAGAAGAGTTCCGAAACTCAGTTCGATATAGCGAAGGCCTCTCTGAAGAGACTGAAGACAATGAGACACCCTAGCCTTTTACATTATTTAGATAGCTGTGAAACTGAAAAATTTTTGTATGTGGCTACAGAGTATGTTCAGCCTTTGGCCACTCACTTAGAGGATATGAAATTAGAGGGACAGCAGAAGGATCTGTTCCTTGCTTGGGGTATATTTCAAATTACTGTGAGTATTCATTAATACATGATCTAAAACAAATCACATTAAGCTCGCAGTACCAGCTGTTATTGTTTTTTATAATAATTGTTATGCCATGTCAGAGGCCCTATGGAGGCCTTATTACTCTGACACCAGAGGCCAGCACTTACCTCATATGACAAGCAAGCAGGAAACATAGCTCTCTTGGTTCATGTATTTGAAAATCATAGCTGTATTGTTATTATCATCATTATACAATATCATAAAATGACCATATTATACATGAAATTTGATGATATTTAATATTGTAATGCAGCCACAGATTAATGTAAAATTAACACTACTCCTTGAGTTAAGTTCCACTGCTACAATTCAAATGTTTTCAGAGAGCCTTATCATTTCTAAACAATGATGGAAATATGCGGCACAACAATGTGTGTTTATACTCTGTGTTTGTCACACTCGCTGGTGAGTGGAAACTTGGGGGCTTCGAGTTCCTTGCATCGCAGGGACTGGAGACTTCTAACCCTATTCCAATCAAGATATTGCCTGCACTTGAAATCTATGATCCGCCTGAGAAGAAGGATCCTTCAAAGTTAAAGGCTGTCACTAAGTGGTGAGTACCTAATTCATCATTATCAATTATTAGTTTAATGTTTCACAAGTGCTACCATTAACCGATTGAATGTATTGTTTATGCAAATCTTTTGTTTTTATTGTTAAAGTGTTTGCTCAACAGGCGAGGGTATACAATGCTTGTGTTTAAAATTATTATTATTATTTGTGATACACCACACAGCTTTAGCTGTTGTTTTATGATTGTCCAGTCTATTTTTGAAACAGTTACTGAGGGGCCTCTACCACTGCCTCTATCCAATCTGGAGGGAGTGTGGCTTGATCGAGGGAGAGTGTCATCATAAATGCTAATTGAGATCTTATCACTACATCTCATTAATAGAATAGCTGGTATGTTGTCAGGTCCCATAGCTGAATCATCTTTGAAGTTTATTGGAGCTTTTTGTACCAGGCCCGGTGAAAATATTGCATTGTTTATACTTCTTATCACTGGGATTGGTATATCCAGTGATTCTCTTATCTATTCTATTCTTCTCTATATGACTGTTCAAATTGCCTGGCAAATATGTATATGCTACTTATTCATAATCGTAAACTACTTTGCCCTTAATATCATCTTCTAACAAAGAAGGTACCTTTGATGAAAGTTGCTGCCGCATGTAACCGTTAAATGATTTATGTCCACTATTTACAATTATAGTTTCAAATATAATTCTGGATATTCTAACTCCTGCGATTAGTGAGTTATTGTTAACTTTTCTATACTTATCATACACGGTAGTAGAGTTTTTTCTGGTGTCATTTTTTTATCTCTGGCCCAATCCATGGCTTATTATGGTTGCATTTCCGAGCTTTGCACTGGAAGTAACTGTGAGTTACAATTATACAATGTGTTGAAACATTTTATTTTTGCACAGCACAAGATTAAATATCTTGTATACTTGTTATTGTTGCATAATTTGTAGTCATTTGATATATCTAATAACAAGCCCAAATTTAAAAATGTAATCAAGCTTTCAAACCCTTTGTGCAGACCACTGAGTCATGGAATGAAATATCATAGGTATAATGTTTTTTTTCTACAAATGCATCCTAGGTTATGTAAACTTATACATACACACTTTTTATTTTTTGTATGAACAACTGTATTTGCCTTTGAAAAACTATTTCTATCTTATAAAACCTAATAAAAACTCCTATTTAAAATTATTACATAGATATTTAGAATGATGACAATATATGTCTAATGGCCGGTTCCTATATCTTAAAATAAACCATTTTCGCATACTGTCTGTCAGCTTTTGACATAAACGCCATACAAAAAACATAAAAAGTAACGAGAAGTTGAGAAAACAACTCGTTTCATTTTTATAGGAATGGGGGATAGTCATATTTTCAAGAATGTGAATCATGCTATTGATAAATTCAAACAAAGAGTTTGTCCTACAATAATAATTATTATAATGGATCATTTCTCCAAATTATACTAAAATTAAATTTATTTTCTATCCCTTACTTCTAACACAAAAAAACTAATAGTATTCATTGACCCACTACATTGAAATACCACAGGATATGATAGATATTGGGGTCAAATGATAAGACATGCAAATAACTAAAAGTCTGTGAAAACTTTTCATTATTTATATCATAATGTACTGACGTAAATCTTTGACCGGCTGTGCTTCATTTTTGTATGGAGTTAAATATTCTAGCATACAATACCTCCTTTTTTTAACTTACTTACAACTTTAACCCATCATATAAACTATGACTGTTTCAAGTTGCATTAAAATCCGTCCAGTAGTTTCAGCGTGATACGTGTTCTTTTAAATAGCTTTCAACTAATATCCTGCAGAAACCCTTTAATTTTTCGGGATGAAAAGTATCCATTCGTAGCATGAACTCAAATTATCCCAAGTTTCAGTTGAATTTATTAAGTTGTTTCGGCGTGGTACGTGGTTAAGGTACTGACAGACAGACAGATAGACAAAAATGAAAAAAAAAAATACTTTTGGTTTCAGTATAGAACATAGAGTACCCTTCAAAAAGTATTATTTATTGCATCAAAATTAACATAAATTTGGACCTTATCCCGCAGCAATTCTCATTTTTTTCGGGATAAAAAGTATCCTCAATTTTAGCCCATCATAATTATAAACTATGACTGTGCCAAGTTGCAACAAAATCCGTCCAGTAGTTTCAGTGTGATACGTGTTCTTTTAAATAGCTTTCAACCCCTATCCTGCGGGAAAACTTAAATTTAGTATGAACTCAAATCATACCAAGTTTCATTTGAATTCATTCCGTAGTTTTGGCGTGGTGCGCGGCCAAGATACAGATAGACAAAAATAAAAATAATACAGTTTTGGCCTCAGTATTAAATATAGAGTATCCTCCAAAAAAATAATTCTAAATATCTTTAATGTACAGAATTGGACCTGTTACAGTTTTATCTCTAATACATAGATACCGTCATGATAGGCCAGTCATTGGGAGTAAATATGCAGCTTTGCCATAGTTTGCCCTACAAATGGTGGTGTAGAAGATGTTTTGATTTGTATTGCTTAGTTATGAGATCTTTACGAAACAAACATATTTTCGACTTCGAGGGGTGGGAGCGTTAACCGCCATCTTGAATTGAAGGGGCCATATTTTTTGTGTAGTTCTTTAACAGTTTATGGCAAAAGTGTCTATAAAAAGTATAAAGAAGGCAATATTTGCAAAAAAAAACATTCACAGTTGTTCTGTAATTCTAATAGATAAAAGTTACGAGAAGCAAACAAAACATCTATACTAAAAATGGTCCAATAAAAGGGGGTCAAAGTTTTAACAAAACACCTCTAAAATAAAAAAACTAAAATACACGCTTTATATAGAAAACCAAATTAAAAAATAAAAAATAAATTTTAATAATTTTGAATTAAAAATAGTGTAAAAAATTCTAATAAATATAAACGAATAATAGTGTAAATAAGAAAAAAAAGTTTTATTTCAAATAAATCGTGGGGTGCATGGGTCAATAGTTATAAATATTTCATTGATAGATATGAGAAGAAGGATTATCATTTCGATAATATCTTAAAAAGCACCCCACGCTTTTTTTTAAATAATTTGTTTTTTCTTATTGACACTTTTTTTTTCTATTTTTTAGTTTTTTTTTTCGATTTTTTGCATTGTCATCGGTCCTTGACAGGTGTGCAAAATTTGAATGAAATCTGAACGTTTAAAGTGGGTCAAAATAGCGTCCAAAGGAGTCAGTTACAAACATACAAACAAACATACAAGTGAAGCTAATAAGTATCGCAAACAGCTCCTATCTCAAAGAACGTTTTGTGTTCCTGCACATGACCCACTCCCGATGGTTGCGTTCCTCAGAAACTCTTCAACTCAAGACACCTCCCCACACTACACAGTTCTATGAAAAGTCATTCACAGTAAAAGCTGTGAAACTGTGGAATGCACTTCCGCTGGATATCAGACGAGCTAAAACATTACCTATATTTAAACATATGGTAAAGAATCACTATCTCTCCAATCTAAGCACTGCTACGTAAAAGTATGTATTTAAACCTAATTTGTAATATAATTATGTATTAGTTTATTGTAATAACATGTATTAGTTTATCGTATAAATAGTTATTGATTTATTGTATTTTACAAAAGTATCTATGTAATAGAATGTTTTTTTTATGCACCGCCGTCTACTCCTTGTTCCTTCATTACTGTCCATCCAATGGTTGTCTGGAAGAGATCGCTCTTAGCGATAAGACCGCCCATTGTACTTATTTTAAAGAAATATTTTATGTGTAATAATATCTTTTTAGGTGCAATAAAGTATTATCTATCGATCTATCTAATATAAAGCGTATAAAAAAGGGTTAGGGTGTGTTTAGCGTGGGGTTTTTATTGTGTTTATATATATATATGTATTATATAAATATATAAGTGTTTTTACTGGCCTACAGGCCTTGTCTTTCATTTCATTAATATTTTACAATAGCTGAATTTGTTAAGCGTGGGGTTTTACTTTTTTGTTATATTTTAATTTTACCATTTGTCATTTGTCTGATTTCATTTTAAATATGGATTTCCGCAAAATAACGCCTGAATGTATCAACTAAAACACCTCTATTTTGAAGACACTGTTGACATTAGTAAGTCGAAATTTTGAAAGTAAGCTTCCGAATTAAAATAAACTTACACGTGTTTCAGAAATTATCAATATTTTCGAAAATAAAAGGTCAGGCTCAGTTTTTCATAAAAATAGGAAAATTGTGATTTTTGATATTTTAGTTGCTATTTTAGTTCTGTGAATGCGAAAAACGTTGTAAATATTGTCTTCTTCTTTTTTCATAGAAATTTTAGCCATAAAGCTAACTGTTAAAGAAAGATGAAAAATAATAATATTTGTCCCCTTCAATTATAGATGGCCGCTGACGCTCCCATCCCCCAAGGTCGAAAACTTGGATTTTTCATCAGAGTCTAGACCAGCGATCAGCAACAGGCGGTCCGTATCCGGACCGCGGAAGGTCGAAACTCGGACCGCCAAATATTGTTAAATATACCTACATATTAATTTAAATAATATTTTCACATAACTAGCCCTATATTCATACTTTTGAAAGCAACTTAGAATCTAACTTCATAAATATTCTAGTTACCTAGTACCCATTTTACAAGTACCTGACCTGTGTACCTATGACTGATGTGATTTGATTAGTTATGTGGCCTATACACACACACTTTGATTAGACTTGAAAAGATGATGACAAAACCGACTTCAATAGAATAAATAATTTTATGTGGGAAACAGTTAAGGAAGTCTGTGCCGTTGATTTGGTTAGATTTAAAAAAAATCGGCACCGATTTCCTTAACTGTTTCCCACATAAGATTATGCTAATTTTTTTTCTTATTTTTTTAAGTTTATTGAATTTCCCTATTTTGAGTGGTGTGAACAAGACGTGAACTTGTGACTTGCTGTTATCCATTGAGGACTTTCTTTGTATCTCCGAAAGTCTTTATCAGATCTTCACCAAATTACCTGGGACCTTCTCTAAAGCATAAACAAATATATTAAAAAAAAAAAACTTCTATGTCGACCCACATATGACGGAGATATCGTGTCATAAATTGGATGAAAGTTAATAAAATTAGATCGTCCCCTATTTTTCCACTCTTAGAGGTATTATATTTTAATTAAATTTAAATGGGACTACCCCTGAGGCATACACTATCCATTAAAAAAAGTTTTTTTTAAATCGGTCTACAATTGCCGGAGATATCGCGTAACACGTACATACAAAAAAAATATACGGGTCAAATTGAGAACCTCCTTTTTTTCGGTCGGTTCAAAAGAGTACCTACTTAAACATTATCAGTATTTTTTCTAGACCTAAAAAAACAAATCAGCAATATCCGGACCCCATTAAAAACTACTTGCCGACCCCTGGTCTAGACCTAAACTACTTGCCGACCCCTGGTCTAGACCTAAACAACATATGTGAAAATCATTACTACACCACCTTTTGCAAGGCAAATTTCTCTACTTACTGGCCTATGTATGAGGCTCATGATAAAAAGAAATGTACAGATGTTGTTTTTTATGTTAACACTGCTGTGCCCGCTGCTTAGCTCGCGTGGTCGTTTCATGTATTGTGTGTTCTTTTTCTTTTCTTTTTCTTTTTTTTAACCACACAAATAAAAATCTTACATATAAAAAAAAAACAAAATTAATAATAAAGTGTCACAATGGGCGGTCTTATCGCTCAGAGCGATCTCTTCCAGACAACCGTGCACGGAAAGGAAAACAAACCAAACAAACCAAGCAACCAAGTTTTTTAAGTCAAACCATAAGCTATCCAACAATGAAAAGCGCATTGCATTTGGTCCAGTATTTTATTACGTGATGCGTGAACAAACATACAGACAAACAAGCAGAAAAAATAGATTAAAAAAATTGTTCTATTCTTGTTCAGTAGCTTATTTTATGTACCCTAAACCTTTTTCTTTTTAATTATCTTCCTTGTACACACTTTTCCCTTCTTATAAAGGATGTTTTTTTTAGAGATATAGAACTTTGAAATGGAATAAAACATGATGATTTTTTAAATTGACATGAAATTTACTGTATTCGAAAGATAATCTTCTGGCATTATAATTTAAATATGACTTCTGGCATATTACCACGGCTGGCTCGGACGTAGTCCAATCTGGAGGTCCAATTTTCGATGACCTTTTCCAACATTTGTGGCCGTATATCGGCAATAACGCGGCGAATGTTGTCCTCCAAGTGGTCAATCGTTTCGGGCTTATCGGCATAGACTAGGGACTTCTCATATCCCCACAGAAAATAGTCAAGCGGCGTTAAATCGCAGGATCTTGGAGGCCAATTCACGGGTCCGAAACGTGAAACTATGCGGTTACCAAACGTTTCCTTCAATAAATCAATTGTGGCACGAGCTGTATGACATGTTGCCCCGTCTTGTTGAAACCACAGCTCCTGCACATCATGATTGTTCCATTGATGAACGAAAAAGTCAGTAATCATGGCTTTATAGCGATCACCATTGACTGTGACGTTCTGGCCAGCATCGTTTTTAAAGAAGTACGGACCAATTATTCCACCAGCCCATAAAACACACCAAACAGACAGTTTTTCAGGTGTCTCAACATAAGCTTGAGGATTATCATCACTTCAAATACGGCAGTTTTGTTTATTGACGTATCCATTTAACCAAAAGTGAGCTTCATCGCTAAACAAAATTCGCTTATGAAAATCGGGATCAACGGCAATTTGGTTTTGCGCCCATTCACCGAATCTACGCATTGCGATCGTGTGGCTTCAATTCTTGCACGAGTTGGATTTTGTAAGCATGCAAACCAAGATCTTTCCGCAAAATCTTCCATAAAGTGGATGGACACATGTCCAACTCCTGTGCACGATGGCGGATAGACTGATTCGGGTCTTCCTCTACGCTACGCTCTACAGCAGCAATGACTTCTTCCGTACGCACTGTACGACGTCTATGTGGATGCGTATTATCATTTAGATAAGCGTGGTCCGAAAACGTTCCATAGGTAATCGAATTAATTGCTCTGACGATTATGTTGAACATAAAATGGACGTAGTGAGCGATACGTATTTCGAACAGAACCAACTTTCAACATAAATTTGCACAATTTGGAAGCGTTGTTCAGGCGTCAGTCTATTCATGTTGAAATGCCAAACCAAACTAAACATAAATCACTTGACAACTGACAAAATGGCCGCCAGTTAAAAAAATGTTACCTTTAAAAAAACACTCGTTAATAAGAATAGATAATTTTGCATAAATTAGTACAGGAAGAGCTATTTCAAAATGATGTAACCATTAAATTTTGTCAAACAAAAGTACCTATACATTTTGTTAGTAAAAGTTATACATCATTTTGAAACTCAATCGAATGGTTTCATAATTACAAAACTGCCCAATAAAAGTAGTGTAATGTTTTTAGGATTTATGTATGTATGTATGTATGTATGTATGTGAGTTTCTCTATTCCACCATAACTTTTAAATGCCTGAGCAGATTTAGACGTATGTGGTATCGTTACAATCCTTATATCCCCTTGATTCTTGTTTTATTTTTATTTTTTATTTCTGTATGGTGGCAGTATGGCTCCATTTTCAAATTCATCGAATTTTTCAATATGGGTGTCAAATTGTCCTTGATAAGCACATTCCAGCAGTATTCCATTCAGGCAGAGCAGGCGTGTTTTTTTAAGCTTTTAAGCTAGTTATTTAGTGGAGAACACTGAGCACATAATTCTTAATAAAATATATTTCCAAAAAAAAAAAAAACGACTTCATAATAAAAATGTTATTTTGTAAACAACCACTACAAAGAGTAAAATAATTACAATTGAGCCAGAACAGTATCACTTTTTCGAAATTACCAACGTAATAATAATGCATAAATACAACATAGTTTTTTGAAGGCGGTGCCAAGCCGAGCCATAATTATTAATATGGTTGAGCTTATTCTAAAAGATAATGTCTTAAACGGCTTGACGTGCTATATAAAATAATAAGCTTTTAAAGTAATTATCTACAAAAACTTTATCATTTACTAGATTGCTGTATTTGTGTCAATCGTTTTGTGAACGTGTGAAAGTCAAAATCTGCTCGTGTGAGTCTCTTGTTTTGTCTCTTCTGCGTTTCGTGTTTTGTATGAGGGTGCGTCATAGACAACTGCATATTTCTTCGTACGTAGATAGGTATGTATAAATTTTGTACAGATATTAGATTTAAATGATGCCTGGGTTTGGCACCACCTTGCAAAAACTCTTTCTTATATTATGTTGTATTTATACATTATTATTACGTTGGTAATTTTGAAAAAGTGATACTGTTCTGGCTCAATTGTAATTATTTTATTCATTTTAGTGGTTGTTTACAAAATAACATTTTTATTATGAAGCCGTTTTTTTTTGGATAAATATTTAATTTTTGTTTTTTTTTGTGGCCTAAGCAAACATCGGAAAGAATATCGCCCTATCCGTCGTAAAGAGACACTATTGCAAAACTACAGGTTTTCAGAGGGAGGTTCTTTCTAATTTTCTCTTAAATTTATTAGATAATGTATTTTTTATGGTATGCTTAACGATTAGGTGATATAACGAGCATACAGTGATATATTTTTTATTTAATATCATCAGTTTTTATATATATTTTGTCCCTTATGACTATATTTCGCGGAATTTTAGCGTATTTACATGAAATCAATCGCCATAAGGGCTTTATTCTACGGAAAATGACTAGCACGCGTAAATTTAAAAGACGTTAGGACTTTTTTCGACGGAAATAGCAAAGTGGTGGCTTTTTACAAGCAAAGTGTTGAGTTAAATGGCATATTTCCGTACACAAAATTAGAGACAAAAATATTTTTTTTCTTCTTTGAACAGACTAATTTATATACTATTGATTTACTTTCAGTAAGTATACTGATAAACAAATAATTATCATTGTATTTTATTTTAATAGGGATATTAACGTTAAAATAAGGATTGTACATATTGTTTATAATATACGAAAAATAGGTGGCTACTGAAGGTTTACTCCAATTTTATAGGTAGAAAAATATTACGCTAACATGCAATGAAAAAACTAATCGACTCAAAATATTACTTTACTGTATTGGTAATGACAAATAAAAAAAATGTTACTCTTGCATGTTACCATTGTACATAGGAAATGTATTTATGACCATGTTACATAAAATAGATCACAATAAGATAGTTGTTATCAGGAAACAACAAAAACAATTTTATTTTATTAAGCAACTACTCTTAACAGACACACATATATTTTATAATGTTTAAAACATGATTTATTTTAGCCGTATGATTTATGTCCGTATGATTTATTATCAAAGCAAAAAGTCACCATTCATTTTCAGCAAAGAAAGTAAAACATTATTTATTAAAAGGTAACTTTTAATTAAAACGCCATACGTATAGCAAACGTGCTTATGCATGAGCAATGATGTAATTAATATTGAATCATTATTCGTGTCATCATACCTTATAAATTGATATTAAAATGCAATATGATTAAAATATATAAGATAAACTATACAATATTCAAGATCAACAAAATAATTACGTAAGATTGACTATTAAGTATCAAACTGTTAGTCCAGTAAAAATATTGTTAAGTGATTTTTAGTTCCGCTATTTTAACTAGATGGCGCTAACGTCGAGTTAGCCCGCGGTGGTAAAATTCTCCGTGATCTGTATGAGTGCGGCAATATTCAAATTAATAAATGCCCGATGCGTTCGGGGAAAAGAAATCAAAGTTTTGGTTTATTTCCTCAATTCGAAACGCGCCCTTTGGACAAGTATTTCAGAGGTTGTTTTTACTATATGGCACAAGTGAACATTTATAAAAATATGATATGAACCGGAAGTATATTACAATATTATATTTCTATAAGTTTTATGTGCCGTGGTGGTCTCGGCTTAGATTAGGACCCCTCCTAATCCTCCCGTGGATGTCGTAAGAGGCGACTAAGGGAATACACACCGGAAGATGGGCAGCAGCATCCTCCGAGTACATATTTGTAACACTACGGTCACCAATCCGCCTTCCAAGCGTGGTGCCTAATAGCAACCCCCCCCCCCAAATATATGATAAACACACCGCAAAGACGGCCCCCAGTCCCCGGCGGCTCCGTTATTCCAGGCACCGGTAGAAGCCATGGTATCGGCAGAGCAGGGGGTGATAAGAATCCCCGGCAGAGACCCAGCTACCAACCCCCACGATCTCTGGACTGGACAACCTATAACGCACGCACTTGAGGACCGATGAAAAGTTGATAGAGCTGGAAGAAGTAGTAAGTGAGTTGCGCTGGGATATTATATAAATAAAAACCCCAAGAGCTTTCAGTTGGAGCTCTAAAATCGCTTCCAAAACCTTACCGAATGCGATACAGTGGACGAACTAAACAATGGGCTGGTGGAAATTGTTCACGCGGTCGGGTCGGAGTTCTTTAAGACCCATCGCAAAAATAAAACACAGAAACTGTCTGAGCATACACTTAAACATATGGCAGAACAAAGCGAGATGAGGCTGAATTCTTCATTGGATATTTCGAGTTGCAGCTTGCTTAATAAAGAGATCTCGAAGTCGATGCGACATGATTTGCTTTCCTATAATACTAACAATTAGTAATTAAGAAAGCAATAGAGCGGAACAAGGGCTCCAAAATGTTTGCAAGAGATCTGTCTATTGAGCAAAGCCTGTTTGCGAAGCTGAAGACGGACAGTGGCAGCATCGTCTCGTCGAAGCCAGAGATTTTGAGTGAGCTCGAGAAGTTATATGGACAATTATACACCTCATCGAGTAGTCCTCTTAGCACGACTACCGATGCAAAAGCCCGTTTGACCCGACATTATACCGAAGATATCCCGGACTAGCCTATTCGAGATCAGAATGGCTCTCAAACAGCTTAAAAGCGACAAGGCACCAAGGGAGGAAGGAATAACGACAGAGCTACTGATCACAGTGGGTGGATCAAATTTATACAGTACCACACTAGAGGTCTTTTTACTCAAGTAAAAACAATCAGTTCAGAAATCCCAAGATATTAGAGAACATAAACTATAAAACAAATTGATTTTCTAATAATACTACTGAACCAATTTTGATGAAGTTTATATGGAACTACACGGAAAGTTTACCCTTTTGAATAAAAAAAACAACCATCTAAATCGGTTTAGAAATCTTAGAGATAAACACAAAATACAATTTATATGGGACCACCTGGACTATACCCTTTCAAACAAAAACATATTTTTTTAAATCGGTCCCCAATTGACAGAGATAGCGACAGAAATACATTAAAAAAACATACATTCAGCCGAACATTATAGCCGTCTCCTTTTCTGAAGTCGATTAAAAAATATAATTTCATTTATTCAATAACAATTTAAAGTACATTGTGTATGAAATAAAAACAAATACTAAGAATTCTAACAATACCCGATACGTCTAATGAGCACTGTCTAACCATTGCTATGTTACAGTTCAACAGACATGTGGGGCCTGGGCTGCCTCACCTGGGAAGCATTTAATGGGCCCCTCAAGACCCAGCCTGCGCTCAAAACTACTGATAACATTCCTAAGCAACTGGTCACCTTGTACTGTGAACTGGTCAGCGCTAATCCAGGTTCCAGGCCAAACCCAGCTGATATTATTACAAGGTATTTCTTCGGACGCCAATATAATGATAAACTTACTTAAATATCTTTATCTACCTACACTCCTATAGTAAAATCCAGATTATGAACTCAGAAATGGGAGCATAATGGCATACTTTACCCACGGCACGTCTTTATTAACAAAAAAAAACATTATAACACTTTTTTTTGAAATAAACTATGTTATAATATATTTTTTCCTATAAAACCGCCGGTTTGGCCCCGCAATAACGAGGGTATTCGCCATTTATTATCTATGGCGTGCTAGACCGTATGCGCGTGAATTCGCCGTGGACTGGATTTTGGCGCCATAATTTACATTACATTGGTACGAAACCAATGTAATTTGTTTTTGATGATTAAAAGTTTTATCCTAATTTCAAATGTTCGACTGAGAATTTGAATCCACCTGTCATCACGAACACAGCAACGAACATGACGAACAAGTTTTTAGCAGCAAAATCAATTACTTTTTTGTCATTAAATGTAAGTTCCTATTGTATAAGTGTAATAAGTTAGTGTATGAAACGACACATAACTAGGTATTAAATAAAAGTCTCGAGTGTACTATTAAAAAATTCACTACAGCTAGTTTAAAAAGTAAAACACGAGGGTGAGTTTAAAACTCACTCTCGTGTTTTAATACCTCTTATTATGCAACCGTTTAATAAACTACTATTATGTAGGAACTAGCTACCCTGGGCCTATAACTACGGCTCCGCATGTGGTTTTCCCATTATCCCAACATTTTCACACAAGGCACACCAGGGGCTCTGCCGGCAAACTCAAAGCTATAGCGATAGCGATACCAATACTATCGGTCCTTGTCATTGTGTTACGATATGACAAGGACGGACGGATTCTAATCGTTTATGACGTATGCACTATACGTCATAAATGATTACAATTCCCAAAGCAATTGAATTAGGCGGTCGGGCCCCAGGCCTGTCGTCGGGGGCCGGATTGGTGGTGCTCGCGGGCCTGTGTTGGCCTGCGGGCCGTAGTTTGGAGACTCCTGGTGTAGATGATTCCTAGATTACTTCATTATGAGTAGTTTAATTTAGAGTTAATTTGCTAGAGGCATAGCAACAGGAATACTACCTATTAAAAAAAATGCAGAATGTTATAATTTACTATGGCTCTATACTAAAACCAAAAAATGTATAATAAGCTTAAGTGTCATAGTAAAAAAAAACTTATTAGCTATTTTTCTTTCTTTTTTCTTTTCTTATTAGCCTAAGACCGGTAGTAGCCTGACGGTTCAGTAGTGCAACTTCAAACCAACGATACCGGTATCGTTGGTTTGAAGTTGCACTACTCATACTACTTCGGTCCTAGGCTCCACACCAATGACTTTTGTAAGTAATGTGCGGTTTTCCATCACTCAATGCTTCGGAGGATGCACGTTAAGCGGTCGCTCCCTGCTGTTATTGATTAACACAGCCTTTATGCTATGTCAGAGGCCCTCGGGCGGCCTGACAAATTCTGACACCAGAGGCCAGCCTGCACTACCTCATACGACAAACAAACAAAACATATTAGCCTCTAAATGGCCTCTTCATGATGTATATTCAACAAGCTCACCCGTTTCAGATGTCGCAAAATCGGCGGGTACTTCAAAAACGACCTCATAGACACGATGCTGTTTCTCGAAGAGATACAGATCAAGGACAAAGTAGAGAAGGGCAAGTTCTTCTCGACTCTCAGCGGGTACTTGGACAACTTCCCAGAGGCTGTCTGTGTTCATAAGATATTGCCGCAGCTGCTCACTGCGTACCACTACGGTGACGCGGGGTCGGCTGTTCTAGCTCCTATGTTTAAGGTAACAAATGCCAAAACGTAGACACTCACGGTCAAATTAGTCCACAAATTTAAGGTCACTGAGACACTCGCGGTCAATCTAGTCCACAAATTTAAGGTCGCTCAGACACTCACGGTCAAACTAGTCCACAAATGTAAGGTCGCTGAGACACTCGCGGTCAATCTAGTCCACAAATTTAAGGTCGCTCAGACACTCGCTGTCAAACTAGACAACAAATTTAAGGTCGCTCAGCGAGCTATGGAGAGAGCTATGCTTGGAGTTTCTCTGAAGGACAAGATTCGTAATGAAGATATCCAACGGAGAACTAAGGTGTAAGGTGACCGACATAGCTCTAAGGATAAGCAAGCTAAAGTGGCCATGGGCTGGTCACATTTCCCGAAGAACCGATAACCGTTAGGGTAGACGAGTTCTCGAGTGGAGACCACGTTCAAGCAAACGTAGTGTAGGACATCCTGTGGCCAGGTTGAGTGACGACCTGCGAAAAGCGGCTGGCAGAAAATGGATGAGGAGAGCTGAAGACCGAGCTCAGTGGCGTGCATTAGGAGAGGCCTACGTCTAGCAGTGGACAAGTATAGACTGATGATGATGATGTTTAAGATAAGGAAGGCTATTAAAAGAGTTATATAACAGTTAAATATGGAGAAAGTAATACAGCTGTACAAGACTTTGAAGTCACTCCTTTGCATTCTCTTTGCTGTGCTACTTTCTTCAAATTATACAAAGGCAGATTTATATGGGTAATTATTTTTCATCCCATCTATTCGAAAAACACTGATTGGTTCCTGGAAAAGTGGAAGCAAAGTAGGTCTTTTCTGTTCAAGCCTTTCAGAGAGGGCAGTAATGAATTTCTGTGGCTCGTCGGCTCTTTCCGCCTTAGCTCGGCCATATTTTAATGTGCAAAATGTAAACACTCTAGTTGGGATTTGAACTCCGGTTTCGGCTCCGGTAACCCGGGGGGGGGGGGGGGTTATATATATTTTGTAAATAAATATATGAGTTGTAAAGTATCTATAAGCGCCTTTTATTTATACAGCAGGGGGATGAAAAGTAGGGTGCAAAATTATTTTCCCTCGGGCGACGTATATTGAATCTTTGACGTTCAGGATTCTACTTAAGAATCCTTCACTCCGCTCTGGATTCAAAATAGCGCCCTCGCCAGCAAAATATTATTTCGCTCCCTATTAATACAATCTACTATTGCGGGGGACTAATAAACTAAACGGCGACTTAACATTGGAATAAAATAAACTGGAATCATTTTATTATTTTTGCAAGTAATAAATTAAACAAGCGTCAAGTCAAGGTTCAAAAATTCAGAAACTGCAGAACATTTGACGAAAAATATTCTGCGATAAAAATGCACATTATATTTTGTGTTTTTCTTGAATTTTTGGAAGCTGGATATTAAATGACAACCTATATTTTGGCAACCACAATATATTCTATTAAGATCGCAGATTATAATTGTTCACCCAAATACCTGCCGATTATAAAGACCTAAGTTTTTAATATAATATCCTTATTTTTAAATATTATATTTAATATCTCTTCTTTTTTTTATGTTTTTGTTTTTCTGATTCTGGGAGTGACAGCTAACCCTCCGCTGTAAAGGAATTCAAAGCCTTCCTGTATTGAACAGTACTTTTCACTTGTCAGTTAGGTAAACTATTAGAAGACGCCGAGTACCAGAAGCAGATCGTGCCGTGCGTCGTGAAGCTGTTTGTGTCCAACGACAGAACGACGCGGTCGCGACTGCTGCAGCAACTGGACCAGTTCATAATGCACTTGCAGAACAACACTGTAAGTATTTGTTCTTTGTCTTCATTTCTTTCTCGATAAATATAAGGCTTAGAGTGACAGAGAGCTGGCATAATTTCCTATGGAACGATATCTGATGTGATAGACGCGTTCTTGAGTGGAGACCGTCTCGGATAACATAGTGATGGGCGCCGTCTGGCTATCTAGCCAGAACTGGCATCACTTGGAAAAGAAGTCAAGATCCGGCTGAGTGTCATAGAACCTTTGTTCGGCAGTGGAATGACTCGGGCTGATTATTTTGATAAAATTAAGGCCGACGATTTACGCTAGCCTAATTCAACGTAAATTGGCCGACGATTCAAAGCGAGTCGCGTAAGTTACGTTGCATTAGATTTCATAATATTTACGTTTGCATCATGTTACGACAAATAATGTTTTGCAAAAGCGTGTGTAAAATCGATTTTCCTTACACGGCTTAATAAATCGATCTAATTGATATATTTTTCTTAGTATCTCTAGTAGTCAGTCAAACCAACTTAAATATAAGGCTTGGGTCTGTTCAAGTCGAGCCAACCTTTTTTTTTTTCTTTTTTTTTACATGGGGAAATGCGTTTATGCATACCACTGAGCCCGGGGAAGGCCCAGGGGGTATGTGGGACTCACCGGGCAACTGCCCGTACTACCCACTAAAACCCCATGGTGTACCTCCTCTGCCGCTCACGACGGGAACACGGGAACGCTTACGCACACGACCGCGAACCCGCCGCGGCAGTCCGTTACCGGACCCGCCTCTGGGGAGTACTCCCCCTTGCGACACGCCAGTACACATGACGCCCCGCAACCACCCGGGAACCTACCCGCCAATGGGCGCCAGACAAAATCTCCGTGTCTGGACGCCCGAAGTCCCTCTGCGATGGGTCAGTTCAGTGGCCCCACCGCCAGCCACTTCGGCCGCAGAGGATAGGGAGAGCGGCGCACCGTTATACCGGCACTCCTCTTCCCCTGCGGCCCCACCGCGTCCGCCATCAAACGGTGGTGGCCCCGCCGAGGCCGCGGAAGGTAGGAAGAGCGGCGCACCTTATCACCGACACTTCTTTCCCGCCGCGGTCTCTCTTCCCTCAGCCGCGGTGCTGCCCATACAACACCGCGGCCCACCTCAGTT
Organism: Alsophila aescularia; assembly: GCA_946251855.1. Classification (NCBI taxonomy): domain Eukaryota; kingdom Metazoa; phylum Arthropoda; class Insecta; order Lepidoptera; family Geometridae; genus Alsophila; species Alsophila aescularia. Next base: position 20,263,680 of record OX276373.1, on the reverse strand, counting down.
GCGATGCCGCCCATACAGCACCGCAACCTACTATGGCCACTTCAGCGTGGGCTTGAGGAGCAAAGCCCAGTGAAGCGGCCCCTCCATGAGGCCAGCCGGCGACACCCTGCCAGCGTGGCCCCGGGTTCCTCTTAGCTTCACCGTGGTGGGCGAAGCCACGGTTACTAGAGCCACGACAAGGCGGGAACCCACGGGGGGGAAGTAGAGCCAACCTAGATCAACCTAGATTACGCCTATAATGTTCATGTTTAAATCCTGGCTGATGACTTAGGACACCTTTATCCCTAAGGGACTTTATATACAAAGTGATCAGGGCGCGCGGCCGCCCGCGTTAAAATATATGGCACCTTGACACAGATGACTAAATAGTTACTGAAGCCGAGAGTCCGGGCGCTCGCCCTGGCCGCTTCGTATATCTTCGCATATTTTAAAAATATTTATTTAAACCAAACAAACGACTTCTATTAGCTGTATTAAAAAAAACTGAACCAATTTTCATGAATTTGTATGGATCCATCTTAAAAGTCGTTGATATTGCTACACTATCTATTAAAAAGTCTAGAAATATCGGCGAATTTCCTTTCAGAAACAGGATTTGAAGAACATCGAAATACAAATTTTAAAAGCCCTGCCAATGTATTTCAGGTAAACGACCAAATATTCCCACAAGTGGTGCACGGCTTCCTGGACACGAACCCCATCATCCGAGAGCAGACGGTAAAGTCCATAGTGCAACTCGCTCCCAAGCTCAACTACAACAACATCAACGTGGAGGTGCTCAAACACTTCGCTCGGCTGCAAGCGAAGGACGAACAGGGCGGCATAAGGTAACCTATTTACAAAGCTTAGCCTAAACATTGCTTAGGTACTTAACTTACCTACATTTTAGAAAACAATGTAACGCATTACACGAGGGTACAACGAGAGTTTTCACCATTTATAATCTATGGCGGCGCGTGTTAGACCGTATGTGCACGAATTCGCTGTGGACTAGATTTTGGCGCCATAATTTACTTTACATTTAATTGTGGTTTTGTTGATCAAAAGTTTTATCCTGATTAAAAATGTCCGACAGCAGTGTTAGTGAGGAGAATTTGACTCCACCGAACATCTCGGAAACAGCAACGAACATGACGAACGAGCTTTTACCAGCAAAATAAAGTTTTTTTTTTCTTTATATGTAATTTCCTATTGCATGAGCGTAGATATAGTAGTGTATGTATGAAACGGCACATAACTAGGTATTAAATCACTCGAGTGATAGTATGAAAAACTCTCCTAAGGCTCCTTTTTTAATCTCCCTCTCGTGTTTTAATAACCCTCATTATGCAACCGTTTCATTAATTACTATAATCTGCATCATGTTTTTAAAATTATAGATACTTCATTATTACACTATTGAATAGTTAAGTACATTTTAAACACAAAGCAGAACATATTTTTGCACAATACAGACAGAGTAACATATATCTGAAAGTTTTGACAGTTCTGAAAGTTTTGACGGCTCTGATCGGTCACTCGCCACCCACCAGGATTAGTCGTCAGGCTTGAATCACAAAAAATACTTTGCCCGCGTGGTGGTGGTATAGAAACATAGGAAAGTTTCTATATTCATACCAACACCATGCGAGTAAAGTATTTTTCCGTGACATATAAACATAGGATGCTTTCCTATGTTTCCATATTCATATCAAATCAGATTAAAATTAGTTCAGCCATAAAATAGAATTATATCGATTGCTCGGTTCCTACTCGTCGGATTGAGATACAAATTACACTAGATTTAAAGTTAAAACCTAATCAGCCTTATTATAGTTGAAGGTTTAAACCTAGGTTCACGAAGTTCGGGACTAAGGAAAGTTTTGGTTTAGACCAGGTTTAGACCGGACTTGAAAACGTTGGTATTATGGTCGCGGGACTACAGAAAGATTGGCTCATCTTGATGAAATTTGGTGTGGAGACTGGGGAAGGACATGGCATGGGATACTTTTTACCGTAACTGTAGTCGGCGCAGGCGAAATCGCGAGCAATAGCAAGTAATACATAAAATCAAATATTTTATTATTAAAGCCTGAGTAAGTAATATGACTGAATACCTTATATCCTAAATTGTTTATATTGGCATTATTGGCTACTAGCTTTTGTCAGTGACTTTATCTGCGCGTCCTTCCATAGGGTTAAAACTATCCTTCCGTTCCCAGTGGTCTTACTAGTAAGACTACCTATTGGGAATTTCTTCCCAATAGTTTTACTAGTAAGATTATTCAGAATTTTCTTCCTAGATATATTATTATCTAGTGAGTTCCAAGAGTACGTAACTGATTGCATATTATGAAGTCGCGTAAGTAGTAAACATTTTCTTCGAATTAGTTGTTTAGGAGTTGATTACTGCAGTATATTTTTTTTTAAATAACTTGCGCTTGCGTCGCCCCATTGGAAACGGATTACTGAGTAGATATGAAAATTTGTCATATAGGTAAGGTATCATATTTTTTATATTTTAGGATGGTATGAAATATATTCCTAGGGGTCTTACCAGTAAGACTATTGGGAAGAAAATTACCAATAGTCTTATCTATTAAGATTACTGGGAAAGGCCGAAACTATATAAATAATAAATTAGTATGGATTATCCAAGGACAACATATATGAAACGGCTGAATATATTTTAATGAAATTTGGTATATAGATAGGTCAATAGGTCATGAACACAGAATACTTTTCATTATCATCATCATTGTCCACGAGGGCAAAACCGCGGGGTGCAGCTAGTAATTAATAAAACATGAAAATAAATTTAGTTTTAATTTAATTTCAAGAAACACCTTAAAGTATCATCACAATGTTGAGAATTACTGTTGTTCGCTTAGAAGTTGTTGGCTAAATCAAACAGTACAGGCAAAACTGGTTATATAATTTAAAAAATATTTTCTAGGAACGGTCTCCTTCTGAAATTTCCTAAAACAGTTTTGGGTGTATGATAGTACCTACACCTCTCTTCTGCCCTCCGATTTAGACCCTTTCGATAGCGAACCGAATCGATTCGATTCGATATTGTGAATGAAAAATGTATTGAATTGAACAATTTTAAACCGAATCCACAGAATAAATAATACCATATCGCTTGACAACCGAGTTATCAAAGGGTTGTGAATCGGGGGGCTGGATCAGTACAATACTCTAGTTCAGCCACAAGTGTGCTCTGCGAAGCCATAGGGCTCCGCAAAGCGCCTCGAAAATACTGGTCACAATGAAAAATTTAAATAATAAAGGGGTAGTTTATGGATACAGAGTAAAATAAAATCTTCCAAAAAAGTTTGAAAAAATAAAAAAAGTGCCTCCCATTAGATGCAAATGCTAAGTTTAAGTAATATAATTATCAATTAATACACATAAAACCAGTTTTTGATTATTTTAGGGTTCCGTCAAATATTTCATATTCTTAAAGGATTCCGTCACCAAAACAGTTTATTAAAGCCGCTGCTCTAGTTGAATGTTTCTTTCATGTTGATGACAATATCATGTTCTTAGTATTATCACTAGGTACAACTATAGTTTTTTACTGTTTCTACACTACCAAGAAACATCTCTCTATTGTATTCCAGGTGAAAATGTGTGCAGAATTACATCACTCCTCTTGTGGAGTTTGCAGGTTGAGGATAGTTGTAAACTAATACTTAATGGGTGCAGGGATACCTACTGTTACCCAACAGTACCTACACCACACCGTTGAAAGCTCCAGCATCAAACAGAACAGCCTGAAAGATAAAAAAGCATAATGTTAGTAAACCGGACACAATGATTTAATAAAAAAATGCATGAGGTTGTAGCACTAATATGTATTATACTAGTACACAGTAAAATACATGTCAGTGGGTTGTGGTCATTGCAGATATCATCTAAATATGGATTAGGTACATGAACAATGTTATTTTGGTTATATTTTACTTGATTAAAGAATATCTATCTCTGTATTAGGTAATCTATCTAGTTATCTTGGGAAACTCATTCAAAACAAATAACACTAAACCTCTATAGCTAAATAAACAACTGTAAATCCACTCAGGATAAATTAACATAATGAAAACTTACCTACTTCTTGACGAGCTCAATTGCATAGGTTATGTGCAACCAGGATTTGTGGTGAAGTCGTTGTTCCTCTTTAGATCGAAAGAAGTTGTATGTTCTCAGTAGATTGTCTTTTATCAGATGCACAACACTTGAGGTTCTTGAGGGTTTGTGAAACGATTTTCCGTGTAGAGATCCTCAAATTCGATGTACCTATGTATTTTATTGTTACACGGGCGGCAACGCTTGCGCCGTGATGCCTCTGATGTGATGTTATTTTATATATTTTCAATTCAAGCCAGTTTAAATTGCAGCAAAATACTTCTATCAAACAATTTTAACCTCAAACAAATTGCAACGTCAAAGTAAACCAACCATAAACTAGGCCATTGGTAGGTTTAAAGATGTCACCATAGAAAAACCAAAAACCTAACATAAACCTCTAACGCTAATACCATTTCTTCTTGATTTGGGTCTAAACCTGGGTCCAACTCAAAAACCTACGTTAAACCATCAACCATAATAAGGCTGAATCTGTCCAACAAAACCGCATATCAACCGTGTTTATATGTGATGCGCGAACAAACATCCAGACAGACAGAAACGACTTTTAAAAGCGTTATATTATTGTTCAGTAGCGTTCGTTTTTAGTTTAAGTATCGTCTTTGTACAGACTTTTTGTTATTTACTCCTTTATTATAATCTTCGACCAATATATATTATAATCTTTCGACCAATTTATTTTGGTCGAAGATTATAAGTATACATAGATAATATCCAGGTCTTAGACCTTTGTTTGGCCACCAACTATTGTTGGTGGTCAAGCAAATTGACAGGCAAATGAAGATCTAGATTCCTCATGTCAAGTTGTATTTGTATCAGACGATATTTTATAGTCGTTCAGTGGCTTTAATTATTTAACTTGTCACGAAGAGCTTCTTTGTGTCTTCTTGACACTTGTAAATAATCTCACCCTCACGATTACTGCATAAGTAAAATGAAATGCATGAAATTAGACATCAATAAAATCCATAATGTTACAGTAAAAAATAGTTTTTAGTGATAACGCGTTATCTACAGCTAAAGCTAGGTTTTAATGAATTCCTTCGTTAAAACTAGTTTTTACTTCTAGTAATGTCATTCAAAACTGGTTTTAACTAGACAGAATGTGTTTTAATGAAATGAGATGGTTTAAACTGTTGCTTGTGCAACAGTTAATGCTTTGTTGATTGTTCAACAAAGAATTTCAATCAAATCAAATAGGGCAATACAACCAATTAAGGTCAAGTACTAATACGTTTTTATTTCATTTCATTGGTCATTCCAATTTGTCATTTATTGGTTAGCTTGCAAGATTTGGACAGAACATAGGTAATAATGAATACGTATGTTAATGAAAAGCTGACGACCAGTTGGCCGAGTGGCTGTGACTCTGACTACGAAGTCAACAGTCGCAGGTTCAAATCCCGCAAGGAAGGTGCAATCATTTATTTGATGATCAAAAATGTTTGTGTCCGAGTCACTACCTACACATATTATAAGGAGAAAAGATTAGATTTTGTTTATATTTTTAGCTTTAAAAGGAGAGGAATTGAGGGATCGTAGCTCCCAAACGAAAGGACCGATTTTGATGCGGTTTTTCTGTTTGAAAGCTGATGTGATAGAGATGGTTCATAACTATAATAGGGGGGTGTCGGGGGTTACATATATATTTATTTTTCCTTGTTTTTAGCGTGTAAAAATTACAGTTATAACTCTGTTTCAGAACCAATACAACAGTCTGCCTCGGCAAGATAGCGGCCCACCTGCACCCGCAGATCCGACAGAAGGTCCTCGTGTCCGCGTTCGTGCGCGCGACTCGCGACGCGTTCCCGCCGGCGCGACAGGCCGGCGTGCTAGCGCTCGCCGCCACCCAGCAGTACTTCCTGCTGGCAGAGGTCGCCAACAGAGTGCTGCCGGCGCTGTGTCCACTCACTGCCGATCCGGAGAAACAGGTATACAAGATAGCGGCCACCTGCACCCGCAGATCCGACAGAAGATCCTCGTGTCCGCGTTCGTGCGCGCGACTCGCGACGCGTTCCCGCCGGCGCGACAGGCCGGCGTGCTAGCGCTCGCCGCCACCCAGCAGTACTTCCTGCTGGCAGAGGTCGCCAACAGAGTGCTGCCGGCGCTGTGTCCACTCACTGCCGATCCGGAGAAACAGGTATACAAGATAGCGGCCCACCTGCACCCGCAGATCCGACAGAAGGTCCTCGTGTCCGCGTTCGTGCGCGCGACTCGCGACGCGTTCCCGCCGGCGCGACAGGCCGGCGTGCTAGCGCTCGCCGCCACCCAGCAGTACTTCCTGTTGGCAGAGGTCGCCAACAGAGTGCTGCCGGCGCTGTGTCCACTCACTGCCGATCCGGAGAAACAGGTATACAAGATGCGGCCACCTGCACCCGCAGATCCGACAGAAGGTCCGCGTTCGCGCGCGCGACTCGCGACGCGTTCCCGCCGGCGCGGCAGGCCGGCGTGCTAGCGCTCGCCGCCACCCAGCAATACTTCCTGCTGGCGGAGGTCGCCAACGGAGTGCTGCCGGCGCTGTGTCCGCTCACCGATCCGGAGAAACAGGTATACAACTTACATCAAAGCTTTATTTAAATATAAAATGACAATTTACACAATTTGTCAAGCAAGCAGTGACATTAACCCCCTTACCTATAAAAAGTTATGCAATGATTAGTAATTCATCTATACTTATAATGAAGCAGTAAGTAACAAAAAGTTTGTACAAAGAAGATAATAAAAAAGTCTATGGTACTTAAAATAAGCTACTGAACAATTATGTAAATCTGGTCTGTCTGTTGGCGCATCCCGTAAAAATTACTGGACCAATTGCGATGTGGTTTCCACTGTTGGAAAGCTTAGGGTTTCATTTAAAAACTGGTGTTCAGTATCTCAATCTTATGAGTAGAAGCCGAGCAATCGATAAAGAACTGTTTGACGGATTAACAAATTGATTGATGAAATTAATGTACTATTTGTACTTTATAGGTACTTTTGGTACTTACTGTTGTTGTTGTATTTAACCTGCCTTTACTGTCCCACTGCTGGGCAAAGGCTTCCCCTCGATTTTTCCATTCTTTACGGTCCTGTGCTGTTGTGTGCTAATTTTTGTCAAAGGTGTCTAGTTCTTCCAGACATATTTTGCATGGTCTGCCGCGTCGGCTTCTTTCCGTGCTGGGACTCCATTTAGTGGCTACTTTAGCCCATAGCACCTTAGGCATGCGGCAGGCATGCCCGGCCCAGTTCCACTTCTCCAGTTCCACTTCAGCTTGGCGGCTTTTAGAGCTACAACTGCAATACCGGTTCTAGAGCGCAGTTCGGTGTTTCGAAGACGGTCTGTTAATTTAACACCTAGAATGCTGCGCTCCATTGCCCGCTGGCATACCTTGAGTTTGGACTTTTGGAGTTCGGTCAGAGAACAAGTTTGTGTACCGTATTATTATTGATTAGTTTTTTTTTCGGTCTATCTATGCAATTGTTTGACCACGATCTCACACGTAGCACGCTTGGCACTAGCCAAGCGTGCTACGTGTGAGATCGTGATCCGGTAAAATATAATCCAGGTGTGAATGTCAAGAAAGAATAGGTATCTACTAAGATACCTATTCATTCTTATCTTAGTAGATACCTATTCTTTCTTGACATTCACACCTGAGTTATATTTTACCGGAGACATTGACGAGGGCAGGGCATTGCATTCCTTTGCAGTTCTTATAATAAATTAAGAAGCGTAACGCTTCGTTCTTGAGCGAGCTATTTCAACCATGAAAGGGTGGTGCTTTGCCGATCGCCTAGTCGTACGGTGATGGAAACGTGATGGGGGCATCAGATTGTGCAGTTCTTGTGCACACTCTCCGTAGTGCAATCTGTAGAATACCGACAGGCTTGCGACCTCACGTTGATGCGCCAGACTTTGAAGCTTACTCTTTACCAGTGTTTCATCCCCAATGATTCTCATATTACCTCTCTCAATTGAATCCAAAGCCTCGAAGCTAATATTTTGCAGAACCATCCCAGAGGTGGCAGCAGTACTCCATTCAAGATCGGGCCTATGCTTGATGAAGATTCGAAAGCTGTCGCGGCGTGAAGTACCGCCTAACCTTAGACAAAATACCAAGTTGCTTTGTAGCTAGCTTGGCTTTGGATTCAATGTAAGACCCAAAATTCAGGTTCGATGAGAGTTCGACAACTGCTCCAGATGGTCACCTATTGGTATTGTTATACTACGGAAAGACGGAGATCAGCTTAGATGAGTATTTTTAGCAGAGAACAAACGCGCTTGCGTTTTAGAAGCATTAAACTTAACCAGGTTGGCGTCGCCGCAATCGGACACAGCTTCTAAGGCTAAATTCAAACGGTCTACCATAGCCATAGGTCTCTCTGAAGCTGGACAGCGTTGCAGATGGCTTGAGCGTTGGAAATGTATCTCTCAACTGCATACTGTCATTTGCATGCCACAGGTACCGAGCTGCAGAAGGTCATTAATGTGCAGTAAAAACAGTGTAAGAGAGAGAACCGATCCCTGAGGTACACCGGCATTTATAGCCATTTGATCAGACGAGCAGCCCTCTAGGACTACTCGAATAGATCGTTCCCTAAAAAAAACAGCTATCCATATGCATAACCCAACAGGCAATCCATATGAGGGAAACTTATTTAAAAGGCCATCGTGCTGGACCCGATCAAAAGCCTTTGATAATGTCAAGGGGTGAAATAACACATAGGTTACTTTAAACCAAGAGAAATGACCGCGCGGGCACAGCTTGTTTAATGATAATTTTCAATGACCTACATCTGACCATGTTCAAATTTCCGTGACTTTCAGGTTCGCGATGCAGCCTTTAGGACTATAAGGGGCTTCCTTGGCAAATTAGAAAAAGTATCGGAGGATCCTAGTTTGAAAGAAGGAATGGGTATGTTAATTTGGTTGTTTACAAAAGCTATGACTTACTGCCACTTATGAGATCTGTACAAATTATCACCACTTATTGCGAAGAGGGACTGGGTACTCTGAATGTCGTTTTACTGAACCTGTGTACATAGACTTCTTTATCTGTTCCGTGAGCGCGAGCCAAACATCACCAGTTCAGTGTCTTTCGTGTACAGTTCACTCACAAGCCAAGCTGCTTGATATCATAGCTTAATTTATGTTGACAGAGGCTGACGTGCACACAGCGACGCCGTCGCTTAGCAACGCGGCGGCCACATGGGCGGGGTGGGCGGTGAGCGCCGTCACCTCCAAGTTCTACCGCTCGCACTCGGACACGGCGCGCGTGCAGCACCCCAAGTCCGTGCTGTCCAAGCCTGGCTCGCTCGGTGAGTACACACGGCGACCCATCTCACAACGCGGCGGCCACATGGGCGGGGTGGGCGGTGAACGCCGTCACCTCCCAAATTCTACCGCTCGTACTTGGACTCGGTATTGTTCTCTATGTAACTACACACACTTTTCTTTATAAATGTTGCTGTTAATCGTATTTCGATTCGACAGTATTGAATCTGGCTGCACCGCAGTAATTTTTCGTCAGCCTTGTCCTTATCATTTCCCCTGTATCTGCAGAACAACCGTCATCGAGCAGTATGTCAACGACGACGTCATCAGTGACATCGATGACGTCACTGGAGCACAGCGAGTCTGCTTCAGACTACGATCCTGAGCATTGGGACATGGCCGCTTGGGGCGAGATCGACTCAAGCGCAGGTATGGGCTAAAAGATTAAAATATTTTGACATGTTCATAATAACTTTCACAGTGCTGAAGTTTCATCTGAAGTAGGAATGCTAGCACTTAAATTACTCCATACTGTAAGTTTAGACAAACTCGCCAAGTTGTATAAAGTATAAAGATTTAGCTGTGCAAACACATAGGGAAGTCCAGTAATATATTACATTTATTTTTCATGATTTGTAGCCATTAGTACTATAACGAAACACACAAACGTTTTGATCACAATTAACACTAAATTGGTACTATAAATGCTTGCTAGTCATCTTCAACTTGTAGTTCAAACCCCAGCGATGGTAATCTGAAAATAAAAACATGAACTTGATTCTTAATCCCCGAACTCCAAAAGAGAGGGGTGTTATAAGTTTAGGGTGTGTACTGTTGTATGTATCTATGGCATCGTAGCTCTAAAACGAATAGACCGATTTTGATGCAGCTTTTTCTATTTGAAAGCTGATGTGATCGAGATGGTTCTTAGCTATAATAGGGGGTGGAGGGGGGTGAGGATCGTAGCTTCCAAACGAATGGACCGATTTTGTTGCGGCTTTTCCTGTTTGAAAGCTGATGTGATCCAGATGCTTCTTAGCTATAATGAGCGGTGTCGGGGATTATATACATTTTTAATTTGTATTTGTGGTTGTAGGTACAGGACCTAGTTTGAAGTCTCCTCCGAGCAGCGGCAGTGCGCAGGCGCCGACGTTGGCGGCACTTTGCGAAGACGAGTGGGACAACGAGGAGTGGGGTACTTTGCAAGAGAATCCGGTATGTAGTACTCGAAATCTATCTATACTTATAATGAAGCAATAATTAGAAAAGTCTGTACTAAGAAGATAATAAAAAAAATGGTCTATGGTACTTAAAATAAGTTACTGAACAAGATTTTATTTTAATCTACTGCACCAATTGCGATGCGGTTTTCTCTATTGGGTAGCTTAGGGTTTGCATTAAAAACTGGGGAACTTGGTATCTCAATCCGTCGAGTAGGAGCCGAGCAATTGGTTAAAAACTACTGGTACTTATTGTCCTGGAATAAAACATAGGTTACTTTTTAACCCAGAGACCACGCGGGCAAAGCCACGGGCACAGCTGGAGTGTTGCAAACTTGCAATACTTTTAAGACTAGTAACTAGTTAATTCGTTAAGGCTAATATCGGCTTTATTGAAACGTGCCAAAGTTCTCCAGCAAGCTGAAGTGGCAATGGGCTGATCACATTAGTTTGTCGTGGAACGAACAAACACTGGAGGAAGAAGTAGAAAAATTATACAAGATTTAACCCAATGAATGCAAAAAACAATTAATATACAAATAAAGCTAAATAAAACAGTTCATAAGTACGAAGATAACCGCCGCACCGGTGCCACTCTAACCCTCACTGGAATTACAACTCCGTGAGCTCTTCTATTGATCCTTGTATCTGGGGTGCTGACCAGTTCTTTACTGACCAGTGTTAGAGTTGGATAATAAAAAAATGAATGGACTGTTTTATTGTTGTGGTATAATTATTTAAACAAAATATACAAGTGTTCGTGGGCGGCGCCGGAGCCCTATATATATGAACGCTGGCGTGGTGTGGTGGCTGGTTCCGCACTGGCGGAGTAGCTGTTGCGTAGACAACCAGTGTTTATTATTTTTAGTTAGGAATCTAATATAGACTATTTATTGATGGGTATATAATATATAATAGGGCGCAGAAGCGGAGCTAGTCAGCCCTTCAGAGACGTGGAACAACTCGCAATGGACGGACCCCGTCGTGAACAACGCCAACGCAACGTACGTGCGCAGCGCGCCGCGCCTCGAGCCCCGGCCTGACCACCGGCCAGCGCCGCACCAGAACAGCAACGACTCGCTCGGCGGCTGGGAGGACGGCGAGTTCGAGCCTATCGAGGAAAATGTAGACGGTGAGCTTGCTACTTTCCTTTCGCTCCGCTCAGGCAAAGATATAGCTCAACGACCCGCTCGGCGGCTGGAGAACCGGCGCGTTCGAGCTCATCGAGGTAAACGTAGATGGTGAGCTTGCAACCTTCCTTTCGCTCCACTCAAGCAAAGCTATAGCTCAACGACTCGCTCGGCGGCTGGAAAACCGGCGCGTTCGAGCTCTTCGAGGTAAATGTAGACGGTGAGCTTGCTACGTTCCTTTCGCTCCGCTCAGGCAAAGTTGTCAAAGTCTCGCTCGATGGCTGGGACGGCGAGTTCCAGCCTATAGAGGAAAATGTAGATGAGCATGCTACCTTCTATTTTCGCTCCGCTCAGGCCTAAGCTATAGCTATACAGGATGTTTTTTGAGATGGGGCAGTAAAGGCAGGTACATTAACCGTTTAGCTTCAGGCAAACGTTTTTAGGAGACTCCATAATTTTTGAAAACATTTAGACACGCATTCACAGATTTTGGAAAGAATGCAATAAAATTTTGATGCTAATCGATCCTGTTTCTTATAATGATCAAAAGTCTGTGCTGGACCGGCTGTGGATTGAGTAATAGAAATGTAAGAAATTGAGAAAAAAAATAAACATACATTAGGTAGGTACGAAATTACCTTAACTGTTGTAGCTACAGGAAAACGTTCTTAGGGTATTGTCCTTAACTTTTGGAGATATGTTGAGCTGCATTCACGGGTTTTGGAAAAAATGTTCAGTCATCAAGAAAATGGGCCATTTACTTACAAACCATTTTTGATGCCATTCGATCCTGTTTCTTATAAGTCCTGTTCCTGTTTCCCGCTCGGGGTATTCCGGGGAGTCCTGGAGAGCCAGTCCCATTTCTAGGCTTAGTTACACCTTTGTACACATCGTCACTTAGTTCCAGGTGTGTAAGTAGTCAAACGCTAACTTGGAAACAATTAAAATAAAATGGTCTGGATTATTCATTTTGTATTGAAGCTTGTAATAACATAATTAATGTTTTCGTAGGCCAGGGATGGCGACCGTATACAAGTGGCACGCATCACAGAAATAAAGTCAGCACGCAACAAGACATGTTGGATACCAATTTTAACATTCACTGAATTTTGAAACCGGTGAGGAGTAGAACTTGAGAGTGCTTTGATTTTTAGCGCTCGCTTCGCTCGTGTCTGTAATAGTATCAGTGTCTATATATCACTATTTTGCACTAATTAAACGTAGCTACGTAGTTCAGATTTTTGGCGTTCGCTTTTGTCGTGCCTTTGAAATATTATTTCTCTCATATGTATGTGAATGTTATGAAGCACTAAACCACAGAATAATACTAAACCTTCAAACTATTGAATTGTAAGTAGGAAATTCAAAACATTTGAGAGTTTTGTACCCCAGTAAGTCACTACTAAATATATTTATTTATTTCAAATGTGGTTCGCAGTCGTAAAATGGTTCGCTATCCCTGCCCTGAACATCGTCAGACATTTATTTGCATAAATTTTAACCCTCGAACAAAAAGACGGGTGTTATGTTTAAGGTGTGCATCACTGTGTGTGTGTGTGTGTGTGTGTGTGTGTGTGTGTGTGTTTGCGCGTGTGCGCGCGCGTGTGTGTGGCATCAAATTCAAATTCAAATTGTTTATTGCATTCCATAATGTACAAATAAGGTCGTAGCTCCCAAACGATTGAACCAATTTTGATGTTGTTTTTTCTGTTTGAAAGCTGATGTGATCGAGATGGTTCTTAGGTATATGGGGAGGGAGAGGGGAGGTGAGAAAAGGGGGGTGAAAATAGTAGCTCCCACACGAATGGACCGATTTCGATGCGGTTTTTTCTGTTTGAAAGCTGATGTGATCGAGATGGTTCTTATATATGGGAAGAGGGAGGTGAGAAAAGAGGGGTGTATATCGTAGCTTCCAAACAAATGGCCCGATTTAGCTGTGGCTTATGTTTGAAAGCTTTAGATTGTTCATAGCTATAATGAGGGGATGGAGGGAGGTGGAGGGGGGTGCAAATCGTGCTTTCGAACGAATGGACCGATTTAGCTGCGATTTTTTATGTTTGAAAGCTGAGGTAAACGAGATGGTTCTTAGCTATAATGGGGGGAGGGGGAGGTAGGGCAATGGGGGGCTGGGGTTTGTGAGGATCGTAGCTCCCAAACGAATAGACCGATTTTGATGAGGTTTTTTATGTTTGAAAACTGATGTGATCGAGGTGGTTCTTAGCTATATGGGGAGGAGGAGTTGAGAAAAGAGGGGTGAGAATCGTATTTTCTAAACGAATAGACCAATTTAGCTGCGGTTTTTCATGTATCAATGTTGAGGTAAACAAGATGGTTCTTAGCTATAATTAACGATTTTTATGTTTGATAACTGATGTGATCGAGTTGCTTCTTAGCTATAATGGGGGTTGGGAAGTCGGGGGTTACATTTTTGTTTTAATTTGTGCTTGTTAGGTAACTGGCTGGTTATAGTTATAGTTACGTATTCAGCATGCATGCAGACGCGCAAATATAATGTTCCCAGTAAAAAACGCTCCGCATTACACGGCTTGTTTTGTCTGCTTTTATTTCAGTTTGTACACGTAGCCCTTAATTTACCAATTACATCCCCACACAAACTGCTTAGTTCTGCGCCGTTCTATAATGATCTCTTCACAAAAGACACGCACGAATTTATCTATATTTTTTTCTGTTTCAGAGAACAATGCGTCTAAAATGGACGATATGCGGCGGAAGCGAGAAGAGCGAAAACTGCAGCGGCAACGCGAGATGGAGGCACGTCGGTCGGCGCGCGGGCAGGGGCCTATGAAACTGGGGGCTAAGATACCCGCCGCGCCGGCGCCATTCTAGCGCGCACTGGAATTGTAACGACGTGAGCTCTTCTATTGATGCTAGTATCTGGGTGGACATATTGATTAGTGCTAATCGCCATTGTATAGCAGGGTTTGCCTTCCAGCATTGCATATACAAAACTATATCTGTGACATTAACAGATATAGTTATGTACAGTAGTCACAACGAATCTTTGTTAGGCTCCGTGAACGATTGCGCGGGTACAGCTGTGAGGATAAAACAGCATAAATTAAGAGCGGATGATGCGAAAAACTAAGTGAGGCAGTTGTACAATACTCAGGGCCCCAGTTCTACTAAAACAATTATCGCAAAAATTTCGCTTTTTACCTCTTAAAAGTGGTAGAAAGGAATTTTGTTGAGACATTCTCAGAAAAAGAAGGAGTGTAAATTTTCGCAATATTTTTTCATTGAAAGTGTTACAAGTGAAAATATTGCGAAACTTATATTTATGTACAGAATAGTCTTAAAAGTGGTAGAAGAGAATTTTATTGAGAAATATTCAGAAAAAAAAGAACGTAAATTTTACCACTTCTACCACTTCAAGCGAAAGTGGTAGAAGTGAAAATATTGCAAAAGTTTAGGCTAAAGCGTAAATATTTTTTTCTGAAAATTTCTCATTTAAATCTTATTCTACCACTTTTAAGAGGTAAAAGCGAACAATTGTTTTAGTAGAATTGGGGCCCAGTTGTGAGGATAAAGCAGCTTAAACTAAGCGAGATAGAAGAAGTTAAAAATGTAACCGAGTGAGCGAGGCAGTTATACAATGCTGTCTTCACCTTCAACATTGGGATTGCGTCTGAATATAGCAGTTTGCGCAGCGACTTGCAGACAACTTCCGAGCCACAAACATCCGTTGTGACTACTGTATATGCAATGCGGCTGATTGTCGGCTAGATGACTGAGCAAATTAGTATTGGGCGCTAATTCAAGGTAAAAAGCCACGAACTGCCACGTTCTCTAACTCTACTTCGGTCAATAATACCGAGTTTAAATCTGAATTATCTATTTAGATTAATTTGACTGTAACATTCGCAAATAAATAAGCCCGCTTGTTGACGTTTAGACACCCGTCTATTATTCAAAAATACATCCGCAATGCCTGCAATGTAATAGAATACTATTTAATGTTTTGTAGTCAGACACATGACGCCATTATTGTCTAACTTCAAATTTCAATGTAAAAATGAATCTTGTCATTATTAAATTTACGGCGAATGTAAATCGGACTGGGCGGTCGAGATTGTATCATAACTTCAGTGTTTCTGATATATTATGACTTAAATATAGCATTCTTATGGCAAACCCTTAAAAAACCTTTTATTGAGTATCGTATTTCGTTATAAGAGATGGATCTATATATTTTTATGAGTGTGATAAGCTGGCAAGCTTTCGACCACAATTTACTATTTATTTACTTTTTTAATTTATTATAGACGCTTATATTTTTGGATTTTGAAAATATAATATCTTAATCCACTTATTAATATTTTCCTTATTTTATTATACAAATCTGTTTATTGGTTTCAAGTAATCGAAATTGTTATATAAAAATGAAAAAAGTACCTAGAGTCCCGCCACACTGTGTAGCATGTGATAATGTCCACGCGCTTGTTAGATTACTACTTATTGTAAATATAGAAATGTATAAAAATAATACTTGGTACATGTAAATGTTATGTATCCAGCTTTCAGAACGAAGTATTCCTTCTGAAAGAAGAAATCCGAGACGAAGACTACCGATGACTTCTGACAGCTAAAACGACTCAAATAGCTCGGACGCTGTCAGAAGTCATCCGAGACGAAGACTACCGACATCGTCCGAGCTATTTGAGTCGTTTGAAAACAGATCAACGAATATCTACCATTTACTTTATTAATTACATTAGTCATGTCTGATAGTTGTATTGGAATACATTATAATAATTATGGCATAATAATACAGATGTTTCATAGTGATGGATGACATACATCGTAAGTTTACACGTGGTACTTTACTTTTCTTTAAAGTAGTCAATACTTCGTTTCAGAACGAATACTTCGTTCTGAAAGCTGGATACGTAACATTTACATGTACCAAGTATTATTTTTATACATTTCTATATTTACAATAAGTAGTAATCTAATACGCTCTTGTTGTCCTTGAAAAGAAGAACTTTCTCACAAAAAAGTGATCTAAATTTCAATTAGACTTGCAATGTATAACCTTCAGACTTGCGTTAAATAATGTTAATATATTTCAAGTAAAAATGCTGTCAAGCCTTATAAGTAGGCTTAGTAAAGGGAGAAATAAGTAATTCCTAACTAAAACACCTAGTGCCTGATCAGAAATCAAGGAAGTGTTGATTTAAGCTAACTTTATCGGTACGCTGCGCATGAAGCAATGTATGTTCTCTGTTCACAAAACTCACGGCAAACAGTTGGCGGCAAAATAATAGCTGTACTAGTTCCTACAGGCAAACTGTTCAGGACTTCCAGCTACGTAGGTTGATGCAATATTTGCTTAATGGGGCCGCGCCATAGACAACTGCATTATTACTCACGTTCTCTAGACAGGCTTTTGATGAACGACACAGTGAGAGCATTTGATTATCGCCATTTTGGCGCTGATAGCAGTAGTTTGGCAGTAGTGAGCGTCCACGGAATTAACGTACACTATTACTTATTCTTTGACTAACGTTAGATGTCAATGTCAATTTTAGTTCCATGGACGCTCGATGGCGCTTTGAATCAGCACATACGAAAGTACGGCAAAGCAAATCCATATAGATCAGTGCGCCCTTAACTCTTCTCATTACAAGTACACCACAAATTGTACTTAATATTATAGTCGTCGTATATCAACAAAACTTTGGCAAACATTTCAGCGTTCTATGGTCTCATTCACAAAATTGACGTTCTGCAATTGAGGTTAAGACTAACAGCTAGTCGCTTTCTAGCAGCCTACCAAATAGATGTGAAATACCGACCGGTTTTTTTGCGACCTATTAATTACCGGCCGGTGTTACGTTTGCGACAGTTGGACGCATAGCGTCCTGCGGTAATGCGATATCTAATTCTAATACCTACATTTTGTATGATACCGCGTCGATGCCATTACAGCAGCTACTGGCCGGTAAACTTGACGGATTCGTGTGGTCAGTGATGATTGAAGTGGAGAGGTGCGAGCTGGGTGCAGATCAATGTTGCCAACCAAAAAGTCACGCGTCGCTATAATACCGACCGGAATTTAGTAGTAGGGAGTAGCCGCAAGAAGAACCGATCGCTTTACCGCACCTGTTAAATATCCACGCAATTAAAGAAAGTATCTGAAACGGTTTTAACGCCAGAGTCGAGTTACCTTCTGACAATTAACTTATAAATATTAATATTTAGAAGCGTCCAAAATTAATTAAATTGTTGTACTACTGTTTGTTAAAAAATAAGTACCTTACGGCCGATAAGTCGTGGCCACTCTGAACTTCGTGCAAATGGCTGCGCAATGAATTTTTACACGACTGCCCAAAAAAAGGAGTGTTATGTTTTTAGCATTCATGTATGTTTGTATGTGAGTTTCTTTATTCCACCATAACTTTTAAATGCCTGACCAGATTTAGATGTGTGGGGTATCATTAGAATCCTTACATACCCCCGAGTAATATAGGCTATTTTTTTTAAACATTCAATATGGCGGCAGTATGGCACCATTTTCAAACTCGAAAAAAAAACATTTTTCTTCGATATTTACAATATGGGTATCAAATTGAAGGTCTTGATAAGCCCATTCCAACAATATTTGGCAATTTTGGCAAAAGATCTTTTTTGGCAGGGCAGGCGTGTTTTTTTTAGCTTTTAAGCTAGTTATTTTATGAACCGAATGGCACGGGACTGTGATCTAGGCTAGAGATGCACCTAATTCCGCCATTCGGTTCCTAAAATGCTTATTGCGCAGCCATTTGCACGAAGTTCAGAGTGGCCACGACTTATCGGCCGTACGTAATCCCTTAGTTGTTACAAGAACTAGTGATTGATTTTTTTACTCTACACGAATTTATCAGACTTTAGTGACGTGTCTCGGTCACTAACAATATACGGATATTATAAATAAAATGGATCGGTATTCATCCATTTTACCCATGAAATTGAAGAGTGATAGTGAATGTAAATTAAATATATTAATGATTGTGTCCTCTAGAAATATTAAGAAAGTTTTTAATACTTTTCACGAGGTATATCCATTTAAACAACCAGTTTTGGAGTCGAATAGTTTGGGGAGCTTTCACGCGATAACCGCCCCAATATTTTGCTTGCGGCAACAATGAAATATAATTGTTGACTAAGGATGGGAATTTATATGTCTGTATGTATTTGTATAAATAATGATTATATTTAGTACGTATGTATTGTATAGTAGCTTACTTTTTCAGCTATTGACACGAAGAAGGAGCTTAAATTATCAGACTGATTCCGTTTTAATGACTTGATCTCTTCGAGCAAACATTCAACTAAAAACAATTTGGTTGCTTTCTCGAAGCTTCATCTCTGATCCTCAAAACGTCCTGGGAAGCTAGACTGGATTATTCCCTATTTCCCCACTGTAAGCGCAGCCCACTGCGCTGCTTATAGTGGGGAAATGGGAAATAATCCAGGATGCAATATATTTTATGCGCCACGAAGTTTATCTGGCTTATCCTTTCACCACGATGTTTCAACCAAAACAGCTATCTATCTATCTATCTCAGGGCCCAAAAAGGAACACAGACAAGAAAAAGAACCAGACTAAGCTGGTCTACAATGTTTTGCTGTTAAATTCTAATAACATTTATCATTTTTAAGAGATTACCTATCGTAGCAAAATTTTGCAGTGAAGAAAAAAATGTTATGGTAGTATTTCATCTAAGGTCAAATAACAAGAAATAAATGAGAAGAAAAATGTGTCATTAAATTAGGAGACAACAACAGTAATTTTAGACCAGTTCACAGCCCATATAGCAATATAATTTATATTCTGTGGACAGTGAACAGGTAAACATCACACTACACTAGCAAAAAATATACAAATCGTTGTAATAGATAGTATATAAAATTGGCAGCATTGTAATAGTATTATTTAGAATTTTAGGGCTCTGTGTTGTATTATGCTTCTTTCTGTCATGGCCCTTTGGCTATGTGAATGAAGGCCGCACATTTTGTCTTTTATCAATTACAGTTATTTGTAAAATATAATGTTTATTAATATTACTGCGTTGATATAATCCAGACCAAGTGTGTGTAACATCGTAAGACTTGTAACAAAATGAATGATATTGAAACGGTGTGGTTAACGAAATTCTTATTCTATTCGCTAAAAGTTTACACTTCTGTAAATAAAATTTAAAATATACTTAGTGATTTTTATTTTAGAAACCCTTTGCATAGTAAAATTGTATGTGTGTTGTGTTTGCAATAATAAATGTTTGTATTGTGTGTTTGTTTTGCGGTGTGTATTGTTACGCCCATAGACAACTGCACATTACTCCGTACTCTAGATAAGCTGTTGACGAACGTCGCAATGAGCGCATTTGATTATCGCCATTTTGGCGCTGGTAGCAGTAGTTTGGCAGTAGTGAACGTCCACGGAACTAACGTATTTTTACATTTTAGTACCTTGGACGCGCGGGGGGGGCGCTTTGAATCGGCACAAACGAAAGTACGGCAATGCATATAGGATAGGCAGTTACCGGTCGATACCTACGAATCATCTAGTAGACATAAACGCCTGTCAAACATGCAACGCCATCTACCGGCGAGTGGTAGTGGGGACTTGTGGCCGCACGATACTAGATGGCGCCACTAGTAAGATTTATTATTTAGTAAGAGGTTACGGCGCCGGACGATCTGGAATATTCTGGATGACGCAATACGCGAGTACCTGCAAGTACCTTCTAGAAACCTCCGTCGCGGTGTAAACAGGGCGCTCATCGGCTGACCGGGACAGTTTAATTTTGACAACGAAACGAGTACGTTTTAAGTAATTCGAAGCGAATATTCAGTGCTGTAGTGAATTCAGTGATAATTAATTAGTGTGTACAGTTAAAAAGTGATTAAGTTTGTGTTATTGATTGGTTTAATTTATTTGTGTTTTTTTTTTCAGTATAATCGTATACGTAGTCTTTCACCAAGACGCGTAGCAACTCCGCCCCTCTTTATGGGAGAGCCCTGTTCAGCAGTAGTTAGTAGTCTTACGGGTGATGATGATTGAGCAGGTTTTTCTAGGGTTAAATGAAACAAACACATACAAGCAGAAACATTTTAATAAGCAGTAAATGAATGTTAGTGACAAAAACAAATTATATGTTACATCATGATACTTTTAAAAACTTAACAAATATATTGCAATACACATAGAATAATCGTTTGTTCTCACTTGGTCGGATTCTCATTTCGCCGGATTCAGTACAGACAATAGCATAAACATATTATTAGTTAAGCGACGTTCCGGCCAAAAATGGGTTGGACCAAGGTTCACGCAAAAATTACTGGTTAGATTTTGATGCTGTTTTTTGTATAGTGTAAAGGTAACCACAGCTACCGCTCCTTATTCATGAGGAGTTAAGATTTTGTCTCCAATGATAAAAAAGTAGCCTTTCAATAAAAATACCTTAATATTAGATAAATCCGGGTCCAAAATGAATAATATTAACATTTTCAGATTTAAGGATGCGATCCCACGACAATCCGGCAAGTGCTAATAAGCAAAAAAATACTGTTTTTCTTCTTAGCTGTATTCCGGCGAAATGAGAATCCGACCAAGAGAGAACAAACGAAAATAAATACTTTTATTAGTACGCTAATTACTGTCATAATTATTTTCGTGAAAAATTATTACATAAATTTTAGAAAGGTTTTTACTCGTTACATACATACAAAAAAATACATTTTGTGAGTAAAAAATACATTCTAAAAGCAAAGCTATAGTAGTATTCTAAACTTATGTGCTAGGACACCCATAATCAATTGAACACTCTATCAAACAGAGAAACCCTACAAAATAGGTAGATTTCAGTTTTTGATAGATAGAAAAATTGACCCTGCAACTGTAATCATACAAGCAACCGAGCAGAAATCACTAAATATACATTTTAAGTATATTTTCATAAAAAGAAAAAAAAACAATAGTTAAAACTAGTAGGGTACTTCAGCAGGTTTAACACCTTCGATTGTTCCAAACAATTTTTTAAATCAAAATTAACAAAATACTTTTAGTTAGATTTCAGTAAGTTGACAAAATCAATAGAAAACAGCGCTACTTTATTTGATTCGTTTGAGGACGATCTAAACGATAAATTTATATCGTTTTTTTTTAAACTACATATAGGTCTGACATTGTTAATTATTCTATGGTTTGATTTTAATTCAAGGCAAAATACCAATAAGTACAGTACGGTCGATAAGTCGTGGCCACTCTTCGAGCAAATGGCTGCACAATGAACATTTTTAGGAACCGAATGGCGGAATGAGGCGCATCTCTAGCCTAGATCACAGCCCTGTGCACGTCGTTCAGAGTCCATTTGCACGAAGTTCAGAGTGGCCACGGCTTATCGAGCGTACTGTACCTTCTATAAGATAGGTACATTACTCAACTTGAAACTACAAAATGTATTTTTCCCAAGGGTCAAGGAATAACTATTAAACTCACTGGAAATACTGGGATCTAGAATGAAGCTTACAACAATTTTGTTTTGGCCGCACCTTATATATTTATTTCTGTACTCTTTGATAAGTATAGGTTGGAATTGTAAGAGACGCGGCCGCGCGGCCAGGCCTAGAAATCTAGCGGCAGTACAGCGCGTTTTTTTAGTAACAAAATATATAAGCGACTAATGGCCGTTCCCTTATCTTAAAACGAACCATTTTTGCTTACAGTCCGTCAGCTAACATAAAAAAAATAAAAACGTAAAAAAGTGACGAGACGTTGGAAAACGACTCGTTTCATTTTTATAGGAATGGAAGGTTAGTCGCTTCCTTAAATTTTACCTTTCCTTTACGTCAGAGAGCCGCTTTAAATACCTACAAAACCGGATAAGTTTACTTGTCCGCGCCTCTCCTCTCTAAATACCTATATGAGGCCGCTGTCGCTGGTCAGCAATCTCCCAGTAGAGCGGCCGCACGGCTTTGGCGCGCGGCCGCTTAAACTAACCTACAGCAATTAGGTGTAATTTGCTACCAATTTCAGCGTTGCGGATTTAGGCAACAGTTCGACAATTTTTTTACCATGTTTTTATTCACTTTCTTGTTTGTCTGTCTGTCTGTCTGTCGTTCCCGGCGGAATTTCGCACCTCAAGTTTCGAGCACTTCCCGATTAGTTGCTATCCGGCTGAAACTTTCAGGATAGTTCACAACTAGAAGACAATTAAAAAAGTCCTTTTTAGATTACTTTTTAATCTTTATTTGTTTTCACGGTCTAGCTAGGTCAGATTATAATGTAAGCATGGTGGTGCGACGGCTGGCGGAGGCGGGTGCTGTGATGTCGGCTCGGCTGGTCGTGTCTACTTACAGTTTGGAGCGCAGGTCGGACGTCCCAGCGGCTAATTGTCAAGATGGATCGTCGAACCTGAAATTGCGATCAGATTTGTTTATATTGCACATATATACTTAAAATAAAGCAATAAGAACGAAAAAGTCTGTAAAAAAGAGAACAAAAAAATGGTATTTAAAATAAGCTACTAAACAAGAATATAACATGTTTTTAAATCGTGTCTGTATGTTTGTTCGCGCATAACGTAAAAACGACTAGACCGATTACGATGCGGGTTTTCTAACATATGTTAGCTGTTGGATAGGTTTGACTTAAAAACTGGGGTACTTGGTATCTTAATCCGATGATTAGATGCCGAGCAATCGATAAAAAAATATAACACGGCTGAAAATATTTTGATGAAATTTTGATAATGTAATGTTATTGTACTTTATAGGTACTATTGGTCCTGGAATAACACGTATGGGCTACTTTTAAATGAAATGACCGCGCGGACAAAGCTAGTGATAATATATACCTTCTTTTTTTTACCTATCCCGCTGCTGGGCAAAAGTTTCCCCCTTTATTTTCCACGCATCTCTTTCCAGAGCTAGATCCATCTAATTGGGTTGATAGACGATTATGTCGTCACGTCACCTTTTTCGGGGCCGTCCACGACGTCGCCGACCGTCTTTTGGGCTCCCATTGTAAGACAACTTTTGCCTACCTTTCTGGGTGGAGACGTACGGGCTACATGCCCTGCCCAATCCCAATCAATTTAGCAGTTTTGAGTTCTGCATCTGCAATGCCAATCTTTGAGCGGAGCGGGGTATTTCGAACTGGATCTGTCCTATGGACTCCATGTATGCTCCGCTCCATGGCTCTCTGGCAAACCTTGAATTTGGACTTTTGTGCCTCGGTCTTTGACTATTGCGCCATACCATAGGTTAGAACTCATGTCAATGAGGGTACGCTTTAATGACAGAGGAAGGTCACCCTACATCATATATAGGTACCTACCTATTTAATGATATTACACGATGACTGCGTTAGCGTTATAAGTTATTCTATGAAATGATGGCTAAGAGCGGTATGTCTTTTGAATATTGCTATGACATAGAAAAATGCTACGAAGCTCTCGTATGTAACAAAAAGTCTGTACACTGAAGACAATAATAAAAAAAGTCTACGGTAGGTACTAAAAAAAAAGCAACTGAAAAAGTTTTTTTTTAAATCGTGTCTGTTGGTCGCGTGTCACGTAAGAACTGCTAGACTGATTGCGATGTGAATTTTACTGTTGGATGCCTTAGGGATTGACTTAAAATCTGGTGTACTTTGTGTTTCAATCCGATGAGTAGTAGCCAAGAATTCGATAAAAACGATTTTGACGTGAATGAAGTGTGATGTGGTATAATGCTTCTTTTGATCCTTGAGGCAAAAATTTAAGTGAGAATGGTTGCTAACCAACTTTAAATCGTTATAGATCCTAAATGGTAATTCGAAATGAAAATGATAAGAGAAACCTAGAGATGATTTTCAAATACCATAAACATCAACTTTTTTTCATTTTCGCATTGATCGCCATATTGAATTTTGATTACTGTCACCTCTTTAGTGACACTCGAAAGATTTGACAAATCGATTGACGTAAAAATCATCAAAATCGGCTCACGCGTTTGTTCTTTAAAGCGTCACAAAGGAACAGACATACATACATATATAGTCTGATAAACACATTACCCTCCTTTGCGTTGCATAATCTGGTAACAAGCAAGCACCCGCTTAAACAATAGTACAGGGTGTTACCTCATGTTCATAGCATTAGAGTTCCCAGGTTCCATGCTGTAGCCGAGGGTCTCGTAGAACTTGATCAGCTTATCCTTGCAGTCCAGCGACATTTTGTAGCAACCAACTTCTTGGGCCAGCAGCGAGACCGTCACTACTATTCTGTTAACGAAAAAAATGGTCTTTTACATCATCATCATCATCACATCATCAGCCTATACTTGTCCACTGTTGGACGTAGACCTCTCGTAATGCACGCCACTTAGCTCGGTCTTCAGCTCTCCTCATCCACTTTCTGCCAGCCGCTTTTTGCAGGTCGTCACCTGGCCACAGGGCGCCCTACACTACGTTAGTTTTAAGCTTTATCACTACGGAAACAGCGTACATTATACCATAGCCGAAATGTGTATGTACTTACAGTTTTCCTAACTGCTTTCCTCTATATGTGTCGTTGACTACAACGTCCTCTAGGCGCCCGCGCTGAAAATAAATGAACAAAACAAATTAAAAAAAATAATTGCTCTTTAGGTAAAAGAATTATATATTTTTGGAATGGTCTTTTAGAGACCTTCATGTTGATAGCTCACTCGATAGGTTTTGGTTATTTTTGGTTCCGTCGGTAAAACAACAAGGCAGCTATAACCAGCCATATTATTTTTCGTGACACTTCATATATCCAGTGTCAGACTCGTGATTACGAATCCAATGATACCTCATTTTTATTAAAATCTTTTATTTAACTTCACTTGATGTATGTATTTATATAACTATGTATCTGTGTATTTTATATGTACTGCAGTACATCTTGCAACTCAAATTTCGAGCACTTCCCGATTAGCTATCCGGCTGAAACTTTCAGGGTAGCTCACAAACCGATGACGAAGCAATAAAAAAAAATACATCAAAAAATAATTAAATAACCAAAAAAAGTGAAAATGCAATTCAAAAAGAAAGTAAAAAGTAATACAAAAGTAAAAATCATTAAAAAAAACTCGTAATAGTTTATTTTTTTATTATTACTTATATCAAAATACATAAAGCGTGTAGCTTGTTAGAATGTAGGACGCGCCAAAGAAACATACAAACATACAGCTCAAAAACATAACCCTATGCAGTAGGGTTTTTTGTTTCTCCTTTACATATTCCACGTGTTATTTATTCCGATGCCGCGGCATAGGCTGTGGGTTCAAACCAAGCATCGTCTTTGTGGAATGAGCTTTTACTCTGCAACTCTACAGAGATACAACAAGGAGTGCTTCGAAAAGGGTGTGGCCTTCAAAGGTGAGCAACGGTAACTGCTTTCACCAGGTTAGCTACAGTTGTTCTATCTCACGACTGCGGGTTGCAGTCATAAGATTTGAAGTTTTTTAGGTATGATAGATGATGTTGGCCTCTACCGGCCTATACAGCTTCACCGGACGGGGGACGGGCGCTAGAGAGCTCCGCTGATTGCGGTTAGCATTGACGCGACGCAGAAGGCGCACGCCAAGTTAAAATTTTGACGACTGGCACAAGGGCACCCATGGGGTACGAACCTCGGTATTGATTACGGGGGTCGGACTAAACACCCCTGGATCGCAAGTGTTAGTAGTGATCCAGGGGGCCAAAATTGCTAGGAGCCCTTTGATTGATTTAAATAACTGACCACCGATTCGTAATACACCTTCGAGAAGAATCGGCAAGAAACTCGAAGGCGAATAATAACTGATTAGTTACGGAACCTTCGACCTCGCCGACGAGGTCGGTGTATGCGTCTAAGTGTGTTGATATACCCTGACGGGTTGTCAGAGGAGGTTGAATTGGATTTGGAGCACTCAGTGTCGCCCGAGCCGCTGCTCCCGAGCTTACGCACACTGACGTGCAATAATAAAGACCGACTCACATCCGTGATATAGAACAACTGTACTTACAACATAAAAAAGCTTACCAAAGAGCAGTTGTGGATAAACTTCTGTTCAACGGTGAGCGTAGCAGCGCCTATTAGCTTCGATATGCGCGTGTCTTCGATCACGGTGACGTAGTAGCCGCCCGATTGTTTCATTTTCGTGAATCGTTCTGAAAAACAAGAGGCTCTTTTAACATCAACAGCGGAACCGAAAGACATGCACTGATGAGCATAGGGCGCCGCGATGGAACAACACAAGGTTGCCTACGGAAGCACCCGTAGAATCAGAAGGGTATACCTATCCTTTTCCTGTGCGAGATAAAACTCTGAGTCGGCACATAAGAGAGAAATTTCCTCTCAGGGAAATTTCTTTTCAGGAAACTCAGCACAACCTAATTTTGAAACTTTTTCTCCATGTTCATAAGATGTTAATTTAATTATTAACTTGTAAAATGCTATTAATTTGGCAATCTATACTTATAATAAAGCCATTATGTATTAAAAAGTCTGTACAATGAATATAATAAAAAATAATCCAGGGTAGGTACTTAAAATAAGCTACTGAACAAGAATATAACTTTCTTTTTTTATCGTGCCTTTTTTCTGTATGTTTGTACGCGCATCACGTAAAAACTTCTGGACCAATTGCGATGCGGTTTTAACTGTTGGATAGCTTCGGGATTGACTTAAAAACTGGGGTACTTGGTATCTCAATCCGAGAGTATAGAAGCCTAGCAATCGATAAAAACGATTTGACGTCTGAACGAACTTTGAAGAAATTTAGTTTAAAGTACTCTATAGGTACTTTTAATCCTGGAATAACACATAGGTTACTTTTAACCCAGAGAAAATGACCACGCGTGCCCAGCTAGTAGTAGTGCTAGTTTACAAATAAAATATTTAGATTTTCTTAAGGGGGCTTGCCATAATCAATTCACCACGCTTGGCAGGAGCCTTGATGAGCACAGTAATTGGTCTATCACCAATACACACATTTTACACAGTAAAATGCTGATACCGATTTTCACAAAACTCGCGGGATCAGAACAAGCTTTATTGAACACTAGCTGTGCCCGCGGCTATGCCCGTGTGGTCATTTCATTTAAAAGTAGCCCATACCTACTTGTTATTCCAGGACCAAAAGTACCATAAAGTACAATACGAGTATACTACATTTCTTCAAAATTCCTTCAGCCGTCAAATAGCTTTGTATCGATTGCTCGTCATCTAATCATCGGATTAAGATACCAAGGACCCCAGTTTTTAAGTCAAACCCTAAGCTATCCAACAGTGAAAACCGCTCGCAATCGGTCCAGTAGTTTTTACGTCATACGCGAACAAACATACAGACAGCCACGATTTAAAAAAATGTTATATTTCTT
Source organism: Alsophila aescularia (assembly GCA_946251855.1). Lineage (NCBI taxonomy): Eukaryota > Metazoa > Arthropoda > Insecta > Lepidoptera > Geometridae > Alsophila > Alsophila aescularia. Next base: position 20,235,570 of record OX276373.1, on the reverse strand, counting down.
TTCAATTGCCTATTTTAAGTACTCTAGACCTTTATTTTTTTATTACTTCATTGTATAGTATTTTTGGTACTTACTGTGCTTTATTATAAGTATATATAGTATTGTTAGGTAAGTGTATATTATTATTTGGTCGTTATCATAAAGACCAGGAACGATATATAACATAAAGGTCATTATCACACTGCGCCGGTTTCGCGAAGGTCACCCACTCAAATGCCAGTATATTAAGCATTCCGCACGCATAGACAGTTTGTTAACTGCGAAGTTTACTATTCATGGGCATTTTTACACAGGTTACTAATCATGTCACAATACGAAAATGTGAACGCTATGTTAGAAGTCAAGTTAGTTTTAAAATATTGACGAAGACAAGGCACAAGCCAAGTTGAAGGACAAGTGTTAACATAATTTAGACTGGTCATTTTAAGCTTTTTAAGCAAATTTTGTAGTCTTTTTACCTAGTATTTTTTAATTAGGTACTAAAGCCAATCTTTACTTATAATAAAGCAATATGAACGAAAAAGTCTGTACAATGAAGATAATGAAAAATATGGTCTAGGGTACTTAAAATAAGCTACTGAACCAGAATAGAACATTTTTTTAAATCGTGTCTGTCTGTTAGTTTGTCTGTATGTTTGTTCGCGCATCACGCAAAAACCACTAGACCGATTGCGATGCGGTTTTCACTGTTGGATAACTTAGGGTTTGACTTAAAAACTGGGGTACTTGGTATCTGGATCCGATGAGTAGAAGCCGAGCAATCGACAAAACTATTTTTGACGGCTGAAGGAATTTTGATTAAATGTTAGTATATTGGTATTTTAGGTCCTGGAATAGCACAAAGAGTACTTTAAACCTACAGAAATGACCACGCGTGCGAAGCCACGTAATTTTTGGTCCTGGAATAGCATAATTTTATCCCAGAACTATGAACTCGCGGGCAAAGCTGCGGACACAGCTCGTAATCTATACTTATAATAAAACATTTTGAAATTTTCTTTTGGAGGATACTCTATATTCGATACTGAAGCGAAAACTGTTTTTTTTTTCATTTTTGTCTGTCTGTCTGTCTGTCTGTATCTTGGCTAGGCATCGCACAGGAACTACTGAATGAATTCAAATGAAACTTTGTATGATTTCAGTTCATACTACGAGGACATTGGAAACTTTCATCCCGAAAAATTAAAGGGTTTCCGCATTATAGGGGTTGAAAGTTATTAAAAAGAACACTGAAACTGATAGATCACGCTGAAACTACTAGACGGATTTTTTGATGCAAATTGACACAGTCATTTATCTATACTTATAATAAAGCAATAGGTACGAAAAAGGCTGTAAAAAAGAAGATAAATAAAAAATAGCATATTTTTTTACACATGTTTTTTGTTTTTTTATTATATGTTTGTTTGTTCACGCATCACGTAAATCTATTGGACCGATTGCAATGCTGTTTTCATTGTTAGATAGCTTAGGGTTTGATTTAAAAACTGGTGTAATTGGTATCTCAATCTGGTGAGTTGAAGCCGAGCAGTGGACAAAAGTATTTTTAACGGCTAATGAAATTTTGATCATAAATTGGTATATTGGTCTTGGAATAGCACATTATGGTACTTCGAACCTAAAGAAAAGACCACGCGTGCGAAGGCGCGGGTACAGCTAGTTAGAAAATAAAAATAAAACTACGTCTCAAGTAAGCTACTGAACAAGATTTTTAAATATGGTGTTTGTCTGTCAGTGTGTTCAGTTCTTGCATTACTTAAAATTTACTCGACCGATTCCAATGCGGGTTTCACTGATGGATAGCGTCAGATTTGACTTAAAATCTGGTGTACTTAGCATCTTAATGCGATGAGTAGAAGCTGAGCAATCAATAAAAACTATTTTGAACTATTTTTGATGCAATTTGGTCCAGGATCATATTTTTATCATAAACTAGCAGTGCCCGCGGCTTTCCCTGCGTGGTCATTTTTCTGGAATATAAGGATCCTGTGATATTCCAGAACCAAGAGTACCAAAATCATCAAACTTTGTTCAGACGTCAAAAGGTTTTTTATAGATTGCTTGATTTCTACTCATCAGATTGAGATACCAAGTACACCAGTTTTTAAGTCAAATTCTAAGCTATCCAACAGTGAAAACCGCATCGCAATCGGACCAGTACTTTTTACGTGATGTATCTATCTATAATCTTTGATTTATACACACAGACAGACACGATTTTTAAAAATGTTATATTCTTGTTGAGTAGCTTATTCTATATACCCTGGACAATTTTTTTTTAATTAAATTCATTTATTATTTCATTCATTTTTTTTTTTTATTACATTTTATTATTTTCTTTGTACAGACATTTTCGTTCTTATTGCTTTATTATAAGTTCGAGTATAATTATGTTCTGGACCTCTGTCAATCATGATCTTATTCCAGCACATAATAGTTCTTATTCCAATGCCTCTGGCATCTTCGGATGTACAATTAGTAACCGTATCTAACCAGACGATTTATTTTATAGCGTCTAAGATCCTGGAGCCTGATCCGAATTTTCCTAGAAAAGAAGATTAGATTAATTTTAACTGTATTTCATGCATTTTCCTAAGAATATCTTTATAATAAAGCAATAAGAACAGAAAAGTTTATACATAGAAGATAATTATAAAAAATGATCTATGGTATTTAAAATAAGCTACCGAACAAGAATATAACATTTAAAAAAAACGTGTCTTTCTGTATGTTTGTTCGCGCATCACGTAAATACTACTGGACCGATTGCAATGCGGTTTTCACTGTTGGATAGCTTTGACTTAAAAACTGATAGGTTTGACTTAAAAACTGGTGTACTTGGTATCTCAATCTGATGAGTAGAAGTCGAGCAATCGATAAAAAACCATTCAACATCTGAACGAAGTTTGATGATTTTGGTAATGGAATATCACAGGATCCGTAAATCCCAGAAAAATTACCACGCGGGCAAAGACGCGGGTACAGCTAATCCCTGTATAAAAATGAAAGTTTGTTTGTCTATCTGTTTGTCTTCTATGCGTACGCGCATCTTAGTAAGTTAAAACTTTGTACAGTTGTTGATGGCACTTGCGTTAAGATTTCTGAATTAAAAAACTGGCCAAGCGCGTGTCAAACACGCATAGAAAAAATATTTTCGAACATCGTACATCCAATTGAGATGTTTGCACAGCTGTTGTTGTTGCATTTGCGTGAAAGTTTCTGACATAGCAAGCACCATTAAAAATTTATATAACCCCCGATCCCCCACCCCCCATTATAGCTAAAAAGAATTTCGAACACATCCGTTTTCAAATATAAAAACCGCATCAAAATCGGTCATCCGTTTGGGAGCTACGATCCTCACCCCATTCCCCCCTCCCCCCCCCCCCCCATTATAACAAGGAACAATCTCATCTCATTTACCTCAGCTTTGAAACATTAAAAAACCGTAGCTAAATTGGTCCATTCGTTTGGAAAATACGATTCTCACTCCCTTTTTCTCAAATTTAAATAAATAATAGTTTAAAAAAACTAAAAAACACGCTTTATATAGAAAACCAAACTAAAAAATAGAAAATAAATTTTAATAGTGTAAATAAGAAAAAAATGATTTATTTCAAAAAAATCGTGGGGTGCTTCTCATATCTGTCAATGAAATATTTATAACTATTGACCCATGCACCCCACGATTTTTTTGATATAAATCATTTTTTTCTTATTTACACTATTAAAATTTATTTTCTATTTTTTAGTTTGGTTTTCTATATAAAGCGTGGTTTTTAGTTTTTTAAACTATTATTTATTTTCTACTTTTTTTTCTCTTTTTATTGCATTGTCATCGGTCTTTGACAGGTGTGCAAAATTTAAAATGAAATCTGACCGTTTAAAGTGGGTCAAGATAGCGTCCAAAGGAGTCGATTACAAACATACAAACATACAAGTGAAGCTAATATAAAGCGTATAAAAACACGCCTTCCCTGCCAATAAGAACTTATGTAACTAAATTATATACTATTGGAATGTGCTCATCAAGGACTTCAATTTGATACCCATACTGTAAAATTCGAATTTTTTCGCATTTCTGAATGGAACAATAAAGAGGTCATGCATTTAAAAAAAAGAAAAAAGTTTTTACTTGTGATGATGTAATGTAAGGACTCTAAGGATAACCCATACATCCAAATTGGTTTAGGCATTTTAAAGTTATGGTGGAATAAAGAATCATAAAATATACACACAAACAAACATACATGAACATTGAAAACATTGCACTCCTTTTTTGGGCAGTCATGTAATAAGAGGCATTTTGATGCATGCCGGGCATTAGCTAGTTTAATATTAAAATGCCAAACTTTCAATGATCTCACCATCAAACTGCTTCCGGGAGACATTTCCGACACTGGTCAACTGTCCGAGCAGTTGAAGAAACCCCTTATCAAAGTCAGAGCGTTGCAGTGGCCTGACCACCATCCAGTCTTCTCCAGGCTGTGCCGCACTGATCTTAGGCTTGAACACAGCTGGACTCCTGTTGAAGTCCAGGCGCTTCAGTATCTCTGGGGGGTACAGATACTCTGATGGTTTCCCCTCCTGGAAAATAAAAAAACTGCTGATAAAAATGGACATAACATGTTTGACACTATTTTTTGTGGATATTTGGTAAGGCAATTTTGTATGCTAATAACTTTGTTATTGTTTAAAATATCCAAATAAAAACTTTTTCTTAATAATATAAATATTCTTAAAAAAAATAAGAGGCAGGACAATTGTAAACATGAGAAAGGAACTTCAATAGAACTAAAAACAGTCGTCATAATATTAACATTGAAACAAAACTTCAAATTTGGAACGTTCTCAAACTGTGATGGTCCTCAGAAATGGGCTGAATAATTGCCAAAAGTTACTGCAACATAGACCAACTACGAGTATGTTGGAGTAGACTCTATACAATAGCGGCAATAATTACCGAAAAACTAGCCTGTTTCTCAGAGAGCTAAATCTGTTTCTTATTTTTTCGTAATCATCATGAGTTCATGAAAACTTATTTTTCGGCATTAAATAGGTTGTGTTAATAAACCTATTTATTACCGCAAAATAAATTTTCATGAACCCACAATGAGTAATAGAGTTGTAATTGACAAAAAACACAAGAAAATATGAATTTGGCACAAGGAGCAAAACTACTATTATTTCTTCTTTGGTTTGGCCTAAGACCTGAGGTTGAGTTTTACCCTTTACTATATCTGCTCACGCCGTCACAACACTTCTAGAGGGTAAAAGAAATTGCTCAATAACAAGGTACTAACTGCAAATTACTAACTGACTGTGCAAAGAAAGTGAGTTACCATTGTTCCAGATGTACATAACATAACTAACGCACACATATTGGATACCAAGAACAGGTGTTGTTTATAACTGATATGGAAGTTAGCAGTCTATGAAAGCAATTACCTACATTAGAACAAATAGGTAACATATGTAATTTTTATATCAGTATATCTTTTAACAATCTTATCATCGGAGATTTGTATCTCTGACTGATATGGTAAAAAAGTTTAATGGAAGAACTCCAATCAATAAATAAAATGGTAAATCTCATATCTTAAAGTTACCCTGGGACAGAATTTTGGCTTTTCATTTGCCAGTTTGCCGTTTAGAAAAAAAACCATTGTAAACCTGGACACGGCTTAGCTCAATCTAGCATTAATTATCTATTTTTTTATTGAAACAAAAGGAAAATCCACACGATTTGTGGCTCTATTGACATACATTACACCCACATAATATAGAATGTGTAGACCTATGTATCTAATTTTCACGAGTGATGAATTCTTAAATATAATTCTTCCAATAAGAAGAATAAGAATCCATAAGGAACCCCAATTACTTCGGAATAAAATGTGCCAAGTTGCATCAAAATCTGTCCAGTAGTTTCAGCGTGATACATGTTCTTTTAAATAACCTACAACCCCTATCCTGCTGGAACCCTTTAATTTTTTGGGATGAATAGTATTAAAGTATAAACTCAAATCATACCAAGTTTCATTTGAATTCATTGAGTAGTTTCGCCATGATGCGCTGCCAAGATACAAACAGACAGACAGTCAAAAATGAAAAAAAACAGTCTTGGCTTCAGTACCGAAAATAAAAGAGACTCCAAAAAACAATACAATATATCTTCAATGTACCGAATTTGGACCCCTATCCCGCAGGAACAATTTATATTTTCGGGATAAACCAAGCAGTAGCTCTAATCGTGCTCAATTACCAAGCCGATCGAGAATTTAATTTTGGCGCAATATTGTATCGATACATCCTTTTTTTTGGTTTTCACCGTAAATGTCACTAATTAAATTATTAACTTACCGCACTCAAGTTATGCTTTTCCATTCCCATTTTTGCAAAAATATTGTGACTAGATATTCATTTTGTTCTAACACACGAAATAGAAAATAAAATTAGGGCTGCTTCTAGCCAGTAGCCACAGTGAAAAGACTACCTACTGCTACTGCTGCGTCGCTGATACGAGTGATAGGCCACGCAACTTTAATAGAACGTACGTGGCTCGAGGAATTTAATTTCGTGTCGTCAGAAGAGGAAATAAATTGAACTAGTAAAGTGAAAGTGAAACTGTGAAATATCACCTTCATTTCAATAGCACCAAACAGTGTTGTTATCGTCAAAACCTTATTCTTTTTTTTTGTGGCAATTGTCTTTTTGACATTTCTGCCAGAGTCATGTAGCTTCGCGTCAAAAAGTTTATAAATAATTTACTAGTACAGGAAATTTAGAAACGTTAACAAGACCAGATTAATATGATGAATTTTACAAACATAGGAGAACTACCTACATAAATGAATTAAATATATATAAATACATATGAACTATAATTTATAAAACTACGATATACACAAATACTTATTAAAGTTTCAGATTATTTAACGAAAGGAATTGAACTAAAGACATAAATATTACGACTATTGGATGATAAAAGTTCTGTTATATGAGTTTGCAATGAAACTTCTAGTGAAATAAGAGACTGAAAGAATGAGAAATGATTCAGTAGCGGACATGAAAAGAAAATATGATTGAGATCCCCTTCACCAAGACCACATTCACATATTGAAGAATCTTTAACATGAATCTTTTGCAAATGAGTAGGGATACAACAGTGACCCAGCCTCAAAAGAATGATTGAAGATGTAAAAAGCTTGTTGAAGTGCCATCGTGCAAACCATGGTTTACTAGGGATGTCAGGCTGAATTCTAGCAAAACCAGAACCTTTGTATTTGCTAGAAGATGTCCAGTTTATACACCAAGAATTCAATAAATATTTTTTTGGTAGGCAAATAAGGTGTTGGCTATAATTTATAAAAGGAATCTTATCACCACAAGAAACTGCTTCCTTGGCCACTCTATCGACACACTCATTACCAACAACAGAGAGACCAGAGAGAGACCAACATGCCCAGGCACCCAGGCAAGAACTACGTCTAAGCCTTTAAAGAGACATTCAGAAATAGACTTTTTGATATGAAGTAAGATTGGATGAAATTTAGAAGAAAATGGATTAGAAAGCAAAGATTGGAGGGAACTACGTGAATCTGAGAAGATAATAGTACGACGAAGTTTGAAAAGAAGGACATATTTAACCGCTTCAAGGGTAGCCAAACATTCACCGGTGAACACTGACGACTCAGGAGGACACTTAACTTTTTGGACAATGTCGAATTGAGCGTGGAAAACACCACAACCAACACATCCAACTGGCGATAATTTTGAGGCATCTGTGAATATTGTATGCCAACCAAGCCAATCCCTGTGCAAGATCTCTCGAAAATGCTCATCAGCATAAAGGTCACCTTTGCAGATATCAAACTCTAAAATTATTTGCGGATGAAAGGTAACAATATCGTAATCAAAATTAAAAATTGGGAGTTTTGGAGACCGGTATGTAGGGTCTTTAAGGGATTTATAAACTATGAAACTTTTGAGAAACAGAGGATGGTGTTTACATCTCCAATAACGGGAGGTATAAACGTATTGATAGAGAAGTTGAAGCTTGGGTATAAGAGGATGATTAGAAAATTGAATAAAACGAAAGAAGAATCTGTTGGAAAGAAATTGTCGGCGAAGATGGAGAGGAGGATCAACACACTCCACCTGGAGTGCATTGATTGGAGAGGACTTCATCGCACCTGCAATAATCCGAAGTGACTTTGACTGAATTAAATCAAGTTTTCTTAAGCCAACCCTGCAAGCAGGATCAAGCAGAAAAGTACCATAATCTAAAACGCTACGAATTATAGCGTTATATAAAAGTTTAAGATTAAAAGGATGAGCACCCCACCATACTCCCGACAGACACCTTAAAATGTTCAGATTCCTCTCACACTTATTTGCAATATATTCACAATGCAAACGTCCAGACAACTTATTGTCCAACAAGAGACCGAGGAATTTTACGGACTCTTTAACTGTAATTCTGCTCTCATTAACAGTAATGTTTATATCAGGAAGATTTCTTTTACGAGAAAAGATAACGATATTACTCTTAGAAGGCGAGAGATCCAAGCCATTTTTATGAAGCCAAAAATTTAAATATTTAAGGGAAAGGGAAATACAGTTACTAGCATCATTAATTTTATGATGAGTACTATATAAAAGAATGTCATCCGCATATTGAAGAATGCGGCAGAGACCAATTGAGGATTCTAGATCATATGTATAGACGTTATAAAGGAGAGAACTGAGGACAGAGCCTTGAGGTAATCCCTGCCATATGGTTCTAGTTGAAGAAATCGAGGGGTCACTACAGTGGAGGAATATGTATCGCTCTGAAAGAAGGTTCATTACAAAATTACTTATCTCTACTGGAATTTTCAACCGACTAAGCTTATTCTTGAGAAGGGGAAGCTGAACATTATCATAGGCTGCAGAAATATCTAGGAAAGCCCCAACAACAGATTCATTCCGAGTAAAGGCAAGTCTTATATCGGTAGTAAATATACCCAGGCTATCCATAGTGCTCTTGCCCTTTCTAAAGCCATACTGAGACTTTGCAAGAAGCTCATGACTTTCCAGGAACCACTCAAGGCGGTTCTTTATTAAGTGTTCCGCAAGTTTAGCCAAAACTGAAGAGAGAACAATAGGGCGATAAGAATTAGGATCTACCGGATCTTTATCAGGTTTAAGAATAGGGATTATGAATTGAGATTTCCAAGTAACTGGAACATATCCAGAATCAAAAATAATATGAACAAGAGATAAATAATAGATATGAAGGCGGACGTTAGCTTTAGAAAGAAAAGAATACGGAATGCCATCCATACCGGGGGCTGAGTCTCTGACTGATTTCAAAACTATTTCTAATTCTTTTAAAGACCCATTAGCACACTCTAATAAACTGCACAAGCGCATCAGAACAAGATCTTATTTTGTAAGAATTTATGACAGGTAATTTAGGAGAATTTATATCAGTGAGTTCATTAAATTTGGCCCACCCTGAACTATTATTGTCTATGGAATATTTAAGAAGAGGAGGATTTCTAGAAGCAGTACGCGGACATTTTTGTGAAATATATATAAGAATAGGAAAATGGTCACTGCCATAAGTAGAAGGAAGGACACACCAAGACATAAGTGAAGCAAGTTCTGGAGAACATAAGGACAGGTCCACTGCACTAGGGTGTTCATCTGGCCGAGATCTTCTAGTCGGGGAACCGTCATTTAAAATACAGAGATTAAGATGATCTAAGGAGTCCAATAAAAAGATCCCAGGTGAATCCGAAAAACCACAACCCCATACAGAGTGATGACAATTCAGATCACCCAAAACTAGAAGAGGCTTAGGAAGAGAATTTAAAACATTAATAAGTTTACGAATTATAGATTTGGAAGGCAAAGGAATGTATAGAGAGATAACTGTTCAATTCTTAAGCTGAACAGCAACCACCTCGAAACCTTCACCATAATAAGGCAAAGAAATAATTGAGTAGGTAATATTATTTTTAATAAAAAGGGCAACACCACCGAAACCATCTTGACTGTCTCTTCTAACATCAACAAAACCCGATAGCCTAAATTTGGAATCGGGTCTAAGCCAAGTTTCTGAGACCGACAAGATGTCCGGACTGTGATGGTTAACTAGATAAATAAGATCGGACTTTTTGTTAATAATACTTCTAGGGTTCCATTGGAGAATCCTGTAAACTTGATCCATTTTGTAAGAAAGATAAGAGGCAACTTAAGGTGGGGGCAACGTTGGACGGTAAGTTAGAGAGAGACGGAGCACTGTTTAATAAAGGAAGAAGAGAGTTTATAAGTTTCATAAGAAGATCAACAACGAGTGACTGAAGAGGGGGATTATCTATATATATACTCTGTCCTGAGCTTGAAGAGCGCAGCCATTAGGAGCTGCTTCTGATAAATCGTCTCTAATAATATTATTATGAGCGACTCTGTCGTAACCGTTACCGTTAGCGACGGCCGAAGTAGGCGCATGATGCTTCTGAATTACCTTCTTTTTGTATACGACTCTTTGAGGTTCCACAGTATTGATCATATGAAAGGAGGAAAAAGGGGGCGAAGGAGACGTAGAAGAAGCGATGTTGGCGTAGGACACTTTTGACACAGAAAACAATTTAGAAGCTTCCGAGTAAGAAATTGCTTTTTGCGCCATAGCTACTTTTATATTTTTTGACGTTGCATCTCCGGGCAAGAGTTATTCGTGGCAAAATGGTTGCCCTTACATGAAATACATATTGCATTGTCCTCCTCTACTCGGCAAGACTCGCTAAGGTGAGTGGACGCACATTTATAGCATGTTGGATTAGAACGGCATTGAGTTTTCGTGTGACCATACCGACAGCAATGGAAACATTGAATAGTTGGGAAGTTATACAATGCCACTGGGAACGAATTATAACAAACAAACACTCTGTTCGGAAGTATTTGGCCATCGAATGTTAGAACCACCGTTTGGGACGGCTTCCAAGCCACGGATCCATCGATTAAAACTTCATAATTTAGTCGACGGACTTTTATAATCGAGCCACAATTGGGAGGTACCCTCATCTCTTCTTTTATCATCTCTGGAGACATGTCAGCTGGGATACCTCGTATTAATCCCATTCGTGTTACATTGTATGAAGGAATTAGGGCATTATAATTATTTCCAGAGAGAGTCGGAGATTCTATGAATTTGTTGGCGTCGATTCCGGAATGAAAATCTAAGGATATTCTGTTTCGCCCGATACTTTTTATTGAACCGTCAATAATCCCTTGAAACTCTCTGTATCGGCTAAACAAGAAACGGCCAAAGGTGACTGGGTGTAATGTTGTACCGTCTGATGCAGAACTTTGAGATCTTCGGACATGAACCGTAAAAGGCCCGCGATCTGTATGAATATACAAGTGGCGACCTACAGGTGTAAAAGCTTGACCTAGATCTTGCGATTTTATTGCAGGTGTAGAGGACAAGGAAGCCGGGACTTGGTGAAGCAGGGGAGGAGAAGTAGCTGTTATATTCGTTGAGGCATCAGAGAAGGAGGTTAGAGGAGTACGCTGCCCTGCTTGAAGATCAACTTCATCACCTGTCAGCGTAGATTGTGATACCGAACGAGAACGATTAATACATTCTCTATTTAATATTATATTTATTTATATTTATTTATTCATTCTCTTTGCGCTTTCGAGCACATGAGGACTCAACCTGCTCAGTAGTCATCACCATTGTATAGGCAGCCGGAGACGGTGGCCTAGTTACATCCATACCGCCCCCAGGGTCAGGAGGCTCATTCATATTTTCCTTGGAAAAGAAAGCTACTTAATAGATAAAATACACTAACCAATAATTCCTTGGGTGAAAAACTACAGGAAATATTAAACAGGTCTAGATATTTACGCGATTAATATCAAAAACCAAAATTGTTACAATTTTTCACCTATTGTCAACAACGACGCTCCGCCCCTCCCTAAATTAACGTCAAAATCTTAGCTGCCGACGCTGGCCGTATGTCATAGCCTGGGTTGCCGTATTTGTTGAAGTTGCAGGGAGGTCGGTACCTCTATGCTATGCACTGGCTGAATACAAAAATAGTGAGATGTTAGATGTATCTTGGATACTGTTTTATGTTTTGAATATGTCAATAGGAGTTTTTCTTTGCAAGAAGAAATAAAAATACCTTCTGTTGAAATGTTACCAATGATTTATTTCTGAAGCTTCGTAGTCATTCTATTTCACCACGCCTATAATTCCATAAACTCTGTTAGGTTATGGGCCCAGCACGCTTCCATTCCACTGCGTGTCCAGATACGATATTCGTCGTCATTCTCGTAGCCGATAAGTTTACCTTTTATAGCTTTTCTGCTTAATTTCTTACGTTTTTGTTTAGGTACGTGAGCATAGCATTCACTTCTACGTCAGAGAGGCCGTCCTAAATAATGAAATAGAAGTGAATAGAGTTGGCACAGAGGCACAAGTAGCCGACATAATGACAAAGGCCCTACCTAAGCCAAGATTTCAAATGCTGAGATCTGCACTAGTATTGTACTAAAGGGAGTGTTGAAGTTGCAGGGAGGTCGGTACCTCTATGCACTGGCTGAATACAAAAATAGTGAGATGTCAGATGTATCTTGGATACTGTTTTATGTTTTGACTATGTCAATAGGAGTTTTTCTTTGCATGAAGAAATAAAAATATTTTCTGTTTAAATGTTACCAATGATTTATTTCTGAAGATTCGTAGTCATTCTATTTCACCACGCCTATAATTCCACAAACTCTTGTTAGTATTTATAGAAAAAATATACTAAATTGCCATATTATCTTTTCCCAAAATCATATGTCAAAAACAAAATCATATGTTTGTTAACATCGGGTGATAAATTGAGACTTTTATTTTGGAGATCATTTTCAGTTTTCATCTTTGGTGGTAATTTTTGGGTTAGTGGCATCATTGGTCATTTCTAATCAAGGTGAAAGGGATGGCTCGATACTACAATACTTTATTTGTACACAGGATTTCCCCGGCTGTGATAAAAAAATATGTGCGTTTCGTTTTATTCACCATATTATTAAAAATAACGTTTAATTACACCTGCATCCAATTGCCGTATTTTGTGATACGGTAATGAAGGGTCTGCCGTATGCCGTAATTTCTTTAAAAAACACATGGATTGCCTGGACACTAATCATTCTTTCCAAACCGAATAAAATCGACCCTAATACCTAGCGCATAAAGTCGCTTTTATGATGTCAAATTTAACTGTCATGTCCAAAGCGAACGCTGATCGAAACATATTTAGCGTTTTTAACTGTTATTTTCGATCATTTAGCATCAAACGTACTGCCCCTATGTTATTCAAAATAACGTAGGTAGTCAAAGTCAAGTCACGATTCAGTAAAGTTGTGGATCTTTACTGAAACTTCCAAGAGAGTTCCGGAGAGAACATGAAATAGCACGTTTTTCCGCGTTTGTATCATTTGCCCACTCTTGCAGCTAGTGCACGATTAAACACATTACATATGGTTCAACCAAAACACAAGTTTGAGGAAAAAACAAAGCAAAACAATTCGATTTGGTTTCTCGCCGAAATTCAAAGTCAGTAAATAGTTTTGATGGATCATGGATGGATTTCATTTCTCATTCTCACTGCTAGCTGACTGACAGCTGATTCCACTCGATTGATTATTTTCACTCTTGTATCGATACGGTACGATACATTATTAGTCGATTTAAGCGAGTAAATATTTAGTAGCGAAAATTTGACTACAGGACTAACCTTATTTTGATTTTATGAATAATTTAATTTGAGGTTATGTTTTGGGTTTCCCTAGATCAGTAATTCTCAAATATTAGTTTATTTATAACGCGAAAGATGTATTATAACTATTAAAAATAATGGCACTATTTAGAACATACCCTGTGATACATTTTCTCAAAAATCAACGGCAGTTCTCGGCGTTATGTAAAACTGTGAACAAAAGTGTGGATACATTTAATAATATCTCTCCAGTTTTAATCACTACGCACCGTTACTTATTTTGGGAAAGACACAGAAAAGGAGGATACAATACTTCGGAGAAAATTTCAAACTGGGAACACTTGAAGAATGGATTAAAAGAACTCAAACATGAAAGCAAGTTATTCATTCAAGAATCCAAAGAACTATTCGAATCTGATCCAATTCTTATATCACGACCAGGTAAGAAGCAAGTTACCACAATTTAATTTGAATCCAACTTCAAGAACACCACATAATTATTTATTACTGCAGTTAAGGCTGATTTACACTTTGTTTAGTTAAGTAGCGAGATAACTTGTGACTTCAACAAGTTTAGTTCTTATCATCGTTTGGACAGGGACTTACTGATTCCTTACTTGGACAGTTAAGTAGTTAATTCACTATTAAGTACAGGGAAAGGAAAGATGTTATAATTTTCAGTGAGTTAAGTGCAAGTTCACCCCACCCGTGCATTTCCCATACCCCGATAACTAAACTCCCCGAGAATAGCCCGTTTGACCAGGAATAGAAGTTAATCATACTTATTTCACCTACTGTTTGTTAACAAACAGAACACATATACAGCTGAGTTTTTTCTTGAGTATAGTTTTTATTTAATTGATTGAATCTCCGCAGGAATTGTTCTGCCTGATTTTAAGCATCCGCAGTAGTACGCTTGGTTTGTGCAATGTAGGAACTACTGCAGCTGCAATCTATCTTATATGCATACGCCAGGTATTTAGAAATGAATGACATCTTTAGGTGTTCTGACATGCCTTGCTAACTTGGATATAGGAGTATACACGGTCTTGATAGAATAGTCCTTTAATAATGCGCTGATTTATTCTTCACTCCTTTTACATACAGCATGAATGGCGGCTGTCTATCCACATCAGTCTATCTCTTTTTATATCTGCATCTAGGACGCCAACGTCTAGTCACCTCATATCCGTTTCGCATGAGTACCTCCTGAACATGTGTCACTTCGGCATCCATATGTTCAGTCACAGAGGTTATGAGCTCTATCTAAGAGAGATCTGGCTATGGATTGTAAATGGCGCGGGTGGTGATGTGACAAGGCGTTGAGGTATCTGTCAGTGTGTGTTGGCCTTCTATAATCAGAATGAGATAACGAGCCATTGGAGGTCTCACCGACACTCTGACATCCAGGAAAGCTAACGTTTTGGTCCAATATTTTCGTTTTCATAAGTAAATTTGATGTTGTTTTTTTTTTATTTGATGTTGTTGTTGTCAAGTTCAGATGACCCAGGAATTGTTCCGCTGTCTGTTCATTGCCTTTCATGATACAGAAAACATCATCCACAAAACGCTTCCATATTCACTATGTGTTATTTCAGGACCAAAAGTGCCTATGAAGACAAAATACCAAACACTCAGCCGTTGAATAGATTTTTATTGATTTCTCGGCTTCTATTCATCGGATTGAGATACCAAGTACACCAGATATTAAATAAAAACTTTGTTTTTACGTGATGCGCGAACAGACAAACAGACAGACACGATTGAAAAAAAAAAGTTTATTTTAAGCCCCCTACACGTTTTTTTTTAAATATCATTGTACAGAGTTTTTGTTACTTCCCTACTGCTCTATTATAAATAGTAAACAGATTTTGTATGTTTGTCATATATGACGTAGTGTTGGCCTCTGGTATCAGAATAGTCAGGCCGCCCGAGGGCCTCTGACATGGCTTAACAACTGCTTTTAATCAACAGCCGGGACCAACAGCTTAACATGTCCTCCGATCTACGGAGCGATGGAAAGTAGATAGATGAAACTTATGAATAACTTTTTAAAAGAAAGAAAAATCGTATAACTCTAGCTCATGAGTTATGGGCCTATGATAGCTGAAGTCCATCCATACCAATACATAAAAGTGAAACGTTGTCTGTTTGTTTGGGGAGTTTTAACACGATAGGATACTTTTCATCATCATCATACTTCCAAAAGCCTGAATGGATTTTGATGAAATTAGGATAAATTCTTTGCGTTTGCCAGTCACCTACGGAGCAAAGCAATCGAGATGCATGGTAATTTGCTTGCCGTCTCCTTTGAAATTTCAATGGCTTTTGATTGGGTCTGGCCCGAGAAGCTTCCCTCATATGGACTACCTTGTGGTTGTTGCAATTGGATAGCTTATTTTTTGAGGGAAAGATCTATTTGGGTATTCCTAGAAGGCTGCTCGTCTGATCAAATGGCTATCAATACCGGTGTAGTACCTCAGGGATTGGTTCTCTCTGCTACAATGTTTTTACTGCATTTTAATGACCTTCTTAAGCCCGGTACCTTTGGGTATCCATATGACAGTACTGTAGTTGAGAAATACATTTCCAATGCTCAAGCAAGCTGCGACGTTGTCCAGCTTCAAAGAGAGGCTATGTTAGACCATTTGAATTTAGCCTCAGAAGCCGTGTCCAATTGGGGCGATGCTAACCTGGTTAATTTTTAATTTCCACTTAAACGCAGGTGTGTTTATTGTCTGCTAAAAAGAGTCCTCTAAGCCGATCTCCGTCTTTCCATAGTGTAACAATACCAATACGCAACTAGAGCTTGGTGTAGAACTCGCAAATAACTTGAATTTTGGGTGTTACATTGAATCCAAAGCCAAGATAGATGCAAAGAAACTTGTTATTAGGTTATTTTGTCTAAGGTTAGGCGATACTTCACACCGAGACAGCTTTTAAATCTTTATCAAGCACAGGCCCAAGCTCTGAGACGGTTCTGCCAATTATCAGCTCGAGGCTGTGGATTCAATTGAGAGATATACTATGAGGCTCATTGGCGATGCCACCCTGGTAAAGAGTAAGCTTCAATATCTAGTGCTTCGTCTCGAGGCCGCAAGCCTGTCGGTATTCTACAGATTGCACTATGGAGAGTGACCTTTTATGGTTGAAATTCCTCGCACCAGAACTAAGCGATAAACAATGATGCTGATGCCCGCGGCTTTGCACGCATGGTCATTTTAATATATAAACAAGGTGTTCAAGTCAAGTCAAGAGTGAATTGGTATCTACTAGGCAAGCATGCTATACCTTCGACCACATCATCACTTAAATTTCCACCAGGTGAGATTGTGGTCAAACGATTGCCTAGTCCGTAATAAAAAAAACATGTTAATGTGGTTTGTACTCAGTATTTGAGGATGTTAAGAATGCACATAGCCATGAGCTTTCTCTTGAAGGGCAGTCGAAGAGTTCCTATAATTCTAAGGAATGCAAATGTGAATTAGAAAGGCGCATTTTTTTTAAAATTATGTCTTTTAGGTAGGTAGGTATTTGATTGTGTCTGATTGCAGAGGGGTTCCTTTTAGATTTGTACATTTTCTTTTAATAAGATTTTGAAACGATAGTGTTTTGCTTGAATTTTTGTGTATGTTATGGTTGAGGAAGCAATTTTTTTTCAACCCCTATGCAATCTTCCACGCCGCCACAGTGGTTCCATTTTGAAAATTTGCAGACTTAGGGTCGAAAGTCGGAAATTCGATTTGATTTTTTTATGTGTTGGAGAATTACTTGCTTAACAATAGTTGTGGGGAGGACTTTTCTGACAAACGGATATTTTACAAGATTTTTTTTTTTTTTTTTTTGTTTTTTTTTTGAAATCACATTATATTTTTTTTCTTTTTTGTTTAAATTTTTTTTAGGTTGTGACTTTATAATATCAATAGTTCAAGTCATTGACAACCCAGAAAAAATATAACCTGTTGCAGTCACTTGCCGCCGCGCGAGTTTTAAGGCGCTAAACATAGCAACTTTTTTTCATATATTTTGCTAAGAATGCATCATCTTGCTTGCTTATTTATTATATTTGTATGATTCTACCTTAATAAAAAAATAAAAGATAACATGATTTCCCCAAAAAAAGTTCATTCAAATGTAATTCTTATTAATTGGTAGGCAAGCGACCTTGTATAACAGTAACGATATAACGATATCTCTTTGTTCAAGACAAATTATTTGTAAGAATTCATTAGGTTAACGCCTCAAAAAGTACCTATTTAAAAGTAAAAGTACCCTATCTACCTTTTCCAAGTACCTACTTACCGACCTATTTTATTTCCATGTTTCTAGGAAACGCTAATGATATTAGTGCGCAAACTAATGAGTCATCTATGATACTAAGCTCCCGTTGTTCACTGTGCTCTGATTGGTCGTCACAGCTGTGCCAACGTCTATCATAGTTTAAAGATAAAGATACCGACACAAGCCATAACCTATTGCTGCTCGGATTAGACAAAATAAATGGGTGTGGTGCAATCAGACGGTCACTCATTCCTCAACCGATGATTGACTTCCAATATAGAAGTTAATTCATCGCGGAGATAAATCAGCATTGAAAGTATTTTATACGAAAAATATGACGGTTTTGGTTTTGATGTCGTCATATAGAAACATTGATAAAATTGTAGCCCTGAAAAGGACTGTTTTATTTAGTCCTGAAAAGGACTAGGATAAGTGTGGCTATGCACAAATCCAGATTATAGCAATGGGTCAGAAATATCTTCAGCCTCCATCACTACAATCTCTTCTTCTTCTTCAAAATCATTGCCAATCGAGTCAACTTGAAGTAATTGAATTGCTTCAGGAAATAACTCACTGCATTCAGATTTCGACAATTTGGGTCTTATTCTGGAAATATGGGGGTCCGAGCTTATTAAGAGTCCGTGAAGAATGTCTTCATTTGTTTGTACTCTACCAACTTTCCTGGCGTTTTTCTCTCTCACATTCCTGGAATCTTTATTCCTTGCTTCTGATGCTTCTTCTGATAAGAATCCTGCAACAAAATTAGACGTTAAAATTGAAAATAAAATTAATTCATGAATCTAATATTAACGGAACAAACATAAATCATGTTTGTTCCGTTAATAGATGGTTTACCGATGGGGAGAACTGAAAAATGACTGCAGATTTCAGCTCCATGCATCAAAAGTTTGTGAACGAAGACTGGCATATGGTACCATGGGTACAAATGCACAAACATTTCTGCCGTTTCTTTGCAGTAACCTCGGAAGTTATTAATTATCAACTTCTTCCCTGAGAATATAGCTTGCAAGATAACGGCAAAGTGTAAAATCAGGTCTTCGTTAATTCCAGTGATCTTCGATGTTCTTTTGTAATCATGAAAGAAACGCCTCGCGGTATTTCCATCGTTGGTTGTCCCAAACCCCTGCAATCAAAATAAATGTTATTAAATGTAAAGGATAAGTAGGTACAAAAAAAGTTAGGGATGTCATATAATAGGTAGAATATATACCTGCTTAACAATATCTATGAGTGCTCCAGTTTGTTCCCGAAATTCTTGTTGTGTAGCATGTTTCTTCGCCTTTTGTAAAATCTTATTTTCACCTCTGGCACTCCATCGTTCAAACTCCATATTGTAAGAAATATGGAGCAAACACTCCATACAGCGAATCTTCATGTGCAGCGATGAAATTCCATACTTGTAGATATCTTCTCGCAGTGGTTTTGTAGCCAGCAGCTCTAAATTGTTCATTTCACTTGGTTTCGCAAGGTAAATGGGGCACGTTGCCGATGAACGTACATCAGCGACAATGTTGGCTACTTTACCATCGATCATGGTCATATGCAATTCATGACTTATTTCAGAATCTGCACACTGCGTAGACACCAATTCAGAAATTTCTCGCTGCATATCAGATTCTTCCGACTTTATGAAGTCCGAGGTTTCTGAAGTAAATGTGAACTTCACCGGCCGACAATAAAGAGTTGAACCAGGATTTGGGGTTTCCCAAATAATCAACTCTTTGCCGTCAACCAGACGAAGCCCTCTTCGTCTGGTTGACGGCAAAGAGTTGATTATTTGGGTCGATACTGGTACGATACTGGTCATCACCACAGAGGAATCATCAAACTCCGGATCAGAGAATCTCTGTTTGTAATTGCTCTGTGATGAAGATCCATCAAGGCCCCATTTCCACATTAACTTCAGACCTTCATTGCTAGAACTTGTGATGGGTCCTAAGTCCAGGAGAATCCTCTGTACTGTGTGGTCCAAAAGATCTTGGAGTCTGAAACAATTTTAAAGATATTAGTTATAAGTTTATTGCAGTGAGCATCACACTTTTTTTCGTTTTATTAGATTTTACCTGACACGTGCTCCTTTTTCTGTTACTTGTATGCTACCGGTTAATGGGTAACATCTTCTTTTGGCATCTAAAAGCTTCTGATAAGACGGGGGAGCAGCGCAAGTCTCTTCCAGTAAAAATGTCCTAAGTGTCGAGTATCGCCATTTAGAAAGCGCAAGTGTTGTGCAGAGCGCTAAAGTTTTATCTTCTGAAATCTTGACTACTGCAGGTTCAAGATTTCAGAAGATAAAACTTCAGCATTCTTACTAAGATGGTCCACAATCTTAGCTAAGGCAAGTTTGCCAATTTTTTTTACCTTTGACGTGTACATATATTGTAGCTCTTCTTCATCTGTTGCTGTCACAGTCGGGCCAGAACGTCTTTTTTTCTGTTTCTCACCCAATTCTTTAAAATCCACTCTTGTTTGTGCTTCAGTAGATGTTCCTGCTTCCGCAGTGCAGACGGATGGGATTATATTTTCTGCCTGTGTTGGATTTGGAAGTTCCGTTGGTTCCATTGAAGTTTCCATTATCATCTTCAAATTCACTGAATCGCAAGTTGGCCACGTGATGCTTGTCTCCAACCACGTACGGTTCACTTCTTAGTTTAGAAGAGTTTTCTGACATCTGTTTGCATTGTTCCATTTTTTTTAGTAGACGTGTCGTGAAAAGTCGGGTAAATTCCATGATTTTAGCTTGGTCTTTTTGGGATATCTCGAATGGTATTTCAGAAACTATAACATTGTATAAATATTGGAAATCGTTCAGGTCACTACCACTACTGCGAAGTTTCTGGTATAGGTCGAGATATGTATAAAATCCAGCCATAGCACTTCCTTCACACACTTACTTTACACTCTTTAAATAATATAATAATATCTAGTCCTTTTGCAGTCAAACGACTCAAGCGTCAGGAGCAGAATGTAGTAATATCCGACATTATTTTAAAATGGTAAAACCTAATCAGTTGTCATCAACCAATCAAAGCTCAATATCGCATAAAATAAGTACTATATGCGATACTGCGCTATGATTGGTCGTCGGTAGCATGTTTGCGATGGCAGATGTGACGACCAATCAGAGCACAGTGAACAACGGGAGCTTAGTATCATAGATGACTCATTTGTTTGCGCACTAATATCATTAGCGTTTCCTAGAAACATGGAAATAAAATAGGTCGGTAAGTAGGTGCTTGGAAAAGGTAGATAAGGTACTTTTACTTTTAAATAGGTACTTTATGAGGCGTTAACCTAATGAATTCTTACAAATAATTTGTCTTGAACAAAGAGATATCGTTATATCGTTACTGTTATACAAGGTCGCTTGCCTACCAATTAATAAGAATTACATTTGAATGAACTTTTTTTGGGTAAATCATGTTATCTTTTGTTTTTTTATTGAGGTAGAATCATACAAATATAATAAATAAGCAAGCAAGATGATGCATTCTTAGCAAAATATATGAAAAATAGTTGCTATGTTTAGCGCCTTAAAACTCGCGCGGCGGCAAGTGACTGCAACAGGTTATATTTTTTCTGGGTTGTCAATGACTTGAACTATTGATATTATAAAGTCACAACCTAAACAAATTTAAACAAAAAAAGAAAAAAAATATAATGTGATTTCTTCCATACAAAAAAAAAAATTTTTTCTTTTAAAATATCCGTTTGTCGGAAAAGTCCTAAAATTGAACCACTGTGCGCGCCGGCGC
Source organism: Alsophila aescularia (assembly GCA_946251855.1). Taxonomy (NCBI): domain Eukaryota; kingdom Metazoa; phylum Arthropoda; class Insecta; order Lepidoptera; family Geometridae; genus Alsophila; species Alsophila aescularia. The sequence continues at coordinate 20,213,753 of OX276373.1, read as the reverse complement.
GCCTCCACCGCTATTTTTGGTGGCGGTGCCCATGTCTACCCTGGAATAACACTTTTCATCATACTTCACTCTCAAACGGCTTAACGGATTTTAATGAAATTTGGAATGGACATAGCTTATACCCTGAAATAACACTAGGGTACGTTTTATCATCATCGTCATCATCCCTCACGCGTGTGAAACCGCGGGGCGCAGCTAATACGATATAAACAGCATGAGAGAAGGCTCAAAGTGTCTGGCGTATGTGTGATCTATCGTGGTGCTCCCTAGACTTTTCGATGAATCCATGAGACCGTATTCTTCTCTCAGATATGGTGAAAGCCAAGAGTTTACTTTGTTTCGCGAATCCTTGTTGAAATATCCCATGAACAGTATCAGGGTTGGAGTATCGGTAGGCATCCGTCACTCTACCTACTTACGCGAGTTAATCACGAACAGTGCGCGACAGCGCGTGCGTTACAAATCAGTGGTAGGCGTTTCACTACAAACAAATGGCCGTGCGCCCTGACACAGCCCCACGCGCTTTTTTATTCGATTTCTGTGGAATTCATGTTCATAGATCAAAACTCGTTACTGTCGTTAATGCGTACGACATTGGCTGTGTTCACATACACGCTCGAATCATCCGTGCGATTATCGCTCGATCATCCGGAGATCGTGAACGACTTTGGACGTCCACATACAACTGACAACTGTCAAGTGTCAGTTTCATGCTATTCCTCCCCTCCACTACTATTTTTCGGATGACCCAGGCGAACGCCCGGACGACGCCGTGAACGATTTGGAGTGTACGCGCGGGTGGTCTGTGCGTCCTCGAACGTTTATGTGAACAGGCCAATTATTGCGTTATTTCGAATAGGTGGAATGGAAAATCAGATGTCTAAATCAGATAATCAGATGTGTGAATGAGAAGTGGTCGTTTCATACAATGAAACATTATTATTCATATTATTAGGTATATATTATTTATGACTTGTGAAACATGAGTAAAATGTTGGTTTATAATATTTCATATTATCATTAGATAAACAGCCCGAAAAAGTTACTGCTGAACAAGGGCCTCCCCTATATTATTTATGTGGGCATTATTTATGACTTGTGAAACATGAGTAGAAATGTTGGTTTATAATATTTCACATTATCATCAGATCAACAGCCCGAAGAAGTCACTGCTGAACAAGAGCCTCCCCCATAATAGGGAGGGACTTGTCATAATCTTGGCAGAATCGCTACATGGATCAAAAACCCGCGGGTTGAGTAGGGCTGGACCTATTATTATGCCGTTACCTAATAACAATATTCCATTATTGTTTTAGGTAGGTATTTAGAAGCAACAAAATATTTGAAGTACTAAATACAATGACGTACTCGTAGATACACTTAAAGTTGAGTGAATTACAGCGTCCTAGAGGGCCACTAAGATGGATAAACGAAACTACATCCACATTCTATTTAAATATATTTTGCAAGACACAGAAAACTTTACAGAACATTGACAGCTCTCAAAATTCTAAAATCTAATCTTTCTTTCTTTTTCTTTTTTGTACCATTGAGTTTTATTGATGCAACCTCAACATCTTCTCTCAATGAATACCCAATTTCCCAGCAATCTTCTGTAGTCTTGGTCGTGGTAAAGCTTTGGTGAAGATATCAGCCAGTTGATCCTCACTGGATACCTTCTTTACCTTTATTTCTCCATTAGTTACCAACTCTCTAACAAAAAAATGACGTAGCCTGATATGCTTTGTACGTCGGTGAAACTCAGGGTTTTCCGCTAATCTTATCGCCGCCTCGTTGTCCACTTGCAAATTAGGACATCCTTTAAATTCGATAAGACCTCTCATGAGCCGAGTTAACCAGATACTTTCCCTGGCACCTTCTCTTGCAGCAACTATTTCAGCCTCAGTCGTTGAAATGGCTACACTTTGTTGCCTTTGACTCATCCAGGTAACGGCGCCCCCTGCATACATGCACAGCACTCCTGACGTTGAGCGCCCCGTATGTATATCTCCTCCATGATCTGCGTCACTAAAGCATTCCAGTACTTTTCTGTTTCTCCTGTAATGGATCCCGAAATCCAAAGTATACTGCAAATATCTCATGATGCGTTTCACTTTGACACAGTCATCATCTGTAGGACTTTCAAGACTTACTACACTAACTGCGTATGCTATGTCTGGTCTTGTTCCAACCATTAAGTAAGCTAGTGCACCAACAATTTGCCTGTACCTCTTCTTGGTATCATTCTCTTCTCCAGCCTGCTTCTGAACATCTGTAGTAATAGGTGTTGATACCGGTTTGCATTGTTCCATTCCGAACCTCTTTAACATCTTTCTTGTATAAGAAGCCTGATGTATTTTTAAACCGTCTTCTTTGCTTTCAATCACTATAAAAGTAAGACGCCGGTTTTTTTGTTATCTTAAAACCTCTTTTCAACTGTTCGAGAAATTCATTCACTAGCTTCTCACTTTATGTGGATGACGGGCTAGTTGCATAGCCCGTCATCCACATAAAGTGCAATAATTAGTTTCTCAGCTTTGGAATTTCTGATCAGTAAGCAAGGATCCGCTTCACTGGCTTTAAATCCGATTTCTTTGAAGAAATCCATTATACGCTTATTGCAGCAGGTGCCTGTTTTAAGCTATAAAGACTCCTTTTCAATAGACAAACTCGTCCAGTGCCGTCATTATATCCTTCCGGCTGCTTCATGAAAATTTCCTCATCAAGATTTCCATATAAAAACGCTGTAGAAACATCAAACTGTCTAAGCGTCATATTCTCGCTTGCAGCGACTTTTAGATGGCAATAGTTTTATCTTAGGTGCTGCCCTATTATAACTAAAATTACCCCTTACGGAACTAAATCGTACGACACAATGTAATATTGTCAACAGATGATAGGGAATGTAAATAAATTAAGCACATTAATGAAAGTTACGTATTTATTTATTATAGGACCATAACATAAAAGGTAAGTGGCATAACAAAGGATAAGAAACATAACATAAGTAAATTCATATAATACACGATTGCCTATTAAAATTGTGTGAATACTACAGTCAGAACTCTAATAATAGGAAAATGTTGTATTCATTTTCATTATTATTATTTCACTTTATTTATTTGATGATATCATTACAATTTTTTACAATATTTATATTTATAAAAACCTTTAAACCTAGGGTACCACCGGCAGCGGAGCAGGACTCAAACTACCGGTGGCTAGGGCTGCAGAGTGAGGAACCCCCTGATTATACGCGTCGTGTCAAGGGGTACTGCCTTCTGCATCTGACACTTAATCCAACCATCCAGCAAGAGCCTCTTATGATGTTGGTCGAGGCTTGCAATTGTTGTTCATTGCAACATTTGCAAAAACTTTACGCAACTCTATAAACGCAAGTCAGACTCGCACATAGACGGTAGTAATTATTTTTTAATATGAAATGCTATAAACAACTATATGCTATAACCTTTACCACATTTTGTTTTTTAGAAACGATCGTATCTAAAAAAAACTTGATGTTGTTTTGCGGTGCCGACCATTACAGATTGACTTGCGCACTTTGACGTTGAAAGAAATGTCTACGAATAAGACAAATGATGGGGGGACAACGTCATACATATCTAGAGGCTTCGAAAGAAATAACATGAAATAGTATAAGAAAAACGCCCATTGATTATAAAAATACTTACCAAACAATGATTTTTAGAAACACTAGTTTCTTGACAATTTAAAAATGTCGTTTGGCGGTACACATTATTGAAGACTGACTTGTGCCTTATGATGTTGAAGGAAGTATCTGCAAATAAAAAAGTGAGTGCTGGAAAAGAAACTTACAAAATAAATAATAAGTATTACCTACCGTACAGCTGTTTTTCTGAAATACTCAATTATGTCTTGTTTGCTTGTTGTTTGCAAGTAACCACAACAATAGATTGATTGATTGCAGCTCTAGACTCTGATGATTGAGTATACAAACAAAAAACACATAGAGTTACCTACTTAATGACAACATGAATTTTTAATGACTAAGAATTAACTAACTTATAGTGACAATGTGTGACGCAATAATTTTAACAAAGTAAGCAATAAGAAAGCACATACATGTGTACAGTAGTCGCAGCGGAAGTATGTGTCTCGGAAGTTATCTGCTAGTAGCTGCGCAAACTGCTATTTTTCAGGCGCCATCCCAATGTTGAAGGTGAAGACAGCATTGTACCTATAACTGCCTCGCTCACTCGATTACGTTATTCGCATTTTCTATTTCACTCTTACATCTTGCTGTTTTACCCCCACAGCAGTACCTGCGCAATTGTTCACAGAGCCTAACTTCACTAACATATAGATATGCTGTGACTACTGTACAAATTCTACCGGAACTGCATGTTCAACGAGCTCTTTGTTTTTATTTGTTGTTACTATTCGTGTAGCATCAAAGTGGACGGAGCAAATTCTTGCATATTTACTTGGTACTCAATTTGTTTGGCCTGTTGCATTTATCCATTGTTGTTTTACAATTGTATATATAGGAAACCTGAAATAAAATAATTTTGTTTATTATTTTATTACATACTGTTATCATGCCTCTTGTGTTATTTTAATATCAATAATAGTAAAAGTTAAAAATCTCGTTCTGGTTTCCTTATTCCATACAAAAATACCGTTATAATTAAACACTAATAGTAAAATACTGTATATCGTTTAAATTAAATTGAATAAAAACTTTATTTAAACATACCAAAAATACCTATTAAGTTTATTTTTGATGTTTCATGATACAAAACAAAATCATTACCCTATAAATTGGGTAAAACTACATGCTATTTTATGGAAACATTTTCCTTGTTACTGTTTAAAGTTATCTTACTTTTGATTGCGACTAATTTAATGGAAATAGGTGACTACGGATTAAAAATCGATACTATTGTGAAGAATATTACATAGGAAATTTATTTGAGACGAGCTTGTAGCACATACTATTAAAAATATTAGGTGAAAAGTAATATTTACGTGTGGAAGAAAATTCCAGGATTTTTGTATTCAATAGGGCCAGACACACTACACCCAATCATGGTGTAAACTTTTATAACACTAATGGAGTCCGTGTCTCACCCAAAATATATTCAAAAACTTTAAAAATACAAAAATACTATTCGCCAACCTATCATTATGACAGCTCATTTACTTTCAACTTTGTGGCAGACAAAAAAAAAGGTTACGCGTAAGGGATGCAAGATAAATAGCTCTGTCCCGTTCTGTCTTAGCCTTATAATAATATAATATAATATATTCGGGACAATTCCACACCAATTACCTAGCCTCAAACTAGGATACCCTGTAATATGGGCAATAGATAACGGATAAACATACATAAATACGAATATCAACATCCATGACTCGGAGACAAACATTTCTGCTCATCACACAAACGATTGCACCTTGCAGGATTCGAACCCGCGACCGTTTGATTTCGTTCCCAGGGTTACTAGCCACTAGCAAACTAGACCTTAGTTGTATATCGCTCGTTCTTTCTATTTGTAGTGATGTCATCGACGCTACTTCTGCCCTAAGGCAGCGTAAATATTCTAAGCTCTCGGCGCTCGGTCGACTCGTTAACGTAGTGGGTGCATTCCGATTCACGATATTATCGATGTGAGCGATCACAGTGCTAATTTGCGTTCCGATTCAGATATCGCGCTCATGACAGTCGAGTGCTGGGCTGTGTTAACTTACACGCTCGAATCATCTGCGATTATCGCTCGATCATCCGGAGTTATTGAACGACTTTGGACGTCCACATAGAACTGACAACTGTTAAGTGCCATTTTCATACTATTCCTCCCCTCCCCTACTATTTTTCGGATTATCCAGGCGTACGTCCAACGACGCCGTGAACGATTTCGAGCGATCGCGCGGATGATCCGTGCGTCCTCGAACGTGTAAGTGAACGCGCTCCTGCAGTTGATTCGGAACGCTCGTGACTCGTGAGCGTGATTACAAGATCACAACAACATAACCTCAAATAACAGTTTTCTTTGCAAACATCCGTCGGTCTGTCACTTTGATAGTAGCGCTCACGGTGATATCGGTTTGGTTGGGGCATGGTCGGTGTGTCGCAAAATGGCGGATGTAATGACGTAATCCATGACGTCACAACTCACAAGGAATATCGTTGTTGCGCTCACGATGACTCGGTACGTGTTTTAGCGCGATAATATCGATTTTTGCGCGTCTCGGAATGCACCCAGTGATTATTTATTAATGTTATCGATTTTCAAGTTTCATTCATACATCTCTCGATTTGTTGCTATGTAAATTTAGTCGATTCACGGCTGATTTGTCCCTCCCTATTTACTGCAGCCGACTTGTAATTTTTGACATTATTTTTGTTTTGTCACTTTTTGCCGTTCAAAAATAAAATGTCCGTTGAATTCGTTGACTGCGAAACTGAAATATTTTTTGTAATTTTACCGTACTTTGGTGATCAGTCAATCTACAAAAATAGCCAAAGCTTCTAATATTTTGGATGCTGCACGTGAAAAATGAGAATTATTTAACTTAAAGTGCCTGGAACTTGCATTCGGATGTTTTCATCAACAAATTTGAACGCTTCTTCGCTTCGTGACAATAGTAATCTGAAGAGTATTTGTAGTAAATTACAAAACTTTCTCACGCGAGGGCCACTTCGCTGTAGTGACCAAATAGAAGATAATATGCTGTCTGCGAGAGCTAGCACTGTCGCGTCGGACGAAAGTTTCATCACTCCTGTGTCTTCAGTAGGCGACCTCATGGCTCTGTCGCCGCAGAAGTCAGATATAGTGGAACAATCGGATATCAAAAGTGATCTCCTTACTGGCGCAGAGTTAGGTAGCATCCGCGACGTTACTATACAGGAAGTGCCAGCGTACGAGGATATGTTGATCAGTCCTAGCAGCCTTGACTACCTCGTCAAATACGAGACACCCCGCCACCACCCTGTCTATGTAGACAGGGCCAAGGAAAGCTTGATGGTGAAGTTTGACCCACTGTACGCCAGTAAATTGGAACATTCTATGTCAACACAAGAGTCAGTTTCAGACTCGACTGAAGCCGATGGAGGATATGAAACAGGCAGTGCCATCTCTATTTTCACTGATGTTGTCCTTCCCAAACATACAATGTCTACAGGATCAATGCAAATCACAAGTGGAAGGGACAAGCCTATGCAAGTTGTTCCACCAGTGGTAAACTCAGAATCTTCTAAAACTAGCACAAGTCAGACTCGAACAACACCAGGCCTCATTCGCAGTGTGTCGGCTATACTTGCTCCTACTTGCGTAGCTACTGAGAGGCTCATTAGCCTCTCAGGTGGCACCCCACCTAGGGCAGCGCCTCGTAGCCCTCATTACAACATCTACAGCTCACAGGAAGTCGACAGACTACAATCACTGAGAGTCATTCTTCAGAAACAAGATCAAGAAGTTCTCACTCTCAGACAGGAAAATAGGGAACTGAAATCATTACTTCAGGACGACCAACACAAACATTTAAGGACAATTGAAGAGTTAGAATGCAAAGTGAAGAAATTGATGGAAGAAAAAGATAATTTATTGGAAAGAGAAAACAAGCTACTTCAACATATCAATGATAAAATCATCAGCAACAAACAAATGAGTATTGTTATGGAGGAATATGAAAAAACCATATCTTCCCTAATTGGTGAGCAACAGAGAGAAAAGGTAGGAACTCATGAAATGGTAGAAAAATTGACTTATGATAGGGACCAAGCATTGAAACATCTTTCTAGTATGGAGAGTTCATTTAATGATCTTCTGTCTAAATACGAGAGATGCAAAAGTGTTATTTTCGAAATGAAAGAAAGAGAAAAAACATATGAGCAGAAATTAGCTGAATACGAAACTGGAATAAAGAAGTTTGAATCGCTGTATGGAAATTTAAAAGAGATCACTTCAGAAAACTTGTCTAAAGCCAATGAGACACTAGACAATTTAAAGAAAACCCATAATGTTGAAATTGCTAAGTTGAATGCAACAATCAAGAAGCATGAGATAACTATAGCCTCTCTCCAAGAATCTGTAGTTCAGAAGACAAGGGACAATGAGGAGTTGACAAGGATATGTGACCAGCTGATTAATGAAGTCCGTTAATTTTATTGCCAACAATATAATATTTATTACATATTAACTTCTTTGCGTATGCTGGTGCTTTTCTAGTATGTTTTTAAGATGTTTTTAGGAGTTATTTAAAGCTACCTATTCTATTGCTTAATGCTTAGAATTCCTGTGATGAATCTCAATTGTATTGGTTTAGTTTTAATTGTTTGTGATGGTACTGTTCCATCTGTTTGTATCTCATATGTATATTACTTGATGACATTTTACAAAATTATGAATAGTAGCTTTGACATTATGTTAATGATATTTTATTTTCATTCTATTTACTTAAATTATAAGATAACCTAATGACGTCCATTAAAATCACAGTTAGTTTAAATAGATCAAACTTTCTGTGATCCTAGACTTAACTAACGAGTTCTTGTGATTAAGGGTAGCTGACAAGTAGGTTCACTGTGCTTGATCATGATTATAGTCAAAAAGTACAATATTCTTTAAAATTTATGCAAATCAAACACATATCAAACTTTACCTTACGATTTAACTATGTCATGAAACACTCATCTTTAAATTCATGTTATTGATTTAATTAGTCCATTTTATTTAACAACAAAAATAAACTAGTGATCAATTAAACAATAAGTTTCATACACCTTTTTATTGATTCTTTATTTTTTTATTTTGGTGGCAGGATAAATACAGAAAATCAAAGTGCAACAAGTTGGCTACCCCTGCTTTACATTATCTCCCCTTTACTTTGTTATTGAATTTATAAGCAACAATTTTGTAACATCATACCACCGAAAATCTTATTTCATAAAAGGACATGCCATTAAAATAACAGGTTCAAAAAATAAAACGAACCTAAACTCGCCTTTAAAATAGTAATAGTCTGTAATGTGCCTATATACAAAACATATTACATATATTTATTATTATATTAAAAATTACACAATAAAATAGTACAAGATTATTTGAAATATAATAATTAAGGGTTGTGGAGTATTAAAAAGATGGCATTTATTTCAAACAACTATTGTGGCAGCTTAAATACCCTTAAATAAAAAAAAAAATGCCATCTTAAACATAATATTTTGAAATATAATATTAGCGATACTTTACTAACTGTACTTTAAACTACCTACTGTATTGTGAAGATAATAAATTGGACAATTTTACTTACTCTGGTTTGTTTGCACAAGTAAATAACAAATACAAGTATATATAATAGATTGATACACAGATTAAAGTAGAGCAGTTTGGTGTTGGGAACATCATTTAAACAGTGTGTTTCTCAACACGTCTAAAATTATCCTCGCCGATTGATGGGAACACAAGCTTGACTTCCTGGATGAAACTTCCTGTAAACTTAGTTTACAGATAAGATATTTATTTTCAAAAAATGACAGTCTTAGTTTCCTTAACCTAAGAATCACACATATTTATTTGTTACATCATTCATGTCTCGAGCAGCTTAGGTGTTTCGGTAGTAGCCGTGCTAGGATTCCATGTGTTACGGCTACTACGATTCCTTACTGGATTATAGTAAACAAGGTCCAAATTTTGACTATAATAGTTACATTTAAGATTTAATTACAATTAATTCATAATCTAATTAAGAAAATAATAAATACTACGACTCCTGCCGTGTCGTGCGTCTATCCTTCGAATTATTTTGCTATACCTTCTTGTGTGTAAACAAAAAAAACAATATAAATCATCACACAAATTTATATAAAGTAGGTATTCGTTCAAACCGAAAACTTAAAAATTATATAACAAAAACAACAATAAACCTTCAGACTACATAGAATCAGTTTCTAGACTATGAATTGTGAAACTGGGAAAGAAACATCGAAAGAGTGCATGCGCAAACCCTTAAATATAACAAAGAGTTAATCCCCACCTCACTACCAAACATACCTAACCCACTTATTGGATTCTCACAAAAAAATAAAATATTTTTTTAATATAATAATTAGGAAGGTACACACAAGAAGGTATAGCAAAATAATTCGAAGGATAGACGCACGACACGGCAGGAGTCGTAGTATTTATTATTTTCTTAATTAGAAAAAAAATAAAAAATTATAACAATTTTGGAAGCTCGATCGCAAAGATAAGCCAAGTAAACAAACATGAACAGATGTAGTACTAACTGCGCCCCGCGGCTTCGCTCGCGTGAACATTTTTCTGTGACAAAAGTTTGTGTTAATCTAGGACCAAATTTGTTCAACTTTTAAATCATCTCATGGGTCATCTCATTAATCAGTCTAGTTTTTACGCGACGCGCGAACAAACATCCAGACAGAAATAAATGGTATATTCTTATTCAGTAATCAGTACCTAGCTTATATAATATTATCTTCTTTGTACATACTATGTGTCTTACTGCTTGGGAGACGATAATACACGACCAAAATAATGTACGACCAGTATTGTACAGCCAATATTACACGGCCAGATATTACGTGTACATGGATTCGTAATATTTGGACGGCTAATACTGGCCGTGTATTATTGCCCGTACAAAATCGGTCCGGGTTGATAATGCACGGCCAGTATTACGCGACCAATATTACGTGTACAACTGGATACGTAATATCAGCCCGTGCCGATTTTGTACGACCAATATTACACGGCCAATAATACGAAGCCAACCATAGACAAAGCTAGAATCACTCCTTTGATGCCTCGTTTGTGTAGGCGAGTGTCAAGATGAAAAAAACGAATCGGCCAACCCCGACTCCACGTGGTCTTGTCTGCCCTACACTAGAGTGTTTTTGAAAAACCGGAGGCGCGGAGGGAGTGCAGCCCCCGTCCGCTGTGACAAAGTGCAGGTACCAGGGTGAGCTGGAGCGGTGGAGGCTGGTCGCCGAAGGCGACCAAAAAGCCGAAGCTGCGGAGGCGAGCGTTGGTACCTGTGCTTTGTTACGCAAGGGCGGAGGGGCAGCACTTCCCGCAGCGCCGGAGCAATTGCGATTCATAATCTGAGGTAAAAGGAAACTGGAACGTGCAAACGAGGCTTTGACCATGTCATTTCTATATTTTAATCTGTGATGTACACGTAATATTGGCTGTACATTATCGCCCGTACAAAAAGTGTACGGCCCGTATTACACAGCCAATAATGCACACCCTGTTATTACATGTACATATTTTGGCTTCGTAATCCTGACTGCGTATTATCGCCTGTACAAAATCAGCACGGGGTGTTATTACACGGCCAATATTACGCAACCAAATAATGTACACCCTGATATTACGACGCCAATCCACGTAATATTGGTCGCGTATTATTTGCTGTACATTATTTGGTCGCGTAATACTGGCCGTGTAATATATGGACTCCTACTGCTTCATTTAAAGTAAACTTTAAGAGCAAATTTTATGAGCATAGTGGATGGAAAAGTTTGCGGTAATATTCGAAGCAATTAATGATGTAACTAATTAATTTGAAGTAGGTTGTGTTTTCTACACCGTCACCTACCAATACATAACGAACATCCGTGATTGTCAACAATTAGTGTTATTCTAAAACATTGTTCTATTGAAGAGGATCGCGGACGAAATGAAATTAAAAAAATACATGATTTCGAGTAAAGCTTCCATCCTCCTAGTCTTCATAGACTTATACCCTCGCACGCACAATTTAATGTCTGGGAGAGGTGTGGTAGGTACTTCACCAGGTGGAATCTTGCAATAGAGGCCTTAGTATTTAGCTCTTAACCCTGGAAAACGCTGTTGTCTATTTCCTCAATTCCCTTAGCTGGTTCTCATTTTCACAATACCCGCAAGATGACAAGAGGTGTAGGTATTATTAATCCGGAACCAAGGAGCAAAAAAAAACATTTTAAAATCTACTACATGTTACAGTAACCTCAACATCATCATCAGCCCGTATCAGTCCGCTGTTGGACATAGGCCTCACTAGGACTAGTCGTACCGTGGGTATCTACGACTCGGCTCCGTATGTAATAACAGGTAGGACTCACTGGTTGAAGACTTTTGTCTTCAAACTTTGCGGTATTGGCGACGAGAAGACTCGACGAAGTTTCGCAAATGCTGCCCAGCCCAGCTGTATTCTTCTGCGGATCTCTCTCGAACTTGTTTTTACCTAGTTGCAAAGTTTGCCCGAGATAGACATACTCCTGAACAACTTCGAGAGCGGTTAGCAATTAGTTCTGGAATAACATGTTCGTTGAACATAACCTTGGTTTTATCCAAGTTCATCCGGAGACCAAGACAGCTGACCTAAACAGCCATTTTCTAAGCGTCTGCATCCTGTCTAATAACATTTCCAGGTGAGATCGACGTGCTCTGGTGCTTCGACAAGCCGGAAGCTCTGACCCAGTTCGTGACGACGTGCGACAGCGACCACAATGAGGGCTTCAGCACGTGCAAGTTTGAAATGAGCCGTGCGGGCCGCGGCCTGTTCCATGGGTATTTGGACACGAGGGTCCCGAAGGACGGGAGGATCAAGAATGCTGGATATGCTGCTATGAGATCCCTTAGGCTAAGGGTGCGTATCATCATGAATCTCTTACATTTGCTTCAGCGTAGGATTTCGCAGGCTGCAGCCTCTGTAATCCTACAGTATGTGGTATCCACTGTCATTCTAAAGTTGTCTTTCTAATATGTATGTTGTAAAAAACATCAGTCAGTTGTATCTAGTTTTATGAGGGGTTATGGTTTATATCTAGTTACTAGCTGTGCCCTCGGCATTACTCGCGTGGTTATTTCCTTTAAAAGAAGACCTTTCGTGTTGTTTCAGGACCAAAACTACCTATAAAGTACAAATACTAAATTTCTTCCAAATTCGTTCAGCCGTCTTTTAGTTTTTTATCGATTGCTCGGCATTTAATCATCGGATTAAGATACCAAGTACCCCAGTTCTTAAGTCAAACCCTAAGCTATCCAACAGAGAAAACTGAATCGCAATCAATCCATTAGTTTTTACGTGATGCGCGCAGAACGATCCTTAGGTTGATTCCTGAAGTGTACCTACATCGACCCAAGCTAGACAAAAACACGCCGGCTTAACTTCCATGTCTCCTTTTCAGAAATCATTCAAGCGCGCAGCCACGTACGACTGGCACCTGTACAACACGCTGGTCGTGAAAGTGCGAGGCGATGGGAGGTCGTACCTTCTGAACATATCGTGCGAGGGCTACCACGACATCATGTGGAACGATATTTACCACTACGTATTGTACACTAGAGGCGGGCCTTACTGGCAGATGGCGAAGGTTTGATATTGTCTATCTACATTAAAGTTCTCTATTTTAAGTTTGCTCTCTGAAATTAGCAACAAAGAGTGGGCTAGTTACGTGCTGTCTACTAGAGGCGGGCCTTATTGTCAGGTGGCGAAGGTTTGATATTTTCTATCTACTTTAATGTTCTCAGATTTTAAGTTTGCTCTCTGAAATTAGCAACAAAGAGTGGGCGAGTTACGTGCTGTCTACTAGAGGGGGGCCTTATTGTCAGGTGGCGAAGGTTTGATATTGTCTATATACTTTAAAGTTCTCACATTTTAAGTTTGCTCTCTGAAATTAGCAATAAAGGGTGGGCTAGTTACGTGCTGTCTACTAGATGCGGGCCTTATTGTCAGGTGGCGAAGGTTTGATATTGTCTATCTACTTTAAAGTTCTCAGATTTTAAGTTTGCTCTCTGAAATTAGCAACAAAGAGTGGGCGAGTAACGTGCTGTCTACTAGAGGCGGGCCTTATTGGCAGGTGGCGAAGGTTTGAGATTGTCTATCTACTTTAAAGTTCTCAGATTTTAAGTTTACCTCTCTGAAATTAGTAACAAACAGTGGGGGAGTTACAAAAAAGATACTCTCACAATGCATACATCATCATTAGTCTATATTTGTCCGCTTCTGGACGTAGGTCTCTCCTAATGCACACCACTGAGCTCGGTCTACAGCTCTCCAATGCAGACGTATGTTCGTAAAGAATAAGCCATTGGCCGCTGTACAATTGAACACTGTTCCGCTGCGTGTGCAGTTTATGCGCTTGTGGCCTATATTCAACAGTTTGTGACGAACCATTCTATAATCAAGCGTTCTCATTTAACTTTAACAATTACTGCTCAGTTAATATTTTTTCTTTAATCTCATACCAATAGACATTTCAAAGCGTGTACGATATAATAAGAGACCGTACAGCCGTTTTTATAATTTAACGTAATGATTTAAAGTGGGAAAAATCTTGTCATCAATTAGCCTATTTTTTTCTTAATGTCACTATTTATCTCAATACTACTCATCTGAGGATTGCAGGACCAAAAAAACCTATATATGCATCAGAATTACCTACTCACTGCGAAAGAGCGATGGTGGCCTAACGGTTCTATAGTGCAATTTAGAATCTAACGATACCGGGTTCAAAACCTAGGCTCCGCACTAGTGACTTTTCTGAGTTATGTGTGGTTTTCCATCGCTCCGTGCTTCGGAGGGCACGTTAAGCTGTCGGTCCCGGCTGTTATTGATTAATAGCAGTCGTTAAGCCATGTCAGAGGCCCTCGGGCGGCTTGACAAACTCTGACATCAGAGGCCAGCACTACCTCATACGACAAACAAACAAACTCACTGCGAAAACGAAGATGCTCTTCTATTTAGCGAGAGATTTCGCAAAAACTCAAGACATGCATACTGCTGGACATCAAATGGTGTGGTATATCTCCGGAAAAGAGAAAACTCTGCTTTCATTCATATAGACAAAGAGTCTGACCTGGACAATTTACGTCACTCCAAATGACTAGCATGTAATTTTGTTGCCTTATCTTTGGCTGTACTATTAATGATTTTATTACTTTGTGGTTCTATTTTTGTATTTTATATAATATTAATGTATGTAACGCTAAAATCTCGATCAAAAACGTGGAATTTTGGTTCTGCTCTTTTAAAGTTATCCTCATATTCACAACTCATCTCAATACTACATCAACGTTCTTCAGCCATTATCCAATATGTTTTACACACTTACTGACGTAATGACGCAATGGAACTACATGAGAAGTTATACCTAATGGACTATAATCGCTATCCTGACCAATCCCTGCCGTTCTTTCTGAGTTATTCGAAATTACTTAGTGCTGTTTTTTGAGTTGCGTTCAATGGGTAATGAAATTGCCATACCTGTATTTTGTTCTTCCAAAGTATTCAAAGTATTCTTAAAAAATATTCCAAAGATTCCTTTCAAAGTAATCTGCTTCATGTTAAATATGCGACAACTACTTAAACTTCACTTTGATAATGGATGATATAATCGAAGACATTGAAGAAAATTTAGATAGTATTTGTGTTTCTGTTTCTCATGTCTGTGGGCCGGAAGATTGTCGTTCTTACATAACACCTAATCAACTAAACCTTAATATTATAACCCAAAATATTAGGAGTATCTCACACAATATAGATGGTTTCTCTTCACTTCTTCATAGAATTGCAGATTTTATCGTCCTTACCGAATGTTGGTTGTCTCGAAATCCGAATCTTCCACATTTAGATAATTTTAATTGCACAGCTTCTTCACGACATTACAATCAGAATGACGGAGTAGTTATTTATACCAAGTCTGGTCTACATTGCAATGTATATGAGCCTGATTTTTATACCAAGTCTGGTCTACATTGCAATGTATATGAGCCTGATATTTATACCAAGTCTGGTCTACATTGCAATGTATATGAGCCTGATATTTATACCAAGTCTGGTCTACATTGCAATGTATATGAGCCTGATATTTATACCAAGTCTGGTCTACATTGCAATGTATATGAGCCTGATATTTATACCAAGTCTGGTCTACATTGCAATGTATATGAGCCTGATATTTATACCAAGTCTGGTCTACATTGCAATGTATATGAGCCTGATTTTTCAGATGCCAACTGCATTATTACGACTATTAAAAATAATATTGCTATCATTTATATCTATAGACCTCCGTCGTTCCAAAATATAGATAATTTCCTTACGTCACTAGATAATGTACTGACATCGTTGGATAAATTTGGTTCTGTCAATGTAGTAGGTGACATAAATGTGGATATAAAACCAGACTCGATTGACCGGCATGCCAACAATTACCTGAATTTAACTTCTTCACATGGCCTTCTTCCTGCTCATACTATGCCGACTCGAAACAATAATTGTTTGGACCATGTACTACTTAAGACAACATTTACTTCTACAACATTAATTATTCAAAATAGTCTTACTGATCACGATACTGTCCTTCTTTCGTTAAATACGAAAAAAAATATTAAAACATCTCTTTTGTCGACATACGACAAAATTAATTATCTAGGCATTCAAAGACAGTTCAAAAATACGGATTTCAGTCCTGTTTTAAACACAAATAATTGCGACGTCGTATTATATTATATATATTATATACAAATATATTATAATATAATAATTAAAATCAATTAGGTAAATAAATATACTTACATACAATTTTTTATTTACTTTTTTATGATTTATTAATTCAAATTTTACGTCTTAATACACTTAATTACTTAAGTCATATAGTTGGGGGAGCACAGATCCCTATAACACAGGCTTTTAGCCTAGCGTAGGTTTCTGAGGCTTATATAGCTTTATAGTGAACAATATACATGTAAAATTCAATTATAAATATGTGTCATGTTAATGTTAATAATTATTATTTCTAGTTTTAGTATTAGTTTTATACCTTATATTCTAAGTGTATTGTTTTTTTTGTATAGTTCATTATGTCTTGTTGTGTCAATAAATATTCTTATTCTTATTTAAGGGGAAGTCACTTTGTTCTTGTGTTCATTTGATTTGCACTTCACTATCATATAACTAAACTAGCTCAAATGGTTTTGTCCGTTTGTCTTCTCACGATGCCCGTGTTGTCGAGGAGCTAGATAGCCTCGACATTCACATGATGATGAAGTCTTCGTTCGTGAGCTTTGGCAACTTCATTAATAACCTTAGTAACGAGATCAATGACACTTTTTGTTGGGTCTCGATGGAGGTCGTTACTTCTGATGTACTACGCCACGGTACATTTACGATGCCTCTGAGCACTTTATTTTGGAAACATTGAATGATCTATAACTATATTGGTGTATTTGGTACAGCCTTATAGCTGGATACCGTAAGTCCATATTGGTATGAAGACTTGTTTGTAAAATCTATGTGTGGATTTTGATTGGTTTAGTTTTAAATTAGGCTAATAAGTAATTTTAAGCTTTTAGTTTGATGATTACTAATAATGTGTCCAATAACATTTTTCTTACAGGGTCGATTAAGGCGAAAACAGTGTTCTTTCTACGCAGCACTTGCACCACATTACATTAATACACTAACGACTGAACTATGTACCCACCCACTCTCTCATGAGCGTGAACATCATAACTGGTTGCTAAGTTCACAGAGCAAAGTACTCGTAATAAGTTGAGAAGTGTACCTTGTTCTTATTTTGTGGTAACATTAGGTCATAACTTGGTGCTAAGTTCACAGAGCAAAGTACTCGTAATAAGTTGAGAAGTGTACCTTGATCTTATTTTGTGATAACATTAGGTCATAACTTGGTGCTAAGTTCACAGAGCAAAGTACTCGTAATAAGTTGAGAAGTGTACCTTGATCTTATTTTGTGATAACATTAGGTCATAACTTGGTGCTAAGTTCACAGAGCAAAGTACTCGTAATAAGTTGAGAAGTGTACCTTGATCTTATTTTGTGATAACATTAGGTCATAACTTGGTGCTAAGTTCACAGAGCAAAGTACTCGTAATAAGTTGAGAAGTGTACCTTGATCTTATTTTGTGATAACACTAGGTCATAACTTGGTGCTAAGTTCACAGAGCAAAGTACTCGTAATAGGTTGAGAAGTGTACCTTGTTCTTATTTCGTGGTAACATTAGGTCATAACTTGGTGCTAAGTTCACAGAGCAAAGTACTCGTAATAAGTGGAGAAGTGTACCTTGTTCTTATTTTGTGGTAACATTAGGTCATAACTTATATTTGTTTCTGGAAACGTAGCGCTAAAATAGTAAATAGTAATACGATAGATAGGTAGGAAAATTGTAAGTATATCTGAAGCTAAAAATTTACATACGGAATTGAGAGTTAGAAAATATTATTCTATTTAAGTACGAGTAAGTAAAAACTCTGAAAAAGATGGGAAGCGAGCAATCTCTGCTCTTTATACATAAGTAGTTGCTAGCGTCTCTCCATGTCAAAAATACGCATTACAATTTCATTACATTATTCTAATTTAAACGTTTCCAGATTCCTTTTTCCAAGTTCGTGCTGGGATCAAAAGGCCGCCTTCAGGACAAACAGAACAGGTTTCGATTCGACAGAGTGACGCATTTCGGCATATCCTGCGGAGACAAGATAGACGGGAGATATAATTTGGAAGTAGAATATGTTGGTTAGTATATTCTTTAACCTCTAGACTTAATCTCTATGCGGCTATCTATGGGCCAAGAATATTTTAAAAAGACGGATTTCACACCGGCAAATTGAAAGTGAAGCACCCAAGATATGCCGATCCGCTCGTACGTACAAACTTACACAATGTTATGCCGCTCGGCCGCCACATCGCAGCAAGGTCTCGACCTTGTTAGTCCTGTTAATTCTGTCAAGTTCTCGCGGAAAATCAAACACAATGTGACTTCTGTCGTGAAATTGTGTATCAACCACAAATTGTCCTGTCACGCACACATACGCAGCCGCCATTTGCAATGCTTCAATCGTTTGTTTAGCGGTGTAGAGTATGTCTATTTTTTTAATTTTGATTTGGGCTGTGAGGCTCTAAAAGCTATATTATTTTTTATTTATAATGTACTAGCGACCAGTCAACACAATTTAGGAAAAAAAAGAGGTGATAAATGTAGCTCTCGCACAGTCGACCTTCACTCCGCTGCGGGGCACGGAGCCTCCCCCCTCGCCAAGTTCAGGTCTCGTATGCTCGTGTTATCCATATCCATAATAATAAAAACTCCGTAACGGCTGGATCGATTTTGACGGAACTTTCACTGTCAGATGGCTGATGTTATAAGGAGTAACTTAGGCTACTTTTATTTTTGAAAAGGTCTAGGGTTCCGCGCAAAAAAAAAACCTATGAATTTTGACTACACGGGCAAAGCCGCGGGCACAGCAAATATATAAAACTTCAGTGAAAAATAATGTAACGATGGTGAAAAACGCATTAAAATCCGTTGCGTAGTTTAAAAGTTTAAGAGTTTGTTTTATACTATGTATTGATGTACAAGATCCAATGTGAAAAAGCAGAAGATTATAAATGGATCTGTAAAGCACAAGCTGTACCTACTGTAGCATACTACAGTAGGTACAGTTTGTGCTTTACAGATCCATTACCAATTTCTTAAAACCTGTGGAGCGCAATATTCAATATTCATTTTTATAATTGCTTTTTGCGTTTGAGGAAGAAACATGCTCAGAAGTATAACTTTTCGTTGGAGATTCGCCATTATATAACAGCATACTGTTATATAATGGCGAGTCTCCAATATTGAATATTACGCTCCACAGGTTTTAAGAAATTGAACTCTGAAGCCAGAAATAAGTTTTTAAGGAGCTATTTATCTCCGTTTTACATGACTGCCCAAAAAAAGAGTGTTATATTTTTAGCATTCATGTATGTTTGTATGTATGTGAGTTTATTTATTCCACCATAACTTTTAAATGCCTGAACGGATTTAAACGTATGGGGTATCGTTAGAATCCTTACACCCCCCGAGTAACAGGCTATATATATATTTTTTAAACATTCTATGTGTCGGCAGAATGCCACCATTTCAATTACCAACAGTATATAATTTATAGGCAAAAGCTCTTTTTTGGCAGGGCACGCGTGTTTTTTTTTTGGCTTTTAAGCTAGTTATTTGAAAAATACTGCTTACCTTGCTTCTGTTCCACACCTTTGGAGGTCTCCCATCGTTCAGAGCAAAATCGTAGAAGTAGAGAATGTGAGTTTCGAGTTGTGCAGATAGAAGACTTATGTGGCTAGTCGGCCATAGAAGTCTTCTTCGGCGAGAATCTCGCTAAGACGCTTGTACAATTCGTCCAAGATTATTTGAAGACCTCGCTTTGTTTGGTTAAATATCTCAATTCATTGCAATTATTTTAGACTACAAATCAAAAGTATATCTATGGGGAAAGTGTATCTACAATGAAAGTGTGTCCTACTGGGAAAGTGTGTCCTACGGGGAAAGTTTATCTATGGGGAAGTGTATCTACGGGGAATGTGTATCTATGGGGAATAATTCATTTATTTTAATTTCAGGTTTGGAGTTTGATCCTACGCATGAAGAAGAATTCGCTTACGAAATGTACAAAACAGATAAATTTATAGTCGGTGTTTAATTATGATTGAAAAATGTATTTATTTCAGATTAAAAGATTAATTAAAAAAAACTATTCTGTCTTGTGTTCTAAATTCAAATGTTTCTTCCATCCTCCTCCCAAAACACCAAAGGCCAGCACTACCTCATACGACAAACAAATACTGTAGTCTTTGCCCTAGTCCCTCTACGCTTTGCCCTGACTGGCGTATGGCGCTTGAATCATCAATTCATCACCCTGAAGGAGATGATAGGATTTTACTATTTACGCGCATGCGTGAGCGCGTGTAACGGAATGAAAATTCACTGTTTAATTATCTTAAACCGATTTAGGCTTAGTCGATTCAGAAACATTCTACCGCATCTTGTCTGTGGTACGGCAAATTATATACGACCCTATAACAGTGCTGCCACTTTGAAGTTCAAAATAGGGATTTCAGCGGTAACACGTTAAGTTTGTATTATTTTCTCAAGGTTGTGTTACTTCGAGTGTTAATCCAAGGTAGTTCTATGTACTTACGTACAACTGGAATGATATCTCTCTGAAACAAAAGTAGTCTCACTGAAAACGTAATTGAAATAGAAAATGCGTGAAAAGGAAGTTCACGTTGACTCGGAAGTATCTTTCTCTCTCGTACAAAGTTTCAGACTTTAAGCACAGACTATGAAATAAACTTGCGATATAATCATTGTAAAGACAACTGCAGCCCGATTACAGAACTTGGTTACAATCGGAATTTCACTTTTTTCATAGCAATTTCGACTCTATCGCAAGGCATTAGTGGTTGTGATACTGACAATCCGATTGAAGCTAAGTTCTGTAATTGGGCCACTGTCCCAAATATGTCACACATAGGTAGAGAATTCGATCTCGGCCCTTATTTCTGATTTCGGGTTTACATTGAGTCAATCCCGGGGTTTTTTGAAAAAATTCAAAATGTTGTGATGTAGAGTTAGATTTTATTATCAATCTTGTGTATCTTCGAGTGTTAATGTGTAATATTGGTGGAATATTAACCATTAGGTGTTCGTTAACGTCCACGAGTGCGGACAAAAGAATCAAACGCAGAAATAAATGGCATTTTGTGATTTTTCCAAATCTCCCTCGGAAGTTTCAGTAAATGTCCACCATTTTACTGATTCGTGTCTTTGACAATAATTGACTGTGACGTGACATTACTTTAAAATATAATATACTTGACATTGGCGAAATTGCTAGTAGGCCAGTGCCTCCGCAGAAGCCATCCAAAAAAAAAGAAGAAGAAGAAGAGTCAATCCCGGGACTGAGGGTTACAGATAAAAATATATGAGATAGAAATTTAAACATTTATTATTTTACGGTATACAGATACACCTAGGTAATCTAATCACTCTAACAAATCAGACATAAAATTGTAACGAACTATGCAAAAAAATATTCCGTCAACGATAGTGTCGTTTTTCACTTGGTTTGGAAAGGATCGGTAGTGTCAAAAGTTGCAAAAATTACAAGTGCAGTGTGACCAGATTAAATTTTGCGAAAATACCGATTCACCTCAAAAAAATGCTGAAATACACAGGGCAAATATATCAATAAAAATACTTATTTTCTGAGCATATTTTATTTAATAATTATCACAACATCATCATCATCATACATGTTGTATTTGTTGTATCTTTTTGACTTGTATTTTAACATTATTTTCGAAAGATTAAAATTAACACACCCTCATTCATCAACAAAACGAGGTGGTAAACACCTTGTTTTTGTTTTATCATGCTTTGTTATTAAAATTGCAGATACATTTTTGTTCATAAATCTGGTTAGTTAGTCCGTTTTTATTAAAGTTATCTGTGAAAACCAGCAAATGTGGAATTTAATCTATATTTGCTGCTTTTTATAGTATTCTTAAATAAGTTTTTTTGTAATATACCCTGAAAGTTTAAGCTGGATAGTTAATCAGGAAGTGCTTGTTGTTGCAAGATTCCAGCCTGAACGACAGACAAACAAGAAAGTGACTTAATAAAAACGTGGTAAAATATGCACTCGCATGCAACATTCGATACTGGTAGGGAGAAGGAGGCACATTAGAACTTTTGTATTTTTTGAGAGCACAGAACACCAAATAATACTCTAACTTGAGTTTGGACGCTGTGTGTGTATGGTGTTACCATAAATTCTTATCAAAAATATACCCAAAAATACTGTCTTCCAGCAATATACCCACAAATATACTGATGTTCAAAAAAACGATAAAATATACTGAAAAAGTATTAAGATACTGAATCTGGTCACACTGGATAAGTGTTGAAAATGTTCAATGAAAACTGCTTGTTCAAAATGTACAAGTAGGGGCCGTTCGTTTTGTAACAATTGGCAAAAATAACTGTTAAAAACGCTAAATATGATCACAATTGGCGTACCCTTTGGCCATTTGTGGGCGAAATTAGCGTTCTGAACGTTTTCGATCACCGTTCGTTTTGCATGTTTCGATGACATGTTGTCATAGGAAAATCGACTTTATTCCGTCCTCCATAAGGTCGTTTTTCATTCGGTTTGGAAAGTATGGTAGTGTCAAAAGTCGCAAAAATAAAAAAGTGTTGAAAATGTTCAAACAAAAAAGGCTTGTTAAAAATGTACATTTTGAAACTGCCCACAACGCTATCTCATCATCTCGAACGCAGGGTTCGAAACTGCCCACAACGCCATCTCATCATCACGAACGCAGGGCTACGTTCACTTACACACTCGAATCATCCGTGCGATTATCGCTCGATCATCGGCAGTGCGATTACGTAATGTTGATCATGACGGTTTCAAGCCGTCAAATTCAATAATGCTTTGCGATAGAGTCGATTTTGCTATGAAA
This sequence comes from Alsophila aescularia, assembly GCA_946251855.1. Taxonomy (NCBI): domain Eukaryota; kingdom Metazoa; phylum Arthropoda; class Insecta; order Lepidoptera; family Geometridae; genus Alsophila; species Alsophila aescularia. The sequence continues at coordinate 20,190,442 of OX276373.1, read as the reverse complement.
AAAGTGACAATCTGATTGTCAGTATCGATATCACTAATGCCTTGCGATAGAGTCGAAATTGCTATGAAAACAGTGATAGTCCGATTGTAACCAAGTTCTGTAATCGAGCCGCTGACAACTGTCAGTTTCATACTATTCTTCCCCTCCCCTACTATTTTTCGGATGACCCTGGCGAACGCCCGACGACGCCGTGAACGATTTCGAGTGATCGCGCGGATGATCCGTGCGTCCTCGAACGTAGTAAGTGAACGCGCCCCAGGGATTAAAATAATTTAGTGACAGCTGACAGCTTGATTGCCAATCGGTATTATATTATCTATGTTGCGGACATTTGTTTGAGGAAAATTGACTGGACTGATGTCATCACCGTGATCATCATCGATATTTTATTTCAAGTTGCAAGCCAAATGTTGTTAAAATTGCGATAAATTTAACACAAATTATTGATGAGGTTTACAGAACTAGTTGGGGTGTAAATAATTTACACAGTTGTTATAATAAAGTGCAATAGTGCGTCGAGGACATTGCGGTACGTACCGTACATATGTACTTTAACTCAACCAACGCAATTATTTATTTATTGTTCTAACATTCTTCCCTTTGCGTGGGATATATATCATTTCAACCAATTCACTTCTTTACTTTCTTTTTCTCTACCACTGCTGTGTGTTGCTGCATTTTTACCAAATCAAGACACACTGTTGACCTTTATCTTCCTTATATTTCCATTGCCTTACAAGTTTACTGCCTTGTAGTTATGTTCATGAATCCCCTGCGTGAATATTTATAATGTACTATTAGTCATTTTCCTATTTCAGGTGCGACCATGTTAAAAATATTTGTAGCAAATCTGTGATTTTAGAAGAGCGATACTAGTGTGCAGTACCATGTCCGGTACAGAGCAGAATATAGTGAACTCAATGCAACAATTATCTGTGCAACCAGGCAACAGTGGTCCAACTGAAAAACCCACACAGGTGGTCACTCCTGCAGTGAACAGGAGTCAGCCTTCTGCTAATAAAGTAACACCAGTGAAACCAAACACTGTCTCTCCAGCTATAGCAACAATCGATAGACTCCTCAGCCTTGGGGCTAATATACCACCTCCACCTCCAGTAATTACGAGAACTTCAGACATGGACCCTCACACAGTGGAACAGCTGCGAGCTGTCAAGGAACTGCTAACAGCACACGAAGAAGAGTCGCAAAACCTCAGAGATCTCAACCATGAACTTCGTGAGAGGTTGGAAGAATGCGAAACAAAAATGAAAAAGTTGACTGAGCAAAATGATGATTATGTAGAAAAAGAGAAAACTCTATCACAAAGAGTTGCAGAAAAAGTAAGAAACAACAAACAAATGAGTGTTGTTATGGAGGAGTATGAGCGTACAATTTCATCTCTTATCGGTGAACGGGAATCTGAAGCAAAACGATGGACGGAAGAGAGATCCACTCTTGTAAGAGAGAGAGATGAGGCGGCGGCTCACCTTGCTTCAATGGAACATGCTTTCAATGATGTCCATACAAAATACGAGAGGTGTAAAGTTATTATACAGGGCTATAAAAGCAATGAAGAGACTTTAAAGAGAACTGTTGAAGAGAACACAGATGCTATTCAGAAGTTAGAGGCAAGGTATGAGACTCTAAGACAGCATGCGATGCAGCAACTCAACAAAGCGAACACTGAACTGGATTCAGTGAGAAAGGTACATCAAGCGGAAATTCTTAAATTGAATGCAATGCTGAAGAAAAGTGAAGTACACTCTTCCTCACTTCAGGAGTCTCTTGCACAGAAGATTAAGGACAACGAGGAGTTGACAGCCATCTGTGATGAGCTGATCAATAAGGTTGGTTGAGCTACTCGTAAGTTACGTATACTCATATAACTTTAATTTACTAACATGCATTTTATATTTATATGCAGATTATCTTGATTAATACAAATATGAGCATTGTATTGAATTTGCTGCAATTATTTAATGAGAGCTATTCCTGTTACCATTACAATCATTTTCAAAAAATATATAATTATTTTATTAATGTTTGTGCAATCATCTTGTCAGTTTTTTTACTTTTGTACAATTTTATGTTTATTTTTATAGCAAGATATTGTTTTAATTTCTTGTGACTTTTTGACCAGTTGTTTGCTTGAGTTTTATTTTTTATTTTTGTATGATTTTCCAGTATTGAATGTTTTTGGTGCCTATCCATTATTACAAATATATGTACATAACTATGTATGCTTTAATGATCATCATGATAATTGTCAATTTGTCTGCCTATAGGTGCTGGACTATGCTTTTTGCCAATTATTACTGTACCCTTTCTACCTAATTCACTGATCCATGAGACAATTTTGCAGTTAAGTAACTGTCAAGTGAAACTATAAAATAAATCAGTGATTAGGTAATTGGGCCCAGATTATAATTTTTATAATAATATTAGTCTTATTAATCATCCAAAGATATTGAGATCAATGTAAAAAGTCATCTAAACATGTATTTATTGAGATTTGGATTGAACTGAAAAAGTAGAATTTTTTGAAACATTTGTATTTTTTGTTATTTTCAAGACCCTAGCTGCCATATGTATTTAATTTTGATCCTTGATTAACTTGTATTGTTAAGAAATTGTAAGTTTATATAATATATATTTTATGTTCTATTTGAAGTAAATACCCAAAATACATATGCTGCTTAATAGCAGAATAGCATGCTGTTATATAGCAATACAAATTACTATTTTTGTATACTGGCTCAACCTCAATAATATTTGGTATGAGGGTCCAACCAATACAAAGATGCATACTACTCATACAAGCATACAACAGTGAAAACATTTTTAATAAGCTACAAAGTGGCATATGTATTCAGGCTTAAAATAATTGTAATGTGAATGCTAAACCAACAAAACTAATAAAACAAGTCAATTTTGGTTAAAATTTGAGACACCCCCGACCAAACATATTTTATGGACAACTATGTTCAAACCTCATTTCCAAAGTTTCTATAGGCCACAGATACGTAGAATTAAATCAAATTTGAACAATTGAGTATGGCCCGAGAACCCTACACAAATAGTGTTTACAGCTGATCATCTTGGGAATTTCAATTTCTTCTCAACAATTCTAATTCAACTCACCAACTCCAGCGTTCAAACAAAAATAAAACTGCATTGAAAATGGTCTATCCATTAGGGAGCTATGATGCCACAGACATAGATTTAAAAATATAACAACCGTCTTTTTGCATCGGGGGTTAAAAACTAGAGGGGCTACTTCCAGTCTAGTCTGTTGGTTGGAGAGTATACATATATGTGCTGTCTTTTGTAGGCATTATTTTCGTCTTTGCTTGTACTTGGTTAGTTATATTAAATTAGAAGCATCTTAGACTTAAGATCATAGGCAAATATCTAACCTTCTAAATTAACTAACACTAAGAATGTATTTTAAAAATACCTAACAATTAATTTTTACGTAAAGAAAAATGATATTCCCTGAATACAATGAACGAAAATTTAATTTAGTGCTGAACTCTCTTTCAAATAAAGGTTTGGTTTTAAAAAGAAATGAAAATAACGATTCGATTGATCACCCGAGAAAGTGAATATCTAAAACAAATAAGGCATGCAATGAAGATATGGAAACCATGATTGATACAGTTTTTATAGCATATATCACGCGATATAAATCGATTGTGCTATACGATAATAATTAATTAGTGTCAATTTCTTAACGGCATTCCTAATTTATTGCCGCGAACAATATTTCCTGTTATTTAGATGATTTATTCATTGTAAATACTCTCCACAGCAAGCGTAAATAGTTGGGACTAATTTAATAGCTGTGCCTTTTAAAGAAATTACTCTTCATCATCCATTGACATCAGTCCAAAGTCCAGCCTCCGATACCAAAACTATGGTTGGTCAATTTCATAGGCGTTAAACTCGTTGCGTAGCGCGGTGTTTGTAAATTCCTATATTTGCCCTGCATAAAACTTTATCGCGAGCAATCGAAGTCAACGACGAAAATGTTCGAAAAAAATGTAATGCTTAAAATTAGGCTACGTGGTCTTGGCTCCCCTCATGTCTCCCAAGGAGATTCTGCTAGTGGTCTTAAGACCACAAACAAAATCCCCTTGTCTCCTGAACAAGATCACTAGCAGAATCTAGACATGAGGGGAGCCAAGACCATGTTGCCTAAAATAAACATAGTAATAATAAGTAACATAAAAAAAGCCTTTTTTTTGGAATAAGAATTTGGTAAAAATACTAACAATTTAACTAAAACAGGTCAGTATTCTTTGCTATAACCCTAATAAAAAAAAACAACATTCCACATGATTTCATTATTTTTATAGACTTTGTGTACCAATTTTATCTCAAATCATCAAAAAATAAATCTCCTATACATTTTGCTGTGCTTGCAAAAGTACGTACCCTGTCCATAAAAATTACCTAAAATATCTCATCAGTTTAGTTTTCCAGGAACTGGACTCCATGTAATATTTCGGCTAGTTTAAGTATAATTTAGTAATATTACTACATATTTTTTATATCTTTGAATATTCTTTTAAATTATTTGCAATTTATTCATGAATAGAATGAAAAATAAACTGTTTCAATTTGTATTGAGTTGTATTATTTCTGCCCTTGTATAAGTACCTAATAATATATCCTACTAATATTATAAAGGAGAAAGTCTCTTTGCTATGAAACTAGATAACGGCTGAATAGATTTTGATGAAACTTGGTATAAAGTAATTTTTAGTTCCTGAAATATGTTCAGCGGGCAAAGCCGCAAGACGCAGATAGTACAAAAATAAAGTTGCAATAAATAATTATTACGTTGTAATAGCCAACTTGGTATGTACACGACATTTAAAAGCAAAAACCTTGATAACAACATTTTTATCCTTAACAATTCAGGTTTTGTACAAAAAGGCCAGATATTAATAATAAATACATGTATTTACATTGAGCCACCAGTTTAAAAAAAAAACATACGTTGATAACTTTTGGAAGACTACGACAATATGTATTGAAAGAAATAAAAAGTAGGTTTATGTAACTCAGGATTTATTTTTCAAAAACTTGTATGTATCCTTACTAACTAAATAACTAACTGCGGAGGCCACGGTTGAGATGGCGGTGGCGGCGCATAGGGCTTGTAAGGCTGGATGGTCCACATAGCCAAACACTGGAGACGCTAGTGTGGTGCCAACCTGAAAAATATTATATTAATTGATTACTTATATTTAGCCCCAGATTCTGAATCTGGTTTTTAGGCTTCAAACATGGAACGAAGAGCGGAATTCTCCCGCGGATATATTAATCATATTATAGTTTTCTTTCTGTAATTCTGTATGAAGTGGCAGTGGACTGGTCACATTTCCCGAAAAGCCGACAACTTTTGTGTAAGAAGGCCAGGTGGAGTGAAACAGGATGCAGAGACACTGCAGAGCAGAGAGCACTCCTGGTGCGGAAACTGGAGATCGGGCTCAGTGGCGTGCATTAGGAGAGGCCTACGTCCAGCAGTGGACAAGTAAGGCTGATGATAATAAAAGTTTCTAGCTGTAATAGTGCCTCTTCACAAAGTGTTCAGAGCTGAATATCTTGGAAACAGCTGCACCGATCACAAAGCTTAAGATTTGAAATAAAAATATTGTATTGATATCGGTCAAACCTATAGGAAGCTTCGATGACAGACAATTTCAAACTTACAACTCAATGTTTAATTATACAACCTTTTTAAGATTTTCAAATTTATACCTCTGCATCGTAGATCATCTGATTACTAAACATCAAAATTATTTTCGTAATCTGATGATCAGATCAAAACAAATATCATCCTTGTAATATTTAATCAGAGCCTCATGTCCCGTTTAAATGGCTCTAACCTTCTTAGCAACATAAGTTTATGAGTGGGCGGTATTGAGGTCAACATCGAGTTAGTGTAGTGGTCAACATAAGGTCAATAACCATACATCAAAGTTTTTGTCCCATGTAACGTAACATCATTCATCCATTACTCAGTTATGTAACGACTTACAAACACTAGTTGTATAGCTGTGTTCACTTTACTAATGAATGTGGGAGCCAGTTGAGCGGTTGCATTTGTCACATCGAAATATCTGCTCATTGTCCTCTGAAAGAATAATACAAAAAATTACTTATAAATAACAAAAAAAAAGACCAAATGCGAGTCGGGCTCGCGCACTTTGGGTTCCGTACAAACTTGTAGTTTGCCGTTGTTTGCTGTTGTCCCAATACATCGACATAAGCCGCGGTCAGTTTACCAAAAGCAAATAATAAAATAATCGCAAAAAATAAGTTTTTTTGTTGTTGTAAATTACACGGTTTTATTGTAAAAAAGATAATGTACTAAAAGATATAAAATAAAATCCCGGAGCGATTCGAATTTCTAGTTACGCTACGCCCCAGGATTTTATTTTATTTTTTAGCTTTTAGTACTGTAGACGACGCGCCACCTCCTTGAAGCACACTTGTCATTTTAAAAAGAGAGTGCGAATCAGTTTGATAAGTAGTTGTCAAAATAGAAAAATATTAACATAGTCCACTTTAGTTTCATTTCATTGATTTAATTTGCAAAATATATCTTTTGTCCTTCCTTCGCTAACAAGTACATTATCTTCTTTACAATAAAACCGTTAACTTAAAATCATTGTTTTGTCATCAGAACTAAAGGCGTGGACCAAATTTCAGATCAATCGGTTAACAGGAAGGGGGTAAAATTTCAATTACTAGATTTGTCCCAAAAACAAAACAACAATAACAAACAGGGCAAGCTAAATAAACCAGGTTGTTTTTTTTTTATTGATTTAACTACTTTACAGTTTTCTGATTTTTCCCTTTAATTGTGCTCTAAGACATTGCTTCTTGCCAAATTTCATGATTCTAGGTCAACGTGAACAGGTTTTAATTCCCTTGCGTGTGTCAAAATATGCAGCATAAACAGCCGTATATTTTGATTGCGTCGACTTAGAAGTTTGTTTTTTTCACAGCTCCAAGGGATTGTAAACCTGTGTGTATTATATTAATTTCAACTTGATACCTTCACGCGTTCCTGAAAAAAAGGGTCTTGACAGACAGCCGTACAACGAAGTGGTCATATAAGGATTCCTTTTGAGGTACGGAACCCTAAAAAATACTTTAATGTTGAATCGGTTATTACTTCGATGAAAGAAACAAATAAGGATTCACAAAATTCGCCCGATTCGTGTTCCACCAAAAACTCCGCGCATGCGCGGCCCAGTTATAGTGGAGACGGCTTCTTTAATTGGAAAATAGGTAACTAAACATAATCATCATAAAAAGTAAAAAGCCGCTATCCTTAAGGGCGTCACAGACGATTAAGATACTATAGTATATGATGTTACGATATCTGCATATAAAATATTATAGCATCTTAGGGTATCACACACGGCTAAGATACGATAATATATTGAAATTATTCATTCGCTCGCAGCCCGTCCTAGGTGCCACACGTATTTCTTCACCGCTTTCTATATACAGGTGATAAAATATGAGTAGTACGGTTTCACTATAAGATTTATTAGATAGCTCATCAGACGACGATTGATTTTGAATTTGATATGCAAATTGCATTAGCGCACTGTAAAAGGTGATCAATTTGGATAGAAAATCACAATGAATTTAGAAAAAGCCGCGGTGAATTTAATCTTTACGCAGATGTTTCTAAAAAAAAACAAACTTATTTTAATAAGTCGAAGGAAACTTTTCTCGTAATTCATAATTTGATTAAGGAAGATTTATTGAAACAAAATACGAACATGCGCGAGAGCATTTGTACAGAACAACGACTTGCAGTATGCTAAGAACTATCTCGTTTACCTCAGCTTTCAAACATAAAAAACCGCAGCTAAATCAGTCCGTTCGTTCGAAAGCTACGATTCGCACCGCTCCCTTCCCCCCAAATTATAGCTATGAATCATCTTGAAACATAAAAAAAACACAGCTAAATAGGTCCACTTGTGTGGAAGCTACGATTTTCACCCCCCTGTTCTTTCTCACCTCCCCCCTCCCTCTCCCCATATATCTAAGAACCATCTCGATCATATCAGCTTTCGAACAGAAAAACCGCATCAAAATCGATCCATTCGTTTGGGAGCTACGATGCCACAGACACAAACACACACACACACACACGCACACACACAGTGACACACACCCTAAACTTATAACACCCGTCTCTTTGTTCAGGGGTTAAAAAATCCCGTCACGAATACAAAATAGAGCAACCTGTAGAGCATATTACGATATATTTTGTATCTTAAGATAGTATATTAATATATATTTTGTATCTTTTACGATATATTTCGTATCTTAAAATGACATCTTTTATAAAATTCCATATCGCTCGATATCTTAAGATACTGTAAGATGCAAATATATATTATCTTCGCCGTTTGTGATGGTTCATATAAATTGTATAGCGAGCGACATTTTATCTTAAGATAAAATATTATCGTATCTTAGTCGTCTGTGACGCGCTTTAATTTTGAGCCGGGGCAGTACACATAACTAATCGACTACACGCGCTGACACACGCTTGTGTGCGTAACACGTAAATGTTTGCGTGGAGTGAACAGGCAAACGATACGGGTTAATGCATCTGGAAAAATCATGGCACAATATCGCTTGCGATCTTTTGATGACGAACGGTTTTGTACCACGCGACACGCACACCACAAATAGTCGCGGGGTCGCATTTTGAATAATAGTGAGTATTAACTGCCTGATCTATATTTGTTTCTTTCATCGAAGGGTTTTTAAGGCAAATTATTCTGTTAGTTTGTAAAACACTAGCAGCTCTGCCCTACGACTTTGCCCGTAGTTGTCCCGTTATTCCACGGACATTGTGTGTTCGCTGTTTTCTTATAATGGGATATTGATATTTATATTATTCATTTAAGAACTAAATTATATCACTTGTAAATATAATTTTGTTTTAGTAATACCAATTATCCCTAGATTGTTTGTTTGGGGAGTTTTCACGCCAAAACGGCTAGACCTATTTTGATGAAAATTTGAATGTAGATACTGCATACAACAGATACCAATATAATGTTCATTTTATCCCGGAAAAGGGAAAATTGCCGCGGGAAAACAGCGATATCTTGGCTTTCACACCAAAACTCCTATGATTAAGTTTTAAATATAGGTAATTAAGTACTGTACAATACAGAGTTCAACATAAGATACATTTATCCCGGAAAAATTAAAGCTCGAAACTTAAAATTTTCGAATTTGGGATAAATTAGGTAGATTGGTTTTACTCACTTTCACATCAAAACGGCTAAACCGATTAAATATGAAAATATATACACATCTTATTAATAGAATTCTTTTTATCCAGGAAAAAATAAAAATATCGCCTGCTTAATCGTAAAATATTTAACATATGTTAGGTATTATAGGTACTGTACGTACAATACAGAGATATACATAACATAAATTCACCACGGAAAAGGTAAGTTTAAACGGAAATCCCGGAAAATATAAAAATCCCGCGTGAATATTGTAAAACTAGAATGGCTCAACAGATTTCGATGAAATTTTGTACATAAGTACTGTACAATAAAGAGATAAACATAATATACATTTATGCCATAAAGAGGTAAATGAAAACGAAAAATCAGGAAAATATTGGTAGTTGGTTGTAAGTTGTACACATCAAAACATATCGGAGTAACATGTAGGATACTTTTTATTATTGAATATGCGGGCAACGCCGCGGGGCACAGCAAGTGTGTAAAAAATCCTAATAATGAGTCAGCTTCTTAGTCGCGACGAAAAATACTTAATGGCGACTGGAAGGGTTGTCACAAAAGAAAATACATTTTACAAAAGATTTCAAGATCTCTATTTGTATCGTGTTAGGGTTCACGTTTTTCTGGAAAGTGCTGAAGACTCGTGCCGCGAGAAATTATGAAATAGTACTTATCTCACAGAGTTCAAGATAAATACATTTTAATCTTGCAAATTAAATTACGAGCATTTCCCGATTAGCTGTCCGGCTGAAACTTTCCGGGTAGCCAACAACACGATGACAATGCATGAAAAAAATAAATTTAAAAATGAAGATGCACGCAAAAGCTTCTTTTATTTGCTTATTTTATTTTACTTCGATGTCATACAGAAGTCAATATTTTTACAGAAGAATATAATACTAATAAAAACTACGTACAATCGAATAAAATCTTTATCTGAAAAATATAATACTAATAAAAACTACGTACATTCTAATAAAATCATTACCTAATTAGCAGATTTTACTGCTTTTGTTACATCCATAACCAAGATCCTACCGTCAGATTATATTTAAGATGTAGGCACCATTTGTTGGACAGAAATAAAATTCTATTACATATAGACGATTATACAATACTAGCGGTGCCCGCGGCTTTGCCCGCGTGTTTTTTGTCCTGATATATAAGGATCCTATGTTATACCAGAACCAAAAGTATCAAAAGAGAATAGAGTACAAAATTCTGAATTTTGTTCAGCCGTCAAATGGTTTTTTATTCTTTTTCGGCTTTTCCAGGGTTTATTTAAATCAAGTGGTTTAAAAAACTAAAAAACACGCTTTATATAGAAAACCAAACTAAAAAATAGAAAATAAATTTTAATAATTTTGAATTAAGAATAGTGTAAAAAATTCTAATAAATATAAATGAATAATAGTGTAAATAAGAAAAAAAAGTTTTATTTAAAAAAAAAGGGTGGGGTGCTTTTTAAGATATTATCGAAATGATAATCCTTCTTCTCATATCTGTCAATGAAATATTTATAACTATTGACCCATGCACCCCACGATATAATTGTAATTATATATAATTTATTTTCTACTTTTTAGTTTGGTTCGAATTATTGCATTGTCATAGGTCTTTGACAGGTGTGCAAAATTTGAATGAAATCTGACCATTTAATGTGGGTCAAAATAGCGTCCAAAGGAGTCGGTTACAAACATACAAACATACAAGTGAAGCTAATATAAAGCGTGTAAAAAAAACAGTGATTTAAATCTAATTTGTTTTTTTTTTTGCATAACAGTTCATCAATTAGTTAATTAAAACCATATTCTTATGAGACTAGGAATTAAAAAATGACTAAAAATATGTTCCTAATTATGTATTTTTGTTGTTTTTTTTATACTAAGTTAATTTCCCCAAAGATCAAAAAAAATATTTTTTTGCCCTAAAATGCGGAAAAAAACCATAATCTGGGGGGTGCCGGCGAACAAAAATGTTTGGACATTTGTGGGCGAAATCAGCGTTTTCAAATGATTTCGACCTCCGTTCGTTTGCATGTTTAGATGACATACCATTATTTATTTTGTGATTATAGTTAAATTTGACAAAGGTTCTGCGACTTCATTCCTGGAATAGAGCAGATAAGTCAAAACTACTGTTTACGGTAAAAACATGAAAAACTTAATAAAAAACACATGATTTAATTGATATTTTTTAATAAATCATAAAATCTGTCATAAACAAAAATAATTTTATCAACCCTGGCTTCTACTCGTTGGATTGAGATACCAAGGATCCCAGCTAGTTTATAACTCTAACCCTAAGCTATCCAACAGTGAAAACCGCATCGCAATCGGTCTAGCAGTATAACATGATGCGCGAACAAACATACAAACAAACAAACAGACTATTTAAAAAACTGTTATTTTCTTGTTCAGTAGCTTATTTTAAGTACGCAACACCATGTTTATTTTAAATATCTTCTTTGTATAGTTTATTTTGTACTTACTGCTATATTATAAGTATAGATAGATAGATAGATATAGACAGATAAAATCGTAATTTTCCACTATTATTATAAGAAGTGGACAATTACGATTTTATGCTGTGCTGACCCACTATTAGAATTTTTACCGACATGGTAATACTCGTACTATTGTGTACCTAGATTTTGTAAACTTGAAAAGTAAATTAAATTAAATAATTTGAAGTATACCTATGTATGTATGTCGAGTGAGGTAGTGCCAACATCCGGTGTCAGTGTTTGTCAGGCCGCCCCGGGGGCATCTGCTACCATTTGCGACTTAACATGCCCTCCGAAGTACTGAGCAATAGCATACCTGTACATATAGCTTATTAAAAGTAATTTGTGCGAGGCCGAGGATCAAACCCAGTGTCGTTGGATTGCAAAGCGTAACACACATACAACACAGCCACCTCTTTCATGACCTATATCAATTTTTACATAAACGTAAGCTATTTGTGTGAACTCCTATGAACCAACAACACACTGGTGCAGTTAGTAATGCACCGGCTTTCTAAGCTTAGTTCCCGGGTTTGAATCCTGGAATGGGCAGGCATTCGTGTGATAAGCACAAATAATTGTTCTTCAGTCTTGGATGTTTGTGGTGCGTGTGTTGCCACCGTGACGCAGCGAACCCTGTCCTAGTGCAGGGATATGAAACCGGGCAATTGCAAGTTGAACTCGTGAGGAAAGAGTTCCGTAAGATGAATATATTATATCACTATCTTGAGAGATTTGCCAACTTATTTTAAGACCATAAGACTTCGTATATGTTTTCCTGTAATCATAAGTACAGTAGTCGCAGACGATTGCGCAGGTACTGCTGTGGGGATAAAATAGCATAAAGTAAAAGCGAGACAGAATATGCGAAAAACGTAAGCGAGTGAGCGAGGCAGTTATACAATGCTCTCTTCACCTTCAACATTGGGATTGCGCCTGAAAAATAGCAGTTTGCGCAGCGACTAGCAGATAACTTCCGAGACACATACTTTCGCTGCGCCTACTATATAGGATGGTAAAGGTTAATTTTATTAGTTTTTTTCTCCCATTGAGGCTCAGTAGTTTCGGAAGTAAGTTGTAAACTATTTTCTAAAATAACTTAGTCCTCTTATATGATATGTCACACGACATGGTACAATTTGATAACATTGTATTTCAATTTATATTTGTCCCGCAAAAGTGACTCCCATTATTCATGTTACACAATACATCCGTATTCGAGTCACAAAAATTCATGTGTACCAAATTTCAACTTAATTGGTCCAGTAGATTTGGACGGACGGACAGACAGACACACAAGTGATCCTATACGAGTTCATTTTTGTCATTCAGACTTACGGAACTTTAAAAATATGTTTGAAAGTAGAATATGCTAAATATTAAAATACTTACAGGAGGGGGCAGGCTCATGTATCTTATGACAAATGCTGCTAGAACCAAACTCAGATCGCGCGACACTATCAGGAGGGTCAATGACAGAGGTATCAGGTTTTGGTACGTCAGTGATATGAAGAGTGTTGCAATCAGGACTTTGTCCGCCAGAGGGTCTAAAAATGAACCCATTTTAGTTGATTGGCCTTCGTAGTTGCGTGCTATCCAGCCATCAAGCTGTAAAAATTAGAAAAAGTTAGTTACGATTATAAAAAAAAAACATACATAAAATAAACTTAAAAAAAAGTAAAAACTGACTTCAAATTGAATAAAATAATCTTATGTGGGAAACAGTTAAGGAAGTCTATGCGTTGATTTGGTTAGATTTAACAAAATTGAGCACCGACTTCCCTATCAGTTTCCCACATTAGATTATTTTATTCATTTTGAAGTCAGTTTTTACTTTTTTTTAAGTTTATTTTATTTCCCTATTTAGAGTGGCGTGAACAATACATGCACATACGATTACAGCAATCGCAAGTGGCTTGCTGTTATCCATTGAGGAGTTCCTTTGTAGCTCCGAAGGTCTTTATCAGATCTTCACCAAATTATATATATGGGACCATACCTAAAGCATATCCTATTCTATAAAAAAACGATCCACAAGTGCCGGAGATATCGCGTAACGTACATACAAAAAAACACATGGGTCGAATTGAGAACCTCCTCTTGAAGTCGGTTGAAAAATTAGCATCTAAATAGGCATACAGGCTGAAATATGAAGGCGTTGGAGTGAAAATACCTTAAATATTGATGAACATTATTTTTATTAGCTTTTTTGTAACTAGCAATGTTTTTAGGTGGTCTTGCGAGCTGAATTATTATCACTTCCTCTTGTCCTACGAGTTGAATTAACAATGCTTTCTTATGGTAAACATGACCTGAATCGACGTCCAGGTTTGGCTTCAGTTAAAGTCATCGGAAGTCATTGTTTTAAAGATTCATCATTATGCTATAGCCTTTAGTAGTCCACTGCTGAACATAGGCTTCCCCCATAGAGAGCGATGACGAGCGATCTTGTGCGCCACCTCAATCCACCGACTTCCTGCGATGGCTACAATGTCGTCAGTCCATCGTGTGGGGCTTCTCCCCACAATTCGCTTGCTTGTTCGTGGTCGCCATTCGAGAACCTTTATTCCCCAGCGGTTGTCGGTTCTGCGAACTATATGGCCTGCCCATTGCCACTTCAACTTGCAAACTTGGAGAGCTATATCGGTAACCTTGGTTCTTCTACCGATTTCCTCATTTCGGATTCTATCACGTAGTGAAACACCGACCATAGCTCTCTACATTGTACGCTGCGCAACTCTGAGCTTGTGTACGTCTCGTCACTTTGCCACGTCTCAGTGCTTTAAAATTATAAAAAACACGCACTGCAGAACAATAAAAAACGTTAAAAAAAAGTGTAACTAGAACAGTCGCTACTGTATATTTTTCACCCATTCTTACTTTGGTTGTACACTGTGGCTGAGCCTGTGGCTTCTAGTGCCTGGCACACGAGGTATTGGTTGTTTATCTGCACGAAGGTACTGTAAGCAGACGATCGGCAGAGCGCGCGAAAAAAAATACATGTTAGACACAATGACATCTGTGGTATTTTTTACGGTTCTATCAATGCGCATAAAATATAATGTCATAATAATCATAATTACGCCTAAATGTTTAGGCATATCTAAAGTTAGCATAACGATAAATAAGTATATTATTCAGTACCATGAAAATTTCATTATTCACTGTGAGTCAAATAACTTTAAACTTAATTATTTTACATACCTACCTAAGTAAAACAAACATGTTACCGCTGCGGCTTACGGGTAGCCTAAGCAAGGGCCACCCCTCCGAACCTTAACCTACTGTCACTGTATAGTATCTAGATTATATTTTATGCGACTCCATGGTAGTCTAAAATAATATAGCCCAAAAAACATTATGCCTACCTTAATACTCGTAGTATGCCAAATACTATTTATGTCAAATTAATATTATGTCATTAAAAAATACGCCTAACTCATTATGACAAAGTAAATTAGTATTAAAAAAGATATAAAAATCTCAATCTTAATCGAATCTTGCAAGGAGCAATCATTTGTGTGATGAGTAGAAATGTTTTTTTCCGAGTCATGGATGTAATATTCTTATCTATGTATGTTTATCCGTTATCTAGTGCCTATAGTACAGGGTATCCTAGTTTGGGGCAAGGTAATTGGTGTGGAAATATCGTGTTTTTTTTTGTTTTTTATTTTATAATATTATTTAATTATTAAGTTTTTGTTTTATTTACTTTAATTACACAGTGAACAATATACCTGTTAGTTCAAAAATTTCAAAGAAAGATGGGTTACAACGCCATAATCACGTACAAGCGTTTATATGTAAAGTATGACGGGTTGGCCGCTCTTAACACAGTAAATTAACTAAAAATGATAAACAAAAATACAAAACATAGTGAAAGTCCACACGGAAAACACAACATGAAAAAATTAAATAATGCCAAAATGTCACAAAAGCGACGAGTCTACGAAAATCCGCTCATCGCAATACAAGGTAGTTGATGGTAGGTACAATATAGGGCCAGGATATGAACTGGTAACTATTTCAGAGATACACAGTAACAAGAAAAACAAAATACGATTTAACAATAAAAATTAAAACAAAAATAATATTTTGTAATGTTAATATGTTTGAAAACCATTAGATGTATTTCTAAGACCACATCTTGCTATCTTTAACAGTTACCATAGCTGCCATAAAGATCCCTGTTAAAAACTCATCCTGTATACTTACCAAGTCCGTCACACCGGCAAAGACTAACAGTCCAAGAGCCAAATTGTAATCACTCTGTATTATAACATAACCCAGGTATGGAGACATGACAATTCTTGTAAAGCACAACACATTAGGCACTGTCAGGATATTTTCTTTCTGAAATAAAATGTTATACAAATAAGTACCGGCACCGATTTAGACTCCTGCCCTAGAAGGTGCAGAACTATTTAATCTACTTCACAAAAGGAGACGGTTATATGTTCGACTGTAAGTATGTCCTTTTTGTATGTGCTCCGATTTCTCCCTCAATTGTGGACCGATATTGATTTTTGATTTGTAAGGGTATACTCTCTAGGTGGTCCCATATAATTTGTATCAAAATTGTTTCAGTATATTCTCGAGTTTTTATTTTTTATTAAGTCCTTTTGATTTTATGTTTATATTACCTCAAATCATTAAGATTTCTAAACCAATTTTGATTGTTGTTGTGTGATTCAAAAGGGTAGACTTTCAGTGTAGTCCCATATAATACTTGCCTAATGTGCCCTTTGTACAACCAACATTTTGAAGGTCTGATGGAAGATCATGTCATGAGCCTATGGATAAAGGGTAAAATAAAAAAAGTCTTAGTCTTACCTTTGGCACAGTACATATATAGTCTTTACAGACAGTAGTGTATCGAGGAGTAAACAGCCTATTTGACACAAGCGGTGCAGAGCCGGGAGGCAGGGGTCTCAGCGTGGTTTTGAAAAGAACGCTACAAGCAAGTTTCGCGCATGAAGTATCTTCACGTAAAAATACAGGAAAGAGAGATTGTGTTCTGCAAGTTGGATGCCAGTACCACAAATAGATTGGACCAAAGAGTATAGCAATATAAGTTTATATTTCGTTCAGTCATCAAATATTATTTCAATTGATTGACGGGCTTCTCTACTCATCGAGATACAATACAAAGTAGTAGATTGAGATACAAAGTAGTAACATTCTGTTAGATACCTACCGATATAGACTAATATAATATGAATAATAATAATAATAAGTACAAATTTATTTAACAATATTACATACTAGTGATTCACCCTAGTTTCTCACACCACGGCATTTTCTTACTTTTAGAATTTTTATATGCATCATTTTTATAACTTCTAAAGTAAATAAGCGTAATTCAATATCTTTGGCAGCAACAATCTACGATGTCTATGGGTAAAACAACACCACGTAAAAACATACTTCAAAAACTCTTTTTAGCTTATGTTGTATTTTTGAATTGGTATTACATTTTTACTTTTCAAAGAGTGAAAATTTGGTTCAATTGTAATTATTTTATTCATTTTAGTGTTTGTTTAGAAAAGAACATTTGGGAAGTTTTTTTTTGGATATATATTTTTATTGATTCCTTGGGTTACAATTAAAATTTGCAGGGTTTTTTTTGGTATTGCAATTTTCGTAGGGATCTCTACTTTCTTGAAAAATAAAATAGTGCCCATGTTACTCGCTGATAATGTAGCTTTCTAATATGTTAATTTTTTTTAAATTGTTTCTGTGTTTTTTGCAATTACAAACAAAGATACAAACATACAAAAAAAAAACAAATCTTTCCTCTTATAATATTAGTGTAGATGGTGTAGACATACGTGTGAAATTGATAGCCTCCTTTTTTGTAAGTAGCTTAAAAACTCTGATTTTACTAATAGAAGATTCTTACAAATTTAAAAGGTTGGCTGTTAATTGTGGTCATGTACAAACAGACAAACATACATATATATATATATATATATATATATACATACATGCATACATAGGTATTCTGATAAAATCATAACCCTCCTTTTTGTAGCCGGGTAAAGACCCACAGGTGGAAAACCTCAGTCTCCGACTGACAGTAGACATCAAACTCGAAAACAATGCTTCGATACACTACTGTCTGTAAGGACTATATATGTACTATGCCTTTAGGTAGAGACGGAATTTTGTGCTCTAGTACTTGCCTAAGGTCCTATTTTCTCAAACAACATTTTGAAGGTCTGGTGGAAGATTTCCTGGAGGACAAAATGTTATGCTCTATATTTAGAAGGAACCATAGGCTCATGACCTGAATTTCCATAAGACCTTCAAAATATTGAGTGTGAAAAGAGCACCTTAGGCAAGTATATGAAGACAAAATCCCATGGAATCCCATCCTCTACCTTTGGAAGGAACCAAGATCTATCAGCTAGCAACCTGATGTTCCTTTGGACCTTCAAAATGTTGATTGTGAAAAGAGCACCTCAGGTAAGTATTAGAGGACATAATCCAAATCCTTTAATTGGATAGGAACTGATATCCATAGGTTCATGGCCAATCTTCCATCAGACCTTCAAAATATTTGTCGTAAAAAGGTCACCTTAACCTATAGACGAAAAAGTTTATGGGGTTTTTTTGGTATACAGAATGGTATAAAGGTTGATATAGGCTGATGATGAGGCACGTCCAGCAGTGGACAGATATAGACTGATAATGAGGCACATCCAGCAGTGGACTGATGTAGACTGATAATGAAACACATACAGCAGTGGACAAAAAGTCGGCTGATGAATGGTTTGCCATATATAAATCTGCATTAGGGGAAAGTAAAAGAAACAAAAATCTAAAATTTGCAATTATTGACAGTTTTGGTCTGTACGGGCAATGCGTGTCCATAAGTTAGCAAATATTGGAGGACAAAATAGGAACCAAGATCCATAGGATCGTGACCCAATCAGCCACCAGATCTTCACACTGCTTAACTCAAAACCTCAGTGATTTCCTTGGCACATCTTTGCACTACAAGTAACATAGAGGTCCTTCTCTACACTGTGTCTTGTTAATACATGGATGAGGTCAACGATGGCAGAGAACTGTTTAAATGGCCGTTTAAAAATTGTATAAGGAAATAAGGATAAAATTTAAAGTGAAGTGAAGTACATATATATATATATATTGATGTCTCTAGTAAGAGATAGTTTTTATTTCAATGGTAATTCCTCATTGGTTAGTTATAAGTTAAACATTTGAGTCATAAAACAAACCTCTACTACTCCTTCAAATCTCTCCTTGACTTTTGCTTTAGTTTCAAGAATATCTTGAATCAAATGTTCTTTTCTTTCTCTCAATTTTTCACCTGTTATTTCCTTCTGATGCTTTATATTAGTTACAAATTCTTCGCTTTTTAGTCGGATTCTCTGTTCTGTATTTCTTAATTGTTCTTTTTTATGCTCCAGCACATCTTTAATATTGTCAGCTTTCTTTACGATTTCTTCGCTTTTTAGTCTGATTCTCTGTCCTGTATTTTTTAATTGTTCTTTTTTATACTCCAGCGCATCTTTAATAGCATCAGCTTTCTCCTCAAAGGTTATAAAATGTTTCTTGTCGTTGGATGAATAAAAGTGTACTGTACCTGGACTTTCAAAGGGACACCTCACTACTTGACGCCTATTCGTCAGAATTATCATATACTGCCTGATAGATACGTTGGGGTTTTGTTTTCGACTGCTGCGGCATACATTTGCGACTTGTTTTAAACAGCACCTCGACAAAAGTCTCATGTTTTCTGCTGTAATGACCGCTGTTTTACTATGAATCACATAAACAAAATGTACTTTGATAAATCTCAGTTTAATACATCCGGTATCGGGAAATTGAACTTGGAGAACGTATGTATTTAAATTTATTGAAAAATTATTTTTATTTTCGAATAAAGCCAACCAAACCAAAATATGTTTAATTTTATTAAAAATTACAGATTTATTTAGATCTATTCGATTGATGACAGAAAGATGAAAGGTGACACATGTGGGTGCATATGTGGGTGGGTAACACTACTTCACAGAGTAACATTTCCTTCGCCATTGCACTGCTTTTGCTGTGGTTTAAATTGCACCAATGTGCGCTATGTGTACTGTCAGCGCGCACAAAGTCGGATTAAAATGCGCATTTATTCTCCACGTCGGCCACATGACGTCAGGAATGACGTCATTTTGGTGAGCACAGAACGCTCACCTAAAATAGGTAAAGCAGCATATGCGGTAACGTCAAATTCAATTGACATATGTCATTTTGTGTTGATATGTTGTTGGAACTCCCGCCAGACTGCCAGTACATATAATAATGATTATATTATTTTAACAGAAGCAAACTAATTCAACAGAACTAAGAGAGAAATGAGAAAACTTAAAACAAAACAAAACAACAGTAGGTAGATTCACAGAACAGCTGACTCAAATGACATAAGCATGCAATCGTCGGTTTAATTTGTTAGCGTGCATATGCTGACCAACATTATAAACCTATCGTTAGCAGTGTTTGCAGTCTCAGCACTATGAGTGCAATTTAAACTACACTGTTTGACTACTGGGCCGGGGTTTTAAAAAAAAAAAAACAAAATGTTGTGATGTAAAGTTTGATTTTATTCTCAATTTTGTGTTTCTTCGAGTGTTAATGTGTAATATTGGTGGAATATTAACCATTAGGTGTTCGTTAACGTGCACGAGTGTAGGCAAAAGAATCAAACGCAGAAATAAATGACATATTGTGATTTTTCTAAATCTCCCTCAGAAGCACAGACTAGGTAGAGATACTAACCTCAGAAGTTTCAGTAAATGTCCACCATTTTACTGATTCGTGACTTTGACAATAATTGACTGTGACGTGACATTACTTTAAACTATAAAATACACTTGACATTGGCGAAATTGCTAGTAGGCCAGTGCCTCCGCAGAAGCCATCGAATAAAAAAAAGAGAGAGACTACTGCGGCCCGCAGCCCGGTTCCATAACTTGGCTTCAATCGAATTCTCAGTATCGCAACCACTAATGCCTTGCGATAGAGTCGAATTTGCTATAAAAAAAGTGATAATCCGATTGTAGCCAAGTTATGGAATCGGGCTGCAGATTACATAACTTGGTTACAATCGGATTATCACTTTTTTCATAGCAATTTCGACTCTTTCGCAAGGCATTAGTGATATCGATACTGAGAATTCGATTGAAGCCAAGTTATGGAATCGGGCTGCCGGCCCCTGGGCCGTTTTCTTTGGAACAATTGGCGTAAATAACTGTTAAAAACGCTAATTATGATCACAATTGGCGTTCCGGTTGGCCATTTTTGGGCGAAATTAGCGTTCTGAACGTTTTCGATCAACGTTCGTTTTGCAAGTTTTGATGACATGTTGACATAGGAAAATCGACTTTATACCGTGAGAGATAGGGTTTTCATTCAGTTTGGAAAGGATTGGAAGTGTCAAAAGTTGCAAAAATACCAAAAGTGTTGAAAATGTCCAAAGAAAACGGCTTGTTAAAAATGTACATTTCGAGACTGCCCACAACGCCATCTCATCATCTCGAACGCAGGGTACAGACAGTTAACACAGGGCCCCGACCACAGAACTTAGCTTCAATCGGATTCTCAGTATCGCAACCACTAATGCCTTGCGATAGAGTCGAAATTGCTATGAAAAAAGTGATAATCCGATTGTAACCAAGTTGTGTAATCGGACCGCAGATTTTGACATTAGGTACCTTGCGTTCGAGATGATGTGATGGCGTTGTGGGCAGTTTCGAAATGTACATTTTTAACAAGCCGTTTTATTTGAACATTTTCAACACTTTTGTCATTTAAGCAACTATTGATACTACCGATCCTTACCAAACAAAATGAAAAACGACCCCTATCTAGGACGGAATAAAGTCGATTTTCCTGTGTCAACATGTCATAGAAACTTGCAAAACGAACGGTGATCGAAAACTTTCAGAGCGCTAATTTCGCCCAAAAATGGCCAACCGGAACGCCAATTATGATCATATTTAGCATTTTTAACAGTTATTTTCGCCAATTGTTACAAAACGAACGGCCCCATTGTAATCCGAACTTACGGATGAAAGGGCCAAGACCCAGTGGGCCAATTTCATAACTTGGCTACAATCGGATTTTCAGTATCGCAGCCACTAATGCCTTGCGATAGAGTCGAATTTGCTATGAAAAAAGTGATAATCCGATTGTAGCCAAGTTATGGAATTGCTGTGCGGGCTGCAGGCGTACGTCCGACGACGCGACGCCGCGCCGTGAACGATTTCGAGCGATCGCGCGGATGATCCGTGCGTGAAGTGATCACAGCCCTGCCCTTGACAGCTTTTCTTGACATTCAATGTCAAAACAAAAAAAAATACAATTGTTTTGTCAAATGTCAATGACAGCGAAAGAAATTTTGTTTTTAATTTTGTGGCTTTGTTTGGTTTTGCAGTGATATTTACGAAAACCGAAGACGATTTTGAATTTTATTTCTGTAGATATGAAAAGGAATTTATTAAAAGACTTGTAATTCAGGAGACTGAAACAGATGTGAGTATCAATATTAATTTTTACACTTCATTTCTAGCTTATTATTTCTCGACGATCGGCACTATACATTTTGGTTTTGTACGTAATTGAAATATACTCATGTTTAAACCAGCTAGCTTCAAGTCGTATCAGTCGCTTCAAGTCGTATAGTTTTTGTATAGGTACATCCAAAAGTAGGTAGGTGTGAAAGTAGGTAAATATTTTTTCTTTGTTGGATGAAACTAAAAGTGGTCAATTACTTTCCGATACAGATTTCATCAAAAAAACAGTAGAGGGGCTATTTATAAGCGCTCCCCTTCCCAACTCAGATGTATAGTTTTAGAGTTATGAACATATTTTACATATTTTTTTGTTTGTTTCAATAAAAATAAATAAAGTGTCAAAATTTTGAATTAAGATTTGAGGGGGATTTCCCTTCTCCCTTCCTCCCCTCTCCCACCCCTACATCCTCTACACTGGTACCGGATATCTATAATTGTAGGAATTTTTACAACTAAATAATTCATAACTGAAAAACTACATCTCCTGGGTAGGTGGGAGGTCGAGAGGTACTTCCCCCCCTCTCCTCACCTACGCCGGTACCGGATTTCTATAGGCAACCCCTTCTTTTTATTGTTTTTATTCCTAATTATGATCTATTATTTACAGCATCTCGTGTAATAAGTATGTTACTTAACATATTGTGAGCCAATTGTATCAGTCAAAGGCTTTTGACCCAACAGGGTGAATGATAAGTTGACACAATTTATTATCTGTTTACTTTGGTTTAGAAGGTATTCTACAGATGTGGAAACTTCATGTTGATTTTTAATGTGCATTATTTAGGTAATCACTGATGCACACAGCACATAGTGATTAAAAATAAAATTGGCCTTGAATTGACTAATACAAAGTTCGAAGGGTAGAATTGTGTCCTAGTTGAGCTTAATATTTAAAGAAACCTTTATTTATAAAACGGAACATGTTGTAAGTGTGTCAAAAAGAGACTTCTGGTATTAGATGTGTTTTGGGAATATGTGATAACTTTGTACATATGTTTGTTTAAGGAGAATCTGTCAAAATGAAGGAAGAAGAACTGAAGTACATTTTGAGGCTTCTTGATCAAGTCACTGAAGAAATCTTTGAGGTAAATACACACTGCTACAAAGTTTATAACATATCGGATACTTTTATCCCAGACAAATGTCCAGGCAGGCAATGTTGCCAGGTATATAGTTATTATAGATTACCGCCCATTGTGACACTTTATTATTAATTTTGTTTTTTAGTTGTAAGATTTTCATTTGTGTGTTTCAATAAAGAGTTATCTATCTATCTATACCCATAAAATAGTACGGTGATATACTGACTGCCAGACAACGCTCAGCCTAAATCAGTGGACCTAGAGATTACAAAATAGAACGAGATATTCCATGCATGAGATGAAATTTCTTCTATGCGGGTAGAAGCGGCGTTGGTCACCTGGCCATTTATCTAGGTTAAAAGCACCTTAATTTATGAAACCTTATGTGCTATTCTTGGACCAAAAGTACTATAAACCAAATTTAATTCAGCCATAAAATAGTTTTTTATCAATTACTCGGTTTCTAATCATCGGATTGAGATACAAAGTAAACCAGTTTTTTTTTCAAAATCTTAGCTATTCTACAGTGAAAATCACATTTCAATCGATCCAGTCAGTTGTTTTTAGGTGACGCACAAACAGACATCTAGACAGATAGACAAAGACATATTTAAAAAATGTGTTTTTTTATTCACTTTTAAAAGGATTTTTCGCAGACTGCGATTATGCCGCCCTGGTGGCATTAACAAATCTATTAGAACTAATCTCTAATAACTAGTTTGTACAGCATTCTGGCTGCGCCTGAGAGAGGCTCAACCAGAATGCTGTTACAACCGCCTACCTGGTGCACTCTAACGTCGCAATTGTTTCTATGCTCTTTGTTCTGGACATATTCCATGAATATATGATAAACATCATCCTTTATGATACAAATAGGAATGGAGCAATTAGGTATGGGGCTTTTCCTCATTAAACATTCAAATTTACTGCATGGAATGTGTCCAGAACGAAGTCTTGATGCTATCGAGTTTCCTCTCTGTTCATAAAGCTATTGTCTATCCAAGGATAACTCAAGGGATATGGCTGTATATCTTTTTCTCTGGATCTTACATTAAACTATTTTTTGAATAGGTTGTAACATTAAACTCTTACTGTAGGAATATAATTGGTAAAATATGGGGGGAAATCAATCGGAATACCGTCAGCTTATTTTAGACCATTTTTTTTGTAATTATCTTCATTGTATATGCTTTTTTTACTTGCTGCTTTATTATAATTACTAGCTGTGATAGCAGCTTTGATAGTGTGGAAATAAGTACTAGCTGTGATAGCAGCTTTGATAGCGTGGAAATAAGTACTAGCTGTGATAGCAACTTTGATAGCGTGGAAATTTATTATAAGAACTAGCTGTGATAGCAGCTTTGATAGCATGGAAATTTCTCTGGAAATTTCTTAAAAGTACCCTTTGTGTGTTCCAGGATCCAAAATATCAATATACCAAATTAGATCAAAATTGCATTTGCGCAGTACACCCCAAGTGGGTTGTCAGTGCAGGCCTTACCCCCATCTCGAATAGATCAAACTCTGCAGCTGTAAAAAAGAAACACCAGATTTTAAGTCATAACCTAACAGTGAATAACACATTTCAATTGGTCCAATAGTTTTAACGTGAAGTACTAATGTCCCGGCAGACACAATATTCAAAATATACAAACGCTTCTTCTTCTGTACTCATTTTAAGGCCTAGAGGCATTTTTTTTTAAATTTTCTTTGTACTGACTTTTTGTTACTTGTTCCTTTATTATGATGAGTATAGATGTATTGCTCCACAAGCTCGCTGGTCACAAGTCTTACCCTCTTGGAGCTCTATTACATATTATATTTCTTTTAGCAAACCTCTGCAGATATTAATAAAAAATTGCTGAGCCCCGCGGTTTCACCCCCATGGATTATGATGATGATGAAAAGTAGCCTATGTGTTAATCCAAGATATAAGCTATCCTGGTACCAAATTTCATCTAAATCCGTTCAGCCGTTTGAGTGTGAAGGAGAAACAAACATACACACTAAAGATAAAAGATAGATTAATCATTTTTTTTGCATTTTATGCCATTTTGTATGGACTGTCCGTTCTAATGTATGGAGTTCTTCATCGCGCATACAAAGTTTTCTGCACAATAAAAGAGTATTCATTTTTTAAACTCTAAGCTCTGATTGGCCTGTTTACGATAGTGGCTACACTTCTCTGATTTATAATATTAGTGTGATTAGTCTAACTTATTGGAAATTGCAATTAACTACGATTGTTTCTATTTTGCAGGAGTTATTACAATTTCACTCAAACATCGAAGAATCCAAAGAACTTAAAGATTTCAGTGAGGAGACACTTAACTTTTTCAAAGTCAACCTTAAAAGTAATCCAGTTACAACCGCCTTCATCCTCAACTTTGTACAGAAACATGTTACCAGTAATCACAACATTAAAATTATACAAACTATTTATTTAGATGTATTAAAAAAAGAGCTGGCCGACAATAACTGCACCGATAAACTGATCACATTGATGTCTCTACTGAAATGGAGAGACAACTTTGTATCTCACTTTGTCAACCACTTTCTGAAGCCCATTACAGAAGAGAACTACAAACAATACAGAAAGCAAATCCTTCTAAGTCTCGTGCCCCATGAGAGACCTGAGCTTTTACACACGGCTGCAGATATGATGCACAAGAACGATCCTCAAAAAGAATTCAAACTGACCCCAGAAAATATGCTGGAACTTTGTTACCAAGAAAAGACTCACTGGCTGCTGAAAGCTGCTCAGGTTTACAAGAACCAGGTTCACGATATGAAGAACGTAACTTTCAAGATCAATAATTTCACAAAGCAGATACTGATCATGGTGCTGATTGATCTCACGAACAGTCCTGAAACATATGATCTCCCGTCTCTAGTGCACCAACTCACAAATATATTTTCAATACTCGATACTTACACGACGCAAGACCAACAGCTGCAATTCTATATCACAGAAGTGAAAAGGGAATTGACAATAATAAAGTTCTGTTTAGAGAACAATTGCAAAATCATGACAACTTCCATATTTAGTCAGGTATTGGCACAGAGTGCACTAGCTGTTGTATCACAAGTGTGTCGGCTTTCGAAAGTCGACAGGTATAAAGTTTCGCGTCTATTGAACACCAATAACGACTTCATTACTGAACTGATGAACTTAAGTTGTAAAGGGGACAACAAGAGGAAACTAGACAGTGATGCTAACTGGGATATATTGACGTACAACAGTTATTGTGCAATAACGAAGATAATCGATACAATATTGAACTCTGCTGAGGGTGTCGAAAATACAGACGAGACGTCGTCATCGCTAGACGAGATTAAACGGCTGGTTCTGTCGATACAGCCGTTGCAAAGCTGCCTTGAAGTCATTGAGAACATATTCTCATGTCTCTTTCTAAGATACGAGTATCTCTCATGTCATGAACACAACCAAGATGTACAACAATGTGGGGCGCATTCAGAATGCTCCTACTTTTATTCGAAGAAGCAAGCTAAAAGCTTAAAGAATGTCAACAGCAACAACGCGGGATTCATGAGCAATTCATTTACTACACAAGTAGTACTGAACACTTTAAAGTTATGTTTGAAGAAGTTGGAAGAGAGGGTCAATATTGAGGCGCTGGAGCAAAGTGAAAACTTGAGGTTTAAACACCTGATGAAGGTAGTCAACCACTCCATATGGAAGTTGCAACTGGTGTCGACGCTCTCTCCTGACACTGCACCACTTCTATTGAAGCTCTGCTTGGACTATGTGCAAGTGGATGACAGCAGCGAGGACGAAACTCGGGAAGTAGAAGCAAAACCTTTAAGAAAGAAGCCTAAAACGAGACGGCGATACACGAAGCACGATTTGGAGCAAACCATGCTTGCATCTACTATTTCCGCAACTGATGACAGTAAGTATAAAATTATTAAAAAAAACGCGAGACTAATGAGACAAAACAAGTTCATTTAGGTGCCGAAACTCAGCTCGTCTTGGTATTTTAATAGTCAATCTTATTTTCAGTGTATGTGCCATCCCCTGGAAGTACCATCGATTTTATATCGATCATGTTGGCGAAGCCGACGTCCTTAGTGGCACTGGCGCTTTACCACAACGACTTCCCGAAAGCCAACCAGATTTTGGAGGTAATAATACATTATCATTTACAATTTATGAAGTGGTTAAAAAATTTGAGCCAACGCGGTACTTTAATGGGAAAAAATAGTAGTGTATGAAACGGTTGCATAATGAAGGGACTTAAAACATGAGAGTGAGTTTTAAAAGTTTAGTAGTATCACTCGAGTGTTTTAATACCTAGTTATGTGCCGTTTCATACACTACTTTATCTACACTCATGCAATAAGAACTTACATTTAATTAAAATAAATAAGTCTTAATCTTTTCTCGATTTTGCTGGTAAAAGCTCTTTCCTCATGTTCGTTGCTGTTCCGTGATGTCAGGTGGAGTCAAATTCTCCTCACGAACACTGTTTTCACAAGTTTAACACAACCTTGGCACATTTTTAATCAGGATAAAACATTTGATCAACATAATAAATCAAATTAAATTGGTTAGGTACTAATGTAAAGTAAATTAAGGCGCCAAAATCCAGTCCAGAGCGAATTCGCGCGCGTACGGTCTCACGCGCCGCATTAGACAATAAATGACGAAAACCCTCATAGGTGCGGAGCGTTAGGGTGCGTTTAAGTAAGACGGCGAAATTTTCACCGGATAAAAATTAACTAGCGAGGGTTCGTTGAACGTCATAGGTTTATCTGTGAAATTCAATTATGTCCTCTAGATCATTTTTATATTATATTCGTTGTACAGAATTTATGTCACTGCATTATTATAAATATAGATAGTAGGTATTTACGAATAAAACAATCAACATATTGAATTTAATCGCGAATCGAATGACAAACAGCTGTCAATCTGACAGCAGACTAAAATTTAGCGACCTCAAAAGCTCGCTAAAATTTATCCTAGCTAGGCGAAAACTTATACCAGCCGACGCCCGGGAACGGGGCAGATAAATTTTAGTCGGGTTAATTTTTCGCCTCGCGGTGTGCTTGAATGGGGTGTTTGACGTTTAGTCAGTTTAAATTTTATACTGGATAATTGACTTAAACGCACCCTTAATGGTGCTTTAATGCTAAAAAATATATATTATAACATCGTTTAATTCAAAAAACAGTGTTATAATTTTATTTTTCTTATTAGAGACTTGCCGTGCGTAATGTATATCATTATGCTAACATTTTTGAGTTCATAATCCGGATTTTACGATATGAGTGTAGATAAAATTTGATTACATGGTACCGCTTTTCGCTTGACGCTATTTCCGCTTCTCGACCTTTGCCACTTAACTAACAAGCCCGCAAGCACCTACACAAAAACTCGACTGCGGACAAAACCAAAAAGAGGCAAAAACTTCAATGAGAATGGTTGCTACTTTTAGATAGATACTCTTTATTGCACTAAAGAAACTTAAATTATGGCACATTAACAATGACCTTAAAATAGTACAATCGGCGGCCGTATCACTAAGCTGCGATCTCTTCCAGGCAACCTTAGATTAGAAAGCGAGAACATGAACATTAATGAACGATAGTGTGCATATGCAAGTATACATTTACTGAACAGACTAAATTTATATTTTTAGAATATAAATACGATAAAATATTACTTATAAATACCATAAGTAGGTACAATATATAAAATAAAATAAATATATATATATAATATAACAATACATGCATATAAACATATATACTAATAATAATAATACATACTAAAATAAATAGGACCTACACACAAAATACATTACACTACATAAGCATATCTATACTTATAATAAAACTGTAACAGGTCCAATTCT
Source organism: Alsophila aescularia (assembly GCA_946251855.1). NCBI lineage: Eukaryota > Metazoa > Arthropoda > Insecta > Lepidoptera > Geometridae > Alsophila > Alsophila aescularia. The sequence goes on along the minus strand of OX276373.1, from coordinate 20,161,069 downwards.
GTACATTGAAGATATTTAGATTATTTTTTTGGACTTTACTCAGATTTGATACTGAAGCCAAAACTGTTTTTTTTTAATTTTTGTCTGTCTGTCTGTCTGTCTGTCTGTATCTTGGCTAGGCATCACGCCGAAACTACTGAATCAATTTAAATGAAACTTGATATGATTTGAGTTCATACTACGAGGTAGGACATAGGTCTAAATGGTCATTAGAAATGAAAAATGATAACAGAAACATAAAGATGATTTTCAAATACCTATTCAATGATACCCCACATATACCATTATTTATTCTGTAACTTAGCATAGTTCGTAGTCTTTAATTTTTTTTATTTTTCTCTATATGGTGTTTGGTTGACGCCATATTCAATTTTGATTACTGTCATGTCTTTAGTAGCACTTGCAAGATTAAGACAAATCAATTGAAGTAAGAATCGGTCCACGCGTTTGGTCTATACAGTGCCACAAAGGAACAGACATGCATACATACATACATAGGCTGATAAACACATTAACCGGTCTTTGCGTTGCGCAGTCTGGTATAAATACAGGTAAAAAGCGAATCGCTGGCGTTTCTTAGTTTATATTAGAAACTACACTTCTTTGCCTGGGGGGCCGCAAGACAATTTTGATAAGTTGATCCCTCTGATTCTAAAACGTTCGGCGCACACTGAGACTGTGTCATCGCAGTCTGATAACCGAGCAATTGATCTTATTGACCGAGCGAGCGTGAAGCGCGAGCGAATCGTCTCTGTTTCAGCTTGGGCAAAAAACTCTTTCGTATGTCCGGAAGTTTTCTACAGGTCGCATTTCTCAACCGATCTAGACGAAACTTGGTATACAGGTTAAGCGAATTTTTTAAATTTTTTTCGTCGCGGGTTTTTGAATGGGTGGTACTTCCCCCAAAAAAGGGTAAAAAGGGGGCTACTATATATCTCCGCCTTATTAATCCGATTTCGATGGTTATTTATTTATTTGAAAGGTCATATCTGATTTGGATCTTCGGTGTGATGAGCAGAATATAGCAGTATTATAAATGCAATATGTAGTAAATTTCCCACTTTTAGGTTTCTACCAGTGGAATCAGCTCTTTACCTACTAGGTAGGGACAGATGGAGCACCTTGGTTAATGTTAGTTGTACAATAAGGTAACTAGATGGCGCTACTCTGCTCCGCTAGATTGTTTTTGCAAAAAAGCTTGTAGGCGCGAGGTCTACAGCTCACAGAGCCACTAGTATACTTCGGCTTCATAATAACTATCTTGTTGCTTATACCACAACATTAAAATCCTCTTGCATCTATCAATACGTGAATGGGAGCTACCATGTGTACATAAAAGCAACTCTTTTATTTCAAAAATATGTATTCCATTTATCTACAGAGTTCTTATAAAATGTCCAAACTCTTCGTAACAGTGTTTTTCGCGTACCGTCGGTTCATAATGAATAATGCCGCCCTTCTTAGTGACCAGTATTCCTGGGGGATTCGTAAGCAAATACTTCTTGGCTTCTTGAATAGTTTCCTGCGGCTTGAAAAATTTGCAGCAAAGGCAACAGCAGCACCAGCCTAAAATACATCTACATTTACAAGAGCACAATACGAGCGGTAACTGTGGTTAGCAAAACAAACAAAACGGTACAAAACCGGTATGCACGCGCGCTCGTTTTAAGCCGCCTTTAATGACATATTAAGGACAGAGCAAAACTGACAAACAGGAAAACTGATTTCTTTGCATTCACAAAAAGGCCGAAAACTTAAAAAAAACTAATCTCAGTTGCTTAGTTAAACGTCGGTACGGCTGCAGACAGAAACAAAGGTTCCATTCTGATCATGGGCGAATTTTGCCTTTCCAAAACGTACAATAAGAAATCAGTTCTAAAAATGTAAAAATATTTTATATGTCGCAGGCAGATATCTTAATCCGCCGTTCAATTAACTGCCTAGCCTGCTGTCTGAATAATATTCAGCCATTCAACCAAACGGCTTGGAAAATGACTTGGATCAAACATTTAATATCAAGTTTCAAACAAAAAACTTATCAAAATAGGTGAATTCGATTTTGAGCTACGATGCCACAGACATATATGGATACACACCCTAAACTTATAACACCCCTCTCTTTTCGAGTTCGGGGGTTAATAAAATATAGACAAGTAGAACATCCAATTAGTATGTGTAAAACCACTGATCTCTATGGATTTGCTGTGCCGTACTTTCGTTCGTGATGATTCAAAGCGCACCACCGACTGAACTAAGGTTCCGTGGACGCTCACTACTACCTAACTACTGCAATCAGCGCCAAAATGGCTATAATCAAAAGCTCTCATTGTGAAACTCGTCAACAGCCTGTCTAGAGTACGGAGTAATTGCAGTCGTCTATGTGAAAAACCCACAACAGACGTCCAAAGTCATCTTAAGTATATCTTAACTATATACATGATGGAATTTTTTAACGGGTGGAAAGTACTCTAAATACTACAGGTAGCAAATTTTACTCAAAGGAAACATTCCTTTATTTTTTTAAATAAACAAATCTGCTTTCAAAGATTTTCGAAAACTCGCTTGCCACTGTCGGGAATGGAACCAACTAAAACCGAAAAAATAACATTATGTACTCTTATGGCATCAATCGATAGGGTCAATCATAAGAATCAAATCTCTTTAACAAGCATTATAAATAAAATACAAGGAAATCCATAAAAACTTAACTTATTTCAATTTAACGAAAAAAAGGGTAAACTAACTAATTAGTTGCTCGAAATGAGCTCCATTTTGTTGGATACACAAGTTAGTTTTTTTAATAAAGAGGAGAGAAGAATATCTAATAAAGAGTTTACTTACAAACACGTGCAAATTGAAATCTAAATAGGTCTTGAACATTTTAATAAATAAATGACGTCAAAGATTAATAAGGTACAAACATAAGTAATCTGATCGACCTTTGAGTAATAGTGTCCCATTGAATTTATAACATCAGTTTTCATGTTTTTCCTTTCATTTAATTTACCATATTTATTAAAGAGATTTGATCCTTATGATTGACCCTATCGATTGATGCCATAAAAGTAAAGATGTTATTTTTCGGGTTTTAGCAGGTTCGATTACCGAGTGTGGCAAGTGAGTTTTCATAAATGTTTGAATGCAGATTGTTTTCTTTTTAAAAATAAAGGAATGTTTCCTTTGAGTAAAATTTGCTATCTCCAGTATTAAGTGTACTTTCCACCCGGGTGTGGTTAAAAAATTCCAGCCTGTATAATTATTTCTTACCTTTAGTGCACCATAAAGGAATAGCCACAACCAAGTAAACAATCATCCATACTGCGGCAATACTCCAAAGCCGAAATGCCAAGACCTCGAAAGACTCTCGATTTTCTTTGTAGTCGTATACCAAGCACATAATAGTTCTTATTCCAATGCCTCTGGCATCTTCGGATGTACAATTAGTAACCGCATCTAACCAGACGATTTCTTTTATAGCGTCTAAGATCCAGGAGCCTGATCCGAATTTTCCTAGAAAAGAAGATTAGATTAATTTAACTGTATTTCATGCATTTTCCTAAGAATATCTTTATAATAAAGCAATAAGAACAGAAAAGTTTATACATAGAAGATAATTTTAAAAAAATGGTTAGGGTAATTACAATAAGCTACTGAACAAGAATATAACATTTTTTAAATTCGTGTCTGTATGTTTGTTCGCGCATTACGTAAAAACTACTAGACCGATTGCGATGTGGTTTTCACTGTTCGATAGCTTACGGTTTGCCTTAAAAACTGGTGTACTTGTATATCAATCCGATGAGTAGAAGTCGATATACATATTTTTGACGGCTGAAAGAATTTTGATCAAATATTGGTATATTGGTATTTTAGGTCCTGGAATAGCACATCGAGTACTTTTAACCTAGAGAAATGACCTCGCGTACGAAGCCGCGGGCATCAGCTAGTTATGAAATCACACATTATACCGGTTTTAGCAACGTAATAAGCTTTAGCGTTATCAGATACAGAATCAGAATTTTCGTTTGCCTGTTCGGTTCCAGCCTCTGCCACTTCTCTTTTCCCAATCTGACGGACCTATAAAAAAAAAATCACGAAGATTCAAATTTTACACCAAAGTATTATGCTAATTGTAAACAAATCAAATATTATAACAGTACTGGCTAGGCAACAACAGTTTCATATCGGTGACTCATAGACATAGGTCAACAACATCCAGTTCTTGTTGATATTGATAACAATGAGAATGATATTAAATTATAATTATATTTTTTTATGTTTATTTCCTGGACTTATTAAACATATCTGTACTTATAATAAAGCAATAAGTACGAACAAGTCTGTACAATAAAGATAATTTAAAAAAAATGTCTAGGTTTCTTAAAATAGGCTGAACTGAACAGGAATATATTTTATTTTTAAATATTGGCTTTTCTGTTTGTTCGCGCATCACTTAAAAACTACTGAACCGATTGCGAGCGGTTTTCACTGTTGGATAGCTTAGGGGTTGGCTTAAAAACTGAGATACTTGGTATCTTAATCCGATGAGTAGAAGCCGAACAATCGATAAAAATATTTTTGACGGCTGTAAGAATTTTGATCAAATGTTGGTAGGTATATTAGTATTTTAGGTATTGGCATAGCACATGAGAAATGACTACGAGTTATATATTTTGTGGACGTTAAACTAGCTGTTCTGCAAATTTAAAAGTCTAGTGTATGTAATCACTAATATTAAAATACACTAATATTATAAAGAGGAAAGATTTGATTGTTTGTTTGTAAAGGATAAACCCAAAAAATACTGAACCGATTTAAAAATTCTTCCACTTATATAAAGCTACATTATCAGCGAGTAACATGGGCAGGATATTATTTTTCAAAAAAATTGTGAATTCTACGCAAATTGCAATAATGTAACCCAAAGTATCAAAAATATACAACGGTATGACATGTTGCCATGAAAACGAAATAATAACAAGTCTGTTAAGTACGTGGGAAATATGCAATTATCTATGGTTAAAAGGCACCAAGATCGCTGCTGCCAAAGATTTTGAATTACGCTTACTGGCGTATTTTTTAAGAATGGGTATATAAATGCTAGAAGTAAGAAAGATGCCGCGATATAAGCGCTCCCTGTGCGAAGCCGGGGCGAGTCACAAGTATTAAAATAAATTACATACCTACTGAAAGATCGACTTTCAATAGTGTCCCTTACCGATGTTAGCGTAGCGACAGCTTCTATCGTAGCTCTGTTATCAGTTTCCTTGCCAATAGTCTTCAACTTCCACTTGCCACCTTTGACCCATTCTGTTGCACTGCAGTGTGATTTTATAACTTTCTCATATTCTTTGCTGTAGTTAATATAAGTTTTGTTCAATACTTGAAGACAAGCCAACACGTATTTCAATCTATGTATTTATACACTAATATATGTACGCACTTATAGTACACTGTGCCGCAAAGAAAGCGGGTCGGTAACAAAAACATCAATAACTTCCAAAATATTGGAACTAGCTTTATAAAATGAAGACTGGTAACAATTTGGACATCCCCTAAACTAAACTTAATTTCTTCAAATGTAATTTAAACCTTGTTAGCTTCATAACAAGGTATTTTTTCCCCTGGCCCTCACTCACTAAACTATCACTAAAGCCTGTCAGCGTAAAATCAACTTTGTTTCCACGCGGCGAGAGTCCCGATTTGTCCAAACGCTGTCTCAGAACGTGTCCGAATTTATCCAAACGCTGCGCGCTGTTAGCGTGTTAAAAACCTGTTTTAATTACTTTATTTTAAGCGGTGCAGCTTAAATTGACGTAAGTTTTGAATAGATGCCCGGGGCAAAAAGAACTTGTTACTAAGTCGACAAGGTTTAAATTATTTTTGAAGAAATTTATTCTAGTTTAGTTTATAGAGTAAAATTACTAAATTGCTGACAATTTAATAGTGCTTAAATAAAAGTCATAAAAATAAAAAATAAAATTGATTAAAAGTAGGCAAAGTAAAAAATTTCAAATTTTCACTAGATTTCGAAAAATATGCTAAATATGCAATATTCACACATTTAAGTACATATTTTGTATTGTCACGAGATGTTAATACAGTTGTTATACGGTTTGGCATTCCTTCCACCAGATTTCTGAGCCGATGCTAAATTATAAAAATCGTGTTAATTTTTTTAATACAATCACAAATATAAGTTTTTTATAACCGACCCGATTTCTGTGTGGCTCAGTGTATAATAGAGTTTGCTCGGAGACGCTCCCATAAGTTTATAATAAAGTTTGAAATCAGTAGACCCAAAATACCTTACAGTCAACCAAGCCAAGCCCAAATTAACCAAGCGGCTTCTGACTATTTCTAATGGTGATACAGAGACTACTTAACCGTTTATTGGATTAAAGGAGTATACATCCCACAAGATTTTTCAAGGTCCGAGGCCTTCGAATGTTTCACGATTCCCATAATATGTAATTTTTTAAAAAGAGAATATATATGTTTCTGCCCCAAAGTAAAAATATAAAACGGAACACGGAACGCACCTGATTTTACATCTGTAGACGGTAAAATATCAGTGTTGTTTGTTTTCGTTCAAATAGTGAGCCACATTACAGTACGAATGGATTAAATAAAACAATGCCGTGGAACAATGTGCTAAAATTGTTTGAATTACTTTATTTTGCACAATTTGGATTGCTGTTTATATGGGAATGTTGTTTTCGCGATAATTTTATGATATCCATACCAATATATAAAAGTGAAACGTTGTCTGTTTGTTTGTTTGGGGAGCTCGATGAAACTTGGAATGGAGATAGCTTTATACCCTAGAATAAAACATAGGATATATTTTAACCCCGAAAATTGTAAGGTTTCACGGGAAAACAGGAAAAACTGGTGAAATAATGTTTTATGATGAATGAATATCAATATTTTATACGGAAACGAAATAACAAGTATGTCAAAAAACAAAAAGAGAACACAGAATACCTAATAATAGTGCGTAGTGGTGCTATACCTACTTTTGCATTGGTTTATAATATCCTAAAAGTACATAGGATGCTTTTTTCGCGATAAACATTAGTCCGCGCAGGTCCGCGCGGACGAAGTCGCGGGCGGGAAAACTAGTGTTTTTATATTTACACATGGAGCTTCAGTAGGTAGCCAATGCGTTCAGTAGGAGGATGTTTCCTACATCGTTTTTTGTATAAATAATAAATAAATATTGAAAATATATATATATATATATATATATAAAGTTTTAAGTTTAAGGTATTTTTTTATAAAGCTATAAGATTATAGCTTTATAAAAAAAAAACACTATGTTTATAAACCCGCTAAGCCTCCCCCAAGCCACGCCCAATTAAGTTAGTTAATAAGCATGTAATATGTTAATGTAAATATTTGTGTTATTGTAGGCGTGACGCAAACTTCTTTTTAAAATATTAGGCAAAGGTGATAAAGAGCCACTAGACTCAAACTATATTGCTATATGAGTAATTCTAAATCCCTTCTTGACATGGGCCCTACCCTTACCTATTTAATTCCAGAAATCTGTTCTCCCTCATAGTTATATTCGGTTTGTCAATTTCATTGTCATCATCCATCTCGTAATCATCGTCATTTAACTCAAGGTTCACAATCAAGTCTTCGTTCTCATTATCGTGATGATAGTTACGATGCATATCTCGAAGAAAAAAACCATGGTTGAGCTTCAACAAAGTTATAAATACATAAATACAAATTAATAACTTCAGAGCCATATTTATCGAACAATTTAAAGTGACATTTTTATTTTTCAAATTAACACTGTCCTGGGTTTTACCAAAGAGTATATAAATACTGGGTTATACCACGAAGTCTGTAAGTATATTATGTTGAAGACAAATGAACAACTCTGTCAAAAATGGGAACAAAGAGTTTTTACCACGCTTACTGGCGTAAAAGGTGGGAACTCAACCTAGAAACCTGGAAATCATCAAAGAAATGTCAACAAATGTTATTTACAAAGTGATAGGTCAGGTGCGCTCAACCTGTTTCAACACATGTCGAGTGTGGAATGATATCTCTATAATACATAAAATAAACATTAAAAAAAAGTAAAAACCGACTTCTAAATGAATAAAATAATCTTATGTGGGAAACAGTTAAGGAAGTCTGTGCCGTTGATTTGGTTAGATTTAAGAAAATTGGGTACCGACATCCTTAACTGTTTCCCACATAAGATTAGTTTATTCATTTTGAAGTCTGTTATTACATTTTTTAAGTTTTTTTTTTCCTATTTTGAATGGTGTGTCTTCCTTGTCTATTTTTGTTTTTAATTCGTTTTCAAGGTCAAATAATCGACACCCCGCTTGTTCTTTGAAGAGATCGTTACAGTTGCACTAGAATAGTACACACAACTTCCTTAGTGTCAACACACTCGAGTTAGGAGATTGAAGCACGAATGGAACAGAGAGAAAAACAAAATGGCGGCGATTGCACAAAATGTTTGAAATCTCTGATGTGTTCCCAGTCTAAGAAGAATAACTGCACGAAAAAAATATAATTTTTTATAGTTTTGTTTAAAATTACAATTTACAAAACCGAAACAATCCATTTTTTTAATAATTCAAGTATATCATGTTATAATTTAAAATCAACTAATAATAATGTCTATAATCAAATTATGGATTGCACAGTTTTCTGTCTGTTTTTTTATTCTGTCAACCCCTTTGTTTACATTTTTGATCTTTAATTATGAATCAGGGTTAATACATAATTCGACTAATGTTATATCGGTGTCATTATCGTCGCATTTCCTCATAGTAGTAGGATTACTGTAAAAACCGAGCCTTCAGAGTCCTCTTTTTTTTTGGAAAAGCTTGGGCTGGCCTACCGTGGTTTTGACTGTCCAAGTACAAAACCAGCAGTCTCAACATATCCAACTGCGCAAGGGAGTGAGTCAGGGGGATATTATATCCCCGAAACTGTTCACTAATGCCCTGGTAGATATGTTCAGGACGCTGGATTGGTAAGGAATGGGCATTAATATCGATGGCGAGAACATATCACACTTACGATTTGACGATGATATCGTTTTAAAAGCGGAGTCGCTGCAAGACTGCAAAGTATGCTGAGCAAAGTATGCTGACCAACCTGGTGATGCTTCTCGATGCATCGGACTCGGAATGAACATAGATAAGACCAGGATCATGTTTCACGATCTTATTGACTCTGAACCGATTGCAGTTAATGATGTACCTCTTGAAGTTGTCCAACAATATGTTTCATCGTCACCATCATCATCATCAGCCTGTGTTCGTCCACTGCTGTACATAGGCCTCTCCCAAGGCACGCCATTTGGCCCGATCTTCGGCTCTTCGCATCCACTTTCTGCCAGCACCTTGCGCCGATCGTCGCTCCATCTAGCCGGTGGGCAATTCTTGGTCTCCACTCGAAAACACGTTTACCCCAACGGTTATTGGTTCTGCGGCTAATATAGCCAGCCCACTGCCACTTCAGCTTGCTAATTCTCAGAGCTATGTCGGTAACCTTGGTTCTCTGCCGGATCACCTCGTTTAGAATTCGATCCCTTAGAGATACTCCAAGCATAGATCTCTCCATAGCCCGCTGAGTGAGTTCAAGTTGTTTACCTTGGTCAAATATTGCAATTAGGTAAGAACAACTTTGAGAAGGAAGCCAACAGAAGAATTCAAATTGGTTGGGCAGCATTCGGCAACCTTCGTCAAGTCTTCTCGTCGTCCATACCACAGTGCCTGAAGACAAGTCTTCAATCACGATTAGACTAGTCCACAAATTTAAGATCGCTCAGCGAGCTATGGAGAGAGCTATTTGGAGTTTCTCTGAAGGTCAAGATTCGTAATGAAGATATCCGAGGAGAACCAAGATAACCGACATAGCTCTAAGGATAAGCAAGTTAAAGTGGCAGTGGGCTGGTCACATTACCCGAAGAACCGATAACCGTTGGGGTAGACGAGTTCTCGAGTGGATACCACTTTTAGGCAAAGGAAGTATAGGATGCCCTGTGACTAGGTGGAGAACAGACCTTCAAAAAGCGGCTGGAAGTGAATGGATGAGGAGACCTGAAGCCAACCAAGTTAAGTGGCTTGCATTTTTTTGAAAGTAAACAAGCCTTAACTTGAAAATATAGACATCATGATGGGACCCCTGAAAAAGTTTCCAAAACTACAAAGTCACGATGCAAAACAATTAAAAGCCTATGACAGCATTTGGACAATCCGTCTTTCCGAAGAAGAATCCTCCACCACCAAATACCCCATCGACCTCACAAAAACACCCGTCCGGAAAAGTATGGACACATACTGTCAATATTTACTGCATCTGCCACATTATTTTAAAGTTAATTGAGAAGTTCCTAATTACTGCCATAGTTTATATGTCTTTTTTTCATAGTATAATAATTGAAGTTAACAACTGTGTATTACTTATCCTCCTCCTCGTTTTTTTCTTTTTGAGATTCAATGCTTAACGTGACCATATTACATTCGTTTATACCCCCCAGGCAGTTATTAGCATTAGGCAGCTTTTATGTTTTACTCTAAAAATAAATAGTGTTTGTTTTATTGCAGATGTTCGATTTGGCTGACTCTGAAATAGCTACAGAGGTTACATTCACGGAGCAATTACGGAATCTAGTCGCTAAAATAAAGAACATCATCTACTACAGAGATGACACTCGCTACCCCACCAAAGAACTGTCGGCTCTATCGGTGGTCTCCACAGAAGTTATGGGTCTCGTCGAGGGTTTTCTGGCCTCGAACAGATCACCCAACTCTTTCGATATAATGGAGCTTGGAGCTCGCCACCCACATCTGCAACTGTACAACCATCAAAACGCTCCTTTCGTTAACGCTGTTGATATTCTACTCAGCAGCGGACTTAACAGGGACATTACGTACGGCCTCATAAATGTAGTTGAAAGAAAGCTCGCCGAAGTGCGAAACTCCACCGACATCGGTGCAGTAAAGAAGACGAACTACATTCGCTTTGTCGAAGACATCGCCAGCGTCACGTTCGAGATTTTCGGCAACACTGAAAAGTCTTTCGATTTCGTCGACAATATCTGCGGACTGATAACAGACTGCCGTATCCCGATCAAGCATAGAGAGTTTTGTAAATTAAACCAGCTGTCTAAAGAACTGAGACAGTCATGTGAAGATTTAGTCGAGGTTGTAAGTCCGAGTGAAGGCTCGGATCTCGATCAGAACTCGCTTCAAAGATATCACCAGATTTTCATGAATGTGGTCGCTGCCTCTGACAAAGATATATGCAACGTTGGAGAAGTGTCTCGCCAAGGCATAAAGAAGACTAGAATACCTTACTTGAGAATGTGTTATATGTACTGCAAAACTGTATCGCAGTTGGAACAAGAGGAAGGCCGTTCCACTGAATCCCTCGCAGACTTGCCCTACTTCGCGGTATTGGAACGGGAACTGCACGACATATTCGGCAATATGATTAACAACAAAGAGATCCCAGTGGCCAACTTGGAGCCGATATGCAAAAAGCTGAATGTTAATTTGATACCAAAACTGATTCTCAACTTTTGCCCGTCGATAACACTCGTCGGTCCCCTTAAAGAAGCCAGTGAATATAACTTCAACAGCCTCCTTCACGTGGTGTACGATTTCAAGAATCCGGAAGAAAACTTATTCATTGAGCCGATCGCGAATTTCGCTCCTCTGCCGCGTTCGCCGGATCCCCAATGCTTGACGTACGTGGTCCTCCACAACTGGGTGTTGGCGCACATCATCAAAAAGATCCACACGTCTTCCGACGAGAACAGCTTGCAGCAGAGCATGGACGCTCGCACTAAATGCCTCAACAATTACATGGAGCTTGAAAGGTTTGACTGCACCAAAGATTTGTACGGGAAAAACAAATATTTAGCGTCGCTTCACACTACTGTTGACTTGGACAAGCTCTTTTTGTTCATGCCTCAATTGATCGGATCGGGAAAGATATTGAAATGCTTGAACATATTGGATTCTCTATCTGAACGGCAACTGATGTGCAGTGCCAATTTGAACAACTTGAGAGATTTGATCTTGTTCAAGCTTGCGACGAATCCGAAGGTCGGGGCCAACTGGAAGTACTGTCAATACCTCAAGTGCTCCGAGTTAAAAGTGGACCTTATCCTTAACAATTTGAGCAGTTGGTCGGCGGAAGGCGCTTTGGAAGTCTTGGACTATTTGCGCTTCTTGTTGGACCAAGACTCTTTGGAGGAAGATTTGTATGAAAGGTGTTCTGATTGGATGGTTAAAGTTCCTCTTTACGATCAGGTTAGTTCATTTCTAAGTATGTTCTGATTGTACTATTGTTGAGTTTGTTATAATTTAAGACCAGGCTCTGCTTTTTAAGGGTTTTTTCCATAAATAAGCTGGGTCAACCACAATCCTGATTAATGTGAAACTTAACATACATGTTTTTGAGATTTTTATCTCTAAGACTAAGACAAAAACATGATTAACATAATTTCATTCGATACGTTTTCTTATCAAAAATTACGTTATTTTCGGTAGTTTTTTCATTTTTCTACTCAACGGCTTAAGTTTTATCTTTAAAATAAATCTCACAACAAGAAAATATAGTTTATTATCTAATACTTAGACAAAATTTACCTAACTAAATTATTAGCCTGCCAATAACATAAATAACTTTTGAGACATACGTCATTTAGTTCCGAGCTAAATATTGTGTTCAAACAGCGCTCGCGAGGTTGAATAACCTTGTTACGCAGGCACTTCAGTGGTTGTTGTGGTTAGCGGGTGCCAGAGTGTAGGGGAGGTGGCAGGGGAGTGGGGAGTGGGAAAATGTAACCTTGGAGCCTGGCCTTAATATGAATGCATCATTTTCAGATTGCATCAATCATGGGGACAAGTCACTGGTTCACCGTATATGAGAAGTCCATTGAGAATCCAGAAAACATCATTGAACTGTTAATGGACAGCCAGCAGGTAACAAAATTACAGAAATATAAATATTACAAACCGAAAGCTCTTCTTCACTAATATACGTTTTATTTCAGTTCAAGCTGTGCCTGGAGTGGGCTGACGTGCACGAAGTATCGGAAAACATGAAGAATTTGATCGTCATGAACCTCTTGAGGCAACTCTTCGAATACACAAACCAGGCAACCCCGACCTTAGTCAAGGAACTCCTGCTGCGACTTCCCGCGACACAAGCCATGGACTTGATACGAGACGAAATTTCCAAAGCGAGAGACATCGAAATCCTCCAAGTTTGCATCGATTTCATATCCGAAAACACCTTCGACTGGAAGACTTTCGAGAACATCAAGATAGGTCTACAAATAATGCTCGAAATTGAAACTAATATGAGATTGTTGTTCTGGGAACTGATCGAGCATCCCCTGCTGATGATCGAACAATTCCTGATGAACTCCAAACTGGACACGCTAGCTAAAATCCTGAATAAGATCTCGCCGAATTTGAAGTACGACCCGAGCGGGGACAAGCTTTACTACAACATTAAATCTATAGAGAGTGTCGTGGTATCGCGGAACGCCGTGGACGCGCTGTTGAGATTCTACGCTGAAAAGGCTTTGGATATGAAGAACCCGCAAATCGTGTGTCCGGCGCCGCCGAAGCTTTCCGACGATGCCTTGCTGCAGTCCATAGACTCGATCAACATCGAGGAGGCGACGCGGCCATTCGTGATGCCGGAGCAGGTGCCCGCTAAGGAGCAGTGGGCGGAGGACTACTCCGCAGACAGGTGCATGATGTGCCGCACGTCAATATTCTCCATGATCATCAGGCGGCATCATTGTCGAAGATGCGGCAGGCTCATTTGTCATGCCTGCTCGAGACACAGGATGCAGGTAAAAACTTTTCTAACATATTTAGTTTAAATTTAATCAAATTTAGTTGCAATAAAGATTATGTGAAAAATAATACAGGTCTTAAAAAATAGTTGATGTCCATTATGTTCGGCCTTGAAACGAGGCGTGCATATATTCAAGTAAAATACTATTATAAAACTATTACAATTTATAAATAAATAATATAAATAAACAAATATATTTGGGACAGTATTACCTAGCCCCAAAGTAGGTTACCCTGTACTCTGTGTACTAGACAACGGATAAACATACATAGATACGAATATTACATCCATGACTCGGAAACAAACATTTCTGCTCATAACACATGATTGCACCTTGCGGGAATAGAACCCGCGAGAGAGAGACCCCCGGTAGAGTCAGAAAGGTGCTTGCCAGATCTACAATATAAGTTTAATCTTGAGCGATAGTAGCATAATGGTTCACTAGTGCAACTTAGAATCCAACGATACCGGGTCGATCCTAGGCTCCATACCAATGTCTTTTTGACGAGCGCGAAGCGTCTCTGTTTCAGCTTCGGCAAAAATTCTTTCGTATGTCCGGATGTCTGTCCGGATTTCGGGCTGTTCTCCTCTACAGGTCGCTTTTCTCAATCGATCTAGATGAAACTTGGTATACAGGTTACGCGAGTTTTTAGAATTTTTTAGTCGTCGGGGATTTTTGATTGGTGCACTTCCCTTCCCCCCAAAAAGGGTAAAAAGGGGGCTACTGAATATCTCCGCCATATTAAATCCGATTTGGATTGTTCTTTTTTTATTTGAAAGGTAGTAACTATAAGTTGGTCAAATATTTTTTTTTGAAGATCTGATGAGGATTTTCGGCGTGATGAGCAGAATAGCTCATCAAAATGCAGTAAATTTCTTGCTTTTAGGTTTCTACCAGTGGAATCAGCCCTTTACCTACTAGGTAGGGATTGATGGAGTACCTTGGTTATTAATGTTAGTAAGTGTTACAATAAGGTAACTAGATGGCGCTACTGTGCACCGCTAGATTGTTTGCAAAAAAGTTTGTACTCGCGAGCTCTACAGCTCACAGAGTCACTAATCTAAGTTATGTGCGGTTTTCCATCGCTCCGTGCTTCGGAGGGCACATTAAGTTGTCGGTCCTGGTTGTTATTGATTACTAGCAATCGTTAAGCCATGTCAAAGGCCCTCGGGCGGCCTGACAAACTCTGACACTAGAGGCGAACACTACCTCATACCAGTCAGGCGCAACAGCTTAATAAAAAACTGTTGTATCATACGTGAGCTAATTTCTATGGTGACTTGCACGCCTTCGCTATGACAGTATGAATATGTGTTCTGTGGTTTAACTTTGTTTACAAAATTATTAGGCAGGTTGCTTTTGTGATAATTACCGTATTGTATTTAATGCTTTGAAGGTGTTTGTTTCTATATGAAATAATTAATAGTGTGATTGAGTTTGAAAGCTTTCTATGTAATGAGCTATAAAACTTGCGAAAGGTGGATGCCAGCTTTCGGCTTCCAAGACTTTTAATTGTTAAATGCCGCGGACACGAAATCTATCTACATTATTGACTATATAAAATGATATAATTCATTCTTATTAAAACAATAACATTCAGGAACTGTTATTAAAAAAGTAATCAATTAAAATTAATAGAAATGACGTGAAATTGATGTGCAAGACTTTTAAATGTTAAATGCCGCGGATACAAAATCTAATCACATTATTAACTATATAAAATAATATAATTCATTCTTATTAAAACAATAACAGTGAAGAGTAAACAGTGTAACAGTAACAGTTAACAGTGTTGTATACACCTGTAATTGATTGGTTCACCTAATCTGTATGTACCCTTATCCTAAGCTAACTATTAATGTTTTGTGAATTGTTCGTTGGTGTGTTGGAATGACCGGAAATTGCTGTGAATTGTTACTAATTACGAATTATAGTGTTGTCACTATAACTCGAATTTAGTGCAAATAAACTATTAATAAATCGATAAATAACATCGATTTAAAAAATATACTAAAGTATTTTAGTATCAGAATCTATCTATTTATCATAGTTTATTCTAATAGAATTCATTTCAGTTTATTATTTAAAGATATTAGTAATTAACAACAGTAAACGCATACGTATATTTTTATCATGCTTACACATTAATTCATTCTTTGTTGTACAAATGTTTCAGTGGTTTATGTACTCGTACCAAGCTCACGACAAGAGCTGAGAAGGCTTGGTTCGATTTTTAGATTGAGTACCTAGGTGCCTACTAATATAGCAGGTATAGGTAGGTAATAATACTTTATAAATAATATTAAACATAATCGTAACATGTAGATATCAGTGTAATATTAGATTTCAATAATTATCTAGCTTATTTTATTTCCTTGACCATCAACTGTGTCATAATCTAACGAAAGTCACATAACCTCAAATGTTAACTTTATTTCCTCAGAACTAGTTTTTGAAACGTTCCCAACAAAAACTAATAATACACAAAAGCTTTAATCATAATGCTTTACAAATAAAAATACTGTTCAGTTGTGTCCGCGAAAATTTTATATCGAGCCTAACTCACTGTGGAGACCTGGCATAGTCCTTTGTGGTTTGCGATCTGTTAGAGCGACGGGTCAAAAACGAACATTATGGCTAAATTTCCACTGAATAAAGATAGGTAAGTGGTAATCTATTCGGTAATCTACTAAGTACAAGAAAATAATGTTTTTTATTCATAATATTCAACAAAATAACATAGCCTTGCTAGCTCTAGTGCGGTTCCGGTGTTATCGATATTTTTTCTTACCCGTTGTCCGACATTTAGTTCCTAATCTTATTATAAGTCCTCCTGCATTCCACGCTATATAATAGTAAATGTAGTAAAAGTATACATTTAGAATACCTAATGTCGCGTAGCCTAAAATCGCTTAATCTTCCAATTTTCATTAAAATCTTATTTTCAGGTGCAAAAACTGGATACAAGTTACCGGTAAAGAGGACTTGACATACATACCGATCGAAAAGCTGCATGAATTAAATATATCTGTGGCAAACATTTTCGAAACAACGACTACAAAAAGAAAAAACCCAATTCAAAGAAAATGCCTGCTCCATATCTGCTATTAACTGCTATTAATCACAGACCACTGCTTGTTTGTAATATTAAGTAAAGAGTAAGGAAGATTAGAGATTATTTTCAGGGAAAAGACATGAATTGTGTTGTGTACTATATACTGTATTATTTTTGTATGTAATAAAAACCACATGCTTAGAAAAAACATATTATTATTATAAACATATAAATTAAAATAGTCCTAATACGTATTTTTTCGAAATATAGATATCGATAAAAATGTGCTATGTTTGCAGACATCCTTTTCTGTTTCTCATGTTGGCTAACATGCTCGATATAGAAAGTTATTACCTATGGTCATTAGTTTTGTTATGTTGCACTTATTCTCAGTGCACGTTTTAAAAATTCACAATATCCGTTCCAAAATACGTCAGTCCCGTCTCTTCTTACGTAGTATTTATATACACTTTGCCTTATACGACAAACAAACAAACATAAGTTTAATCATCGGTTTAGGTCTATTTATAATTTTGTTTATAAATTAATAAAATATAAAGAAAAAGGTCATGGTACATTTAATTATTTTACATCGCTATGTTATGGGGCTTACTTACAACAAATGCTTTGAAGATTACTGATATATATTCAGCAACCAAGTTAGTTGCTGAATATATATCAAGTTAAGTTAGTTGTTAAGTTAGTTTTAGTTTTTTTTACCAACTTATATTTTCTCCAGCATTGATAAAAAATTGGTATATTTCTCAACCCCCATTCAAACATTTTTTTTGTGATGTTAAAATAATATAATGTCCCCAGGTGCCAACATACCCGAGCAGCGTAAAACTCCGCGTCTGCGATGACTGCTTCACCCAAACCCTGAACCGCAAGTCCAAGTCGCACCACGACACCCTGATGCTGAGCAGCACCTCCGACTCGGGCGGGAGCGGCGTCACCTGCCTGGACTGGTGCCTCACCGCCAGCGCTGCCAGGAACGACGCCGTCAGAGCCGAGTTCAGTTTTGAATTCACGCCCAATGTCACCCTGTGTCTGTCGGTCATGAAGATGCATTCTATCAATTTGGATTATCCTCGGTAAGTTGGAACAATAAGGTTAGGTAACAAGCAACAAATGTAAATTTAAAAACTAATCTAAACAACAACATTTTTTTCTATATTGTCATCAAGTTGTGAGCTATCCTGAAAGTTTCAGCTGGATAGCTAATCGGGAAGTGCTTGAAATTTGAATTATAAGATTCCACCCGGAAAGTCAGACAAGAAAGTGACTTAATAAAAACGTGGTAAAAATAAGGATGCTTTGAGTTTGAAAAGAAAGTTGCCCTTTCTTGTGCTGAACTGCTGACAGAGTTAAATATCACACGGGAAAAAGAATTTCCTTCTGACGCTGCCGGTGCTTTGGACTTACGCCTGCTAGAGAAAAGTTTTTTCCATATTTGTCAATACACATTTAGAAGACAAATTAAAAAGATAAAAGTGACAAAGAGATATCCCACAATGATCCTGATTCCTATTTGTTGTCAGGTTCCTGTTGGACCGCAGCGACGAGGTGGCGCGCGAGCTGTCGCACGGCGGCGACGCGCGGCTTCTGGTGCGCGCGAGACGCTCCCTGTTGCTGGCCGCTGCGGAGCTCTACTCGCGGACGCATCATGAGACCAAGTGAGTATAGATGTGTTCACAGCGACGGTGGCACGCGAGTTGTCGCACGGCGCTTGTTGAAGCTGAACGCTATTACCGGAGGCGAACGCGCAGAAGGAACCGAAGTTTCTTACGCCCTCGCGCACCAATCCTCGCCGAGTCGTCCGAATCGACAGCATCGGAAGAATAGTTTGGCAGAAAGAGACAGCATGCTTCGAGCCTGTCGAATCGGCCGAGTCGACCGCATCGCATGATTACGTCATCAGTTGTCGTTCGGTTGCCTTCCGAATTCTTATGGCGATTCGCCGCGTTCGGCTCGGGTAGGCGCTTCATAGCATTTAATACAAATAATTATAAAATTCGGCTCCTTCGGCGCGTTCGACGCGTTCACCTCCAGGTAATGTGAGCGTGTGTCGGAATGACCCGTTGATTGGTTGCAGCGAGTGGTCGGGCCCGCACGGCGGCGGCTTCGCGGCGCGCGTGGCGGAGACGGGCGCAGCGCACGCGGCGCGCTGCCTCGCGCACGCGGACGCCATGGCCACGCTCGTGCGGCACCAGGCGCACCACCTCGTGCCGCACCAGGGCGCCCACCCTAGTCAGTACCCAGTACACACTACATTCTGGAAAACCCTTGTCAATACACCTTTTCATTACCGATTTCCGCATGACCGCCATTCTGAATTCAAATGTATCGAACGAGTGTAGTAGTTTTAAAAGCAACTAGTATTTGGCCAGTAAGTAGAGAAATTTGCCTTGCAAAGGGTGATGAAAAATCCAAGTTTTCGACCTTAGGGGCTAGGATCGTTAGCCGCCATCTTGAATTTAAGGGGCCAAAATTAGTTTTTTCTAAATAGTTCTTTATCAGTTAGCAAAATTATAGCAAAAGTGTATATGAAAAATACAATGAAAACAATATTTGCAACATTTTTGCATTCACAGTTGTTCTGTAAGTCTCAAAAGTAAAAAGATACAAGATGCGAAAAAACATCTTTACTAAAAATGGTCCAATGCCGGAACAACGTATATTCTTAACCGCTGAATGTAGAGACTTTATATTTGGAGAGTGTGTTTATAAAGAGATAGCAAAAGACACGAAAAGATGAATAATGATTTCCCCTATTATTATTACAATCTAGCCTTGAATAAGGCCAATAAGCAATTGTTTTAACTTAAACTTTTAAAATGGCCTGACTAAATGTGTCCAAAAACACTTTTCTTATTGTCTCTATTAAGATTAAGACACTTTATTCATGCGTTCTTTATCAGTAGCACTTCCATTAGCACTAATTTACACTAAAATTACTGTCACTAAACACTACACTAACTCGAACGGTTTTGTTCGTTTAAGTCTTCTCACTATGTCCGTGTGGTCGAGGAGCTGGATCGCCTCGACATTTACATGATGGTGAAGTCTTTGTTCGTGAGCTTCTGCATATTTTTGAATGACTTTGTCGACAAACTCTACATTGAGGTCTCGATGGAGGTCGTCATTTCTTATGTACCAAGGAGCATTTACAATTTCCCGCAGTACCTTATTCTGGAATCGTTGTATAATTAATGTATTGCTTTGTTTGGTGCAGCCCCACAGCTGTATACCATAAGTCCAAACTGGCATTAGTACTTGCTTATATAACAACAGTTTGTTGTGAATTGACAGCTTAGAGTGTCTTCCAAGCAGCCAATACATTCTTTTATATCTTATTTCTAGTTATTCTTTTTTTTCTTGACGTGAGCCTTCTAGCGTAGGTTTGCATCAAGCGTCATACCGAAATACTTAGCTGTTTTCTCGTACGGGATTAGTTTATGATTGACATAAACTGGAGAATACTGGTGTGGTTTGTTGCTAAAGTCAATGTGTATAGATTTGGACTCATTAAATTTAATCCTCCATTTTTTTGTCCAGTCGTGGACTTGATTTACAGCCACTTGAACCTTCTCCCTTGCTTCTGCGTGTGAACTTCCTACAGCTATTATGGCTGTGTCGTCCGCAAAAGTCCCAATGGTGTTGCTTTCTAATTCGGGAATATCACAGGTGTATAGTAGGTACAGGACCGGACCCAAAACACTTCCTTGTGGTACTCCAGCTTTTATTTCCTTTAAATCTGAGTGGGCATCTTCTTGTCTTATTCAAAATACTCTGTTTGATATATACGATTCTAGAATATCCGCGTAATTTCTTGGTTGCATATTTCTCAGTTTATATATAAGACCTTCATGCCATACTTTGTCGAAAGCTACATCCAAGAAAACCGTAGAACACACTCTTTTATCTTCAAGATCTTTCAAGAGATGTTATTTGTGATTCTGTGCACTTGATCTATGGTTGAGTGCTTTTCTCGAAACCCAAACTGATAATCTGTAATTAGATTCCTGTTATCTATGATAGGTAGCAAGGAGATCGGTCTGTATGAAGTGGTTCCATGCGGTGGTTTTCCAGGCTTTGCTATCATTATTACTTCTGCAACTTTCCATAGGTCTGGTACATGCTTTAACCGTAGAGCGGCATTTATTAGGGTTGTTATTTTGACAATACCCTTACTTGGCATATTATGAAGTAATTCCCCTGAAATTAGATCATACCTAGGTGATTTTCGCTGACTGATACATAATTTTATTTCTCTTAAAAACTTCTCTGGGTGTAACTAGTTTTTTTTATACAATCTTCATTATCATGTGGCAGCATGTCAACCAAAGTAATAGCTTCATTTGTTTCACCCTCATTTGGTTGAAAGATGGTTTCTAGGTGCTCTGCAAACCTTTTAGCTTTTTGCTCGTTATTTACTGCCCATTTCCCGTTTGCCATTTTAATCGGTGGAATTTGGGTCATCGGCTTTTTAAAATTCTTAGTAGCCTTCCATAGAGTACTCTCCATGGAAGGCTACTAAGAATTCTTCTGTCTGTACTGCGGTCATTGGTTAGCTTTTAAAGATACTGGTGGAGTCATCATTAAAACACTGGATTAACCTTTTTACTTGTTTAGTTAGATTATTGAGTTTTTTTTGTCTTTAGGGCACCTAGATTGATGCCACCTTTTTCTTTGCCTTCTTTTTTCCATTATAAGTTGCTTGATTATTAACATACATATTCTTATATGTTAAGAATCTATTTCTTGGGTACATATTTCCTTTTGTCTTTTTATTAATTTCTGGTGTGTTTTCCCAAGCTGTTTGTTGGACGAGCCTTATGAACTTATCTATATCTGTGTTTAAATCTTCCGGTGTCTTTAGTGGAACATTGAGGTCTATATTACTATCTAAATCTATCTTAAAGCTCTCCCAATCAGTAAACTTATTAACTAGGGTCAGAGCGGCTTCCTTATGCAAGACCCTCTCACTTATTTCTAAAAGGACTGCAGAGTGATCCGAATTCATATCATTGCTATGTTCCACTCTCAAATAGCTAGACAATAAATTCTTGGTTATAAAAAAGTCTATGAAGTATGGAATTTTATTGGGATCTGTAGGTATTGGGGCATTGTCTTGATTGTCAACAAACGTGGCACGAATCGTGCAGACAGCTTTGTCATACCCAAATCTTCATGCAGGATTTTATGTGCTCGCTCAGTGGAGATGCCTGTGTTCTCAGCTATTTCACGCACCTTCACTCGGCGGTCGTCGAGTACAATATTATGGACTTCTTCAACAACATCCTCAATAGTGACTTCGATTGGGCGACCAGAGCGTGGAGCATCAGATGTGCTTGACCGACCACGTTTAAAATCATTTATCCAGTTATAAACAGTCTGCAACGTTGGTGCGTTCGTGCCATGAACAGAATCAAGTTCAGTTTTTATTGTGGCAGCACTGCAACCCTTCATAAAAAAATGTTTTATAACGGCACGAAATTCAGTTTTTTCCATATAGTTGTTGAAAATTTAGGTCACAGTCACAGTGATCACAGTTAAACAATGTCAAAAACTTGTTTTTTATTGCTGAATTTTAGACAGTCTTCATTTGAAAGATTGTGTCTGCCAGTGTTAATGCCATTTACCAGAAAAATGTTTTATAAATATTTTTTTAAAGGACTTATCAAACAGCCCTCGTACCTTTCCGTATTGTATTGCTTTTATAAAGTTATCATATTGAGGTGGCAAAACATCTTCCCTTAAAAAAATCGAATGAAGCAAAATCCTGCTCATCTCAAAAGTATACCAGCACAAATAAAAAAAAATAGCCCCTATAATAGATCCTTCCCCCCTCCCCCATTAACCATCTCGATCACATCAGCTTTCAGTCACATAAACTGGAACAAAATCGGTCCATTCGTTTAGGAGCTACGACGCCACAAACAGACATCTACAGTTCTACACACCCTAAACTTCTAACAAATCTCTTTTCGCGTTCGGGGGCTAATAAAAAACGGTTATTACTCTTCGATAAAAGCATAAAAAACTATTGCAGGTCAAATAGTCCGCTCGCTACTTGAAGCTGAAAAATGGGAGCTTGCTCTAGAGATAGCCACCAAGTCTGGACTGTCGCGCAACAGCGTGCTCGCCGCGTGGGGCAAGGCGTGCCTGAAAGCGGGGTGCTTCAGGCAGGCGCGCGACAAGTTCGCGCACTGCTTCAGGAGCGCAGTGAACGTGTGCGCTGAAGTCACTGAAGAGTATGAGTTCGGGAAGGAGACCGAGAATCAGTTTGTCAACAGGTGAGCGTGTCTGTACTCTGTATGCATGTACAGTTTTATTTTTACACATTTATACTAAAAACTACAAATCGTAAAGGACTATGCATTCTACGGCATAGGGCCTCACAAGGCCCGCAGAGCAGATTGTTTGTGTTTATATCATGGTTCACCCTCTGAACACGTGGTCCGACAGCTTAGTCCGCTCGATTCACGGGCACTGCTGAAACGCGAAACTGTGAAACGCGTTGAAATAAGATGTCGTCTGCAAGACCCTAATAGTTAAATTGAACGCATGTGCCGCGCAGAGGCATGGATGTACGCGAGTTCGTATCCCGTCCGTGATCCAAATTTTTTCCTTTAGAAAATTACTAGCTCGCCCGCGACTTCGACCGTGCGGAGTACAGTTTATCGCGAAAAATAACACCTATGTTCATCTAGTATATTAACAACCAATGCAATAGTAACCAACGCTCTTGATGCTTTTTGACAGACTTGTTATTATTTCGTTACCGCGGCAACCGTTCCTTACAGCGAGTACTCGTTATTTTCCAGTTTTCCCGTGGCAACTTACCATTTTCCTGAATAAAAAGTATCTTATGTTGGTCTCTATATTGTACAATACCTTTTTACAAAGTATCATTAAAATCGGATCAGCCGTTTTGGTGTGAAAGCTCCCCAAACAAACAAACAGACAACGTTTCAATTTTATATATTGGTGGGGATTAGACAGAACAGAATGTTTTACAGGAGGTTGCAAAACCTGAGGTACTCCGAGAGATCGACTTCTGTGTCGAGCGTGCAGTCGGACGGGCGGCCCCGGGCCAACCCTCCGTTGCTGAATGAGGTCATCAGCATGCTGGAAGACATGAACTACCCGGTGAATCAACTCATCTTGCAAAAGGCGGACTCGATAAAGGTATTTTAACAGGAGGTGGCAACACAGTCATTAGACAGACTACACTAATGTCTACGTTATCTTTGTCCCTGTCCAGTTATAATATTATTTTGGTAAATATTTAAATAGTGAAAGTATTAAGTCACTTAGGACACTGTCTCGGAATAAATAATAGTGGGCATGTTTTTAAACGCGAGTTTAACCCTGTTACGTTATCGTAAGCACCAGGAGCTATACTCTCTTTTTAAGGTAAGCAGTGAAAGTTTTAAGCCATGTCAGAAGCCCTGGGGCGGCCTGACAAACTCTGACACCAGAGGCTAGCACTACCTCATACGACAAAACAAACAAGGAAATTATCATAATCGTTAGGAGACCGTTCCTGCTTTTTCATATTTCTGGGTCCTGGCTATTTATTACAGATTTTTTGCTCCAATATTAATAGTGTTCACTAAAGTTCGCAGTATTGGTGAACCACAATTTATAAACGCAATATTTCTCTTAATAAACTTAAAACGAAACCTGTCAACCTTTTTCTGTATCTACCTTCTGCCTTCCCTTATTTTTCTTGGCTTTCTTCCGTCTGCCTTCAACCTTCGCTTATTGTCCTTGGCTGACCTGTGCGGCTATTTGGGAAATCGAGTGGACGTCGGCACCCGATCGAGTCGAGAGCTCCGTAATCTCAAGACAAGTTTTGATGTTTGGACCACATTAGACTAAATACATCTAAAATCACCAAAACAAAATTTATATTCACACAGAGCACAAACGAGAAGCTAGCCTCAATGAACACAAACAAAAAGAAGATCCCACTCACTGAACCAGCCCTCAACATCATGCATACACTCGCCAGCGTCAAGAAGATCAAATGTGGCGACTACAGCGACTTCCAAACCGCCTCCCTCCAACCAAAGAAGAGCCTAGGCTTGCTCCGGAGAAACAACAACCACAGCGATCCCAAACCGGACCTGAACAAACGTCTCGATCCGTTCTTCTACAGTGAATGCGTCTACTACCTCAGCAACTACGGCTCCCACACGGCCAACATATCGTTCTACATGAAGAACAGCACCATGAGTGAAGTGATCAGGTATTGCTACGAGAATCTGGTGGACAAGGAGACGTTCACGGAGGCGGTCTATATGGAGTGCTTCAAGAAGGATAAGGTTGGAGAGCTTCTGGGTGCGATGATCGAGATGGATAGCTCGTTGGATATGTGGGGGGTGAGTAATGGATGCCATTTTTTTTTGTTTAGTCGCGCCCCTTGACTGCCAGCGTGGACATTTTTATGCTTTGTTTATTTCTTTAATGTTTGTTTGTTTATTTTTTTCTAGTCAGTGTAGGTAATTCTTAATCTATAGCACATAGGGAAAGTGCTGAAAGGAACATGAGCACAAAGAGAAAAACTTTTTTTGTTTGTTTGTATGTTTGTAACCGACTCCTTTGGACGCTATTTTGACCCACTTTAAACGGTCAGATTTCATTCAAATTCTGCACACCTGTCAAATAATTCGAAAAAAAAAAACTTATAAATAAACCAAACTAAAACGTAGAAAATAAACAATAGTTTAAAAAAACTAAAAAACACGCTTTATATAGAAAACCAAACTAAAAAATAGAAAATAAATTTTAATAGTGTAAATAAGAAAAAATGTTTTATTTAAAAAAAAGCGTGGGGTGCTTTTTAAAATATTATCGAAATGATAATCCTTTTTCTCATATCTGTCAATGAAATATTTATAACTATTGACCCATGCAGCCCACGATTTTTTTGAAATAAAACATTTTTTTCTTATTTACACTATTAAAATTTATTTTCTATTTTTTAGTTTGGTTTTCTATGTAAAGCGTGTTTTTTAGTTTTTTTTAAACTATTGTTTATTTTGTATTTAGTGAATTATAAGATTTACTTATAGAATAGAATTGTCTTGATATTGAAATCTGCCACTTATAGCAATCAAAAATGTTTGTTTTTTTTATAGTGTGCATCTTAATGAATTTTTTATTTTTATTTTCATACATTACGTTAGGAAAGATAAAATCAAGATTACGATTTATCCGGTTACCGTTTTTTTTTGTGTATTTCAATTCTGCTACTTATAATGCACAAAAAGACAATAACTTCACATTTTGATATTCTCTTTCCTAACATAAACTAAGTCTTTTTTTTAATCTTTTTTTTCATGATGTTAGCTTAGTTAAAATTCATACAACTATTTTTTCGCAATAAGAAGGCGATATTTTTAAAATTATAAATTGCGTATATTGAAAATAAATATTTTTAACACCTTCCCAAAAATAGGGGTTTTATAAGTTTAACATGTGTATCTGTGTGTAGTGTGTCTGTCTGTGGCATTGTTGCTCCCAAAAGAATTTATTCCGATTTTTCTGTTTGAAAGCTCATGTGATCGAGATGGTTTATAGCTATAATTTATTTGTCGGGAGTTATTAACATTTTTAATTTATCTTGTTCTAAAAAAATGTTGAAGTCACATTTAATTTTATTTTGTGCCCATGTCTACTTTCAGCATTTTTCATTTTTCCCTATGTGCCATTAGGATTTCCCCATACTGGCTAGAAAAAAACCTACCTGTATAGTATTTAAATACAAAATGTTATCAAATTAGGATACATCTACATCTACACTAACATTATAAAGATAAAATATTTGTTTTTTTGTATGTTTTATGTGTGTTTGTTTGTAATGCATGAACTCAAAAATTTATTTCACCTATAGAAAGCTACATTATCAGCGAGCAACATGCATTGAAAGAACCATCTCGATTACTTCAGCTTTCGAACAGAAAAAACCGCATCAAAATCGGTCCATTCGTTTGGGAGCTACGATGCCACAGACAGAGACACACACACGCACACACACCCTCAGATACACACCCTCCGATACACACCCTAAACTTATAACACCCGTCTCTTTGTTCGGAGGTTAAAAATGACGCGGTGTGATTTCGAACCGTATATTTGCACCATTCCGCAGGAGTATATAATGCACATCTGCCGAACTCTGGAGATGTCGAAGCGACTAGAAGCACTGTACGCGGTGCAGGTCGGCAGCGGGCAGCACGCGCGCGCTGCCGCGACGTGCGCGCTGCTGTACTCGCGACCGGCGCGCGCGCACGGCGCCGCTGCGGTGCTGCACGCGCGCCAGCACCACCTGGCGGCCGCCACGGGACATCTGCACCGCTGCGTGCCCGTCGCAAGTGCCAACAGTTAGTGAGACTTAATTCTAGCCACCTATAGACCCTTTATATATTTGGACCATCAGCCTCCGTGCACCACAACCTGCACGGTGCAAGACTGAGGCAAACCAAAAACCATTTAGCAATCCTTATCCACTCGTAACAATGACAGTCGAACCAATGACACGATAAGAAGAACAAGATCCAGATTAAACAATAGGCTGTGATGATACTTCATATTACGAAAATATCGTCTAGTCGCCCTAGACGCTTAGGCCCGCTACACACCTTCAATTTTATCTATGCGATTTAACTGTGTAGTCAGACTGTATAGACTGATAAATCGATCGATACAAACTTTCAAGTAAATGGTGCGATCTATAATTTTTCATTATGGCCACACTTTCAAGTAAATGGTGCGATCGATAATTTTTTATTATGGCCACACTTTCAAGTAATTGGTGCGATCTATAATTTTTCATTATGGCCACACTTGCAAGTAAATGGTGCGATCTATAATTTTTCCTTATGGCCACACTTTCAAGTAAATGGTGCGATCTATCAGTTTTCATTATGGCCTCTATAGACGTCAAAATGAGCTCATAAGCTGAATCTTTTTGGTAAGATTAAGATATTATGTTTTGGTTATATTTTTCTATAACGAAAGCTCGATTGGTATTGTTGTATAAACTCTTCCAGCCATTCAAGTTGATTAGTGGTCACCTGGCCAGAATCTAAGTGTCCTATGTGTGCACTTCACACTTGCTCCGACTAAACTAACGGGACTGCACAGTTTTACTGCTACATTATCAGTTTAACTGTATAGCAATAATCTGTAGGAGCTGTATCTGTTCTATCTGTACGGTTTCATCTAATAGCACGAGGGTGGATTGAAAAGTAGTCGGCCTAACCAAGAAAATAAACATATACTAAATCAGTGATATTTTTATTTTTCTACATAATCACCATCAAGTTGAATGCACTTTTGCCACCTCCCAGCATTTAGACCGTTGAAAAAAATGCGTCTTCCTTAGAGTCGAAATATACGACTACTGCTGCTTTGTCCTCGTCGTTTGTCGAAAATCTTTCTCCTCCCAAGTGATTTTTAACCCCCGAACAAAGAGACGGGTGTTAGAAGTTTAGGGTGTGTATCACTGTGTGTGTGTGTGTGTGTGAGGGTGTGTGTGTGTGTCTGTGCCTGTGGCATCGTAGCTCCCAAACGAATCCACCGATTTGGATGCGGTTTTTTCTGTTCGAAAGCTGATGTGATCGAGATGGTTCTTAGATATATGGGGGAGGGGGAGAGGGGAGGTGAGAAAAGGGGGGTGAACATCGTATCTTACGAACAAATGGACGGATTTAGCTGCGGTGTTTATATTTGAAAGCTGAGGTAAACGAGATAGTTCTTAGCTATAATGGGGGGTAATGATCGTAACTCCCAAAAGAATGGACCGATTTTGATGCGTTTTTTTTCTGTTCGAAAGCTGAAGTGATTGAGATGGTTCTTAGATATGTACGGAGGGGGAAGGTGGAGGTGAGAAAAGGGGGGTGAAAATCGTAGCTTCCAAACAAATGGACCGATTTAGCTGTGTTTTTTTATGTTTGAAGGCTAGGGTAAACGAGATGGTTCATAGCTATAAAAGGGGGATAGATGCGGCGGAAGAGGGAGGGGACAGTGCGAATCGTAACTTTCGGACTAATGGACCGATTTAGCTGCGGTTTTTTATATATGAAAGCTGAGGTAATCGAGATAATTCTTAGCTATAATGAGTGTGGGGGGGGGGGGGATGGGGGTGAGGATCGTAGCTCCCAAATGAATGGACCTATTTTGATGCGGTTTTTTATGTTTGAAAACTGATGTGATCGAGATGGTTCTTAGCTATATATTTACGAAATATGTGTTTTTGTTCATCAATACCACACACTTTTTGATAAACACAATGATATTGCAGCCAGAAGTAATAACCGGTTAAAATTTAAGTTGCATGTGCCATAACAACGGTTAAAAGTATTTATTGACAATGTGTATTGTATGGCAATTAGAGTTTATAATAAGCTGGCAGTCAGCTATAAAAAGTTAACCCTTCAACGAAACTTATGAAATACATTTTGTCTTAAGTGTTTTTGAGGAGTTTCAAAAAAATAGCACAACTATTGAAAAAATATTTTTAATTAGTCCTCTATTTTGTAGGGTATTTTGATGAACTGCATTTGATAACTTGAAATATATTAATTCTGAAAATTAGTACCTCTTTCGAATTAAAATACTATTTTCGGAATAAAATTGAAAAATATGAGAGTAAGTGGTGAATTGGTGTCAGTTTTGCTACCATCATTAAAATGAAATAAAAATAAAACTATGATGATTTGTACCAATCCAAATTAATTTTTGATTAGTTACATGTATTTTTATTACATGATAAAATCAGTAAGACATAAAAAATATTGAAACAGGTAAAAAACACAATTTTCTCTCGGTTTTGTAACCATAGTTTCCAAAACTACAGTAAATTTTCATTTCATATTGAAATAATGAACATAAACATGCCAAGAGCTCAACGAGAAAACATGAAATAATTTATATGTTCAGCTTAACTGAGCATCTTTGTAAAAGTATAGATTTTTTTACGAGATAATCCTCAAAACTTTTTTTTTGTGGACAGCAACAAAACAACAACAACGGTAACAAAATTGTAAGGCTTGGCTTATATGGTGGAACATTTGCGGACAAAAGATTTATCAACAAAAGAAGTAAAAATACATATTTTAATAGAAAAAAAGTGTTCTTAAGTGTCTTCTTTAAACTTATACATATAACATTTGAAGATGAGACTTCTGAACGAGAGTGTCGTTCTTTTAATGAAGATACTAAAATCAGTCTTCTTCTTTAAACATTTTAACTACAAAATAATCAACAGTTTCTCATTTATGTGCTAAGTAGTAATTCTTGGCAAATATTTTTTTCGTTGTTCTTCATACTTTTCAGGGTTTACATTTTTCAAGCTTTCTCTATATCTACGCATTTTTTCTTTGGGTGTTAGTGGCATAGTTCTGAAAATTTGTTAGTATTTGACATATAAAATAAAAGTAGTAAAGTAAGTCATTAATTCCTACGTCCCTAGTTCTTTCTATACAGAGTGTTAGTAATAACACTGCGATCCGTTAAACATTTTTTTATTCTTAAAAGATATATGTACATATACGAACAATTTTTACCATGGGACCTATTCTGAGAACTGAAAAAAAAACAGTTGTTTCATGTATTTTCGAGGTAGACATTTATTATTTCTATGGAACTGCTGATTATTTTTCGAACTTTCAGAGTTAATCTTCTAGTAAAAGTTGTACACTAAATAGTGCATTAACTGATTTACCGGATCGCTTTACTTTTACTTGCACTTTGCATTTATTCACACAATCTACAACCTCTGCCTCTGCCTATCCGGATAATTGGAAAACCCACAACACTGTTATTTATATAAATAAGTATTTTATATAAAGAGGTCGTAAATGACTATAGAAACTAACGTCAGCGTGATTCATAATTTAAACAAACCAAACCAACTAACCCTAACAACTAGCCGTTTTATACCTTTACATTATTTAAAAAAGGTGGTTGAGTAAATTATCCACCTAATATTATAGGTACTTAGATAAAAAAATGTTAATATATGATTTAGTTATATAAATTTAAAGCAGCTTCCACTAACATTTTTAGTTACCAGAGTTTGCTTACATAAGAAAAAAAACATTAAAAAATAAACAAAGCACGCTTCTATTCAAATTTTTAAGGTAGCGACTATATCAGTGTAATTTATCAGATAAAAGTGTTATGTAAACCAAGCTTTAGCCTGTCAGTTTTGTTACTTTGTCAGTCAGTCTATATGTTACCATAGCTTTGGTAACAAAACCGAGGTAACATTTGTGCTTAGCTTACATTAAAAAAAAAACAATTCAGTTTTTTGATACAACTAGATTACACCAAATTATTCGTAAAAAACCTGGTATTTTTTACAATCGAACCAGTAAAAACATTTGTGGTAAAGTAATGATTGCACTGTAACAAACCTGATGACTAATTTTTGTTCTGTTCCATAGAGTTTAGTGCTATTTGCAAAATAAAAAATATATTTAGTACAATTATTTCGTACGAAATTGTGACTACAAAACTGACATGTCCAAATTTAAAAAAAAATTGGACACCAATTAAGTGTAATTTTTAATAGTCTAAAGTTATTTTAAGCCATAAATTCAATAATATACGTGAATAACAAGTATTTTTTCGGTATTAACAACAGAATTCACCAAGGGGTCAAGAAAAAATTCACGAATAATTCAACCTGAAGTTTTTCATATACACTGGGGACAAACCAAAATTATGTGTGTTGTTATTGAAATAAAATCTTTATAATTACAGTTTCTACTTTGTCGAATGATAATTTAAAACGAAATAAAGTTTAAAACGTGTTCTTTTTGTTAGTGTCAAATTAACATGCATATTTAAGAGCTACTTCTTTTGAAAAATATATTAATTTGAGGGACACCCCAAAATACGGGTTGTATCATTTTTTTTAAACTCCTCTTTTACACCGTCACTGAATTTTTGGAGAGCAAATAGTATTGTTAGACACTAATTTATTATAATTAGGTAACTATAATATTTATTAAATCAAGTCTGAATATGTAAATTTTGTAAAGATCAACGATTCTAATAGTATATTTTAGATATTCAATTGTTTGTTTTATATTA
Source organism: Alsophila aescularia (assembly GCA_946251855.1). NCBI lineage: Eukaryota > Metazoa > Arthropoda > Insecta > Lepidoptera > Geometridae > Alsophila > Alsophila aescularia. The sequence goes on along the minus strand of OX276373.1, from coordinate 20,129,030 downwards.
TTAATGAGTAATTTTTTGACATGTTACTTTTAGTATTAATTTTGTGTTTTTACATTTTATAATTAAAACTAATTTATTTAATTTTAAAGTTAATTTTGATCATCATGTAAAAATTACTTAATAATTTCATATAATTTATAGAACTAATTGACTGCATGCATAATTTTTTTGTACACCGGAAACTGTAGAAGATTGCACTATACTAACCATGAACATCTTATTTAACACAATATTCTTAAAAATAAATATAATTTGAATTTGGGTTTTTTAGCTATATGAGGGGGGGGGGGGGGGGGGTTGAGAATAGTATTTTCCAAACGAATGGACCAATTTAGCTGCGGTTTTTCATGTTTCCAAACTGAAGTAGACGAGATGGTTCTTAGCTATAATGGGAGGGCGGGGGATTAAGAATGGGATATAATAAGATTATTATTCATAAATATATTAATAAGATTATAAAGAATGGGGGTGACGACCGTAGCTCTCAAACGGATGGAACGATTTTTATGTTTGAAAACTGATGTGATCGAGATGCTTCTTAATTGGTTTCTGTAATTAGCATGGGGGGTGGGGGGTCGGGGATTATTGTTTTTTAATTTGTGCTTGTTTTAGGTTAGGGAACAGAAAAAAGTCTGATGGTGCCAGATCAGGTGAATAAGGCGGATGCGGTAACAGTTCAAAGCCACAGTTGTGGAATTCAGCCGTTGACTGCACAGACGTGTGAACACGGGCGTTATCTTGATGAAACAGGACTTTTCTTCTGAGCATTCCTCGACGTTTTTCTTTTAATTCCTCTCATAACGACGACAACGACACCTTACGGTGCAGTGGTAATCAAAGTTTATAGTTTGACCCCTTTCAAGATAATCAATCATAATCACACCTTTCGAGTCTCAGAATACTGAAACCATCACCTTATTTGCCGACAAAATTGACTTAGCCTTTTTAGGGGGTGGTGAACCAGGTCTGGATTGACCACTGTTAATTGTTGTTTTGTTTCCGGTGTACAGCAATGAACCCATGTTTCGTCCATAGTAACAAAACGATTCAAATATCATCTGCATCGGCTTCAAATAACTCCAAACAGTCGCGTGAAATAGTCAATCCCTCCTTTTTTGTTCAACTGAAAGCAGTCGCCTACCTCACAAAACCTTGTGGAAACCCAACTCGATGACAATGATGTTTTGAGTTCGTTCACATAATCCTATAATCTCGGCTGTCTCTTTAATTTTTTATCTCCCAATATTAAATCAAGTACTTTTTTAATATTTTCGTCAGTAGTGGACGTCGAAGACTTTCCAGAGCGGGGTTCATCTTTCATACTTTCTCTACCACGCTTAAATTCTATTTTTTGACGAATTAATATGACAGAGCAGAATCCTCTAATGTACTAACCATATAATCATGGATGGCTTTTGATGATAGCTCTTCTTATGGAGGTACTTAATGACAGCACGCTGCTCGATTTGCTCTCGCGGAAATTATGTTCGTTTGCATTGTTAATAAACGAATAAAATCACAAGTAATTATCGCGCACGTTTCGAACTTCACACAATCTGAACTGAACTAAATAATGTGGGTAGATTTAATTTTTATAATTAAATAGTTCTGTGATAGGCCGAGTACTTTTCAATCCACCCTCGTATTTTGTTTAGGTCTCAGTTTGTTCTACGCACCTAACAATTTATCTGTACAGTCCGACTGTATAGTTAAATCGTAGAGATAGAATTGAAGGTGTGTAGCGGGCATTATTAATATGCGTATGCGTATTTATGCGTAGTGAAGTAGTAAAAAAAAACTGCGATCTGTTACTAAATGATTGTAACTTTCTAGATAACGTAGAACTCTGTTAAAACAGGCGGGCAAAAGTTGAACTATTTGGTAGTAACGAAAAAATATATAAATTAGCAGTTACATAGTCCATTTATGTAGTCGCCTTATAAATACAAAACTAAACATTCCAGGATCAACCGATCCTAAGTCGATCCACTTCAACCTCGACAAAACGACCATAGACAACCTGATGACAACCATCGCTCGCCAGATAGAAGTTGCCAAGTACTTGGCGGCGTGCGAGGAGACCGGCCGCTTCACGGAGAAGGTTCTAGACGACGTCATGCCTCTGCAAGGTAGGTACTTTTGTTGTAGGCTGTTGTACCCAGAGTGTCTGTACCCTATTGCTGTGGCAACACCGTCTGTATGTCAGAGGGACAGCCCTCTGTCACGTGCTTTCCTAAACCACATAAGATAGAGACCTGTAGACATACACACCAATATATAAAAGTGAAACGTTGTCTGTTTGTGTTAGTTTAGGGAGCTTTCACGCGATAACGGCTGGACGGATTTTGATGAAATTTGGAATGGAGATATAAGCTATCCTGGAATAAAACATAGATTTTTAGCACGGAAAATGTTAAGTTTCCACGGGAAAACTGGAAAATGTTTATTATTCGCTGTAAGGAATGGTTGCCATGGAAACGAAATAATAACAAGTCTGTCAAAAAACATCAAGAGCGTTGGTGCTATACGCTTGCATTGGTTTTTAATATCCTAGAAGAACATAGGATTTTTTCGCGATAAATTGTAGTTCGCGCGGACGAAGTCGCGGGCGATAGCTAAGTCCAACTAAGTACACTATATAGGTTACTAGGCCAAATAGGAAAATCTGTCAGATATGTTTACAAACATACATAATTGCAAGTTATATAAAAGCTTAAAATAGCGGCTCAGCACTAACGCGAAATTATCGTTGAATTAATTGAATTATGTAATGATATGGTCTATGAGGTTTTGCCGACTTTCGCTCTTTGTCGACTTTTTATTATTTATATAAATTTCATTATAGCTTTGCCGACTTTCGCTCTTTGTCGACTTTTTATTATTTATATAAATTTCATTATAGCTTTGCCGACTTTCGCTCTTTGTCGACTTTTTATTATTTATATAAATTTCATTATAGCTTTGCCGACTTTCGCTCTTTTTTCGACTTTTTATTATTTATATAAATTTAATTATAGCTTTGCCGACTTTCGCTCTTTGTCAAACTTTTCCGAACTTAGAAATTTATCTATTTTTTACAAATAGATAAATTTCTAAGTTCGGCCTTTGCCGACTTTTTTTCAATTACAGAATGAAAAACAGGTATTTCAACTTGAAATTTTTGTCGAATATTAATGGTCTATTAGACGTTTGCCGACTTTCTTTTCAATTTTAAGTTTATTTTTGTTTGTAAGTAAAGTTTTAAGTTTCTGTTTGAATCTGCTGCAATAACTTAATACAAATTTAAGAACACAGTTTTGTTTAATGAATCAAAAGCAAAAAGTGATTGCAAAGGTACTACAAACAAAGGTGATACAAAGTTTGCATTTGAAACTTTTTCAATTATTTTTTATTAAAAGTCGCCAAAAATATAAACTCTTATATGATTTATGACTCTTCCTCCCGGGTTTTCAATACCCTATGGTATTGAAAAAAGTTGGCAAAGTCCGAACAATGAAATTTATTAATTTTTAACAAGTCTGCTAAATGCAAAAAATAAAAAACAAAAAGTCGGCAAAACTATAATGAAATGTATGTAAATAATAAAAAGTCGACAAAGAGCGAAAGTCGGCAAAAGCCTCAAAAGACCAAGAAAATAGCGTGCGAATTTTATTTCTAGAATTAAAAGAAATAGACCCTATTCGGTTTCGCAGACTTGTCAAATACTTGATTGGTCAAATCCTATCATCAAATCAAATTATAAACCGATTAAATCCTAAAGTAGTCAGATACTAGATTCATCAAATTCATAAGTCGTCAAATCCTTAGCTCGTCAAATTTGCTATTAGTCAATCACGCTTTGTACTGGCAAGAATAAAATAAATATAAAAGTTTTTTTTTGGGTTAGGCCAATCTGTTCTACCATTTTTTATACTTAGGTTCTACTATAGAACAGATTGGACGAAAATATACAAATCTGTGCTAATTAAATTATAATTTGTTCTACTGAGTAGGGTAGTAAGACATTTAGTGACAGATGTCAAAGTGACAGGTGTCAAAGTGACCGGTGTCAATGGGACAGATGTCAAAGTGACAGTTTGGAGAAAGTGACCAGAGGTGGGGAGTGGGCGGGAAGGGGGAGAGAAGTAAGAGAGCGGAGGGGGAGTGAGTGGAGAAAGGGTAAGTGAAGGGAAGTAGGAGTGGGGGATATGCGGGGTCGGAGGAGTATTGGGGGAAGGGGAGTCAGGGAAACGATTGGAGTGGGGGAAGCGAGGGGAGTGGGAGGGTGGTACTGAGGAGAGGAGGTGGAGGAAGTGGGGGAAGTGAGGAGGGAGTGGGGAAATGGTTGCATTGATGCTTATAGGCATTTAGCTATAGGTTATTATGTCTTTGAAAATTAAGGATGCAGGTTGTGTCCGATTGTACAGTGTCTTGACGAATCACGTATTTAACGAATTGAGGTTTTGACGAATAACTGTTGTGACGAATTAAGGGTTTTGACGAATAACAGTTTTGACGAATTGCGTAATTGTCAAATTAAGCTATTGACTTGTGTAGCATTTGATCAACCAAGTATTTGACAAGTCTCTGCGAAACCCCCTATTCTACAGCAGGCATTTTGGAAGATATTATGCTAGTAATTATCTAGTACTTAATACAAAATAAGGGCTACCATTACTAATTTCCAGTATAGTGTTATCTAGATTGGTTATAATTTAATTTGATAAATAAATAGTTGTATACCTGCACTGAAGCTGTGCAATTTTACTTAAACAAATATAATTTATTTAAACGTACAACTCGTACAACGGAAAATAAGTGAGCGTGAGCGCCCTTATTTTGTTTCGAGTAGTACAATATCATAGTAGCTGTATTGAATTGATGAATTCACTCTTCTGTCTACCGTCACGAATTAATAATAGTACAACAGAGCACAGATAAATTAGAATATAATAGTACTTACATTAATTCGGGTTCATTCCTTAGTACTATTCTGACGTAGAAACAGTACATACTCGCGTTTACGTTTTCTGACATCTGGATAAACAAATTCTGAAACCATCAATAGATGGCGCTGACGAGACGTGGTTCTAATTTTTTCGCATTTGTATAATGAAAAAGCAATTTTATAACACGGCTAGGCAGTGCACACTTATGTGCCTACTAATTTGTATTGTGTTGTGGAAAAATAAAAAGACTTTGTTTGTATCAAACAATAACCAAAAAAGCCGAAGAGAATATAATACTACGTAATAAAATAACAAAAACAAGCATGACAGACATATGTATGTGATATGTATACACTTGTATGTGAGAATAAGCCAGATTTTTAATTCGACCTTGTTTCGTGTGGTTTTGCAAATCTTCAGATTCATGTCTCGTCAGCGCCATCTATCGCATACTTTTGAACTATTTATATTTTTTAATTGCCTTACGGAAAACTTCCCATTGAAAGCGGTGTTTTGGATCCAAAAATGATTATGACTGGCAGGTACACAGATAAGTGTTTTGTAAACACAAACAAACGTAAAAAGTTAGCTTGTATGATTGAATCATATTTATCTTTGAAACCTTTCACTTCAAGGGTCGCGGAGAGACTCTGAGAGCGAGATAATCCGACCGCTGACTCTATTCGGCTCGAACACGGATAAGATACGGCTGGTGGCAGTCATTCTCGCCACTGGACAAACTGTTGAGAGCGGATTTGATTTGGCTTTGAAGTAAGTTTATACTTAAACAGCATATTTAATAAAAAAATACATATTTTTAAAAGGACTAGAAAGATGGAGTTTTTTCTCAAGTCTTCTGTATGTTATCTTCTTGTTTTTTGTGTATGTACTTCACATCTCCGGGATTTATGCACCGATTTCGATGATTATTTTTTATTTACATTCAGTGTGAGCCCATATAAATTTCATCAAAATTTGTTTAGATGATATTGAATTTGCTTTTAGTGACTGTTTGTTTTTTGTTTATGTATTTATTTTCCCTTAAATCTCTGGGGATTTTGGAATGATACTGTTTTGGACCTCACGCGTAGTTTCATATAAATATCATCATAATGGGTACAGTAGTATATCCATTTGAAGTAGTTTTATTTAACTAAAATAATTATTAAATAGGTACTACTTGTGCCCTCATCTCTCTGGGTTAAAAGTATCATAATGTGTCCACGATCTCAAATAAACCAAAAAGAGCAGATATACCAAATAAGATCAATATTCGTTCAGCCGTCAAATAGTTTTTATCGATTGTTCTGCTTCTTCTTGTCGCATTGAGATACCGAGAACACCAGGTTGGAAGTCAAATCCTAAGCTATCCAACGGTGAAAACAGCATTTCAATAAGTCCAGTAGTTTTTACGTGATGTTCGAACAGACACAATTTTTACACAACTGGCCAAAAAAGGAGTGTAATGTTTTCAGGGTTCATGGTATGTATGTGTCTCTTTGTTCCGCCATAACTTTTAAATGGCTGAACAGATTTGGATGTATGGGGTATCGTTAGAATCTTTATATCATTCCTAGTGACATAGTAATTTTTTTCTTAATGACGATGTATTTGTTTTAAATGTTTAACCTTGTTCAGTACCTCATTTTAAGGACACTAGACTAAGTTTTTTAATTATCATCTTTGTACAGACTTTTTGTTACTTAATGCTTTATTATAATAATGATAGATAGATTTCATGCCACATAGAAAACTGACCTCCATAATGACACGTACGCTGGACTGGTTTATCATCATAGTACTCTATAAGCTGTACTCAGCGCCTCGGGCCGAAAAAATTTAACAAAAATTGGAGTGACTGGAGAAATTAGTGTACTATGACACTATGACACACACACGCGCACACACACATACGCACACAAAAGTAGATAATTAGGAACCTCCTCCTTTTGAAGTCGATTAAAGAGGGTCCCAGTTGGTTTGAATAAATATTCAAACCAAATGAAATAAGTTGATCATACACTTACTAGCAACATAATCGGCTCAAAAATAGACCCGACCTCAAACAAGCAAACGCGTTTTATTTACGTATTTTCAGAATAATTATTTTCGGATCACGGACGAGATGCGAACTCGCATACTGTGCCTCAGCGCGGCAAAAAAAACCCTAAAATATAGATTTGGGAGGCGTTATCTTTCAGAAACGAAGTTAATCAATATTAGCCGTGTTTGGTTGGTTAGGTTAGGTTAGTTCGAAATACTGCCAATAGATAGTGTTACCGTCCCCATAAAACGGGTTCAAAGAAGCTAGTGGGAAGATTTGGATGACGTCGCATAGGTCTCGGTAGCCGAATTGGTAAAGGCATGTGCCACGATGAGGCACAGTATGCGAGGTCGAATCTAGTCCGTGATCCAATTTTTCCATTAGTAAATTATTATATATATTTATGCTAAGCAGGCGTTAAATGCTATAAAAAAACATAAAATTTGAGATTTGATTAAAATTATACAAGATTTTGTACATATTGGAAACAAGCTACGGGAAACAACATTAGAGAAAAAATAGGCAGGAATGTAGTTGCTGAACCGTTGATTTTGGGGGAGCGAAGGGGTAGAGGGGGAGGTGGAGGGCTACCCCCTGGTACCCCTCTCTCCCCCCGCGGAGATGCTTAGTTTATGAGATATTTCAGTTATAAGTTTATTAAAAATCGGCTTGTTCGTATATTAACTTTGGCGCATGGCGGTCGCTGCCACGGCACGCTCGCTTCGCTCGCTCGGCTCGCGCGATGTGTAGTCATGTTCTAACCTAACCTACGCTAGTCTTTGGGCGATTTTTAATAAACTTAAAACTGAAATATCTCATAAACTAAGGGACTCCGCGGGGGGAGGGGTAGCAGAGGGTAGCCCTCCACCTCCCCCAGCCACCCCACACCTTAAATCAATGTCATCAGAAGTAAATTTGAATGCAAGGATAGAAAAAAAACTCGGAAATGGGGGGGCTGCGCAACTTTTCCTTCAAAGGGGGGGGGGGGGGTTCCTACCTCCCCACCCTACCCCCTCCACCCCTCCCCACCCTCAAAATCGACGGTATAGCAACTACAGTTTAGCCAAAAAATATGTTTTTATGTAAAATAATGAATAATAACTAAAACGTTTCGGCGATTGAATGGAATGAATGAAACTTTCTGATTACATTTTGTAAAATAAATAATAAAAACATAGGAAAAAAAACGTCCATTTCATTGCTCGCAAGTGTAGAACTCTCAACCCAGACAAGATTGTTCAACATAATGTTTATTTCAGGGTCATAACCGAGCATAAATTGGACTCTATGAACATATACACGCACGTGGCAAGGTACCTGGTGCACACGGACCGCTTTATGGAGGTGAAGGCGTTGGCCAAATGCATTCGCGCCTCCAAGGAAACTGCTTCCAGGTACTTTACTAACAGTGACTACTTCCAGCTTCTTTACTGACTGTGACTGCTTCCAGGTACTTCACTGATAGTGACTACTTCCAGGTACTTTACTAACAGTTATAGCTTCCGCGGTGTAGTTGGAGATGAGCCGTCTGCGAAACCTGAAGTGGCGGGTTCGATTCTGCAGTGTCCAAATTTTTATGGACCACAGTTACTTGCTCTGCATTTGGGTGTTTGTGGGACATGGACCCCTTAGTTCCTAATTCTCAAGATACAGAGAATCTTAGCGGTCAAGATCTATCAAGTGTGTTATCGAAACGTGTTATTATTACACGAGTGACATAAGTTCAAAAACTAAAACCCGACTAAGGTCGGCTAAAAAATAGCCTATGGAACATCCACATACGTACCTGCATGGGAGTGCGCTGGAATAGTTGGAACTTTTTAAGACAGATAATATGCGAGTCAATTTGTAGTGCCTTCTTGAGAAAGTTATTGGCAAATAAATAACGTTTTTCGACTCAAAAACTAGTTAGATATATTCTTTAAAACCATTCTTACAATTGAAATTGTCATACATTTTGAAAATAACTGTCGCCCGTGAGTTTGCCGCGTGGCTACAGGGATAACAGATAACTTATCAAATCAAGTTATCTGCGCTGCTATTGGTCACAACACGAGACAGCAACACGGACCGGCCGCGGATTCGGAGCGCTCTTTCTAGTTGGTCATGACTTCAGCGATCTATGTAGTTGCTAATGACAAAATAGGGGGTTTCGGCGGAAAACTAAATCGAGACGCCTTTGTTTTATTTCGCAAACTTGTGTTTCTTTGATTTTAAAACCATTAGGTATTCGTTAACGTACACGAATGTAGGCAAATGACACAAACGTGAAAAAATGTGCCATTTCATGTTCTCCGGAACTTCCTAGGAAAGCTATACCACTTAATTAAATCGTGACTTGACTAGACTTTTGACTACCTGATTGACTGGGACTCGATATTTTGTGGAAAAAAAAACATACTTGGAATAATCTTTTCTTGACACTGGCTAAATGTACTAGACGTGCGGAGCCTATCAACTATTTATTATTCTCTGTATCTGTTGTATTATCAGAGACTCATTTCGTATCTTTGTTGCGGATGTAGCGGACATTGAAGCCAAACTTGACCTCTCATCTGCGTTTCTTGCCATATTTCGTTTCGTTTATATATTCTTTGATACTACACAAGTTGCCATAAAGCGTACGTTATGTTCCGCAGTCTGATGAGCGACCAGGCGCTGGAGGCGGGCGTGCGCGCGGTGGTGGCGCGGTGCGAGGCGCGCGGGCAGCTGCACGACGAGCAAGCCGAGCTACTCATCTGCGACATACACAGCGTCACCATCAAGGTACTTCACAAATGTGTACGTGTACGGTTGTTCCCTAGCCTGATGTGACGAGAGGTCGCTGGAGGCGGGCGTTACCGGGTACTTCAGAAAGAAGTGTGGACTCGTACGATTGTCCTGTAGTCTGCAAGAAGCGGGCTTTATCATTTATGGTAAACTATCTAAAGATCAGTTGAACGGTTGTTCAACCTATGCCATCACAGTGGTTAGCAGGCTAGAAACCTTGGGCTGCCACTTGGCAGTGTTTTCACCATACTGCAAAGGAGTGGAATGCCCTGCCCTCGTCAGTGTTTCCGGTAAATTATAACCCAGGTGTGTTCAAGTCCAGAGTGAATAGGTATCTACTAGGCAAGCGTGCTACACCTTCAACCACATCATCGCTTCCCATCAGGTGAGATTGTGGTGAAACGATTGCCTAGTCCGTAATAAAAAAATGTGGTATTGTATCATCATATTTTAAGGGGACAAACAAACGAAGAAATATTACAGAGTTTTGGATCATTGCAGCTTGTAGTAGTAGATATAGCGTTATCAACCACATTTGGGCGTCTTTTTTATGAGTGTGAAATGTTTTGGACGCGTTTCGCCTCACAATGCGGGCGAAATGCAGTATTTATCAACGGTTAATGCGTTCAAGATTCTCTACAACTGCTTGAAAATACTTTTAAATGAACTTCCAGTAGCCTTCCTATTTAGACTGTAATGACTAGACTGTGTGTGTTTGACTGTAATTTCAAACAATTTATGCCTGAGTGCTCCTATTGAACGTGTAAATTATAATAATATAGGCTTTAGACACTAAACGAGAATAGTTACAACACTTTTTCAAATGATTCTCCATATATTTTCAGATCTCTTGCTACCTAGTGTGCAGGAACGTTAGCAGCGCGTACATCCTGGCCGCGCGGAACGACCGCACGAACGACCTCCGCCGCGTGCTGCACGAAGCGGAGCGGATCGGCAACGATCAAGTCAGGAACGCGTGCGTCAAACGACTCACTTCCAAAAATGTTTTGTAGCACAGAACGTTCCCTCATGCCCTCGACACTCATGTAAATAAGTTTTGTTCGCATTTATTTAAAAAAAGTGTCCCCGCGACTGGCTAGGGCTTGTTTGCGTTACTCGTAGCTTATTGAATGGTATACAGGTTGTCCCTGGGTGGGTAATGAGTGGATAATCCTGCAGGTGCTTGTAGAGGGGGGCAAGGTTGAAAAAAATGTTTGAAAAAAAAAGTAAGTACCAGTTTAGAAGCTTCTTGAAGTAGATATGTTTTTATATTTCTAAATTATATTGATGTTTGTTTTCCACCCAAGGTATACATTTTTTTTAAACCACAGATGCTCAAACTTAACATTCAAGAAAAACCCAAAACTGTAAACAAGGGTACGAATTGTCCCATGTTTACAAATAATTTCATAGGACCACTTTTTTTCTTCCTTGCCCCCCTCTACAAGTACCTGCAGGATTATCCACTCATTACGGGACACCCTGTACACTATTCAAGAGATAAATAAAAATAAATTAACCATACCTAATTATCGTTTTAGATATGTCCTAGTAGTAGTGTCTAATAAAGCCTGAAAATACTGAAAAGTAAATGTAATTTTTGAGGAAATGTTTATAGCATTTGCATTTTTTGTAACAATAAAATTGTAAATGCTTGTGTCTTTCTGAAAAGTGAATGCTGATATGGTTTGAATGGGATAATGGTGCTGTAATATATCTAGCAATATACTGTCTTCCGAGTTCTTGTTAAACCTTAATTTTGATTACTTGTATTAAATACAGTTTATAAATAGACTCATCTCAAAAAATGCTTTTGTGAATACTGATAGGTCGTTTTCGTACATACCCACCAACTAACTTGGCAGGTTTTTAATAAATTATATAATGTTACAATACTCATAATAAAGCTTTCATTGTTATTATTTTGTAGGTCTTATTAAAATAAGATTAATGAGGCCGTTATTTAATTGTGATGAATTCATCATTAATTATTTAAATGATGTAAATTTCATACAAATTGTGATAAATGTAAATGATTTTTGCTGAAGAGTTATGCAGTTTAAGACACCAGTATTAAGTATATACTTTAAGAGTAGTCTTTATTATAATGAATTGATATTAAAGTTTTATAATCGGCAGAATATATTTGAATTAACATAGATGCTAGGAATTTGTATTGTTAAATTATGTTGGTCTCATATTGTGATATATCAGAGTTATCTTGTAACCTAAAACTGTACATACAAATTCTGTTAAGATGAAGAGTCAAAATATATTTGTGAAAACATAATAGTTTTGTTTATAAACCCGCTTACCCACCATTCCTATAAAAATGAAACAAGTTGTTTTCCAACGTTGTTACTTTTTGTCGTTTTTTGTATGGCATTTGTCAAAAGCTAACGGACAGTAAGCGAAAATGGTTTGTTTTAAGAAATAGGAACCAGCCATTAGTTAATAGTTAAGTACAGTATTCGCAGCAGAGTATGTGGCTCGGAAGTTGTCTGCAAGTCACAAACTGCTATTTTTCAGGCGCAATCTCAATGTTGAAGGTGAAGATAGCATTGTTTAACTGCCTCACTCACTCGCTTACGTTTTCGCATATACTAAATCCTTATTGCATTAAAATGATTGAAATCCCTATATTACATGTTAGAGTTATTAGTTATTATAATTTTGTTGTTACAGTCAATCTTAGTAGCTATATAGGGAGGTTTAATGGGTGAAACATAAATTCAAAGCTAAACCAGTTACCAGTTTAATCTTTATTTATAGGGATGTATGTAACATAAAATATAAAAATAAGGTGCATTGGACAGATGGTCAATGACTACAGCGCATCACTAGCACTGGAAGCACGACTCCAACTCTTCCATCTCTCAACAAGAGAAGAGCACAGTTCAATGGACCTCGTCCTACAGCTAGGACATTAACAGTGGTGTAATTATTTTACAAACACTTGTAAATCACACACATGCGCACATAACATTATCAGTCTCGACACATTGTCACAACTACAAATTTTTATTACTGCGTAGCCATAGTTTTCTTCTTTGGCTTTTTCAGCCGCTTCAATCCATTCACACTTGTTTTCAATAGGTTAGAGTATGCAGTAGTAAATTTTTCAACTTCTCTTTGCTCTACAACTGTTGATAATTTTTTACTTTTAGATTGTGCCCTTATCAAGCATTTATACTCGGGGTTTTTCACCGCTGATGTCCCGTCCCGAGGATGTGGTTTTGTTCGCCCATCATCTGAAATAAAATGGGGATTAGATGTTGAGGTGAATGGTAAGACTACGTTGTTTTGATCAAATAAACTCACATCGTTTCATGGTCATTGTGACTGATCCAGCAGCGCGTGCTTTTTGAAACAATTTTGTAAGCTCAGCTAAAAACTGAAACAAAATTTGAAAGAATCGTTGCAGAACTGAAAACCAACATGTTTAGCACACCCATGTTTTGCTCTTACCTCGTCATTTGATAATAAAACCATCTTTGTAGTATATATATGTTTTAACTTAAAACTTTCACCTGCGTTTAGTAAGCTTCTTGAATTATAGTTAACTAAACATTTTACGAATCTAAAAATTGAAATGAAATTAATTATTAGGACAGCACGGCACCGACGGCTCGGATATTTGATGGATATTTGGAATTTTGGACACGTTGACAATGACAACTGACACTGACATCGAGTGACTGACATCAAATAGTGTGTTCGCATTGAGATGGGGGCGTTTTTTTGGTTTGGCCGTAGAGAGAGTTTCTTGATACTCTCTACGGGTTTGGCTAATTTCGATACTTTTGATCCACTAACGATAATTCCCAATCGGAACGATAAACGACCTCTTGCAGACGTAGTACTATTATTTATTCTGTGCTTGCAGTTTTTTATTATCACGTACACATAACGCGGTGCGTCAGAGTCGATATTGCTTTGAAATTCTGTTTGCAACAAGTCATATTTATTTATTTATTCTTTATCACACAAATACAATGTACAAGGAGGACTCAATGCTAAGTAGCATATTCTACCAGTCAACCTGGGGCCTGATTCCGTAAAGTTGAAGTGCGGTTCGGTTAATGCCACTTGGACCATTCATTGCCACCGATCACTCGTTTCGAATTCACTAAGCTCAGTGTGCATGTCAAATGACGTCGTAAAGGCGATGCGCACTTCACTTTAACTCAACCGCACTGAAACAATATTTTACTAGGAAATACAAAACCGGTAATTCAAAATCGGAATTCACAAGGAATCCAGTAGCAATGAGTTTTCGTCAACCGAAGAGCACCCGGTGCGTTTATTGCATTTACTATCTAGCAGTGTTTGGTTAGTGAAGATCATTGATAATGCATAGTTACTATGAAACTTATACGTAGTTCTAACACCTACCTAGGTACACTTTGTTTCATGTTTTATCGTGCCATGAAATTGTGTTATTTTTTGTGAAAGGTAGGTTTAATGACATGTATGTATGTCGTATTTCATAGGACCTGCCTAACTATTTCATGGCTAGAGTAGGATTTTAACCCTAAAATAGAAAAATACCTACTGGTTTTAAAATCTAGTAGTTTTCTTACAAAGCCTAATTATGTGAAGTTCTACTAACAGATGGTGGAGATCTATACATTCTTATGAACTGCAGTTCTGTGTGCATCCACCTGAAACAAATGTATCATATTATTAGTATAATCAAGTAGATTCAACATTTAATATAGTTAGGTACTTGTCTATCAAGTCCTAGGCTATAATTATCAACTGTCGAGCTCCCATTTCTCTCCAAGACTTGAGATTTGTGAATCTACGACGATACATTATACTTAGATACATACAATACACTTCTATATAGGTACAAAGCAATAGATTTCATCTAGAAATACATTTCTAAATCGCAAATATATTTCTTTCTTCGTTTTTTGGCGTATTAATTATTTATTGATTTAATTGTTTTGCACAAAAGTAGTGTACTACAAGGAATGACATGTTTTCATTCACAACATTTTTACTCGACGGCAAAGATTATTTTCAGTTGAAGTTTAACTTTACCTGAGACGCACTATAGTCACTATACCTATAGGAACATGGTATTTTTAAATAGGCAGTCGTAATAATTATTTGAAGTTGGTAGGTAGGTACATTATTGCTGAGAAATAATATCAATGTTTAGATTTTCTTTCAGAGACGTACAATCTACAACAAGGTTATTGGCCTATTATTAGATCACTACAAAACTTACGATGCTAATTAACTTTTAATTTTATTATACTTAATATCTACACGGGAACAAAATTTTAGATTAAAAGCGAGAGAGAAAAAACAGAAAATAAATTCAGACGATGATTGTTGGAGGGCGATTGCCGCCATTGGTTGGCTGGCGCGCCACCCACAGATAATCACTAGAACATAAAACCCGGCAAAATTTGAAAAGACCTTTTTCTGCTAGAAGTATTTGTAGGCTAGGTTTAGCTTAATTCTGCCGCATAGTTACCGGTTTCCCGGTATTAGTGTTGATTGCGGGTGCTTGACGGGTGCGTGTTAACTGTTTAGTGACTTCCAAAACCTTCACGACCTTTTAAGCGCACCCGCAATGGGTGCTCGGTGGCTATCACTCAACCTCACTCCTTATGGAATCAGGAAGTGCAAGAAAATGGTAGCGGTGCAGTAAAAATAAATAACGTAAAGTGATTAAAAGTAGGTAGCTATAAACTAAAATTTTAAGAATAAATAAACTAAAACTATAGAAAACATAAGAATATTATCCGGCGTGGTAATACACTTATATATAAAACAAAATATTATAATAACATTATAGTATATCATTAACAAGTATGAAAGGTGAAAAAAAATAATTTAAAATAAGCAGTTTGTAAAGAATCCACAGGTATCTAGAAACAAATTAAAATGTGAGAAATTATGGATAATGAACCTTTTCGACATAAAAGTTGCATACTGGTTTAGGTGGCAGGGCCCCGGATGTCATTTTTAACTGTCATGACATTTTGTAAGCAAAACGAACGGTGATCGGAAACATGATCAATCAGCAAGCTAATTTTGCCCACAAAATTCCATATCGAATGCCAAAAGGTTATATTTAGCCATAGTACGGTACAAGTATTTCTCGCATTTTACTGTTATATTTTTTATCAAACGAACGCCCTATACCTGTAGCTGAGCTGAAAAAGTATTATGCACCAAATCTAAAATTTTACACAAGGATCATTTTAAAGTTTGCGGCGGGATTTTTCTCCCTTAAATGCTAATTACTTGTTAAATTTATTAGATAGTGTAAAACAATAGGCCTAGTACTTTTGTGCGCGAATGTACCCATGCGCAAACACACCCCCTCCACCAAACATATCTTCCAGCGTTTTTTTTAAAATGACGCGACCTTTACAAGCTGTAGTTTTGCATCCCCGCCATATTCGCAGAGCTATGTTTGGTATACCTTAATAAACTAACAATAATATTTAATTCCTACATTTAAATGGAGGTGGAATTTTTAATTAAATATATTATTGATAAATCGTAGTAGGCCCAACTTTATTTTGTAGTAGAACCCCACGACAAACATGTATGGTAGGTATGTGTGCGCGCTCCTATAAACGCGCCGCGCACCGCCGCCCGCGCCTCAGAATAAATAGCGAACCTTTAAGTAAAGTGTATATAAACTTATTGCAAGTGAGAATGTATTATCAAAGTTGACATTAGTTAGGAATTTCCGGCGTGTTAAAAAAATTGGAATTAGCTTATTTACAGTTCGATTGGAATAAAAAAATTTATGAACAAGTTTACAATTTACGTTACCTTGATACTGTTCAGTATCCTCCTTCATTTTCAATGCACAATTGAGCACGATGTCTTTATGTTTCGTGTAGTTTTTTTAATACGTTCACATTGAGTTAACACCTAGAATTGCTCTGTGTGGCACCCAGCATCACGTCGCGTAGGCGTGAGCTAGTACAAATGAACCATCTCCACAAGTTCGCCATTAGAAAATTGCTCCATTTTAGCATCGAGCGTATCGCAGCGAGCGTGTGCTGCTGCCGACTGATTGACTGTGAGTGATCGAACAGCTGATTACTCGGGCAACGACTGGGGCAATGAAACACGCGCGTTCCGCCTTTGTAAAACGCCGCTTTCACCCCGCGCCGCCTTTCTTTGAGGATGCCACCAGCCTTTATGGGGTGCCACCGCACGCGGCCGGCGCGTGGTGTGCCTGAAAGAGGCAATACACGCAACAGGGCTTCATTAGTGTGTGTGGGTGCAGGCTCTTGCCACACTGGGTGATTTCAAATTAGGATCGCGTACACATATCGCTTTTTATAAACTATTTTTACTTATTTTTAATTTAAAAAAATTAGTACTATTTTTATTAATGATTCATGTTGTGTAAGTAGAGTATACCTACCTCTGCAAATTTGGCGGGGATGCATAGCAACAACTTGTATAATATAAAGGTCGCGTCATTTAAAGAGAACGCTAAGGGATATTATCCTTTATTTGAATGACTAGTATCCATATGATAGGTATCCTGAAGTTTGTGAATGTTTTGTTATTATGTTTCGGAAGCTAATTTGTATGAGGAAAAAACCTTCAATTTGAATTGTTTAGTAAATATGAATCTATTTGATCCATACTAAATATACGATTCATTAAGTCCCGAGACCTAAGTTACAGATTTTTAAGCTATTATATTTAGAATAAAGACATGAAGATAAATAATTTGCTCTATTGTAGGTACTTTTGCAGGATTAGGTACTTCATAAAAACTATAAAATACCATTTTTTAAGGGTGTGTTAGGCAACCTACCTACACAGAATATGCCTAAAGTGCACTTTCCACGTAAACGGTCGCTGTGACCTCAATAGCGCAATGCCGTACGTGACTTAGCAGATTGCTGATGCAGAAGCACCTTTGCCCCGCGGAAGCCTTCAAGCCTAAGCTACCTATTCAGCGGCTTCACTTCGGTACCCACTTCGTCTGAACATAGAATAATTTGATATTATAAACTAATTGTAATTTTTATATTGATTAAATTTGTAAGAAATCTTTTTCTTTTTTTTTAAATTCTCCGGCAGCGAGATTCTCCTCCATAATTGGCGCAGTTGGTAGGATCTTAGAAGCAGTGCACGCGCGATAAAAAGGATATACAAAAATCGTTTTAGATATCGTTTTTTTTTGTTTTTTTTTCGAGCATGGTTGCTGCTCGTACCATCAAGTACCTCATCTGAGATCCGAACTTTGGCAGGCGCGTGGCCGGGGACTACACTTGAACTTCAGTGGAACCGAACAGGATAATGTTGTAAGTACATTGAAATTATTGTACCTATTGTGTTGCTTCCTTGAACATCCTTCCCTTCAAGATTTTTTATCCCGGGAGAAACACGGATAAATCTGTCTCCTCAAGACAGATTAGTAGGAACAAGGAACTAGATTTAAATAGAAGTGTAAGCTCTCTAGAATTAGAGGACGAATTAAATTTAGATAGATTATTTTGTGATAAATCTAGCTACACGAAAATGGAACCAGACACGATTTAAAAGGTTTTACACCCTGTGCCGGACTTTGATAGCAATCCGAATGTCCTGACAAGATTTATTCGGATATGTGACCAGATAGTGACTAAATATATGAGTAGGGAAGCGGGCGCAGAATTAACCAACTCATGCGTAATACATGGTATTTTTAACATAATTACTGGTAATGCTGCGCGAACTATTAACTCAAACGGAATAACCAAAAGTGGGTTGGGTATTCGTAATGCTCTAGTTAATAACTTTTCCGACCAACGAGATGAAACCGCACTATATAATGACCTGTTCTTACTTAATCAAGAAAACAGCAGCACACCTGCAGAGTTTAATGACAAGTGGCAGAACCTTTTCAGCACCCTTATGACGTATGTCACTTTACTATCGAGGCCAAACGTGAACTATATAGAAAATTAACGTTAGAATCTCTCGTGAGGGGTCTGAAACAACCTCTACGGTTTCGTATTCGCTGTATGAGACCCGCAACAATTGAAAAGGCACTGGAATTTGTCCAGGAATAACTAAATGTAATGTACCTACCACAAAGGACCGAATCATTTGATAGAAGGGCCCCATCAGTACAGCAGCAGCAAGCTGCCGGCACACAAAAGACTCCTCCTTTGGTTTCTTTTGAACGCGTTCTGATTTCCCCCGCGTAATGTTCCTCAAAAATACAGGCCCAAAACCAATGAGTGGTGGTGTAAGTCATTTTGTGACTAAAACACTTCCTCCAGCGTTAACAGGACATGATTGGCGTATATTTAGAAACCCGCCACCAACTAACTACTTTAAATCCCGCGAAATGAACTTGAACGAGACCGCGGATGGTGACGAGACGTTTTATTATCCAAATTATTACAGTGAGATGACTGACAACCTTTACTATGACCCTTCATATCCCTTCCTTCATTCGGGGCTGGTCTGATCGTGGTCATAGTAAGCGCCATCGCTTACTATGACTACGATCAGACCAGCCCCGAATGTTACTACGACAATGTACAGTATACAGACATGAAGAACGCCTTAGAGGCTAACCTCGACTAACCAAGATCCAAATGAGTCGGAATTTTTCAAAGGTCGCATCAACCCCGAACCAGA
The DNA here is from genome assembly GCA_946251855.1 of Alsophila aescularia. NCBI lineage: Eukaryota > Metazoa > Arthropoda > Insecta > Lepidoptera > Geometridae > Alsophila > Alsophila aescularia. The sequence continues at coordinate 20,109,656 of OX276373.1, read as the reverse complement.
ATAGAACTTAACTTACAGTCAAAAAGGGAATTCGTTACATACAGATATCTGAACCTCCCCTAAACTCCTCGTAGATACCGGCGCAAACTAATCGTTTATTAGCCCCGAAGCTGTGGAAAAGTTTTTCCCACATGTGCCCTTGAATTATGACCCTTTTGAGGTCACGAATTCTCGCGTAACGAGTACACATCACCATTCAATTACAGTAAAAATTCTCTAAAAATAATAATTTTAGACCTTAATTTTCAGAATTTAACGATCATAAAGAAATTAAACTCTTTGTCTATAAATTCCACAATCACTTTGACGAATTACTAGGATTAGATTTGTTAAACGGAGTTCAAATCGATCTGTAACGTGACTTTTTAGTGACAGGTCACGCGAATATACCCCTTTCCTGCTATACTTGTAGAAGGGCTAATTACCAGGAAACAATCCTTGCTAATTCGACCAGGTTAGTTAACGTGCATATTTGATGATATGTCTACAAATGATGGTGATGTCTACGTCTGTGAGCAAATGATGTTTAATTGCATCATTCACGAATGGGTCACGGCAGTAACAGACCAAACAGGCATTATAGAGATTGAAAAACCAACGAATTCAGACATGACTGTGACGTTTGACCGGACTGTGAATGTTGATTTGTTCAATATTGAGTGCGCGAGTACCGAACAAGACCCTAGTCGGGCTAGTTCAGTACTATCTCGACTACGTACCGATCATTTGAATGCCGAGGAAAAAGCGAATTTAGAGACTCTGTGTGGACGATACGCTGTCGTTTTTTACATTGACGGCGAAAACTTTTTTTTTACCAACAAAATCAAGCACCAAATTAAAACTACAGACGAATTATCAGTTTATACGTAAAGCTACCGCTATCCGTTTATACATCGTCAAGATCAAATCATAAGGATGCAGGAGCAGGGCATAATCAGGCCCTCTGATTCTGCCAGGAGCTCACCTATTTGGGTAGTTCCTAACAAGATAGACGCATCGGGAAAGCAAAAGTGGAGGCTAATCGTAGATTTTCATGTCCTTGACAAACTCAGTAAATGCCAATATTTTACTACCCTTGACTTGGCTTAGGGCTTCTACCAGGAAATGATGAGCCCTAACGACGTACCCAAGACAGCTTTCAACGTAGAACACGGGCACTGCGAATTTATGCGTATGCCAATGGGATTAAAAAAATCTCCATCAACTTTCCAAAGGGTGATGGACAATGTGCTCAGAGGCCTACAAAACGAGATTTGCTTAGTGTAACTCGATGACATCATCGTTTTTAGCACGTCATTGCAAGAACACATGATTAATTTAGAGAAAGTATTCAGCAGATTGCGGGAGTCCAACTTTTAAATCCAGATGGACAAGTCGGAGTTTTTGAAGATGGAAACCACTTATTTGGGGCATACAATCAGTAGAGACGGTATTAAACCCAATCCTGATAAATTTCCAGCTATCAAAAAATATCTTCTTCCAAAAACACCCAAGCAGATAAAACAATTTCTAGGACTTTTGGGACATTATAGACAATTTATACCAGACTTTGCCCGCATCACTAAACCCATGATTAAATAAATCTTGATGCAGCAGCACCTTTGCCCCGCGGAAGCCTTCAAATCTAAGCTACCTATTCAGCGGCTTCACTTCAGTACCCACTTTATCGGAACATAGACTAGTTTGATATTATAAACTAATTGTAATTATATATTAATTAAATTTGTAAGAAATCTTTTCGGTTTTTTTAAATCCTCTGGCAGCGACCTTTATAATTGGTGTAAGGACGAATGTTGATGAAATATTTAATATTAATAAATGGCGTGATGAGTATTACATAAAAAAAACGTCTTTCATCATGTCATCATTAATCTTGTTACACTTTTCATAACTTCATTTTCCCCGGTTCTATTGTTGTGACCACTCTGTTTATATTTAACCGACTGCAGACGAGGGCTATGAGTAATTTTCATTTGGTTCATAAAAATATTTAGTACCGTAAAATGCTGCAACTTTGCCTGGATTTCGACGTTTTTTGACAGTATTTTTGAACCTATTTATTGTTATGAGTTTGAATGAGTTTTAGACGGAATACAGACCCTATGCCTAGCCAAACAGGACATATTTTGTTTAAAATCATGCAGTTTTTCCGTATAACAGGCACTTAAATTCGTAGGTAAAGTTTAGGTAAATGATGCAACTTTGCCTAGAAGTGTATCTCAATAAATAAAATATTGTTTTTTTTGTAGTTTTTTCCCGAGTGTATTATGCACCATGCTTGACCCCAGCAGTCAATTTATTGCGATTAAGGTAAGATATATTTTTTCACAGCTAATGGGCAAAGTTGTAGTAGGTACCACAAACTTTCCATACAAAAATATCGTTAACTGTAGGGTGATGCAAAAGTATACATAGTTTTTTATATACTTTTATTATTATTTCAATAATTAAACAGATTGTTACTTACGAGAAGTCAATTACAAATGCACTGCTTTTATAGCAACAATGCCTGGATAAACTAAACAAAACCAATTTTATAACATGAATTTACTAGATAATATGTTCGAGTATTCTTTTTAGTAATTATTAAGTATATGGTCAAAATACTACTATCTATACAGAAAATTATAAAACAAATATATCGTAAATTATGTTGTAATTTAACAGTACTAATATAAACCTTCTTCTCTTTAAAAGCTTAAGGGCCAAGACCGACTGTGCAAAATTTGAAATTTGACTTTTTGTGCTCCATACCACAGAATAACTAATAGTATCTGTAAACTGTACCTTATCCAGTAGATCATCGGGTGGCAATATATCTAAAATTGCGCAGTACTGAGCACATACAACGCGTGCGCGCGCGGTAAGCAACTGGAAATGGCGCAATGAAAGTTACTCTACTTTATTAAAATATTGTTAGAGACACTTCATATATAATCGCGTAACAGTTGTATCGATACACGAATATTTGGAAAAAATACGTATAAATAAAAGCGGATGGGGCCTTCGTGTTTTTCTTTATAATTAAAGTTTTAGTTCGTTATATGACGAAATGTTTGAAAAATACAATCCGTGGCTGCGTGAGGGATGTTTATCCTACAGTAACTTTTGAAAAATTGATAAATAGCTACATGATATTTGTTGTGTAATAAGTCATCATAATAAATCTTTTTTAATTTGTAATATGCATTATCGGTATTAAATTAGGTATCGCATTTGAAAATGCAGCCTTACTGCCAAATCGTCTTTTTTTTTTAATAAAAAATTGCCTATGTTACTTCGAGGGATGTAAGAATTCTGAAATCAGAAACGAGGTAATCCGCCAGAGAACCAAATTCACCGACATAGCTCAAAGGATTAGCAATCTGAAGTGCCAATGGGCTGGTCACATTTCTTGAAGGATAGACAACCGCTGGGGTAGACGTGTCCTCGAGTGGAGACCGCATCTTGGCAAATGTAGTGTAGGGTGCCCACCGGTCAGGTGGAGTGACGACCTGCGAAAGGCGGCCGGCAGAAACTGGATGAGAGGAGCCGAAGACTGGGCTCTGTGGCGTTTATTGGGAGAGTCCTATGTCCAGCAGTGGACGAGCACGGGCTGATGATGATGATGAGATGATGATGAAGAATTCTTAACATACTCCATGCGTCTAAATCTGTTCAGGCATTCAATAGTTATAGTGGAATTAAAAACCACATGCATACACACATCCATCCATACATACATACATACATACATACATACATACATACATACATACATACACACATACATAAATCCTAAAAAACATTACAATCCTTTTTGGGCAGTCGTGTAAAAAAAAAAAAAAATTGGCTCAGAAATACCGGAAATTTGAGAATATAAACACCAAAACAATTCAATTTGCTAATAAAAAAAACTAATCCATTTTGGTGAAACTTATATGAAACTACAAGAACAACAAGTCTTCCCTCTTATAATCAAACTGGTTCAGATATCCTGCATCCTTATCCTCCTACTAAAAACTACAGAAACAATTCAGATTAAAAAATGAGACCTAACCGGAGTCATACCCTTTCAAACAAAATAAGAATTATCCAAATTGGTTCAGAGGTTTAGGAGATATGAGATAACAAAAACACAAAAAATAAAATATTAACAAGACATAAGTTCAAAAACTAAAATCCAAATAAGGTCAGGTAAAAATAGCTTATGACATTCTTGTGATGAAGACAAATCTATTGATACCTCGCTTGTTAAGTTTTCAGTTTGAACACATAGACCTTCCTTTGCTTCACCGTAGTCGGGTAAAATCATTGCCTATGACACTGTGTAAATGAAGACGAATCCATTGATACCTTGCTGGTCCAAATCGGGTTAAAACACGTAACTATTCTTTTGCTTCGCCGTATTTGGGTAAAAAAAAGTCTCTGACTCTATACTAGAAGACAAATCGATTGAAACCTCGTTTTTCAAAATCGGACCGATAGGAGCGACGCTTTAGTGGAACAGCCACATACCCACATACTTACACACATACATAGACTGTTTAACTCATTACCCATCGCTTGTTTTGACGTACTCGGGTAAAAGACATTACCTACGCCATTTTAAAATCTGGATAAAGTAGACATATATTTAAATTAGTTTGCAAATAACTGATGCTCAAAATCATACGTTTTAAACACGAGATTAACATCGTTTTAAAGAAGACACATTGTGATCGATTAAAAATATTCTAACATGCAAGTCACACTACAACTATTTGAGATTATAAAAATGCACAAAAACAAATTAAGAAGAGCAACTTTCGTTATTCGGTCAGAGCGAGAGGCATGTACTATGATAGAGCGAGAGAATTAGAATTGTCACGGATCACATGTCCGAACGCTACGACCGCTGAGCGTTTCCGTATATACATAGTATTCTTTGGCTGAGCGGTCACTGAGAAATTTAATCGGTGATTTTTGTATAAAAATGCATTATTTATGGATTGTAATAATTATTTTTAATATACTTTGTATACATACTTTGCATTTAATTCAGTTATTCAATACTTGATCGATTATAAAATTCAATTAATTGCCTCAATACGCTGACTTAATATCAACATAAAATCAGTTTAAAAACTGTAAAAATTGACAATATTGTGGCTTCAAAATTAAGAAAATTATAAAGTTTTGATAAAAACTATTCAGCGCATATTCAAGAAGAGAATTTCGTGCTACTTATGCATAAACATATAATTTTTATTTTATTGGTTATATACTCTAACTTTGAGCAAAGAGTATACAAATACTGACTTTGAGCGTGAACATAGCTTTAAAAGCTGCACGGCGCGAGAGAGGTGTATTTAATGATTGATTTACTTATCAAAAAGTTCAAAAACTATCCAAATAAACGTAAAAAATTTTTGACAACTTTAGCATATATTACGTATGTATTTTACATGCAGTAAAAATATTTGATGTAATTACATTATTTTCTTAGAGTACTGTTCATAAAAAGTAAATTGTCACGTGAAATCGTCGATATTCAATTTTTACCCGGACCTAAGCCTTAAATTACCTTCTCGTTTAACCAGTCCAGTTAATTTTTATTCGGTGCAAGTCAAGTTTCGCCATCTTAGATAAACGCATCCTGGTAAGTGATAACTTTAAATTGATAACAATCGATTGATCATCATGAAAGAAGGGCAAGATAAGTTGCGTAATCCCATGAATTAGTAGTAATACCAATAAACTAATTATTGGTGATTGTAATTGTAGCTTACAAGTTAAGTAATACGGGCACTGACAACACATTCTGCATCTGTGGTTTTTAACAAAGTTAACTTACCACAGAAAATTTTGATTACATTGAAAGGTGCTATGTGTAGGAGCGTGTTTTGTCACGCACTTGAATTTACGGTATTACTGATTTATTATTATAAAATTTAAATCCGTAACGTTCCAGTATGCCGTACTATGGTAAGCTTGTAGTTATTATAACTAGATATATTAAAGTACATAGATACTACTTGTTTGTACCTACAAACAAGTAGTATTTTTTATTGTGATTATGTATGTATCTATCTTAACGTAACTACCAAGTTAGATTAGTAGGTATGTACCTACAGGAGGTAAGTATGTGTAATTTTTATGGTATATATGTATATATATAAATATATATATTTAGAACGCCTACCATGAATAATATTTTAATAGAAACTGACGAACTCAATAAACAAATAAACTTGACCTCGTCAAACGACTCGGACTGATGCAATACTTTATGTTGTTGTAAGTCAACGACAGTAAGAAACACGGCTTGTAAGTTGGTACCTACCTACGTATCAGTATTGTAACCGTTATTATTTAATAGAATAGAAATATTTTATTGTAAAAAAACTGTACAATATGTGGTCTTAAATGTAAAAAACGTTCCAAAGATCTATCCATTTCGGACATAATCCTTTAATATTCTTAGATAGGTGGATTTTTTTAACCGCAGCCGGAAGGAAAATACTCTAAATACTGGAGATAGCAAATTTACTCAATGGAAAGATTCCTTTATTTTTAACGCCCGAACAAAGAGACGGGTGTTGTATGGTTAGGGTGTGTATCACTGTGTGTGTGTGTGTGTGTGTGTGTATGTGTCTGTGGCATCGTAGCTCCCAAACGAAAGGACCGATTTGGATGCGGTTTTTTCTGTTCGAAAGCTGATGTGATCGAGATGGTTCTTAGATATAAGAGGAGGGGGAGGGGGGAGTGGGAGAAAAGGGGGATTAAAATCGTAGCTTGCGAACATATGGAGCGATTTAGCTGCGGTTTTTTAATATTTGAAAGCTGAGGTAAAAGAGATTGTTCTTAGCTATAATGGGGGGGAGGGTGGAGGGGGGGGGGGGGGGGAATGGGGGGTGAGGATCGTAGCTCCTAAACGAATGGACCAATTTAGCTGCGGTTTTTCATGTTTCAAAGCTGAGGTAAACGAGATGGTTCTTAGCTATAATGAGGGGGGGGGGGAATGGGGGTAACGACCATAGCTCTCAAACGGATGGAACGATTTTCATGTTTGAAAACTGATGTGATCGAAATGCTTCCTAGCTATAATGGGGGTGGGAAGTCGGGGGGGGGGGGGGGGGGTTATATTAATTTTTAATTTGACCTTGTTAAAATAAAACCAACCTGCATTCAAAGATTTTTGAAATCTCACTTGCCACGCTCGGTACATAGTTAATAAGACAAATACCAAAAACCAAATAAGGTAAAATAACCAATAATAAGGTATTGTTAATCTGTGGAATACACATATTATATCTATATTTGCTTCATAAGTTACCAGCACGACTAGACTAAAGTAAGGTACCTAGTGTTCTTCATTACTCTTTACAAAATTACACAATTCTAATATGTAAATACAAGAATACTGCCTTGTGGAACTCCAAGGGCAGATTTCTCAAAACCCGACATTACTTGTTCTACTTCTTTTGTATCTCTATTATAAACGACGATGACTGTTGATTGAGTTCTGTTTTCTAGATATGATTCTAATAATGATAATGATGTTTCTCTTATACCAGCTGCTTCTAGTTTGTTATGTAAAATTGTTTGTGAAATACAATCAAATGCCATAGATAAATCTAAAAAGAGAGCAATACCAGTTTTTTATTATTTATTTCTTCCCATACTTGACTTAGCATTTTAAAAATGGCTAATGTTGTGTTTTTTCCTTTGGGAAAGCCGAATTGATTGCTATCTAACTTATTGTTGGAATATAGAAATGACGTTATTCTGTTAAATAGAACTTTTCAATAATTTTAGAGAATCTAGGCAAAATGGCTATAGGTCTATAATTTCCCAGTTCCGTTTTGGACGCTTTTTTGGGTAAAGGTTTAATTAGTGCCTTAAATTACAAAAGGTATAGTAACGTAGGAGCACAGAATAAATAATAGTACAAGGTAGGAGTAGGAATTAATTTTGATACGAGTAGGTACCATGTACCTAGCTTTTATCGAAAAATATAAAATCAATAATCTATTAGACGTCCTTTGAATAAACACGGTTGAAAAGGGACGAAAGTACCTATCCTTAAACTTTTTTGGAAGCTCAGCCGGTAATCGAACCGTCACAAATGCGAACATATAAAACACTGTACTTCGGCACCAATCGATGGATCAATCTTATGGATCTAATCTCTCTGATAAACATTGCATCTTAAATTAAGGTAGGATCATAAAATCTAACACCAACTTATAAATTCAATGAGCCGTACTTTCCTTTTCCGTGGTGGATAAATAAACCGATTCTTTACCTTTCAGACTGAGATACAAAGTAAAGTACACCAGATTTTATTTCAAGACCTAACTGCAACAGTTGAAACCGCATTTCAATCGGTCCAGTAATTTTTATTTTATATTTTTATCTACATTTTAAATGGTGTCTGTCTGGACTTGCCAGCCAGACACCATTAAAAAAAAACTTATTCTTCTCCACTCAAAGTAGCTCAATTGTACACTAGACCTTTTTTTAAATGTCTTCCTTTTTGAGACGTTTTGTTACTGTATCTGTATCATATTTAAGGTAAGGTAACTTAAAGATTTACATCGTGTGTTGTAGTAGGTACTTGTAGTACTTATTTGGTACTTGTACTACTTGTAATTGATCTGAAAATTGAAACTACTAAAGGTAGGTAAGTACTTCTTGGTTAAGATTTTTATAATTCCATCATCAACTACAGTTTAAATATTAATATTATAAAGTTGAGTGGCGTCGAGTCTTGTCTCCTAACTATTAAATTTTGTTATTTATCACGTCACAGTAGTCTGTCACATATTGTTACGTGTCGATATCCTTACGTAAGACTATTTCAAAAACTAAATAGACAAGCCCTTACCCTCTCTGCTACGCTACAATGCACGACTACTTACCTAAAAAGGAGAGTAACCTTTCAGGGTTCATGTATGTATGTATTTTTGTATCTATGTGATTTTCTTAATTCCACCATAATTTTTAAATGCTCTGAACAGATTTAGATGTATGGGGTATCGTTAGGATCCTTACATCTCCCTACTCGGGGGATGTAAGGATCCTAACGATACCCCAAACGACAAAGACAAACCCCGATAGACAAAGGCTACTTTAAAAAAAAAAAAAATGTTTGTTGGCATTTAGGCTCCATTTTAAAATGAGAAAAAACTTCGAATTTTACAATATGGGTATCAAATTGAAGGCCTTGATGAGCACATTCCATTCCAAAACAATGATAATTGATAATAATAAAATTTTTTTTTTTTTTTTTGATTGTTATAATTGATTGGCATAAAAACTTTTTAGTTCGTTTTTGCAGGACAGTTGTTTTTTCTCATTTGATGATTTACTTGTGTATTTTTATATTTCAGAGCATACGTACGCGACTGCAGCGGTAACCACCGCAGGCATCCTAGGCACCGCCTATGTCGGTTACAAACTGTATCAGTCCCAGAAACCAAGCATACCTACAGAATGGAAGCAGGTCGGAACCTTGCAAGACCTCTACGTTTATCCAGTCAAGTCAATTGGCCCCGTTATAATGGAGAGAGCTGAAGTTACCGTGTTGGGATTGAGACACGGGTGGCTTAGAGACAGGTGAGACATTTAATTTCTCCTTTGACGGGATCAGCTACAAGTATCATGATGCCTTCGACAGCGTCTTATATTTAATTAAAAACAAGAATCTAAAGTTTGTTTTTTTTTTTTAATATTTATAACTTCCCACGGATTAGAAAAAACAAGTGGAATTGCAACGCTTGCGGGTGAATTGTACCACAGTTATGTACAGGAAATCATAACTTGCATACAGATATTTCGTATGGCGTAAGTACAAACACGAAATAAAAGTAATATAAGAATTTAAAATATTCAAGTCGGTGGATGGATGGTGGACTTCCACTTGTTTTTTTCAATTCCGTGTAATTTTCTCGCAAACAAATGTATTCGGCCGAACAACTTGTTGCGTATTTGCAGCGCAAAGCGGTGCAGGTAGGGTTACCATCCGTCCGGATTTGTCCGGACATGTTCGGACTTATAGACGTTTGTCCGGACTTTCTCCGACTTTTTGATCTGTCCGGTTTTTTTGGCCTAGATGGAATACGAGTTATACTACTTACTTATGTTTTATAAAATAGTCGTTATTTATTAACCTCTCATTCATCTCAACACAAAATATTAATCTTCTTTTAAAAATTAACTTAACAACATAAAAACATTGAATCCACTATACTATAACTTCCGCTATGATCTAACCGAGGGTACAGACAATCTGTTTCGCTCTTTAGTCCATTGTGCACCCATCAGGGAAAATAATCTTTCCACACTTGCGTTTAGAGCGTCGCGCGCGACTTGCGCGAGCGTCTACTACCCTACCTAACCACTGAAACTATGTGCGCAATGAAAAATCCGGACTTTTAATGAAGTGTCAGGCTTTATGTCAGGGCTTTTCAATTTTCTAAATGGTAACCTAGGTGCAGGCCTATATGGCGCACGACGCAAGACGCAAACGTACGCTTGGGGTCAATGATGTCTCGGGATTTTGTTTTTCAGCGAATGGACGCGCCTTGCGAGCTGACCGCCCGCAAAAATAATAGTGGGTCATTCATTCCATGGTGGCGATCGGGACAGTTTTACTCCATTTATCGACATATTTTTATGAGTAGCTCTGTAATTATACTCTTTTTGCGTGATGTAAATATACAGTAAATTAAGTTTAATACTTGTGTATGGATAATTATTGATTTATTTTATTTTACACTTATGGAAAACAAACAGCCTTAATCAACAGAGTTAAAATTGGACATGATGTTTTCTTTGATTATCTAGTAAAATACTTGCATTTTGGAATGTTATTCTGTTAAATCCCTTCTTGAAACATTTATGCACACAACCAATGATGTTTTATAATAATATAATACCTCTTTTTAATATAACATCATTGCACACAAGTATGAAATTCAGCGTCCGATTTAGACGCGTTGTATTTTTTTAATAGATGCACATGATATAGTTGTTCTAAAGGACAAGATAAAACTCAGTAATATCTAAAAGTATTTTTTTCGTTAGTGGTTTCAGTAGCTACTGTTAACGTTAAATAATTATATATTTTTGTAATGGTCTTCTAGTGACCTTCATTTTGAAACCTCACTCGACAAGTTATGGTAATTTTTTGTTCTGTCGGAAATACAATATGGCAACTGTAAGCCGCCATATTAGTTTTCTTGACACTTAAGTCCTTTGTTACTCTCGTAAGACGAATCCAAAATCAAAATCCATCAAGCCATTTAGGCTGTAGGACGCGCCAATTAGGAACATTCTCATCCGTACATACATACAACCCAAAACCAAAACCCTCCTCAGTCGGGTGAAAATAACACCGAGAATAAAAAAATATTTTGAATATTTAATACAAAATATTCAAAATATTCAATGTCTCTATATTTAATACAAAATACAATGAACATTAGACGATTGAGTCACGACTAATAGTACAGTAGCACAGAATAATAATAGTACAGTAGTCGCAGCGGAAGTACCTATTCATCTCGGAAGTTGTCTGCTAGCCGCTGCGCAAACTGCTATTTTTTCAGTCATAATAAGTAAATAGTAAGTAATAGTAAATAGCCATATAAATATATAGATTGGCTGCGATTATTATGTTCCTTGCTTTAAGTGCACTAATACTTGATTGTAAATACGAAATATTTCGTTATTTTTTCTGTGCTCTAGGGTTTTGATGGTGGTAGACGACAAGAACAACTTCATTACGGCAAGAGCTTACCCCGAACTGCTGACGGTGCATCCAACCGTGAAGAGCTCCGTTCTTACGATAAAGCAGGCGGATATGGAGCCTTTACTCGTCAATTTGGCGGAGGTAAAGTAGTACCTACACTCTATCTACTATAGATACAATTACTAATATCTGCATAAGACTGGATTAACTGGATATAAAGGAATCCTGCGTGATAAGAGGAATAAGTTAATATAAAAACATTTAAAAAAAAGATTTTGAGCAGTAGCCATGTTATGATGAAACTTAGAACGGGCTATCACAATTAAATGCGTATACAAAATTCCGTGTAAATGCTGTTAACCGTAACCGAAGAGTTCCCTAGTCAGGAGCCAACCCCGAGTACAGCAGCCATGTCATGGTAAAACTTCAAACCGACTAGCATAATATAATGCGTATACAAAATTTAATGTTTGTGCTGTTAACCGTTGAGGAGTTCCCTAATCAGAGGCCAACCCAGAGCGCAGCAGCCATGTCATGGTAAAACTTCAAACCGGCTATCATAATATAATGCGTATACAACATTTCGTGTAAATGCTGTTAACCGTTGAGGAGTTCCCTAATCAAGAGCCAACCCTGAGCGCAGCAGCCATGGTAAAACTTCAAACCGGCTAGCATAATATAATGCGTATACAACATTTCGTGACTGTGCTGTTAACCGTTGAAGAGTTCCTTCATCTGGAGCTGTTCCTGTATGTCAATTCAGGTCATGCTTACCATAAAAATGCATTGTCATCGGAACTGTACCAATATGTAAAAATTCAACTCCGTAGGTTAGGAGGAAGTGGTTCTAATTCAGCTTGCAAGATTTGACTTAGACATACATAGACTAAAGCATGATCGCGATATAGAGATAAATCCGTACATTGACCCCTCACTATTTATCTCTATCGCTCGCGCATACACGTGTATTGCCGTCGCTATCTGTCTATATGTCTATATCTATATCCGGGGCCCGACCACATAACTTGGCTTCAATCAGATTGACACTTTTTTCATAGCAAAATCGACTCTATCGCAAAGCAATATTGAATTTGATGTCTCGAAACCGTCATGATCAACATTACGTAATCGCACTGCAGGGCCGTGATTCAAATAATATCTAAAAAACTTATTGACCGAGCGAGCGCGAAGCATCTCCTTTTCAGCTTGGGCAAAAATGCTTTCGTATGTCCGGATGTCAGTCCGGATCTCAGCAGCCCGATTCCATAACTTGGCTTCAATCGGATTATCACTTTTTTCATAGCAAATTCGACTCTATCGCAAGGCATTAGTGGCTGCGATACTGAGAATTCGATTGAAGCCAAGTTATGGAATCGGGCTGCTGTTCTCCTCTACAGGTCGCATTTCTCAACCGATCTAGACGAAACTTGGTATACAGGTTAAGCGAATTTTTAGTCGTCGTGGATTTTTTATTAGGGGGTAGGTACTTCTCCCCAAAAAGGGTAAAAAGGTGGCTACTGAATATCTGCGCGGTATTAAATCCAATTTTGATGGTTCTTTTTTTATTTGAAAGGTAGTAACTTTTGTTGGTCTCATAAAAATTTGGTGAAGATCTGCTGAGGATCTTCGGCGTTATGAGCATAATAGCTTGAGTAGCTATTCTGCAGTAAATTGCTCACTTTTAGGTTTCTACCAGTGGAATCTGAAGGGTCAGCCCTTTACCTACTAGGTAGAGATTGATGGAGCACCTTGGTTATTAATGTTAGTTGTATTGTACAATAAGGTAACTAGATGTCGCTACTGTGCACCGCTAGATTGCTTGCAAAAAAGTTTGTACGCGCGAGGTCTTCAGCTCACAGAGCCACTAGTTTTAAAGGTGTTAAAAGAGTCTTGGTTTTGCTAAATATGCTAATTCCATGCAGGTGATCGAGTCGGAGAAAAAACCTGTAACCGCGCACGTCTGGGGCGTGCCAGTTCCGGTTTATGATTGTGGATATGAATCCAGCGAGTGGTTTACGAGGTAAGATCTAGGTGTCTGTGGAATCCCATATAGGTTTTATTTTAATTTTAAAACTCGCTGTGCCCGTGGCTTTGCCTGCGTGGTCAAAATTTGTGGGTTTGATTTGTTTTGTGCGGAACCATAATTATTTTTATTTTGAAAAGTAGCTTATGTTATTCCTTGTAACATCGGCTATCTTCCAGTGAAAGTCACGTCAAAATCGGTCTATTCCTTAGCCTTATAAGTACGCAGCAGTTTTGTTTCGATCAAGCATGTAAATCAGTTTACGTGTGCAGCGGTTGTATACATCATAGGTATTAAAATTCCCATACAAAAGTAAAATTATTTTAATCTTAGTAATTTGCGACAACCCTAAATGTTTGTTTACCATCTATCACGCACGTCGCACAAATAATATGTACATACATACTGCTCCATCTGTGGGTTCAGGCTGCTAGGCCTCTTGTGCGCTGGGGGCAAAATCCCGTTGAGTGGAGACGGTACCCGGCTACTGCACGGAGCAACAGACATTTCTTACTGTCTTTGGGCTACTGCTTGTACTATTAATTATTCTCTGCTACTACCAGTGGGTAGCAAAAGCATGCTCAAAGATAACACAGTTAACGCGAATAATCTCCGGATGGTTCAATTAGACTAATACCCACCTACCTACTTATTTTGCTTTGAAAGGGATACCCAGGCTACCTAGGTACTCCTCGTTAGTCGTGACCTAGTCTATATTTGAATAAAGACTATTGGAACACGATAAGATAAGGCTGAAACTTCACAGCAAATTCAGGCATTGTGGGACCAGGAGAACCACAAGTCTAAACTAAGGCCTAAATACATTGACGTATGATAGTAGGGTCAATGCCCTAAGATGATAATAATATAAGAATATTACAAAATATAAAAAAAAAAAAAAAAAAAAAAAACCTATTAAAAATGTTATTTTGTACACAACCACTAAAAAGAATAATTACAATTGAGCCAGTATTGTAACAGTATCACTTTGTCGAAATTACCAATGTAATAATAATACATAAATACAACATAAGGTAAGAAAGAGTTTTTTGGAGGCGGTGCCAAGCTGAGCCATAATTATTAATATTATGGTTGAGCTGATTCAAAAAGATAATGTCTTAAACGGCTTGACGTGCTATAATTTGTTTAATATAAAATAATAAGCTTTTAAAGTAATTATCTACAAAAACTTTATCATTTACTAGAGTATACAGCAGTATTCGTGTCAATCAGTTTGTGAACGTGTGAAAGTCAAAATCTGCTCGTGTGAGTCTCTTGTTTTGTCTCTTCTGCGTTTCGTGTTTTGTATGAAGGTGCGTCATAGACAACTGCATATTACTTCGTAAGTAGATAGGTATGCATTAATTTAGTAAAGATATTAGATTTAAATGATGCCTGGGTTTGGCACCGCCTTCAAAAAACTCTTTCATAACTTATGTTATATTTATGCATTATTATTACATTGGTAATTTCGAAAAAGTGATACTGTTCTGGCTCAATTGTAATTATTTCATTTTTTTAAATGGTTGTTTACAAAATAACATTTTTGGCTCCATCATCAGACCTTGAAAACCACATAACACCAGAGAACTCAGCAAGACAAACCAAATGAGCCCAAACTCGAATGGGTTCCATCATTTTGTTGTTGATTACCTGGGACTACCTTCCGGCTCCATCATCAGACCCTGGATACCACATAACACCAGAGAACTCATCAAGACAAACCAAATGAGCCCAA
Source organism: Alsophila aescularia (assembly GCA_946251855.1). Classification (NCBI taxonomy): domain Eukaryota; kingdom Metazoa; phylum Arthropoda; class Insecta; order Lepidoptera; family Geometridae; genus Alsophila; species Alsophila aescularia. Next base: position 20,094,176 of record OX276373.1, on the reverse strand, counting down.
ACTCGAATGGGTTCCATCATTTTGTTGTTGAGTACCTGTGACTACCTTCCGGCTCCATCATCAGATACTGGATACCGCATAAAACTAGAGAATTCATCAAGACAAACCAAATGAGCCTAAACTCTAAAGGGTTCCATGATTTTGGTGTTGAGTTCCTGTGACTACCTTCCGGCTCCATCATCAGACCCTGAATACCACATAACACCTGAGAACTCACCAAGACAAACCAAATGAGCCCAAACTCGAAAGGTTTCCATCATTTTGTTGTTGAGTTCCTGTGACTTTAAAAATCTTAGAGATAAACACAAAATAAAAGCAATATAAACACAAAATCGAATGGATTTACTCAACAAAACTATTTATTTTCGAAAAACTGCTGAACCAATTTTGATACAATTTATATGGGACTATTTGGAAAGTAAAACCTTTCAAAAAAAAATTTTTTTTTTAAATCGGTCTACAATTGACGGAGATATCGACCGAAAAAAAAACCATACAGCCGAACACATAACCGTCTCCTTTTGTGAAGTCGATTAAAAAAATGAAGAAAATTACCACTTATTGCATTAGGTACTTATTCAATGCAGTTGACGAGCCAATGTTGCAGAACTTTCATTACGAATGTTGCTTGCACATATCTTCATTCTGGATCATATCTTACGTTCGTTTTCGTAAACATTACTAGTTTCAGCTTATCAACACCGTCAACAAAATAATTCGTCTTGCATTATTGACCTACGTTATCAGTCCAAGATAATAGGATTTTATGTCGGGACATGAATATTTCCTAAGAACTGAATTCTTATTTATCGAAGAATTATGTCGTAGCCCAGTAAACTCACTCGGGTTGATTGAGTTGCGCGAATAGACAACGCGTATTATGTGGTCATGGAAATGTCTAGATAGTACCTACATTTCAACAGCAGCTAAAAAAATCTTCTCATTTCACTTAGGCTATTTTTTATAAGACAGCCATGAGGAGATGACTATCAGTAAAAACATTGTAATTTTATTTGGTAAATGTTGAATTAAAGAAACTGATACGTTGTGTAGGTACTATGTTGCTATAAAATGTACATGGGTATGGTATTTGTATACAAGATTCAGTAATTTTTAATTGACTTCTAAACGGTTCTCAAATAGTCTGGTCTTTTTTTGTGTTTTGTCGACGTTATTTATAAACCATAAAATTTATCAAAATTGGTTAAGCAGTTATTTAGTCGATTATTGATAATATTGTTTGATTCTAGGCTTCTAGGAGTTCTAACACTCAAGAATAACATAGGTACCTTTTAACCTTGACTTTGCAGATTCCTGAATCGTTCTTCTAAGAACTACCGGTTGGTCTACTACGCGTCTCACAAATCCCGACTGTTAAGAGGACATAGCAGCTTTTACAAGTTCACCAAAAGTGATACGGTAAATATTCGATGGTATTACGAACGCATTCAAATTTGTCTTGTTAAAATCTTATCCAGGATCTATTAGGCAGTCTTGATAGAGCTGAGGATACCAGTACCCACCGGCAGTCAGTCTGTACAGATAGTCAGACAAGCGATCGGTGACTTCGTTTTAATATTATAATGTTATATACTCACGAACCTGCGCTTCGCCGACGACAAAGTCAGCATTCGAGTTAGGCATCATGATCATTGAACTCAACCAAGCAAGCCTCGAGGTCGGCCTGAACATATATATATGTCGAAGACCAAGCTGATGACAAATAGCACGAAACGTAGGTTAGAAATCGATGGCGCAGAAATAGAATACGTCCATGAGTACTTTAATCTGGGCCAAGACAAGAAAAATAAGTTGCTAGACGGCAGTACGGCACCGAAAACGCCTGGAAAAGCTATTGATCTTTGAAAGACTTATTGATGGGTAAATTCCCTCTCACGACGTATTTAACGGACGTATTTATTCGTGGTCTTTGACGAAACATCAGAAGACCGCATTCGGGATTTGCCAGCGAACTATGGAGCGCAGGATCTAGTAGGTGTCCGGTTATCAGACCGCACAAGGAACAGTACCTACACTGAGCTCCAAAAATCAGATCGCTGACGTTAATCAGAAAGCCGCAAGCTTAAACTAGAACGGCTGGTCAAGTCTATGTCGGACGAGCTATGGGCAAAACTCAAAATTAAGTCAAAACCTCAGCTATCCAACCGAGAAAACCGCATCGCAATCAGTCCAGTAGTTTTATTCAAAACAGTACCACACGTTTAAAATTAAAGTGATGGATATTTTATTAAATTGCTTGGCTCCTACTCATCGGACTGAGATACTAAGCACACCAGTCAAAACCTAAGCTATGCAACAGAGAAAATCGCATCGCAATCGGTCTAGTAGTTTAACGTGATGCACGAGACATACATTAAAAGTGTGGTACTTAGTTTTGAAGACCAGTGTATTATTCGGATAGTATTTATCCCAAACGTACTTTATTTTCAATGCAAGTGTATTTAGCTATTTATGTAGTGATTGATTCCTCACTTTGTAATAACTTTTATTTAATTCGACTTTATTTTTTTTTATTAAATTGGTCTACCAACGATTGTTACAACAATACTTACACGGAAAAATGTAATACAATTTATGAGCTAATTTCAAAATCACTTAACGGTAAACACCGCATATCCAAAAAGAACTTATAAAAAAAATATTTAATTAGGTAGGTATAAGACTGAGCTACATATTTCGTCTCTGGTTTCGTATACTGCCACCGTTAACTCTTATATATTAAAAAGAATTTTAAAAAAAATTAAAAAATAAAAAAAATTGTGCGAAGGATTGTGTGACAAATACGCAGGTAGAAATTACATTATCTTTGCACAATTGATAGGTAATCAAAGTTAACTTTGACTCCAACCACAACCAGAGATTTGATACAATTCGGACATAATCAATAATTTAGCAAGTGCAGTTAACCAACAATACAAGATCGCTAAGCAAGACAAGGTAGGGCATTTGTTGCTGTGCACTTGGTAGATAAAACTACCTTATAAATTTAAACAAAAAAGGAGTGTGTAGGAGATCGGAATGTATTGTTAATTAATTTAGGCAAGTACAAAAAATAAAGAAAAGAGAAAGAAGCACTTATACTTAAGTACTTTCATGTTGATATTACGGTCTGAATAACACTGATGTATGATGACAAGATAATTTTAATTAGTTATTCAATAACTGCTTGCGAAAATTATATAACGACATTGAAAAAATTATCAATTACATCACTATAGTTGTTAAGTGACTTACTTAATCTGGGTACTGGAGAGTTGGAACCGAGCTTAGTCCTACGAAGGGGGGAAACAAGGGGAACAATGGGTTTACGCAGATTATATTTTCTAGGTACTTTAAAATTGAAATAACTGAGCAATCTACATTATTTCTGAGTATTTTGAAGAGGAAAGTAAGGTCAGTGAGAGTTCGGCGTTTGTCCAGTGTGTGCATTTCAAGTTGCTTGAGACTGTCAAAATAGGTCTGTTTTTTTTTAACGTTTTAGAAGACTGCGCTAGATGCCAAAGAAATCTTTTTTGAATTCGTTCTAGCCGCAGCGAGTGAGTGAACAGCGTAATGTGGCCTCCACACTACACTACAGTACTCCAATATACTGCGTACTAGGGCATTGTACAACTTTTTTTTTGTTTGGCATTTACGGAAAACCTTACAATTTCTAATGAGAAACCCAAGCATCTTGGAAGCTTTTTTAACTACATGTTCATAATGAGGCTTAAAGGTCAACTTCTTGTCCAAAATTACACCTAGGTCCCTTATGGCGTCCACTTCTACTAAGACTGCACCATTAATGTTATATGATGACTGAATAATTTTGTGGTTCCGTGTGAATTTGATGTGGAAACATTTGCCAACATTAAGTTCCGTCTACACCACTCCACTAATCCATCCAAATCCCGCTGTAGTAAAACAACGACGTATTCAGTGACTATTTTTCTCGAAATTTTGAGGTCATCAGCGTTAAGACAAGATTGCGAATGAGAAAAGCAGTTTGTTATATCATTGATGAACATGATAAACAGAATAGGTCCAAGGTGAGAGCCTTGTGGTACCCCCGACGTTATATTACAAACTTTAGAAGCATATCCATCCACAACTACAAAAAAAGACCTATCTGCCAAGTATGACTCCACCTATTTTAACGTACTTCCGGAAATACCATAGCGAGCTAATTTATATAGTAGAATCGAGTGAGGAACTTTATCAAAAGCCTTTCTAAAATCTGTACAGATTACGTCAGTCTGTCGCTGGTTATCAATAGCAATAGAGAGTTTCTCTACGAAGGTTACTAAGTTAGTGGTACTCGACCTGTTTTTTACGAACCCGTGTTGAAAATTACTAAGAAATTGCTTAAAGTATATTTGAAAGTAAGGACAAATTAGAGATTCGATAAGTTTAGCCAAACAGCACAAAATTGAGATAGGTCTGTAATTAGACACTAGGTTGTCGTCACCTGATTTGTGAATTGGTACAACTTTGGCGAGCTTCCATGCATCAGGAAATACGCCCGTAGACAAAGACTTATTAATGATTTGGCAAAGAGGGAATGCCAGGTAAGCAGAACTATTTTTTTTAAATATTGGAGGCAATTTATCGGCACCTGCACCCTTAGTAACATCAAGTTTCTTCAGTTTTTTAAGTATGTCTTCTTGACTTACATAGAGTTCTGACATGATAGAACTTCCACTGTCAATTAATGCTAAACTATCAGTAGTCGAGTAAGTACTATAGTTTTGAACTTCATTGTCACTGTAAACCTCAGAAAAACAATCAGCAAATAAATTACATATACTTGTACCGTCATTTACAAACTCTGAACCATCTGTCATTGAAGTAGGATATACACTACCGCTTCCTCTTTTAGCTTTTATAAATGTCCAAATGTATTTAGAGTTTTTGACCACCATCTTCTCAATATTTTCAATGTATCTATTATAACAATCACTAGCTAAAGTATCGCATCTCTTGCTAATTAACTGAAACTCTATCTTATCTCTCGGATTATTATACTTTTTATGTCTAATCCTTAACTTTTTTTTTTCTTTAAGCCTTGCAATAAGTAATTTATCGAACCAGATAGGGTAGCGTCTGGAATGGTTGGAATGACTGACTGGTACAAATCTTCTTATCACTTCCTCCAAAGTATTATAAAAAGCAGAAACCATACTATTTACATCAGAACACAATTCAAAGATTGAATTCCAATCTATGCCACTAAGATATTCATTGATGGCATCATAATCAGCTTTATAAAATTGTAACTTTACATTATTCGTATTAGGGGTCAACTTAGTGGTGCGACTCATATTGCCAAATGAGATGCATATTGGTGGGTGTAAAGGGTCAATCAAAGTTAAGGCATTAGTAGATGGGAACACAGTACAAGTGTCTATGTCTGTAAGAACTAAATCTAGAATTTTATCATTAGCGTTTCTTACGTTGTTACACTGTTGAAGATTGTTCATATAAGTAAAATCGATTAACGTTTGACATAAACTAGACGCATGATAAGCAGAACTCCGATTCACCTGTGTCCAATCTATGTTGCTCATATTGAAGTCCCCGAGAACCCGAGTTACAATTATTTATAAAATGCTCTAACATAGTACGTTGTACAGGAGGAGGAAGATACAGAACACACAAAGCTAATTGTACCAGCTTACCACGCAAAGGTAGATCAACTAGTACCCACAAATCTTCACAATTACTGTTCCAAGCACTAGCACTTCTAGCATTTAAATATTTAGCTATTGCAATCAGGACTCCACCACCATCCTTCTTACTATGAAATCCTGTGCATTCTCTATCTCTCCTAAAAACAGTAAATCGGTCATCAAATAATTCAGAACTTAGCACACTATCGTTTAACCACGTTTCGGTTAAAACTATAATATCGTAATTGCTACAAGTAAGTTTTTTATAAAACGAATGTGTTTTAGTTCTGAGACCTCGGGTGTTTTGGTAGTAAATGTTCAACGAGGAATTATCAGCTGACATCTGAATTAAGTAACGCTTCGTAAAGCAGTATACAGTTTTATAGGTTTTACTCCAGCTTAGCCAATGTCTCAAAAACTTTGATTAATATAAAACCAGAACTTTCACTCTTTCTCATGAAAATGCGCCCTCCTCTAACCCATACAAACTTAAAATACTTTTCTTTGGCAGCAAGTCTTGCCGCCGCGTGCAGCGCTTTATTGGCTGCAGATAGATGCTCAGTAACGTAGACCGGAGACTTGGATCCACTGAATCCGAAATGCGATGAATTCAATTTATTATCGGGATTCTTTTTATTATAGTTGATCGTGGCTGCTAGAAAAATATCCCTTGTTCTGGTAGAACCAAATTCCACGACTGTGGAGCGGGACGATCACTGTTAGGGTTAAGCTTGGCAATTCTCGTGATTCGATTTATATTCTTTTCATCCATATCGCACTCAACGATATTACATAAGGTTTTGAACAGAGTCATAAGGTTTTCGGATTTTTTCTTGGGTAGACATTGTATCTCCACATTATTGGTTCGACACATTTGTTCCAAGCTGTTTATACGGGTTTCTAAGACTTTTATGTTATAAGACATTTTGTTGCTGCTCTCCTGCAGGTTCTTAGTAGCCCCACGGGATATGACGTTCTCCTTTTTAACGGCTTCAAATTCCCCATCCATATAATTCATTGTCTGCTTCACGTCACTAAGTTCATCGCGGAACGCTTTCAGCTCTGAATGGATATTGCGCATATTTATATTCATCTGGACCATAAAATCAGCCATGTGCTTCTGAAAGACCTCTTCCATTATGCCACGTACTTCGGTGTGAGTAACTAGCCTCTCAACGTTGACCGGCGGAGAAGACAGCGCCTGCCTTTTGCTGGCCCTTACATTGGTGTTGGTTTTCACTGGAGTATTATTAACCTCATCATCCGCGGCCCGGTCGCATCTGATGCAACAGGGGCCGACCCAATCAGCTAATTGCTCCATGGCAGTTATATCACCTTCCCATGTGAGACATGCAAGGTGAAAAGCTTTATCACATCTAACACATTGCTTATAACTATTGTCATAGAGGCCCAGAGAGCAACTGCAGCCCCAGTCGGTATTCGTCGTGCCCATTTTTCAAAGAAAGAAAATATTAATAACAATGTTAATCTTTGTTGCCTTAATGTAGGTAAGCCTTCGTAGATCAAACGGTGCACGGCAATGAATGCCCCAACACGTTCCCAAGCGCGCAATACTTGCGAGAAGAAACCCGCAAGCGCCGTGCAAAAAGTGTCACTTACGCGTTATACTGAACAACTTTAGCACTCGTGTTTTTATCAGTGATTTAGTAGTCAACGAATGTTTTTTAATCACAATCACTTCGTACGATACATTTCCACTATATAATAATCAAAATCTGATAGATCACTTTAAATTTCAACATTGTGCACAAATTCCCGTACTTTTGAGCTCAAATTTCAACCATTAACGAATTAAATATAGCACAGCTCGTACCAACACGTTGTCCCAAGCGCGCGTCGTGTTATTGACTTGTATGTATGTATATATATTTCTGTCCTGGAATCTTGCACCTCAAATTTTGATTACTTCCCGATTAGCTACCCGGCTGTAACTTTAAGGGTAGCTCACAACTCGATGAAAAAGAATGAAAAAAAAACTGAAAAAAATGTTTTTTTTTAAATGCACTTTATTTTTAAGTTTATTCCTTTTACGTTATTTGCGTTACAGGGTGCATTCCCCGACGAAGTTCCCTTTAACTTGATCAATGAGGCGTCGGTAGAGGACCTGAACACGAGACTCAAAGACTGCCAAGTGACGCACCAACACTTCCGGCCCAACTTCGTGCTGAAAGGCGCTAAGCCCTACGATGAGGACACATGGAAGTTTGTCAAAATTGGAGATAATGTCTTTGAAGTCATCAAGCCGTGTACGAGGTAAGTTTTCTTTAAATTTCAACTCTACATCATCTTATAATAAGCAATTTTTTGGATAAAAAGTTTATTTTAATTTATTTGACACCCGCCGAATGTGTTGTTTACGCAAATCGATTTTTAGGGTTCCATACCTCAAAAGAAAAAAAGGCGCCTTTATAGGATCACTTCGTTGTCCGTCTTTCTGTCTGTCTGTCAAGACCCTTTTTCACAGGAACGCGTGGAAAGTATCAAATTGAAATTAATATCAAATATTTAGATCTGCAATCCCTTGGAGCTGTAAAATAATCAAACTTATAAGTTTATGAAACAATCAGACAAAACATCTGCATTTTTGGTTGCGGATTTTTTGAAGAACTGCAAAGCAAAGGAGTGGAATGCCCTGCCCTCGTCAGAGTTTCCGGTAAATTATAACCCCGTGTGTTCAAGTCAAGAGTGAATAGGTATCTACTAGGCAAGCGTGCTACACCTTCGACCACATCATCGCTTTCCATCAGGTGAGATCATGGTCAAACGATTGCCTAGTCCATAATTAAAAAAAAAAGTTAACGCTATCAATACATACGGCCGTCTATGCCGTATATTTTGACACGCGCAAGGGAATCAAAACCTATAGGGTACTTCCCGTTGACCTAGAATCATGAAAATTGGCGAGAAGCCAAAGCACATGCAAAGAGAAAACCATAAATTTGTAAACAACTACAAAAAGTTTACAAGCTCAGACCAAATATTTTTCTCTGAGTTTACAAGTTTGTAGGAACTCTCAGTGCGATTCCTACTCGCTCTTGGGCATATTGTTTAATTTTTTAAACTTACTTGCGAGTGTCTACCGCACCGCAAGCAAACGCGTGGGAAATAGCCAGTCACGGATATATTCTATTAGTTGATATCCCCTAGTCAAGATCTTCAATTTGATACGCATAACACAGATGTATCACATAATTATGTATTATCCGACACAGAAGTTTTGTCTGATTGTTGCGGAATTTTGGATTTTCATACAAATAGAGAGAAGAGTTAAAATTCATTTAAAAAGGCAAGTATTTTTTTCGAAACAATAAATGTAGATAAAACGGACATAACGGGAGTGCGATTCAGCTTTCAGTACAAAATGATTTTCAATAAAAATAAAACGATGAAAGACTGGATATGGCAAAGGTCAATCTATCTACAAACTTTGGGTTTCATCTGACTTTTTTTTTATTATTACGGACTAGGCAATCGTTTGACCACGATCTCAACTGATGGAAAGCGATGATGTGGTCGAAGGTGTAGCACGCTTGCCTAGTAGATACCTATTCACTCTTGACTTGAACACACCGGCGTTATAATTTACCGGAAACACTGACGAGGGCAGGGCATTCCACTCCTTTGCAGTTCTTATAATAAATGAAGAAGCGTAATGCTTCGTTCTTGTGCGAGAGGTATTTCAACCATGAAAGGGTGGCGCTTTGCTGATCGTCTAGTCGTACGGTGATGGAAAGGTGATGGGGGAATCAGGTTGTGCAGTTCTTGTGCACACTCTCCATAGTGCAATCTGTAGAATACCGCCAGGCTTGCTACCTCACGTCGATGCGCCAGACTTTGAAGCTTACGTCTCTCAATTGAATCCAAAGACTCGAGCTGATACTTGGCAGAACCGTCCCAGAGGTGGCAGCAGTACTCCATACAAGATCGGACCTGTGCTTGATAAAGATTCAAAAGCTGTCCCGGTGTGAAGTACCGCCTAACCTTAGACAAAATACCAAGTTTTTTTGCAGCTACCTTGGCTTTGGATTCAATATAAGACCCAAAATTCAGGTTTGATGTGAGTTCGACACCCAAAAGCTGCTAACCTGGTTAAGTTTAATGCTACTAAAACGCAAGCGTGTTTGTTTTCTCCTAAAAAGAGTCCTCTACACCGGTCTGCGTCTTTACACTTTGGAAAGACGCAGACCGGTGTAGAGGACTCTTTTTAGGAGAAAACAAACACGCTTGCGTTTTAGTAGCATTAAACTTAACCAGGTTAGCATCGCCCCAATCGGACACGGCTTCTAAGGCTAAATTTAAACGGTCTACCATAGCCTCTCTCTGAAACTGGACAGCGTCACAGCTGGCTTGAGCATTGGAAGTGTATCTCTCAACTACAGTACTGTCATCAGCATACCCTAAGGTACCGGGCTTCAGAAGGTCATTAATGTGCAGTAAAAACAGTGTAGCCGAGAGAACCGATCCCTGAGGTACACCGGCATTGATAGCCATTTGATCAGACGAGCAGCCCTCTAAGACTACTCGAATAGATCGTTCCCTCAAGAAATCAACTATCCAATTGCATAAGCCAACAGGTAAACTATATGAGGGAAGCTTGTTTAAAAGGCCATCGTGCCAGACCCGATCAAATGCCTTCGATATGTCAAGGGAGACGGCAAGCGCCTCACCATGCATCTCTATGGCTTCGCTCAGTACGTGAGTGGCATACGCGAGAAGATCCCCAGTAGACCGGTTTCGGCGAAATCCGTATTGTCGGTCACTGAGAAGATCATTGTCTTCAAGGTATGCCAAGAGCCTAATGTTTATGACACGCTCCATACACTTACAGAGTAAGGAGGTAATCGAGATGGGACGATAATTGGCCGGATCAGCACGACTACCCTTTGGTTCTCTGGTTTGGTGACTTGTTCTTTTTTTCTACATTTGTATGAAAGCTCGAATATTCTCAATTTCCGATGACGTCTCTTGACAAACAACCCTCCGCTATGGGCCCCAATTCTACTAAAACAATTGTAATGACAATTGTCAACAATTTTCGCAAAATTTTCGCTTTTATCTCTATAAAGTGGTAGAAGGGAAAATTTTGTGGAAATTTAAAAAAAAACCATTAAAAAAATTAAAACTCAAAATCAAATATTTTCACAAAATTTTCCTTTCTACCACTTTATAGAGGTAAAAGCGAAAATTGTTGACAATTGTCATTACAATTGTTTTAGTAGAATTGGGGCCCAGGTGGTGCATTTCCCTTACCGTGTCACGAGTAATCACGGGCTTACTCGTACACATGTTGGTACGTATTATAGGTAGCGGCACGTAATTCTAGCGGTGAACGAAATGTGGCGGGGATCTTGGCACAGTCAGTTTTCGGGATAAAAAGTATTTAACATTTTAACACATTATATAAACTTTGACTGTGCCAAGATCCCCGCCACGTTTCGTTCACCGCTAGACTTACGTGCCGCTAGGTATAACATCATCGATGAAAGAAACAAATAAGGATTCACTAAGTTCGCCCGATTGTGTTCCACCAAAATTCCGCGCATTGCCTGCTTATAGTGGAGACGGCTTCTTTAATTGCAAGTAGGTAACTAAACTTAATCATCATAAAAAGTAAGTTTTGAGCCGGGGCAGCACACACTACGAATAAGTAATAAGTCTGACACACGCTTGTGTGCGTAACACGTAAATGTTTGCGTAGAGCGAACAGGCCAGCGGTACGGGTTAATGCGTGTAGAAAAAAAAAGGATGGCACAATATTGCGATCTTTTGATGACGAACTGTGACGAACGGTTTCGTACCACGCGACACGCACACCACAAATAGTCGCGTGGTCGTATTTTGAATAATAGTACCAAAGTATATATAAGACCAGGCTCTGCTTTTTAAGCGTTTTTTGCATAAATATGCTTGGTCAACCAACAAACCTGATAAATGTGAAACTTAACATATATGTTTTTGAGATCTTTATCTCTCTAAGACTAAGACAAAAACATGATTAACAAAATTTCATTCGATACATTTTCTTATCAAAAATTACGTTATTTTTCTACTCAACGGGTTAAGTTTTATCTCTAAAATAAATCTCACAGCAAGAAAATATAGTTTATTATCTAAGGCTAAGACAAAATTTACCTAACTAAATTATTAGCCTGCCAATAAAATAAATAACTTTTGAGACATACGTCATTTAGTTCCGAGCTAAATTGTGTGTTCAAACAGCGCTCGCGATATTCAACCTTGTTACGCAGGCACTTCAGTGCTTATTGCGGGAAGCGGGTGGCAGAGTGCAGGGTAGGTGGCAGGGAAGTGGGGAGTGGGAAAATGTAACCTTGGAGCCTGGTGGTTTTAAGTGCTTGATCTTTATTTGTTTCTTTCATCGAAGATTAACATAAGGTGCATGTGAGGGGAGCACAGATACAAACACTATTGAATTATTCTAGATGCATCCTGACAACCATCGATCCTGAGACCGGTGTACGTAACAGCAAGAGCGAACCCTTGGAAACACTCAAAACGTAAGATTCTTGTACCAAAATCTAGCAAAAATCAAAACCAACATAATTGAATTGAATGTTTTTCTTGAAATATTCAGCTTACATTATGTTATGACTCCTGGTAGTCGCCATCTTTATTTTATCGTACCTATTGACATTTTCGGAATAGTCATTAGAAGCTCTTTATTTTGAGCCCCCACTCGATGTAATTTTTTCACCGAGACGAAAATATGGCTTTAGCGGCCGCCATATTGGATATTTTGGGTTTTACTAGATTATTTTGTTGTTTTGTTCACTCTCCAGATGAAACCAATGACAACTAATTTATCAAAATCCATCGAGGCGCTTAAGCCACAAAACACTTAAGGACAAACACTTACATATAGGCTGTGCCTATATAATAGGAAAATACACCGCGCATAGTACCTCCAGAAAAAATACCTTAAGACAAACATAACAAAGCAACAAAGCCCTTTAAATAGGACATCTTACTTACTTAACCTCATTGTCTCACTGTAATTAGCATTAACATCTGTGAAAATCCATACAAAACTAAAGATTTATTAATTATTAGGCTTCAATCAGATTAACAAGCCGTTCGGTTTGAAAATTTTCATCTTTTGTATATTATTTTGCAATTTTTGCGATTAACTATCATTCCCAAACCAAACGACCCTTTTCCCTAGAATAGGTTATAAAGTGACATTTATGAAGTATTTTTTAATTGTCAATGTGCTATTCGGGGGTTTTTTTGCAAAAATTCAAAATGTTGTGTTGTAGAGTTTGATTTTATTCTCAATCTTGTGTTTCTTCGAGTGTTGATGTGTAATATTGGTGGAATATTAACCATTAGGTGTTCGATAACGTGCACGAGTGTAGGCAAAGGAATCAAACGCAGATATAAATGACATTTTGGGATTTTTCCAAATCTCCTACGGAAGTTTTAGTAAATGTCCACCATTTTACTGATTCGTGACTTTGACTTGACAATGAATGACTGTGACGTGACATTACTATACACTATTAAACTTGACATTGGCGAAATTGCTAGTAGGCTAGTGCCTCCGCAGAAGCCATCTAATAAAAAAAGAAGAAGAATGTGCTTTTTTATGGTGATCGAAAACAGTTCAAAATGCTAATTTCGCCCACAAAATTCCAAACCGAACGCCAAAGGTATATTTAGCGTTTTAACTGTAATTTTTGCCATTTGATTTAAAACAAACGCTCTATTAATTGAAATAACGTCTACTCTAGTAGTGCCTAACTTCCTAAAGTTCTCTTGTTTCTATAAGGTCAATATTTAGTAACTTCCTAAAGTTCTCTTGTTTCTATAAGCCCAATATTTAGTAACTATTTAATTTATAACTAGCTTTTACCCGCAACTTCGTCCGCACGGACTAAAGTTTGTCGCAATAAAAAAGGCCCTATGTCCTTCCCCAGTGTTCAAACTATCTCCATACCAAATTACATCAAGATCTATCTGTTCAGCCGTAGTCTTGATAAGATAACAAACAGAGAGAAAGAGTTCGCTTTTATAATACCAGTATGGATTTATCCAGGGTTTATTTCTATAGAACATGCCTTATCAAACCCAATATTTACGGAGTCGAAAAGGGACGTCCTCACCTCACCCCGCCAAACTATTTCCAGGTACCGTCAAATTGAGGATCCCGCGGAGCGCAAGGCCGCGGGCAGCGCCCCGCGCATGGGGCTGCAAATGGCGCTCCGGAGCGGCCCGGGCGGCATCATCTCACTCACAGACCCTATCTATGTAGCCTAGGTCTTGTGGAATGCGTTGGAAAAGAAGAGAGTGCACGATTCAGTTTTTTTCCGATATAAGAATAGATGATGCATGCTGCTTTTTTGGTATCTAGTTTTCTTTAAGGTGTGCTTGCATAATAACTTAGATCCAGCGAAACCGTAACTCTGGCTAAAATCGAAACAATTTCTCTAGAGATACCTACAGTTAGAAAAGCGACCGGTTGGCCAAATGTTTAGTGACCCTGAGTGAACCAAAGATCGCGAGTTCGAATCCCACAAGATGCAATCATTTGTGTGATGAGCAGAAATGTTCATGTATGTTTATCCGTTGCGTTGTCTAGTGCCCATATTACAGGCCTAGTTTGGGGCTAGGTAATTGCTGTGAATTGTACAGATAATTAATAAAAAAACTTTATATTTTAGAGGTTTACTACAAAACCAAAGTTGATAAGATTGTTAATTAAGACTGTTGCTTGTTTACTTTTTAAGCCTACTACTGAATAAACGAAATGTAAATGTGAATCAATAAAAAATTGTTTCATTTAATTTTGTCCTGATTGAAAGTTAACATGCAGAGCTAGCATATGCGACTATGGTAGCGATTTGGACAGACACTAAACTTAATTTCTTCAAATGTAATTTAAACCTTGTTGGCTTCGTAACAAGGTATTTTTGACCCTGGCATCTAAGCCTCACTAAACTATCACTAAAGCCTGTCAGCATAAAATCAACTTTGTTTCCACGCGGCGAGGATCCCGATTTGTCCAAATGTTGTCTCAGAATGTATCCGAATTTATGCAAACGCATGTTAAAAACCTGTATTGACGTAAGTTTAGAATAGATGCCAGGGGCAAAAAGACCTTGTTACGAAGTCGACAAGGTTTAAATTACATTTGAAGAAATTTAGTCTAGTTTAGTTAAGTGAAAATGAAGGTCTCCGTGGTCAAATCGCTTTGTTAGATTGTTCTGACCACGGCAAAAGGTATCGGTTAGATCGATAGCTCATATGAAATACAGTCTGCTCTACAATCACAACCAAGCTACATAAATATATATTTATACCAGCTGCTTCTCACGAGTCTCATGGCAGGTGTCAAAGTGACAGTCAAAGTCTGTGACGTCTGTAACTTTGAATTCGAAGAGGCAAAAAATTAACATTTACGTTTTTTTTTTCGATATATATTATTTCCTTATTCAGGATGAAAGCCCTGTGTCCTTTTCTTTACCTCTGACAATGTGTGTGCATAATTGCATGATGATCGGTTCAGTAGTTACGGCGTGAAAGCGTAACAACCAAACTTTCGCATTTATAACATTAGTAGGAGTAGGATATCTCGATGGAGAAACTGCCAAGCCCTGCTGTTTACAGTAAAGAAGAAACGTTAAATTAAAATACAGTTCATATTGAAAAAATGTAATACTTATCAAAATTAAATGCGTACAATCTGCGCAGCGACACCCAAGTGTTCCTTGTCAGCAGATATCAACAGTCGAGCGAACGTGCCTCCGCCGGTGCCTTTCGTCAGGTGCTCCGGGTTCACAACCACGCAGCCGTTGACTTCCTATAACAACATATTTTAATTTTTATGACGTGAAGTTTTCACCCAAACTGCCTCAGGATCTGAGTGTAACGTAACGTTAACCTTATATTATGGACACCAATAGACATCGGGAAAAATCCCGATCAAACATAGTTTCTAACAAGGTTTAACAAACACTGCCATAAAACGAGCAAATAAATACGAGCATAGCAAATGGCAGCTGCATCTGTGTGCGTGAGCGGATAATTTATGGTGTTTTTTGAATGATACACAATTTCTTTACAAAAGAGCGCATTGTTTTTGATTTGAGAACTTGACATAATTAACAAAACTAACAAGGTCGAGATTTTGCTGCGATGTGGCGGCCGATAGGCAGCATGGTGTGTGTGTGTGTGTGAGAGGCTTGTAGGTGCGAGCGGATCGGCATATCTTGGGTGTTTCATTTTCGATTTAACAGTATCGAATCAGTCTTTTTTAAAAGCTTTTATTTAAATTGCAATGTTTCTTTGTTTATTTAGGTCAAATCATGCAAGCTGAATAAGAACCACTTCCTCTTATCCTACGAAGTTGAATTTTTGCAAGTTGGTTTAGTTCCGATGAGAATGCATGTTTATGGTAAGCAATACCTGAACCGACATCCAGGAACAGTTCCAGATAAAGGAACTCTTCAACGATTAACAGCACAGACATTCAATTTTGAGAACACTTTATATTATGCTAGCAGGTTTGAAGTTTCACCATGGCATGGCTGCTGCACTCTGGGTTGACTCCTGATTAGGGAACTCCTCAACGGTTAACTGCATGATGCATGACACAAAATGAAGTATACGCATTTAATTGTGATAGCCCGTTCTTAGTTTTATCATAACATGGCTACTGCATCATACCTTTTTTTTTTAATGTTTTTAAATTAACTTATTTGAAACATTGTTGGTATATAACCGTCTTTAGTGTTCAAAACTTGATTTCAGTATCTTGATGCTACATATTATTCCCTCGACTCAGGTTTTCATATGCTACCTAACCAGAGCCTCAAATAACAGGTACGAGAAATGCCATTGAAACAGGCTTTATCTTGTGGCCCTACTTTTTTGGTCACGAGGGCAGGCCAGTCGCACTCCGCAACAAGTACAAATATTATACTTACACTTTGCGGCCGCAATATTGCGGTGAATTCAGTCGAGTGCCAAGCATGCGCTCGACGAGTCGCGCGCCGTGTGCTTACAATAAAGTACCTACTTACGTAAAGTTTATGTCATATTTTATTCTTTTCTTAATTATGAGTACCAAGAAGAAACCTAGAATGTACTGCATAGCTTTCGGTTTGACAAGTCTCGTAAAATACCTACATACTGACATTTTATTACGTAGGTAGCCATTTCTTTTTCATTCATTATTAAGCATGGAATTCAGACAGCCACCTTTTATTCATCAAAGTGCAATACCTATTAAGTTATAATCAAATAATGAGGTACTAGGTCTATTCTGATGAGAATTACATTATACTATGTGTAGTTAATAGAACTATCAACATTTAGTTAATAAAAAAATAAAATTTTAATAATTTATTATTACATAATTGTTTATTCTGTTACAATATCTAAGTCATATGACATATCATATCACAGAATAATTACTAGTACAAGTACCTAGTTATATCTTGATACAACCCTGCCAAGCGAAAAAGTGACAGAGCGATTCTGAAACGGTTAGAGCAATGGAAGCTCTCGCGCGTTGTGATACTGTACATTCTAGCCTGCACGCAATGGGTGAGCTCCTTCTAGGTAAATTCGCATTGAAAGATCGCAGCGCTGTGCGAGTTAAATTGCACTTTATTGCGTTGTAGCGAGAGTTGCTATGTATTTAAATGACTTTACTCAGTTATCCTTCTGTACTTTTATTTATTCTGTGACGAGGGTCAAATTTTTCATAAAACATTTAAAATTTCACTCCCTGTTTACCAAAACATCCACGAAGAAAAATTACAAAGTAATAAGTATATTGATTGTGTTGCTGTTGGAAGGTTCTAGTTTTTTTTTTATATCTAGATATACCTCTTTCACGTTTATGCTCGCCTAGTACCATGCCCTACATAAATTCCAATACATAAGAAAGTGTGAATATTACCCAAGAAGAAATCGAGTATGTGGAAAATGCCAGCAACACCTTGCAACTTACGAAATGCTTACTGGAAGGAAAATCGTTCTCAGTGAAAAACACAATGGCGCTTACTATGGTAGATGCGAAAGTCTGTAATGCTGCGACACAAACTACGTCAACAATGAGGTGCTATATTTGTGGCGCAACATCAATAATACGGAATAAAAAACCGGGTTCGGGTACGGAATAAAAAACCGGGTTCGGGTTGTAAGTTCGAGTTGAACTCGCATGGAGAGGGTTCCATTTTCCGTACTACTTAACTTTGCCGTTGGAAAACTGTTGTTGTTGACATACGTCGCGGACAGTTTGCCAACTGCAAATAAGTTTTGTCTGTTTTATTTAACTAAATTTTACGGTTTTCAGATTTTCCCCTTTACTTGTGCTCTAAGTCATCGCTCCTTGCCAAATTTCATTATAATAGGTATAATAGGTCAACGGGAAGTACCCTATACAAAAATGAGCCGTGTGTTAGGTTACCTTGACGAAGTATCTGAAGTTAGAGGGAAGCACTAGCACATGCGGCGTGCAGGACAGCTGCGCGTGCGCCGCCCACAGCGCGGCGTCCACCGCGTGCGCCGCCGCCGCCGGCCACAGCGGGTAGTATGTCTGCTGCGATAGCACGTGGCTCGCCAGCCGGGACAGCTTGTCGCCGCCCATGCCCCTGGGACAGGAAGGGTGTGTCAACGCAACGAGAGCAGCGGTCCGATTACAATTGGTCTAACTAATGCAACCAGGTGCAATGAGATTTTCAATATATATATTCTTAATCAACAATTAGCGACAACTTTAAATTGTTAACTAGCGATTGAAAAGGCATGAAAGTGGGGCAAGAAAAAATGCGTAATCCGAATACAAAGAACAGTAATATAATCCCAATAAACTACTTAATATGCATTGAAATTATAGGTTAAAAGTTAAAACGGGCACAGGTCGCTATAACATTCAAGAGTATGTTGAATCTTACGGCGCTATCAGCCGAACCGTATTAGTACGCACCCCAGATTAGACCTATAAATAATTACCTCATTGCACGACTGCCCAAAATAGGACTGTAATGTTTTTTCAGGATCCATGTATGTATGTATGTATGTATGTATGTATGTGAGTTTCTTTGTTCCGCCATAAATTATTTTAAATAAAATTCCGCTTTTAAATGCCTGAACAGATTTGTATGTATGGGGTATCGTTAGAATCCTTACATCATCCCGAGTAACACAGGCTATAAACATTTTGGAAAGTTCGTTTTTTGGCGGGACAGTCGTTTTTATCTTACTTTGATTATGTACTTGTTTTTGCTTCTTTGGCTTAATCAAACCAGCTGATTTCAGTATCTGGTCTACTCTATTCCAACAGGGAATAGAGTAGACCAGAGAAGAAAATCGCTACATAACTTCAATTATACAAGTTTTTATAGTGTCTAAAGCAGTCACCACGAAGTTGATAAAACCAAGTTACTCCAGGAATGAAGTTATCAAAATGGAGCGAATTATAGACAGCTGTTTCTTCAACAGAATTTGTTTTATATGTGTTATTTCACAGATCATGATATTATTATATGAGATTGTGTTATTTAAACGGTATTTTTTTATATGATGTATAATTACGTGGAAATCTCTTCCTGGCTGATGTGCATGAGGACGTCGGCGCTGGTGACCCCGAGCACGACTCCGTTGATGTTCAGAGTGCACGGGTCGGGCACCAGGTGGATGTTGGGGTGCTTCCGTCGACTGTGGTACGCCGGAGTCGGGTAAATGTTCACGTGGAATGCGTCTTTGAGATTCGAAACTATGTAGATTTTAGTGTACGGGCTGAAAAATTTAACAAACTGTAAATACCTCGCACAAGAACGAAGTGTTACGCTTCTTCCATTTATTATAAGAACTGCAAAAGTGTGGAATGCCTTGCCCTCGTCAGTGTTTCCGATAAATTATAACCCAGGTGTGTTCAAGTCAAGAGTGAATAGGTATCTACTAGGCAAGCGTGCTACACCTTCGACCACATCATCGCTTTCCATCAAGTGAGATTGTGGTCAAACGATGCACTGGTCCATATTTAAAAAAAACTTGTTAATTTTATAGGGCCGTGAACTGTGTTTGTGAACTGTAGTAAGTAGTAAGTCTAAGATTCGTGAGAATTAGCAACAACTCATACGCAATTCTAATGTACCTAGCCTACCCGCCTGCATCCGGTTACAATATAGTTTTGGGAATCATACTCATACCTAGAAGTGTTATCTATTAAAGGACCGGAAGTATGAAATTACGCATATACGGATTCATTTATAAAAAGTATTGTATAGGGAGAATGGAAGCCGGGATGCATTTGAAACAAAAGCAATAGAAGTTGGTATTTTTATATATTTTTGCTAATAATTTTAATAAAAGTCAATTGTTTCAACATAAACAATACCTATTTTTTATTTTAATAGGTATCGTTACGTTAGTGTTTTGATAACTTCATGATGTAGTCGACGATGTTTAAGAAATGGTTGTATTTAATGTAATTGAAAATATTCTCTGCCCACATCATGATATGGTTTGGCCAGATGAATGAATAAATAGCATTTAACGATATTAACAGCAACGTTTGGCTACTTCATGACATGGTCAAAACATTAGTGATCGTATCGTAAAATAGAAGCGGAGGCGGAAGCCAGATTTGGCCGTGATAGGTTTTTTTTTACCTTTGAAGACCTATCGGTTTTGAATATATTATTATGTCCAAACTTATATCAAAACGTTGACGTTTAAACGATATGGTCAGTATTAGCTGATAGCCATATAATGAAAGAAGCATTTCATGAAATGGTCGGCCACATCATGAAGTGATCAATTCTGCGATATGATTTCAGATATATTTGTGCCCTTTCTTCTATAAGCCATTATATTATTTCTGAGACTGAAGCGGAGAGGGACTCAGAAGCAGGCGGCACAATTTCTTACGATGTGACTTATTTTGAAGAACCCAAATAACACCAAACAACATTATAAAAAAATATAGCAACATATATAAGGTTGTCTGGAAGAGATCGCTATGAGCGATAAGACCGCCCATTGTACCTATTGTTTATGTTATTTCTATTTTGTAATTTGTTTAACTGTGTGTCAATAAAGTGTTATTGTATTGTATAGCATGAACTCACGCGCAAAGCATTATATGCCAATCCTATATCAGCCGTATTACTTTTATACTGCTTTTTTAAGAGCAATTTGGGCCCCAGTACTGGGCTTTATAAAGGCTGCTTAGTAGCATTACAACTATTGCTCAATTACATTTTTAAAGTCGGTAAAGAACAACTCATACACATAAGGCAATTTTTGCGACTTTAGTACAGCCATTATACAGCCTTAATAATTACAATTTCTAAATGAAATCGTCTTCAAATGTTTCATTGTTTTATTACGTTTGAAATACATAATTTCTCAACACATTGAATATATATATATATATTAATTTAGTTTATGCATGTTATTGTTCAGTGAGCAGGAAGTGAATTTAGTACTGTGAAAATTAATATTGAATGGAAATAAGAACAAACGTTATTTCTGTTTTTTTAACCCCCGAAAAAGAGACGGTTGTTATAAGTAGTTTGCGGTGTGTATCACTGTATGTGTGTTTGTGTGTGTGTGTGTGTGTGTGTGTGTGTGTGTGTCTGTGGCATCATAGCTCCCAAACGAATGGACCGATTTAGATGCGGTTTTTTCTGTTCGGAAACCGATGTGATCGAGATGGTTTTTAGCTATAATGGGTGGAGGGGGGGGGGGGGGGGGGGGGGCAGATGGGGGTGATGATCGGAGCTCCCAAACGAATGGACCGATTTTGATGCGGTTTTTTCTTTTCGAAAGCTGCTGTGATCGAGAGGGTTCTTAGATATATATGGGGAGGGGAGGGGGAAGGGGAGGTGAGAAAAGGGGGTGACGACCGTAGCTTTCAAACGGATGGTACGATTTTTATGTTTGAAAACTGATGTGATCGAGATGCTTCCTAGCTATAATGGGGGGTGGGAAGTCGGGGTTTATATAAATTTTTAATTTGTGCTTGTGGGTGAAATTGTATATCAGTTACATGTATACATTTTCGGTAAAAATATTGACGCACCCACGTGAAAGTGCTTTTTATTATAAAAATATGAGAAAATTAAAATCGATCACGTAACATAAAACTCAGGGCGTATACTATACATACCCACACGCAAAATTGATAGAGTTAACTAACCAACGTTACTAATTAAGTTATTAATTATTTAGTAAATGTTAATAAAGGACTAGCATTAAATGTAATACAACCACAGACCATAAAAAAGTTTTTAATTTAAAAAATAATTAAATACAGCACAGTACACGATAAAGTAATTAGTAAATGCTTATTTAATGTATGGGGTTTTTTAATTTACTAATATAAGACTATAACTTTTGTGTGTATAAAATCTGTATAAGTTGCTGTACAATAGAATTACCTTATGTTTTAGTAGGAGTTTAAGCCATCCACCTTTTTCTTACAGAGATAGCATAGCTTAAAGCATTACGAGACAAACCAAATGCTATTAAAAATAATTTAATCTTAACTAAAGCCGATTAAAAGTAATAGTCTGACTAGGACATCAATCCGTATCCACTTTGGTTAATATACACTTATACAGGTTACGTGTTACTTGGGAACCGTCTTTACGTAACCAAAAGACTTTTAGCAAACTACCTTCAAAATACAACTTACTACAGTATGAGATACTCGGACAATCCATTTGCACGCTTATTAAAGGTAGCCCAAGCATTCTAGCCCACTGCCCACTACCTTCACTACCTTTGCATTGTAGTCAACATGCTGGCAGTAATGCCCCATTGAACTGCAATGCTAATTCAAAGAGTCAAATTTTGGTCATGCATGAATAAGAGTCTCAAAATAAAAAGTATAATTTTTAAAAAGTTTTTACTATAAAAAATTAGGAATGTCACTTTTACGTTTTAATGTTTATTTTTCTTTTATTGCTTTGTTATCGGTTTGTGAGCCACCCTGAAAGTCAGCCGGATAGCTAATCGGGAAGTGCTCGAAATTTTAAATTGAAAGATTCCAGGACAGACAAAATACATAGATACATACATACAAGTGAAGTTAAATAAAAGCTTTTAAAAATGATACTCACCAAGTCGTATTCAGTTCGCCTAAACTGTCAATCAATTTGTCAAAGAACGATCTGAAAGTCTCTGCCATGGTGTGGTCCTTTACTTTGGAGTGTTCGCTGTCCATGAAGGGTCCGGTGAGGATGACCAGGTGGGGTTTGTGGGTACTGATGTACGTGACCAAATCTTTGAGCGGCTCATACGCCATGTTGTCTGATGTCGTGTAAGGTCCAGTGGCTATCACTATTGACATTGTTCCTGGAATTCGGCCAATTTCATTAGAGAGACAATCTATTAAGTTTTCATGTATGTTGTAGAAGTGTATTTAATTAATCTCTTCGTTCATATGGTATGGTGGTAGTCTGTTCAGAAAGAGACCCGTCGTGGCCAAATTGTGTTTCGTACTACATATTACTCGTACAACCATAATTAGGAGCTGGTTTCTTTCCGTCGGCATTTTGAATCATAAACTATAGAATTAGTTACAGTTGTGATACGATCAAAATGGAACAGACGCGCTATAGTATTGCCCGCTAAACAAAAAAGTAGGCACAGCTGCGCCCTCAAATCCCAGGACGGGTCTCTTTCTGAACACTCTACAGTAATTATTCGTCTCAGCTCATAATGTCCTTTTTAACCCCCGAACAAAGAGACGGGTCTTAAAAGTTTAGGGTGTGTATCAATGTGTGTGTGTGTGTGTGTGTGTGTGTGTGTGTGTGTGTGTGTGTGGCATCGTAGCTCCCAAACGAATGGACCGATTTTGATGCGGTTTTTATGTTTGAAAGCTGGGTAAACGAAATGGTTCTAAGCTAAAATGGGGGAAGGAGGGAAGGGGGAGGGTGAGAATCGTAGCTCCCAAACGAATGGACCTATTTTAATGCGGTTATTTCTGTTTGAAAGCTGATGTGATCGAGATGGTTCTTAGATTTATAGGGGATGGGGGAGGTGATAAAACAAATAGACCGTTTTAGCTGCTGTTTTAAATGTTTCAAAGCTGAGGTCAACGAGATGGTTCTTAGCTATAATGGGGGAGGATCGTAGCTCCCAAACGAATGGACCGATTTTGAGGTTTTATGTTTGAAAACTGGTGTGATCGAGATGCTACTTAGCTAATAATGGGGGGTCGGGGGTTATATAATTTTTTAATTTGTGCTTCTCTCAAAGTGATCATTTCTCTAGATGTCCTTTCTCAAAAAACCTATCTTAAAATGTTTTTTTTTCATAGTCCATCTCGCTATTACAAACTATAAGGTAACCAAAACAAAAACCTTCACACATTCGCATAACCATATTTGCCAGCCATAAGCATATTTATATCAGCATAACCATATTTGCGGTCGCAGCTGCGGATCCCGTGTGGCCTATTTAGTCACCAAAGGAAAGGACGTGCTACAAACACACTGGTATTCTGGGAGGAAACATTGTATTGAAAAATTGAAATAATATTAATCATTGTGGAAGCTGATTTAGTACTATTCCTTACCTGTCAAAGCATGTATCATGTCTGCCCTATAGTCCGGCACCGGAAGCGCGGCGTCGCAGAGCACCTCGTGCGCTATGAACCTGTCGCCGCGAGGGTTCACCCCGCTCATCACCACCACTTGTCCCGGGAACAGGGAATACTGTTTGAGGCTGTCGCAAAGCAATATCAGTAGGAGGACTTGCAAGATTTCAGCAAATTTTTATTAAATTAGATTTGTTAGGCCTTGCGCGCACTGCCTTGTGGTGGAACGCGGTGCGTTTATAACACAAAATCACTAAGAACAACATCACATAAACTCACTACGCGGTCGATGACCTCGCACGGGCAATTTTAACTTCCAACTGCATGTACTAACATAAAATGTTCTGACATCGAACGATTTTATCAACCAATTACATCCATTGGTTCAAGCTCTGTTCATTCATATATAACACTAATAGAAAACTATATTCTAACACAATAAAAATAAAGGTTTTATTCAGACACGCTCGGGCATTGAAGGGTTAAAAACCGATGCAAAAGTATAGCACCAACGCTCTTGATGCTTTTCGACAGACTGTTTATTATTTCATTTCCAAGGCAACTGTTCCTTACAGCAAGTAATCAACATTTTCCAGTTTTCCCGTGGAAACTTACGTTTTTCAGGATAATAAGTATCCTATGTTCTATTCCAGGGTATAAGCTATCTCCATTCCAATTTCATCAAAATCCCCTTCGAAAGCTCCCCAAACAAACTAACAGACAACGTTTATACGTCTTTTATAGTTTGGGGCCCGCAGCTAACCTTACTTAACCTACTTAATCTAATGATCACATTACATTTATATTGTATTTTGATGGTTTGGTTATTTCTTGTACAATTTTTTTATGAATAAATTATTATTATTATTAGATATTGGTGTGGAATCTTTGATATTTGTGACAGTTAAATTTATTAATTTGGTTTTTGCTTATTATTCGTTAATTTTAAATAGCAAACGTAATTTACTTTAGTATTTTTTCATATATAGTTACGTGGCTATAGGCTATAACGTGGACTATATTCAGTACTTACTGTTTCCCCTCTAGCTGTTCGAACTGCTTCAAGTCTCTTCTCCATATCAAGTTTCCCCTAATCAAGTTATAAACGAAATCTTGAGAGATTGCGTTCCATTCTTACTGTAATGCGTTTTTAAGATCTCTCAAGTTAGCTCAAATTCAAAAGTTGGCAAATAAAAATGAAGCTTGAAAGAACGCAATACACACCAATATATAAAAGTGAAACGTTTTCTGTTTATTTGTGGGAGCTTTCACGCAAAAACGGCTGGTCGGGTATTAATGAAATTTGGAATGGAGATAGCTTATACCCTGGAATAAAACATACAATACTTTTTATCCTGGAAAATGGTAAGTTTCCATGGGGAAACTGAACGGTTGCCATGAAGACGAAATAATAACAAGTCTGTCAAAAAAACATCAAGAACGTTGGTGCTATACTTTTGCATTGGTTTTCATATTATGATGCTTTTTTTCGCGACAAACTGTAATCCGCGCGGACGAAAGCTAGTAATTACATAAAAACAAATTATATTCGTAATAAAACATACTAAAGCCTTCTTTTTTTCAATAAGATTTTCTAATGGCCAGTACGCACGATAATTACAACAGGACTAGTACCTTTTTTTGCGTGCCTCATAAAATTTGACCGTGAGCGTAGTTTAGCGTGTGTCAGCATGAAGGTACATACTTGTCGATGTCGACGGGAACTGCTTGACTGAGGGACTGCTCCCACGTTCCTTGCAGCACCACACATTTGGGGTTGAGTCTGGCGTCGGCGTCGCACTCTATTCGACCCACTACTGACACTTCTGTCTGGAACACACAGTGTAACCTTATCATTAATTTTGACTATGGAAATAGCGTTATTCGGGTTCGAATTCCCCAGTATATCTTATTTGTTCTAAGTATATGGTTTACTACACCATTATGCTGGTCGCTAAAGCGCTCCGCCCTCCGCAATGCGTGACGCAGAAGGCGCACGCCAAAGGGTACGAACCTCGGCTTGGACGGTCGTCTTGATTACGGGGATTGGATTAAACACCCCTGGATCGCTAGTGTTAGTACTGATCCAGGGGCCCTAAGAAATGGCTAGGAGCCCTTTGATTGATTTAATAACTGACCGCCGATTCAGAATTCACCTTCGAGAAGAATCGGCAAGAAACTCGATGGCAAATACTGGTAAATTATGGACCTTCAACCTCGCCTGCGAGGCCGGTGTCTGTCTCTAAGTGTGTTGATATCTCCTGACGGGTTGTCAGAGAGGAGGGAGGGTTGGTGAAGGCCATCACCGCCAATACTTTGGCTGCGATGGCGTCGTCCGGTTCGCTCAAGACCTCTCGTGGGCATCTGCGGAAGGCAGGGGCTAGCTGTATAATAAACCTTCTTGACTGTATATTATGGGTAGACTGAGCGAACCATATGGAACAACAGAACGAAAAAAAAACGATATTATGCTGCGCCCCGCAGTCTCACCCGCGTGGATTATGATGATGATGATAATGAAAAGTAGCCTATGTGTTAATCCAGGATAGCTTATATCCTGGATTAATACATAGGCTACTGTACCAAATTTCATCCAAATCCGTTCAGCCGTTTGAGCGTGAAGGAGTAACAAACATACACACTTCTAAAGATAAAAGATAGATGGCGCTAATCAGTTTTTATCATTGATCTGTATGGATTTGCTTTGCCGTACTTTCGTTAGAGTACTAGTAATATGCAGTTCTTCATGGTTTTTATGCATTTTTAAACGTTTTGTGTAGGCTGCTCGTTCTTGGGCAGTTCTGCATCGCGCATACAAGTTTTCCGCTCGATAAGAGAATATTCAATTTTAGAAACCTACGCTCTGCATGGCCTGTTTACACTTCTCTGATTTATAATATTAGTGTGATAAGTAACGATTTTTCAAGTTTCAGCCCGAGACGGGGCTGATTTGGTTGGAAAAATCGTAATGACAGTAGCTAGACTGTCGCAGTCTAGATCATTTTAAAACATAAAAAAAATAGACAAAGGAACAGATTAATGAAATAATAGTATATTTATTCTATCTTTTGGAGCAGTTTGGACGTCTAAATACCGACGCTGGCGCAGAGAGCAGTTGTTTAGTTATTGTCGTCGATGGACTTATGTCGCGTCATACATTCATTACACACATAGTGCCGTTCAACGGTGAGGCTTTTATCTTGCACCAGGATAGTATCGATAATAGTCGATGCGTTTCAATATTATTATAATACCTACTAGCTGTGCCCGCGGCGTCATTTCACTGGGTTAAAAGTAACTTAGGTGTTATTCCAGGACCTATAAAGTACAAAATACCAAACTTCGTTCATCCGTAATTTTTTATCGATTGCTAGGCTTCTACTCATCGGATTGAGATACCAAGTACACAGTTACAGTTTAAAGTCACAACCTAAGCTATCCAACCGCATCGCAATCAGTCCAGTAGTTTTTAAGTGATGCGCGAACAAACCGACACGATTTAAAAAAATGATATATTCTTGTTCAGTAGCCTATTTTAATTACCATTTTTATTTTATTACTAGCTGTACCCGCGGCTTCGCACGCGTGTTCTTTTCTTTAGGTTCAAAGTAGGTACCATAATGTGCTATTCCTCCTGGAATAACAATATACCAACATTTGAACAAAATTTCTTCAGCCGTCAAAAATACTTTATCAATTGCTCGGCTTATAACTCACCGGATTGAGATACCAATTACACGAGATTTAAATAAACCCCTAAGCTATCTAACAATGAAAACCGCATTGCAATTGGTCCAGTAGTTTTTACGTGATGCGTGAACAAACAAACAGAAAGAAAGAAAAGATTAACAAAAAAAATGTTCAATACCTTTTTTAAGCACCCAAGAGCATTTTTTTCATTTGAATTCATTTAGAAGTTTGTGTGCGATGCGCGGTCAAGATACGGACAAACAGACAGACAAAATTAAAAATTAAAACAGTTTGGCTTCAGTATCGAATATAGAGAACCATCCAAAAAATATTATTATTACTTAATTATTAACATAACTTTGGACCCATATCCCGCAGAAAGCCTTTACTTTGTCGGGATAAAACGTGTTCTCAATTTTA
This sequence comes from Alsophila aescularia, assembly GCA_946251855.1. Classification (NCBI taxonomy): domain Eukaryota; kingdom Metazoa; phylum Arthropoda; class Insecta; order Lepidoptera; family Geometridae; genus Alsophila; species Alsophila aescularia. The sequence continues at coordinate 20,065,799 of OX276373.1, read as the reverse complement.
ACTCATCATATAACTTAAAACAGTGCCAAGTTGCATCAAAACCCGTCCATTACTTTCAGCGTGGTACGTGTTCTTTCAAATAAGTTTCTACCCCTAAATAATAACCCATACATTTTTCGTATGTAAAGTATCCTATGTCCTACCTCGTAGTACGAACTCAAATCATACCAAGTTTCTTTTGAATTCATCCAGTAGTTCCGGCGGCGTGATGCGCGGCTAAGATACAGACTGACAGACATACAGTCAAAAATGAAAAAACATACAGTTTAGGCTTCATGATCGAATATAGAGTAATTTCCAAAAAAAAACACTATCTTTAATGTACAGAATTTGGACCCATATCCCACAGGAACCCTTTATTTTTTCGGGCCAAATGTATCCATAATTTTCACTTATCTTATAAACTATGCCTGTGCCAAGTTGCATTAACATCCGTCAAATAGTTTCAGCTTGCTAAGTGTTCTTTTAAATAATTTTCCACCCCTATCCTGCAGGAACACTTAATTTTTTCGGGATGAAAAGTATCCAATGTCCTACCTCAAAGTGTGAACTCAAATCATACCAAATTTCATTTGAATTCATTAAGTATTTTCGGCGTGGTGCGCTGCCAAGGTACAGACAGACAGACGGACAGACAGACAGGCAAACAAAAATTAAAAATATACAGTGTTAGCTTTAGTAACGAATATAGAACGGCTTCCAAAAAAATTTACATAATATCTTCAATTTACAGAATTTTGGACATTATCCCGAAGGAACACTTTATTTTTCGGGATAAAAAGTATCCTCCTTTTTTACCCATTATATAAATTATGACTGAGCCAAGTTTCAACAAAATCCGTCAAGTAGTTTCAGCGTGATACGTGTTTTTTTAAATAACTTTAAAGCCCTTATCCTGCGGGAACCCTTTCATTTTTTGGGATATAAGTAGCCTATGTCCTACCTCGTAGTATGAACTCAAATCATACCAAGTTTCATTTATATTCATTCAGTAGTTTCGACGTGATGCCTAGCCAAGATACAGACAGACAGACAGACAAAAATGAAAAAAAAAACAGTTTTGGCTTCAGTATCGAATGTAGAGTAAGGTTCAAAAAAAAAAAAAAAAAACTTCAATGTACAGAATTGGACCCGTTACAGTTTTATTATAAGTAGTATAGATTATTTATCTTCATCGTACACTTTTTAGGATAGGATTTGCTCTATAGATCTAGGACCTAGGATACAAAGGACACTGTAATGGATGTGTATGATACTAGTCCCTACTTACTTGTACTTACCTGAGATTTATGTCTGACTGAAGTCGATTCCGTGATGCTTGCTTTTTTCATGATACTCTGAGATAAATAGCGAATGTGGTTGTCGAAAGTACCGTCTTTCTCGTGCAGTAGCTCAAAGCCGTACCTAAAACATAGTCCCTACTTACTTGTACTTACCTGAGATTTATATCTGACTGAAGTCGATTCTGTGATGCTTGCTTTTTTCATGATACTCTGAGATAAATAGCGAATGTGGTTGTCGAAAGTACCGACTTTCTCGTGTAGTAACTCAAATCCAAACCTAAAACATAGTCCCTAGGTACTTGTACTTACCTGAGATTTATGTCTGACTGAAGTCGATTCTGTGATGCTTGCTTTTTTTCATGATACTCTGAGATAAATAGCGAATGTGGTTGTCGAAAGTACCGGCTTTCTCGTGTAGTAGCTCAAAGCCAAACCTAAAACATAGTCCCTACTTACTTGTACTTACCTGAGACTTATGTCTGACTGAAGTCGATTCTGTGATGCTTGCTTTTTTCATGATACTCTGAGATAAATAGCGAATGTGGTTGTCGAAAGTACCGGCTTTCTCGTGTAGTAGCTCAAAGCCGAACCTAAAACATGTAACCTATCAACTCTGATCAATTCAAGAATGAAATAATAAAACATGCTACAATCAAGGTTTAAAAAAATACGGAGACCACACCGCCAAACAAACGAGTGAAGCATAGCAATGCCGGCTGTGGCGGCTGCGTATCTGTGCGTGAGTCATAGATCAAGTTAAAAGGGGAAGATACGGTACGCTTTAATGACGTAAACAAAATCTGGACTAAATGTATGCGTCAAAAGTACACCTAGAGGTACTAGAGGTGCATAGTTGTCCCGCTAGTACCTGTGGGGTCACTTTGCAGGGGGTACTAGTGATCCTGCGGTACACAATATGCATCAAAAGTACCTCTAGGGGTACTAGAGGTGCATAGTTGTCCCGCTAGTAAATGTGGGGTCACTTTGCAGGGGGTACTAGTTATCCTGCGGTACACAATATGCATCAAAAGTACCCCTAGGGAGAGATATATAGAGGTGCATAGTTGTCCCGCTAGTTCCACTGGAGGTAGTTCGCAGGGGTGTGTGTACTAGTGGTCCTGGATGGATAAACTCACCCACACACCTACATTTCCAACGTCTTGCTCCATGTGCATCAACAAATAACATTATAGTAAGATACATACGCAGACTAGCGCGAATGATATTCATTGCTAACACGTACTTTACAAACGCTACTCCTATTGTGAATAAAGCCAAAGACCAATTGTGAGCGTTGCACCTAATTTATGAGATTCACGCCCAAGGAACTGGTCCCTAATCTTCCCCTAATTTTTTTCTTTTAATTAGATCTATGACTTGAGTGGATTTTAGGTGATATACAATTTCAACTCAAAAAGCATTGTTTTTGATTTTTCGTGAGAACTTGTCGCGATATGGCGGCTGATCCGCATAACATGGTGTGTGTGCGTGAGGCTTAGGTGTACGAGCAGATTGGTATATCTTTGCTTCACTTTCTATTTAGCAGTGTGGACTCATATCTATTTTTAAATATTCTTGGTTACATATGAAAACTTTATCTAGCCGTTTACTCACATTGCTTTAGTATATGTATCACCGTCATCATTAGGGACTTGTGTTATCCTACAGTTCAAAACATTATTTGGTCCGTTGGGTTCAGATATCACTTGTAACAATTTTTCGTCTCCATAGGAATGTACAACAGTACCAGCGTTGGCTCTTGAAGCATATTTTGCTGATGCGCTGAAATCATAGTTTCTTTGTGGTTTTTCAAGTTACCAATAAACTATATAAAATTTTACAACACTGCCCACCTAAATATTCAACCGCCAAGCAGTAGTGTGCAAACATTACTGAGTCCTGATTTGACAGGCAATGTCTTTTGTGAAAATACAATTTGGGACAATTCGCACTAATTACCTAGCCCCAAATTAGGATACCCTGTACTATGGGTACTAGACAAAGGATAAACATACACATATACAAATATTACATCCATGACTCGGAAACATTTATTTCTGTTCATCATACAAATTATTGCACCTTACGGGATTCAAACCCACAACAATTTGATTTCATAGTAGGGTTCTCTAGCCACTAGACCAACCGCTTGTCCTGTGCTTATTACAATGGTTTCAAGCGTAGTTCATTGTCGCACAAAATATTGCAAACCAAATTTCTGGGTGGCACTGCCCATATAGCAAGCGCAGCACTATCTTAGACGATACATAAAAAAAACAGATAGCAAATTGCCAATACTTACACAGTTGGAGAATATGTGGCTGGACATAGTTCATTTTGATTACTGGATTCAGTTTCTATTTTTACTCTCTGAAATGTATTGATAACAATTTTATTACTGAGATAATAATGCTTCTTATATTTGTATATCATCAAAAGAAAAAAAAGAAATTTTATTTTAGTTACAAGAAAAACAAATCATAACAAGTGCAGTATGCATGTAGTACCTTGTGCCGACTGACAAGTTCAGATAGCCCTATTTTAGTGCAACCAAAACCTGTCACATGTACTTCTACAGAAATATTTAAGTTTACTTCAGGTGTAATGCACAACTGAATATGGCGGTACGTGAAGGGTAATTTGGTACTGGGAAGGGTTTGAAAGGTTTCCCCCTTCAGCACTACTATAGTCACTAACAATACATAAATTATAACAAAGTTACGTAGATAGACTCTACTGAATGGATAGGTACCTCTAATTATATTCATAGATTTCAGTAGTCACAGCGGATCTTTGTGTCTCAGAAGTTGTCTGCAAGTCGCTGCGCAAACTGATATTTTTCAGTCGCAATCCCGATGTTGAAGGTGAAGACAGCATTGTATAACTGCCTCAATCACTCGCTTATATTTTTCGCATATTCTATCTCGCTCTTATTTTACTCTGTTTTATCCTCACAGCAGTACCTGCGCAATCATTAACAGAGCCTAACTTCACAACTACAAAGATCCGCTGCTACTACTGTAATAATATAGATCCTGTAGTTAAATTACCACAGCTAAGCTTCCATGTACAGTTTGCAGGTTTAGTTGATGGCTGCAGACGAGTATGGATCTAGTCATGAATGATTATAACATGCACCAGAAGCATACTCGCCCACAAATATCATCAAGTAAAGAATCCCCTAAGACGACCGAGCAACACAATACCACACATTTTTTCAATAATATTGTTTTATAAGCCTACAGCTCTCCATAATAAATAAGTTACCATGTGTGGATGCCAAATTGTAAAAAAAAACAGCATTATCCCCTTATAATTGTGTATAAATGGGTCAACAACTTCTTCTTCTTCAACTTTCATTCTTTGTAAATCTTTAACATTTTAGAAAACAAGAATAATAAATATTATCATATTTTTTTTAATTTAAAGGATATTTAATACTAAGAACATGTTATTCAGCCAATGGCAGTGCAGTTTTTTTTTTTCTGGCTCATTATAAATTAATATTTGTTTGTTGATGTCTAAAATTTTGTCCACAAAATTTTTTCAGGCTAATTTATGCTACACAATTAAATAAATAAATATATTCGGGACAATTCACACCAATTACCTAGCCCCAAACTAGGATACCCTGTACTATGGGCACTAGATAACGGATAAACATACATTGATACAAATATTACATCCATGACTCGGAAACAACCATTCCTGCTTATCACACAAATGATTGCACCTTGCATGATTCAAACCCACAACAGTTTGATTTCATAGTAGGGTTTCTAGCCACTAGACCAACCGGTCGTCAAATTGTAATGGGTTTAAAATGAATATATTTCATAGATTTATCTGTATGGGTTTTTTTTGTCAACAAGTTACCATAAAATTACTGAAAAGTAATTGAAATTTCATAATCAAATGCACTTTAATATAAAGCAATGTATTCAAAATATCTGTTCAAGATTAAAATATCGATGATAAATTATTACAATTTCTGAGTTATATATTTTTTTATAGGAGGGACAAGGTTTTTACAAAGAATAGTTGATTATATAATTTAAAATAAAACTGTTTTGCAGCTATACAAATATAAACATAATCGATCTATTTACTAACAAGGCAGGTTTCCTTTATATTCTTGTTCTTCATGGGCAGTAGCTATTTCTACAAGCAATCGATGAGTGTAGATCTAGTCACAGGATGTACCACTGTGCCACTAGACCTATACTCAACAAATGCAAGCAGATTTGTTTCCTTACTTCATTCCTTCATACTTCTGGAGTTTCGTAACTTTTGTGTAAGTTCTTTTACTCTACTTTGATTAGGTATAAAAATGGATCCTGAGAAAATGTTAGTTGTTTATAAATTTGTTAGTACTTATTTATTAGTATTATCACAATTTTAAACATAGAAAAGCCAGATTACTAAAATAAGCCAAAAGGAAAAAGGGTAGGTAGTGCTAAGTTCTTCCACTACAATCTACGAATAAATAATAAGTCAGGAACCCTAATTCAGAACAAATGCCACATTAAAAGTGCCCCTTCTTCAAACCAAAACAACGTAAGATTCAAAGTACGAATCACTTCCGTGTGATTCCGGTGATTGGTTTAAATTCAGAACGAAAGCAGGGATTGGTTCACGCGCGTGCTGCAATGTCTGCTATGACAGCTGAGTCATAGCGGCGTGGACGATGTTATGCAATAGGTGGACCAGACCAAGTCAGTAATAAAACAATATTATACTACAATGTTTTTTTTTTGGCTCACTTTTTACAATTCATTGAATTCTTTGGCGCGCGAAATATAATTAATTTAATAAGTTTTTGTCTAGAAGACATTAAAAGAGAATCTTTCTTCGCAATGTAGTGAAGACGGATTCTGAGAAATTTAAAACGGAATGTCCTCCAATGGTATGCTGTTGCCTGTGAATTTAGAGCTGAGGTTCAAGTTCAGTAAATGATTTTTATATATTTCCATAAACTGTCAGGCGTTTGAGTTATTGTTGCAACGGCCGTGGTTGCGGATTACTCCAAAAACAACTCAATATGATCTCGGCTTAATATGGTTAAGTAAATTTCTATATTTGTACCTCTACTAGCAGTGCAAAATGTAATTTAAAACTTGAAATACATATCAGGAGTCCTAGAAGTCCAGTTTTGGACTGACTTTTGGTCACTGGTTTCAAGGAGTTAGTATATACTGTTACTCTTTGTCCATTTACTATTCGAGTTTTTTTTGACTGCACATTCGATTTAGGGACCTTTAATATATTTTTCGCTTTGATCCAAAACGTCATGTAGTTTTTCTTTTTCTACCACTGAATATCTGATGATGGTATATTTATCGGCGTAACGCATGATCCTCTTTCTTCAAAACTAAAGACATTGGTTGAAATAAAATTATTTTTTAATTTTGTTTTTCTTGGTTCTTCTTCAACACCGTCATTACATTCAGTGTTGATATTATTCTCCTGAAAATAACCTTATTAAAGATCAGTTTCAAATCTCTGAAAGACTGTCTCTAATTGAAATAGATACGCATATACAGCTAAAATAAAAATTCCTATCAAACCTAAATATTAAGTGCAAAAAATAATAGTGAAATCTTACAAGTTTTTGTGCCTTATGCGCTTGAGGGTTTGCATTATTTGTTTTTTTGAGCAACTCCGGTAAATCAAACACTTCAAAATTTGCAGGTGAATTTTCATTAGCCAAAATTAAATGTGCTTTAATTCGACCAAATTATGAACTGTTTTTTAATGCTATTGTTATTCCCATGAGTCGAAAAAGCCGAACCTATATTACATACCAACTGTAATCATTCATTATTGTTTATTTTCTCATTTTGTTTAGTATTCTCCTAAATATGTTGACGTTTCTTCGGTATGAATCATCTGCATGAAAAAATAACAGCTTAATTTCAAAATTTCATCGAGTAGCAAAAAACTTTAGTGCAAAAATTGACTGACTTCATTGTGCATAGTATTGACCATCGCGGTTTGATAATGTATTTGAACATCTTTGAATATAATTATAATTTTGCAACTACTTCTAGTGAAAAGTGATCCCTGGACATTTTAATCTTGTATAGCTCCTGCACCTCTTCAGAACACATGCTGGCATGATGTTTCACAGCTGCAGACTCAGACTTTCACGTGTGCTCGCTTGCATGAAAAATGTCCGACTGATGACGCGCTGGACACAACTTTTAAGCCCCACCTACTTGGGCACAACTTTTGTTGGGTCATTTTATGAACGCTGTTACGTTTCCTGACTTATTACTTATTCGTAGACTACAACGTAGTATGTAGTAAATAAGACCAACTGTGCCCTATTTCATAAAGCGACAAATCATAATAAAACTACAAATGTCAGTTGAATATGCCAAACAACATGTTGTGTTGTTTTCATATAACAAACAATCACGGCAGGACTGATGATTGTCAGTCATATTGCATTTCACAATCCCAGTCATATTAGTGTGATTGGTAAAGCTTCGGCTGTCACAATTGTCACGACAATTCTACAAATACTGGTAATTTTGAAGCAACCGTTTCATAAAACGTTTTTCTATTGACATTTGTCAATCGACAAATGTCAAACTACAGAAATGCATTTCATAAAAACCCAATAATTCATACAATGAATTGTGAAAACATCACTTAATGTTTTTCATAAAACAATAGTAGTGACCGGCATTCAACCGACAATTGTCATGAGAAAAACTTTTTATGAAACGGCGGTTGCTTACAAATTACCATGATTTGTAGAATTGTCGTGAAAAATGTGACATTCGAAGCTCTACCCATCACTGGTTGGTTAATCAACATAGTGAAGGTTTTTTTTGAAATGCAATATGACTGACAATAATCAGTCACATCGCGTTTGTTTGTTATATGAAATGCAGGTTTAGAGTATTTGACTGACATTTGTAGTTTTATTATGATTTGTCACTTTATGAAATAGGGCCCTGGTAAGTTACTATCTAAATTTTCCTCTTTTTCTAGCCTTTAAGGAATGTACCATCATCTGACATGATAACCTTAAACTTAGATAAAAGAATTCGTAGGTACTAGGTAGTAGATTTATACAGCTAAAAATGTTTAGAAAAGTCATACCTTAGGTGTTACGGCCATATAATTTGAGAGAACGTCATTGTCAGTTCTGATTATTGTTAATCAAGGTTAATTATTGTTCGATGGTTGCAGATGTGTTCAAAATAAATTATGGGCAGTGACGTTTTCAATGTTCACAA